>OY728140.1:33422111-35822111 GCA_963277665.1 Viscum album | reverse complement strand
AAGTGAAACCCTGCAACCTCAAGAGGTCACTCTCTGTACTAATGTATTCTAGACGTCCTCATCCCCAACGGTGTATCTAGAGTCAACATGTCGGCAGACGAAAAGATACAGAGCCCAAGGATCTCCACAACAACAACAGAGATAAAATTATATAAAGCACTAGTATCGAAAAGGGATGAAGATAAAACTGAGGCTACTAAGATCGTACCTCGAACTGTGGAAGGGTCTGGATCCTGCTCCTGATAGGTCTGCTCCACGGTGAAAGTCTGGCCTGTACTGCGACCCTGCACCCCTGGCTGACCACTCTGAGCTGATCCACTCTGGTGTTGCTGGTAACCTGGTGGCTGACCACCACGGTCGCGACCTCCACCTCGGCCCGAACGGCTGAAAGAAATCCAGTTCCCAGACTGGTGAGAAACTGACCATACATCTCCTGTACGCGGGGTCATAGAAGAACCCCTACCACCAGCTGTAGGCGAGAAGATCTGACAAAAATGCTGAAGATGACCCATCTTGCCACAAGATCAGCACTCCATCGGGTCTCTTTGGCACTGAGGCCTAGTATGCCCACTCCTACCACACTGGTAGCATACAACCTGACTGCCCGAAGATACATTCTGCCTACCCTGATCTCCTCGAGCAGAATCCCTACAGCGCTTCCTGCTATCAGTAGGAGGAACACTGACTCTGGATGTCGAACCGCCCTGGCTCACTGCTCCAGAATCTCTCAGATTGTGCTCAGTGATTAGCACCTGGTTGACGATAGAAGATATCGAAGTCAACCTGAAGATATTCACCTTGGAACAGATCTCCCGCCTAAGACCGTCCTCAAACTTCCTAGCAAGGAACAACTCATCACCTGCTGGAATCGGCGTGAAGCACTGCAGCTCGATAAAATGAGACGAGTACTCCATAACAGAAAGAGTACCCTACTCGAGACTCATAAACTCCTGGGCTCGGTCGGCCCTCAAGGTCTCCAGATAAAAGTAATCGTAGAAGATGCGCTGAAACTCATTCCAATTCATACTCTGCTAGCACCCTGACTGTGAGATCACCTCCCACCACCTCTTGGCGGTGTCTTGGAGCATATAAGTAGCCAGTTTTACCCTTCTCTCTGGAGGTATCTCCAGGTGCTTAAAGATCTTTAGTGTGGCCTCTATCCACGATTCTGCAGCCTAGGGTCCTCCATCCCCTGAGAAAGTAGGAGGATGCTGCTGCTGGAAAACCCACGTCAACTCAGCCATCGACGGGGAAGGAGGCGACGCTCCCTAAAAGGTATGCATCATCCTCAGGAAGTCCTCCCTGAACTGCGTATCAACGCTTTCAACGGGTATAACTGCTGGTGCCAAGGCTGGCACATCAGGAGGATCTGCAGGAGGATCTGCAGGAGATCCCTGATCAGCCATATCTGGTGTCTGATCACCATCTGGAAGCTGACGTACAACCGGAGGATGTCTCGGAGGCATAGCTCTGAAAGATCAAAATCACACCTTAGATCAAGATTATCAAGGACATAGAACACAAGAGTACAAAACGAGAACAGGAGAAAGAAAAACTCAAGTTTTACCCAACACGACTACATGGTGTGTATAAAACTACACATCGTGTTCCTTAAAACCATTCACATGGGCGTGTACTTCTGCCACCTTTGGTCATGTAACACCACAAACTACACAACATGTTGTCACCACACACGGCGTGTACTTCATCTCCATTCCCCTACCTAAGTCTCTTTACACGGCTAACTCACACGGTCCTCTTAACCCTAGACTACATGACGTGTTCACTAAGGAAACGACGTGTACTAGACAAGGTTTCGGCGACCCGTGTTGTTAGTTACACGACCGACTACACGGATGACCTTTAAACAACGTGTTTCGAACAAACACGACATGTATAGGAGAGATAACACCGTCCCGTGTTGTTCATGACACAGTCGGGTACCTAGAACAAGACTACACATCGTGTTCGTACCCAACACGGCGTGTACTACACGAGCTTCCCTGACCCGTGTTGTTAGTGACACAGTTGAGTACACGACTCACTAATACACGACGTGTAACGACCGTACATGGTGTGTTCCTGAAAAATTTTTCACGAATCAAAGCTTGGCATCTTATACAAGTCACATAAAAGAGAAACAAGTCAACAATCCACCAAGTTCCGATTCATGAGGTCCCATAACACCTTAAGAACCAAAATTTGGCGTTCGTTTAAGCAAGGTACAATACAAACAATCCCTCTATCAAACTGCAAGGATTCTATCAAAGCAGCTATCACAACAGCATGCATAATCTACACAATGTCTATCACAACAACATGCAATCACTAATGCACCCTAGATGGAATGACAATAATGCATGACATGTGATTTCTAACAAGTGCATATATGATGCATGAGATGGCATACCCTCATATCATCAGGTTGTGACAGAAATAGAACCGCAATAGCAACAACCATAACAACACAAATCATGTGAGTCACTCACGGTGAAATCGTATCAACCGTAAATCTCAAAACCAGAAAGCTGCAATAAATGAGGTAGATTGGCTTTTCCCTGTACACAGGTTAGCTACTCTCAGGCACAGCTTATGACCAAGTACCGAATCCGTCCTATCCTTGGTTAAGGCTTCAAATAGTAAATCAAGAGAAAAAAGAATCCCTCTGATACCACTTTGTAATGTCCCAGTTCCGGAAGCCACCAAGAGGTGCCCCGTACCCGGTTGGTCACATGACCTCAAGCGCATTTCCCCAAACGCCAGAGGCTGCTGACCAGCAGCGAGGGCCTTGGGTGTGATGGTGGGGAAACCATGCCCTCATTGGCAGAGTACACAGTGGAAGTAAACAAGGCAGACAAATAGTGGAAGCAGTAAATATCCAAGAACAATAAACAGCGAAAGACTAAAACAATAAATAGCTGGAGCACACATGTATATATGAAATGATGCATGAAACATATGTCTAGGAAAGCATCCAAACAAGTCACAATGCTGAATACAATACTAAACCAAAGTACAAACAGATAAGCAACTTCTTAGCATCGCAAGCCTCGACTTGGTCCCATGCTCTCCTGCTCCAAAGCAATCAAGTACCAGAAGTCGAAGGGCGCTTTCCCTTGTTTATACCTGCAACAACATAGTCTTCTTGTGCCCAAAAGCATGGCCCAAACAGGGTGTGAGACTAAATCCCAGTAGGAAATCACCCGAAGATCCATGCCTAACAATCAGTGAGCATATGGCAGGTAATAGTACAGTAAGCAGTAAACAGTAACAGTAAACAACATGCAGTAAACAGTAACCAGTAGCAGGATGATATACAGCAGTAATAAATCCAAAGAACAACAAGCAACAGTGAAGCAAGCAGCTAAACACAACAGGAACCCCTATGGGAAGTACTCACAGCCAACCCCTCTGGTCCTATCCAAGAAGTACCAAAAACCCTCAGGGCAGTGCACTTGGCCTAACCCCTCTGGTTTGGTCATACGAAAATTATAAGACTCTCTGGGGAATCTCGCTCGGTCAATTCCCCTTATAGTTTAGGGTAGTTAGGGACTCTCTAAGGAAGATCACGCGGTCTAACCCTCTTATAGCCCCAAGGTCTAGAAACTCTCTGAGGAAGATCGCTCGGTCAATTCCTCCTATAGTCTCAGGTCTATCACAGACTCTCTAAGGAAGCTCACTCAATCAATTCCTTCTCTAGCCTAGAAAGGTTTTAAAGAAATTCAACAAAGTAAAGACTCTCTGAGGAAGCTCACTCGGTCTACCCTCCTGTAGTCTATAATATCTAAGACTCTCTGGGAAGCTCACTCAGTCTATCCCCTGTAGTCTATAATGTCCAAGACTCTCTGAGGAAGCTCACTCGGTCTACCATTCTGTAGTCTATAATTTCCAAGACTCTTTGGGAAGCTCACTCGGTCTATCCCTTATATTCTATAGCACCAGGTTCTCACGGTCCCGTGCCAGTTAGTGCATAATAATTCTATAAGGACAAAGTACACCTACGAAGCTACTTGGCTAACCCGTCTACAACAAAAAAAGCAGGTCAAGAATATCATTCCATCCTATAGTCACAAGGCATGGAAAACAGGTATAACTGCCAAAGGCTAACAATACCCAAAGCTTGTAACAAGAACAGAGGCATGAAAAAACATCCAAGCATATTAATTATCCACAACTATGATCAAATTACCTCTACACAAGCATACAAGAAAGGCAGGGAAACAACAGGGTCAAAAAGGTAAACACGCAATACCCCGTTCACGGGTATTGGTGGAATTTGCACATAAAACTCAAAGACTTCGAAAGGTAAGGCACAAACCACCTACCTTGATGCTAGGAGATCAATATACTTGAACCACGAGGTTTGATTCTCCTTAAAACGACGTAGATCTATAAAAATGCACAAAACGTTCAACCCACGATATCTTGAGAAATAAGGAGAATCAAGGAAAGAAACTCAAGAAGAAGGAAGAGCTCACTACTGCAGTTCCAACGCAATCGACGACGGTCAATTTGACAAACAGACGGAGGCTCGGGGGCTCGGAGGATGTTCACAACCGTACGGGTGCTCCCAGTCGAAGAACCTGGAGAAGGAGGTGTTTCTGTTGATTAGGCGCGACCCCGGTCCGTTTAATGAAAAAAAAGAAACTACACGGCGTGTACTTCTGGGGTACACGGCGTGTACTTGGCCTTTCCGTACTCCGCTTTAAGCGGCCTCCACACCGCCCTTACACACCGTGTGTGTGGCCCGGACACGGCCAGCACACGGCTTCGCGCTGCATCAAAGTACATGACATGTATTTTGAAAATTTCCAAAATTTCCTCTTTTTCTCAAAAACGACCAGAAAAGGAAAAACATACCTGAAACGAAGATCCGGGTTCTTACAGTAGTATATAGGGTAACATTTGTGGAAGCTGATTTAGGAGAGAGGCATAAAGAAAATGTTTTCCATCCTTAACCAGGTGGATGAATGAGTGGTTTTCATTAACATGAGTGGAAGTAGGAGGATTTTTGAAAGAAATATTTACATAAGAATTCATGTTCTTTTAAGTGGTGGTTGGAATTTATATTCTTTTAATGTCGAGGTAAGTGTCATTTAAAGGCTAGTTTCATTAATACATAATGAACTTTTCATGAATGTTCAATGATGACTCATTTAAAATAACTGTTATTGATTTTTTTATCTCAAATGACTATTATAGGGGAATCCAATAAAATGAAAAAAATCATATATGTTCATGGATAAAGAGAATATATCACGGTGAAGAACCCATGGGTGGGTCTAAATGGATTAGAAATGCATCACCAAATTTCTATATCTAAGAATGTTTCAAATATTTAGATGATATGGAGGCACCATATACTATTTAAGGTATGGTTTTATTAATTCTATGATCAATAATACTTTATTAAATATAGAGGTGTATTGTAGTGTCCATGACATGAATGCATGTACAACACATGAATGAGAGTGATATTAAAACCAAGGGCCCTCCTCAATCCTTAGGGGATGATGACTTGAATAAAAAAAATCAATATAGTGGTTATGGAATGTTTTTCCTGCCTTTTTATGATCAAATTTTATAGTTGGATTCTACTGAGAATCTAGAATAACCTGCCTATAAATCAAACATATCAAAAATATGACATCAAACTAAACAAGTCATAAATGAGTAAAATAGAATGAAAATACACTATAACTCTCTACATGAATTCACATCAAAGTAAACAGCCTAGGACATAAAGTATATAAATAGGCTAGAATAAATGTTAAACCAAACAATGGCCTGAGACAAAGAATATACCGTGAGTAATCAGTTATATTCAAAACATAATTTATAACCATCCCCAACTGCAACAGTTTTGTAATGCGAACTATTCTAGATTCTATAACAAACATGACCAATTTTCCATAGAGACCTAACAATTTTTAGTGCCCCTATATGTACCTAAAAATCTATAAAAGATAAGTTTTATGTCCATCAAGATTTCCATGTGGTGTGTGAGTATAAAATACTCAGTATGGAAGTAACAATGGTGTCTCAACCCAACAGTAAAAACATTGGTGTATGCATGTACATGTCTACACATTTAAATAAACAAAACAAAACAATTTTATAGTCAACAAGAAGAGAAATAGTATGTTAATAAATGTCAAGAGTAGAATATCAATTGTAAAGAAACATATATAATCTTAACAATTCCAAACAGTTCTATCTATACATGGAGGGTCCATACTTATACTACCCGCTTTGGGTTAATACCTAGAATCAAGGATGGGAAGGGAAGATCTAATCAATAGACCAAACCAACAACCTAGGAACATGGAATTATTTCATATTTTTATTGGGAAGAAAAAATACCCCAACCGCCATGCCAGTTAGTTGTGATGGTGCCTTTCCCAGATCTGTAAAGAATGATTCTTTTCACCTCTTTCATATAACTAGAATGATACAAAAAATAGAATTGCGGGAACATATATTTGATGCAAAAAATAAGGCACTATTTTAACACATTAAAATAAGAAGAGGATAATATTTTTTTATTTCCATAAAGAATATGTTTAGAAATTAAAAAAAGTACTTGTATGGGTGATCAAGTATTAGGCCGATTTAGGCAGATCATGAATATATAATGAACACATATTTGTTGATACTACAATATAAAAACACCATAATATAAATATGGTAATAAACCTGAAGACTACTATGCCAAAATGAGAATTGCATAGACACAATGAAAAATAGAGAGAATAAAAGTTCAACCAATCATATACTCATTTATCCAATCACTAATTTATGAATTTCATAACATTTAAAAGCAAGGATATGGTGGAATCAGTAAAGAATAAAATTCTTAGTTTTTCTATAACTATTAACTATGTAATAGAAAATATTTATCAACATGCTACTATGTAACCTTCAAATTATATTACCATTACATAATCTGACTATAAAACAATAATGACACTGTCCCAATGCATGTAAGAGAAAAATTAATGAAAAACGTATTAGATGGCATGAATATAGGGAACAATTCACCACTATGATGCCATTCAAATGATGACATGGTCTGAAAAAACCTATATCATTATCAATTCATACCCTCTCGGTGTATGTACCATTCAAGTAAATTAAAGAACAGTTCATGAACCATTAAATTTTTTAATCATAGCCCCCTCCCCATGCTTATCATCCAGCATCCATGTCAAGAAAGATGATTTGTTTCTAAATAGAAAAACCCACATGATTCAAATATTACATATTGAATATGATATAAATTAATCCACAAAGGAATCATTTATCAGACACATACCAAACTCATCTAATGTTATAGGTCTCTCAATATGGAGAAGCTCTTAAATCTTGTTCTACTTCACAACATTTCCAAATTTAGTGTTAAAAATTAAAATATCTAGCCCACTACAGCAATGATTTGTCTAGGATTTTCATTACAACCCCCAAGAAATGATTTGCATTGCATCATCCAGTTTCTATATCCCAACATGTATGTTTACATTTCATGAAACTTCCCATGTCACAAGAGAACAAAATTTATAAAAACAATTGAATCCATGATCTTTATAGAGAAAATAAGTTGTGTTTAGTTAAAATGTTTTCTGCATTTATTCATCTAAAATATATAGAAAGTTTTTCTTAATTATGTGAATTAAAAAGTATTTTTTTACAAATTAATTTGAAAATAAGAGAAATATAGAAAATTTAAACATTTTTTTATAAAAAATGAATCCATGATGTCAATGAAGGTTGTTTTTTTTGATGAAACCATTTTCTACTTTTATTTTTATAGATTTTCTCTAAACAATTTTGAATATGTGAATAATAAAAAAATATTTAAAAAATAAAATTGAAAATAACATAATTTTGGAAAACAATAAAAATAAAGACATAGTTACAAACAAAACAATTATTAAAAATGAAAATGAAAATGTTGAATGAAAATATATAGGAAAAATAGCAGCTTACACTATATATTAGTAGTAAAAAATTACAATATCAAGCATAACTGTCTTTAATTTCATTATGGAATAGGGAAAAAATAAATTAAGCATGGAATAATGAATAATAATTCATTAATTTTACAAATTCATGAAACATAATTAGTTTGATATATTACAAATAAGATATAGTTTTTCTAAAATTTAAAAATAAAAAATAACACACTTATATACTAAAACAAAAGTATGTGAATATGAGAAAATGCAAGAAGCCACTTTGAGTTATTGAAATATACCTGATCAATGATCCTTAAGGATCCATGGTAGATAAGTATGATCCCCCAACTAGATTTCATGCCTCCAGAACTCTCAAAAGCAACACACAAGCGTAAAGTCTATATTAGTACATGATCCATTTTTGAAATAACACATAATCGAAGAAACAATTTCATAGATGCAAGTGTGTCAAATAATGAAGTATGTTTCCAAAAAAATATTAGCACATCAAATTGATGTCAAACAGAAATATTATTTTAGAAACATAGGAAAATAAAACAAACTATATTCCAACCACCGCTATCAATTTAGGAAAACTTAAAATGATGCATATTTAAGGTATATATTAAATCTACCACATTCAAGAAATTAAGATGAGTATGTGGAGAGCCACAATCAACATGTGGGTTGATCCCTAACACACTCACCATAGTTTCTTAGAGGCATCAAATGTTACATGAATTTAAAGTACTGTGTATTTGGTAATACTATAAAGATGGTGAACAATTGAAATGTCTAAAAACTTTTATGTGGACATACCTATACAATGTGGCACAACCCACCCATGGATAATTTTAATGAGTTCAATGGAAACAATTACAAAAACTATAGATTAAAAATTTAAAAATGATCAAACTACACACCTTTTCTCCAACTCCTCTTATCCAACCCTCTTCCAACTTACATTGATAAATCATTGCCAATACTATTTCCAACGATGATTGACCAGAATGAAAAAATCAAATAAATGACATGATAACCTTACCTATTGGTTCATTGATGAAAAAAGTAAACATATTAATTTTAAGCTATCAAATTAAAATAGAAGTTTTCTAATACATGATACAATTAGTGTTACCATAAACATCTGTGATGTGATCAAAAACAGAATTCACCAGCATCCAGTGTTGAAATGGATTGATCTTACATGTATCTAGAGATTTAATGAATCATTTATAAAAGGACCACTTATAGGAGTTCAACTCGTAATCAATATATTAAATGAAAGAGAATACATTAGACCTGCTATTAAGATTTCAGGAAAAATGTTTATAATATATATTATAACAATAATTTTTTTTAAAAAAATATAGTATGATCTGTGAAAGAGATATAAAATGATTGAAAATAAATAGTTATATATAAAAAGTGGCATATATAAAATTTAATCATAAAAGGGTGTTGTTTTAAAGTTTAAATTTCCACAAAAAAATGTAGGTTCTATAATTTGTTAACCTCCATCGAAGTCAAATCATAGTCACCACCCAATTTGATGATGAAATCAAAGATCAAAGGATGAATCCAGTCATCAGCCTAGTGAGAACCTTGTTTCTAAATCATGTAACTCAAATAAGGAAAGATTATAATTAATTCCTTCTCCATCATGAACAGAGGTAATCAAAGCTGATTGAATTAGTATAATTCATCCAAACTCAACCTAAATCAATATAGAATGTCACTAGCCATGAATCTAGTTTTTAACTTTTTGTGTTAATGACTATAAATCTATAATTATACACAAACTCCATTTCTATTAGGAATCATCATAGCCTTGAAATTCTAGACCATTAACTCGCACTCTAGTCAAATTCTTTGTTTGGAAAAAGATGAAACAAATACAGAAAGAGACTTCCTAAGGATGCGGTCAATTCCTGAAGATACCAAAAAATCAAAACCCTAAAACCAAAATTAGGTTTTACCTTATATGAATTCAAAACCAAGTGATAGATCTGAAGGTGGAGTTGGCTAGTATAGCCTCACCCCGAGGGGATGGTGATGATTGTAGGTAATGGTCGGATTAAGGGTGGTGGTAGAGAGGAGTGGTGGTGGATCCAACAGGGGGTGTGGAGATCGAGTAAGGGAGAGGATGCATGGATGAGAAATGGTGGTAGAGGATCTAGTACTGGGTGCAGTGAGGGTGAAGGAGAGGATGGGGAAGGGGGGGGGGTGGGTGTGCGATACAAGGGGGAAAGGTGGTGGATTTGAATTGGGCTCTATGAGGGTGAGGCGAGGGGGTGTGCACGCTGAGGGAGAAGAAAGGGGGTGCGCGAGGCTGGGTTCCTAGGGGGGATGCGATAGGTGGTATATTTTTTTTGGGAAGAAACCAACATTGGAGGTTCCTGATACTGAGCAATAGTGACTGCCTATGGACCATGCTCACTTCAATAAGTGAAAAAACCCAATTCTGTATTAATGTTTTTAGTAAAGTGAAAAATCAATTAAACGGGGTCAAAACATGAAAAAAACGCTTGGATTAACATGAAAACTTGGAAGAATGATCATCGAGTCATTTATGATTTGTAGGAACCAACCATGTGTCAATCAGATTCTTGTATTACTCAGTATGATCAAAAAAACCATTAACGTTTATTAAAATGACATATCTCCTATCTGGGGGTCAAAATCAAGAAAACGAGTTCCAATTGACTTTAAAACCAAGGAAAACATTTCTTGAATCATTTGTGATATGTTGGAATGACATTACTAACTATTGTTAATAGTAGACAAAAAGTATGATTTCACATTAGTGATAGTAGTTAATAATAGACAAATCACCCATGTAGGGGTCCAAACTGAGCAAACGAGCTCAGATTGATAGGAAGACATTGGAAAACAATCTTTTAATTTATGATCTTTAGGAATCATATACACATTAATATGATACATGAATTTCTTGGTATGATCGAAATTTTTGTTTGTTCATTGCATTTGTAGTAAAGTGACAAATCACGTAATGTAAATTATGGATTTCATTTTATCTTGTTTTCATATTGAAATAATGCCATGTTTTTTCCTACCCTTTATATTGCTTAACCATGCCATGAAAACCGTGATTTTTTTTTAATTTTGGATGTATTATTATGCCCATTTATCTTTGCTGCTGGGCTTTATTGTCTCGTCAGGCCGTTGATTTGTGTGGGCTCCTTATTCACTGGGCTTTGGACTTTTGGCTAGCCTGCTTCCCGTTCCCCTATGACATGGTGACATTCTGCTCACCATTTGGATCACTGGACATTGATTATTTTTGCCTCCCATTATATCAGCACTATCCACTTGTCCCGCCACTTGATTACTCAGATGTGTTTTTGTTTCGACAATGTGTGCATTGCGCACCCGGGTTAGATGTGTTGTTTTGTCGTTGCAGGTGGAGTGAGCGGGAATTGATGCCCCCACGTGCCTTCATCAATTTAGGGGATTAATTCTAGTTTTTTCACATCTGTTAGTTCTCTCGATCTCCCATCTATGGTTCCCAAAACCCTAGTCGGCTACCTTCTGATCACTAGTGGCGAACCTTCATACATGCCAAACTCTACGGTACATCGCTAGTGTACCACTCCTAGTGGAGCTTCAATGACAATTCTATTACGCTAGGGCGATTACCTAGGGAAGACGATCCAATCTAGGGATGTTTTTTAGCTTTGAGATCTTCAACAAGCTTCCACATTTCAGAAAGATAGGCCAAGGATGGAAGTGATCATGATGGATAGACCTATCAGTGTCCGGAACTGTAAGTTCTTTACAAGTTCTTTCTTGAATCTCAATTGTAGTAGTTGTATCTTTTGTTCTTCTATTGTTGTTTCTTTGTTTCTATATGATGTAAATCCATTGTCATTTCTCGAGCATTAATAAAACGTGTGTGTGGGTGGTGATGTTCTTTCCATGCACGTAGGTCCCTACGAGACTGAAACACATTAAATCATTGGGTTCTTTACTTTTTATTTCAATATTTTGTTTCTTTTATTCTATTCAAATTGTTTTTTGATTTTCATCTTTACGATTCAAAGATCCAGTTCAGTCCTTTTTTTTGGTTTTTTACCACTCTTCGGATCACTACTCAACCTCATAAAGTGGTTTCAAAGCCTCACTTGGCTTTCTTTTACTATCAAATTCAATGGTTGTTTCTTACTTTCTTTATTTACTGTTCTAGTTTCTGGTTTAATTTCCACACTATGATCTCATTCTAAAATCACCACTTCCTTTTCTTGATTTCATTTATCTAAATCCATTATCTCATCTATATTTCTATGCATTTCATATCTATTTGGATAAAACATAGTTTATCCAAGAGATTGTTTGGTTGTGAGGGGTGTATGATTAACATTGTCTGCAAGAACTCGACATCTAATATGTGGGTAAACATGTCAACAATGAGATATGAAATTTAGAAATTTGATGGTGACAATGACTTTAATTTTTGGATAATTAAGATGATATCCCTACTTATATAGCATGGCCTAATTGATTACCTCTGTGGGCCTAAGAAACCTATTATTACTATGAATGAAACTGGACAACCTACTATAGAATACATAGATTTTTCCCCTGATGTGTTAGTTAGAGCACATATATCCCTTTTGATTTCCTTGGGTGATAAAGTCCTCAGGGAAGAAGCTTATGATCCTACTGCTGCTAGAATTTGGAGTAAACTTGATAAACTTTACATGACTACTTCATTAGTATGTAGGATTTACAAAAAAACACCACATTTTTATATTCAAAATGAAACTTCGTAGTTCAATTAAATCCCATCTAGATGAGTTCAATAAATTCATTTTAGATTTAGCCGACATTAATGTTTCTATTGATGGTTAGGATCAAGTAATGATCATCTTAATCTCTTTAGATAATGCCAACAACACACATTTTGAGACCATGATGTGTGGACGAGACTCTTTGACCCTAAAAGAGGTTAAATCAGCTCTTCTTTCTAAGGAACTACATTCTAAACCTAGAATCAAAGGTGAGGTCGAGTGCTTGTTCTCTAGGGGTAAACCTCGAACTAAAATTAAGAAGAAATAGTTTAATAAAGATAAGAGTAAAATAAATAAAGAACCCACACCTAGGTCTAATTATAAGGATAGAAAGGTGACCTATTTTCATTGTGGAAAACCAGAGCACATTAAACCTGAGTGTAGGAAACTCAAGCATGATTTAGATTCTAAAAAACCCACTGGTCAATCTCTTCTTGTAGACTTTGTTTATGACATTGTTGAGGCCCTTAATGTTTCCACCGATACACTCAATCAAGAGTAGGTCCCTAATTCAGGTTTATCTTTTCATATGTGTCCTTTTAGATAATACTTTATAGAATTGATTAAGAGGGTAGAAGAAGATGTCCTCTTAGGTAATAACAAGAGGTGTAAGGTTGAGGGTAGAGGTTCTTTTTTGTTAGAACTTGATGACCATACTATCATTACTTTATTTGATGTTAGGTGTGTTCCCAACCTCCAAAGAAATATGGTTTCCTTAGGGGCCCTAGACCAAAAGGGGTTCAACTTTAGGTCTAAAACATGTTTTCTTACATTCTTCAAAGGATCTATAACTGTAGGTGGTGAATTCCCCTTACCTCAATGTGAGGCGGATATATTCTTTTATAGATGAGTAAAATAAATTACAAGGCGGGATATTCCGATGTGGGACTCAGAAATAACCATTATACTAAAATGGGGTCCAACAATCCCCCTCAAGATGGACATGCCCATATTAGACTGAGAGCCCCACAAAAAGAAAAAAGATGGCATCAAACAAGGCCATACATACTCCCCCTCAAGCTAGGTCGTGGAGGCTTTGAATACACAACTTGATAGTGAGAGAGTCCAGGCGATCTCCTAGGAGGCCTTTTGTGAAGATTTCGGCAAGCTGATCCACCATCAGAATATAGCCAAAACTTATATGGTTCTACTTCATATGGTGGTGAATAAAGTTTCAGTCCACCTCGATATGCTTCGTCTGTTCATGGAATATGGGATTATATACAATCTTCATGGATGCCTGATTGTCACACCAGATATAAGAAGATGTTTGCACTGGGAAACCAAGCTCGTGGAGGAGATGACGAAGCCAAAGGATCTCAGTGGTGACCATGGCCATGACATGGTATTCTGCATCTGCACTAGATCTGGAGACGATAGTCTGCTTCTTGTTGTTTCATGAGATGAGGTTACTGGACAAGAACACGGAAAATCCAGAAGTAGACTTGTGGGTAGTAAGGAAAACTACATAGTCCGCATCACAGAAGGCCTCAACATCTAAATGAGTATAATGTGAGTACTGAAGGCCACATGCAGGGTCTTTCTTTATGTATTTGGAAATGCGGAGGATAGCATCCCACTGAGATGTTGTTGGATGCTGCATGAACTGGCTCACTTTTCCAACAGTGCAGACAATGTCTAGTCATGTCATGGTATGGTAGTTGAGTTTTCCCACCAAACGACAATAGCTCTCTAGGTGAGGAAAGGGTGCCAAGTTGGCATGGAGAGAGAATTCCCTAGGCTCAATAGGAGTGTCCACTGCAGTCACCTGGCTCAACCCTGCATCCTGTAAGATATCAAGGGAATATTTTCTTTGGCAGAGAGAGATAGTGTTCTCATAACGGGAGACCTCAATGCTAAGGAAGTAGGTGAGAGGACCAAGATCTTTAGTGTGGAAGTGGTGGTGAAGGTGCACCTTGAGTTGGGTGATTCCAGTGGAGTCTCTCTCTGTGATGATGATATCATCAACATATACCACCAGCAAAATACAATCGTTTGATGTTGTAAGGAAGAAGATAGTGTGATTCTTCATACTGCGAGAGAGGCCAAATGCTATGATGATAGCACTGAAGTGACCAAACCAAGCATGATGAGACTTCTTGAGGCCATATAGGGATCGATGGAGGTTGCAGAGATGAGAGTCAGCTTTAGAGGCATGAAATCTGGGGGGCTACTACAGGTAGACTTCTTTATCAAGAAAGCTATGGAGAAAGACATTCTTAACATCCATTTGATGAAGCAGCCAGTGATGATGAGCGACCAGAGATATGGATAGGAGGATGGAGGCCATCTTGAAAATCGGAGAGAATGTATCAAAGTAGTAGATGCCATATGTCTGAGAAAATCCCTTCACCACAAGGAGGGATTTAAGGTGATGGAGAGTGCCATCACATTGAGATAGATCGTGTAAATCTATTTTCATCTGGCCGCCTGTTTTCTTGCAGGGAGGGGGACCAGATCCCATGTATGGTTGTCATCCAGAGCATGTAGTTTATCCTGCATCGCCTGTAGCCACCCCGGGTGGGATTTGGCATCTCCAACCATGCAGGGGATAGATATCATCTCCTGTGCTGACAAACCTCTGTATAAAGATGTAAAAATGGGAGTATTCTGAAAAAAGAGCAAGTACCTTTCCGTAGTGAAATAGGCAAGTTGTCTAGTGTTGTGGCAAGAGCATCGGACAAAGTAAGAACGATGGTGGCCTCGAACTGGATGAGGGGGCAGTCGATGGGCGACGAGAGTAGACTGTCTCAAAGTGATGACTAGTAGGGGAAGACACCAGAGGAGGGTGGATGATGAGATGAAGGCACTCATCGATGGTAGTATCTGGATGAGGAGAGGGAGGAGAGAAAGGAACACTCTCGACAAATGATACGTCAGCGGAGACAATATACCATAGTAAGTATGGAGAGAAGAAGCAGTATTCATGTTGAGTGCTAAATATATGAGGAAAATGTAGAGGAGGGATTTAGGATAGAGTTTGGGGAGGTTGATACAAGTGTCATAGATATATCAGAGACATCCAAAGACTTGGAGTGGAAGTGAGTGAGGAGGGAGAGAGGGGAACAAAGTCTGAAAAGGAGTCTCCCCCTGAAGGATGGAAGAAGGAAGACGATTTAGGAGGTAAGTAATAGTGAGGATAACATCCCCTCAAAAGAGAAGAGGCACCTTTCAGTGGAAGAGGAGGGCACGAGCAGTCTCTAGAATATACCGGTGTTTTTGCTCGGCCACTCCATTCAGTTGAGGGGTATTAGGATAGGAGGTATGATGGATGATGTCGTGTGCCTGGAGAAACTGGTGAAAGGAAGTGTACAAGTACTCTCACCCATTTTCAGAGCGTAGAAATTTTACTGAGATGGAAAACTGTGTCTGGATCTGATGGTAAAATGTCTGAAAGGTGGAAAAAACTTTTTTTCCGATCACGAAGAAGGTACAACCAAGTCATATGAAAAAAATAATCAATGAAAGAGATATAGTATTTATACCCTAATTAACTTGAGGTGGCATAGGGACGTCATACATCTGAATGAACCAAATCAAAGGGTTTGGCAGCCCGTGTGTCCGCTCGAGGAATATATGAAGTGTGATGATGTTTCGCAAAGGTACACGACTCACAATGAAAATAAAAATGATTACTAATATCTGTATATAGCTGATGAAGGGTGGAGGCGGAGGGGTAGCCCAACTGAGAATGGAGGCCTAGGGCACATGTAGAGACAGACGTGCAGGCGATAGATGTTGGGCCATCGAACATGTACACCCCATCCTAAAGATGGCCTCTACCAAGTTCTTAGTTCATCATCCACTCCTGAAACATAATAGTATAAGATGTAAAGATGACATTACAATTGAAATCCTTTGTCAGCTTACTAATGGATATAAGGTTAAAAGGATTGTATGGTACATGGGCCACCGACAATAGGTGAAGAAATGAGGTCAGGGAGCATGTACCAAAGCCCGCAATGGGGATACTGGAACCATCAGCAACAGTGATGGTTGAGGAACCGGTATAGGGACTGTAGTTGGATAGCATACCTGCATCACCGGTAACATGGTCAGACGCACCTAAGTCAAGCATCCAGGCAGGGGAGCAATGACTAAAAAATGAAGTGGAGCCACCAGAGTGGGAAAGAGATGCCGATGAAGGGATTGGTAGGGAGGTGGTCCTTTGATCATGAATCATCTATATCTCAACCATGGAGAGATATAGAGATGAAGGAAGAGTAGCAATAGACTAGGATGCATCCTGTACTGTAGTCTAGCCCTACCGTGGGTGCTGAGAGGGACGACCATGAAGGACCTAGCAGTGGTCGACTAGGTGGTCGAGCTTTCCACAGTGCTGTCAGAGGGAACAAGGTCGTCTCTCTCCATGTCCACATCCACGAGGGCCGATAGAGAGGTTACTTCCATAACCCAGAAGAGCAGTGTGATGAAGGCTAGGGTGGGTGGGGCAAGGCCTGATGAGCCTTCCCAAGGTGATGATAGACCTACAGAATCTCTAGCGAAGAGGGGATGGTGAGAAACTCTGTAACCATCAACGCATATTCTGGGTTGAGGCTGTAGAGGAGGCTGAAAAGAAATAGTTGCTCCCTCTGGGCTGATGCTTCTGCAGGTGTCTGTGGAATGGGATAAAGCTCAAGCAGTTCATCCCGTAGAGGCTTCCATTCCATGAAGTAGGCTGGAAATGGATGGGATTACTGGAGGAGGAGGGACATCCGCTGAAGAAGATCGAATACCCAAGCCAAATTATTGGTCTCAGAGTATATGAGAGTCAAGTAATCCCAGAGTTTCTTAACTGTGTTGGATATCTGGGTGATGTATTTGATAGAGCGGTCCATGGAATTGACCTGCAATGCAAAGATCTTGCTGTCTGTAAGCTTCCACGAATGATATTTTGGGTCATTAGGTAGGGGTGGTGGAGCCTCGAGGTGGGAATCGAGGTCTATGTCAGTTAGTGACATTAGAACAATCTTCCACCAGATGGAGAAATTGGTGTAGTTGAGCCTCTCATCAACCAGGTGGGTGGAGGCAGTGATAAGTGGAGGCAGGACCAAGGTGTCAATCAGAGGTAGATCTTCAGGAGTTGCTGAGGAAGTCAGAATTTAGTGTCGGGAGGCCGCACTGAGAGCGGGTGCCAGCAGAATGGGAGATGCCGAGAGAGGCTGGGAGACTGCAGGAATGGCATTACTGAGAAGTGTGGGAGGCAGGTGAGGGGTTTCTATGGGACAGAGCCGAGAGGGTAGGCACCGGGAAGATTCAGGAGTCATCCGGTCAGAAGGGCCATTGCATGGGAGGCTGGTCGACAGGAGGCTTCTGGACAGGAGGGTCGGCGAGGGCAGTCGTGCTAGTGGGGCCGACTATGGGGTTTGCTGAGAAAACTAAAGAGGAGTCGTGGGAGGGCGGGAGGGCGGGACGCCATCGGGGAGGAACACCGTTGGGGCAAAGTGCCGCTGCTAGGAGGGAGGGCGGGATGTTGTCGGGAGGGACGAAGACGTCGAGCTGGGTCGCGATGAAGGGGCGCAGGGAGTGTCATCGGGAGGAGAACGATGGAAGGTCGGGGTGTCGGGAGTGGGATGGGAGGCGGGGAAGTCTGCGTGGAGCATTTCACCTAGTTCAGGAGGACCAGTGGTACCGGGAGTAGGAGCCTGTGTCGGGTGGTGTAGGGCCAATGGGGAGGGACGCTGCGGGAGGAATGTCGTGTCGGGGGTGCCGCCTAGAGCAGGGGGGGGGGGTGATCGGGGAGGCTAGACAACGCTGCCGAAGAATATGGCGGCAGGATCTCACCAGACAGAACCAGGAGGGTGAGGGAAGAGGTGGGGTCGGACAGAACCGAGAGTCCGCAGAGGATTTTCTCACAACCCTAGATAGGATATAAAAAAGGGAGGGAGGTTTCGGGTTAGAAAGTACCCTCTAATACCATGTAGGTGGTGAATTCCCCTTACCTCAATGTGAGGTGGAGATATTATTTTATAGATGAGTAAAATAAATTACAAGGCGGTATATTCCAATGTGGGACTCAAAAATACCCATTATACTAAAATGGGGTTTAACAAGAACCATTATTAATGGATATTTAATCAATGGTATGTATTTATTGAATGGAATAACCCATTCAAGGAATTTGGGTAGTGTATATTCAACCAATATTGATAATACTATGCTTTGAAATAGAATATTGGGGCATGTTAGCTCCAAAGTCCTTGAGGAACTCATTAAGAAAGGGCTGTTGAGTGACACCACACCAAGAAATCTACCATTTTGTGAAGATTGTGTGATGGGAAAGGCCAAGAGAGTTAGTTTTGAAAGGTCCAGTTTCAAAGCCTCCATCCCCTTAGAATATGTCCACTCTAATCTATGGGGTCTATCTAGGACTTCCTCCCATGGTGGAGGTTCCTACTTTGTTACTTTCATATATGACTTTTATAGGAAATTGTGGATTTACATTCTTAAAAAAAATATAATGTTTTCTAAAAATTTGAAAACTGGAAAATTTTAGTTGAAAACCAAATTGGAAGGAAATTTAAAACTCTAAGAACTGACAATGGGCTTGAATACCTATCCACTGAGTTCATACAATTTAATTAATCTAAAGGTGTTAAAATACATTGAATAGATATGGAGACTCCCCAACAAAATGGATTAGCAGAAATAATGAATAGGGTTATCATAGAAAGAGTCTGCAACATTCTTTCATGCTCAGGCCTCCCCAAATCCTTATGGGAAGAGGCTTCTAGCACTGCTGTATACCTAATTAATAGGTGTTACTCTTCTACTAATTAGTTTAAAATACCTAAATAATTTTGTAATGGTAAGCCCTCCTCCTATACCTACTTAAGAGTCTTTGGTTGTACAACATATGCTCATGTTAAGGATGAAAAATTAAAAACAAGAGCTCTAAAGTGCATCTTTGTTGGGTATCCCAAGGGTGTTGAGGGGTATAAACTCTGGGTGGATAAACCTAGATATCAAAAGTTCATTATAAGTGGAAATGTTGTCTTTCATGATTCTTCCTCTCTTAAAACCAAGACTGCCACATCCGGAAACAGTGATCCAACCCTTCAACGAGCTAATGAAATTGAGCTTCCAGTCCAGTTTGAGGCTCTTATCCAGCCCTCTCCACCTGATGAACAACCTAATGTATAGGTTGGTTCCTCTTCTTCTTTGGATTTAGACTTTGAATCTGAACCCTCTACCCCTAATAGAGACCACCAACTGACTCAAGATAGAGAAAGAAGAGTTCCAATACCTCCTTATCGGTTTAGTCAGTATGATATTTCATCTTATGCATTTCATGTAGCCTAGGATCTTATATATGATGATCCTTAAACCTATAGACAAGTCGTAAATGAAAAATACAAAAAGCATTGGGTCTTTTCCATGAATGAAGAGATGCATTCTTTAAAAAAGATCCATACTTGTATTATTGTTAACAAACCAACTAATACAAAAATAATTGGTTCCAAATGGATCTTTAAAAGAAAAGAAGACAACACTGAGTGAAATAAAATCAAGTATAAATCAAGGTTAGTTTCAAAAGGTTTCCTTCAAATAGAGGGAATTGATTATTTTGAAATTTTTTCCCCTGTTGTTAAGAATTCTTCCATTAGGATCTTACTTTATTTTTTTCCTATACTGATCTACACATTGAACAATTAGATGTTAAAACTGCCTTTTTTCATGGTGATTTGAATGAGAAAATTTATATGAAACCTCCTCATGGTTATCTTAATGAATTAAAATTTAATTATACCTTTTAAATAAATATTTGTATGGCCTAAAACAAGCCTCTAAGAAGTGGTACATAAAATTTGATTCATTCCAATTAGTTAACCAAATAATTAGGAGTCAATATGATGCATGTGTTTACTTTAAATTAACCAAAAACTACATGCTTTATCTACTGCTATATATTGATGACACACTTATCATTTGCAAAAATATGAATCTCATTTCTGTTGTTTTATCACAATAAGAAGGAAAGTTTGAAATGAAAGACTTAAGTGCATATAAGCAAATATTAGGTATTAATATAATTAGGGACAGACCAAAAAAAGTGATTTATTTATCTCAACATGATTATGTTTTAAAAATATTCAAGAGATATATGTTTGAATCTCTCAAACCAGTAAGTATACCTCTTGGGCATCACTTTAAACTGTATTTAACATATGCATCCACGACTTCTGATGATGCACACTTTATGTCTTAAATACCTTATACTAATATTGTGGGTAGTGTCATGTATTGCATGATTTTCACTTTCCCAGATATTGCCTATGTAATCTGCACTTTAAACAGATTTATGGTCACATCAGGGAAGTCGTATTGGTATTCCCTTAAGTGACTTTTAAGATTCCTCTCCTATAGCTCTAATATTTCATTATGTTATGGTAAAAGCATGGATACTACTAAAATAATTTCTAGTTATGTTGATGTTGACTATGCTGGAAACATTGATAATCATAAGTCTTTAACCGGTTATGTATTTACTACCTATGGTGGTCCTATTTCATGGAAATGAAATATGTAGTCTGTGGTTTCTCTTTTAACCATGAAATTCGAGTATATTGCCTTAACCGAGGTATTTAAAGAATCTTTTTGGATCAAAGGTGTGTCTTGTGAACTTCACCTTTATAATTTTATTATCAATGTGTATTCTGATAGCCAATTTGGAGTTCACCTATCCAAAAATTTAATATGTCATGGTAAATCTAAGCACGTATATATTAGGATATATTTCATTAGAGATGTTGCAGAATTTGGAACTGTTTGTGTCAATAAGATACACACTAACATAAACCTGGCTGATAGTTTGACTAATGTTGTGGTGTTGTCTAAATTCAAGTTTTTCTTAGATAGATTGAATTTGGATCCGATTTCATAACAATATGTGCAATAACATTGCCAATTTTAAATGAAAATGGTGGATATTTGTGAATTATAGCCTTCGTTTTATATTTTTTTCATATTAAAATAATGCCAAGTTTTTTCCTGCCCCTTATATTGCTTAATCATGCCATGAAAACCATAAAAAATTGTTTTAATTTTGGATATATTATTATGCCCACTTATCTTTGGTGTTGGGATTTACTACCTCATTGGGCCGCTAATCCGCATTGGCTCCTTATTCACTAGGCCTTGGATGTTTGGTCGACCTGCTACTTTCATGTCTTTATGAAATGGTGTCAATATTCTCTCCATTTAGATCTTTGGTCGTTGATTACTCTTACCGCCCATTGTATATGCATTGTCTGCTTGTCCTGCCACTTGATTGCTCAGATGTGTTTCTATTTCGGCAGCGAGTGTGTGGCACTTTCACGACCCGTCCCCCCAAGGCCCATGTCATGACTACCTCAAGCTCGTCTTCGATAGGCTAGGGGTTGGAGACTAGCACCGAGTAGGCATATCCCACAAATGGGATGCATTTTCCTAAGAACCTGTACACATGTACACAACTTCAAGCCAAAGATGTTGGAAAGTAAAAACACTAAGGAAAAAAATGCATGCATACCACTACAACCCAAAAATAGAGTATGACAGAAAGAAAAGTAGTAAAGTAAAATTGGACTAGAATACAAGCCCACCAAAAATAAAGAGTCTGTAACACAAGTACTGAAACTCATCCGCAAAAAATGCCACCTGATCCAACTGCAAGTTACGACATCAAACTATTGTCTGTAAGCCACCGAAACACATCTAGGTCTGTCTAAACACACTAGGACCCACCTAGTCCTAGTCTTCCTGAAACAAATTCATAGAGTCAACCATCTGCAAACAAGGGAACTGAAGTAGCTATAGAAAGATACTGAAAACACCTTGGCTCATCTGATCTCACAAGGCATCATCCGGTCGTGGTCCTGGTCCTACTCCACCTAAGACTCCACCAAAGTGTCATTCAACTGCACAAGACACGACATGTGCGGGCAAAGGCTGTGAAAGAGTGAGTAAAACAATACTTAGTAGGGGACCCCAAAAACCAAAAAGAAAAAGAATATAAAGGAAACACCAGCAAGAATATACAGTCAGCTCAACACAAGTATATGTCATCAACACATATAACAAGAACATCTAGGTATACTCATAAAGGATTCCAAAAGTATCCAAGAGAAAATCTGGTCTTGATACATCACGAAGTTTCCCTAATACATCTGATCTCATTGATATAATAAGTCTCAATGTCATAGCCAAACCTTTGTCATGGGATTCTGCTCGAGGCAAGCTCGTCCCGGGAGGACTCGCTCCTTGAGCCATCAAGCCATCAGAGACCTTTGCAAAGAGGTCCCGCTTATTTGGGGCCCACCCAAAGAGAACACACTGAAAACTATCCCAAAATACACTGCTTCAGTAGTAATGTTGAACATATTATATTACTGAGGGACTCATCTCTAATGAGTCACTTAGGTCTGCTCATCTGTCATGCCATTGAGGTCCACTCAGCTACCAGGACACTGAGGTCTGCCCGGCTACTACTCGTCTGCCGGGCCACTGAGGTCCGATCAGCTACTGCTCATCTATCAGGCCCTTGAGATTCACTCATCTACTGATTTTCTGCTGGGCCACTGAGGTCCACTCGGCTACTGCTCATCTACTGGGTCACTGAGGTCTGCTCAGCTACCGGGCCACTGAGGTCTGCTCATCACTTCCTTCTCGTCAAAGCTAGCCGTAGGATTTATGCTCGTAGCGTGCTTGATTCTAAGAGAATATAATCATCAATACATCATTCATAACTCAACCTCCATGTAAACTCACTTGGATTATTTCAAAAGGACAGTCTTTTCATGAGGGTCCCAATGCTGCAAATGGCTCGTCGATTGGACGTACGGTTTCCAAGTTATGACTGTTTTACTGAAAAGGGGCTAGTTGGGTCCGGGTCCAGTCCAACCTGGTTGGACCGGTCCAACCCGACCAAGTCTATTGGGCCCATCCTGAACTGGTTGGGCCACGGATTCGGCCCACTATGAGCGGGCCGACCTTCTCCGGCTGAGACGCGGCGGGTGAGCTGCGTCTTCCGAACACCCCACGGGTTGCAGCGAGGTTTACTGCCGCCATGGTCTAGCTGGACTGCGGCCCTCTAACTGTGTAACATGGAACGACCACTGCGTTCATGTGCGTCACCGTCAGCCATTGTCGGTGGCCCGATCCACCACTTACGGCGGGATGCCATGGGCCACCTTGTCAGCGCGCCGCCTTCCCGCACTGTCACGGTTGACAAGCCGTGGCCCCTGTGCACCACCCCACAACCCCTGTCGTGTGCTTTGTCTACCACTGCAGTGTGTCGTTGGAACACACCGCCTCCCGCAATAGTCACCACCGCATGTCGCCGCTGGTAGTGTAACACCCCGAGCTTCCACGATACGCTTCTCATTCAATAATGCAATAGCTTGCATTGTACGCAAGTTCGAGTTCTAACACACCGCGACTAATTAAAGTAGCCGTTATGAATAGTAATAACCACTTTTTAAAATTATAGAAATTTTATATTTCAAAATGGACTTCATTTTTGTATTTGTAATATCGAAATTATCCTAAGTTGAATTTTTTGTAACTTTCTGAGAACTTCCAATTTTTTTATGAATAGTGAAAAATACTTAAAACAACTTTTTTAATAAAAATAATTTATTGTGATAAATTATACTATTTAGTGGTTTTAAAGTATAATTAGAATATATTTTTACCATTTTATCCAATGGTGGTCATTAGAATTAATTTAACATTGAAATTGGACATAAACAATTGCCAATCTTTTGATATAAATTGTTTCTTAAAAACACGCTATTTGTTGTGACAGCGGGAATTAATTATAAAATTAATTAATGAAACTTATATGTTTGGAATTTTGTAAAATAGACATCATTTTTGAATTCGGAATATCAATTATAGCTTAGGGTGAAATTTTGGCATTGTTCTGAAAAACTTCAATTTTTGATGAATAGTGAAACCACTAAGTGGTAGTTAAATAACTGATTTTTCGTTTAAATGAAATATTACCACTTCTGTGATTTGATTTTCAAAAATCCGACATACATGGTTGTCATTAAGAAGTAAAATGTGGTTCAATGAGATTAAAATAATTTTTTGGTGAATAGTAACTTTTAAGTTCTTAATCGCGATTAGAGGTAATTAGTGTAGTTTAAGGTAAAAATAATGTTTTAATAATATGATATGAGCTTGAAACTTGTCCTACTCCTATTGGATGAGTCATGACCGACCAAGACAATCCATGGGTCAACTTGGGGACCCCATGGAGCCACTTTAGTTGGAAAATGACATAAATACCTTTTATTTAATGTTAAAGTAAAAAATGACACAAACAGGAAATGTTTTACTAAAACAATTTTTACATGGGGTTATACAAGTCATATTTTTTATTATAAATAATAATTGGAAAGATAAAAAGATTTCCTACATCATAGTATTTTTTTATAATTTTTAGACATTAAATAAATTAAATTATTTATGACATCATGATGATGCAGCGATGACCTCATTATTTAACGATTTAAATAAAATGAGAAGATAATGTAAAATCCAAGGCTTACACTTGTCCAAAGCCTATTGGATGAGGAGATTTCGAACCCTTATCACCTTATCCTCGAATTATACAAGTGTGGGACCTTTAGAATCCGAAAATCATTGTATAATAGAATAACATTTCATTACTTTCCAAAAGTGCCCCTCCTCTCCACTTATAAAAGGCCCCCACCACTCCCACCTTATTCACACCTTCAAGCCATTTGGCTCGGCCAAACTCTACCCAAATACTCTCCCAACATCCCTAAATTACTCCTAGAAGCCTCACTTTGGGCATAATTCTTCCCAAGGAAGACTTTGTCTCAAATCAAAAAGAGTTACCCGATTTTTTAGGTAATGTCTTCTCTAATGTTATTTTGTTTTATTTAACTTCTCCAACCCCCTAAACTCTTTTTATTAATTTCTTTTGTGAAAACACCAGTATCCTCAATATACTAGGATGTTTTTATAAGAAGGATTATAGCTACACTTACACACACCTACATCTAATGGTTAAAGAACATACGGTTTCTGTGGATGGCGAATTTCTGCCTCACGAAACGATGATTGTTCAACACTCATATAACACCTTCAAAGGTGGCCATTAAGATGTCACTATATTTATATATGATATATAATATGTTTATGTTTTACTTATGCTTCTGTATTTCTCATTTATGGCATACTTTATGATTTCCATTATGGGTAAACGGGATAATTTCATTTTAGGAAGTGAGGACTACCGCCCCCTCAAAGTGATTTGAATCGTTAATGCCATATGTGGGATGTATAAAGGATGGAGTAAATGGTATTATAGACTATATTATACTGTAATTATATTATAAATTTATATCATTATTATTTCATTCCATTAAATACGAAATAGAAATGAAAGTAGCGTTCATGCGTACGTACGGCTTACCGTCTCCATGAACGGTGCATTTCATTTCTTACCTCTAAATGTTACGTAATATTATAAATGAATGTATATACTAGATATATATGACATCTAAATCATGAATATAATTCTGGAGATAATGGATATTCTACCACATAAACAACTTGTAATTATAAAAAGTTTATTGTTGACTCAAGTACCAAAGATCGACAAAACGACCGTCATTAACTTAAATAATTACATAATGTTCATATCATTGTAATAAGTGATATAAAAAGAATAATGAAATTGAAAATGGTTCTTAATAAGGTATATATTAACTCTAGTTTATTATTCAGGATGTTAAAGAACGATTGAGTCAAGTCAAACACGAGGTAAGGGAACTTCTTAACCCAATTTCTATTCTTTGGGTTAATCTCCTACTTTCAAATTATGTCATGATATTATTATGTCCTATCTTGTATTTTTACATTATTTATGTGTACTTATAGTGAATACACATTATAGATGTACTTTATTTAAAAAAATGATCTTTTTAAGGACTTCGTCTCAATCCCCTTTCATTGAGGCATATTTGGTTTTATACACAATTTTCTTTTATACGGTGTATAAACCCCTTTGACTTTTACGTTTATTCAAAAGGAATCTTTTTTATATGAAGCGTTTTGCTAAACGAAAAAAGGGAATGTTTTTCTTTCTGTACTTATGTGGCGACAACGACTTCTCCGCCGCCGTGACCATTATTTGAGTTTCGGCTTCCTCTACAAGCCATCATTTTTTTTAATGAAAAATAAATACAAATTTTTAACTTTCTTTTATTTTGGTATTGAAAATGGTTTTGAAAGAATTTTTATTATATCAATATGTTGTATTGATATCTTGTGATTGAAATGTGGAAATTTTATGTTTCTTTTATGCATGTTTTATGTGATACGATTATGTTATGGTTTATGATATGTTTAAACCCATTCATATGAGGAATGTATTGGACTTAATAAGTGACGGGTGGAGCCCGCTATAGCTCCTCGATGCATTGGTAGGTCTCATGAGACAACTAGACATGGAATTGGCCGAGGCCCTTTCCCAATTTGATTTATGGTTTTGGACGAGGCCTTAATCATTTTAGACGTCTTGGCCGAGGCCTTGAAAAAATGTTTCAGAATGTCTGGCATTATACATTTCCTCATTATGAAAGTGGTTATTGATATTGCATGTGATTATTCGACCAGTAGAATATCCATGTGAAGAAGTGAATGGAATTATCTCATTTTACTTTTGCCATATTATGTTGATGTTCAAGTTTAAAAGGCTTTTGTTTTAGTTATACATTGCCTTAAATGTTTATGTTTATTTATGAAAGCTTCCGCAATATTGTTATCCTTACTGAGCATCTGAGCTCACCCCTTTCAATGTTTTAATATTTTCCAGAATGTGAAGAAGTATTTTATGAATGACCTGCAGGGATAGTCAGAAGAGGATATGAGTGTGGACTATGAAGACTTTGTTATTAGTTTTTCACTTTATGATGTAATGTAACATTTATGAATGTATCTAGTGTTTCCAAGGCTACTAAACTAATCGGTCTTTCGAGACTTGATCTTTTGTGATCATGCCAATGTTATGAAGTAATGCACCAACTCTGGGTAGCTGGGGTCGGGGCGTTACAGTTGGTATCAGAGGCAGTTTAGTACTAACCTTGGAAGCTAGATTTAGATAAACTCTGATTAGAGCACATAGCCCAAAGATAGACTTTGAGGATTAGTATAGAAGAACTTCCTAGAATTTTGTTATTGTAGAGATTTTGTGAGTTTTCCGAGCAATACATCCCTGTCTGGATACGAGTAGGTAGAGGCGGCTCTGGAACAGATGTACCTAGGGGTAAAACCTGAAAACACCGCTTTGAGCTAGACTCGAACGGGAACTGGTGCATGACAACGGGGCTTGCTGCACTCTTGGTTACGACACTCCCGGGGGATATGCTTAGGATAATTCCCATTTTCTTTACAAACCACTATGAATGGTTATGAGTATATACTTCCTCAAATAAAACCTTTTTATGATTATGGATTATATCCATAAATAGTTCAATTTATGTTAAGTATTTTACAAGTATGGAATTATGTATTTTGATTCATAAACTAATCTAGTTTATGCCATTGTTTAGAAATGGTGCCTAGTGGAAGGAATGGAAACCGTATCAATGCACGCACTCCATGTAGGGATTTCCCTCCTGCTCAAGATAATTATTGTGGATCTGGAGATACAACTGGTTCTGATTAACTTATTACCATACTGGGACAACTCACTCAAGTTATGAATAATAACCTTACTCGTATGGATCACCCTGATCCACAACGTGGAGGATCAATGTTAGACCGCTTCATGAGGCAAAAACCACCAACATTTAATGGGGGTACAAATCCGTTAGTAGCTGAGCAATGGATAAACTCCTTAGAGAAAATATTCCATGCCTTGGGGAGTAGCGAAAGGGAGAAGGTTGTCATGGCAGTTTACCGCCTCACTGGAGATGCCGATCAGTGGTGGTCACTAATTCAAAACACAAAGGAAGATGATGAATTAACAAACATGGAATGGCAGGAGTTCAAAGAGTTGTTCTTAGAAAAATACTTTCCTCGAGACCATCGAGCAGATATGGAAAGGCAATTTCTGAGTCTGAGGCAGAAGGAGGATGAGAATGTCGCAAAGTATGAGGCTAACTTTACAAGGTTAGCGAGGTATGCTGCAGATTACATACGTAACCCAAGAAGTAAGACTGATCGTTTCTTTGATGGGTTAAAACCATTTCTCCATCGAGCTTTAGTATCACAAACCTTCTCTTCATACGAAGGTATTGTCTCGTGCGCTATCAAGACGGAAAAGGAATTCTCTAAGTCTTATGACTTTAAATCAAAGCAAGATAAGAAGAGATCTGCTGAAAACTCTGGGAAAGGAAATAAGGAAACATGGAAGAAGGGTAGAAATGAATTTCCACCCTGTTATAATTGTGGTAGGAAGCACCCTGGTGCCTGTCTAAAAAGAAAAGGAGTATGTTACAAGTGTGGTGAAAAAGGCCACCAAGCTCATGAATGCAAGGGAAAGAAAGCGGCTGTCAACGTGGAATGCTATAATTTTAGAGAGAAGGGACATTATGCAAATGAATGTCCTAAGCGTCAGGGGAACTTACCTCAGAAGAGGCCAAGGGATCAAGGACAATCTTATGCCGTTACTACAGTTGAAGCAGAATAACTAATGTATTGGTGCTTTTGGACTCATGGATTATATTCTGGTTATAAGGATAATGTGATATATATATATATAAGGATTGTACTGCAGTACTTGTTGATTTCAGTAAGGTTTTAATATGATGAAGGTAATTATATTTTTAGTATGTGACAATAAGAGAAACTTTACTTTGTTTGGGGAATCTGATAAATTGATTTTGGAATTAAGAGACCTTTTAGAGAAAGTCTGGACAGAGGTATTTTGGATAACTATAAAGGTTGGAGTGGATTAAGTTGATCTTTGGATAGTATTGTTTAAGGTTAAAAATTTATGAAGATTATTTTTGAATATTATAATACTATAGTTTTAGGAAAAGGACAACCTGCAGGGTGGGGCATAACCCGTCGCGTCGGACAAAGCTGCAAGAATCGAACCCACAATCATGGTGCGACAGGACTTTATTTCCTACCACTAGCCTACAGGAAGTCCCTGGTTATTACAAAATAATTTTACTAATCTAAATGGTATGTGTTAACATTTGGAACCTTATACAATTAGGATAAGTATACTATTTTTGAGTTCTATTATCTTTTTGAGTGAAAGATGAGTTGAAGGTTGAAACTCTAATTGTAAATCATAAATATATATATACCTATCTCTTATTCAATGAATAAATTAATTCTTAAACTTTAGTAAAGGGATATTAAAACAAAAAAATGTGTTATCCTAATACCTTATGTCTTGTTGAACTGATGATATTTTAAATCAACATAGATTGAAGGCTTTGAGGCCCTCAATTTGACAGTTGATTGTAATTGATGACCTCAATCACTCCATACAAATATTTACATTTTTTCTCCAATTATATGTCTCTAATTTCCACCAATGTTCTCCTAATCGAGATCATAATTGGGTGGTGACTTTTTCATTTCCCTTTCCCTCTTATTAAGGCCAAATTTTATTAATCTTATTTCCGATGTGGGTTTTCCTCAAAGGTATTTTCTCTTTTCAACCTTTTATTTTCAAAGAAAAATTTCAAATTGCGAGGACGCAATTTATTGAAGGAGGGGAGAATGTAACACCCCGAGCTTCCATGATACGCTTCTCATTCAATAATGCAATAGCTTGCATTGTACGCAAGTTCGAGTTCTAACACACCGCGACTAATTAAAGTAGCCGTTATGAATAGTAATAACCACTTTTTAAAATTATAGAAATTTTATATTTCAAAATGGACTTCATTTTTTTATTTGTAATATCGAAATTATCCTAAGTTGAATTTTTTGTAACTTTCTGAGAACTTCCAATTTTTTTTATGAATAGTGAAAAATACTTAAAACAAATTTTTAAATCAAAATAATTTATTGTGATAAATTATACTATTTAGTGGTTTTAAAGTATAATTAGAATATATTTTTACCATTTTATCCAATGGTGGTCATTAGAATTAATTTAACATTGAAATTGGACATAAACAATTGCCAATCTTTTGATATAAATTGTTTCTTAAAAACACGCTATTTGTTGTGACAACGGGAATTAATTATAAAATTAATTAATGAAACTTATATGTTTTGAATTTTGTAAAATAGACATCATTTTTGAATTCGGAATATCAATTATATCTTAGGGTGAAATTTTGGCATTGTTCTGAAAAACTTCAATTTTTGATGAATAGTGAAACCACTAAGTGGTAGTTAAATAACTGATTTTTCGTTTAAATGAAATATTACCACTTCTGTGATTTTATTTTCAAAAATCCGACATACATGGTTTTCATTAAGAAGTAAAATGTGGTTCAATGAGATTAAAATAATTTTTTGGTGAATAGTAACTTTTAAGTTCTTAATCGCGATTAGAGGTAATTAGTGTAGTTTAAGGTAAAAATAATGTTTTAATAATATGATATGAGCTTGACACTTGTCCTACTCCTATTGGATGAGTCATGGCCGACCAAGACAATCCATGGGTCAACTTGGGGACCCCATGGAGCCACTTTAGTTGGAAAATGACATAAATACCTTTTATTTAATGTTAAAGTAAAAAATGACACAAACAGGAAATGTTTTACTAAAACAATTTTTACATGGGGTTATACAAGTCATATTTTTTATTATAAATAGTCATTGGAAATCTAAAAAGATTTCCTACATCATAGTATTTTTTTATAATTTTTAGACATTAAATAAATTAAATTATTTATGACATCATGATGATGCAGCGATGACCTCATTATTTAACGATTTAAATAAAATGAGAAGATAATGTAAAATCCAAGGCTTACACTTGTCCAAAGCCTATTGGATGAGGAGATTTCGAACCCTTATCACCTTATCCTCGAATTATACAAGTGTGGGACCTTTAGAATCCGAAAAGCATTGTATAATAGAATAACATTTCATTACTTTCCAAAAGTGCCCCTCCTCTCCACTTATAAAAGGCCCCCACCACTCCCACCTTATTCACACCTTCAATCCATTTTGCTCGGCCAACCTCTGCCCAAATACTCTCCCAACATCCCTCACTTACTCCTAGAAGCCTCACTTTGGGCAGAATTCTTCCCAAGGAAGCCTTTGTCTCAAATCAAAAAGAGTTACCCGATTTTTTAGGTAATGTCTTCTCTAATGTTGTTTTGTTTTATTTAACTTCTACAACCCCATAAAATCTTTTTATTCATTTCTTTTGTAACAACACCAGTATCCTCAATATACTAGGATGTTTTTATAAGAAGGATTCGAGCTACAATTACACACACCTACATCTAATGGTTAAAGAACATACGGTTTCTGTGGATGGCGAATTTCTGCCTCACGAAACGATGATTGTTCAACACTCATATAACACCTTCAAAGGTGGCCATTAAGATGTCACTATATTTATATATGATATATAATATGTTTATGTTTTACTTATGCTTCTGTATTTCTCATTTATGGCATACTTTATGATTTCCATTATGGGTAAATGAGATAATTTCATTTTAGGAAGTGCGGACTACCGCCCCCTCAAAGTGATTTGAATCGTTAATGCCATATGTGGGATGTATAAAGGATGGAGTAAATGGTATTATAGACTATATTATACTGTAATTATATTATAAATTTATATCATTATGATTTCATTCCATTAAATACGAAATAGAAATGAAAGTAGCGTTCATGCGTACGTACGGCTTACCGTCTCCATGAACGGTGCATTTCATTTCTTACCTCTAAATGTTACGTAATATTATAAATGAATGTATATACTGGATATATATGATATATATGACATCTAAATAATGAATATAATTCTGGAGATAATGGATATTCTACCACATAAACAACTTGTAATTATAAGAAGTTTATTGTTGACTCAAGTACCAAAGATCGACAAAACGACCGTCATTAACTTAAATAATTACATAATGTTCATATCATTGTAATAAGTGATATAAAAAGAATAATGAAATTGAAAATGGTTCTTAATAAGGTATATATTAACTCTAGTTTATTATTCAGGAGGTTAAAGAATGGTTGAGTCAAGTCAGACACGAGGTAAGGGAACTTCTTAACCCAATTTCTATTCTTTGGGTTAATCTCCTACTTTCAAATTATGTCATGATATTATTATGTCCTATCTTGTATTTTTACATTATTTATGTGTACTTATAGTGAATACACATTATAGATGTACTTTATTTAAAAAAATGATCTTTTTAAGGACTTCGTCTCAATCCCCTTTCATTGAGGCATATTTGGTTTTATACACAATTTTCTTTTATACGGTGTATAAACCCCTTTGACTTTTACGTTTATTCAAAAGGAATCTTTTTTATACAAAGCGTTTTGCTAAACGACAAAAGGGAATGTTTTTCTTTCCGTACTTATGTGGCGACAATGACTTCTCCGCCACCGTGACCATTATTTGAGTTTCGGCTTCCTCTACAAGCCATCATTTTTTTTAATGAAAAATAAATACAAAGTTTTAACTTTCTTTTATTTTGGTATTGAAAATGGTTTTGAAAGCGTTTTTATTATATCAATATGTTTTATTGATATCTTGTGATTGAAATGTGGAAATGTTATGTTTCCTTTATGCATGTTTTATGTGATACGATTATGTTATGGTTTATGATATGTTTAAACCTATTCATATGAGGAATGTATTGGACTTAATAAGTGACGGGTGGAGCCCGATATAGCTCCTCGATGCATCGGTAGGTCTCATGAGACAACTAGACGTGGAATTGGCCGAGGCCCTTTCCCAATTTGATTTATGGTTTTGGCCGAGGCCTTAATCATTTTAGACGTCTTGGCCGAGGCCTTGAAAAAATGTTTCAGAATGTCTGGCATTATACATTTCTTCATTATGAAAGTGGTTATTGATATTGCATGTGATTATTCGACCAGTAGAATATCCATGTGAAGAAGTGAATGGAATTATCTCATTTTACTTTTGCCATATTATGTTGATGTTCAAGTTTAAAAGGCTTTTGTTTTAGTTATACATTGCCTTAAATGTTTATGGTTATTTATGAAAGCTTCAATAATATTGTTATCCTTACTGAGAATCTGAGCTCACCCCTTTCAATGTTTTAATATTTTCCAGGATGTGAAGAAGTATTTTATGAATGACCTGCAGGGATAGTCAGAAGAGGATATGAGTGTGGACTATGAAGACTTTGTTATTAGTTTTTCACTTTATGATTTAATGTAACATTTATGAATGTATCTAGTGTTTCCAAGTCTACTAAACTAATCGGTCTTTCGAGACTTGATCTTTTGTGATCATGCCAATGTTACGAAGTAATGCACCGACTCTGGGTAGCTGGGGTCGGGGCGTTACAGGTAGTGCCTTCCGTGGGCCACTAGGTCTGCTCCAGTGGTTCGTATTCTGATCCACAAGCACTTTTGGGGTCCTTGGGTCGTCGTCTTCCCTGATATGAGTTCAAAGTAACCTTATCATCGATCTAGGGGTTCGATCACAAAGAACACAAGAACACCCACAATGGAGGGATCCAACCTTGTTCGTGTCGGCCTGATTCCTCCACATTAGAAAAAAAAGGAGATGATTAACACTTATTTTCTATCCCTTCAAGCCCGAGAAAAACAAATCCACCCCGCAAGAAAAAACAACCCACAGATCAACCTGTTAGTGGGTTGATCTACGTTCGTTGTTTAAAAATAAAGAACAGGGAAACAATTTCATCAAGAACAAACCCCTACCTCTAGTTGGATCTCTTGCAGATATAGATTGAAGTTGCGTCGCCACATTGATCCTTGTTCTTCTGGTGTTCATCGATTCATCACCACTTGATTGAACCCCGACCTCTGATCTGTCACCACCAGTGAGAGAGCATCCTCCCATTTTCCATAGGAAAACTCAAGAGTTCCAGAGAAATTCGCTAGCATTATGAATTATAACATTGGACCATATCCTCAATTAATAGAGGAAAGTCGTTAACGTGTTAACGCGTTTTAGTGTTACTGAATTCGCTTTGAAACAACGTCACCATGCTGCTTCATTTATGAAAGAAGAATGAGTTGCTCTGACTCTATGTCACAGCATCACAATGTTTCAAAACGTTAAAAGGAAATAAAATAAACTTCTTTTAGTTTATTTTATTATTCTTTAAAAAGTCCAAAAAATAACATTTACCCTTGACCCGCGTCGGTCGAGGTTAAGTCCTGCTTAAGGAAAACATCTCATTATGAACTCAACAGTGGTCTCAGATTTTTAATCCGGGTTACTGTTTGTGAGTTATGAGGATTCGAAAATAAAATAATTTTTATTTAAATTATTTTATTTACGGTTACATCCCAAAAACCAATTTTCACAATCGACCCGTGTCGACCGATGTTTGGCTTCAACTAAAGAAAGCATGCCCTTATAAGCTCAACGATGGTCTCGCATTTTCAATATGAGTTACCGTTCATGATTTATAATGACTTTAAAAAAACAAAATAATCTTATTTAATTATTTTATTTACGGTTATTCCATTTTTGGGTTTTCTCACTAGAGACCCATGCCGACTAAACTTAAGTCACACCTAGGGAAAACCCACTGCTCTAAACGCAACGGTGCCCTTGGATTTATGATCCAGGAACACTTTTAAGAGTTATTCCATTTTTTCAAGAAAAATGCTCACACACACTATTTAAAACATAACATTTTTCTATGGATCATTCCAGGAACTCCAGGCCTCAGAATAGTATGCCATCTCAATGCTTGGTCTCATAATTTTACCAATAATTTTCTAAAAATAGAACCAGGAAAATACGAGCTGTTACAGGCGTTCTCGGGTTGGTTGTGTCGTTTCATCATTATAGGTGGTGTTAGGGGGAATTAATGCCCACCTATGCCTCTATTGCTTTAGGATATTAATTCTATTTTTTCCTCCTCTACTAGTTCTATCAGGCTCCCGTATCTGGTTCATAAACCCCAAGTTGGCTTCCTTCTAACCTTCGGTGGTGAACTTCTACACCTGCCAAACTTTGTGGTACACTACTGGTGTAATGCTCTTAGTGGAGCTTCGAGGATAGTCCTCTTACACTAGGCTGAGTACCCGAGGAAGAGGATCTGATCCAGGGAGGTTTGCGAGCTTTGGGATCTTCAGCGAGCTTCCATGTTTTGAAGAAACAGACGAAGGCTTGAAGAGATCATGATGGACAGACCTATCAGTGTTTGGCATTGTACCTGTTCTTTTTTGAATATCATTTATAGAAGTTGTATCTTCTATGCTTCTGTTGTTGTTTCTTTATTTATGTATACTGTAAATATGTTTTCATTTTTTAAGCATTAATAAAACGCGTGCATGAGTGGTGGTGTTCTTATCGTGCACGCAGGTCCCCACGGGACTAAAGCACATTAAATCATTGTGTTCTTTACATTTTCTTTCAATATTTTGTTTCTTGTATTATGTTAAAATGGTTCTGTGATTTTTGTCTTCACACTGCAAAGATCCAGTTTGGTCCTATTGTTGTTTGGTTTTCTGCCACTGTTAAAATCACCACTCAACCTCACACATAAAAGAGTTAAAAAAGAATCAAATTCATTTATATTGACATAAAAACTTGGGAGAGTGATCATCAAGTCATTTATGATATGTTGGAACAAACTATGTGTCAATCATATGCTTGTATTGCTCAGTATAACTAAAAGCAGCATTGAACTTGTATACGTTTATTAAAATGACTATCTCTAGCTAGAGAGTCAAAACTGAACAAACGAGTTTCAATTGACTTCAAAACATAGGGAAAAATCCTCGAATTATTTGAGATCTGCTAGAATTGATTGTGTGTCAATCTAATGCTTAGATTGATGTGAATGATGGAAAGCTGGGTTTAAACATTAATTTTAGTTATTTAACTAACTGTCAAATGGTGTAATTATACATTTAACACTAACTTTACATTATGTTGTTAAATGATTCCATATTTATGATGTTTTGTGTATGTCACACTAGATAAGCTGTTCTGATTATTTTATATAGACTGAATAAATTTGATTTTAATAATTTAAAGTTGAATTTTATTTTCCTCATAAATTTTATCGTTATTTATTTATTTTATTTGGTGATAAAGAAATAATGTGGGAAGGGTTTGTTGGAGGTGTTTTTTCTGGTGTTGCATTTTTTTGTTAAGGGTCGGCTGGTGGTCTCTAATGGGAAACATATAGCGACCGTCAATGTCACCAATATTGGGTCTTATTAGCGACTACCATTAGTGGTCACTACTGCCATTTAGTGACAAGGAAATTTGAATCACCAAACTTAGTCGCTCGGCAAACACAAAACGATTGCTTTTGGGGTCTCTAAATACTATTTTTGTAGTAGTAAATTGTTCCTTTGTTTTTTTATTATAAAAAACATTTTAACATTTATCAAAATGGACTGACTGGAAGTTTGGGAATTTTTTATATATTTGAAATGTTATTATGAAATTTCTTTATTTTAAAAACCAAATGGCCAGTCAAAGAAGAATTAAAATTAAAATTCCCATTAATGATGGATGTTTATTTTGAGTAAAGAACATCACATTATTTTATTAGAATTAAAATTAAAATAATGAAATTTCATTGTTTTGTTCTTATTTATGATCTTGGAAAAATGATTCTGAACATTTTGGGAAGGGTGGAAAATGTGATATTTTGATGTCGTTATTTACATGATGCTTTCCCCAACCCTCTTCTCATCGGGGGTGATTTCAATGAAATTATTTACAAACACAAAAAAGTAGGGGGCTGCCAGAGGAAGGATGGAGATATGGAGTCATTCCTGATTCCCTTACCATGAACTCTCTTCATGATCTCAGCTTCTCTAGGAACCCGTTCACTGAGCAAAGAGGTAGGGTTGCAACTGGTTGTATTGATGAATGGTTGGATTGTTTTGTGGGTACAGACGACTGGAAATCCATCTTTTATTGTAACGACCCAATGTTTTTCAATGGAAATTCCCTTCTTATATGTCTGTCATAAAATAACATGAAAACACAACATAATGAACTACTAAGTGATAAATGACCTTTAAACATAAGTTTGTCACTTTTGTGTTTGAAATTTTAAAAATCCGACATACACGGTTGTGCTCAAGATGATTTTTGGGCTCTATTAAAACAAAAATAATTTTCAGTGAATAGTAACGTACCCTTAGGAATAGTAACATACCCTTATGAATAGTAATATGACCCTTATGAATAGTAAATCATCTAACATAAGAGTAACCTTACCCATTAATAATTAAATAAAATTTAGACATCTTATAAAGTGACAATTTGACCTTAGTAAATGTTTTGGTATTTTGTGAGTCATAAATAATTAATTATAATTAATTAATTAATTTAAAAGAATATTTATTTTCCTAAAATGTATTCATAAATTATTTAATCAATGTCTTATAGTTTTTAGATAATTTTATATGACCCTACATAATTTTTGAAAGCACTATAAAATCAGTTTTAATCTTAAAAACTATTTTTTAAGTAAATTATGATTTTAATTAAATATTAAATTAATAATATTTAGAAAATTATTTTTGAAAAATGGAATTCACTTTTGGATTCTACACGTCGAAAAATGGTTGGGGTAAATTTTTGGGATTTTTCTGAGATACTTGAATTTTTGATGAATAGTGAAATACCGTAATTTACAAAATAAGCTAAATAAGCTAATTATAGGGTTATGTGTGATGTTCTGCTGATGTAAGCCCACTTGGTTTTGGATTAAATTATAAAATTACCATTCTTGGTCATTCAAGACTCACTATTCATTGTCTTAGGGGAAATTAATAAACTAATGAATTTTATATTAAGGAAACCCCTCTCCCCTCCACTATAAAAGCCACCCTTCACACCCTCATTTCCTCACACCTCTCAAGCTCCAATCCTTCTCTAAACTCTGCAAAAACACCTTCCCTAGCCCCTCCTCCATTTACAAGAGCTTCTGGTCCCATAAAAAGACCAATATTAGGCCCTTAAGGAGGTTCTCAAGAGGAGGATTCTAGAGGTAATTTCCCTCCCTCTTCTCCTTTAATTTCCTTTCAAGTTCAAGTTCATTTATTGATCTCTCCACACCTATATTCATCCAAATTGTATTGTAACTCTAGTATTATACATATAATGTAATTTTATGATTCTAATGGGATATTATATCATCCAATCCCCTTTCCATCTTCCTTTTATTTTATTAAAGAGAACGTCGTTCGTGAGCTGTTAATTTATCACCTTCAAGAACGAAATGCTTTATTCTTCCATTTCTACCTTCAGATCTGGTCATGAAACCATTTTTATGGTTGAACCATAATATTTTATATGTATTATTTTCTATTTAAATTTCATGAAATATCCTATGTCCATATTACTAAGTGATAGGTTAAAACAAGTTCGTTGTGATCCAAAAACTGCCCAAATTGACCCAAATAACCATCATTTAATTCTTATCTAATGATTCATCCACATGGATCTAATATAATTAATTATAAGATCATTCAAACTCCTGTAATATCATTAATTACATGTAATATCATTCCTGGATGTTTACTCATGTTCTACCCAAACTTGAATTTAAGAATACAAGTGAACCACCCAAGAAAAACCATAAAAACGAACATCCCCAAACAATGTTTTTAAACTCTATAAGTCATCCAAAGGAACATAATATGACATAATGAAAAAATAATGAACCCTATTAATGTAAAAATGGTTATGGATTTCTAATTAATGAATATAATGTCATTATATAGGCCATTAAAGAGAAGGAAGCATTCGGGTACAAGGTAAGGGGAAATTCTCAAACCCAACTTTCATCCTTCAGGTTCTACCTCTTTCACTCCATTTTTTATATGGTTACTCCTTAAAGAGCATTTTTTCATAATTTTATTTCCGTTTCTAGGATATACATGTTTTCTAATTAAGTTTATGTCAATCCAAATGTTTTCCAAAAGAACTCTTCTCTTAAGAACTCAACTTTTACCTCTCATTCAAGGTTGATGGTTCTTGTATCAAGTATGTTGTTCCCTATTTATTTTGGGAACCCAAAGTTTATGAATGTGTTCTTATGAGATGAAACCCATTCATTTTCATGGGTTAGTTATGTTCATTTATGTTATATGTTCATTGTGGCATGCATGATAAATGATAATGTTATGATGTGACGGGTGCGCCTGGAATTAGATAGCGTAATATGAATATTTAAATGTGACAGGTGTGCCTGTAATTATATAGTGCTCCAATGCATTGGTTAAAGTGATGAATATCATGAGTAAATGTGAAATGATGTGTGAACAAGATTCTAGCTTGTTTCACAAGTATGTGTGGTAGTTAACCACTAAGACATGATGTTTCATTTTTATGCTTTTCCACATTTCAAGTCTTTTATTTATGCTCCTCTCGTGTTCATGATCTTTTGCCTATGTTATGATTATGCTCAACCCATGATATATTGTTCTTATCTATCCTCTTACTGAGCTTCTAGATCACCCCTTTTTATGTATATCCTCAGGTGGCTATATGTACTAAGGAGAGGACAAGTGCCAATAAGAAGCTAGAGAAGAAGAAATTAAATAAATGTTTATGCTAGATGTTGTATTTGTTATGTGTGGTACTAGTTTTTCCAAGACACTAAGCCTTTAGATCCTCTTTGTGTAATACTATTATGTTGTTTATCTTTGAAATGATGTAATAGTAATGTAAGAAAAGGCTGAGTCACTATAGTTTGTATCAGAGGAAATGTTTAGTTAATTTGGGAATTTGGATTAGTGAACCCTAGAGAAAACTTCTAGTATGAGACTATGTAAAAATATGCACACAAGAATATTTACCTAGGGATCCCATATGTTATGTTTTTGGTATAATTGTTTAAATTAATAAGTTATTCATGACTTGTTTAGTAATGTTTTGTTCTATCCTTTTCTATTTTAGAAAATGGTGGGAACCAGGAGAAATCAGGCCAACAACTCATGTGAGGGCCAATACAATGATTGCCCGAACGACATCCCTAATGATTTGGGAGGTGGAGTTAAAAACTTCATGGAAATGCTTACCCAATTATCTCAGGTTATGAATAATAACCATAATAATGGGGAACTTCCTCCTTCACCAAAGAGGGAGCAACTGGCTATTGAATGTTTTATGCAGCAACGACCACCGACGTTTTGTGGATATTTCGATCCACTAGTTGCGGAACAGTGGGTCAACTCCATGGAGAAGATCTTTTCTGTGCTTCACTATTCTGAGATGGAGAAGGTTACTCTGTCCATTTATCATCTTTATGGAGAAGCTGATCAATGGTGGGATTTGATTAAGAACACCAAGCCAAGGAAGGAAATTGAAGAGATGGAATGGGAAGACATTAAGATAATGTTTCTTAATAAGTATTTCCCACGAACTCTTTGCATGAAGATGGAGAGATAAGTCATAGAGCTCAAGCAAAAATAAGGATAATCTGTCACAACCTATGAAGCTAATTTCACAAGGCTTGCAAGGTATGCTTCGGGTTTTGTTATCAACAATGATAGAAAAATTGATAGATTCTTTAGTGGATTAAAACCACACCTTCGAAAGGATCTTGCAATTCGAGACTTTGGGAGTTATGAAGAAGTTGTTCGGTGTGATATCAAAGTGTAGATGGAGTTTGGAGAATGGTCCCATGGATATGGGGATAAGAAACAAAAGATGGAGTTTCAAGCCGGTGGATCTAGTGAAAAATGTGGGAAGAAAAATCAACGACCCACATGCCAAAAATGTGGGAAGTTGCACCATGGGAACTGCCTCAAAGGGATGAGGAAATGCTTCAAGTGTGGGAAAGAAAGACACCATGCTCAAGAGTATCGAAAAGACATGAAAAGGAAGAAGAATGTAGCCGATGAAAGGAGAGAACCACTCATGGTTCAATGCTACAACTGTAAGGAGTTAGGGCACTATGGAAACTAGTGCACTAAACCTCGAGTTCTCGAGGGTAATCAGCATCAACAGCCACCAAAGCCAAAGTAAAAAGGGAAGGATTATGACATCACTACTGCAAAGGTGGAGCATGATAATTAAGTCGTACAAGGTACACTTCATATTCAATCAATAATGGAAAAAATCTTATTTGATTCTGGTTCTACGCATTCCTTTATATCTTGCAAGTTTTCTAGAACTATAGAATCGAAGCCCTGAAACCTTGAAGTAGAGATATATGTAAAAACACCAAGTGGTGAAATCATTGCAACCCAAGTGTTTGACTCTTCTCCTGTTGGTGTATGTGGGAAGATTCTTCCAGCAAATCTCCTAATACTTCCCTTGGTGGGATTCGACACTATAATGGGAATGGACTGGCTCTCATTATATAGAGTGCATATCAACTGTTGGGAAAAGGAAATATCTTTTCATATTCCGAACCATCCCATGATCCTCTACAAATGCAAGGAATATCATGAATCTCCTTTGAAAAATCCTTCAATGGTGTGGGTGTTGATTCCCTATGAAGAAGCATACCTCACCCAAATGGTTGAGTCGAAGGAAAGTTCCAACCTTGAGGAAATGCCCATCGTGAGGGAATACAGTGATGTATTTCCCGAAGAGTTACCCGAAATTCCCCCAGATCGTGAGGTAGAGTTATCAATTGAACTCATACCCAGAGCTACTCCTATCTCAAAGTGCCCCTATAGGATGGATCTTATCGAACTGGAGGAGTTAAAGAAGCAGCTGCAAGAGCATCTGGACAAAGGGTTCATACGCCCTAGTGCATCACCTTGGGGTGCACCAATGCTCTTTGTGAAGAATAAGGATGGAACCATGTGGCTGTGTATCGATTATCAGGAACTCAACAAGATCACCATAAAGAATAAGTATCCTCTTCTAAGGATTGATGAATTGTTCGACTAGTTAAGAGGAGCTCAATACTTCTCAAAGGTGGATCTTCATTTTGGATATCATCAGGTAAAGGTGAAGAAGGAAGATATTCAAAAGACTGCCTTCTGTACAAGGTATGAGCACTATGAGTTTTTGGTGATGCCCTTTGGACTTACTAATTCCCATGAAATATTCATGGATTTGATGAATAGAGTCTTTAGACATTACCTCTACAAATTTGTGGTAGTGTTTATTGACGATATTCTCATCTACTCCAAGAGCAAGGAGTAACATGAAGAACATATAAGACTTGTGTTGGTGACATTAATAAGGAGAAGTTGTACGCCAAGTTCAGAAAGTATGAATTTTGGATGAAGCAAGTCACGTTCTTGGGACATGTGATCACAAGTGAGGGAATTTCTGTTGATACTTCAAAGACAAAGGTGATTGAGGAATGGCCCAGGCCCTCTAGTGTCACAGAAATCCATAGTTTTCTTGGATTAGCTGGGTACTACTGACGTTTTGTGAGAAACTTCTCACGATTTTCAATCCTGCTAACTAAGTTAACAAGGAAAGGGGTAAATTATGTCTGGATGGAAGAATGTGAGGGAAGATTCAAGGAGCTAAAGAGAAGGCTGATCACTGCACCTGTACTCACACTACCGAAAAGTGGAGAAAGTTTTGTGATATAAAATGATGCTTCAAAGAAAGTCTTGGGTTGTGTACTAATGCAAAATGATAATGTGATAGCCTACGCCCCATGATAGTTGAAGATCCATGAGAAGAACTACTCAACGCATGATCTAGAGCTAGCAGCCGTGATTTTTGACTTGAAAATATAGCGGCACTACCTTTATGGCGAGAAGTGTGACATATACACCGACCACAAGAGCCTAAAGTATATATTCACACAAAATGAGCTCAACATGTGTCAAAGGAGATGGTTAGAGCTAATCAAGGATTATGATTTCTCTTTTCACTATCATCTTGGAAAGGCGAACAAGGTAGATGATGCTCTAAGCAGAAAAGAACCTGCGACACTATCCATGTTGCGGATTAAGAAAGACCCTATATTCTTAGATATGAAAAGTATGGATTTGGAAATCATAAGGAGAGGGGATACATCCTACCTTTCCCAAATTATTGCACAACCATCCATCCAGGAGAAGATTAAGGAAGCACAATGGGATGATTTGGAGATACAAAAGAGGGTGAATGTAGTAAAGTAAGGGAAGCTGCAAGAGTTCCATATCGACGATGATGGTGTGATTTGGTTTGGAACGCAGCTTTGTGTGAGTTCATCACCTGGGATAAAGAAGGATCTATTGGATAATGCACACATCTCAACATTCTCTATCCATCCTGGGAGTACCAAGATGTACCATGATCTCTAAGAACACTTTTGGTGGGATAACATGAAAAAGGAGCTTACGAAATATATATCAAGGTGCTTGGTATGTTAGAAAGTTAAAGTTGAGTGACAAAAGTCCAAGGGTATGATGCAGCCATTGCCTATACCCATGTGAAAATGGGAAAATGTTACTATGGACTTTGTCACAGGTCTCCCGAAGAATTCAAAGGGAAATAATGCGATGTGGGTTGTGGTTGACCGACTCACCAAGACTGCCCATTTTATCGCTATTCGGGAAGATCTCTCACTTGAACAATTTGCAAAGATATATGTGAAGGAAGTGGTGAGACTGCACGATGTTCCACTCTCAATTGTCTCTAACCGTGATCCAAGGTTTACATCTAAATTCTGGAGGAGTATTCAACATGCTTTGAGTAATGAATTAAATTTCAGCACAGCCTATCACCCTCAAACTGATGGCCAGTATGAAAGGACTATTCAGACGCTTGAAGATATTCTAAGAGCCTGCTCTCTTGAATTCAAAGGTGGTTGGGATCAACATCTCCCATTGGTTGAGTTATCATACAATAATAGCTTCCACTCAAGTATTCAGATGACTCCATATAAAGCTCTGTATGGAAAGCGATGTAGAACTCCAACCTGTTGTGATGAAGTTGGAGAAAGAAAGCTACATGGACCCAATCTTGTTCAAGAGATGACAGAGAAGGTTCAAGTCATCCAGAAACACATCAAAGCTACTCAAAGTTGGAAAAAGAGCCATGTTGACAACCGTCGAAGGGACTTCGAGTTCGATGTTGGAGATAATGTCTTCCTTCGAATATCTCCATGGAAGAGAGTCATGCGATTCAGGAAGAAAGGGAAGCTAAGCCCAAGGTATATTGTCCCCTTTGAAATCCTTGACCGTATAGGAGCTGTGGCCTATCATCTTGCACTTCCACCAAATATGGATCAAGTTCATGATGTGTTTCATGTATCACTACTGAGGAAGTACATACCAGACCCCTCACATGTACTAAACTTAGAGGTGGTGCAACTGGAAGATGATCTCTCCTATGAGGAGCAGCCAGTAAAGATTCTGGATCAGAGAGATAAGGTTCTACGCAACAAGACAACCCATCTTGTCAAAGTGTTGTCAAGGAACCATAAATTTGAGGAAGAAACTTGGGAACCAGAAGAGGTAATGAAGGAGAAACACCCTCACCTGTTTGTGTAAAGTGAAATTTCGGGGGTGAAATTTCTTAGGGGGTGGAGAATGTAACGACCCAATGTTTTTCAATGGAAATTCCCTTCTTATATTTTTGTCATAAAATAACATGAAAACACAACATAATGAACTACTATGTTATAAGTGACCTTTAAACATAAGTTTTTCACTTTTTTGTTTAGAATTTTATAAATCCGACATACACGGTTGTGCTCAAGATGATTTTTGGGCTCTAATGAAACAAAAATAATTTTCGGTGAATAGTAACATACCCTTTAGAATAGTAACATACCCTTATGAATAGTAATATTACCCTTATGAATAGTAAATCATCCAACATAAGAGTAACCTTATCCATTAATAATTAAATAAAATTTAGACATCTTAGAAAGTGACAATTTGACCTTAGTAAACGTTTTGGTATTTTGTGAGTCATAAATAATTAATTATAATTAGTTAATGAATTTAAAAGAATATTTATTTCCATAAAATTTATTCATAAATTATTTAATCAATTTATTATAGTTTTTAGATAATTTTATAAGACCCTACGTAATTTTTGAAAGCACTATAAAATCAGTTTTAATCTTAAAAACTGTTTTTTAAGTAAATTATGATTTTAATTAAATATTAAATTAATACTATTTAGAAAATTATTTTTGAAAATGGACTTAATTTTTGGATTATACACGTCAAAAAATGGTTGGGGTAAATTTTTGGGATTTTTCTGAGATACTTGAATTTTTTATGAATAGTGAAATACCGTAATTTACAAAATAAGCTAAATAAGCTAATTATAGGGTCATGTGTGATGTTATACTGATTTAAGCCCACTTGGTTCGGGATTAAATTATAAAATTACTATTCTTGGTCATTAAAGACTCACTATTCCTTGTCTTAGGGGAAATTAATAAACTAATGAATTTTATATTAAGGAAACCCCTCTCCCCTCCACTATAAAAGCCACCCTTCACACCCTCATTTCCTCACACCTCTCAAGCTCCAAGACTTCTCTAAACTATGCCCAAAAACCTTCCCTAGCCCCTACCCCATGTCCAAGAGCTGTTGGTCTCATCAAAAGACCAATCTTAGGCCCTTAAGGAGGTTCTCAAGAGGAGGATTCTAGAGGTATTTTCCCTCTCTCTTCTCCTTTAATTTCCTTTCAAGTTCAAGTTCATTTATTGATCTCTCCCCACCTATCTTCATACAAATTTTATTGTAACTACATTATTATACATATAATTTAATTGTATGATTCTAATGGGATATTATATCATCCAACCCCCTTTCCCTCTTCCTTTTATTTTATTAAAGAGAACGTTGTTCGTGAGCTGTTAATTTATCACCTTCAAGAACGACATGCTTTCTTCTTCCATTTCTACCTTCAGATCTAGTCATGAAACCATTTTTATGGTTAAACCTGAATATGTTATATTTATTATGTTCTATTTAAATTTCTGGAAATAACCTATTTCCATATTACAAAGTGATAAGTTAAAACAAGTTCGTTGTGATCCAAAAACTGCCCAAATTGACCCAAATAACCATCATTTAATTGTTATCTAATGATTCATCCAAATGGATCTAATATAATTCATTATAAGATCATTCAAACTCCTGTAATATCATTAATTACATGTAATATCATTTCTGTATGTTTACTCATGTTCTACCCAAACTTCAATTTAAGAATACAAGTGAACCACCCAAGAAAGACCATAAAAACGAACATCCCCGAACAATGTTTTTAAACTCTATAAGTCATCCAAAGGAACATAATATGAAATAATGAAAATATAATGAACCCTATTAATGTACACATGGTTCTTTATTTCTAATTAATGAATATAATGTCATTATATAGGACATTAAAGAGAAGGAAGCATTCAGGTACAAGGTAAGGGGAAATTCTCAAACCCAACTTTCATCCTTCGGGTTCTACCTCTTTCACTACATTTTTGATATGGTCACTCCTTAAATATCATTTTTTCATCATTGTCTTTCCTTTTCTGGGATATACATGTTTTCTAATAAAGTTTATGTCAATCCAAATGTTTTCCGAAATAACTCTTCTCTTAAGAACTCAACTTTTACCTCTCATTCAAGGTTGATGGTTCTTGTATCAAGTATGTTGTTCCCTCTTTCTTTTGGGAACCCAAAGTTTATGAGATGAAAACCATTCCTTTTCATGGGTTAGTTATGTTCATTTATGTTATATGTTCATTGTGGCGTGCATGATAAATGATAATGTTATTATGTGACGGGTGCGCTCGGAATTATATAGCGCAATATGAATGTTTAAATGTGACGGGTGCACCCAGAATTATATAGAGCTCTAATGAATTGGGTAAAGTGATGAATCTCATGAGTAAATATGAAATGATGTGTTAACAAGATTATATCTTGGTTCACAAGTATGTGTGGCAGTTAAACACTAAGGCATGATGTTTCATTTTTATGCTTTGCCACATTTCAAGTCTTTTATTTATGCTCCTCTCGTGTTCATGATCTTTTGCCTATGTTATGATTATGCTCACCCCATGATATATTGTTCTTATCTATCCTCTTACTGGGATTCTATCTCACCCCTTTTTATGTATATCCTCAGGTGGCTACATGTACTAAGGAGAGGACAAGTGACAATAAGAAGCTAGAGAAGAAAAAATTAAATAAATGTTTATGCTAGATGTTGTATTTGTTATGTGTGGTCCTAGTTTGACCAAGACACTAAGCCTTTGGATCCTCTTTCTATAATACTATTATGTTGTTTATCTTTGAAATGATGTAATAGTAATGTAATAAAAAGACGGGTTGCTATATTTATGCTTTCATTGTTTCCCACTTTCCCTCACTCTCCTCTAATCATTGTCCTATTTTGATGTCGACTTCCTTGCAAGTAGGGAGGATGAGACCAAAGCGTGCCATCTGGTTTGAAAACTCATGGATCCATGAAAACACCTGTGAGGCGATGGTTCAATCATCCTGGGAGAATGAGGATCATGATTTTATTATAAAAATACGAGACCTTTCCTCCAATTTTCAAAAATAGAGTGCGTCTAGATTTGGGGAATTTGATAAACGAATCACTTCTTCAGAGAACCACCTCACCAGGCTCACACCCCTCCCATGTAGTGACTTGGTGCTGAAGGATATTTTCTTTACTAAGGAAATGATGAACAATTCTCTGAATGAAAAGGAATCCTACTGGTTTTTATGAGCAAGGGAAGCACACATTAAGGAGGGCGATCAGAACACTTCTTACTTCCACAAAAAAGCTAGTGCAAGGAGGAGGAAAAACTTCATTGATCGGATTGAGGACTCCTCAAGAGAGGTCATTTATGATGCTCCTAAAATCAATGCTATTGGTATGGACTTTTTCAGCAAGCTATTTAAGGTTGAAAGTATGGACATTCCCACTTGAATGTCCAACTGTATTCTAAAGGTGGTCATAGAGGATATAAATTGAATGCTAGAAAGGGGTATTACCAATGATGAAATTATTGGTTCTCTCCATCATATTCATTCCATGAAGGTACCTAGTCCGGATGGATTCCGTGCAATATTTTTTAAATGTTTATGGCACATTGTTGGTCAGAACGTGACTTATCTCATTAAGGAATTGTGGGCTGGGAGATCCTTATTTGGCTGCCTAAGTGAAACTCTGGTCACCCTCATCCCAAAAGTTCATAATCCTTAGAATATCTCAGAGTTTTGACCAATAAAACTATGCAACATCATCTAAAAAATCTTTTCTAAAATTCTGGTGGCTCAACTACGGGGTTTCCTTTCACTTTTTGTCACCGAAAACCAGAGTGATTTTGTGCCAAAGTGATCAATTACCAATAATGATGCCATCACCTTTGAGATCTTACACTCTATAAAGAATGGGTCAACTACTAAGAGAGGAGTGGTGGAAATGAAACTAGATGTGATGAAAGATTATGATAGGGTCGAATGACCTTTTTGGAAATGATCCTCTCTAGAATGGGTTTTAGGGATAAATGGGTTAAAGTCCATTATGAACTGTGTTTCATCTATGTCCTACAAAATTAACATCAATGGTAGATCATCGGAATCATTCAAACCCTAAAGGGGTCTTCGACAAGGGGACCCAGTCTTACCCTATCTCTTTATTATGGTGGTGGATGTTTTTTCTCACTTTCTCCTGGACTCGGTGGAGAAAGGGGTTATTCATAGGGCTAAGGTATGTCAGAACAATCCGTCTATTTTTCACATCTTTTTTGCTGACGAGAGCCTCCTGTTTGTGCAGGCCAAATCTTAAGAAATTGGATCAATTCTCAGAATTATTCACATGTACGAAAGGGCTTCAGGGAAATAGGTTAACCCTTTGAAATCAAAAATGTACTTCAATAGAGGAGTTTTACCCGAGAGGTAGGATGAGCTACAATATCTTTGTGGGTTCCTGATCATGGAAAAACATAAAAAATATTTGGGTCTCCCGACTCTCATTAGCCGATCAAAGAAGTCTTCACCTCGATTTTTGATAGAATTAATAAAAAATATTGGTTTATGGTCTAGTAGGAAAATCTCTAAAGCTGAGAAGGACTCTGGTGAAATATGTGGCCCAAGAAATTCTGGCTTATGCGATGTCTCTTTTCAAATTTTCGGGTACCCTCGTTGACCAGATTCACTACCGTCTAACTAATTTTTGGTGGGGATCATTTTAAGGTAAGCAGAATACCCACTGGGTGTCATGGGAAAAGCTCTGCATTTCTAAATTCTATGGTGGACTCGGCTTCTGAAATTTGAAGTTGTTTAATGAGGCTCTTTTGGCGAAGCAAGGGTGGCGTCTGTTTTCCTTCCCAAAAACTCTTTTCTCAAGAGTCATACAGGCTAAATACTTTTCCAACTCTGGTTTCATGCATGCTTATTTGGGGCCTCATCCTAGTTTTCTTTGGAGGAGCATTTGGGGTGCAAAGCCCCTTCTCGAGAAAGGGTGTGTGCGGAGAATCGCTAACAGAAATGATGTGCATGCGTGGAATGATCCATGGTTGGGTGTTCTCTCAAAATTGAAAGTATCTTCACCTATCATCTCGAGACTTCAGAATGTAAGGGTTCGCGAGCTGATTAACACCTCTCTTGGTGATTGGGATTGGGACCAGATTCACTCTTAGTTCAATGAAAGGGACTGTCAGCTCATCTTTAGTATACCCATTACTCTAGATATGGGTACTGATCAACTATACTGGATTGGGGAACCCTCAGGGATGTTTACGGTTCGATCGGGTTATAAACTTCTGGTGAATGATTCTTTGTTTGGACACCGCCTTTCTTGCTGGAATGTCGTTGAATCACCTCATTGCACTATTATTGCATAAACCTATTTGCTCGCTGTGTGCTAGTGTCCACTCCCAAAACCGGTTGTTGTCTAAGGTAAGCAAAAATACGCGATCATTTTGAACTTTTTACTGTAGATCTCAATGTATTCTTAATTAAAAGTATGATTAATAATAGTGGTTAATTTTTAGTTATATTTAGACCATACTATTTTGTTATTATTTTATTTTATTTTTTCTATCTTTGGATCTGGTAAAGTTTTTCATTGGCTTGGATAACACATAAATTAGAACCTATTAATCACTCACTGTAACTTCTGACACGGAGTCTTACTCTTTATTGTAGCATTTTTTCAAAATCGCTGATTTAAAACTCAAATTCTCTTTGAAAGAGATCAACAGTCTACTGGAAGAGGAGAATTCAATATTTAGGAAGCACCATGACGAGCTGATAAATGCATGATGGCTCGCTTACTGGCAGGAAATCTTGGTTTCATGCTAGTAAGCGAGCCATCGTGCATTTATCTGCTCATCATGGTGCTTCGTAAATATGGACTTCTCCTCTTACAACAGACCGCCGATCTCTTTCAAAGTGGATTTGAGTTTTAAATCAACGATTTTGAAAAAATACTACAATGAAGAGTAAGACTCTGTGTCAGAAGTTGCAGTGAGTGATTAATAGGTGCTAATTTACGTGCTATCCGAGCTAATGAAAAACTTTACCAGATCCAAAGATAGAAAAAAATATATAAAAGAATAACAAAATAGTATGGTCTAAATATAACTAAAAAAAAACCACTCAATGCTCCTTTTTGTAAGGGAACAATGATTGACATGTCCTAAAGATTTTCCATGTGATATTCAAGTTTCACTTTACAACTATTAAATAATAATATATTACTAATAATACAACATAAGTAATGATATATAAATAAAAATCCAATTAATTAAAATAAAATTGATTAATATATAGATAAAAAATAATAGTTTAAATAACAATGAGTAGTAATATTTCCCCCGTAGGTGGTTGGGTGGTAAGAGGGGATGGGGTTTGGGGTGTCGGTCGCGGGGTTGAGTCCCTGGGCTGTTTTTTCTTGTAGCGTACGTAATATAATAGACCCAACAATTAAGAATAAGCATTGATATAATTAATATAATTCAAAAGATATTTAATAATTAACTATATTATTAATAATTAAAGTCATGAATGATAAATAATATATAATTAACAATGAATCAATAATCACTATTAATCAATCATATAAATAATAAAAAGCAATAATATAATTAATAATAGTTAATTAACGATTTAACTAACAATTAAATAATTAAGAATACAATTGATAAGATAAAACATTAATAATAAGGTAAATAATAATTAATAATATAAATAATTGTTAATAATTAATAATATAAGTAATGATATATTTAATATAAATACAAATAATCCATCCAACGGCCCGAAGGCCTTCAATTTTTTATTTTAAAGCAAAGAAGCCCCCTTTTAAGGGAAGAAGGGGGGAACACGAATAGACATCAATGACATAAAACATTCACAACCCGAAAGTCAGGTGAGATAAACCAAACTAACTACATGAAGCAACCCCTCCCAGCAAACGATCATGAAAAACTCTCCACCGGTGCAAGTCTGAACAACAAGCAAGTGTCCTGTGTCAAAGCACAAGCCCGATCTGATGGATTGTGCCATACCCTCTCAAACATCAAAATCCATAAAGCACTGCAACGATGAACAAAAATCTTTAGAACCTTCTCTGGGACCTGCTCCACCTCCACGTGGTCGAGTCCAGAAGCAACACCAAACCAACAGGTCTTGTAAACCCTTCCACCATTCAAAAAAGACAAAACCATTGAACCCCGATCACCAACCATCCTGGGCCAACCCCGCTGTCCTACTCAAAACACTCCCACCACCGTAGCCACAGAGGACCAGAAGACAGTTCAAACACCACGAGATCAAGCTATCGTCACCTAGGACTGGATGACTCAACCCCGCGCTAAGGGAACACCATCGATAAGAGAATCAAAGTCTTCCTGAAATAGAAACACTGCTCTGGGCATGGATATGATTTCATCAGAACCACGATGAACCCTTACTAGGTTCTAAAAAAATCCTCACGATGACAAGGAGTGCAGAGAAGAGCCAATGATGTTGAACCTGGACCACCACAAACCAGATCCATCCAGAAAACCAGAATCATCTAGAAAAAAAGATCACCGAATAAACAAAATGTCAAAACTCATAGGATCTGAGAAGGAAAATCTCCCCCCTCCGTAGCACGATAGATCTGGACGAGCCGTATGCCTGGAAAGACCACCAAAACACCACCCAGAGCACCGAATGCTGCCATGGGAGACTCCAGAATAACCTTCAAAACACCACCGAGAATCGAGGCACCTAACCCCGAAGCCCTGCTGAGAATCAAGAATGTCGACCGAGTCACACCGTCGGTCCCATATCGAGCCTCCTCCGAAGAACCACCGAGAACCACCACTTCCACAGAAGAAATGAAGCCCCGCCGAAAGAGGACGCCGACCGCCGCACACTGTCGGACCCACGCTGAGCTGTTAGCATAAGAACCACCGAGGGACAGCGCCAGCGCACCAGCGACGATGCCCACGACGAGATGAACCAAAGGCGCCACAAGAAGATCCCAGCCAGAGGGGGAAGGAAGGAAAAAAGGAGAAAACCCTAGATCCATAGGGGAAGGGGAAGATGCCGCTCTGAGGTGTGTTCCTCAAATAATTAATAATGCATAATTTACAATTAGTGCTTAACAATAACAAAATAGTTGTTCATTAATTATTAATTAATTTATTAATTTTTCATTATATTATTAACTATTCTTTGTTAATTATACATTATTAATTATGCACCCCAAACCTTGTAATCATGAACCATATACCCAAAATAAAATCCAAGTGGGGGAGGTGTAACTATTGATTGGTGGCACGACATGTTGCGGGCATCTCATACGGGACTTCGAGTTAAAACCACATTCAGTTGGGTCTTAGGACCAATGAACTTGAATATTCAGGGCATCGAAATGTAATATAATATCTTGTGGGCCAATACTCACTTGGGTGGGTGAGTATTTGTAGTTTGTAATATTCTAATTATATTCTCAAATTATTAAATATTAATTATATTGCTAACTATTAGTTATATTATTTATATTATCACATATTATTATATTATTGATATTAATCATACCTCATTTTAATTAATAATATCATTCATAATATATTTTCTTTCTAATGGTATTAAATTCAATATTAAATCTCATGGAAAATATTTAATAAAATGTTAATGATCCTTTATATATAAAAATAAGTCTAGAGGTGTAAACGGACCAAAGCGGACCATCCCACAGGGCGGTCCATGCGGGATGCAGATTTAATTGAGCGGATCAGTCTGGTCTTAATAAAATACGAACTGAAAAATTTAATAGAACGGATCGACCCACATGGTTGCGGTTTTATTTCACACCTCTAAATAAGCCATCTGTGTGTTAAATAAGAAATTCAAGTTTTGAGAATGAAATCCACCTGAAAATCAATCCCACCACTTTTTTTTGTTTAAAACGAGCCTCTTGACGATCAACAACAACTATAATACATTCGATGGTGACATATACAGCGCCATGTGCTCGGGATAACTTAGATTTCCAGAATCTAATACATCCAATGGAGACATCTGGTTTCCAAACCCAAGCCTTTATATTAAAATTTAATCTGGGATTCATAGGCGGTAATTTATGTCTGAATTCAAAATCATAAATTATTTATCACTAAATTCAATATTTAGACCCATCATGAAAAATATCAGCGTCGAAATTTTTAAATGATATTAATTAACACTCATTGATGATTTTTTTTATTTTAAAAACTCAATATCCGGGAAAAGAATAATTAATGTTACAATGCCAATAAATGATACCCATTTATTTGAAACAATAAATGTGTTATTTTATTTTACCCCATTTATAATTCACCTGTAAAAATTCATAAGAGTTATTTTCTTCAAAAAGGCTACATGAAATGTTTTTATTTATAAATATTGATGTGGTAGGAATATATGGTGACGCATGCACGAATAAAAAACTGCATTATACTTAAAACCAATATATCATTAAAAACTACATTATACATCTATTAATATATATATATATATATATTAAAATTTACATTATAAAAAAATACATTGTATTGCATTTCAACTTTAAAAATAAGAAACATATATTTTAAATTCAAACAACACTTAAATCCAATTAAATAGGATTGGCTAAAACACATATGTTAAAATATTATTAAAAAATAAATGTTCTGATAAAATATTAACACTGACTACATCATGGGAAATTTGTGTCATGCGTGTAATATTGATTCGTCTTCATTCAACCAATTTAAAATATTAAAATATTATTATTATATCGGTTCAGGAAGGGGGATACACAACATAAAATCTACACTACATTCACGAGGGGAGAATCAGACATAAATTTTAGGTCTTTTCTACTTTAAATACACACAATATATGTATATCCATTATATAATTGTCCAAAAAATGAAAAATACCATCAAATTCTTCTCCATTTGGAATAATAATTTTAAAAAAAGTTTTAGATAGGTGTACAAGGTGGAACTAATATGATAACAATTTTAAAAAAATTTAGGTAAATAATCAAAGTATTTATTTAAATTGTCATTCATATTAATAATAGTTAAAATATAGTAATTGTAAGGCATATTTTTTAATAGCATAAATAATATCTACCAAAGCATGTGAAACAAGTTGTTAAATTGAAAAATACACTACACTACTAGAGAAAAAGGCTCTTAACATCAACAACGCTAAAAAAGCGCGGTTGATTTAAGCGTCTTTAAAAGGGGGCCATTTTATCAGTGCTAGAAAAGAACTGATAAAGGGGGGCTTTTATCAGTGATAAAAAAACTTTCAATATGGTGGACCTTTATCAGCGTTATTTCTAGTCCTGATAAAGGACAACCTTTATCAACACTACTTATAGCACTGATAAAGGTTATGTTGCCGCAATCTGTTGTTAAAATTACAACACACTGCAACAACAAATAGAGGCACCAAATACAAACAGTAGAAATAAATACAAGATATGAAAAATTAATAATTTAATTGAAATAAAATGTACATCACAAATGCAAAAAAAAACAATATATTATAAACATTTCAAATATTGGTTTGTACAATTGCATTATCAACTATAATTTATCACAAACATTCAAAAACATCAATGGTTTCATTGTCTTTGACACCCGAACCCCTCTCCCCGAACAAACCACCCCAACTTAAGCAAAAGAATCCACCTGTATAATGAAACAATTATTATGTTAATAATATTATAAAGAAATAAATTAAACATAAATATGAAACAATACATTAAAAAAATGTCAATTTTAAACTAATAACTGACACTTGAAGTCTTATCGGTCACACCATGCATCGAATTGAGGTGGGGTTGATTCCTACATGTCACAAATGACTTATGAATAGTTTTCCTAAAATATAAAAATAATACAAGTGTGTTTGCCCAATTTTGAGTATGTCACTTGTGTTTTTCTTAAAATGTCTTTTTAAACTGAAAACATGCACTTTGAGTCATACCGATCACATTGTGTATCAGTTTTATGTAAGATTGATTCATACATGTCACAAATGACTTATGAATCATTTTCCTAAATTATCAAGACAATCCGAACACGTTTGCAATGTTTTCAGTGACACTACGCCAACATTTCCATTTCAGCAATTAATTAGTTGCGGTTTAAACCATCGCTAAATTGTATTTAATTTTTTTTAATTTTTTTTGTTATTTTTGTTATTTTTTGTTATTTTTCATAATTTATTTATTTATTATTTATTATCTATTTTTTCTCATGCCCAAGCTATATATTGAAATTCTGCGTTGGGTGAGATTTGAATCCCTTACCTCCTCCTTATTCTCCAAAGACTTTACCACTCCAACAGAATCTTCAAGTGGTCAATAAATCGAATTTAATATATATATATATATATCAATTGGAAAAACAAATAATACATAACAAATAGATACACACTAAATAATTATTAATCAGTAGTAATTAATCAATAATCAATAATTAATTAGTAATAAGTAATAAGTAATTATTAAAATTTAATAATTACTAATAAAAAATTACTAATTAATTAATAGAATATAAAAGAATAATAAATAAAGAAATATATAATATGAAAATAAATTTGAAATAAGTAGTAAAAAATAAATATTAAATACTAAATAGTAAATAATAAATAGTAAATAGTAATAGTAAATAGTAAATAGTAATTAGTAAATAGTAAATTGTAAATAATAAATACTAAATACTAAATACTAAATAATATATAATATATAATATATAATATATAAGTAATGTATAAATAATAAATTAATTAAAAAATAAATTAATATATAATAAATAAATAATAAATATATAATGAATATATAATAAATAAGTAATTAACAATTCATTAATAATAAATTAATAATATTAAAATAAGAAAATAAAAAATAAAAAAATAAGTAAATAAAAAAATAAAAAAAAATAAAAAAAAATATAATAAATGATAAATAAATGAATAAATAAATAAATAAATAATAATAAATAAATTAAAAATAAATTAACAAATAATAAATAATAAATAGAAAATAATAAATAATAAATAATCAATAAATGAACAAATAAATAATTGAATAAATAAAAATCTAATTAATTAAAATAAAATTGACTAATATATGGATAAAAAATAATAGTTTAAATAACAATAAGTACTAATATTTCCCCCGTAGGTAGTTGGGTGGCAAGAGGGGATGGAGTTTGGGGTGTTGGTCATGGGGTTGAGTCCCCGAGCTATTTTCTCTTGTAGCGTGCGTAATATAACAAACCAACCTTTTAAGAATAAGCACTAATATAATTAATATAATTCAAAAGATATTTAATAATTAACTAGATTATTAATAATTAAGGTCATGAATAATAAATAATATATAATTAACAATGAATCATTAATCACTATTAATCAATCATATAAATAGAAAAAAGTAATAATATAATTAATAATAGTTAATTAACAATTTAACTAACAATTAAATAATTAAGAATACAATTGATAAGATAAAACATAAATAATAAGGTAAATTATAATTAATAATATAAATAACTGTTAATAATTAATAATAAGTAATGATATATTTATTATAAATACAAATAATTAATAATACACAATTTACAATTAGTGATTAACAATAACAAAATAGTTGTTCGTTAATTATTAAATAATTTATTAGTTTTTCATTATATTATTAACTATTCTTTTTTATTTATATATTATTAATTATGCACTCCAAACCTTGTAATCATGCACCAAATACCCGAAATCAAATTCAGGTGGGGGAGGTGTGACTATTAATTGGTGGCACGACATGTTGTACGCATCTTATACGGGACTTCGAGCCAAAACCACATTTAGTTGGGTCTCCGGGCCAATAAACTTGAACATTCAGGGCATCAAAATGTAATATAAAATCTTGTGGGTCAATACTCACTTGGGTGGGTGAGTATTTGTAGTTTGTAATCTTATAATTATATTCTCAAATTATTAAATATAAATTGTATTACTAATTATTAATTATATTATTTATATTAACACATATTATTATATTATTGATATTAATCATACGTCATTTTAATTAATAATATCATTCATAATATATTTTCATTCTAATGGTCATAAATTCAATATTAAATCTCATTTGGAAAATCTTTAATAAAATGTTAATGATTATTTATATATAAAAATAAGTCTAGAGGTGTTAACAGACCGGGCTGGGCCAACCCACAGTGTCACGACCTGACCCTATCGGTCTCGAGCCGCAACTACCCCAGGCCCACCTCCATAGGCCTGGGGCTGGCAACAAGCGCCGAAGGCGTAACGATCTCGGGGAGACCTTCGCCTAAGCACCTGTACACACACACACAACCCACTCGATGCAGAAGTGCAGAGTAAAAAGAAAACCAAAGGAAAAACAACTATAACCCAACCACAGTCATGCATCAACTTCTAAATAGTACAAGTAAAGTGCTGAAAACTACTGACAAGATAACTGAACAAAAAAAGGGGCAAAACACGCGCCCAACTAGAAAGGTGCCACAACCCGATAACAGGTAAATGAATATAAACAGCTGGTGAGTCTCACACATGAAAACCCTACTACAACCACTGAATTTAGCCCAAGCTCTTGTGTCCTCTACGCTCCTCCGTAGTCTCGATCGGCCTGTCAGTCGTCTGAAAGAGCACACCAAGTGCGGGAAAATCCCAAGAAGGGGTGAGTATAAATATACTTAGTAGGATGCCCTGAAAGCTCAAGGGAGAAACAAAGGAGGTACTAAAACGGTGAGCAGTAGATAGAACAAAGAACAATGTAAGAGTACAATAGAGAGTGTGCAGACCAACCCAATAGAAGGAAGTAAGTGGAATCATCCAACCAAGAGGAACTAGACATAGAAAGCACGTGGCATACCCCGCGCATCTTCGCCCCTCCTAGAAGGAGAGTAACTGAACCCAAGGAGTTGGAACAAAGTAGGGTGTATATATATATATATATGCTCAACAAGAAACCTGAAAGAGTGTGTAAGGGGATCTCCGTCTCCAAGCTCAGCCTAGGAAAAGTCACCAACAGTTCTAAGGATATCCATCACTGATGCCCAATAGTCCCGTACGACAAAGATGTCTCATCTCTAGACCGTACAACCAAGTGTCCCACTCCGATAATCATAGAGAAAAGTCACTAACTAGCCTCATATAAAGGGATGAGTCTGAAAGAAGTTGTCAGGTAACCCACTGCCCAGCCGAGCTGGAGGGTAAACCCCAAGAGGTCATCGGGTAACCCACTACCCAACCCCTCTAGAGGGTAAACCCTAAAATCAACGGGTAACCCACTACCCAGACCCGCTAGAGGGTAAACCCTAAGGTCAATGGGTAACCCACTGCCCAGCCCCACAGGAGGGTAAAGCATAAGGTCAACGGGTAACCCACTGCCCAACCCTATTTGAGGGTAAACCCTAAGGTCAACGGGTAACCCACTACCTAGCCCTGCTGAAGGGTAAACCCTAAGGCCAACATGTAACCCACTACCCAGTCCCGTTGAAGGGTAAACCTGAAACTGGTCCGATAACTCCGCACTGCCTGTGCCATCACTGGGTGTCACTAACACCGCTACCATGCGTAGGTTCAGAGTGCGTAAAAGGAACCTCCGACCAATGCCCTTTTATGTTTCCACATTTAAGGAGATCACAAAAGAGGCTCCGCTCACCCAAACAGATTATGCCGTTGTAATCCTCACGAAAAAACACGCGAGATAGACTACTTAATCGCTGGAAAAAGACTCCCAACGAAAAAGTTATTCAACACCGCTTTATGCTCATACAACAACTCTTAGGGCCTGCACCTCGGTCCCAAAAATGGTTGGGCAAACTTCACCATGATGATGCTCTCAAAAAAATACACCAAATTGACTATTCATATGCCCCAAACAGACGTCTGATGAAAACTTTGCAGTACGCTGCACACAACTTAAAAGACGGCCCGTGGGGCCCACGCCTTAACTCTGGCTTCAACGCCTGAAACCACCCTTGTCAACTTCGCCTCGACGCCAGGGTTACAACGCCGTTGACGACCCCTAAAACGGACTCCAGGTGCAGAAGCTGCAACTCCCCGTGTTATGCAAACGAGCCCTGTGGAGCCCACACCTCGACCCTGAAACACGCCACGCAAATCGTACCATTTCATTCATTGCAGATAACCACGAGGCACATGCTATTCATTTACCCTGAACGGAATTATGAAGCATAAGTCATAAAAACGCAGCATACATCCAAAAGCCACCTCATGGGGCCCATGCCTCGGGCCCGAATTTAGGCGGGCGGATTGCGTCGTCACAATCCCCTCCGAAGAACACTCAGAAACAAGTACTTAAACACACCAAAAAGATGTCAGGTGAAAAAGTGTCATTTCACCGTAAAACGTGTGAACCAGGCCCTGTGGTGCCCGCACCTTATCTCCAACCCAAACACTTCGGAAAGTGTCTCAAAAGGTCCACATGATGACTGGGGTCACGCTGCCGCTGACGGAGCATCAATCGGACATCCCAAGCAGGAGTTAGGTCCGACGTAAGAATAATTAATTAATTAATTATTCGCATTAAGCGTTTCATGCCACCGAGAAACGAAACCAAACCGAAAAGGTTTCGAACCAACTTTGGAAGAACTGTCTCAACTCCAGGGCCACAACGCCTCTGACGGCACGTCAAACGGACGTCCGGCTCGCGAAGAACATCTGTCACAAGCTTTAATAATAATTTAATATTATTAAATTAAAGCATTCCAGGTCACCCGTCCTTGGAGCATAACCAAAAAACCACGAAACCTAAATTAGAAAGTCCGTCTCGAAGAGACGAACCCACAACCGCTGATGGTGCGTTGAACGTACGCGCCGTTTACAAGATACGGCCCCTTGATCGCAAGGGGCCCAACCGGACCGGTTCACCCCAGCCGGTCCGATCCGGACCACCGGTCCGCGATCCAGCCACGGGTCCATCCCGACTCACCGCGGCCTGCTGGCCACGACCCTCTCAAGAAACACCGGACCCGCCTCAAGTCCGACTCTTCAAATCAGACCGGCCACTTGGCCGGTCTTCTCCGTGTCGCCCTAGTAGGACCCGCCGAACGCGGGTCCTTGTCCATGGCACACCCCAAGGTGATGACATCAGATTCCTCCTCTGACCACGATGGGACGGCGCTGGCGCCCTCGCCTCTTACAGCGCACCGCCGCGCCCCCTCTAACCTGCACCGCGCCGCCTCACGCCGCCCGCTCTGATGGTCCCTGCTCGCCGCACGACGCGCCGAAGGCCCCCCAACGCTCCTCCGGTCCCTACTACGCCATGCCGCGACCACCACCACCCGGCCGTGCCCAACGCCGCTCCTCTGGCCACACCCGACGCCGCCGTGCTCTGGCCTCCGCTCGTCCGTCGGTTCTCCGACCTCCGCTCGTCCGCCGGTGCTCCGGCCACACCCCTTGCCGGAGCTGGACCTTCCGTCGGCCTCCACAACCGCTCTGGTGACCCAATTTAAAATCCAAAGGTGGATTTTGGATCCTCGGGAAGAGGCATTCACAAATCCTACTCCCGAACGACTATCCATCAAGGTTTTAGCGCATCCGAAAATTCAGACGACGAAGGATGACAAACGCGTCGAACATAGGATTTAAAACGGGGCTCGGACAATGGCCGTGTTCATTTGGACATCATCCTAATTCTAAAATCTTAGAATTTAATCAACAGAATTGAGGAAAACTCAAGAAATTGATTAATGTGTAAAAATTAACCAAAAACTATACCTCGAATCGGCCGTGCGTTATTGGTGGCACGTCCACGATGCTCATGCTTCGATCTGCCAAGGTTTCGGCGGTGGTCGCTCCTCGATTCGATGAAGAACGACGAAGAACGCCAAAGAATGAGAGAGAGAGAGAGAGAGAGAGAGAGAGATAGAGAGATATATATATATAGAGAGATAGAGAAGAGAAGGGAAAAACCCCAACTCCAAACTTCTATTTTTTCTATTTATAGAAAAATCCTCTTAGCGTGGAATCTGAAACTGTCATGCCCTCTCATTTTATATCGCACCTAAAAAAAACACCCCATTTTGAACTCAACAGAAGTCTCAGATTTATATTCTGAGACTTTATTCGAATGTTATTTGAAAAGAACACCAGTGATAAAAATCACTAAGTCAATATTTTAAAATGACAATTTTGCCCCTGGGTGACATCTCTCACAACAGGCCCGCGCCCGCAACTTTTACACCCCGCCTAGGGTAAACGACATGCTCCGGATGCAACCGTGCCCTCGTATTTCTGATCTGAGTTACTGTTTAGGAGGAAACACAACCCTGACACATGCATAGTATAAAAACACTTAATATTTTTTTAAAATTTATTCCGGGCTCACCGGGCCTCGGAATCGAATGCCGTCTCAGCTCCTAGCTCTGGAAAAATATTCCAAAGTCTTACAGGGAAAAGACCGAGTATCTACACATAGGGAGGTCCATGTGAGTTTCATATTTAATAGAGCGGACCTACTCAGTTCTAATAAAATGCGGACTGTAAAATGAAGACCCTAACTCTACCCTAACGGGACCCACAAACTTGCAGATAGGCTCACGGACCTAAAAAATTATATATAATTTTTTTTGATAAAAACATAGAATAATGAAAAAATATACATTAAAAAAAATGTTCATCCCATCATATAAGAATAAAATAGTATTCCGAACATTAAATTTGGTTGCAATCACATGCAACTAGAGGTGTTAATGGAACGGGTCGGGCTTGCCCACAGGGCGGTCCATGCGGGTTGTAGATTTAATCAAGCAGGCCGGCCTAGTCCTAATAAAATATATATTGTAAAATTAAGACTCTAACCTTAACTTAATGGGACCCACCTACTTGTGGATCGGCTCGTGGACCTAAAAAATTATATATAATTTTTTTGATAAAAATATAGAATAATTCAAAAAATATAAATTGAAAAAAAGTACACCCCATCATATAAGAATAAAATGTCGGCAGTTTTTTATGGACGGCACCGCCCCCCTTTATTTGTCAAAGGGGGTGGTGGGGTAGATGGTGGGTGGCCAACCCCACATAATCCATTCAGCGTGAGAAGGCAGCGGGAAGGGTAAATGAGGCCTATAAAAGGAGGCTCTCCCCTCTTCCGAAGATCATCCTTCATCATTTCTCATCACCACCAGCAGATCCCATATTTGAGTGGTTTTTGTGAGGTTTATTTCTCTGCTTATTCAATAGAGATTTTACAAGGGTTTTATCTTTGTAATAGTGAGATATTGTGTACCCACTTTTACCCCATAGCGATCTTTCTATTTGCCCGTGGTTTTTTTACCCCTTCCATTTGGGGGTTTTTCCATGTTACATCTGGTGTCATTTGTTTTTCCACATTTTCACTTTATTTTATCTTGTGATTATCTCTGAACCGGTGGGCCAATCATTTACGGTCCCAAAAAGTGGTATCAGAGGCAGGTTCTGGCCCGATGTTGTTCATGTTTTCAGGTATTAATAATTATCATAAATTTGAGTATGCTCTGTGATTGAAAATCCGATTTATCTGTCACATCAGAAAAAATTTATTGCGATTATTAAATAAAACATTGTGAAACAGAAGAGGTTTTGGACTCATGGCATGTCCAAATGGCAGCGAAATTCAAGATCGAAAAATTCAATGAAAATAATGTTTTGTTGTGGAAAATGAAGATGAAGGCAATGTTGCGGAAGGATAATTGCCTACAAGAAATTGGTGAAAATCCAACGGGTGTGACAGAGGTGAAATGGAATGATATGGATGGGAATGATATTGCCAACATCCATTTGGCTTTGGAAGATGGGGTCCTATTGAGCATTGCCGAGAAAAAGACGACAACAGAAATATGGGATACTCTGATGAAGGTATACGAGGCCAAGTCACTGCACAACAAAATTTTCCTGAAGAGAAAATTGTACACTCTTTGGATGGTGGAGTCATCATCAGTGACCAACCACATAAACAATCTCAATACTTTGTTTGCTCAGCTCACAACGTTGAGATATAAAATTATGGATACTGAACGTGCAGAGATTCTACTCCAGAGTTTTTCAGATTCATATGACCAACTCATCATCAACCTCACCAATAATATCCTGACAGATATGATGCTCTTTAATGATGTTTTAGCCATGGTTCTTGAATAATAAATTCAAAACAAGAACAAGGAGGATAGACAGAAAAATTCACACCAAGTAGAGGCTCTGTCAATGGAGAGAGGAAGGATGATGGAGCATGGTTCCAGTGGGAGCCAAAATCATGGCAAGTCCAAATCAAGGAGTAAGAAGAAAAATGTCACATGTTTCAATTATGGCAAGAAGGGGCATGCCAAGAAGGATTATTGTAATATGAAGAGTGGAGAAAAGAACTCTCAGGGGAATGTGGAGAGTACTTCTGGAAAAGGAGATATACTAGTTAGTGAAGCGACAAAGACTACTGGAAGAAGGAAGCATCTCGACGATGCATGGATTATCGACTCAGGAGAAACATGGAACCTGAAATCTTGACGGGAATAGTTTGAACAATATGAAAGCATCTCGAAAGGACTTATATACACGGGGAATGATCAAACCCTAAAGATCATTAGAGTCGATACCATCAAACTGAATATGCATGATGGTATTGTTCGAACCATACAATGAGTACATCATGTGAAGGGCCTGAAGAAGAACATGTTGTCTTTGGGAAAATTTGATGACATCAGATGTAAGACTCACACCGAAAACTGAGTGATGAGAATCGTGAAGGGTGAGCTTATGTTAATGAAGGCAGAGAAGATCTTGAAGAACTTGTATGTGCTTATGGGTGAAAGATACAAGGAGGTGGAGATAGATTTTGCATCAACTACCTTGACAGAAGCGTTGATGAATTTATGGAATCGGAAGCTTGGACATATGTTAGAACGAGGCCTAAAGATTATTGCAGATCAGAAGTTTCTACCTAGGCTGACAAAGGCATCCTTACCATTTTATGAGCATTGTGTTTTGAGCAAGCAACACAGGTTAAAGTTCGGGAAATCAACAGTGAGAAGTCAAGAGATCTTGGAGTTGATCTATTACAATGTTTGGCAAGCACCAATTATATCCTTGGGATGAGAAAGGTACTTTGTATCCTTTATTGATGATTATTCCAGGAGATGTTGGGTGTACCCAATCAAGAGGAAGGCGGATGTTTTTGAAGTCTTCAAAACATTCAAAGTACGGAAGGAGCTTGACTTTGGAAAGAATATCAAGTGTCTAAGGACAGACAATGGTGGAGAATATAAAAGCAATGAGTTTGATACTTTTTGTCAACAGGAAGGAATCAAGAGACAGTTCACGGTGGCGTACACTCCTTAGCAGAATGGAGTGGCAGAGCAGATGAACAGAACCCCATTGGATAGAACAAGGGAAATGTTGAAGACTTTAGGAATTGCTAAAACTTTTTGGACAGAAGCAGTGAATACCACCTGTTATGTGATCAATCAATCTCCTTTAATGGAGATTGATCTGAAGACACCAATAGAGATGCGGACTGGTAAACCCGCTGACTATTCTTGGTTACATACTTTTATAAGTCCTATATATGCATTATTTAATGACCAGAAAATATCGAAGTTAGATTCGAGATCCAGGAAATGTATCTTCTTGGGGTATGCTGATGGTGTGAAGGGGCATCGTTTGTGGGACCCCACTGCCCACAAATTTTTCATCAGCAGAGATGTCATTTTTGCAGAAGATAAGGTGAAAATGACAGCTGATTGAGACACAAAGAAGGAAAATACAGAAACTACAATAGTTGAAGTAGAGGACAAATCCAAGGAAGAACCAGTTTCCTCTGAGGCATTACCAGAGCATGATGATCAAGTACCGGTTGATTCTGGACTATGACAGTTAACTCATGAGAAAAGAGCACCAGTATGGCACTCAGACTATGTCACTGAGAGTAATATTGTGTGCTACTTATTGACAGAGGATGGAGAGCCATCTTCTTTTGTGGAGGCAACCCAGAGTCCAGATGTATCCTCATGGATGGCAGTGATGTAGGAGGAACTTGATGACCTACATCAGAACAAGACTTGGGATCTTGTTCCATTACCTCATGGAAGGAAAGATATCGGAAACAAATGGGTCTTTAAGATCAAACGGGATGGAAAAGACCAGGTGGAAAGATATCGTGAAATATTGGTGGTCAAAGGATTTTCTCAGAAGGAATGTATTGATTTCAATGAAATATTTTCTCCTATTGTTTGACTGACAACTGTTTGGTTAGTTCTGGCGATGTTTACAACATACAGATTACATCTAGAGTAGCTAGATGTGAAGAATACTTTTCTCCATGGTGATCTTGATAAATAGATATATTTGCTCTAGACGGAAGGTTTTTTAGAAGAAGGAAAAAAGAACTTGGTTTGTAGTTTGAACAAATCCTTGTATGGTCTAAAGCAGGCGCCGAGGTGTTAGTATAAGAGATTTGATTCCTATATCATGAGCCTTGGATACGAAAGACTTCATTCATATCCTTGTGCATATTTCAAGGGTTTTAATGGTAATGATTTCATCATTCTTCTATTGTATGTGGATGACATGTTGGTTTCAAGCCCCAAAAATTATCATATCTAGGAGACGAAGGTACAATTGGCTAGGGAGTTCGATATGAAGGACTTGGGACCAACAAACAAGATTCTTGGGATACAGATTTACTGAGACAGAAATAATGAGAAGATTTGGATATCACAGAAGAGTTACTTACAGAGAGTCTTGAAATGCTTCAACATGAAAGACTATAATCCAATATCTACCCCTTTTCCTGTTAATTTCAAGTTATCCTCCATGATAAGTCTTAGCAGTGAAGCAGAGAGGATGGAAATGTCTCGAGTACCGTATGCATCAGCAGTGTGTAGTCTAATGTTCACTATGGTTTGTACTAGACCAGACATTGCACATGCAATGGAAGCAGGTAGTCGGTACATGGAGAATCTAGGACGGGATCATTTTAACACAGTGAAGATGATCCTGAGATACATCAAGGAGACCTCAGATGCTGAATTATGTTATGGAGGATCAGATTACACTAACAGAGGCTATGTTGATTCAGATTTTTCAGGTGATTCTAACCGGAGGAAATTTACTACTGGTTATGTGTTTACTCTTGAAGGAGGATCTGTGAGATGGATTTCAAAGTTACAGTCAGTTGTGGGTTTATCCACGATAGAGGCATAGTACATGGAAGGTACACAGTCTTACAAAGAGGTGATTTGGATGAGAAGGTTGTTGGAGAAGCTCAGGCACAGACATGAGTAGATTATGTTGTTTTGTGACAGTCAGAGTGCCTTGCATATTACAATGAATCTATCTTTTCATTCTAGGACGAAGCACATTAAGGTACAATATCACTTTGTCCGAGATGAGGTGGAGGAAGGAAGTGTGGACATGCAAAAGATTCACACTAAATAAAATCTAGCATATTTCCCAATGAAGGCGATCAACTTTGATAAGTTCCTATGGTGAAGATCCTTGAGCGGGCTTACATATACTTGAGCAGCATGTTTGGAAGATAAAAAGGATGTGGAAATGTGATTGGTTCTCAATCAAATCTCAAAGTGGGAGATGTGTCGATAGTTTTTTCTGGATGGTACTGCCCCCCTTTATTTTTCAAAGGGGGTGGCGGGGTAGATGGTGGGTGGCCAACCCCACCCAGTCCATTCAGAGGGAGAAGGCAGTATGAAAAGGAAACGAGGCCTATAAAAGGAGGATCTCCCCTCTTCCAAAGATCATCCTTCATCGTTTCTCATCACCACCAGCAGATCCCATATTTGAGAAGTTTTTGTGAGGTTTATTTCCCCTCTTATTCAAGAGAGATTTTATGAGGGTTTTCTCTTTTTAATAGTGAGGGAGTGTGTACCCACTTTTACCCCATAGTAATCCTTCTATTTTCCCGTGGTTTTTTTACCCCTTCCATTTGGGGGTTTTTCCACGTTACATCTGGTGTCATTTATTTTTCCGTATTTTTCACTTTATTTTATCTTGTGATTATCGCTGCACCGGTGGGCCAATCATTTATGGTCCCAACATAAAATAGTATTCCAAACATTAAATTTGGTTTCAATCACATGCATCCCTCCTGAAATATTTCTGAATATATAAAATTGCACAGTATTCCAATAACTGTGGAAAACAATGAGAAAACATTCAAGCCATGATTTTCTTGAGGGATTTGAGGAAATATGCGGGGATTTGGGGGTTAGTTAGGAGGGACGTCAAGGGATTTGCAGAGATTTGGGGGGGGGGGTCAGTGGATTTTCAGGTGGGTTGTGAGGGATTTGGGGGAGGTTCTTGGGTTGGCGGGCGTATTACATAAGTTTTTTTTAAAATGAAATGTGTAGTCTCCCGAAATGTTTAAAAATGAATGAAAAACATTTAAAAAAATCTTGATAAAAATATTATATATATAGAGAGAGTTTAAAAATCGAAGAAAAAACATTTTGAACAAAATAAAAGTAAAAAAAATGCTATACATACAACAAAAAAACAAACACAAAAACAAGGCTCATAATAAAAATTGTTTTATAAAAAACTATATACACCAAAAAAAAAACTCAATAAAAATAATTTTATAAAAAAATAAAATATAAACGTTTTATAAATACAACGTTTTAGTTAAAAAAATGATATATTTTACATAGATTATTTGATGTGAATAATTTTTAAGATTTATTCATCTCACTTTTTAAGGTTGTCAAAATATTTTAGGAACCTTTATTTTATTGTAAAATCAAACATTTATGGGTTTAACGAGACCTACGGATACCCAACGAGTTTATTCGCACGGGTGAAGATTTCACGGACCAGGACATTTGCAGTTCATATTTATACAGACTTGAATATCCAAAATCCTAAAATGAAAAAATCCATGGGCTAATGGATCGGCCCGTGGTCTTGCGGTTTTTATCACAACTCTAAATAAGTCCTCCATGGGTTAAAATAAGAAATGCTAGTTTATATAATGAAATCCACCTGAAAATTAATCGCAGTACTTGTTTCTTGTCTAAAACGAAGCTCTTGACAATCAAACCCAACTATAAGAAAAACAACCAAATATTCCATACCAGTCAGTAGCACTACAAAAAATAACTGAAAATTTACAAAAAACTGAAACCATGTGAAGTGATTCAGAAATCACATTTCTAATTTAAAAGATTGATTTCTTAATAAATTAAAAATAAAATATTTTTTTGATATAACCATGCTAGTATCGTGTCATGTGTTGCCGCCATATTACCATTAGGTAAGCAAAAATCTAGGAAACAGAATAGCGATAAGAAAATCGCAAAAAAGGGAAAATCCTTAGAAAAAATATAGAATCAATGGGAAATTAGAATTATAAATAAAAATAAATTTATGCAGAGGTACAGTGTGAGCCACCCAATATGCTGTAGAATGGATGCCATGTGCACGAGATTGCTCAGCCTTCCAGAATCTCATACATCTGATGGTGACTTTTAGGTTTGCAAACCCGAGCCTTTATATTAAAATTTAACCCGGGATTCATCAGGTGACAATTTATGTCTGAATTCAAAATCATAAATTATTTATCACTAAATTCAATATTTGGACCCATTTTGAAAAATATCAGTGTCAAATTTTTTAAATGATTTCAATTAACACTCATTGATGATTTTTTTATTTTAAAAGCTCAATATCCAGGAAAAGAATAATTGATGTTATAGTTCTTATTAATGATACCCATTTATTTGAAACAATAAATCTGTTATTTTATTTTATCACATTTATAATGTACCTGTAAAAATTCATAAGAGTTATTTTCTTTAAAAAGGTATATACATATACTTAAAACCAATATATGGTGACACATGCATGAATAAAAAACTGCATTATACTTATAACCAATATATCATTAAAAAATACATTATACATCTATTAAAAAATATACATATATTAAAATTTACATTATAAAAAATACATTGTAGTGCATTTCATCTTTAAAAATAAGAAACATATATTTTAAATTCAAACAACACTTAAATCCAATTAAATAGGACTGGCTAAAACACATATGTTAAAATATTATTAAAAAATAAATGTTCTGATAAAATATTAACATGAACTACATCATGAGAAATTTGTGTCATGCATGTAATATTGATTCGTCTTAATTAAACCAATTTAAAATATTAAAATATTGTTATTATATCGGTTCGGGGAGGGGGATACACAATATAAAATCTACATTATATTCACCATGAGAGAATCAGACATAAATTTTAGGTCTTTTCTACTTTAAATACACGTAATATACATATATCCATTATATAATTATTCAAAAAATGAAAAATACCATCAAATTGGTCTTCATTCGGAATAATAATTAAAAAAAAGTTTTAGATAGGTATACAAGGTGGATCTAATATGATAACAATTTTAATAAATTTAATTAAATAATAAAAGTATTTATTAAAATTGTCATTCATATTAATAATAGTTAAAATATAGTAATTGTAAGGAATATTTTTTAATAGCATAAATAATATCTACCAAAGCATGTGAAACTAGTTGTTAAATTGAAATATACACTACACTACTAGAGAAAAGGCTTTTAACATCAACAACGCTAAAAAAGCACAGATGATTTAAGCATCGTTAAAAGGGGGCCTTTTTATTAGTGCTTGAAAAGCACTAATAAAGAGGTTATCAATGCTTAAAAAATGTTCAATAAGGTGGAACTTTATCAATGCTATTTCTAGTATTGATAAAGGAAAGCCTTTATCCACACTACTTCTAGCACCAATAAAGGTTAGGCTGCTACAGTCTTGTGTTAAAATTACAGCACACTACAACAACAAATATAAGCACTAAATACAAACAATAACAATAAATACAGGATATGAAAAATTAATAATTTAATTGAAATTGAAAGTACATCAAAAATACAAAGAAAAAATAATATATTATAAACATTTCAAGCATTATTTTGTACAATTACATTATCAACTACAATTTATCACAAATATTCAAAAACATCAATAGTTTCATTATCTTTGACACTTGACCCCCTCTCGAAAAGCTTGATCATGGTATCAGTTTCCAAAAAAACCACCCCAACCTGGGAAAAAAAATCCACCTATATAAGGAAATAATTATTATGTAAGTAATACTATAAAGAAATAAATTAAACTTAAATACGAAACAATACATTAAAAAAATATCAATTTTAAACTAATAATTGACACTTGAAGTCATATCACTCACACCATGCATTAGATTGTGGTGGGGATGATTACTACATGTCACAAATGACTTATGGATCATTTTCCTAAAATATTAAAATAATCTGAGTGTGTTTTACTAGTTTTGAGTATGTCACTTGTGTTTTTACTAAATTGTCCTTTTAAACCGAAAACATGCACTTTGAGTCATATCGATCACATTGTGTATCAGTTTGACATAAAATTGATTCATACACCTCACAAATGACTTATGAATCATTTTCCTATATTATCAAGACAATATGAGCATGTTTGTAATGTTTTTAGTAAGTGAAATTTTTTGAAATAAAATGCCAATTTTAAAATAATAACAGACAATTCAAGTCATATTATGCACACCGTGTATCAGATTTAGGTACGGCTAATTCTCACATGTCAAAAATAACTTATGTATAGTTTTCCTAAAGTATCAAAACAATATAAATATGTTTTCTTCATTTTGAGTATGTCACTTGTCTTTTTTACTAAAATGTAGAATTTAAATAAAAATACACATTTGAAGTCATACCAATCATGCCATCATGCCGTACATTAGATTGATGTGTGGCTAATTTCTATACATCACATATGACTTACAAATAATTTTACTAAAGTATTAAAATAATATGAATTCATTTTCTTGGTTTTGAGTATGTCACTTGTGTTTTTTTACTAAAAATCAATTTTAAACTGAAAACACGCACTTTGAGTCATACCAGTCACATCGTGTGTCGATTTGATGTGAGACTGATTCCTACACATTAAAAATTACTTATGAATTATTTTCCTAAATTATCAAGATAATTCGAGTTCCTTTTCTTGGTTTTCAATGAGTGACATATGTTTTGAACCAAAATGTCAATTTTAAACTCATAATGGACACTTTGAGTCATATCAGGTGCACCGTGTATCAAATTAAGGCGTGGATAATTACTACATGTAAAAAATGACTTATGGATAATTTTCTTAAAGTATCAAAATTATCCGAATGTGTTTGCTTCATTTTGAGTATGTCACTTTTCTTTTTTACTAAAATGTCAATTTCAAATAAAAAGACACACTGGGAGTCATACCGGTTACACTGTGCGTCAGATTGAGGTGTAAATGATTCTTATACTTCAAAAATGATTTATGGATCATTTTTCTAAAGTATCAAAACAATACAAATGTGTTTTCTTAGTTTTGAGTATGTATCTTGTATTTTTTAATAAAATGTCATTTTAAACTGGAAACACACACTTTGAGTCATACTGGTCACGTCGTGTGTCGATTTTATGTGAGATTGATTCCTACACATCACTAATTCTTATGAATCATTTTCCAGAATTCTCAAGAAAATATGAGCATGTTTGCTCAGTTTTCAGTGAATGGAACACATTTTTAACTAAAATGACAATTTTAGATTGATAACAGACACTTTGAGTCACACTGGGCACATTGTGTATCAAATTGAGGTGCGAATGATTCCTACACATCAAAAATGACTTATGGATATTTTTTCAAAAGTATCAAAACAATTCGAATGTGTTTTATCAATTTTCAGTATGTCACTTGTCTTTTTTACTAAAATATCAATTTTAAATAAAAAGACACATTTGGAGTCATATCGGTCACACCATGCGTCATTTTGAGGTGTGACTAATTCCTACCAATCACAAATAACTTATGGATTTTTTTAATAAAGCATAAAAACAATCCAAATTCTTTTTCTCAGTTTTGAGCATTTCACTTGTCTTTTTCACTAAAATGTCATTTTAAACTAAAAAAACGCACTATGAGTCATACCGGTAACATCATGTGTCGGTTTAATGTGATACTAATTCCTAAACATCATAAATGACTTATGAATAGTTGTCCAAAATTATCAAGATAACCAAAGTGAGTTTTCTCAATTTTCAGTGAGTGACACGTGTTTTGAACTAAAATTTCAATTTTAGACTGATAACGTCTGTAACGAACCAATGTTTTATCAATGGAAAATATATTCTTATAATTATGTCATATAATCACATGAAATCACAACATAATAAACTACTAAGTACTATGTGACATTTAAACATAATATTGTCACTTCTATTTTTTAAATTTTGAAAAACTGACATGCATAGTTGCTTCTGGTAAGATATTTAGAGTCTTATAAGACAAACTTAATTTTTGATGAATAGTAACATACCCTTATGAATAGTAATACACCTTTATGAATAGTAATTAATAGAAAATCAGACAAAAAAATAGAAACTTCACCAATAAATGTATAAATACAATTTAGACATCTTAAAAGTGAAAAAATGATCATCGTATAAGTATTGATATTTTTGTATGTTATAAATATTTTATTTACAATTTTATGATTAATTTAATAATTTAAAATGGAAATGTATTTTCATAAAATGTAATCATAAATTGTTACTTTATTTTCTTATAGTTATAAGATAATTTTATAGGACCTTTATTAATTTTTCAAGGTGTTATAAAACAAGTTATAGTTTTAATGTTGTTTTTTTGAATAAATTATGATTTTATTTAAAAATTAAATTAAAAATATTCAGAAAATTATTTTCAAAAAATGGATTTATTTTTTTAATTATACATGTTGAAAACTAGTTAGGGTGAATTTTCGGGATTTTTTTAAAATACTTGATTTTTTTTTGTGAATAGTAAAAATACATTTTGAGTTTTTGGTATGTTTAATGACATCATAATGATGTAATAATTAATATAAAATTCTTGTTGACTTGTTTACAGTAAAATATTATATGATTTTTCCCAAGTGTCTAATACCATGGGCAATCCCATGGTTTTTCAAAAACCACTAATGAGGTGTCCTTTGAAATTAATAAAAAAAATATCTCACTTTTTACTATAAATACGCTCTCTTTCCTTCGTTTTCTTTCATTAAAAATCCATCATCCTCAAATATCTGGTAGTTTTACCTCCCTATTAGTCCTCTCAAGGTGTCCTTAAGCCCCCAAGGTCCCAACCTTCAAGTTTTAGGAGTTACTATACAAGGTAAGGGAATCTACCTCCCTTGTCTTTTTCAAGCTTTCATTTTATGCTATTCTTTTTAATTTCAATTGGATTATATTGGGATATAAAATTTCATATACCCATTAATATCCATATTATTTAAGAATTATTAGAGACCCTTTTTTCTCTCATCAAAATATTTTATGAAAATTTAACCGACACCGTTAGGCTGCCGAATTTTCATAAGGGATCTCTTAACTTTTCTTTTATTTTCAAGTTTATATCTTTTCTTTTTCTTTACTCACCTACTTTCATCAAAATGTTCTGATGACTCCAGTACCTTACACGTACTAGAATTTTTTCATGATAAAGGAATAATTATTCATCATCTCTCATTTTCCTTTCTTTTATACTAAAAATGAAGGCACCATCCAATATGTGCTAATTTACCACATTCAAGGACGATGGGTTTTCAATTTCTATTATCATATTCAATTATGGTCACAAAACCATTATTATGGTTGAAACAGACTATAATATATGTATTATTTTTCATATATGGTTCTGGAAGTTTTTGTACACATGGTTTTTATTTATAAAACAAAACATGTTCCTTGTGGCAAAAAACTACCAATTAACCCAAAAGGTTATCACTAAAGTTTTAAATAATGATTAATCTTCACTACAAGTAACCAAATTAAATTTACAATCATGTAACCTTCTGTATGTTAAATAATAAAATATAACTCCAATTATAGATAACTATCCCCATTGTACATGATTCTCTAAACATTAATATAAGTGAACCGATCATTAAAACCAAGGAAACAAACAAACTCAAACAATGAAATTGAACCTCATAACCAATCAAAAAGGTTATGAATGAGCTCAAAAGGTTGTACTAAATAATTTATATATAGAATAGGTTCTTTAATTATTAATTAATGAAACTAATTTTATTATTCAGATCATTAATATCAAGTGGAGAACGCCATCATACTTGAGGTAAGGGATCCCCTCTATTTCACTTTTATTCAAGAATGTTCTCTATGTTATACAATTTTATGTATAATTAATAATGTTGGGGTATGATTTCTCACCTTCCTCATACTTCCCTCATGATTTATAAAACATGATAAATCCCTTTATCTCTCATTAAGACCTCCTAAGTACACCTGATACCATAACAATATTCCATAATAGATTCTACCCGAACTGCCTTTATTCCTTTGGGTTGCTCTATCTTTCTTTTTACCCAAATGAAGTTGCATTTTATTTTTATTTAAAACTTTTATATTCTATTTATATTCTCCAAAATCATGTTTCAAGATCCACACCTCATTCAATTTCTGGGATATACATGATTTTAAGTATTTACCTCCTCAATACTTCCCAATAAGAAAACTCGTTTTAAGGGAACTTTCCAATTTTTTTACCCAATTTCAAGTGCACTCTACCATTTTTTTAATCCACCATTGTTTTTATAAAATCAATCTTTTTATTATGAAAACCTTTTTTTTAAATTCTGGTTTTATATAAAATATTATTCCCTTTTTGATTTTAAATGCTCTTTAATATTTTCCTTAAAATCGCACTAAAATGTTTTAATACTAAGAATTTACTAAATAATATTCTTATATGTTGTCACTTATGTTTGAAATTACTTACCATGATATATTCCTATTTTAATTTATTAATTTCCATGTATGTTTTAATTCCTTTCTATCCTGGACACTTTTATGATATGGCCATTCATTATGCTTTGTGACATGAAAGTGATAACCATTTCCCTCCATGGGTTCCCTTATGTTATGTATGATTATTTATGTGGAAAGAATATTCATGAACATGTTAATATGGGTGTACCTAGATAGCGCTCTAATGAATTGGGTAAAGTTTAGTCTCATGAGACTTTATGTGCAGCAGTCTTGGCGGTTAGCCTTGAATAGTGCTACAATGTGCAATAGTCTTGGTGGTTAACCTTGACTTGTGATCCTCTATGTGCAACGATCCTGGAATCGTGCTAAATTCATGATTTATGTTGCTACCACATTACTATGAATTCATAATTATATTATCCCATGTTTATATGTTATGATTATATATTCCATTTTATATCATTATGTCATGATCTCTAAACCTTGCGCTAAAGTCATATTATTATGTTTATTTCCTTACTGTACTTTTAGCTCATCCCTTCATTCATGTGATCCCCAAGGTACCCTATACAGATGTAAGTTCTCAAAGTAAGGTAGGATCTCTTTATGAATATTAAATAAATAAGTGTTTTTTTAGTTCCATATTTTCAATTTTATGTACCTAGTATTCCAAGACACCATACTTTACGATCCTTGTCTTGTACTTTGATGTATAATTATGCTTAAAATCATTTAATGTTATATGAAAAATGATAGGGTCGCTATAGTTGGTATCAAAGGATGGTATAGTCAATTTTGGAGATTAGGAATAGAGAACTATAGTAAAAACCTTAAGGATGAGACTATGTATAAGAAAACATCCCTCAATTTTGGTAAGTATAGAGTTAGTGGTTTATCAAGAAAATATATCCCTGTATGGATACAAACAAGTAGAGGTGGCTCTGGCACAAATGTATCTAGGGGTAAAACCCAAAAACACCACTTTGAGCTAGAATCAAACAGTAACTGGTGCACAACAACATGCCTTGATACACTCTTGGTTTGACACTACTAGGGGATATGCTTTAGTAAATTCATGAGCTTGATACAAATCATTACTAAGGGAATGAAAAAAACCCATAAGAATATATGTTAAGAAATATATCAAGGATAACCTAGATTGAAACATAGGGAATCAAAAGTTAGGATATACTTATCTTTTACAAGTTTATCCTCTTATGTTCAAAGTTTTCTTTTTATGCTTAATAGCCAAGTATTAAATCCCTATAATTAAATGTTCTTTTTATTAGCTAATGGTGAGAAATATAAGAACACATGCCAACAATCAATGTGATAGGGAATGTGAATATTTCCTAAATTATATGCCTGATATGATGGGAAAAGGTGCTCAAAACTTCGTGATATTACTTTATCAATTGGTTCAAGTTATGAATAATAACTTGAATCATGTGGAACACCCTCCTCCTTCAAGTAAAGAGAAAGTTTCCATTAAATCGTTCATGCAGAAAAGGTCTCCCATGTTTAGTGGATCTTTAGATCCCCCCCTCACAGAACAGTGGATTAAATCCATTGAAATAATATTCTCTATCCTTCAGTGCTCAGAAGAAGAGAAAGTCGTACTGACGACCTATCATTTTGATGGGGAAGCTAATCAGTGGTGGAGACTGATCAAGAATACGAAGCCCCAATAGGAAATTGATTCCATGGATTGGGTGGAATTTAAGAGAATGTTTTTTCATTAAATATTTTCCCCGAACCCTCCATCTCAATATGAAAAGAGAGTTCCTTGAACTCAAGTAGAAGGAAGATGATTCCATTGAGGCATATGAAGTAAACTTTACAAGGCTTGCAAGGTAAGCCTTTGTATTTTTCATGAACACTAAAAGAAAGTGAAATAAAGCTAAGTCTACAAAAAGTGTTGGCGATTTGAGACTTCGATAACTATGAGTAGATTTTCTATTGTGCCCTTAAGACTGAAATGGATAACAGAGACTCCCAGTGGTATCATGGCCTAGATATAGAAATAGGAAAATAGAATCTAATGTAGGTGGTTCCGCAAATAAATTCCATGTTGGAAAGAAGCTCGATCATCCCACGTGTAAACATTTTGGGAAGAAGTATCCTGGGAACTATCTAAAGGGAACTAGGAATTTCTTCAAATGTGGAAAGATGGGACATTTTGCTAAAAAATGCCAAAGGGATATGAAAAATCCCACTAATGTAAAAGAAGAAAAGAAGGTTCAGATGAACGCTCAGCCAATGGTGCAGTGTTACAACTGCAAGGAACATGGGAATTATGTGAACAATTTCCCTAAGCCAAGGGTTTTTAGAGGAAATTAACAACAACCTCCAAGGTAATAAGTAAGGGATTATGCTATCACTAATAATGAGGTGGATATGAACAATTATGTGGTGACAAGTATGCTGACTATTAATTCAAGAATAGAGAACATACTATTTGATTCTAGTTCTTTGAATTCTTTCATACCTTGAAATTTTAGTATAACTATACAAACACCACCTCAAAATTTGGAGGATAAATTATCTGTGAGAACATCTAATGTGGGAATTATTGCATTCATGGTTTATAACTCCTCCTCGGTTAATGTTTGTGGATCAAACCTCCTAGAAAATCTTGTCATACTTCTTTTAGTGGAGTTCAATGTTATCTTGGGCATGGATTGGATATCTTTATTCAAAGCCAACATCAACTCTCAGGAAAGGGAGCCAACTCTTCACATCCCAAATCATCCTCCAATTCTGTACAAGTGTAAAGAGGAAGATGAATCTCTTTTAGAATAATTGTCTCAAGTGTGGATATTAATTTGTTTTAAGCAAGAATGTCTAGCACAAATGATTGAGACAAAGGAGAGAATCATGCTTGAATACATGTCCATCATGAGGGATTACACTAATGTATTCCCTGAAGAGTTTCCCAGTCTTCCTCCTGATTGAGAGGTTGAGTTCTCAATTGAACTTATTCCTATATCTCTGACTATATTAAAGACACCTTATAGAATGACCACCATAGAGCTGTAAGAGCTGAATAAGTAGTTACAGGAGAATCTGGAGAAGGGTTTTATACGTCCAAGTGCTTCACCGTGGGGTGCACCAGTACTCTTAATCAAGAAAAAGGATGGATCAATGTTCCTTTTCATTGATTATCATGAGCTCAATAAAATCACGATAAAGAAAAAGTATCCCCTGCCATAGATAGATGACTTGTTTGATCAGCTTCATGGGGCCAGTTATTTCTCAAAGGTGGACCTTTGGTTGGGATATCACCAATTAAAGGTGAGGAAGGAAGATATTCCCAAGAATACCTTTTGAACGAGGTAGGAACACTATGAGTTCATAGTGATGACCTTCAAACTTACTAATTCTCCAGAAATTTTCATGGATTTAATGAATAGAGTATTTAGAGATTACCTAGAAAAATTTGTGATAGTCTTTATCATTGATATTCTGATATACTCCAAGAGCAAGGAGGAACATGAGGATCATTTGAATACTGTGTTAAATACTTTGCAAAGGGAGAAGATGTATGAAAAGTATAGTAAATGTGAGTTTTATATGGAGGAATTATCATTCTTGGGGCATGTTATCACCAACAAAGGGATATCAATAGACCCTTCCAAGACACTGAAAATTAAAGAGTGGCCTAGACCAACATCTATAATGGAGATCCACAAATTTTTGGGTCTATTCGGGTATTAAAGACAATTTGTGAATAACTTTTCATGATTTTAAAACCCAATAACCAAGATGACATAGAAGGGAGTAAATTTTTTCTAGACTCAGGAATGTGAAGTTTATTTTATGGAGTTGAAAAAGAGGCTAATCACTGTGCCAATACTTACAACCCCAGCAAGTGGAGAACTCTTTGTGGTGTATAGTCATGCTTTTAAGAAGGGATTAGGTTATGTGTTGATGCAAAATTATAAAGTGATATCCTACACCTCAAGGCATCTGAAAATCAATGAGAAAAACAATCCTATGCATGATCTAGAGTTAACGTCTGTGATCTTTGTATTAAAAAATATGGCGACATTATCTCCATGGGGAGAAGTGTGAGATATATACTGATCATAAGAGTCTCAAATATATATTCACACAAAATTATCTTAATATTCACCAACGAAGATGAATATAGCTCATCAAAGATTATGACTACTCAATCCACTACCATCCTGGTAAGGAAAACAAGGTGGAAAATGTCCTAAGTTGAAAGGATCCTACATCTTTATCAATGATGGGAATAAAAAAGGATACAATCTTCTTAGATTTGTAGAGGATGAACATGGTAATAAATAATGGAGGAACATCTTCAATTATTTCTCAAATTATTGCTCAACCATCCCTCATGGAGAAAATAAAGGATTCTCAAAGAAAATATGTAGAAATTCAAAAAAGGGTGGAATCCATTAGAAATGGTAAATCCTATGAGTTCATTATTGATGAAGAAGGAGTTGTAATATTTGGGTCATAATTATGTGTACCAAATGATCCAGAGGTAAAGAAGGAGCTTCTGAATGACACACATAGCTCAACCTTCTCTATCCACCCAGGGAGCACAAAGATGTAACAAGATCTTTAAGAGAACTTTTGGTGGGACAATATATGAATAAGGAGATTACTGTATATACATCAAAGTTCCTGGTATGTCAAAAAGTGAAGGTTGAAAGATAGAAGTCTAAGGGGATGATGCAACCACTACTCATACCAACATGGAAGTGAGAGAACATCACCATGGACTTTGTCACTAGACATCCAAGGAAATCCTAAGGAAACAATGCTATATGGGCCATTGTGGATCATCTTACAAAGACATCTCACTTTATCGTGATTTGAGAGGACTTCTCATTGGATTAACTTTCCCATATATATATCAAAGAGGTGGTAAGGATACATGGAGTACCACTATCTATTGTATTCGATTGAGATCCGAGATTCACCTTGAAGTTCTGGAAAAGTATCCAACATGCTCTAAGCACTAAACTGAACTTCAGTATGGACTATCATCCTCAAAATGATGGAAAATCTGAGTAAACTATTTAGACACTGGAAGATATGTTGATAGCATGTTCTATGGACTTCAACGGAGGATGGGACTAACATCTTATACTTCTAGGACATCGGTGTGTTGGGAAAAGGTGTAGAATATTGATGTGTTGGGATGAAGTCAGTGAGCATAGTCTGCTAGGACTTGAAATGGTCGAAGAAATGGTGGAGAAGGTGAAAACCATTCAGCAGAACATCAAGGCATCCCAAAGTCAATAGAAGAGTTATGCATACAATCATAAATGATACCTTGAGTTCAAATTTGGTGGCATGGTATTTATATGAATATCTTCTAGAATAAGGTAATGATGTTTAGGAAGAAAGGAAAGCTAAGTCCCAAGTACATCAGACCCTTCGAGATTCTTGGTCATGTCGGGGCTGTGGCCTATCAATTAGCACTTCCACCTACCATGTCCAAAGTGCATGATAGATTTAATTTATCCCTATTAAGAAAGTACATACCAGACCCTTAACATGTACTCTCTTTATAGGTGGTACAGTTGGAGAATGATCTTTCTTACGAGGAGTAGCTAGTGAAGATCTTTGATCATAAAGATAAATTTCTACACAACAGGACTACTCACCTGGTCAAAGTACTGTGACAGAACCATAAGTACAAAGAGGCAACATGGGAACTAGAGGAGGCAATGAAGGAAAAGTACCCACATTGGTTTATGGCTTATAATGTAAAATGAAATTTTGAGGGTGAAATTTTATAAGGGGGGAATAATGTAATGACTAAATTTTTTATCAATGGAAAAACCCTTCTTATAATTATATCATATAATCACATGAAATCACAACATAATGAACTACTAAGTACTATGTGACCTTTAAACATAATATTATCACTTTTGTGTTATGAATTTTAAAAAACTGACATGCACAGTTGCATCTAGTAAGATATTTAGAGTCTGATAAGACAACCTTAATTTTTGATGAATAATAACATACACTTATGAATAGTAACATACCTTTATGAATAATAATTAATAATAATTAATATAAAATCATAAAAAAAATAAACTTCACCCATGAATGTATAAATAAAATTTAGACATCTTAAAAGTGAAAAAACAATCATAGTATAAGTATTGGTATTTTTGAAAGTCATAAATATTTTATTTAAAATTTTATGATTAATTTAATAATTTAAAATGGAAATCTATTTTCATAAAATTTAATATTAAATTTTTAATTTACTGTCTTATGGTTATAAGATAATTTTATGGGACCTTGATTAATTCTTCAAGGTTTTATAAAACGAGTTATAGTTTTAATGTTGTTTTTTTCAAATAAATTATGATTTTATTTAAAAATTAAATTAAAAATATTTAGAAAATTATTTTTAAAAAATGGATTACATTTTTTAATTCTACACACCTAAAAATGGTTTGGGTGAATTTTTTGGATTTTTCTAAAGTACTTGAATTTTTCATGAATAATAAAAATACAGTTTTGAGTTTTCGGTATGTTTAATGACATCATAATGATGTAATAATTAATATAAAATGATGGTCTACTTATATAAATTAAAATATTATATGAGGTGTTCTAATTGGATAATACCATGGGAAATCCCATGTTTTTTCAAAAACCACTAATGAGGTGTCCTTTGAAATTAATAAAAAACACTCTCACTTTTTACTATAAATACCCACAATTTATTTTATTTTCTTTCATTACAAATAAATCATCCTCAAATATCTGGTAGTTTTACCTCTATAAGAGTCCTCTAAATGTATATTCAATCCCCCAAGGTCCCAAACTTCATGTTTTAGGAGTTACTCTACAAGGTAAGGGAATCTACCACCCTTCTCTTTTTCAAGCTTTCATTTTATGTTATTCTTTTTAATTTCAATTGGATTATGTTGGGATATTAAATTTCATATCCCCATTAATATCCATATTATGTAATAATGATGAGAGACACTTTTTTCTTTCATAAAAATATTTTATGAAATTTTAAACGACGTCGTTAGACTGCCGAATTTTCGTAAGGGATCTCTCAACTTTTATTTTATTTTTAAGTCATTTATTTTCCTTTTATTTCTTCACGTCCTTTCATCAAAATGTTGTGATTAATCCAGTACCTTAAATTTATTATAATTTTTTCATGATAAATGGATAATTATTCATCATCTCTCCTTTTCCTTTCTTTTATACTAAAAATGAAGACACCATCTGAGATGTGCTGATTTACCACATTCAAGGACGATGGGTTTTAAATTTTTATTACCATCTTCAATTCTGGTAATGAAACCATTATTATGGTTGAACCAGGATATAATATATGTATTATTTCTCATCTATGGTTCTGTAATACTTTTTTACACATGGTTTTGATTTATAAAACTAAACATGTTCGTTGTGGACAAAAACCGCTAATTAACCCACAAGGTTATCACAAAAGTTTTACATAATGATTAATATTCACTACAAGTAACCAAATGAAATTTACAACAATGTAACCTTATATATGTTCAATAATATAATATAACTCTAATACTATACAACCATCCCCATTTAACTTGATTCTCCTAACATGAATATAAGTGAACCGATCATTAAAACCAAAAAACAAACAGACCCAAACAATAAAATTGATCCTCATAACCAATCAAAAAGGTTATGAATGAACTCATAAAGGTTGTACTAAATAATTTAAATATATATTTTTTTCTGAAATTATTAATTAATAAACCTAATTTGATTATTCAGGTCACTAATATCAAGTGGAGAACACAATCAGACTTAAGATAAGGGATCCCCTCTATTTCACTTTTATTCAAGAATGTCCTCTATGTTATGCCCTTTTACATATAATTTATAATGTTGGGGTATGATTTTAAACCTTCATAATACTTCCCTAATGATGTATAAAATATAATAAATCCATTTCTCTCTCATCAAGACCTCCTATGTACACCCGATACCATGCCAGTATTCCGTAAGGGATTCTACCCGAACAACCTTTATTATTTTGGGTTGCTCTATCTTTATTTTTAACCAAATTAAGTTGTCTTTTATTTTTATATAAAACTTTTATATTATGTTTATATGCTCCAAAATCATGTTTCATGATCCATACATCATTCACTTTAGGGTATATACATGCTTTGAAATGTTTCCCTCCTCGATACTTACCAATAAGAAAACTTGTTTTAAGGGAACTTCCCAACTTTTTACCCAATTTCATATACACTCTACCATTTTTTTTAAGACACCATTGTTTTTACAAAATCAATATTTTTATTATGAAAACCTTCTTGTTTCACTTATGGTTTTATATAAAATATTATTCCCTTTAAAATTTTAAATACTCTTTAATATTTTCCTTAAAACATAACTAAAATGATTTAATGCTAAGAATTTCCTAAATAATCTTATTACATGCTGTCAATTTTGTTTGAAATAATTTACCATGCTATATTCCTATTTTACCTTATTAATTTCCATGTATGTTTTAATTACTTTCTCTCATTGACACTTTTATGATACTCCCATTCATTATCCTTTAGGACATGAAAGTGATACCCATTTCTCTCCTTGAGTTCTCTTATGTTATGTATGATTTATTATGTATGATTATTTATGTGGAAATAATATTCATGAAAATGTTAAGATGGGTGCACCCAGATATCACTCTAATTCATTGGGTAAAGTTTATCCTCATGAGACGTTACGTGCAACAGTCTTGGTGGTTATCCTTGACTCGTGCTACCATATACAACGGTCTTGGTGGTTAATCTTGACTTGTGCTTCTCTATGTGCAACGAGCCTTGAATAGTTATAAAGTCATGATTTATGTTTCTGCAACATTACTATGAATTCATGATTATATGATCCCATGTTTATATCTTATGATTATATATGCCATTTTATAATCCTTGGCTTGTACTCTGACGTATAATTATGCTTAAAATCATTTAATGTTATGGGAAAAAGTCCAGGGTCTCTATAAATTCCACTTTAACTGATAACGGACACATCGTCTATCATATTGAGGTACATATGATTACTACATGACATAAATGACTTATAGATCATTGTTCTAATGTTTCAAAACAATCTGAATACGTTTTATCTATTTTGAGTATGTGACTAATCTTTTTTACTAAAACGAAAGTTTTAAATAAAAAGAAACACTTTGAGTCATATTAGTCACACTGTGTATTAGATTTATGTGAATATGATTCATAAATTTCAAAAATTCCTTATTGATCATTGTCCTAAAGTATCAAAATAACCTGAATGTTTTTGCTCAATTTTGAGTATGTGATGTGTGTTTTAAACTAAAATGTATATTATAAACTAAAAATATATAGTTTGAGTCATACCGAGTACATTGTGTATTAAATTGAGGTATGGATGATTGATATGTGTCATATTTTTACACCGTCCAAGACAATGATCATGACAGATCATTTGGGAAGTCATACTTTTCATTCAACTGTTGCAAAATCCCTTGGTAGATGCATCCTTATGATTCACATCATGTTTCATGCAACATGGGGTTTCCTCTTCCATCCAAAAGGGACATGTTTTATATTTTATGGTTTGTTGTAGATAGTTAGAAGAAAAATACGACTTCCTAAAAGATCTATGAAAAAAACTAAATAAGTATTAGATAAAAATGATAAGGAATTTAACTTAAAAATAGTAGATAAAATAAGGATAAAATCAACTAAATCAGAAGGAATTCACCTTTGCATTAAACTGTTGAAAAATCCATTGGTAGATGCATCCTTACAACTCACTTATCATTTTAGGTAGCATGGGGTTTCCTCTTCCATATAAAAGGAATATATTCTCTTTTTTCTAGCTTGTTGCAGATAGCTAAATAAAAAATATAACTTCCCAAAATATCTCTAAAAAAACTAAATAAGTATTAGATAAAAATGGAAAGGAAATTAACATAAAAATAATAGATAAAATGATGAAAAAATTAACTGAATAAGTAATAGGAATTCACCTTTTTCATTCAACTATTTCAGAATCCCTTGGTAGATTCATTCTTATGATTTAATTCACGTTTCAGGCAGTATGAGGTTTCCTCTTCCACCAAAAGGAACATGTTCTCTATTTTCTATCATATTAAAGATAGTTGAAATAAAAACATGACTTTCTAAATGATCTGTGAAGAAAACTAAATAAGTATTAGATAAAAATGATAAGGAAATTAACTTAAAAAAGGTAGATAAAATCATGAAAAAATTAACTAAATATGTTGTAGGAAATCACTATTTCATGATGTTTGTATACATTCTTGACCCATTTCCTGGTTACCATTATCTCAGTTGCACTCTCGAAGTCTAATATTTCATGAACACGAGTAACTTCGAACAAGCAACCCCAACTTGAGAAAAATAATCCACCTATATAAGAAAATAATTCTTATGTTAGTAGTACTATAAAGGAATAAATTAAACATTAATATGAAATAATACATTATTAAAATATCAATTTTAAACCAAAACCACACAATTTGAGTCATACCAGGTACACCATGTATCAAATTTAGGTTCGGTTGATTCTTACACATCAAAAATGACTTATGGATCATTTTCCTAAAGTATCAAATTTTTTTGAATGCATTTTCCTAGTTTTGAGTATGTCACTTTTATTTTTTACTAAAATGTCAATTTTAAATAAAAAGACACACTTGGAGTAATACTGTCCATAATTTGCATTGGATTTAGGTGATTATTATTCTTACATATCAAAAATGACTTATAAATTGTTTTACTAAAGTATAAAAATAATATTAATGCATTTACTCAGTTTTGAGTATGCCACTTTTATTTTTTACTATAATGTCACTTTAAACTAAAAACATGCACTTTGAGTCCTACTGGTCAGATCGTGTGTCAGTTTGACATGAGACTAATTCCTACACATCAAAAATGAATTATGAATTATTTTCCTAAAGTGTCACATTTTTTTGTATTTCAGTAAGTGACATAAGTTTTGAACTAAAATGTCATTTTTAAACTGATAACAAAAACATTGAGTTATACTGGGCATAAAGTGTATCAGATTGAGGTGAGGTTAATTCCTACAAGTCACAAAAATTTATTTAAAATTCAATTTTAAATTTGAAAGATCCTTTATTGAGATCATCATTGAAATCCAAAATATCATCCTCATTCTGAAATATCATAGAAATTCAATTTATTAAATTTAAAACCAATCATTTACCCTTAAAATTACATTTAAATTATGAAAAACCGACTAATCTTGTCCTAATAAATCATTGATTCACTTTTTATTAGTTTTTAAAAATGATTTTCACCACTAAAAATCATGTTACATTTATTTAAAATCACTTTTTAACAAAATTTTCACTCATTAAAAAAACATTTGATGGAAAATCAAACACCAAATTCATTTTCAACCTTTCAAAACTAATCCCCTTACATTTTGAACTAAGATTTCACACTTTTAAAATCACACATCACCTAAATAACATGATCATTCTATAATCAAGATAGTTTGGAAACAATGAAAATATGACACAAAATCTAAGGATAATTAGTGAACTCAATCAACAAGTCCACATGGTTGGAAATATAGATTCCAATCACATTGGTGTCATAAGTATCCACTCATAATTGTGTATAGGATCTGCACAAGGTTTACTAAACTCTGTGAGCTCACCATGTGTCACCAGTTCAACTCCCACTTCATCCCTAAACATGAATAGATTTATAAACAACACAAATAATATTTAACCCAAGATAAAGAATAATCAATATAAATTCAAGTACACAAACAACATATAAGGAAAACTCAAGACTCAAGACTCAACACAACATGTCATGGAAACTTGATTTTTAGAATGAGTAAGAGCTCATGACACCCGAGTCAGTTAGTTTGGAATGAGATGGGTATTTTTTGAGCATTAACTGTAGATTATTGAGGAAAAGTTGATGCGACCGTGTTGCTATAGGAGTAGGGTGGTGTCAAGTGGCAAGTAGTCACTACTGGAAAACTAACCTATACCAATGGTTTGGAACTGTTGGTATAGGCCTCCAAACCGTTGGTATAACCTATACGAACGGTTTGGAGAAACGTTGGTATAACCTATACAAACGGTTTGGAGAACCATTTCCAAGTAAGCCGTTGGGATAGGTCTATACCAACGGTTTTCCCAAAACCGTTGGTATAGACCTATCCCAATGGTTTTGTAAACCGTTGGTATAATTAATATGAAAATCTATACCAACAGTTATGGAACCGTTGGTATATGTATTTCAAAAAAAAAACATTCGCTGGGATTTGATCCCAGGACCCCTAGTTTATTATTCAATGACTTAACCACTAACCTAACATGACTTTTGTGAATATAATTACATATATATATATATATATATGTATACTCATAATGATTTAAAATTTTTATTTATATAATGTTCTGGGTAAGAAGAAATGATAAAAAATCAAAGGATATATACCAACAGTTGTCAAAACCGTTGGTATAGGCCTATACCAACGGTTTTAACAACCGTTGGTATAAATTTTGACTCTGGATTTTGATTCTGAGGAAGGTTGATTTGTGGGGGACCTTTCCCAATGGTTTTGGCAAACCGTTGGGATAGGTATACCCTTTCCCAACGGTTTTGGCCAAACCGTTGGGAAAGATGTCCACAAAGTGGACTTTTCCCAACGGTTTGGCCAAACCGTTGGGAAAGGGTATACCTATCCCAAGAGTTTTCCAAAACCATTGGGAAAGGTGGCCAAAATGTGGGCTTTCCCAACAGTTTGGAAAAACTGTTGGGAAATCCATACCCTTTCCCAATGGTTTGGCCTAACCGTTGAGAAAGGTGGCCTCAAAGTGGGTTTTCCCAATGGTTTCGCCAAACCGTTGGGAAAGGGAACGTATACCAATGATTTGTAAAAACTGTTGGTATAGAAGCATTGGGAAAAGTCAGATTTCTAGTAGTGAGTGGATCTTCAGGTGCTAAAAAAAATACATCAGCACATACCTTAGCTTTGGAGAGGATCCATTCATCGAGAAGATTGATGAAGAGTGAGATTGGTGACTGCGATTGGGTTATGTAAGAACTTGAATGGTGCAAGCGAGGAGACTCTATTATGGTTCTATTTAAAATATCAGGCAATTAATTTATTAGTACTTTCAAAAAAGCACTAATATAGAGAAGTTTTATCAGCGTTAAAATAGTAAGCGCTGATAAAAATCTTCTTTATCAATGCTTTTTTATCTCTAATAAAGATACCACTTTATCAACACTCATAAAAACCTAATTTTAATAATATAATAAATAAAGTTAAAATATTTAAATTTATATAATTATAAATAAATAAATTTATTATAATTTTATAATAATTTTTAAAAATAAATAAATAAATTTATAATTATAATTATAGATAAATATATTTTAAACCATTTGTATATAATTATAAATATTATATATATATATATATATATATATATTTGGAAAGGTAGGGACAAATCCATTTTATTGAAAGTAAAAAAATAGAAAAACAGAGGAAGGGGTTATACACAACAAACTACCCTCATCGATAAGAACAATCACATACCCATTTTTTTCCCAAATCTTAGCTCCAATCCTACATTACTCATCATTAATAACATTCCAATTGATTCGTCTATTCCGAAAACCACAACCTCTGAGATGATGAACTCTACTCCAAGTTTTCACTTATTTCTAGAGGCCTTCAATGTCACTGTTCTCCGAGTCACTTGAATTCTCCGAGTCACTCTTCATACCATCTATCACAATCTCTACCTTCTTTGAAAATTCATCTAATAGTGTATCTCTATTGCTTCTACACCCCATTATGGGGCCTGTGTCTCATCATGTACTTCTTTACCTTCTTGCTCATTAGGATTCAGTGAGTCAACCACTTCAAAATAGTTAGATATAGTCACCAGTGATTACTTGGGTGTTGATTTATTAGACGTGGTATGTGTCAAAACTGCTAAAGAACCTTCACCAAAATGAGTGGAGGAAGAGAGATAATCCTTTCCCATCATTTCATTTTTAGACTGGGATTCAATTTGTACATCATTATCCTTATTAAGGGAGCCCATGTCCTTTTGATTTTCATCTTTCAGTAACGCATCCTTACTTGTATCAAATTCTAGATGCATGGAAGATTGACCATAATATTGTTCTTGAATGGTCATCTGATCCAACAATACAACATGCTCAGAGTCATCACCCTATGTACCTGATAATAAATCTATATAAAGGAAGATATTTTCTTTGATGTAGGACTCATGTCTACCTCAGGTATATCGGTGTTTCTAGGTAAATAATTCTCATTAGGAAAAGGAGAAGAAACTCCTATATCTCCTTCAGATTGGCCAACAAAAAAATTAGAGGACTGAAGATCCCCCATGGATGACCCTTCAAAAGAAGGCTTGTCCACTAATTAGAGCCTAGTCCTAACACTAGCAGTATCAGTTTACAATAGACAACCAACAGACGATGTCTTTGCTACCGAGGAGACTCTAGCCAGATTCAAATAAGAAATTCCACCCTTCATGAATTTAATAGGAGAGTCAGCAACCACTTTCTCATTGCCTTTATTTTTATCAGAAATCATCCTCTATTCTTTTTTAATCTCTAAATAAACCTCCTCTTGAGAATCTTCTTTATAATCCATTTTAATTTCAAAATATTTATCATATGACTTTTCTAACCCTGCACCCTTAATTATAGATTCTTTAAAAGATGTATTGGGAAATCACCCCTCATCCTCTGCTTCCTCAACCATTTCACCCCATGAACTTCCATTCCTATCCAAATTAGATGATGGAAATCCAAATTGAAATTGAAAATTCATACCATGATACTGTTCTACAAGTCCAAGAGCTTGGTTAGCTGGCAGATGGTCTCTATGTGTATCAGAATCCAAAATAGTTGTTGGCAGAAGGTTTTCGTCATAGTGTGGAGATTGAACATTAGTTTTCTCCTGATGATAACCCTGCCTTGTTAGGCATATAAATTATCTTACCTTCAAGAGATATCTCCCCTCTTCATGTCAATAATGGGAGCAAGAAGCATAAAAGAGACTCCTTCGATAGGTAGATCTTTTGTGCCCAATCAACTTGCAATATAAAAAAAGTCAGGGATATTTTCATACATGATTCTCAAAGTGAATTCATCCTAAGTCGTTGAAAGGAACAATTTTTCAACTAAGGTATATCAAAGATCAACTTAAACTAGTAGGAAAGCATAGTGGATGAACCTAATTATCTCAGTCTCTCTGTCCATTTTAATTGGGACCCTGATATCTAAAGAAATATCAAATATTTTTTTTGGAAACCAGAGTATCCAATTAAGGCCATACACTCCGACCCAAACCCACTCAAAAGAGTTCTTGTCCTCAAGAGGTTTGAATGTGGGATCCTATTTTTGGAAATGTGGAAACACAGGCTTGAGGGATATATAACCAAATCCAAAATCCCTCATTTCCTCAGAGGGGAATAAAAAGTGATAGAATCCTCAACCCAACAACACACATCTCACTGATTTAAATCCCCAAATAGATGATAACTAATTAACTAAATATTCAATCTTACATGGTTTAGAACCCTTTTTAAGAATAAATTAAGAAGTCATAGAGTTCTTACCTAGTTCGATCCATTCTACGATGGCCTCTTTATTGGCACCAACATGAGCAATATTTCCTTTCCTTCAAATCTTGCAAGAATCCCCATCTCTAGATCAAATAAAAATATGTTTTTTAGATTCATTCAGACCACCATTGTTTTTCAATGTCCCCTCAATCTTGCCACTAGGGACTATCAAAAGGCCTTGATTCCCCATAAAATCTTCATTACTCTAAGGGGCAACCTGAGAAGACCCTCTTGAAACTAGATTATGACCCAAGAAGTGAAAGATAACCATAAGAGCATAGAATCCCTAACCACTTTCTATGTCACCATGGGAGAGCTCCCCCACCCACATCGCTCCTTCCATTTATATAATTGTATATATATTTATTAATATATATATATATATATAAATATAAATAAAATAAATAAATATATTAATTATAATTTTATAATTTTTTTAAATATATATATTTTCATTTATAATTATAATTATAATTGTAAATAAATATATTTATAAATATATTTATATAATTATATATATATATATTAATATATAAATATATATAATTATAAATACAATAAATATATTTATTATTTAAATATATTTATTATAATGTTATAATTATTTATATATTTATTTTAATTATAATTATAAATAAATATATTTAAAAAGTATTTATATATAATTATAAATATAATTATATAATTATATATATATATATATATATATATATTTATATATATAATTATTTATATATATATATAATTATATATATATATATAATTGTAAATATAATAAATATATTTATTATTGAAATACCTTTATTAAAATTTTATAATTATTTAAATATGTATATTTATAATTATAATTATAAATAAATATATTTATAGATATTTGTATATGATTATAAATATATTTATATAATTATATATATTTATATATAATTATATATATATACACACATATATAAGATGGATGCGGGGCGGTCTTCGATGAGAGACCATGGATGCGAGGTGGTCTACTAGGGTTCTTCTTCGATGGAATCTTCTTCAAATCTGTTGCTTCCTAAAGTTTTACATTCTGAGAGGCACTTTAATTGCTATTTTTACCCCTTCTGGAAAGGACAAATGAGTAAAGGTCTCTCAAGGTGGATTTGGTGTGGATGTTGGAAATCAACACATCTTCTCTTCATTGAAAGAAGGTTCTCTAGATCGTATTGTTAAGAGAGATGATACCACCCATGACACTGAAAATCATGAAGTAGTCCTTAAAAGGTATAGGATCTGTGAATTTTCAATTAATACACAAGTTATTCTTCCTGCAAAGTGTAATCCTTGGAAGGTCGAAGGCCTTTCATACCATGTCTCCTCTCTATGGGGATTCAACAGTTGAAAGTGCGTATCGATGGGTCATGGGTATTATCAGTTCATCTTTCCTTTGGAGGATCTGAAGAGGAAGGCATGGGGGAATGACTCAATCACTTTAAAGCCACGATCGTTGTGCATTCAAGAATGGGATCCCTGATACTCTCCTTTTTCCACCAAAATCACTCATGTGTAGGTTTGGGTAAGTATTTATGGCTTCAACTGGATTTTATGCCACTCAAAAATTCTGTTTGACATTGCCTCAGTGATTGATATACTGATCAAGATGGATAAGGATACTAAGGAAGCTCAACATGGGGTTTTGATTAAGTTATGATTGAAGTGGATATAAATTATTCTTTAATTGATTGGGTAATGTTATATACTGATGATGATTCCTTGAATCTGAATGTTTTCTATGAAAATATTCTTCTATTCTATTTAAACTACCAGTCTATTGGTCACTCTAAAGAGAAGTAAGAAATTAATTTGTTCCACTTGGTTTGCTCCCTAAAAGTGCATGGATCCTCTAAATGCTACAGTAATATGGAACATAAATTGGTCCCTGGGAGTATTGAAGAGACACCACAGTTGTTTGGGATATGCATTGGATAGGTTCATGTTGGAGGGACTCAACTTGGTCAAGAGTAGATACAATTGGTTTTAGAAGTCTGTGGATTTGATTCCAATATGGGAGTTAGATATAGGTGGAAGGATCATACTTAGGCTTAGTCACCACTGCATGGTGCGTCTGTTGTGTAGGTCACTGGTGTGAAACTTCCTGGGCTAGAGGAAATGCATTGTCTCAGTATGACGCATAGCAAGTGGAATAATATGGAGGAGTTTTCCAATAAATACATTAATGAGGATGACCAGAATGCACCTGAATTGGAGATTTAGGAAAAAATGGATCAATAGATAATGCAAGAGGACAGGCTGATTGCTGATAGTGGTCACAAAGGGAAGTTTAAAATAATATAGTCTTCTTCATTCAAAGATTCCCTGATGTGTAAAGTAAAGACATGGAGTGAAGGACCATTTAAGGGTAATGGTAATAATGTAGATATGGATGGGCATAATTTTAATGTTGGTGCTTCCTTGGAGAAGAACATGGGAAGAGGGGTAGAGCGGTACTCTAGTGTGGCTAATATTGGAAAGTTTCACCATGGGTCTACAACTGCTACCCATGATATTATGGTGACCCCATAGAAATCTATTAATAATAATTATAGTTTTATTGACATTATTAACAAGTCTTGGGGTAGGGAGGTTTATCAGGAGGAATTTGGAAACCCTTTTGGACCAGAGAGCCCAGATCAAGCTGGAGGACATCCTCAACCCCCTAAGGATCCGAACTCACTGGATAACATGAATGATGTGGATAATAGGACATGGAAACAACCCATGACCTAGAGGAGGGGTCTCTATCCAAGAGGTAAAGGTGGTGGTCAATAAAAAATATTGTTTTATTTTCTATTTCTGGGATAATGTCTACTTTGAACTTTATGGAAGTGTCATGTCACTTGCTTCCTTTTGTTATCTTCTTTTGTACCTCATCTTTCCTTTATTTTCAATAAATTTTAGTACCATGGGCTATAACCAATGGTCCAAAACATCTTGAATATATATATATATATATATATATAAATAATAGTGGGTCAAGATGTGGATTGGGGGAGAGCTTCCTCCCATTGGAGATGGAGACTAGGATTTCTTCTTCTTATTCATGGATATCCCTCATTTCCTCAGCTTAAAGATGCTCGATAGAGGGGAGAAGAACCTGATTCCTATGGGTATCATAGCTCAAATGTGTTTTCTTCTTTGTTGGATGACATTGTAGGTGATGAGGGAGCCGTTCATGGCCATTATTTGGTCCCAAAAAATTCATGGGATGACTCTATACCTAAATAGGGGGAGGGAAGGTAGGTTATTTATACTGGATTTTCCTTTAAAGATGATATTTGCAAGTACACTATAGTTGTTTCATAAAATTAGGTCTCTACTGAAAATCATTATGATTGTGAGTTTGCTCCCCAAGAGGATGTTGATATTGAATTGTGGTTGGAGTAACTTATTACTAGGAAAAGAAAAGATAATATGGTGGTGTATTCCTCTAAAGAATCAAAGAACCCCAATTCTGAACCTGATCAGTCAAAGATTGCGAGCATCACTCCCAATCTTGTACATAAACAACCTTTTTCTAAGAGTAAAAATATCTTAGTGGATGAAGAGGGATTTAAAATTGTCACTCAAAAATCCAACTCTTTTTTTCCTCCCAATAAGCCCAGGTAGGCCCCGCCTTTACTAATTCAAGAACCGCTTGGGCAGGATAAGGATCCCAACACTAAAAATGCAGTGGGTGATCTAGTTAGTGGTGGTACACTGAAAGGGAAGGCGACGAATGATGAGGGTGTCATTTTTCTACCGGACTCTGGACCTAGCTCAAATAAATTCTCTTTGCTTGAATTTTTTAATAGATCTCATAGAAAAAAAATTCCCTTGTGGAATATGGAAACCTTTGAGTTGAAGCACAATACTCAAACATTGGTGATTCTGATATTAATGTACCAGATAAGGATGACTCTATCTTTAAGAATGATTTTACTAGAGGTATTGAACCTCATGACGAGGAATATGAATCATTGATCATGGATGATCATAAATTCACTTGAAAGTATCCTAAAGAGTGTAAGAGAGGTAGGCACCCAAGAGGTCAGGTTGGCACATGAGCAAGAGGTTATAGACACAAAAGAAGGCAATTGTTGTATGATTATTTATTTTTAGTGGTGTTGTTAGTGATACTAACATTGTAACCCTGGATTTATCTATTTTATACTTTCTTTTAAATAATAATTTTTTTGGGATTATTGATTTTAATGCATGGTTCATGCCATTCTGAGTAGAAATGGCATAACTGTAGCAACGACGGTACTGTAGCGGTGGTGGTCACTGTAGTAGGAACTGTAGTGGCGACAACACTATAGCGAGTACTGTATTAGCACTCTTTAGTAATGGGAATTTGGGTCAAAATTATGCACCTATGGTCCATGTAAAGGTATTTCATTCCCACTGGGCCTATGAGTCATGTATTGAATAAACAAGGCTTGATGGATGGGTTATACCCTTGGGGGGGCTATGGCCTGCCTTTCCGGCCTGTGTGTGAGGTGCGTGTGTTTAATTATAATTGTACCCCCAAGAACCTTATATATATATAAAAATATATATAATTATAAATATAATAAAAATATTTATTATTTAAATATATTTAAAATTATAATTGTTAAAAATATATTTAAGAATTATTTATATATAATTATAAATATATTTATATATAATTATACATATTTATATAACTATATATATTTTTATAATTATGTATATATATTTGTTAATATATATATATATATAATTATAAATATAATAAATATATTTATTTTTTGAATATATTTATTATAATTTTATAATTATCTATATATATATAAATATTTATAATTATAATTATAAATAAATATATCTATAAATATTTGTAGATAATTATAAATATATTTATATACTAAGATAATGCGAACCATGGGTTTTATCCTATGGCTCTGAAATTCATTGAAAGTAAAATAATAACTAAGTGCAAGAGAAAATGGGATTTGAAGGCCAGTGACAACCACCACAAAAAAAGTCAAAGTAGTTACTTATCTATTGGAACGACCACCACCTCTACTTCTCGGATGACGCCCTTGCCTCCATGTGTTGGGCTATCTCCATTTCTTTCCATCCACTCAAGAATCATCTAGTGGGATGGGATCCTCAAGGAACCACATATCAGGTTCTCTAGCTAGACCTATGGCCTCCAAAGATACCTTCTCAGGGTTTCTCCTTATTATAGTCCTAATGACATGAGTGTTACCAAATTCTTCATAGAAGACCACCTTGATATTAAATATATTTAATATGTAAAGTAGACTAAAGCTATTTTTACTAGAATCTAGTGGATTCGAGGGACACTCCATGCTCAACACCATGATTTCCTTTGGGGATTCCAAGGAAGCCTTCTCCCCTTATTCTTATATTGGTCTAGACATAGGTTAATGGTCGAGGAGGATGGATTTCCTATGGGATACCATAAAAAATTCTTCATCATTAATGAGGACATTCTTTCCCTTATTGCCTTTGGTGACTGGCCTATCCACTTCCAGCATATAAGAACCAGTCTCCATGGATTTATTAGAGACATCTGCCTCCATATTATTCTTTCCTTTACTTGTGGACATGGTTAAGGAGCAATCATGATGCAATTCCTTATCCACTTTTTCCTGAACATCATTCTCAAATTTAGATTGACCATCAGAAACATCAACATTTTCAGACACTTCAACTGTAATATCTGCCCATGATTTCTTTCTACATGATGACTGATTCTCCCCATCGACACTTATTGGATGGGTAACACAATTTTCATCCTTGATATCCAAATTAAAATCCTCCAAAATTATCCAAGGAGATAATTTATTGGGATGAATATCCACATGAATTATAATAGACCCTGCCAATTCATCTTTATAAGAGGGTTGAATGGTATCCATCAGGTCTTGAATGACCTTCTAGGTTTGAGGGAATCCATCCCTAGTAAAGGTAGTGTTAACTTCAGGGTCTCTTTGGAACATAGGCCCCCTATATTACCCTTCCCAGCACATTGAAAATTGGAAACAATAGTATTCATGGATTTCTTAAAACATTTACTTTTAGTATGACCTATAACAGAGTATAATGAACAAAATATAGACCTCCTACAATTAATCCTATCACACCCAATGTTCCTGTAGTCTGAATAATAACATGGGATTTTTTCATACTCAATCCCCAACCCAAATTCACCACTTTCAATATAAATAATCCCTTTATCAACACAAGTTGAACTCAATTCAACTTCAACCAGAAAATGAGCATAATGCACAAACCTAGACAATTTAGTTTCCCTATACATTTTATGGGAATACCAAAAGACATTGAAATATCATAAAATATTTGTGGATGCCAAAGAATCTAATTTATATCATGAACATTCACCAACATTTAAATTAAGTAATTACTCACCTCTAATAGGTTGAAGCTGCAATCCCACTTTGAGGCGTGAAGAAAACTCAGCTTAAGAGCCACTGATCCAAAACCTCATACTTTCATATTTAAATACTTAGAGGGAAAGAGGATATGGAAAAAACCATGACCGAGAGTGACACTTTTCCAATTCAAGAAACCCAAATTTATGAAAGGCATGCATTCAAGCAGCTGATTCTCCATGGTTTGGAACCTCTGAGCAAGATAAGTCAAGAAACAATGGAATGCTCACACACACACACACACACACATCTGTACTTTTACAACAACTATATATACACATACACAAAATACACACATATGCACACCATAATGCATACACATATATGCACATAGACATTTATATAAATATATAAGTTAAAATATCACATATTAAAAATACATCATTTATATTTATATAATTGTTTGAATTATTAAAAAATATATATTAATATATCATATTTATATTTATTATATACATGTAGTTTTTAATTAATGTATATAAATAAACATTAATTTTTGAATATAAATATGATAATTATATATATATTAATAATATTTTTTTATTAAAATCTTTTATCAGCGCTAAGAAAAGTGATGATAAATATGCACATTTATCAATGATAAAAAAATCACTAATAAAAGATACCTTTATCAGTGCTTTTAGCTAGTGTTGATGAAGGTTACCATTTATCAGTGCTTTATGTTTAGCGATGATAAAAACCCGCACTCACTAAAGTATGATCTGTGGTAGCACTACTATAGATATGGTCTTTAACAACTCTAGAAATAATCTTCATCAGTTCTAAAAATTCACTAATGTGGTAAGTTCCTTTCAAATTTGATGAATTTTATTAGCATTAAAAATAGTTTTGATAAAAGAGAACTTCATCAGTGCTAAAAAATGTTGATAAATGAGACCCTTTATCAACACTTTTTTGTAGCTCTAATATAGGGAACACTTTATCAATGTGTTTTTTGTAATGATAAAGTTACTATTTATTAGTATTGTTCCTAGCATTGATAGACACCATGTTGCAGTAGATGTGCTGCTAAATTTTAGCACTCTACATCCAAAAATACAAAATTTATATAAAAAATAAAAGGAAAAAATATATTTTACAAAAATTTCAAACACTGGTCTGTATTATTATATTGGTACAAGATATGAGGGGTTCCGGCCATAGTAATCTAGAACAATATTAATGTTGGTACATATAATTTATCACAAAACAATAATATATTAAAAAATATTAATGTTTTATTGTCTTTGGCCATTGACCCCCTCTCAATAGAGTCTGATCATGCTACCAATTTCAAAAAAAACCACCCCAACTCAAGAAAAAGAGTAATCCTATATAAAAAATAATTCATATGCTAGTAATAATATAAATAAATAAATTATACATAAATATGAAACAATACATTAATAAAATGTCACTTTTAAACAAAAAACATACACTTCGAGTCATACCGGGCACATCATGTGTCAGATTAATGTGTGGTTAATTTTTGAACATCCCAAATGATTTTTGTATCATTGTCCTAAAATATCAACACAACACAATCCAATCAAATTTTATCATTTTTAAATACGTGACTTTTGTTTTGAACTACTGTATAAATTTTAAAATAAAAAATACACTTTGAGGTATACCAGTCACAACATATGTTAGATTAATATTTGGTTGATTAATACACATCAAAAATGACTTATAGATCATTCTCCTAAAGTATCAAGACAATCTGAGTTCATTTTCTTAATTTTAAGTATCTATCGCGTGTTTGAACAAAAATGTCAATTTTAAATAAAAAACACACTCTAAGGAATATCAGTCACAACATGAGTCAAATTAACGTACAGTTGATTCCTATACATCAATAATGAATTAAGGATATTTTTCATAATGTATTAGTAAAATCTGAGTGTGTTTGTTTAGTTTTTAGTGTGTGACATATATTTTTAACGAAAATATCATTTTTAAACTAAAAACACACACTTTGAGTCATATCGGTCACACTGTGTGTCAGATTGATGTGTGGAAGATTCCTACACTTCATAAATGACATATATGGATCTTTTTTACTTAATTTTAAAGACAATTCGATTGTATTTTCTCAGTTTTTAGTGAGTTACACATTTTTAACTAAAATTTAATTTTTAGACTGAAAAAATAAATTTCTTGTAATACCAGTCATAAATATCATTTTCATAATAGTCATAAATTTCTATATATCACAAATAAATCAAAATATTGTTCTCATAAAGCATAAAAACAGTCTAAACGTGTTTTCTCAATTTTGAGTATGTCACATGTCTTTTTAACTAAAATGTCTTTTCTAAACTGAAAACACACATTTTGAGTCATACCAGTAACACCCTATATTGAATTGAGGTATGATTGATTCTTATAAATAAAAAATAACATATAGATAATTTTCATAAAGTATCCAAATAGTCTGAATGATTTTTCATGGTTTGGAGTATGTGATGTGTGTTTTGAACTAAAATGTAAATTTTAAAGAAAAATACAAACCTTGTGCCATATCAGTCACATCATTCATTGGATTGATGTTAAATTGTTTACTACACATAAAAAATAACATAAGGATAATTTCTTAAAATTATCAAGATAATACAATCATGTTTTATAGGTTTTCAGTGAGTAACATAAGTTTTTAACTAAAACACCATTTTTAAACTAAAAGCACACACTTTGAGTCATACTAGTCACACCGTGTGTTAGATTGACATGTGTATGACTCATACATAGAAAAAACGATTAAATATTTATGAGGTTTTATGTATGTTACATTAGATAAGTTGTTTTGATTATTATATATAGAATAAATAAATTTGATTTTAATAATTTAATGTTTAATTCTATTTGCCTCAAATATTTTATTTTATTTTTCTTGTATTGTATTATCATGCTGGTAATGAGAAAATATTATAAGGGTCAGTCAGAGGTATTTTTTTAGTTTAGTGGTTTTTTAGGAAGGGTCAATTGGAAATACCTAAGGGTTTTCATATTGCGACCACCAATGGTGGTAGCTATTTACTCCTTTACACTACCACAGATCACGTGATATAATTCACTAGCCTTTATCAATGCTAAACAAAAAGAATTAATAAAAGGTAAAACTTTATCTGTTCTAGATAAAAGCATAGGTGATGATAACTGTTAGGATAAAAAATAATTGGCCTTTCGGTATAACTATAATTGTGAGATAAAAATAATATGATAAAATGTGGAAATAAAAAATGAACACTGGGTGTAACATGGAAAAATGAAAAAAATGAAAGGGGTAAAAACTATGGGAATATATAAGGATCACACCATAGTAAAATGCGGTTATAGAGTCTCTCTAAATTATAATAAGAAAACACTAAAAATATTATCTATTGAATAAATGGAGAAACTCCTAAAAAATTACATCACTCAAATATAAAACCAGGATATAATGTGTTTCTTGAGAAGCCAATGATGAAAACTATTGGGGGATATACCCTTTTATAGGTTTCCCACCCTCCTTTGGCCGCCCCTTAAGTAAACGTATTTTACCAAATTAATTGGGGGAAATAAAGGTAGGGAACCGCCCACTTTGAATGAATTAAATGGGGTAGACTTTATTTTTTTCTATCTCCCCAAAAGTATTCCGACATATCTACCACTTTGAGATTTTATTGAGAACCAATAAAATGTCCAAAAATAATTTCTCTCTTCCAAATATGCTGCTCATGTCTTTATAAGGATTCTCAAGGATCTACACCATCTGGACTTATCAGATATAATAACATTCATCAAGAAATCTACTAGATTTTATTTAGTGTAAATTTTATCTATATCCACACTTACTTCCTCCACCACATCTTGAACAAAATGATATTTTATGCCAATGTGATTTTTCCTAGAATGAAAAGATGGATTCCTTGCAATGTTCAAGGTGCTCTGACTGTCAAAAAATAATGAAATCTACTCATGTTTGTTCCTGATCTCCTCCAAAAGCCTTTTCATAAAAATCACCTATTTGAAAGCCTTTATAGATACTATGTAATCCACCTTGGTTGTGGATAAGGCCACAATTGATAGTAATTTGGAAACCCAGCTCACAACTCCACTTGAAAGAGTAAACACATAACTAGTAGCGGATTTACTCTAGTCATAATCACCTATAAAATATGAATAGACAAAGCCTTCGATAATAAAATAGGATCCTCCACAACATAATGTAGCATTTGATGTCTCCTTGATGTATCTTAGGACCCTCTTTATCATGTTCCAATTCCCTCATCTTGTATTTTCTATGTACTGATTAATAGGTCCCACTACATGTGCAATGTTAGGTTTAGTGAAAATCACATAAAACATACAACTTTTCACTACTGATACATATGACACTCAAGATATTTCCATCCTCTCTACTTCACTAATAAGACTCATCACAAAGGATAAATTTAAATTAATGGGAAGCATGGTATAGATTGGATAATGGTCTTTCATATTGAATCATTTCAAGAATTCCCTCAAGTAATTATTATGTGATATCAAAATATTTCTATTATTCCTATCAGTGTATCTATATCCAATGTCCTAAGTACTTCATATCAAACTCCCTAGACAACTATGCCCTATTATCTCATATTTGATCATTGTTGGATCCTACAACCAACATGTCATCCATATAAAATATTATAATGATAAAATAATTATCATCTAGGACCTTGAAATATGAACATGGATCAGAATTAAGTCTATTTTATCCAAAGATCATGATATAGGAATAAAATCTATTGTACCAACACCTTAGTGCTTGTTTGAGACCGTAGAGAGATTTGTTCAACATGTAAACCAAGTTCTCTTTACCTTCTTCAGTAAAACCTTATGGTTGGAGAATATAGATCTATTCATTAATATCACCATGTATAATAGATATTTTCACATTTATCTACTCTAGATATAGATTGTATGTAGAACACATCACCAAATCTACCTGATTAGTCATTAGTCTAACAACAAGAGATTTTTTTTCATTGAAATCAATACCTTCCTTATGATCATATCCTTTAACCACTTGTCTCGCATAATATATTTCCACTTATTCTATTTCATTACCTACAAAAGTGGTTGAACATTTAATTTAGATTATGTAAATGAATCAGTGAATTGATAATAATATGAGGTAACACAATGTATATTAAAAAAATACAACATGATTATTAAACTATTGTTTTTCAAGTTTGAAGGGATTTGACCCCCTATCGAGTATCCAAATATCTTCATTTTGGTTTCCTCTAACATACAAGAACCCATATACATTAGTACTATTGTAAAATGTTTGTGACATCCCAATGAAAGGGTCAACCTCAGTTGAATTTTCATCTGACCCTTCAGTGGTTTTGGTTGATAATAGAACAAATGACCACTTTTGATTTGAAGGATTTGGAACATAAAATACTTTCACTGTTAATGATTTCATTATAAAAAGTTCATCTTTATACCCTTCCTTACTAAAATCCACTTTCAACAATCCTAATTCATCTATTTTAACAACACTTATGTTATCAACCTACTTACATTAAAAAATTTCACTTGGAATATTGTATAATCCAACTCCCATATTTGTTTAATGATTCCAAAGTATGACATATTCAGATAAATTTGATTTCCATCCTTATTACCAGATATATGTACTGATTCAGTCACAAGTGTAACTCCACTATTTTTCATGATACTATATTCATCATACTCATTTTTATAGAACGTATAACCATTAATTAAATAAAAATAATAAGATAATACATGCACACTTGGTCCCCTGTATTTCCATCAAAGTTGTTCTAATATTGGATCTGGATTTTTAGCTCACTCCTTAAAAATATAGTCTCAAAACCATCATATAAACTATTATTATGTGTATCTGATATACATCTCTTAGACCTTAATATATTCAAATGCCTAATAATTTCTTTGTAGGTTTCAACATATAGATAAAACTCTAAACTTTTATACAAAATGTAAAGGAGGGCCTACTCCCAATATTTAATAATGATTATGAAAACATCTATTCTAGAAATTCCTTCACCGACAAGCCGCCCAATGTGATGAGATTTTAGTAGACTAAATATTTCCACACTAGGCAGGTAATTGACAAAGAATTCAATAGATCCCACAATAATATATCACTCCATAATACAACCTTCTGGATAATTTGTTTTGAAATAACCTTTCAAAATATTCATATACTGTTCAATGGGTCACATCCATCTATAATGTATAGGGCCGCATTTTTGAATCACTCTTACCATGTGAACCACCAAGTGAACCATCATATCAAAGAATGAATATGGGGAGATCATTTAAAATTTATATAATATGAAGACAATTTTCTTTTCTATAGTTGGAAATTTTTTCAAGTCTATAACTTTACTAAATATAGATTTGAAAAAGAAATAGATCTTGGTCAATTTATGATAAACATTATTAGGAAAAATGTAATGTAAATCTATAGGCACAAGAACTTGTATAAAAAAATTACAGTCATGTTATTTCATACCCTTTAACTTTAAATCAATCATCGACACAATATTCTTGATATTCGATGAATAACCCTCTCAAAACTTTATGTCATTCAAGAAGTTGCAAAACTGACATCTCTCCTTCTTTGAAAGAGTGTAAATATATGGAAGAAGAAAAGTAAAATTTTCACCCTTCAATGGCTCCAAATTTTCCCCTATTCCCATGTCAATCATGTCCAACCTAGCCTTAATTCCATCCTTTATTTTTTTAGGTTCATTTAGTGATGTGCTAATGAAACTATTACATATATATTTTTTCAACATGCATAACATCAAGAAAATTTATGATGTACAAAAAATTATGGTATGGTAATTTAAAAAACTAATCTCTTTTTCCAACCAGTTTTCATAAGGTTTTTTTGAAAAAGGTTTACCAAAATAAGTGTCCATATCTTTTAATTTTTCAAATAGTTGATCACCTGTTAGTGGAGACAGATCTATATGTTCTTCTGAACTCCCATAAAATGATGTCATCTAAGATTAGTGCTTATGTTTCTGTGGTATAAATTCTTAATTTCCTAGAAACACAATCTTCTATGAATGTTTCAACCTAATTGACCATGTACTTTGTTCAAAAATGGGACACCCTTAAGTTCCTCTAATATTATATCCTGAAAAAATTTCATAAGCATGTAAGAAATTTATTATATTGTATAACATGGCTCTCAAAATAAAATCTTTATTTCTATAAGCATCATACAATGTAACACCCAAATCCCACAATAATATCAAATCTTCAATTAATGGAGCCAAATCAATATCAATATCATTACTTGGTTGTTTTGGTTATGATATAAGAAGAGATAAAATAATTTATCTTCGTTTCATGCTTAACAATGATGGAAATTTATAATTTACCAACATAACCAGCCACATGATATGAGTGCTTCTTTGAAAACCAAAAGGATTCACTCCATTTGTAGATAGCACAAGATGAAGGTTTCTTGGCTTGTTTAAAAATTCAAGATACTCGTGATCAATTCTATTCTACCGTGGAGAGTCTACCAGGTGAAAAAGTTTTCCATCTTTATTTATTTTATCTACATTCCATGTCAATTACCTTATAGTATCCTCACATCTACATAAGCACCTAAACCTTTTAATGATTGGAAAGTACCATCATACTTTTGTAAGACTTGATCCATATTTCTTGCATTGAGAAGAACCACACTTTGGGCATTATTTAAGTGATTTTTGGTTCTTTTGAAATAGTATATAGTCATTTGTATAAGCATGTATTCTTTCAAAGATCATATCCATTGAACATATCATTCGTTTAACATCATATTTTCAACTATGAATCTCATTATCTTTTAGGATAATATCATTTAAGAAAGAAATTAGTTCACTAAAACTGACATCACTCCATCAGTTTCCAACTTTTAAATTTTATAGCTTTATTATGACTGAAAATTTTATATATTTAGTACAACCAACATACAATGGTGTCTATGAAAAACTATTTAACTTCACAAATTTCTTTATAAAATCATGATGTTTATCTTCAACTTTCATTTTTCATTTCCAAAAATATTATCTTCATCATCATTCACACCTATAATCACATCCTCAATACAATATTCTTCATTTTCCACAATTGTAATCATATTAGATGATCTGCAAAATGCGGTGTTGTCCTATTCACTAAATACATTAACCTTTTCCCTGTGTTTAGTCCAGTATTTATAAATTTGATCTATTCCATGAGAAATAAAGTAATCTTCAAACTCCTATTAACTAATTACTCTTGAGTAACAATAGAATAAACAAAAAAAAAAGGATTTGAGAAGGTTTATATGCATGATATTTTGCAAACTTGATGAAAATTTTCACCCCATCAACATATAATTTTGTCATACGATTGGAATCCATCCATTTTCGAATCATATCTATCCTATTTGATTAATTAATATTAATATTTTAATAAATAAATAAATACACAAAATGGGTCTTTCAGATTAGAGGAATCAAACATTTTAATGGTTCAAATAATTTCAGCATACCTTGAAATAAATGGGTAATTGAATTTAAGGGAATAATTACTCAACTAGTCGTAAGTGTTATCCTCTGAATTCTTCCACAATGATCACCAATACCTATTATGGGATTACTATTTCTCAAAGTAGTTCAATAAACACAGGTGAATGTACATAAGTGATGGGGGATGAGTTTCATGCAAAATATTCAATAATAACTATTTGAGAGATAAAGTTGACGAGGATGAAAATTTTCTCCTTAAATCTAAATGTTCCTAGGATATGGAGTTGGTGAAGCACTAGACAACATTACTTAGTTTACTATATAAAGTTGAAATAGTGGCATCAATCTGATCACAACAAGGGGATCCTTGATTGGTGTGACCGTGAGAAGGTTCTACTGGATGGTCTTACACGCACACATTCTGAGACAAATATTTCATTTTCAACATTAAAATCAAGCTTTCAATTACTCCATGAAAAGGAAATGTATTTTTGGTATGAGGACTAAATTTTTATAGTTCTTAGATTCTTGTGAGATCAAGTTTATGATATTGGGTTCATGATGGATATCCTATGTGTTGGTTGGAGTAGGAAACTCAAGAGGGGGGGGGGGGATGAATTGAGTTCCTATAAAAATATCTGTCAAAAACCTTTATTTAAAAGTTATTCAAAATTTACTGAATTTAAATATAATAAGACCTAGTTAACCAAAGTAGTATATTTATAAAATATTTTTATTGTTTGAAATATTTCTCAAAGAGTGATCAGTTCTCAGTTAAAATAATATGATTTATTATTTTATATTTTGAAATCAATCTATTAAAACAAATTCTAATATAAACACTATATAATATTAAATATCAAAGTGAAAGAAATATTTTCTTCTGTAAATAGATAAAGTAGTGAAAATAGAACTATAAAAGACATAAATGATTTAAAATAAGAGTTTTAGTCTCAAGTAGAGACATAATCCTCTCCACTTTGTGATAAATTTCCACCAAGAATTTGATATAAATAAAATTTATCCACACCCTATATTGGAGTAAACAATAGTATACAACTGTACAAGCCAACCATACCTCTTCCATAGTTTCTGTGGGAGTAAAAAACAGATAGGCCACACATGGACTTCTTCCACTATTATATGTGGGAGTGTAAGGTGAAAAATATAGGTTTTTGAATATATTAATGTATATTTCAGTTTATCTTAGGATACAGTGTATGTTTATGAAACATAGACACACACACTGCTTGAAATATGAATAAGATAGACAATAAGTGAAATATAATGAGAATAGGGTTTATAAGGCTCTATGTGATATGCTTTGTAGCTTCTAGACTCCTTAAAGATGGCATAAGTGAAGCTTTAGTCAACTTCTAGAAATAGACATAAAAAAGATTGTCATTTTTCCTTCTGTCTTCTATTTGTAGGGAGGTAGATGCTTCTTTGAAGTGTTCTTCTCCATTGTTGGATTTTTACTAACAAAGTTATTAGATTAGGGTTCACAAAAATCCTATTGTTTCTCACAACTGGTTGTTCACGACTTCTTCTATTATTATTTTGTTATGGATCTATATATCTATATTTATTTTTTGGATCAGGTTCTCTCTTTATATATTGTAGGTCCAACAATGATCATGTTCTCAATCATGTGTTGGTACCTCATACCTCGTACTATATTCTAACAATTCTTTTAATGTTTTTCAAAAAAGATCATTAATTTAGACAGTATCATTAAATAACACAAATATAACCATTATTAATAAATTTGAATTTAATTGAAAAATGAGTAATTAAGTCTTGAACGGTACCTTGGATCGGTAGGTTAGTTTTTCGGTGTCTTAATTTGTCAATGTTTCAGTCTATCGGTGTCTCAGACTTATCGGTGTCTCAGACTTGTATCAATAATTTAGGACTGGTAGGCCATTTAGTCGGTAGGTGATGCATTGATGAATTAACTATTGATAAATTAGACTTAACAAAAATTATGAGTATCGGTTAGTCACTTTGTTGGTAGGTCACTCTATCAGTAACTCATGCCATCGATAACTTAGAGCTGACGGTGACTCATCCTTAGTGAAAATTACGAGAAGCTATTAGTAACTTGATGAAATGGTGTCTCATCTATCGGTAGGTCAAGTATTGGTGACTTATCCTTATCAGTGATTTATAATTATTGGTGACTTATACATTTCAGTGACTTATACTTAGCCAAAACTTGTTAACCTGTATTATGATATAAAACACTAACAGAAGAGAGTAAGGTTATATATAAACATGATTAAACAATATTTAACTTAATAAAAAAGAATTAATCATGATTTTGAGCCTTAAATCTAGAGGACTTAAATAATATCATCCTTTTTGATGATCACAAGTCTTGACATTATATAAAACAATAAATAAATTATAATGAGAAAAGTAAGATCTTATTAACATATTATACAGATAATAAGAGATGAAATTTTAAGATAAACACAAATATTATATAGATCAATTATTAATTTTTCTTTTTAATCGCATGCTCCTTCTGAGATATATGCCATACACATTCTCCCCCTTTTGGGATTATCAAAAAGGAAACAAACAATGAAGAGAAATAATAGAAAATGGGATGAAAAGATAGAATATATTTCATTAAATAAATAGTATACATGAAAACAAAATCTCACAAAAGATCCCAATCAAGGAGCCATCCAACTACTACTTCTCCAAAGTAGAGTCCATCACTTATTTACCCTTATCAAAAGAAGAAGGGGTAGGAATAGAAGGTGTAGAAGAAGTAGTGGTTGGAGTTATAGTGGGGGTACTAGAGGAAAGAAGAGGAACATGAGTAAACAAAGTAGGAGAAAGGCTTGGGCTAGAAGAGGCAGGAGGACCAGTAAGTTCTTGATTGGTGAAGGGTCTGATTTGAATAATAGCCCGAGAAAGAGGCATAAAAAATGGTAGCAATGGTACATGAAAGGTTTGAGAAGAACAACTGGTGGAAAAATAATGGCAGTACTCTATTTATGCAGGTAGGGCTTCAACAAATTGATGAAGTCCATTATGATTTGACCACCATGGTCAATTGCCTTTGTAAAATCATCCTTATTTTCTATAAACCTCTGAAGAGTAGGAGTAAATTCTTTAAGCTGCCTGACCTATTCATTGAAGGCTTGAGTGACTGGAGGTAGCCTTAAAATTTCCACCAAGTATTTAAAGTGACTATCCAGCTGATGTTTGTCATAAACCCTCTTAAAATAGAAGTCCACTTTCTTGGTTATCTCGTCCTAAGAATTAGTTTCTTATTTTGAGTATAACCTCACCATATCATGCACATGATCACTATTTTTATTTATTTTACTAAGGCTCTCCTGATCTATGCCACCCATCATAGTCTGAAGCTCTTCTCTTATCACAACTATGATCATCTCAATATTAAGAGTCTGGACAACAATAGTATCTAAGGTTGAGTCACCTTTAACTATGTACATCTCAGATAACTGACCACAACTAATTTAGATCAAGGGATGGAGGCCAAGGAGTAGAAATCCTAGAAGATGAATCCTCAAGGATTTGCACCACCTTGTCCAAATATGTCCAATAATCAGGGGTTAGACTGTTAATGGAAGAAACCATATCCACTAGTTTATTTCATATCTTTTTATTTTCTATCACGATTCCCATAAGCACCAAAATCAAATAAGGTTAAATTTGAGAAAAAATTCTCTCTATTAGTAGAGATACATCATTTTCATTTAGACTTTCCATTAGAGATGGTTGATGTGGAAGGACATATCTAACTGCTTTGAAAAAACCTTCTTTAAACACATTGAGGTCAACCTTATACACATAATCTGTAGGATCTGATAATGCTACATGAGTAGGAGTAGGAGTGGGAGAAGAAGCTACTACTATTGGATTAGCCACAGGATCAGCTATCCTATCCTCTGAATCAGGGTACTCCAAACTCAACACCACATATCCTAGATCCTTTATCCATTCGAAAAAAATATATCATCATAAGGAGTAAGAAAATCAACTCTCACCCTTTTAGGATATCTCTCACCCTCAATAGATACTTTATTTCTGGCATAAACTAACTCTTGCAGTGTAACTATTGAAACTTCTTCTTCAGTATGAACTTCATCATACATATGAATATTTGGAGCTCTTTCCCCAACCAAAACTGGCTCAGGAGCTTCATGGGATTCCAAAACTAGTTCTTATTCCACTGAAGCAGTATCGATAGGATTTGTAGGCTCAATAGGATCTAGATCTACATCAATAGGTTTTGTACCAGGACCTTGATCATCATTAGGATGATATAATTGACTATCAGATTAACCACTTCCTTCTTCCTCTTCATCATCTACATCTTATACATTTTCTTCAGCAGATTCTTCATTAACTTCTTCATTCTCTTCCTCATTTCCATAACCATTATCCTCTTCTTCTTCCTCACTACCACTTTTTCCTTCTTCACCATTTGAATCCTCATCTTCTTCACTACCATTTATGCTATCATAATCATCATTTTCGGATTATTTGGTCTCCTCATAATCATCTTTATCCACGAAATGTTACTTTGAAGGAATAATCCTAGGAGGGCTAGAAGGTCCATAGGTCATACCTTCTAGACTTCCAGATATATCTGGGTCACTTCTATCATTAATAGGTTATTCATTTCCTTTATCAATCTTAGCCTCAGGCTCTTCCTCATCATAATACTCAACAACCTCATCTGGTCCTAGACCAGAGTCAACCATGTATATTGGCCTTGTAGAGTGCTCAACAGGATTAAAATCCTCATAAATCTTGTCATTATCCTCAACCTAAAGTTTCTTCATGAGATTCCAATTGATTTTCATTCTCTTACAAATAGATTTTTTGAGACAAAATCCATCACAAAATGTTACTGATTCTTCACCTTCATTCACTAAACCTTTAAATTACAGCATTATAGAAATAATCCTAGGATAAAACAAAGAATTTATATTGTAGTCTGGTTTTAACACCTCATTCATATGAATCATTAAATACCCACACAGGTTAACCTTATGTCCTTTTTACAACAAATAGAGAAAATACACATCTTGGTATTTCAAGGAGGCAAAGTCCCATTTCCTTAGAAAGAACTAATGTTGAATTAACTTGAAAAAAAACTTTCAATCACCATAAAGCTCTGTTTCTATTGTCCTTCTATGAACTTCATTACCAGTAAGCTCACCCAAAGCATTATCAAAAATGAAAATATCACTAGGTGGAGGTTTACTTCCCTGATGATCATCAAAAATACCCTCATGAGGCACCTTCAAACATTATCCCATTTCTTGTATAAGAAAAAATTCTTTTTCCATATACTATAGATTTAATCCAAAATTCCTCTGACCCTTCGAGAAGAAATCCCTCATACAGATAGAACTCATGCACTAGACTCATGTAAAAAGGTCTTTCATTGTTAGAGAACCAATCCAACCATCCTTTTTTTTACAACACAATCAATAAGAGATACTTACTTGACAATAACCCTTCGGAATGCCCTTCTTTTTCTAGAGTGATGATTCATTTCATGATTTCAGGATGGATAGGTTTTAGTTTAGGTTCACTGGATTCACCTTTCTGATTCTTAGAAGGATGCAACTCATCCACAGACTTCTCAAAGACACACTTAACTCAATACATTGGAAGGATTTGATGGTTTTTGTTTGAGGTATAAGGGAACCAGTTTGGGAGAGAAATGTTTGAAGGCAAGATTATGAGAGAAGGAGTGTGAGAGTGATAAAAGGAGTTATATCGAATCTTAATTTTATCATTTAGGGATTTAAAATAATAAAATAAGAAACGTGGATTAAAATAAAATAAAACAAATAAAATAATGACATTTTAACTTCTAGGAAGAAAAAATGATAAAGTAGACTAATGAGAAACATCAGTAAGTTCTATCAGTGAGTCTTCATTAGTGATTCATCATCGGTGATTCGCCATTGGTGAGTCTTCATCGGTGAGTCGTTAAAATTTGATCATTCCTAACTCATGTCTGATGTAACTCATTCTCTAAAAATTTAATGGATTAGTAAAAATATCAGCAAGCCGATGTCCTGTGCTAATGAATTCAAGAGTTATATCATCTTTTTGAAAATGATACCTCAAAAAGTGATGTCTTACATCAATATTATTTGTTATTTAATGAGAAACTGGATTCTTATAAATGTTAATAACACTTTTATTGTCATATTTTATGGGTACATTTCTAAATTGATATCCATAATCTAGTAATACATGTTTCATCTACAAAATTTGAGCACAACAACTACGAGAAACTATGTATTCATCTTTAATAGTAGATAATTCTACAAAATATTTCTTTTTACTACACCATGAAACTAGAGAATTTCCCAACAAGTGACATGTTCCAAGTTACTTTTTCTATTCTAAATTTCAACCACCAAATTCAGCATCAGAATAACTAACTAAGTCAAATGGTTTTCCACTAGGATAAAACAATCCTAAGTTGGTAGTATACTTGAGTTATTTGAAAATTATTTTAACAATAATAAGTGTGACTTATAGTGTTTGCTTGAAAATGAGTACACATACATACACTAAACATAATATCAGGTCAATTTGCAGTTAAGTAGAGAATATTTATAACCATCTATCTATAATTGGTTTGATCAATAGATTTTCCATTTTCATCAAGATCCAATTTATAGGTGGTACTCATAGGAGTATCACTACTTTTAGTTCTATCCAAGCCAAAAAATTTTAAAATATCTTTGGTATATTTACTTTGATTTAAAATAATACCTTCTTTATTCTGAAAAATATAAAATCCAAGAAAGTATTTGAGTTCACCCATTAAGCTCATTTCAAATTCATTTTGCATCATTTTTGAAAAATCAGTACATAAATAATTTTTTGAAGATCCTAAAAAAATATCACCAACATATATTTGAACAAATAAAACATATTTAGAAATTATTTTTATAAAAAGAGTAGGATCAGCTACCCCTTTTGTAAAACCTTTGGAAATAATAAAAGTGTTGAGCCTATCATACCATGAACTTGTATCATGTTTCAAACCATACAAAGTTTTTGTTAATTTGAAAACTTGATTTGGAAAATAAGGATTTGTAAAACTAGGGGGTTGTTAAAAAAAACATTCTCAAATATATAACCATTTAGGAATTCAATTTTAACATCCATTTGATAGAGTTTAAAATTCAGATGTGCTCCATAAGTTAGAAGTATTCTAATGGCTTCAAGTCTAGCCACATGTGGAAATGTTTCTTCATAGGTTATTCCTTATTCTTGAATATGAACTTGTATAGTTAATATATCCTTATTTCTTACTATAGTTATAGCTTCATCCACTATATTTTTAAACACCCACTTAGTTCCTATTTTCAAGGTGTATTTGGGTATATCAATAAGTTTTTAAACTTTTTTCCTTTCAAACTGATTCAATTCTTCTTACATAGCCATCACCCAAAATTCATCATTGATTGTATCATTGATGTTCTTAGGTTAAAGTTGTGAAAAAAGGCTTGCTGTTCAACTTGGTTTCTTAGATAAGATCTAGTCTGTGTCCCTTTATCAAAATCTTTAACTATATAATCTAAAGGATGATTCTTAAGGGTTCTAATAGATCTAAAAAATAAGGTGCTTGTTATTTCAGATTATTCCACAGGTCTAGATTAATTATGATCAGAATCTGGATATTTTCTAGAAATAGATTATTTTACAACTTTCTTAATAGTAGAGTCATAAGGTTTAGAATTCAAGTCAAGATTTGATAGATCATCCTCAATATTTTCTAAGGATATTTTAGGTTCATATGGATCTCTTTCATCAAACTTAGCATGTACATATTCTTCCACACACTTGTTTCTTTTATTAAAGATCCTATAGGTTTTTCTATAGGTTGAATAACCTAAGAAAATTCCTTCATCACTCATGGAGGAAAACTTTTCAAGATTTTCTATTTTATTGAGAATAAATATTTTACAACAAAAAACTTTAATGTAATTAACCTTAGGCTTCCTATTATTCTATAACACATAGGGGGTTTTATTAAGGATAGGTATAATTAAAACTCTATTAATTATATAACAAGATTTATTAGGAACTTATACCCAAAAATAAATAGGTAGATCATATTCATTAAGTATAGTTTGGGCTATCCATTTTAAGGTTATATTTATTTTTTCTCTAACTAAACTATGCTGGGGTGTCCTAGGAGCAGAGAAGTTATGAATATAGCCACTTTTTGAGAAAAAAGATTCAAAATCTTGATTCTAAAACTCATGGACATGGTCACTTATTAAGGTTTTGATTCTATTTCCACTTAGGTTTTTTATAGATCTAGCATATCTGCAGAAATAAGAGAAGGATTCACTTTTATGGGCTAAAAAAAGTCCAAGTATATCTAGAAAGGTAATATACTAGAAAATAGACATAATTCTTCCCATTTAGACGAGAAACTCTAGAAGTTCCAAAAAAATCCAAGTGAACCAACTCAAGTGGTTGAGAAATTGAAACTTATTTCTTTAGTTTGAAAGATATTTTTTGCTATTTTTCTTTTTGACAAGGATTAAAGACTTTATCATTTGAAAACTCAAGTTTAGGTAGATGCTTGAATAATAATTTTCTATTAATATTTCTAAGGGAGTGAATGTTTCAATGGAATAATCTATTATTCTAGATCCAAGACTCTTAGTGAAAGACACTCAAGTAAGAAACATTTTGAGAAGCTAAATAATCTAAATAGAGCATAAACATTTTCATTTCTAAAAGTAGTAAATACTAAATCATTTTTAGAATTGAAAACTTTACAAGAATCATTTTAAAATTTAACATGATATACATTATCACATAACTATGAGATGCTAAGAAGATTGTAATTTATACCGTAAAAAAAGAACTTTAGAAATTAATACTGAATTAGAGTTACCAATTTGGATAAGGCCAATTATTTTTCCCTTTTCATTGTCACCAAAGGTGACATTACCACCATCAATCTTTATGAGGTTCTTGAAACTTGAATAGTACCCTATCATATGTATTGAACACACAATTTACAAGTACCGTAAGCTCTTACATGAACTCTTCAAAAAACTTTCTTACAAAAATAGTTCAAACAAGAAGAGACTTTGGTACCCAGACTTTCTTGGGTATAGTAATATTAATAATTAAAGGTTTGGGAACCCAAATTTGATTTATGGGTTTCCTATAAGAAGTTTTTAATGTCTTAGAAAAATAAAATCTATTAGGTATAGATAAACTAGAAGATATAAATTATTTTCCAGTGCTGGAACTTGCCGTAGATTTTTCAAATCTGGTCACAAAACCAAATTTTCTAGATTTGGATACAAAATTATTTTTAATAAAATTTCATTTCCCTGGTTGATAACCTATACCAGTAGTGTATTTTGGAGAAGAATTTTTCCAATAATTTGAGTTAGATTATTTTTAGAATTGGTAAATTACTCAAGATACATTTTTAATTGTTCATTAGATAGTCTGAGTTGAGTATTTTCATTGAGAAACTAAACATTCTTTTACTTTTCAATAGTAAGTTCAAATTTAGACGAAGCAGAAAGAGCATGTCATTTATTGAGATATTTTTACTTATCCTTTAGTTCATTTCATGTATCCTTAATAATTTTACAGTATTCAAACATCTCTTTATTTGTCATATTTTCATAGTCATATTCATCTCCATAATAATAAGAGTTATGTATAGGAGATTCTGGGGTTACCTCATATGTGTTTATCATAAAAAAAATATTAGATTTGTTAGCCTTCTCATTAAGAGATGATTTTGATTCATTAGAGATATCCTCAAAAGCACTCTAAGTGGAATTCATTGTCTTATTATACTTTCTATTTTTGTCCTCATACTTCTTTTTATAATTCAATTTTTGATAGTCAGCTTTTACATGTCCTATTCTCTATCACTCATAGTAAACTATCTCATTAGTATTATCACTTCTCTTCCAGTACTTTTTCCAGTTGCCTTTATTGTCATATTTTCCTCTATATCTAGGATTTCTAAAGAAAAGTTTCTTTTTATAGAACTTTTTGAATCCTATGGATAACTGGGAAACTTCCTCATCACTGTCATATGGCGAGTCTTCATTGATGGAACTGTCACTATGAGCTTGCACTTTCTCTTTTTATATGTGTTTAGAAGCAGTGGTTTTGAAAGCCACTGACTTTCTCTTTGGTCCATTATCTAATTCTCTGTTAACCTTATATTCTTCCTCATACATCATCAATTTACCTATTATCTCCTTTACTAGTAGAGTGTTGATGTCACATGATTTCTTTATTGACACTGAGGATCCCCTCCATCTTTCTGGTAAACATATGAGGATTCACATGACTTGTTACTTGGTTAGAAAATAATTTCTGAGATAAGTCATAGTATTTACAATATCATTGAACCTGAGATACAGGTCAGAGATAGGTTCATCAGGATTCTTTTTTAAGTTATCATATTTGATAAGATATATATTTAGTCTCATTTCCTTGAAACTATTGGTTCCTTCATGTGAAACAACTAAAGTATCCCAAATTTCATGGGCTGTTTTACATGTAGTAACCCTATTAAATTCTTCACTACCTAAAGAAAAATATAAGGAATTCATGGATTTTTAGTTATTATTATAATATTCCTTAGTTAGGTTATCCCAAGTATTTCTAGAAGTTGTAGGAATCTTATATTGATCTACAATTGAGGACCAGATTTCAAAAAACATGCTTTCTAAGTGAATTTTCATTTTAATTTTCCACTGTACATAATTAGTTCTATTGAAATAGGAAGGTCTGTTGGTAGCAACATTGTCCTATCTATTATCCATATTTAAAGAATAAGAACAAGTTTTAATGAACTAAAAAAATAGAATTGATAGAAATTTAGATATCTTTAAAACACAACTAAAATCACAGTTTAAAAATATTTGAAGATTTTAAATCTTTGAAATTATAAAGTTAAAAATTCCCTTGATACCAAATGTTGGTCAGAGTAGGATACTCAAGAGGGGGGGGGGGGGTGAATTGAGTTATAATAGAAATTTCTATCAAAAAACTTTATTTAAAAGTTATTCAAAATTTCCCCAATTTAAATAGAATACAACCTATTTAATCAAAGTAGTTGATTTATAAAAGATTTTGATTTTTTGAAAGATTTATCAAAGAGTGATTATTTCTCAGTTAAAATAATATGATTTATTATTTTAGATTTTTAAATCAATATATTAAAACAAATTCTAATATAAACACTATCTAAGATTAACTATCAAAGTGAAAGAAATGTTTTCTTTTGTAAATAGATAACGCAGTAAAAATAGAACTTTGAAAGACACAAAGGATTTAAAACGAGAGGTTCTATCTCAAGAAGAGATTTTATCCTCTATAATTTGTGAACACCTACCACCAAGCAGTTTATATAATTAAACTTGATCTATACCCTAGATTCGGGTAAACAAAAGTATACAACTATCAAGGAGAACCATACCTCTTCCACAATTTTTTGTGGGAGTACAAAATAGATATTCCACAAAAGGAACTCTTACACTATTATCTATGGGAGTGTAAGGTGAAAAATATAGGTTTATGATGATATCAATGTATCTTCCAGTTTAGTTCAGGAGATAGTGTGTGTTTATGAAACAAAGAAAACCACACTGCTCTAAATGTGAATAAGATACACAGGCAGAGAAATATAATGATAATAATGTTAGGATCTATTTGATATGTTCTATAGCATCTGGAGTCATTAAATATGGAATAAGTGAAGCTGGAGTTGACTTCTATAAACATACATAAAAACATAGTGTCGTTTTTTCTTCAGTCTTCTATTTCTAGTGTGGTAGATGCTTCTTCAAAGTGTTCTTCTCCACTCTTGGATTGTTACTGCAAAAGTTCTTCGATTAGGGTTGAAAAACAATCCTATTTTTTTCTCACATATGGTAGTCCATGAATTCTTCTATTATTTGTTTGTTTTGGATCTATATATCTATATGTATTTTTTGGATCAGGTTATCTCTTTATATTTTATAGGCCCGACAATGATCATGTTCTAAATCATGTGATGGTACCTCATACCTCATATTTTATTCTAACAATACTTTTAATGTTGTCTAAAAAAGATCATTAATTTATCCAGTATCATTAAATAACCCAAATATGACCATTAGTAAAAAATTTGAATTTAACTGATAGATAAGGAATTAAGTCTGGAATGGTAGCTCGGATCGGTAGGTCAGTCTGTCAGTGTCTTAGTCTTCCAGTGTCTTAGTCTGTTGGTGTTTTTGTCTATTGGTGTCTCAGACTTGTCGATGTCTCAGACTTGTATCGATATCTTACAATCGGTAGGTCGTTCAGTCAGTAGGTGATTCTTCGGTGAACTGGCTATTGGTAACTCAGACTTAGCGAATATTCTGAGTATTGGTCAGTTTCTTGGTAGGTCACTCTGTTGGTAACTCATGACATCGACAACTCAGAGATGACGGTGACTCATCCTTAGAAACAAATTCTAAGATGATGCCAGTAACTCGATGCAATGGTGGCTCATCTATCTGTAGGCCAGGCATTAGTGAATTATCCTTATCGATGAATTATACTTATCGGTGACTTATAATTATCAGTGACTTATACTTAACGATGAATTATACTTATCAGTGACTTATACTTATCAATGAATTATACTCATCCAAATATTGTTAACCTATCTTATGATATAAAACACAAACAGAAGAGAGTAAGGTTAGATGTAAACATGATTAAACTAGATGTAACTTAATAAACCATAATTAAGAAAGATTTGTGAGCATTAAAACTAGAGGAGTTCAACACTATGGATTGGATGGAGTTAGTGATATGCCCTTTCCATGGTGTTATTTTCAATCTATATTATGCAGGTGGTGAGATTATATGTATCTAGGAGGTCTCTAAAAGTTAATATGATCATATAAATATAAATACCACCCTTTTTCCTTAAACTTTTATGAATTTATAAATATAAGTACCACTCACCCCATTTCATTTATAAATATAGGTACCACTCAACTTTTTGATACATATTTTAAGGAGTGTTTGAAGAGTAAAATGAAAATTTTAAATGAGTGGATCAATACTTTAATCAACAATAGTGGTTAATTTTTAAAGAGTAATTGTAAAAGAAAAAGTTAATCAGTTATTTATTGTCCCTTGTCAGTGATAAATTACCACTATCATAGAATCTTAAATAAGGGATATTCCTCATAAAGGTAAGCCTATATTCTCTTCTATAATATTCTTCTTCAACATTTTCTTTTTTATTGTATCCCTACACATTCCAATCCAGTATTAGGCTATTGAATCTTTTTTGATCTTTCATTATTCCTTAGGTTTGGTTGGATTTGATGGTTTTCTTAGATGATACTAAGGTAATACATTGTTTACCTTTTCTAGTTTCATATATCATATAAAAAACAAACCAATCCCTAATTTTATGCTAGTTCTAGGTTTGTTCTTAGAATAAAGTGGTGATTGAATCCTCTTCCTATGAATTCAAAGTGCTTCTTTATAATCCTTTTGGTAGGCATACACCTATTCCCTCTCATATGTATGCCTTTGAATTCCTTATTGGTACAAGTGTTATGTAACTAAAATTTGGGGAGTTATTTATGTGTAACTATTTATTTAATAAAATCAACTTTTCATAATTATAAAATGTATTTTATAGGAAGTTGTTATTTTTATTAAATTAATATTTTTAGTTGAAAATAAAATTTACTATAATGAAATGGTTAATTTTAAAAAAAATATATTGTATATGTTTATATATATAAAAGAAAATATTTAGTAATTAAAAAATAATAAAGAATGTTTTATAATTTAAAATAAAATATTCTATAATAAAGAATCATTTCTTAAAAAAACAAAAAATTAAAATACATTATATGTTTTAAATTAATAATTCATTTAAATATATTTAGAGTATTATTTAAAAAAATACATTCAATATTTTGAATCCAAATATCAAAATTGATTAAGAGAGTAAACATCATTTATTGGTCAAAAATATATTATATGCGAGAATAATTAAATATGTTGATGAATAGTAAATACTATAAAATATGGTAAATGGTAAAATTATGTATATATTTTTAAAAAATATATATCATTATAATTTAATAATTTAATACCCAATTTCCATTATTTCAAAATAAATAATAATTAAGAAATAATAATTTGAAATTAATTATAAATTATTTATGTAAATTATTAATTCAAGATGATCAAAATTACGTATAATCAAAATTATCTATGATCAAAATTATTTATAAATTATTTAAAAGGAAAAAAATCCAAACCTCCCCAAAATAAAATTTTGAGAAGGCTTATACAGTTTTAACTCCACCAAACAGATGCAATCATGATCTCTCCATCTCTAACAAATGGTTGAACTCAAGAAATAATTGTCAGACATCAAACAAGAATAAATAATAAGAGACAAAACACTATCTTTATGGGAACCTCAATCATTAGTGAACCAAAATCTAGACTAATATGAGACATAGAATTCCTTTTTGAATGAATAATAACACCATTAAAACTCAAAGGCACCTTTAAAAATCAAAATAAAAAGCAAAACACATTAAAATATAAAAACCATAAATAATATCAATTCTAACAATTTTTCAAATGCATGGTGTGAGAGGTTATTTTAAAACATATTTTTTACCTTGTTTATAATTAGAAAAATCCATTTCATTGAAATTAAAATCAACTAAAATTTTATTTTTCTTTCAAATACTCATTATTCATATTCAGTACTATTATTAGGTATCCAAAACATTAATTTAAAACACATTCTATTGGGGTTCTTGAATTTACTAATAATTGTGATGGAAAAACTACCTCAATCAAAAATAGTGATGAAGAAACCCTCAATTACTGAAGAAAACAGTCTTGAAAAACCCATCACATACCCAAAAAACTATGATTTCAAATAAATTTAGAACTCAAACCTCACCTAGGGTTTAGATGATGCACACACAACAAGGGTGAGATGAGGGAACAACTTAAAATGTGTGAAAAAGGAGAAATAAAATAGAAATCAACCCTAACCTCGATGAAATAGACCTGAATTGCAAAGAAACAAAAAAAGTACCATTTATGTGGAGAAGAATGGAGGGGAGTCTATATAAGGTGGTTCTCAATGGAGTCCTTGTGTGTGTTTGGATGGTGTCTCTCAAACACCAACATGAGAATGAAGATCGTGATTAAAGGGAGAAGAAATAATCACATACCTTAGATCTCAAGAGGATCGATTTGTCAATAAGGCTCGATGAAGAGTAATGATGAGCCAAAAAGCCTATAACCAGAGTGGTGAAGGCTCTTTATTATCATATAAATGATCTAGGATCAAATCCAGGTAGGGGTGAATTTTATGAGTTATTGTAGTATTACTATATAAGTTACTGTATTAGGAGTTGTAACAGTTACTATAGTAGTGGAACTATTCACCCGATTTGAGCCAACGAGCCACTGATTTGGGATTTCGGGCCACAAGGCCTTTGGGCCATCTCTGGACTTTGGTTCACAGGGAATTTGGTCCATAAGGACTAGAAAGTATCCCAAGAATACCACATAGGATCCGGTCCCAAAATAGGATTATGAGCAAGTAGTAGCCACCAAAGCAGAGCTAATCAGATTGGAAAAACGAAAGGGTATTACAATCACCATTGGTACCAGGCACTATACAACTCTTCATGGGAAAATTCTATTTGATCATCCATGCAAGGTGGGTATCTAGGCCTTTAATGATGTAGATGTTTTTTCAGTGAAGTTCTATAGTGCAGTTTGGTTGGGCCTTCGATTCATGTATTTGGCCTTGTGCCTCTGGGCCTTCGGGTCATATATTGGGCCTTGTGCCACTAGGACTATGGGTCATGTAATAGATCCATCACAACCCAATTTAAAAGGGGATTATCAAAAATAAATAAAAATATAAGTCCATTGGGCCATTCAGGAAAAGAGATACATTGATGGGGGATCGTTTCTGTGAAAGCTTGAAGGTTCAAGGGAGGATGACTCTATTAGGTATCTATTTAAAACATTAGGTAAGGCTTTTATCAACAATTTTGAAAAATCACTAATAAAAAATCATTTTATCAGCACTAAAATTGTAATCATTCATAAAACTCATCTTTATCAGCACTAAAATTTTCACACTAATAAAGATATGTTTTATGGAAATGTCGGGGATCTTTGTTCGGTTATCTCTTGGTGATTTGAGATGTCGATCCATGGATAACCCTTTGTATTTTTATTTCAATACCAAGTAAGTTCTTATTCCTCTTTAGAAGGTGGTGGATATGGAAGGTGGTGTGGCTTAGGTTCTACAAGCTTTGTCAGATTCGGTCAATGCAGAAAAGAAAGATGCAAAGAACTCTATGATGAATCTTGATGGATTGAAAAATATTGCTTCAATAAACAGGGTTTTCTTTCCTAATATTCATGATTATTTTGCATCAATTCATAATAATATTACAAAAAATGGATCCATTTCCTCTTTTGAAGATAACCCTATGATTTTTTAGGACCATCTTGAGGAGTGAAAATTTTCCATCCTTTCTTAGATCTTGGTTTCTCAGAAGGATGCCCCATGGAAGCTGGATGATCTAATGAGTAATCTTCATCAGAGATAGGGATTTGGTGTTTGGAAACAAATCTCAATCAAAAAGGGTGTATATCACACTATTTTCCCTTTTAAGGACCTTAAAATTTTTACTTGTATTTTTGATTTGATTCCTCTTAAACCTAGGTATCTTACCTTTCATTAATGGGACCCTATCTCTGATCCATTTTCATCCAGGAGCTCCTCTACTCAAACTTGGATTATAATTAGTGGCCTAAGTTGGTTTCTTATCATTCATTGACCTTATAATAAGTTTCCTCTATAGTGGAGACTCTAATCAAAATCGATAAGGAGACTAAGCGAGCACAATATGAAAATTTTTCTAGAGTACTGGTAGATATTGATCTATCTAATGATCTGATTGAAACTATTTTTTTAGTTATGAGTGATTTCAAGCTAGAGTTATCGATTAAATTTGAGTGGCTACCTGATTTTTATATCACTTTCTTTTGTGTTGAGCACTATTTTGAGCAATGTTGTAAGAGATTGTAATGTTTTCATTGTAAGAAATTATGTCATGCATTTGATCAGTACAAGCTTAAGCAGCCAATAGGTGATCTCAAGAGGGAAAGGAAGGTCTTTAGGCAGGCATAGAAGGATGGATCTTCTCCTGCTTCTAATACTCATGCTATAGGGAGCTCTTCCTTTGATGATGTTGTCAAACAAGTGGCCGTGAACTCTGTTGTAGGAGATTATACAACAATAGGTAAACCAGCTCTTGGTGGGAGTCCCCTGCAGGTTCTTGTTGATGTGTCTTAGTATAACTCTCTGACATAAGGTACTGCTGCTGCTGCTATCCAGAAAATCAAGGGGAAGATGATGGCCGACACTGTTGGTGGAAATAAGGATCCCAATGTGTCTACTGCTAGATCAATTGGGGGTGAAAGTGGTATCATATTGGAAGACCTGTAGGTATCATGGGATGATGTCATTACTGATGATGAGGAGGACCATCCCAATTATGAGGTTGTTCTTCAAGAAGAAGTTGTCCTTGATATGAGGCTTGATTTACTTGTTTTTTATAAAATAAAGGGGAAGGCTAAGTTGGTTGATAATGAGGGCCTTTAGTTGGTCATGCCTAGAAATCCAAATGCTCCTCCAATTGTGAATTCAAATATTCAGATTAATAGGAATGAAGATGACCATGTGATCAATGAAGATCCCATAAATGTTCAGATAAAGCTTCCTATAATGGATTATGTGGGCCTCCCTTTAGGTGGGAACCTAATTAGTTTGAAAAATAGGGTGAGGTTTAAGGAGCAGGCTATTCCCTTGCAAATTTAGTATCCAATTATCATTCTCTCATGCATGAGTAATGATTGTTTTGAGAATGTGTGGTGGTATTATCTACCCAATTTCATTGATTTAATGAAAAATGAATTTGTCTCCTTTGTCAGGGCCTCAGATGAAGAATGTGCTGCTACACGGGTAAAAAATTCAAGTATCATAACTTCAGAGGACCAGGAAGGTGAAAGGCCCATTGCTAACCTCAGCAAAGAAGAGATAGAATGGTACCACTCACTACTTGAAGCCACATTTTCATTAATGGATTTGGTGGTATTTTTCTTCAATGACTATGGATCAATGTAGAAGTTGTTATCCATAAACTTTGAAGATGAAATATGATCGAATCTAGAAATGGAATTTTGTGATTTATCTTGGAAATTTAGGATATTTCCCACTCTAGAGGGCTCATCTACATCATCACCAGATAAATAATATGTGGCCTCTCAACAGGCCATGACATGGTAGTGAGGTCGACACCCATAAGGCAGAGGACAATATCCTAGGAATCTGAGATCTAGAATAACTTGAGTGAACTATCTAATTTGTTTTATTATTATGGGCATTTTATGTCTTGTTAATAGTCTTCCCTCATGGCTTGTATGTTCTAATTTTATTAATAAATTTTGGGGTCATGGATTTGGTTTTTCCAAATCCATGGCTATGGTGTTTTAGTAAAAAAGATATGTTTTGTTAGTGTCTTTTTAGCGCTAATAAAACTCAATCCTTCTCAGCACTAAAAAAGCACTCACAAAGTCCCAATTTTCATAATATAATAAATATAATTAAAAAATTAAAATTTATATAATTATAAATAAATATTTAAATAATTAAAAATATATATTTATAAATATATTTATAAATAAATATATTTATTATTTAAATATATTTATTATGATTATATAATTATTTAAATATATATTCAATTATTTTTATATAATAGGTGCTTAGGGGTACAATTACATTAAATACACACACACACAACACACATAGGCAAGAAAGGCAGGTCATAGTCCCCCAAAGGATAACCTACCCATCAAGTCTTATTTATTCCGTACACGGGTCCGAAGACCCAGTGAGCATGAAGCCCATGACATATCTCAAAGGCCCACTAACTGGTCCGAGGTCCCAGTGTAGCGTCATGCTTGCATCATACTGCCTACATCACTTGGCCCATGTCACTGTCTGCCTGCATGATGCATCATGCCTGCATCACCGCCTACCTGCAGAAATTCACTCCCACCCGGATTTGAACACAGGACTGATGCAGGATTACGGGGAGCCTTTACCACTCGGGTAATCCCCCAACTACTATATTTAATTATTTATAATCATAATTATAAATAAATATATTTAAAAATATTTTTATATAATTATAAATATTTTTATATATTTAAATATATTTATATATAGTTATATATAATTATATAATTATATATATATATATATTAATATATAAAAATTTATAATTATAAATATAATAAATATATTTATTATAATTTTATAAGTATTTAAATATATATTTAATTAATTATAATTATAATTATAAATAAATATATTTAAAAAATATTTCTATACAATTATCAATATATTTATATAATTACATATATTTATTTATAATATATATATTATTATAAATAACATATATATATATATATATTAATTATTATTTTATAATTATTTAAATATATATATATATATATATTTATTTATAATTATAACTATAAATAAATACCAAAAAAGTTCAGGGTCAAGCCCCTTATTATTAAAATGAAAGAAAAAGAAACATGCACATGAAAGATGAATGAAGTCAAAAAAGGGAAAGCTCTCATCAATGAGGAAAAAACAGCAACTCAAGCATCACTATAATCATGATCAGAGTTATGACCAGAATCTTCATTATCATCAGCAGACTCTCACTTTGACTGTGAGTTCCTCTGATTAAGGATCACAATATATTATTCCTTAACCTTATCCTACTCTAGAGTTAATTGAGCTGATCTAGATGACATGCTTCACCCATGCCCTCGATTTGAATCGTCACGACCACCCCGTCCTTAGCTTTTTGGACACCTACCCCACCTCCAAGTTTTCTGATGCATCATTATATCATGTGCACCCATTTTATTAAGCATGTATTTAGACAAATGAATTACATCATCATTATGAGAATCAAGTAGCTCAAAACTGTTACCCTCTGTGATATTCTTTAACTTATAAAATTTATGATAAGAAACTTTAGCTGATTCATGAACTGAAGGTCCATTAGGTATGAAACCCACTCCACACCCATAATCCCTGCTTGCATCATGCTTGACTGCCCTCTACCACACATGGTCATTATCTGCATCGTCCCACCCCTGCCCTTCCATCATGTATCTACCGACAGTCGGCCTTATGGATTGTGCGCCCGACCAACCCAAAGTCTCTCCATCCATTGTCCACCCATCTCGTGGCATGTGCACGTCCTGATGATAGTCTATCCATCTAATGTCCCACCATCCATGCATGCTGTTTGTGCTCACCTCTAGTGAACAAGTTTGGTTGTTCATCGTCCTGCTATCCATGCATTCATCCAGACCAAAGATCCTGTTGTTCAAGTCGACCATATTCCCACACTCGGCCAACCCAAGGTCCCGTCATCCACCACTGTCCATGAACATGGCCTGCTCCCTATGTGCTCAGTGAACTAGTCCATTCTTGCTAACCAAAGAAATCCACAATTCTCATGGAAAATAGGAATTAAACCCCCATTGGATGATGCAGTACAAAATGGATTAACCAATAGCCTAATACCTTTATTTCTATAATGATAAATATATTTATATAATTAAATATATATTTATTAATATATAAAATTATAAAATTATAAATATAATAAATATATTTATTATTTATATATATTTATTACAATTTTATAGTTATTTAAATAAATATATATTTATTTTTAATTATAATTATAAATAAATATATTTATAAATATTTGTACATAATTATATATATATATATATATATATATATTAATTTACTCAAAACGGTCTGAACCATGGGTTAAACCCATGATTCCAAAATTTATTGAAAAAAGCATAAAGTACACGAGGAGATGGAATGCTGAAAACAATGTCAAACCACTACCATAAAATAAAACAAACTGAGTTACTAGAAACCAAAAGAAGATAGTTCATCTTGTGAATCAGCCTCCACCCCTTCCTCTCAGATGGCGACCCCTGTTCCATGTCACGGGCTTTTACCATGTCTTATCATCATCAGCTTGGGGGTCAGAGATGTCATCTAATGGGGTGGGATCCTCAAGAGTCTGAGGCACTTGCCCACTATCCAGACCTGAGCCCTCTGATAAAGCCTTCATACCAGTCATACTCCTTGACTTGATGGCCTCAACACCTAATAATTACTCTAAATCACAAAAATCTACACGATTATTGCCAAATTCTTAATGGAAGACCTCATAACTATTGATTCTATTTAAAATTTCAAGAAATCTAATAGATCCAAAAATAACTATATCCTTAGTAATAGATCCCTTGATTCCAATATATTCTGGTTGCCACACTTCCATAGACTGCTCAATGACATCAAATACCACAACCTGCTTATAAGTGGTCGGGACTTGTACAACACTGGTAGTGGAATTAATACCAGCAGATCCCACCAGCAGATCCCACAATATTAAGTGCCACCCCATTACGGATAGCGGGTTGGGATGCTGTAGGGGTTTGTGGTTCTGCCTTCTTAGCCACTAACACAAGCACACACACACACACCTACACACCAAGGTCAAACCCAGTCCATATTCCTCTAGGGATAGACTATACATACCCTCAAATTATATATATATATATATATAAAATATAATATAATATAACCCCCAACTTCACGTAGAGCATTCTCTTTCCAAGTCACAGAACCCATACCCTCATCACGCATCACCAATGGAGCACAAACATCATCCCCTTGGTCTGCTGGTAACCACCCAAAAACCAAGCCAACGACCAACATGCACGAGTAAGTTGACGCTGACCAAGATCACACACTCCCCGACTATCAGGCAAGCGCACCGTCAGCCAACCAAACATGCACCGTTGTAGCCCGCCTGCAATTCGTCGACCCTACTGTAGTCGGGGCATCTCCTTGCCGTGCACCCCCTGCCACCACCCCTACAACCATCCTCAGTCACCGTCCAAACACTGAGACTTTTTGGTACCCTCTCCACCATCATCCTCCATGCTCAGCACGTACAACCCACCTTTAGCTGGAGGGAACCCACGTATACATGCACAAATATATACATATAAATACACACATCTGTACACAAAAAACATCTATATATACATGTACAGAAAACACACACACACACAACATAATGCATAAACAAATATACACATAGACATTGATATAAATATATAAGTTCAAGTATCACATATTAATAATAAATCATTTATTTTTATATAATTGTCTGAATTATTAAAAAAATATCAAAATATCGTATTTATATTAATTATATGCATGAATTTTTTAATTTATGTATATAAATAAACTATTAAACATTTTTACTAATATAAATTTGATAATTTTTTATATATAAAATTATAAAAATAAGATTCATTTTTTATTAAAAGTTACATAAAACATATTGCCAATGAGCCTATACCTAAGTGGTAAAGGATCCTTCCTAGTATCCAGGAGGTCCTAGGATCAAGCCTTGTTGGGTACAGGTACTGTTACAGTACTATGTAGGTGGTGACGCAGATGATGATGTAGGCATACAGTGACACATGCAAGATGATGCAGGCATGGCGCTACATAGGGCTTTCGGGTGATGTTAGGGGCTTTATGCCCACTGGTCCTACGAGCCATGTAATAAATAAATAAATCTTGATGGGTGGGCTATCCCTTTAGAGGGATGGGGGCTATGGCTAGCATCTCTAGCCTTTGTGTGTGGTGTGTATCTGTTTGAATGTAATTGTACCCCCAAACACCTAATATATATATAACATATTTATATATTATATTTACATATATATATACTTATTGTAACATAAATATTATTAATATATATATTTATAATTATAATTATAAATAAATATATTAATAAATATTTTTATATAATTATAAAAATATTTGTATAATTATATATATTTATTAATATATAAGTATCTTTAATTATAAATATAATGAATGAATTTAATATATTTATTAAAATTTTATAATTATATATATATATATATATTTATAAGTATAATTATAAATAATTATAATTATAAATATTTGTATATAATTAAAAATATATTTATATAATTATATAGATATATTTACTAATGTATAAATATATATAAGATATTGACAATTCCAAGAAGAAGATGGAAGCAAATCAGGATACTCTCTCTCGAAACTTTCATGGCGATTAGGGTTGGGCTATGATGGATCTCAACTGCCTATTTGATCCTCAGGATGTATTCTTTTTCCCATTGAAGAAGATCGAAGGTGTGGCTATGGGTGATGGGGAAGGTGTTGCGCATAAGCCTTCAGTTCTGGATGCCCAGGGGGTTTGTGCGATTTCTATTTCTTGAAAGGTTGTAGAGAAATTTAATAGAGCTTCTTCATCTACTGATCGAGTGGAAAATCCTAATGATTTGAAGGACAATCAACTCCCCTCAGTTGAGAATATTCTCAGTTCCAGATTTTTCTATGATCTTGGTCGGATTTGTTGTCCTCGCACAAGATTACAAGGAATGATGCTTTGGAATTTGTTGAGATGAACCCTAAATTATTTAGGGATAATGTTGAGGACTGCAAGCATTGTATTATCATGTGGTGGTCCCCATAGTGAATCTCTAATGTGTAGAATCTTGAGGATTTGAATAGACATATTCTTCAGGTATGGGGTTTTGATGGACGGCGCATCATTTCAACTAGTATGGGATTCTTCCCCATCATTTTCCCTTTGATGGATCTGAAATTAAAAGCATGGGGATTTTACTTTATCTCCTTGAAGCCAGGAACCTTGAGATTCACGGACTGAGATCCTTAGTTTGATTCGACCTAGGTGAAGAATTCAATGACCCAATCCTAGATTAAGATCACAAGCCTCAATTGGTTTTTTGGCATCCCAATATTCTATGGGATGTTGCCTCTATGGTGGGAACTCCCATAAATATTGACATGGATACTGAGGTTTCCTAATTTGGGCACTTTTCCCGGGTTCTAGTTGAGTTTGATCTTTTCTATACTCTGATTGAAAGCATTTATTTAGTTGTAGATGAGTTCAAGTTTTAATTATCTATTGAATATGATCATGCCCCCTTTTTCTCAATTGCTGTTGCATTGGTCATGTTCAAGAAAAATGTCCTAGGGGTATGAAGTGTTCTAATGGTAAGAAGCTTGGCCACTTAGTTGAACACTGTAAATTCAACCTGCCTTTGGTGAATAATGGGATTACAAAGGATAAATTGTGCATTTTGAAAGGGTCTAATAAAGGAAGGTACAATGTCCGAGGTAAGACACAAATTGATTAAGTTGTTTTAGTGAAACTAAAAGGTGCCAAACCTTCCAATAAGGAAAATATATTATTTCCTAGTGAGAAATCTTCCAAGGAACTCCCTAGCTTTGGATTTAAGCTCAATGGGTTTCCCACTACTTCAAGTACTCCCAGATAGCCAGTATAGCGAATGATGCCTATTTCTGATGTTTCTAATGAGACCCAAATTAGGCTAATTGATCTTATTCCATAGGAATCTGATAAAGGCCAGCCTCATCATGTTGCTGATCTGCAAGAAGGCATACAAGAGGAGTTTCTTCAGAATGACTCACCTTATGATGATCTAATTGAGTTGATTTGTGACAATTTTTTAAAATGAAATAGTAAGGGAAAAGATTCAAATATTATCCACTTGAAGCTGAAGGAAAAGTCAAGAGTCCACACATGGCTGGTGCCCAAAAGGCATGGAAGAATACCAATACTTTCACTGGGAAGATGATTTCACAAGATGATATGGGTAATGAATTAGAAGCCCCACCCCTTGACCTGAGTACCTTAATTATGGATGTTCCATGCCCAGTTCATGGAAGTGAGGAGTCTAATATTTCAACTGCTATTAAAGAGAGATCCGAGGGACCCTCACATCAACATGCTATTTCAAGTTTCAAGGAGAACTTGGAGTTAAATCTTGGAGGGGCAGAAGGCCCACCTACTACTTCCACTAGGTTTGATATCAATGTTTCTAGATCTGATGTTATGGGAGTTGATTCTTAGGATGGAAAAAGTGGGCGGTTAGAGGGTTCCACTGCAAATAATTTTTTCCATGACAGAATCTATTAATAACCTGAGATTTGATGGTTTCTATATTCATATCCTTGAGAAGAAATGCATAAGAAATTAAAAGAGGACACTAGAAGGCTCCTCATAGCCTATAACAGACTCTGATAGTATTGCTTCTCACTCTCCTATGAATGTACAAGTTGTAAATATGTATATCTAAGTGGATTCAGATTCTGAGGAGATCTCTCTTTGGGATTCAACAACTCAAGACTTCCTAGGGATAAGACTCTTATTAAAGACACCTTACCCCGAGTTGATACCATAGTGAAAGATATGATTTATGATGTTCAAGAGAATCAAGCTGTGATACTGGGAAATTCTGAGGATAGAGGTCAAGTTTTTGGCCCTCATAGTGAGAAGGATGGGTCATTGGACATGGATGATCAAGGTGATTCTTGGAAAAATCAAATAAAATGGAGGGTAGGCAGGCACTGAAGAGGCTGGGGCGGCTCACGAAGAAGGGATGGTAGACACAAGAAAATATGATTGTGCAGGCTTGCCTATTGTTTTGTGGTGGTGACATGCATGCCACTTTTTTATCTTTCTACTCCATCTTCTCTCTGTATGATTACTTTATTTTTAAATAAATTTCTTGGGGCCATGGATTTTAATCCATGGTCTACACCATTCTTAGTATATATATATATAATTATAAATATAATAAATATAATTATTATTTAAATATAATTATTATAATTTTATAATTATTCAAATATATATATATTTATTTATAATTATATATACACATTTTTTAAACATTATATATATATATATTTTAATTGTTAAAAAACATATATTAATATATCATATTTATATTAATTATATACATGCATTTTTTAATTAATGTATATGAATAAAAATTATTTTTTGAATATAAATATGATAATTATATATATAAATTATATTTTTTTATTAAATTTTTTTATTAGAACAAAGAATATCACTGATAAAGATCCATCTTTATCAGTGATAGAAAAAGCACTGATAAAGGGTACACCTTTATCATTGGTTTTTTAGGTTTGATGAAATTTTATTTTATTAGTGATTTTAGCTAGAACTGATAAAGATAACCTTTTTATTAGCACTTTATATTTAGTGCTGATAAAATATAGAACTAAGTAAGGCACAATCTGTGGTAGTGAGCCTTATTGGTCTCGTGTCACCTACTGCTACCATATTTTTTGTAGGTAGCAAAAATCTTGGTCACAAAACAAATATTAGATGATCAAAATATATGAAAATTCCTAATAAAAGATATAGAATCAATGAGAAAGCTGAACTATATGTATAATGAAATCTATGCATAGGTATTGTGGGTGTAGAAAATTGAGGAAATATATTGTAGAATATATTCCATGTTCACCGAATCACCGAAGTAAGGCTTTTTAACCAATTACATATTCTTTCAGTATGAGAAGATTATTAACCAAGTCAATATAATGTAAAATAATAACTCATTTATAATTAAAAATAAATATAAATCATTAATAGAAATTTTATTTTTAATTATTCTTTGACTGACTAATCATTTTTAAAATAAAAATTACATCATAAAAATATTTGAAATAGATTTTTAAAAAAATACCAAAAATTACAATAGTTTTGTTTGGATAAATGTTAACATGATTTTTACAACTAAATAAAATATTAAAATAATTTAAATAGACTCCCGTTACATAAATATAATATTTTAAGTGGAATAAAATATACTTGTTGAATGAAATTTCCAACATATCAAATTTAATATTTTTAAAATGGGTTAATATAGTCGTTTTTTTAGAGTTGGTGTCCTAGAACCAACTATTTGTACTTTGATTACATGAATATTTGATGTATTAAATATTAAATTAAACATGTTATTACATATAATTCATTTTTCTGCATAACTTTAATGTCATAATGTCGTAAAGTATTTGTCACATTGATAAGGTCATAGTAGTTCTCCACTAAGATGAGAACCTTGAAGTTCTATAAAAATATTCTAAATATAGTTCTACAGTTGGATAACATACTATGATGTGACACATAGTATACAGACCGTTAGGTGCAAGTACTCATAAGAAGATGAGACTTCTTCTCATGAAATTAGCACTTGGTAATCTCAAATATGAGAGTATGAGAACCGACCTCCTAGTAGAAATTCTGTATATTTTGGTGGCATGCAATATTTATATCTGTGAGAATGTGTAATGGTCCTTAGAATTTAATATTATCATTAATTCCTGTCACAACTCACACACTTAGAATTACGAATGAAAACCGTCATGCCATATGTTGGTGGGAAGTAGGGTATGTTGGGTGCGGCATGAATGACATGTTATTAATGGATAAGTCAAGGAAGGATTTTAACTTTCCATATTTATGGAAGTTAATATCTAGGTCCTTTTATTGAAATAGAACCATCTCCCTAAATTTCATGGATATGGTGTAATGATGAGTTTATTTCAGATTGTCAAAGAATGATGTATCGAGCATATAGGCTGATGACACCATCATGAAACCTACTTGATGAGATATTGTGAAAAAGGGATTATATTAAACAGTGAGTGTTCATATGTGGTTTTCATCATTGAAAATTTAAGTTCTTTCTATTGGTTGTCTGGACCTGTTGCTAGATAGTAATATTGGACTTTAGGCAAGCCTGCATAATGCCGATGAAAAATAATCCTAGAGGGTCACACACTAATTGTTTCTATTGGTCTTGATTAAACTCTATTTTAATTTTATTAATGGAATAAATATTAATCTCAAGACTGAGGAATAATTTTATTCAAGTTATATTTATTTCATAAATTAAATAAATATTTATTCATTGGATTGTGAATAATATATATATATATTTTATTTAATATTTAATAAATATTTATTTTCTAGTTTGTGAATAAAATATTTATTTAAGAGAATAAAATATTTATTCAGTTGTTCAATAAATGCATGAGGAGTTCGAACGTACCAAGACCGTGTCTAGTGATTACATAATTATTTATGAGTCGATAAATATTATTTATCTATTTTTCGCAAGTTGGCAGACCAAAAAATAATAATATTATTATTATGTGGCATGAGATTTCATTAATGGTTATAATTATATTTAATGTCTTTTATTAAATAAACATTTGTAACCAAAATCCCTACAATGTAAATAGATGACTATGCCTATTATGTAATTCATTAAAAAAAATTCCAAGTTTGGGAATAGAGAATTGTTGCACATGACGAATTCTCTCTCGACTCCTCCTCTCTCCCTCTCAAGATCAAGAAACCCAAGAGATAATTTTTTCAATACCGAAGAATGAGCGATCAAGAATGAACAACGCAAGAAATTTGATTTACTGTGTTAGCACCCAAAGAACAAGTGGAATTTCTCAGAGACCATTGGAGCACGTGTAGATCACCGCTAGAGGGATTCTAACCTTGGATTCTCACAGGTGCACCAAAGGCAATCTGTAAGGAAATTTTCATACAATCAACAATCATCAATGAAGAAGGTTACTAAGCCCAGGTATTTATTTATTTAGATATTAAATAAATTAATTATAAATTTTACATTCAATATTCTCGCTCTTGGTTTTGGGAAATTATTATTAAAATAAATTTTAATATATCGCCCTCCACAACAACACTTCCGCTACACCCATAACCAACAAGTGGTATCAGAGGGGTCATGTTTAAATTTATAATTATTTATTTGATTGTTGATCTATGCACAATCATGGTTAGATTTTCATTTCATGTTATTTTTTCTTTAATTCTATTTGAATTAACATGTTATTGATATATTAATCATGTTCGTTTAGTGTTTCACTTTTTTAGATATTTAAGAAAAAATGAATAATGACCAGAGATGCCTTCGAGAAGTACCAAATATTTGGTTGGTAAAGATGGGTCACATGGTGTGCGGCCAGTGCAAACACCGTATACCCAAGTGCATTGTATCTAGATGCACCAAGAAATTAAGAACACATGATACTTTTATTGCACACCACGTGTTAACCGGGCCAACCTAGATGGCGACAAGTGGATACATGGTGTGTAGCTAGCATGTAAACACTGTGTAGTCTAGCCAAATTAATACACTGAATCCCTAGGTGTGTGACATGGATATAAGACAACCAAGGTACATGGCATGTAGATGGATATACATGCCATCTAGTCTCCCATTAATGGAAAAAAATTAAAATTACATTAAATTTGATTTTTTTTGCATTAAAACCTTATTTTATTGATTGGCACACCGTTGTGTGTTTGAAAATTTAATAATTATTTTAAATAAGTTTAAATTCTCAACTAATTTACCATAATAAATATTTCATTAATGGTCCTACCATTTATTTTCCATGAATACAAATTTTATGGGTATCTCCAATTAAGTTTGGAAGATCATTAAGATGGATGAAAATTAATTAATTTATTAATTAATTAATACAAGCACATTCATGTTAATAATAAATAATTAATAAAGAAATGAATGATATATAGTTACTTTTTACGCATTCATTACATGTACAACCGATTATGATGCTTGACCACAACCTATGCATGTGTTGACATTTATTTAATTAAATTTATTGCATGGTTCTGAAATATTAAATTAAATGATGGCCTACAAGTCATCCCCCTCCGTTATTATGTAGGACCTGTGTTTCTAAGGAAATTTATGTAATTCCCTTGAACTAATCCTTTGGTTAGCCTCACTTGAACATGTGTAATAATTATTTATAATTAATGGGGAATCCCAAGGCTCATGGATATGGTTCAAGATGGAACCATAATGATGCCAACTTAGTGATATATAGTTGGACATGTGGAATTCTATATATCATGCTACGTTCGACATAAGGTGTTATTTACCCTAGGTCATAAGTTTATTTAATTTACTCTCATTAAATCAACAATTAGATAAGATAATGATTGAGTCACTTAATTAATTAATTATTTTATGTCTAATGAATTAAAATTATATTTATTGCTTCAAGACCATGATCACATAAATGAATGAATTAATATGAAAATATAGAATTTAAATAAAATTGATTATACATGAATATTTTAACCAAAAATGGTTAATTAATTAAGTAAACACCCACTTAAATATTAACAAGACATGCAAAGGATAAAATAAGATAAAAATTTATTCGTAATAAAATAAAATCCCTCAATCTAATATTAATTTAGAATAAGCCTTCCTTTACTTGATTAAGAACAAAACTTAATAGAACTATGTGTTTGACCAACCCATGTTGAGACACTTACTTTTATAAGGGGAGTTATTATGAAGGTTTTGGGTTGATGTAACAATTTTACATCAAGAGGAGTATCCCTTTCTAGACTTGGTGTAATTTTGAGGAAAGTGTAGAAAATCCAAGTCAGGATTTCTGGATTGGGGAGTCCACTCAACAGATCAAGGAGCTATAATCCTGCAGTTGGAAAAGACTTAACTGCCTAAATACCTTCAAAATAGCTTTTCCAACCCTTATTGGGGTTATGAAAGGGGGATATGGATTCTTGACATTAGAATGTACTAGAAACTGGACATTACAAGTTCAATGGTGAGGGATATTAGGACTTGATAAAATTGTGGTAGATTTAATAAAATAAATAAATTTATTATTTATCACAAAATTTATAATCAAGAAAAGTACTAATATTTTAATTATAGAATAAAATAAAAAACTTTTCATCCAAACTATACCTACAATAAATATTGGATAAAGACAATCTCCTCACTATCAGTAACTTCCAGGAGTGGTTTAGACACCTTTGTGTTATTCTACACCATGAATGGAAATCTTACATGCTAGAATCCTCAATTCCTGATCCGCCTGCTCAAGAGGCCTGCAATGAAGAGTTCCTAGTCTATGATAAACAAATGAATAACATATTCAATGTTTAATGTTTTATGATTTAATCTATGTTGAATATCAGTGATGGTGACTCACTCCCTAGGGGATCTCTTAGGCTCTTGGCTCATCTTCTTCCTCCTATAGGGTTTCCTCTCTTCCCTATGGTGTTGGATCTTCTTCCCTCCACTCAGATAGATAGGCTTCGATCTCTTTAGGTTTTCTCCCTCCTCTCTCTAATTGGTTCTCAGTCTTCTCTCCCAGCTTCGCCTCCACCAGCTCTACCTCCACTAGCTCTGTGATGCTTTTCTCCAGCCGCCTCACTGTGCTATGGCCTTGTTTTCCACCACTACTCTCTAGGTCAGATCTAGAGTGATGGGTACATCGTGGATTTGGGATTGCATTTTGGTGGTTTTAGGTCCTCTCAGAGTCCCTTTTCTTATTCTTTTTGGGTTGTATCCCCTGGTCCTTCTTTGGGTTTCATTACTATTTATTGTTCCTCACTCTCGGTCAGGGGTTAATTCCTGACCTTATTTAGGGTTTTCCTCAGTTCTTGTATCCCCTTTTGGATATTCTTTCTTGGTGGAAATTACTATTTTCATTGGTGGTCAATTTTTATGGTGCTGGTTTTTGTGGTGTGAAGCTATGATTGTGGCCCTTTTGATGGTAGTGAGGGTGGATTAGAGTCGATTCTGTTGTTTTCGTAGGTGGTGTGTTGCGGCTGTTGATTTTATCTATATTTTAGTGATGTTTGAATGGATGTGATGATGTTTAAGGTGAAGTGATGGCGCCAAGACATGGTTTCTCTAGAATTTCATCCTGCCTCTGTCATCTCGTTTCTCTGCTCTGGTTCCAGGTTACCTCTAAGCTATCTGAGGCGGAGCAGCGCGGTGGTATCCCTGGTCCTTTGGGATGTGAGTTCGAGTGTCCAAATTTAGGGTGTTCATCACCGATGCCTATTTTGTCACTAAAGGTGTTTGGTTTCGAGTGGATGGTTGCAATGAGGCATTAAGTTTTAAGTCTTTGTTGTTGTGTTGATGTGTATATAGTTACAGAGCTTGGCTGGCGATGAGAGGATGGTGAGTGGTCCTCATTGGTTGGTGTCTTGGCATAGTGCAACTTGTGGTGTGTCAGCTTTGCGGTGTTTTATGGATTTAAAAATTGTAGATTAAGCGTTTTTGAATTTTGAATTGGGCAGGACATGTGGCTATTTTTGGATTTTGGTTAATTCTTGAATTGTACTAGTTGGATTTGTATTTGGTTCACACTTTCCCTTTAAACATGTCATTAGGAAATAAAAAAAATATGGATTGGATATATGTCTAGTGAACTCATGAAGTCTCACGAAAACATGGATGTGTATAGCATGCTTGAGCACCTCCGTGGTCTTTACCAGGAGAGATCTAGAAAAGAATGATTTGAAATTTCCAAGGTGCTCTTTTAGAGTAATCTTGGAGAAGGTTCCCCAGCTGGGCCTCATGTAGTCAAGTTCATTGGCTATATTGAGTGCCTAGAGGTTCTAGGTTTTAAACTCCCTAAAGAACATGGCATCGATCTCATTTTGACATCACTCCATTAGATATTCTCTAGTTTTATTGTGAATTTTAATATTAACAACATTGTGAAGTCACTTTTGGATATTTTTATCCTCTATCACCAAGTAGATAAAGATATGAAGCATGAAAATCCTTCTGTCCTTATGATGAACACACAAAAAGGGAAAGAAAAGTGATTTAAGACAAAATCTTCTTCACACCCTTCTAAGAAGAAGAAGATCAAAGGGGAAACAAGGGAACATAATGCTATCTTTTTTTCATGTGGCAAGAAGGGCCACTAGAAGAAAAACTGGACCCAACTAAAGAAGCAAGGGGAAGATTCAGGCTTGTTTTTTTATCGAGTATAATTTATATATTTCTACAAATTGGGTATTAGATACAAATTGTGGTGCTCACATATGTATTCAAATCTACGAACCAAGTGGATTCAGAAAAATTGATTGAAAAGAGGAAGATCTAAGAGCAGATAACAGATCCAAACTTGCGGTTGTAGCTATCAGGGACTACCACATCACATTACCAACCAGAATGATCTTGGGTTTAAAGGGTTTTTATTATGTGACTTTAGTTACCAAAAACATTATATTTATATCTAGACTAGATACTAATGGATTCATTATCAAATTTATAAACAAATGTTTCTTATTTTAAAAAGATATCATTTTTATGGTAATGTACATTTACATAAGGGTCATTACATGTTGGATTACATGAACCAAGTAATGGAAATTGATAACAAATTTATTTCACATTACTCATACCACACCCAAATATAGAATCACTAACAAGGTCATGTAAATGAAAAACACTTGAAAAAATTACATCAAGATGGATATTTAGATTCTTTTGAAATAAAACCACTTGGTGTATGTTACACATGTTTACACGAAAAAATAAAAAAAAAATCCCCATTTAGTGGGAAAGGTGAAAGGGCTAAATATATTCTTGAATTAGTTCATACCAATGTCTGTGGACTATTTTCTATTGAAGAAAGAGGTGGGTACTTATACTTCATAACTTTTACTGATGATTTTAGTAGATATGGATATATTTAATTAATGAGGTATAAGTCATATTCTTTTGATAAATTCAAGGAATACAAGAGTGAATTTGAGAAATAGTTTGGTAAGAAGATTAAGAAACTCTACTCAAACTGTGCTGTAGAATATCTTAATAAAGACTTAATTTATTACTTACAGGAGTTTGAGATCCTATTCCAACTCACTCCTCTTTACACGCCTTAGTGGAATGATGTAAGCGAATAGAGGAACTACACCTTGTTGGACATGATGAGATCAATGATGAGTCATGTGAGTATTCCATTATCCTTTTGGGGATATGAATTAGAAAAAATGACACACATAGTAAACCAAGTACCAACTAAATTGATAAATGATATTCCATACAAATTTTGGAGTGGAAGAAAAACCATGTTATCTAATTTACATGTGTGGGTAAGTGAAGCGTTTATTAGGGCCTCTTCAGGTAACAAACTTGCACCCTAAGGCACAAATTGTACCTTTATAGGATACCCTAAGGAAATAAGAGGATATCTCCTATACAACCTCTCAGATAAAAATGTTATAGTGGAAAGACATACCATATTACTTGAGAAGGATAACATTTCCAAAAGAGATAGTGGGAGCGAGATAAACTTCAATGAAGTTGAGGCTCGAGGAATACAAGATTTGGTACAAGATTAGATTCCACACAACCCCATTTAAGAAGAAACTATTCTATAGAAACAAGTACTGCATAGGAGTACAAGATAGGTTAGAGAACTAGAATAGTATGGTTCTCTAGTTACTAAGGATGGTGACTCATTATTAGTTTATAATAATGACCCTATGACCTATAAGGAAGCAGTAAGTGGCACAAATGTTTCCAAGTGGAAAGAAATCATGAATTTTGAAATGGATTCCATGTACCAAAACCATGTCCATATTTTGTTAGATCCTCTAGTGGATGTAAAGACCATTGGTTGAAAATGGGTATTGAAGAAGAAACTGGACCTAGAAGGATAAGTCAGTACCTATAAGGTGAGACTAGTTGCAAAAGGGTTTAAACAGTGTTAAGGCATTAACTATGAAGAAACATTTTCACTAGTTGAAATTCTGAAATCCATTAAAATTATACTTTCCATTTTAGCTTACCATGACTATGCAATTTGTAAAATGGATGTCAAAATAGCCTTCCTTAATGGGAACCTTTAGAAATATGTCTACATGACACAACCTGAAGGTTTTGTGACTCCAAAGGATGTTAATAAGACATTAAAGTTGAAAAAAAATCCATTTATGGATTAAAGAAAGCATCTAGGTCATGGAAAATTTGTTTTGATGAATCCATAATGGAATTTGGTTTTATAAATAATGATTGTGAGACTTGTGTATACAAACGATTTATTGGGAGTGAAATATTTTTCTTAATAATATATGTTGATGACATATTACTTATTGGAAATGAAATACCAGTATTATAGTTCGTTAAGGTGTGGTTGAATAAATGATTTCCATGAAATACTTAGGTGAGGTAGAATATATTCTTAGGATCAATATCCATCATGATAGATCCAATAGGTTGCTTGTCCTAAGTCAAAGTACATACATTAACAAGATACAAAATAGATTATTTATGGAAAAATCCAAGAGGATATTGTTTCCAGCATCATATCACATTAATTTTTCCAAGAGAATACATCGTTAGACCCATGAGGAATGAAATATAATGGAAATGATTCCATACAAACCATAAATTGGGTCTTTCATGTATGATATTCCATGTACTAGGCTTGATGCCGCCTATACGTTAAGTGTGGTAGGCAGATATCAAGCTGATCCAAGTGACCACCACTAGATGGTAGTCAAGACTATCCTTAAGTATCTAAGGTGTACTAAGGATATATTCTTGGTTTATAGAGGAGACAAAGAACTAGTAATTATAGGATATTCATATTCTAGTTTCCAAACTGATCAAGATGACATGAAGTCACAAATAGGACACATATTCACTTTGAATGGAGGTGTTGTGAGTTGGAAGAGATCAAAGCGGGTTGTGGTCATAGATTATACAATAGAGTCTGAGTATATTGTGGCTTATGAGGTAGCTAAAGAAGTAGTTTGGATATTAAATTTCATCCAAGAGACTGATGTGGTACCTAGTAGTAAAGATCCCATCACACTCTATTGTGATAATATTGCAGTGGTGGATCTCACGAAAAAGACAAGGCCACATTAGCAGATGAAGCACATACTTTAGAAGTATCATATCTAGAGGGATTTTTCTTAGAGAGGTGAGGTTTCAGTGAGCAGTATTTCCATGGAAGACAATGTGGTAGACCCCTTGAATAAATCCTTGACTCTATAGAAACATGATTATCATGTGAGGTCTAGCAGAATGAAGATCATAGGAAGTTGGATATAGTCCAAGTGGTAGCTTTTTATATTTGGTGTCTTAGAACCAACTATTTTTAATTTGATTACATGAATATTTGATGTATTAAATATTATATTAAACATATTATTACATATTGTTCATTATTCTGAATGAATTTAATGTAATAATGTCCTACAGTATTTGTTGCATTGATAAGGTCCTAGTAGTTCCCCACTATAATGAGAACCTTGAAGTGATATAAAAATATTCTTAATATAGTTCTTCGGTTGGATAACATACTATGATGGGATACATAGCATATATACTGTTAGGTGCGAGTTCTCAAAAGCAGATGAGATTTCTTATCATGAAGTTTGCACTTGGTAATCTCCAAGATTGAAGATTATGAGAACATACCCACGAGTAAAAATTCCACATGTTTTGGTGTAATTGGATATTACTATCAATGAGTGTGTGTAATAATCCTTATACTTTAATATTATCATTAATGCATGTTATGACTCATGTACCTAGATTTTCTGATAAAAAATGTCATGCAATATGTTGGTGGGAAGTAGGGTACGTTGAGTGTGTCATGAATGACATGTTATTAATGGATAAGTCAAGGAAGGATTTGTCCCTTCCATCTTTATAGAATTTGATATCTTGACCCTTTGATTAAAATAGAACCATCAGACTAAATTCCATGGCCTTGTGTAATGATGAGTTTATTTTAGATAGTCAAAGAATGATGTATCAAGCATATAGATTGATGACACCGTCATGCAACCTGCTTTATGAGATATTGTGAAAAATAGATTATATTACACAGTGAGCATTCATATGTGGTTGTCGTCGTTACAACTTTAAGTTATTTATATCAGGTTCCTTGACCTGTTGCTAGATAGTAATATTGAACTTTAGGCAAGCCCACCTAATGCCAATGATAAATAATCATAGAGGGTCACACACTAAGTGTTTCTATTGGTATCGATTAAATTATATTTTAATTTAATTAATATAACAAATATTATTCTCAAGACTGAAGAATAATTCTATTAAAATTATATTTATCACATAAATTAAATAAATATTTATTCACTGGATTGTGAATAAAATATATTTATTTATTTTATTGAATATTTAATAAATATTTAAAACTATTTTGTGAATAAAATATTTATTTAAGAGAATAAAATATTTATTCAGGTGTCCAATAATTGCAAGAGCAGTTCGAATGGATCAAGACTGTGTCTGGTGATAAAATAATTATTTACAAGTCGGTAAATATTATTTATCCATTTTGTGAAAGTTGGTACACCAAAATAATAATAATAATAATAATAATAATAATAATAATAATAATAATAATAATATTATTATGTGGCATGAGATTTCATTAATTGTTATAATTATATTTAATGGATGTTATGAAATTAAATTTTGTAAATGAAATCCTAGCTCTATAAATAGGTGGCTATATTTATTGTGTAATTCATTCAAAACCAATTCCAAGTTTGGGAATAGAGAATTTTCACACACAATGAATTCTCTCTTGAGTGATCCTCCTCTCTCCCTCTCAAGAAGGAGAAACCCAAGAGATAATTCTTCAATACTAAAGAACAAGTGATAAATAATGAACAATGAAAGACATTTAATTCACTACAATAGCACCCAAAGAACGAGTGGCACTACTTGGAGACCATTAAAGCATGTTTGGATCACCACTAGAGGGATTCTACCCTTGGATCCACACAAGATTAATGAATGGAATCTAGAAGGGCCTTTTCATATGATCAAAAATCATCAATTAAAAAAGTTACTAAGCCTAGGAATTTATTTATTTAGATATAAAATAAATTAATTATAAATTTTATGTGCAAGATCCTACTTTTGGTTTTGAGAAAGGATTATTAAAAGAAATTTTAATATATCTCCCTCCACCAAAACACTTCTACTACGGCCAAAACCATATTGTTGGTGGTGTGTGTACCAACTAGAGTCAACATATCATTAATTAAAAATAACAAGGGTAGGGATATCTTTATGTGGTGATTTAAAATTTTTTGAACCTCATTCATTATTTTTTGATGTATCACTAATGTGGGATTTTTAGAATAATTTTTTTAAAAAAGTAATTTTAATGGGTTAATATTATGGGATGGAATCTTGAATTACATGAACTGGTTTTTAAAATAATATTGCGGGGGTTCTTATGAATGACATTATAAAGACCTGCACTGAAAGAATCTATCACTGGTTAAGAAGCTTTTCATCAGTGATTTGGTGAACATGGCATCTGTTATAAATTATATTGTCTCAGTTGTCTAGTCCAACTACACCTATGAAAATATTTCTTTGTTCATATATTTCTACTTTCCCATTGATTCTATATTGTTTATTAGGATTTTAACTTTGTTTCAATTCTCTAATCGTTCTCTACCCTAGATTTTTATCTTACCTACTAGTAAGATGGTGGAAGAAGGTGACACAAGACCAGCAAGGTTATATCCAAAAAATATTATATTTTAAATCTATTAATCAATCATTTTTTTAAACTAGAAATGTCATGGTTTCAATTTTTTGTAAATTTTTAGCTATTTTTAAGTTAATGTTATGTTGTGCTACTGACTAAAACCGTGAAAAAAATTCATTTTCACATCAATTTTTTTCTTTTTAACATCGGTAGGTATTTCAGGTGATATTGAAAATAAGTATTCAACACTGGTTAATAAAAATTGACATTGTAAATAAATTAGTGTTTGTTTTTCATATCGGTTATTAAATAACCGACATGAAAAGCCCATGTATATTGGGTTTTAACATTGGTTATCTAATAATCGATGTGAAAAAACATTCAATATTGGGTTTTCACATCAGTTATTTGATAACTGATGTGATTTTTTTTAATATTTTTCTTTTGATTCCTCCTCTCCATAGCATACAAGAAAAAATAAGTAGGAAAAACAGTATAAAACCAGTAAAAAACAAGTAGAAAACCAACAAAATGACTAACAAAACACAATTATAATTAGAACTTTAAAGTTTACAATATATAAACACATAAACTAAATTATAATTATACCCGTGAAATGATTCACCCATTCAATCTGTAAGTGTCTCAGCTCCTATTCACTATAAGGGTGAGGATCATAAAAAAGATTCAAATTAAAAGGAAATCATTTAACATGTATTCTAAATAAAAAAATGAAATATTAAGGAAAAGTTTATAAATAAATCAAACATGGTGGAAGTTTATAACTATCCCATTTTAAATTATTTCATACATAAATCTTAAAACATAATATCCACATTCTTTTATGAATTCTTGTTTATGATAATACTGTTTAAAATAGTTTTTTAATTCAAAATATCATTATTAATTAATATATCTAAAATTTGTTATTGTAAATGAAAATTCCCCTTTGTTTTTACATATTTGATCTTTGTGATCTTATTTCCTATGGTCTGTATGATGAAATTCCATGCCTTGTTTGAAAATAATATGAATTAAAATAAATTTAAAAGTTATTATAATATAAATAAGTATTAAAAATTCAAACTTATGTGTCCAATACATTCTTAAAATTTTCTCACACTTCACCATGGATATAACATATCTAGTAAATCACCTTTTATCTTGAAAAAAAACACCTAACATCCAATAGAAAATAATATATAAGAAAATTTCATGTTAGTGGTTATTATGTTAAGAGTTATATAATACTTTATGAGATATATGTTTCATACTCTTGAAGATAAGGCAACATCCAACACTGAATAATTTCATTCTTTTGAAATCTTTTGGCAATATAAAGTATTCTTTATGCTTCTGTTATTATCATCACTATAGGTGAAATAAAATATGGTTCCATAAATCTATATACATATATATTTTCATTATCCTTTAAAATTGTATAAAGATTCCTAATACAAAAAAACATAACTATAAAATTTTAATATATTAAACTAACAGAAAATTTATGTTAAGGAGATTACATGGAAAAAACTTACATCGTGTTGATTACCAACTGGTCTCCAACAACAAGCTCTATGATATCATTTTTCATAAGTGCCAAAATTATTTCATGCCCACAAAAAAATAGCTTTAATTGGAATCTCATATACATCCAATATAAAATTTGAGTATGTTTAAAATCTATCAAGACTAATAGAATTTGTATCTAAAGGCATAATACTTTGTATTTGTTGTTTTCTATATAGTATTTCTTTACCTTTGAAGTATTCTTTTAAAAAATAGATAAATATATAAACTTTAAAATGTTAAAAAAAAATTAATAAAAAAATGAAAAAAATGTTAAAATATACACATACCTATACAATAATATGTCTAACAAGTTTATATGGCCTAACAAAAAATTGGATGATACTTTGTCCAACTGTACTCACCTCATCTGTAGGTAATGGTATTCCCACTAATCTATTTATAATATCCTATAAAATTAATCTATGATACTCTATCTCTATCTATTGATGATGAATAGAATTTCCAATATAATATATCATCCCATATGCAACAATAAGATGTTAGGGATCATCAACATATAAATCACAATAACTGGGAAGCTATGGAGGAGGGGGTGTAGGAGTATGATATGAAGGAGTGGGGTCTGCAGGTAGATGTAGAGGAGTGGAAGCTCCTAGAGGAGGTGGAGGAATGAGATCAACAATCTAAAACTGTCTTTGCATGTCTTCAAATATTTACTATATCGAAGATCTGATTCGGTCCTCCATCAACACATTAATATCCTAAACTTTGGCTTCTAAAAATTCTATTTTTTATAAACATCCTCTATTGAAGAAGCTTCAGAACATGGAAATACTTTCTTCACCAATACACATGTTGGGTATCCTCATACACGACCTAGGTGTTCGGGATTTCCCAATACTGTAGCTAAAATATCCTTCCCACCCTCATCTATAAAGACCCCCTATGTTCTCTTCTCCTCCAGATAATCCTTAATAAAATATTTGAAAAAATATGTAATGAATCACAATATATAAAGAATTTAATTTAATTAAATAAATAAATAAAGTAAAAATATTAAAATCCTCTTAGCTACAACCCTCAAATTTTCTTTAAGATATTGTCCTTTTTTTTCTCATTCGAGACCTCTTTCATTTTTCATGACTAACGAGGGGGGGAGGGGGCATACTCTGTAGATCCTGAAGACATAGCTCCCATTTTTTTAAATTTTCTAGCCATCATTTTTTCTTCCAATAACATATACCCTCCCCGAGATAAACTATGAGGGTATAAATTTCTATATTGTATCTTCTAATTATATCTCCTTGATTACTATAAATTAATAATAAATAAATCATTAATGAGATCATTAATATAAAAAAAATTCTAAAAGGTAACCTTACACTTACCAAAAATGCTTCTCATCTTCTGCTTTTTACAATTTAATTCTTTGTATCTTCATTTATATGTGGGTATATATCACATGGATTATGATATTTCTTATACCAAAAAATGAAATCTAATGTGAGGGTTGATTTAAAATCCCTCCATCTCCTAGAATCCAATGATATACATTTCCTCCTAACTCCTCCAATATTTGGTATATCATATGTCATCTGATAAGAAGGGATAATACATATATTAGTATAAAAATTTCAAGATAAGTAAAATAATAGAAAATGATCTTACCAAAATAGTCTCCCAAAAGTGAGATATTACCAATTTGTCAACACATCTCCAATCATCAATCAAAATTCTAACTTTTCTTTTATCATGAAATGCTTAAAAGTCATAAATTATTTTGAATTTGTACCTCTTGAAATATCATTATCATCAAAGTCTACCAGTATCCTCTGGTCTTGGATATAGGCAATTGATAATTTTGATAAATGTGTGATTACATTTTTACCAACCCTTGAACTATTCTTTTTCCCCATGGAAGGAGATGTCTCTTATAAAGAAGGATGAGGCTCATCAATAGGGGAATGTGTACGTTCCTCCCCAGAGGTATGATTACGATCATATCTAGAAGTATGTGGTGGATCAGTTGGTTGACTTATCATTATAATACAAATAAAAGAAATAAACAATCAATACACAAATATACAAATCTAACTATTACATACTAATGTAAATAAAAAATGAAAAATAATCAAACAAAAAAGTAAACTAAACATAACTTAACGCATTTTTATTCATATTTGTTATAGTTAACTAAAATGATAACAACATTAATGAGATATGAAATGACATATAAATTAATGAAAATAAATCAAAAAATGGTGTGTGAATAATAAAAATAATCCAACCTAATAAATATTTTTTACACCAAAAAGAATATTTTTTTGAATATACTGCAATATAATATTTTTGTTTTTATTTAACATATTAGATTTAAAATAACTGTTTTTCTACAAAATCAATTAATAAATAAGTTATATAAGGGTAAAAATGGTAAACTAATAAAAAATAAACTAATATAAACTAAAAATTTAACTTATTAGTTATAATAAGTGTTTTAATACAAAAAATAAAAATAAAAATATCTAATATTTTATGAAATTAAAAAAAGTAAACCAGAAATAAACAAATGTTACCTGTAATATTAGGAATGTACTAAAGGATTGTTTTCCCAAATTCATTCATCATGATCGTTCTATATGACAGAAACCATGTATATGATGTGCTCATCAATATTATCTATTAATATTTTCATTGAAGTAGGGATCTCATATAAATCAACATCTTTGTCAATTTTATTATCACCAACATACTATTTGTTTCCTTGTAAAAAAATAGAACACTGCATATAAGATTGATCAAGAACACTAAAATTTTGTTTTACATGTGTTTCCATTATAAAAGGATCACCTGTGTATTCCAATCTATTTAGATTTCTAGTGTTATTCAAAATTCATCATGTATGAAACTGTTGTTACCAATAAAAAATTTTCAGTTAAACATTGGAAATTGAAATTTAATGTAATCAACCTCCAATATTTCTTCAATGACTCCATAATATTCACTTGATGTGGAGATTGGGTTTTTGTTTTTGGAACTCGAAAAATGTATCGCTTCTATGAAAACCAATATACTACTATTCCAAACTTCACTTCTGTTGTCCTAATCTTTTGTATGAAATTTATAGCCATTAATGTCATACCTAAACCATGTTATAAAATTTAAACTTGGACCACCCACTAACCATCTCAATGTTTCTGATGAATCTGATCTACCAGGAACTATCTCTTTATACCATGAAGAAAAAAGTTTTGTTATGCTCATTCAAAATCCATATATCTTTATTATTTGGATAACATCGTTTCAACACATTAATATGTAAGGTTATAATGGTTGATCATGATCTATATTATTCAAGAGGTATAAATGTACCTTCTTTATCTGTTCACTTGTCAACGATTTTAAATTCAATCCATGGATCCCCTTTCCCCAATAATTAAATCATTCATGTCGAGATGTTGGAAAACCAATGTGCTCCAATACAAATAAGTATCTGGTAAAAAAGACTACAAACCCTTCAGAAGTATAATTCTCAATAATAGAGGCTTTAGGTCGATATGAATTCTTAACATAGCAATTCAATATCTTTATATACCTTTCAAAATGATATATCCAACATAGATATAAAATTATACAAAAATTTATTTCTCACACAAAATGAACCATGATATCAAAGAAGATGTAGTAAAATACATTTCCAATTGAAAAAGTATAAAAACCACTTTGTACTCCAATTTTTTTTAAGAAATTCATATCAATCACCTTATTAAAAATTGAATTGAAAAAAATAACACACCTTCTTGATGATCATTCTGACACGGATGGGAAATATTTCACACAATGAAACCAGTAGGATCTATTTCACCATGACATGAAAATCATGATATTTCATAACTGTCAACTTAAAATCCTTTAAAGACTCAAAATTTTTACATTTGAAGAATAACCCTGTGACACTTTGATATCATGAAGACACTGACAAAAGAAAATTTTATCCCACTTGGATAATGTATGACAAGAAGGGTCAGGAATGTTTTCCTTCCCTCAGAAGTGGGAGCTGACTCCAAATATATTCCAATTGAGAGTAAGTCCAATATTGTATTTAACCCATCTTTAGTATTTTCTTTAATATCAAACAATGTTCCAATCAAGCTATCACAAATATTTTTCTCCATGTGCATGGAATCAATGTTATATTTGACCTTATGATATCTCCAATATGATAGCTCAAAAATATTGAAAATTTATTCCAAATATTTCTATCATTACCAGATTTATGTGTATTTTTGAATGTCAAATAAATGTTTTTCACCCACTCAATATAATTAAAATTAGATAAATGTTTTGTATAAATATCGATTTCTTATAAGACATTGAATATCTTTTTTAATCTTCTATAAGTGTTATCCATATATTTTTTTTCTATGAACCATGTATATTGTTTTTCTCCCATGATGAAGTTGATAATATGAAGTCTGTTGTTTAAAAATTGGAGAAGATTTATGCCCCTTAATATTATATCTCGAAAAATTTCCATATACTGGGAAGTCATTTATAATGAACATAATTATTGCATGCAGTTGAAAATATTCCATTTCATAATAATCATACACCATAATACCTTCCTCCCATAAAAGTTTAAAATTTTCAATTAATGGTGATAGGAAAACATCAATATCATTTCCAAGGTATTTTGGTCCAGAGATCATTAAACTCAATATGAAATATTTTCACTTCATAAAAAATTCAAGAGATAAGTTGTAAATTACAAATAAAACAGGCCAAGAACTATGTGTGCTACTAAGTATTCTATATGTATTCATTCCATTCATCCATAGTCCAAGTATGAGATTTCTACTTTCATTTTTAAATACAGGAAACTTTTGATTGATTTTCTTCCACTATGGACAATCAGCTGGATTCCATAATTTTCCCTGACATATTCACTCATATGAATGCCATCTTAACCTTTTTTTCTTCATGTGAATTTGAAAATACGAATTTCAAATGAGGAATTATATTAAGATACCAAAATTCCTTGGATGGGGTCTCTGTAACTGCTAAATCATCATGTGATTTTACTTTCAACTTATACTGCAACATTCCACATTTAGGACATCTTGGCAGAAATTCATATTCCTTCCTATACAATACACAATCATTCAAGCATGAGTTTATTTTTTTGTACCCTAATCTCATCAGACATAATATTTTATTCACTTTATAATGTGAATATGGAAGATAATTTTCTTTAGGAAGAATATCTTTTAACAATTATAGAAGCACTATAAAACTCTTATCAATCCATCCATGTTTCTCCTTCAATTAATCAATCTTAACACCACTAATAAAACCATAAATTCTGTACAACTCGAATAAAATAGTTTTTTAGATTCACCATATAGATGCTCAATTATCAGTTCTTTTTCAATTGTCTCTACTTAAATATCACAAATAATTTCTCCAATTTGATCAGAGTTATCATCTTGAAATGCATCATCATCAATAGATCTGAAATTCTGCCTAGTTTCACCATGAAAAATCAAAGGGTTGTAACTTAGAGAAAAACCATTAAAAACTAAATGATCTTTTGATATCTCTACTTTTCAACTTCTTTATATTTTATCATTTCAAGCATGGATAGAAAAACATATCATTATTTGGAATGTTTCATTTAGGAAATCCCAAAAAAGGACCAACACCTTCTTTATATTAATCACTTATTCGAAGTGTCATAATCCGACTTTGCATCATTATTATCTATAAAAAATATCAAAAATAAATATCTTTTGAAAATAATATAGTGGTAATAAAAGTGAGAATAAATTATTCAAGTCAAACCAAGTTTAAATTTTTATCAAAGATGTCATAATTTGAAAGTAACAAAAATTTGAAATTTTAAAAAAATATATGTGTATTTGAAAATTATGATTAGAAATTCCAGTTAGTAATGGAATATTAGTTAAATATAATTGGTAAATACTAAAAATAAATTCAAGGAAGTAATTTACAAAATAAAATATAGTTAGACCATTCTCTCATTTTTCATTTTCTTCTGAATGAAATTAGATGAAACTTGAAATTGAATATTATTGACCAGGATCCAAATCAAGTGTTCATTTTCCAGTTTATTTTGAATATTTATCATTGAATTTTTTAATTGATTTTTTTTGCATGAAAAAACCAATAATTATTAGAAGAAACATTAATTCATACTATAATATAATTTTATAGTAGAGTTCAAACAACACAATGATGAATTTTTAATGCAGTACATATATATATATAGAATTAATATTATATATTATTTAATCTTAGTGTTTTATGAAAATTGTGAAAAGAATATTTCTTATTTTGTATTCTATGACAACATGTTTTATTTAAATGTACCACAATAATAACCCACTTTTTTAATATTTAAATATACTTCATTTGATATAATAAAAATCCAATTTTATGGGGAAAAATGATTTCAGTGCGAATACCATGTTATTAATGTGTAATTCAAGAAAAAATAACATAGAAAAAATCCACCTATGTAGTGGGATAATCCTATAAATTTAAAAATTAATGTAACCTAAAGTATTACTGGGGATAAGTAGTGAATCAATATCTATTATCATTTGTATGAAATGGGTTAATAAGTTCAAATATTTTCAAAACCTAACATATATCTATCATAATATAAAAAATATATTTAAATAAAGTAATTGATAGTTTCTATTGTGTATTCACTAATAATTTCAACATTATATTGACACTACGCCTTCCGTAGGCGACTGGGGTGGTAGGGGGGATGAGGTGTGGGGAATCAGTCGCGGGGCCGATTCCCTAGGCTGTTTTCTCTCGTAGCCTGTGTAATATAATGGAATCACTTTTTATATTGACTCTAACTCATAATATGCACACATATTATTTAGTATATGATTTTTCAAGATAAGAATATGCTCAAATTACACGAGAAGTGATGATATACATATACATTACTTATAGGATATTATATATTAAACTTTATACAAATTTCAATGTATGTATACATTATGTTTTAAGATTACTAAGTCACTATTAAATGCATAATTCTAATTGAAATTTATCCATATACATGGAATTGTATGCATAAATAATTGATGATTTACAAACATCATCCAAATAAGAAACATTTAGAGATCCAATGAAGAAATTTAAGATGAGATTCAGTATAAGAATCTGTGAAAAAATTCATTGAAACTACTTTTACATATATTAAAAACTTCATAACATTAATATATAATGTTGAAATTTATGATCTAACATAGAACATTAAGATATAATGAAATCCACACTTTTTCACTTAAATCACTTTTTCACTTAAATCAACGAATAACTAAGGTATATAAAGATGGTAATATGATATTTAAGATGATAAGATCTATATAAGAATATATAATGATGAGACTGAAGAAACCTGAGGGTTTATAAATATGGTAATGTGAGGTTTGATTCAATGAAATTGAAAAAAAATGAGAGTTAGGGCCTCTGCGACATTGAACGTCTAAAAGCGAGGATTGATGAAATAGGCTTACTTGAGAGTTGAGAGATGAGCATACCAAATGCAAAATAATGAGGCCAATGAAACTAGAATATGTATGAATATGGAAAACCAATATTGGAGTCCACTGAATTGAGAAAATGTGGTTAGTGCTTATGTGCAGGAGAAATGAGTTTTCTTTTGCGAGATCAAATAACATCAAAATGTTTTAAAATGACAATTCATAAAATTTTAAATAGTATATCATGTCAGTTATATAATAACCAATGTGATAAAAGAATTTTAATTGATTAATAACATCATTTATTATATAACTAATGTGATAAAGCTAGATACTTGCCTTTTCACGTCAGTTATCAGATAACCAATGTGATAAAGCAATATACATGGATTTATCATGCTAGTTATAAATAACCGATGTGAAAAAGAAAACTTGATAAATACATTTTATACTAGTGATGGTATTTTTTTTACTATTGAGGTAGATATTTTTGTTATTCAAAATAGTATACGAGTCAATTTTTTTGATATTACTTAAAAAGGAAATTTCCCAAAATCGGTTGATTGGGAAACTATTTTCCAATCTACCGATGAAATTAGGGGCCATTTGGGTAGAAGGGAGAGTTCTATTTGAAAAAGATTCCTCTTTAAAAATTATGTGAAGAAACCTCTTAAAATATTAAAAATATTTTTTATTTATCAAAATAATTAAAATTTTTTATAGTCAAATAAATTACAATCAAATTATAATTAAATATTATTATTATTAAATAATAATTATGCACATATAATCATTTCAACATTATGATTATTTATAATTAATAACATTATTAATTATATTATTCTATATAATTATTAAAAAAATAAATAATTAGATAATATATAACATTTAAAATAATTAATTAAATATTTTTTATTAAAATATTAACTATATTACTATTATGATTATTATAAATGATAAATAATTGTATTATAAATTGTTAATAATAAAATTATTATTAAAAATTATATTTTATATAATAAAAATTTAATTAACATTTATTCTAATTTATATTATTAACTAATTTATTAGTTACATTAAGAATTATATTATTTACATCACTATTCATAATTATTGTTGCAATTCATGTAAATATTTTAAAATATAATTATTATTTATTAAAAATTTAATTAAAAATATTTAACAATAATAAAATAATTAATAATTAATAATTATTATTTTTTATGTTCTTTTTATTTTAAATTAATTTTTATTTGTACAATCAATGTTTTAAATTTCGACAAGATTTTATTTATACAATATTTTATGCGCATAAATTTTTTGAATGGTAAATGTCATGTTTTTAAGCAATAAATTTTGTGTCATGTAAATTGTTTTTGGTTTGTTATATTTGTTAATTTTTTTATTTTCAACAATTGTTTATATGTTTAATCCATGTTTTAAGTTTTATTTAGATTGTAGTTATACTTTATATTTTATAGGCTTCCAAAGTCACCTACATCAAATGTAATAATGTTTCAAGTAAGTGACTTTGAAAGATTATAAATTATAAAGTATATACAATATAAATTAAATTTTAAATATTGGATAAACATATAAAAAATAATTGAAAATAAAAATATTTTTGTAAAAAAACATTGATGAAAAATAATTTTAACGACACAAAATATTGTTGTTTCAAAAAGAAACATTTATACTTATAAATTATTTTTAAATCAAATATTTTTTGTGTCAATTAAATTTATTTATTTATTATTATTTTTATATTATTTTTATTTCTAATTAATTTTTATTTGGATAGTAAATATTTTAAATTTTATATAGAAATTATTTATACTATATTTTATGCGTATAATTATTTTGAAGTGTAAATGTTATGAATTTAATCAATAAAGTTTGTGTCATGTAAATTATTTTTGGACTATTATATTTATTAAATTAATTTTATTTTCAACTATTTATTATATGTTTAATCCATGTTTTATGTTTCATTTATAATACTCTTATATTTTATATTTTATAGGCTTGTAAAGTCACCTACTTGAAACAAAAAAATATTTCATGTAGGTGACTTTGAAAGCCTATAAATTATAAAGTATAAATAAAATTTCAATTAAAGTTGAAACATTGAGTAAAAACATAAAAAAATAATTTAAAATAAAAATAATTTCATACAAAAATGTTGATGATAAATAATTTCAAGGACCCAAAACATTGTTATTTAAAAAAAATATTTGTACTTATAAATTATTTTTACAACAAACATTTTTTGTGTAAATTAAATTTTTTTATTTAATATTTTTTGACATTCAGTTTATTTTAAATTAATTTTTATTTGTACACTCAATATTTTAAATTCCATTTAGATTTTAGATTTTATTTATACTATATTTTATGTGCATATTTTTTTTGAAGTGTAAATTTCATTTTATTAATGAACAATGCTTGTGTTATGTAAATTATTATTTATTTATTATATTTATGATTTTTTTTTGTTTTCAAATATTTTTTATATGTTTATTCAGTGTGAAAATTTTCATTTAAAATTTATTTTAATTTTTTAATCTATACGCCTTCAAAATCAGCTACTTGAAAAATATTAATATTTCAAGTAGATGAATTCGAAAGACTATAAATTATAAAATATAAATACAGTCTAAATAAAATTTTTCAAACTTTCTAAACAAATAAAAATATTTGAAAAAAAAATTTCATAAATTTTTTTTTAAAAAATTAATTTCATTGGCCCAAAACACTATTGTTTCAAAACATAATATTTTTAATTGTAATTGTTTTTGCAGAGAACATTTTGTGTGTAAATTATTAATTTTTTGATTATTGTTTTTTGGAATTCCTTTTATTTTAAATAATTTTTTATTTTTACAATAAATGTTTTAAATTTTATTTAGATGTTATTTATGCTATATTTTATGCATATAATTTTTTTGAAGTGTAATTTTTTTTGTTTTAAATCAATAAAGTTTGTGTTATGAAAATTAATTTTGGTTTATTATATTATGAAATTAGTTTTATTTTTAACAATTATTATATTTTTAGTGCATGTTTCATGTTTTATTTATATTTTTCTTATAGTTTATGTTTTAGAGGCTTCCAAAGTTACCTACTTGAAAAAAATAAGTTTGTTGTGTTTCATGTGAGCGACTTTTAAAGCTTATAAAACATTATTATCATGACTTTATTAATAATGTCATGACTTTATTATAATATCTTTATTATAATTATTATATTATCATGACTTTTTTATAATGACTTAATTATCATTAATTTATTATTATCATAACTTTATTATCAAGTCTTTATTATTCATGGTCAAATTTATGGATGATCATAGTCATTATTTAATAAAAAACATTTAATAATATTATTATTTTAATTTAGTTGACAATAAAAATAAAATATTAATTATTTTTCTAACTAAAAAATAAATTTTATTTTTAATAATAATGTTATTTTTTTATTTTTAAATTATTTTATTAAATAATAATTATTTTTAATTAATTTTATATACACGATATTCATTGTTATTATTCATAAATCTAATAAACAAAAAAACTTTACATGACACAAAACATTATTTCTTAATAATAATTCAAAATAATTATATTAGTAATTATTACAAATAATTTTAAAATATAAAATTAATTATATTATTAAATATATTGTTTATATTTAGTATTATAGATTATTCAATAATACCGAATATAAAAATAGTTAAATATTGTTAATATATATAAATTAAATAATAATAATTTTTTAAAAAATCCTCTAAGGTAAGGTACTGATTGAGTCAGCGCCTTCTTTATAAATATTATAAAGAAGACACTCACTCAGTTAGTTCCTACTTCATAAAAATTGTAAATAAAGTGCTCACTCATTCAACACCTTCTTCATAAATGTTGTAAAGAAGGCATTGACTCATTAAACACCTTCTTCATAATTTTTTTATAGAAGGACCTGTCTTAGAAAGAACCCACCCTTCAACTTGAGGGAGCCAGAAAATATCTCTAGATTGGGAAATAGCTTCCCAATTTACGTTTTTTTGGAAATTTTTGTTGTTGTTGTATGCATAAATTAGTTGGTATACGTGGGATGGATGCTTGTTAAGATCTTTGTTTTAAGCCACAAAATAACAATTGAATTACATAAAAATTCAATAAATTAATAAATAGTCTAAGATATATTGAAATCATGACTTGGATTTCAAACATCCATAAATTTTGATCTGTGTTTCCATTTGAACTTTACAACATATTAATTGAAGTTTTAAAAATAATCTACTACATGGTTATTGGGGGGATTCAACTAGTGTCCTTTTGAGGTAAAAATGTTTCATAAGGCCTCTAAAACTATGTTTTTTATCGAGGAATCCCGATTTCTTAAACTTCGATGGAATTTCATCCTAATTTAAAGGGGTATTCTTGTAATTTTTTGATATTGAATGCATTTTTTACTAGGACTTAATTTTTTAGCACTGATAAAGGCATATAGGTTTTTATTATTCATAGATTTTTATCATTTTTTTATCATTTACAAATATCATTTTGATTACTAAAAAGACGTCTTTTGTAGTAGTGTTTCAAATATATCATGAAAATTATAATTAATTCACTAGAACATGGGTTGTTGAAGGCCAATTTATAGCTCATGTTTTGGAGACAATTAGAATATGGTGGTTCCACAGTTTTCTTCAGTTGGGATTAGTATTGTTATTATTGATATTATTGCCTTTTATATGTTCACTACTAGAGATCCCCATTTTATCAGTGCTTGAAATCACTTTTTCTAATGTTCTTAGGGTTGTTAAAAATTGTTCCCTTTTTATCAATGTTATAAAAAGTAGTGATAAAAGGTGTATTTTATCAACATAAAAAAAAACAATGATAAAAGTCAAAAAAAATATTTTTTTTAAAAAATATTTTCCTATAAATGGCTACAAGGGTCACCCCTTTATCATCGCTCAAAGACCCCTTTTATTAGAATTAGATAACTTCCTTACCATTCCTATGTGCTTTTTCCTTCACTTGTTATTGAACCTAAGACCTCCAACTTCACACATCTATGCCTTTTACTAGTTCTCTATACTGTCTTGTTCTATATTTTTTGATACATCTATTTATTTATTTATATTTCAATATATTTTTATCCATATATTTATATATATATATTTATATAATTATTTTAAAATATATTTATAAAACATGTTTTACGTGCGTGTGTTTATAAATACATAAATACATAAATACATACATATATACATACATACATACATACATACATACATACATACATATATATAATTATACACATGTGTGTCTATAAATATAATTATACCTGTCTATATATATATTAGAATATATAGATAAATATATATTTTTTTGTTAATACAGACACACAAAGCTTGCAGATATCTCCTCTGGTCGGGAGATGATGGTGAGTGAATCTAGGTGACGACAGGGTGTCAGTATCAGCCTCTGTTCTGGTTGGAAGAAGACACTAAGAAAAGCCTGCGGATGTAGAAACATGCAACGACATGCTCAGGATGATGGTGGGGGTGTGGTGGCCACTCCCATTTGTGGGATTATTTAACGATAGGATGTCTATGGTCGGCAACAAATCCAATGGACAACTTCTCCTTTGCTTTGGAAACCAACCCAGGCGATACCTACCGTTGAAGAAGTCAACAACATGGAAGTTTTCAAGGGTTGATGAACCAACCCAAACCATCCATGTATAACATCATTTTATTCTTCTTTAAAATGGAAATAAATCCCATGTTTTTGTAATCTATAACCAGTGGTGATCATCCAAAGAATTTATCCAGAGAGAAGTAGAATGGCCCCCCTCTTTTCCCATGGATGTAGGCATCACTACCGAACCACATAAATCTTGTGTTGATCCATTTATATTCCTCATTTGTGTTTATTTCTTCACTATAAACTTCAACTTCCCCAAAAAAGTGGTATCAAATGGAGGTTCGCGAGTGGAATGAAGACGCGACAACAAAATTTTCCAGCGACTGAAAAATTGAAGTTGCTCAGAAAAATTTATCGAGCCTAGATATGTGAAGATCACGATGATATGATTCCAACGGTGAAAGCGGTGTCAAAAATGGAGTTGAAATGAAGGAGATAGGTTTCATCAAATTTGGTCAAACTTTGGGTGCTACAGTACCCTATGCTGGTTCCATCGAGTTTTTTGGTGACATTCCGGCCACTGCTCGGACTCACCATGTCAGCACCACATCCACACCACATCAGCGCCACGTCCATGGTCAATCCAAACCGTTGAAACTATTTTGTCCATAACTCGGCTAATTAGAGCCCGTTTTCACCAATCCAGGAGTCGATTCTAGGTATTTCGACCATTCCAGACACAACTGTATGGTTAGTATTTTGAAATTATCAATCAAAAAATCGAATAAAATACAAGTAACATGATTAAACTCACCGTGATTAATTATTCTATCTAGAAACTGAAAATGGAGGACCTTTTGTATATTAAAGATTTATGGAATCCTATAGTGGAAACCACTAAGCCTGTTGCAGCACAAGCATAGAAAATTTCAACAAGAGGTAAACTTAATGAGAAGACATCATCCAGTACCCCACCAGTGGATGTGGAGTGGGTTGTACTCAATAGGAAGTGCGCTGCCCAAATCAGACAATGGATCGAAAAGAGCATCTTCCAAAATTTTTCCAATGAACATGACGCCTCCATTATTTGGTGAAAATTGAAAAATATATATGCGAGGACAACCGAACAAAACAAAGAAAACTTTATATTTCATCTTGGAAACTTGAAATACAAAGACATGACCAACGTATCAGAGCACATGAGTGAGTTTCAAGGTACTTTTGTTCAGATGAATTCTATGGAAATGACGATTGATGATGAGTTCTAGGAACTGTTGATGTTGAGTTCTTTACTGAAGACGTGGGACACATCAGTTGTGTCATCCAACAATTTTACTCAAAATGGAACTCTCACTGTTGAGATGGTGAAATATAGAATGCTGAATGAAGAGACTAGAAGAAAAGATGAGGGACATACACCTGAATCATAGGCTCTTGTTACTGAAAGACAAGGGAATAAAAAATGGTAGGGAAGAAGAAGAGTAAGAGAATCCCATGAACAAAGTCTTCAAAGGAGGAAGTGATCGAAATATTGAGCAAGATATGACATGAAGTTCCACCACTGTGGAAAGCATAGACACTTCATCCAGGAGTGTAGAAGGATGAAGGCATAGTAGAGGAATCAGGAAGGTAAGACCCAAAATAATGATTCTGCAGTTGTCAATGACGAAATCATTATTGTTCAAGAATACAATCATATAATTATTGCAAGCCAAGACTCGAAATGGGTGATCAATTCCGGTGCCTCCTACCATGTCACCTCCAGAATAGATTTCTTCTCATCTTAACATTTAGGGAGTTTCAGACATGTGAATATGGGAAATGATGGAGCATCCAAAATCACTAGTATTGGTAATATTTTTCTGGAAACTAATGTTTGATATAAGTTATTATTGAAGGATGTGAGGCACATTCCAGATATTTGAATCAATATGATATCCAATAGAATTCTTGATGATGAGGGAAATGTTAGTTCCTTCAGTGATGGGAAATGGAAGCTTACCAAAGGTAACCTGGTAATTGCTAAAGGAAAGAAAGATACCTCTCTTTATCTTATAGATGTAAGACCGTGTGGAGGAGAAGTAAATGCAGCCAAAAAATATGTTCCTGCAGAAGTCTAGCACAAAAGGTTGGGTCACATGAGTGAGAGAGGAATTAGAATGCTCTCCAAGAAATATATCTTGCCCGAAATAAAAGGTACACATCTGGACACTTGTGTTGATTGCATCATGGTAAAACAACATAGAGTATCATTTCGTGGTTATATACCGTCCAAAAAAGAAAATGTTTTATATTTAATTCACACTGATGTTTGGATGATGAGAACCAAGATGATGGGAGGTGCTATTTTTTTTTACCTTCATAGATGATCATTCCAGAAAAGTTTGGGCCTTTTCTTTGAAAACTAAAGATCTAGTGCAGGATGTTTTCAAGCAATTTCATGTGAAGGTAGAAAGAAAAACCAGTAGGTGGTTAAAGTGTGTGCGAGAAGACAATGGAGGAGAGTATCGTGGTCCATTTTAGGATTACTACAGGAGTTTTGGCATCAGGTTGGAAAAATAAATACCAAAGACACCTCAACATAACGGTCTTTCTGATAGAATGAAAAAAACAATTTGTGAGAGAATAATATGTATGCTCTCTAATGAAAAGATGCCAAACACCTTTTGGTGGGAGGTAATGATGAACGCAGTTGATCTTATCAACATTTCTCTATTAGTTCCACTGAACTATGACATTCTAGAAAATGTATGGACAAGTAAATATGTTTCATACAAACACTTGAGAGTATTTCGCTGCAGGGCATTTGTACGCATTCCGAAAGATGAGTGGGAAAAACTAGATGGAAAAGGAAAGCAATGTATCTTTTTGGGATATGTTCATGAAGAGTTTGTCTATATAATCTAGGATCTTATCAGCTGGAGGATATTCAGAATCAGAGATGTGGTGTTTCTTAAGGATTAGATGATTGAAGATTTTGAGAATCTAGAAATTGCAGAAAAGTCACAGTATGAGGAAATTCCAGTCAGTCTGGAACCAATCCCACCACCATTAGTACCAGCTAGTAGGAGAGAGATACATGACACTAATGATACATCACTACCAGGTAATATGTCTCTATCTGTTGATATGTCTTTATCATATGATACTCTAGAACATATTCCCCCCAAAGAACAGTTGAGGATATCCACCAGAGAATGGAAACTGAGTCAAAGATACTCACCAAATTAGTATGTGATGCTCACTGACGAGGGAAAGCCAGAAATTTATGATGATGTGATTAGAAGTTAACGAAATATGGAATGGAATAAGGACATGTAATAGGAGATGATATCCTTACACAAGAAACATACATTTGATTTGGTAGAGTTACCACATGGAATGAAGGCACTCAAGAACAAATGGGTGTATATAATTAAAGGAGAATATGGAAGCTCATAGCCACAATATAGAGTTAGAATGGTTGTGAAGGGATTTGGTCAAAAGAAAGGTATTTAATTTGATGAAATTTTTTCTCCTGTGGTTAAAATTCATTCTATCATATTTTTTATTGGATTGGCAGCTAGTTTGAACCTAGAGGTTCAACAACTTGATGTAAAGACAACATTCTTACATGGTGAACTTGAGGAGGAGATATACATGGAGCATACAGAGAGATTTCAGATGAAAGGGAAAGAAAACCTAGTATTCAAGCTTAATAAAAGTTTATATGGTCTGAAACTAGCATCAAGGCAATGGTACATGAAATTTGACTCATTCATGGAGAAAAATGAGTATAGGAGGACTACTGCTGATCAATATATTTTTATCAAACAGTTTTCTAATGGTGATTTCATTATCATATTACTTTATGATGATGATATGCTGATTATTGGTAGATATATCACCAATATTGATAGTTTGAAGAAGGATTTGAATAGGTCTTTTGAATTGAAGGACTTGGGAGATGCTACTCAGATTCTTGGTATGATGATTACTCGTAACCAGAGGAATCACTAGATTTGGCTATATCTGGAGCGGTAAATTGAGAAGGTTCTTGAAAGATTCAACATTGGAAAGGAGAAACCAGTTAGCACTCCACTGGTGAGTCATTTCAGGCTCACAACAAGTTAGAGTCCATCAACTGAGAAGGAGAAAGTAGAAATGGAAAAGGTTCCTTATCAGTCAGCAGTTGGCAGTCATATGTATGCCATGGTGTGCACCAGACCAGATATTGCTCACGCTGTTGGTGTTGTGACCAGGTTCTTATAATATCTAGGAAAATGGCATTAGAAAATAGTCAAATTGATATTGAGGTATCTCCAAGGTACATATATCCATTGTTTATATTTCAGAAGTGACAAACCTTTTTTGGAAGGATACACAGATACAGATATGGCTGGAGATGTAGACATGAGGAAATCCATATCTGGATACCTGATATCATTTGCTGGGGGAGAATTCTCATGGTAATCATGACTTCAAAAGTTTTTTGACTTATCCACCCTAGAAGCAGAGTTTGTCATGGTCACTAAAGGCTGTAAGGAGATGCTGTGGATGAAGAATTTTTTACAGGAGCTGAGACAGAGTCAAGAGAATTATATTCTATATTGTGACAATCAGAGCAGTATTCATCTCAGCAAGAACCTGACATTTTAATCTAGGTCAAAAAATATTTATGTGCGATATCACTAGATATGTAATGTGTTGGATGAAATATTGTTGAATGTTGACAAAATCTACACCAATGATAATGGGGCAGACATAATGATGAAGGTTCTACTGAAAGAGAATCTGGTTGCCTGAAAGGAGACTGTAGGTCTAGCTTCTACCCCAAATTGGTCGTGAGGGGGAGATTTTTGGGGGCCACTCCCATTTGTGGGATTATTCAATGGGAGGAATTCTATGGTTGACAACAGCTCCAGTGGATAGTTTCTCCTTTGGTTTGGCAGCCAACCCAGGAGACACCTACCATTGAAGCAGCCAAAAGTGTGGAAGTTTTCAAGTGTTGATGAACTAACCCAAACCATCCATGGACAACATCATTTTATTCTTCTTTAAAATGGGAATCAATCCCATGTTTTTTTAATCTGTAACCAGTGGTGATACTCCGACAAATTTATCTGGAGAGAAATAGAACGACCCCTCTCTTCTCCTATGGACGTAGGCATCACTGCTGAACCACGTAAATCTTGTGTTGATACGTTTTTATTACCCATTTGTGTTTATTTCTTCACCATGAACCTTTTCTTCCCCAAAAGGGGATTTTTCCATCTGTGAGAGAAGATGGTATGCAATAATCGGTAGTAGGGTCTGATCGTTCAAGATCTGCTGGTTTTTCTGGATGACGAAGCATCCACTACATGATGGTGGTGTATGCCCGGTGAGGATGACTTTGATGCAATGGAAAAATGATATCCCGATGGCGAGGCACAACCACCGGTGAGCAGTGTGGTAGATCTGGGACCCTGGTAGGCTAGATCAGCTCCTGGGGGGTTGGGATCCTGCATTGCGGCGGAGATCACTATCTGCGTCCAAGGAGCCCCACCCATCGGTGGGGAATGAGATGAGTTTTTGTCCAGGAACATCAGCGTTGGAAGTTAGTGATGGGGAATAAGACAATTGTGACATCAGGAAGATGATAAATTTGGGATATGCGGGGGATGACAATGAGTATTGTACAAGGATTCTTGTCGGCACCGATGAGGCAGATGATGGGTGACCGACGAGTAGGGCGTCGGGTGTGGTTGATATAGATCAGCGATGGCTAGATGGAATCAAGAAGAAGATCTCGAGATGTAGGGATGAAGTCACCAACGACTTCTAGTAGGACCAGGATGGCGGCTGGCTGGTGAAGAAGCATGGGTATGTGTTGATTTTTTGCTCGGAACAGGCTGGGAAGGCGAGTTGTGGGGTTGTAGAGATTTAGATAAATTGCTGGTTATGTGGGCCTATAGGCCATGCGTTTGTTGGGCCCTCGAGCTTAAGTTTTGTTGTATATTTTTTTGGACTCTTTTGTGTTTGATTATTTTTTTCCACACATGTTCTGTGGTTCTCTACTTCATTATACTTTTATTTTTTTTAATAAATTTGAGAACTGAGCATGCTCGCATCCTGAACCTTCTTGGTATATTGGTATATAAATATTTATACAATTTTATTTTAAATAAAATGGATATTTTTTTATTTAAATGTGGTTTATCTATGAATAAATATATTCTATATGTAAACATGTTTACATATTTATTTATAAAATTAAATTTTTATGTGTAAATATATACAAATATATACATGTGAATATATTTAATTATAAATAATAGAAAAATAATAAAAATGATAAAATATGAATGTCATTATATCCCTATGAGGGTAATACTTAAAATAAATTATGTCTCCAGTAAAAAAATATAATAATACTCCCTCAAACGAGGATGAAATTCCATCAAATTTTAAAAAACAAGGACACTCCGAAAAAAACTCAATTTTAAAGTCCTTTTAGAATTTTTTGACCTAAAAAAATGACGACCTAGGTTCCAAAACGTCAACACGATGCATATATTTTTAAAAGTTTTGATTTGATATGTGGTAGAGCTGAAACAGACACTTGAATCAAAAGTTATGACCGTTTAAATTTTGAGTCATTTTTTCAACTAATTTTAAATCATTTATTAATTTATTTAATTTTTCAATTTTCAAATTGTTATTAAATGACTGTTACACAATAATAATTATCAAAATTTTAATTAAGGATATTTTTAATTTTTTATAAACCATTTCCACTAAATATATTATATATCAAGCATGATTAAATATTTCATATTATACAAATCGTATTTTATAAAATATATTATATTTATATAAATATAAATATATTTATATTTATATATTAATACATGATTTTTAATTATATATATATGTATATTATTTATTAAATATAACTTTTATTAGTGCTAAAACAATCATTTTAGCATTGATAAAAGACATAATTTTATCAGCGCTGATAAAGGGAATATCTTTATCAATGTTAAAAAAACGCTAAAAAATGGTACTTTAATCACTGTTTTTGTTTAGCATCGATAAAAGTTCTCTCTTTATAAGCAGTTTTCAGTGTAGATAAAGGATAACACTAGATAAATCCAAATATATGGTAGTGGTTGTTAATTTTACTTTTTCAATCTTTCAAACCTTTTACCATATATGATTTTTGCATCCTTATATAAACACAACATGCATATGACCATTCTGTTTTGATTTTGAAAAGGTTTCGAAACAAGTGTATTTAAAATTGCAATCTGACTCTAAGCTCCTCAGATCCAATGCAATATTTATAATGCAACTTGAGGATTTATGAAGAGAAAGAGGTAGAGTTCTCAACACAATGGATGTGCCACTGGTAATGGATTAGACATTTGGTAATATATGAATTATAGTTCATTATGTACTACTTATTTGCTGCTCACTTAATACATCATATTTCATTCTATAAAAAATGATGCAACATTAGAATATGAAAAATTTAATTGCATGTTGGAGGAGGTGTGGTCAGATCAATAATAATTAAAGGTTCTAAATGAAATATGGCCTCTAGATTGTAACAAAATAGGCCCCCAAAGGAAATGAGGTCTGATTACATTGGAGAATGTTTTTCTATGTCTATTAATTTTTCCCTCTTTCATTTACCATTGTGATGACCTTAAATTTTTTATCTCCCCATTATTTATTAATGTAGTAATAACCTTTTTTTAGACGTGGGTTACCTAACATTCCCATAAATCATTTTTAAAAATAAAATATTAATTTTATTGAGTAGTAAAAACACGTGAAGCATTTTTTCTCTTCTATTTTATTTATTTATTTTGTCATAAAATTTATTTTGAAAGATTATTTATAAATAATTAATAACATTTTATAATTATACACACACACACACACACACACAGATATATATATATATATATAAATATATATATATGAAAACTTCACATTATTATCAATAATTGTAGAAAATTAAATTTTTTGAATGATTTTTTAAATAAGAGTTTAAAATTGATGCAAACCATTTTGTTACATGAGAAATATTATTAATGAAAACTTGTGCACAGAGAAACGTTTATTTTTTTTAAAATATTGAATTGTGTAAAATATGTATTAATATATAAAAATTGATATACAATTGTTTGAAAAAAAATATTTAATTAAAAAATATTTTTTTTTTGCAATGATAAATATAATATTTATTTTATTTATCTATTTTTTTTCACTGAATCAAAATCATCATCCAAAATTTTATTAAAAAATAAAAAATCTAAATTTTGATCTTCTTATACAATGTTTTTCAAACAAAGTTTTTTAGAGAACTTTTTTAAAATAATATATCACTTAATAAAATATTAAATTTTTTAATTTTCATAGGAAACTTATCTCATATATCTAGGGAGATAATTTTTTAGATAATAGTATGAAAGAGTTGTAAAAATGAGTAATAAATGTAATTTACATGCATTTAATAAATAAATTAAAATTCCTATTATTATGAGATAAATTTATTTTGTGCATATTAAAAATTAGAGTGTTTTCAAATGTATACTTAAATTTAACATATTATTTTATATTTTAAAACAATAAAAAAAATCACATGATAGAAATTTCATGTATAATAATATATCTTATATAATATGAGGTAAATATTTCATGAGTCAAATATTCCATGTATAATTATATCATGAGATAAATTTCATGTATAATAATAAATCATGTGTGATATGAGATAAATGACACATTTTGAAAACAAAAGTTATGCAGGAAGATGGGGAGACTCGAACTCGAGACCTATCATCACTACCACAAATAGGCTCTTTAACAACTTGAAAGATAAGATTTATCAGCACTAAAAAAGAAATGTTGTCCTAAGAGATGGTAAAGGGGGACCATTATCAGGGCTACAAAAAGCACATATAAAGGTGGCATTTTCTCAACACTATTTTAGTACTGAAAAAAGACCCCCTTTATCTATGCCAGGAATAACATTGATAAAGGCCCTACTACTGCAGTGTGCTGTAGAAATTACAACACACTACAACAAGTACATTTGTATGAAAACACACCTATATGAAAATTCAAAATTTAATTTAAATAATATTTACATCAAAAATTAAAAAAAACAATATATTATATACATTTAAAACAATGTTTTATATAATTACATTTTCAATTACTATCGACAAACATTTAAAAACATCAATGTTTCATTATCGTTGGAACCCATGACCCCCTCTAAAAAAATCCTGATCATGGAATCAGTTACTAAACAAACCACTCCAACCAAAGTAACATAATACACATAAATTAGAAAGTAATTCATATGTTATTAATATAATAAAGAAATAAATTAAAGATAAATATGAAACAATATAGTAATAAAATGTCAATTTTAAATAAAAGGACACACATGGAGTTATACCAGTCACACCTTATGATAAATTGAGGTGGGGATGATTCCTACACAACACAAATGAGTTATGTATAATTTAATAAAGTATCAAAACAATCATAATCCATTTACTCTATTTTGAGTATGTTACTTATCCTTGTTATTGAAATGTCATTTCAAACTGAAAACACCCACTTTGAGTCATACCAGTAACATAATGTGTGAGTTTTACATGAGACTGATTATTACATGTTGAAAATATCTTATTAATAAATTTCATAAAGTATCAAGTAAATCTAAGAACATTTTCCTAGTTTTTAGTGAGTGATACATGTTTTAAACTAAAATTTCAATTTTAGACTGATAATAGAAACATTGAGTTATATCAGGCACACCATGCATCAAATTGAGGTTTGGATGATTCCAACACATCAAAAATGACTTATGAATCGTTTTTCTAAAGTATAGAAATAATATGAATATGTTTTCCTTGTTTTGTGCATGTCACTTGTGTTTTTTACTAAAATATCAATTTTAAATCAAAAGACACACTTGGAGTCATACCAATCACACCGTGCATTGGATTGAGGTGAGTTTGATTCCTACACATAAAAAATGACCTATGGTCCTTTTTACTAATGTATTAAAACAATCTAAATACATTTTCTTAGTTTTGAGTATGTCACTAGTGTTTTTGACTAAAATGTCATTTTAAACTAAAAACACACACTTTGGGTCATACCGGTCACATCATGTTTTGGTTTGATGTGAGATTGATTACTACACATAAAAAATTACTTATTAATAGTTTTAATAAATTATCAAGACAATTAGAGTGTGTTTTCTTGGTTTTTAGTGAGTGAGACACATTTTGAACTAAAAAGTCAATTTTAAATCGATAAAAGACACTTTGAGTCATACCGGGCACAAATTGTATCATATTGAGGTGAAGTTGATTCCAAAACATCAAGAATGACTTATGGATTTTTTTCCAAAAGTATCAAAACAATATAAATTCATTTTCTTGGTCTTGAATATGACACTTTTCCTTTTTAATAAAATTAATGTCAATTTTCAATAAAAAGACACACTTTGAGTCATACTGGTAACACCGTTTATCAGATTGAGGTGAGACTGATTCCTACATGTCAAAAATAACTTATGGATAATTTTAATAATGTATAAAAATAATCCAAATGTTTTTTCTTGGTTTTGATTATGTCACTTGTGTTTTTACTAAAATGTCAATTTTAAATCAAAAGACACACTTGGAGTCATACTAGCCACACCGTGCATCAGATTGAGGTGCTATTTATTCTTACATGTCTCAAATGAATTAAGGATCATTTTACTAAATTATCAAAATAATCCAAATGTGTTTTCTTGGTTTTGAGTATGTCACTTGTGTTTTTGACTAAAATGAAAATTTAAACTCAAAACATGCACTTTGAGTCATACCCGTCACATTGCATGTCATTTTGACGTGATATTGATTCATGCACATAAAAAATTACTTATGAATAGGTTTTACTAAATTATCAAAACAATTGGATCATTTTTTATTGGTTTTTAGTTAGTGACACACATTTTTAACTAAAATGTCAATTTTAAATCGATAATGGACACTTTGAGTCATACCTAGAACACTGTGTATCATATTGAGGTGTGGATGATTCCAAAACCTCAAAAAAGACTTATGGATTGTTTTTATAAATTATAAAAACAATATGAATGACTTCTCTTAGTCTTGAGTATGTCACTTGTCCTTTTTACTAAAATTAATGTCAATTTTAATAAAATGACACACTTTGAGTCATACCGACAACATCGTGTGTTGAATTGAGGTGTGGTCGATTCCTACACATCAAAAATAAATTATGGATTATTTTAATAATTTATAAAAACAATCCAAATACATTTTCTTGATTTTGAGTATTTCACTTATGTTTTTTACTAAAATGTTATTTAAAACTAGAAACACACACTTTGAGTCATACCGATCACATCGTGTGTCAAGTTGTTGTGATACTAGTTCCTACACATAAAATGACTTACTAATTGTTGTACTAAATTATCAAAACAATTAGAACATGTTTTCTTAGTTTTCAGTAAGTGACACAATTTTTGAACTAAAATGTCAATTTTAAATAGATAATAGACTCTTTGAGTTATACCGAACAACCCATGTATCAACTTTTTATACGGATGATTTCTACACATCAAAAATGACATATAAATCATTTTCATAAAGTATCAAAACAACCTGAATGTGTTTTCCCATTTTTGAGTATGTCACATGTCTTTTTTTACTAAAATTAATGTTAATTTTAAATAAAATGACACACTTGGAGTCATACCGGGAATACTATATATCAGATTGAGGTGTGGTTGATTCTTATATATCAAAAATGACTTATAGATATTTTTCCTAATGCATCAAAACAATCCAAATGAATTTTATCAGTTTTGATCATGTCACTTGTGTTTTTTGCTAAAATTATTGTCAATTTTAAATAAAAAGTCACTCATGGAGTCATATCCATCACACTATGCCTCAGGTTGAAGTGTAGCTGATTCTTACATATCACAAATGACTTATGGATCATTTTACTAAACTATCAAGATAATAATAATTTTTTTATTGGTTTTTGAGTATGTCACTTGTGTTTTTTAATAAAATTAATGTTAATTTTAAATAAAAAATAAAAACTTGGAGTCATATTGGTCACACCATGTGTCCTATTGAGGTGAGGCTAATTCCTACATAACTAAAATGGATTTATGGATATTTTTCCAAAAGAATAAAAATAATATGAATGTGTTCCCTCAATTTTGAGTATGTGATGTGTGTTTTGAACTAAAATGTAAATTATAGACTAAAAGCATACATTTTGAGTTATACCAAGCACATTTTGTATCATATTGAGGTGTATATGATTGAGTATGTGATGTGTGTTTTGATTTCACCTCTACACTAAGCCAGAAAAAAGAGAAAATGTTCTATTTAGATGAAAGATGAAACCCCATGTAGCCTAAAATTCCCCATCCAAAAGTAACATGTTCTCTATTTTCTAGATTATTATAGAAAATTGAAAGAAAAATATTAATTCCAAAAATATCTGTGAAAAAACAAAATAATTATTAGATAAAAATGATAAGGAAGTCAAATTAAAATAATTAGATAAAATAGTGACAAAATTAACTTAATAAGTAGTTGTAATTCACCTTTTCATGATATTTGTATACATTCTTGACCCATTTCCTTGTTATTATTATCTTAGTTTTAGCCTCAAAGTCCAATCAATCATGAGAATAAGCAGCATCGAACAAAGCACCGCAACTTGAGGAAAATAATCCACCTATATTAGAAAAAAATTCTTATGTTAGTAAAACTATAAAGAAATAAATTAAACATAAATATGAAACAATAAATTAATAAAATGTCAATTTTAAACTAAAACCACACAAATTGAGTCACTTCTGGTAAATCGTGTTTGGTTTATAATTATATTACATGATTGAATCATCCTTGTTTATGAAGTCATTTATTTTGGGTATCTATTAAAATTAAAAAATTATATCAGATAAAAATGATGAGGAAATCAACTAAAAAAAGTTTATAAATGGTGAGAAAATCAAATAAATAAGTAGTAGTAAGTCACATATTCATGATATCTGTGTCCATTCTAACACCATGTATGCTTACCATCATTTCTAAAAAATCTATTTCATCTTGTGAATTTGAGGACTTTCGATAGTCATGGTAGTACTAAAAAAATATAAACACACAATGGATTAATAAATATTTTAAATAAAATAATAATTATCTTTGAAAATACCTATTTGGGGATATTAGTTTGTTGATAGTATATGATATCACTCATAAATTTTCAAACATAATAACCAAAATCTTTTTCATTGGTTTGTTTCAGACACTATAGGAACATTGATAAAGATAAGTATTTTTTTGATATGTGTTTTGAATGTGAAATCTTAATATATATACCATAATACTTATCCACTTGTAGAAGTTTTTCTACTCCTTGTACACAAGGACTATCCTATTTTCGTGACTTTAATGTTATTTCTACATCACACTATCATAAAACAAATCTCATTAAAACATAATATAGTATACATAACTTGAATTTTAATTCTAAAACATTAGATGTAGTGTATTTAAAATTAAAAAATATCATCACATGTGGTTGGTTTATTGGGTATCCATGTAGTGAATCAAGAAAATAAATATTTGGAGTATCCAAATTGACTGCAATGAGTAACTAATATTTCCTAAAAAAAGGAATAAGTAATTAAAGGAATGAAATTATTTTTGATATGATTGAATTGTATAGTTTTACCCCTGCATTGTTGGTAATAAGAAGATTCTTTAGTCTGTAAGTTTGATTTCAGACACTATGGATAGTTCTTCCACTATTTTATCAATTTGATATGAATACAAAGAGTATAGTTTTCTAGAAGTGATGTGAGGACTAGTGTGTCCATATTTATGTTCACAGGGTAATCCATTAAAAAAGTATTGATATAGACTCCTACAAAAAATATGAATCGTATTAAGTCATAATTAATATACTAGATTATATATTAGAAAAAAAAATCATGAATACACACCTCATCTACATGTTTACAAGTGAGACTCCTAGCCATTCATACTTGAGTATTTCATTTACATTCTCAAGATAAATGTAGTTTGTAATGGCCTATCCATACATTTTTTATTCCAAATCAACTATGACATTATTACCAATTTTTAACCTTGTATCCACAAGAACCTTCATTGTTATTAAATTTAGATATTGAAATAGGGGGTAAAGGTGCTTTGTGAAGATCTTTTTGATTGGTTGGTTGATCCTTTATATCATTTTGATTCAAAATTTCATTTCACCCAATCCATTTGTCTATCTGTAACAACATTCATTGGTTCAAACTTTGTTTTATTAATTGTTAAAGGTTTAATATGAAAAATAAATTATAAATTAATACCTCCTTATCAAAATATTTTTTACAAGATCTAATGGACATTGTACTAATGTTCCAATAGCTTTATCAACTATATAAATATATGTGTCATCAAGTGGAATAGGTAGCTCGGTGCTCACCTGATGAGCTATGCTAATCCCCACTCTCACATGACATATTGGATATTTTCTTTTGTGTAGAGTATATTCTTGGACATTGAACCCATTATCCCTCAAAAAAAGGTTATGGGTGGATGTTGATAGATATAAATCAAAATAATTTTGACCCTATAGAATATCAGTATAAGAAAGGTATCGGTGTCTACTTGATTCACATTAAAAAAATGAGAATATTGATTACCTCATCTAAGATAACTCTTTGAGTGGAATGGATCTCCATAATTCTAGTAGGGGTGGGGGGGGGGGGGGGTGTCATCACATAGTGGCTATTCTTTAATTGTTTTTTCTATTTTCTTAATTCCCATAGCATGTTCTAGAAACTCATATTTCCATTGAAATTTTTCTTCAAGATAATCTAATCATGCCTTCATCTCTTCCATTTGTTTATCTTTCTCCCCATATTCATTGTTTTCCTCAAAATATGTTTGGGATGTCACCCCAAAACTCACACCTCTAATGAATTCATATTGTTTTGGATACTTCAAGGCCACTAATAGAAGCTATTTATCTGGTATAAATGATAATGATTCCTATGTCTAAGTTGGAAAAAATATAGGAAAATAAGTAATCATTTTTATATAATACTGATTTAAAGAAATATTTATTATTCCATACTTACACATGTTTCCCACAATTTTTGTGTGTTTTCATCTATCAGTATCCCATATTTATTTATACATGCATCCTTCCATAGTACATGACATGGGATGGATGTGGCTTTGGATTTGGATTCATTATTATACATATAAATATAGGAACATAATTATGTTTTTTTTCATGTCACATAAAATATTATGGTATATTTAAAATAAAATGCATTTTTTTTCAAGTGAATCATACCCCATCCTTGCTTTATGGTAGGGGTACATTGGTTTGTATTCCTGTTTCTTACATTCATCACTCAGTTTCTATTTCATAAATTAATAATTCTTAATCAAAGTGATCAATACACGTATTTTCAAACAATGTATTATGATCCACAATGCACCAAAAAATATTTCATCTTATAAATACCAGTAAACGCATCCCATGATTCATGGATTATCATGTGTGCATTCATATGCAGTGGGTGTGGGTTTATATTATCTTCAACATCTTTGGGATTAAACTTTGTTAGAATTGTGAAAAATACTTTATAAGTCTTTCTAATAATAATTAATAAAAATTTTCTTTGGGAGTCATCTACTATAATTGAACTCTATGATAGATAATGCACAATATGTCATTGTTTCATTATTTTGTTTTTTAGTAAAATAAAGAAAGTATATCATAACGTTACCCTAATATCTTCCCAAATCAGCATCTCAAGAATGGGCACGACATTGTTCCATGAATCCATATCAATTGTCATGCGAAGATGAGTGGTGATCCTAGTGAAACTACTGAATATGGCCTTTTGGGGTTAATTTCCTAGCCACGTACATTCCATCCAACCTCAGAATTGATTCCTTTGTTTTTCACCTTAATAATTTTTTCTAACACCGTCATGCTAAGACACTTTTACTTTTTATAGGACACAAGTCCTTCACCTCCTACCATTAACTTGAGTTCAAAATTATCAATATGTTGTTTCTATGGATTATTAACATCGGTGTGTGCAAAAATTTGTTATTAATCTTCACTAGGATCACCAGCAAGTTGATAAATTTGTTGCTTATTAGGATTGGGATCATTGGAATATTGATAAGTAATTATTCATAGAAGAAATTGAACATTTAATTTAGATTACATAAATATAGTTGTGAATAGATAATAATATTAGGTAATGAAATGTATATTACAAAAAAACCATGATTATTGAACTCTTTATTTAAAAGGTTGGAGGTATTTGAACCCTCTATCAAGTATCCATATCCCTTGACTGTGATATCCTCTGACATACAAGACCTAGTCTATATTGGGATCGATGTGAAATGATTGTGACATCCCAATAATAGGGTCATCCTTAGTTGAATTTTCCTCAGACCCTTCAGTGGTTTTGGTTGATAACAGAATAATTGAAAACTTTCAATTTAAGGGATATAGAATATAAAATACTTATACCATGTGTGATTCCATTATAAATGGTTCTTCTTTGCCCCTTACTTACTAAAATCTACTTTCACAAATCCCAATTCATCTATTTTATTAGAAATCATGTTATCAACTAACTTGTATTAAAAAATTGACACTTGTAATGTTGTATAATCTAACTAACTTATTTTTTTGATGATTCCAAAGAATTAAATATTCACATAAATTGGATTTCTATCCTTGGTACCAGATACATGAATTACTTAAACCAAAAGTGTAAATAAACTATTTTTAATGGAACTTTCTTCATCATGTTAATTTTTATAGAATGTATAACCATTAATTACAAAAGAATTATATGATAATACATGAACACTCTTTCCTCTTCCTAGCCATCAAAGTTTTTTTGAAATTGAATCCATATTTTTATATGACTCTTAAAAAATATGTTCTTGAAACCATCCTATAAACTGTTGATTATGTGTATTTGATACCCATCTTTCAAGCCTCGATAGGTTCAAATGCCTATGAATTTCTTTACAGGTTTCAACATATGGGGAAACCTTTAAATAGTTATTAAACATGTATAGGTGTTCCTTTTTTTGATATGTAATAGTGATTGTGAAAAAATCTATTATAGAAATTCCTTCACCCACAATCCATTTAGTGTGGTGAGATTTCGGTATACCAATGATTTCCACACTATATAGGTAGTTGATACCGAACTGAAAGGCTTCCTCAATAATATATATCTTCGCTATACAAACTTCTGGAAGAATTTGATTTTTGACATACCCTTTTAAAATATTCATATACCATTCAATGTGTAATATCCATATATAATGTATAAGACCAAATAATTGAATCACTCTTACCAAGTGATCCATCTAGCGAACCATCATATCAAATAATACCAATGGAAAGAAAATTTACAATTCACAAAATATGATGGAAATTTTCTTTTCCATAGTCAGAAATTTCATTGGGTTTATAAATTTGCTTTATATAGCTTTGAAAAATAAAAATGGCTTGGTTAATGTATGATATAAATTCTTGGAAAAAATGTAACATAAAACTACAGGCCCCAGATCATGCATCCAAACATGTCAATTATGTGATTTTAGATTCTTTAAATTTAAATCATCTATTGACCCAATATTATTTATATTCGATGAATTACCCACTAGAACCTTTACATTATTCAATTAGTTGAAAAACTAATACCTATCCTACATGGAAAGAGTGTAAGAAGCTGGAGGAAGGAGAGTCCATTTTTCATCTTTCACTAGTACCAACTCTTCCCGTATTCCCATGTCAATAATATAAAACCTAGCCTTAATTCCATACTTTGTTTTCCTAGGATCATTTAGTAACATTATAATGATATAATCACATACATTTTTCTCAACATGAAAAACATCAAGAAAATTATTGACGTATAAAAAATTCCAATATGGTAATTAAAAAAACTAATCTATTTTTCCAAAAAAAATTTGTAAGGTTTTTCAAGAAAGGCTTACCAAAAGAAATTTCCATATCTTTTACTTTCTCAAATAGTTAATCACCTACTAGTGAATATGGTACTGTGCATTATTCCAAACTCCCATCGAATGATGTCATCCACGATCAGTACTTATGTTACTGAGGTAGAAATTTGTGATGTCCTAGAAACACAGACTTTGATAAATGTTTCAACATAATTTACTGTATACCTTGTTCAAAAATGGGACACCCTTTAGTTACTTTAATTTTATATTATAAATAATTTCTATAAGAAATAATGTCATTTATCATCCCATACAACATGGCTCTCATTGTGAAATCTTCATTTTTATAAGACTAATATAGTGTAACACCTGAATCCCACAATAATTTCAAATATTCTATCACTGGATCCAAATAAACATCATTATCATAAACCGTTTTTTAGTCCTAATAGAAACATAGATAACATAAAGTATTTTCATTTCAAGCATAACCATGGTGGAAAGTTATAATCTACCAACATAACTGACCACATACTATGAGTGCTACTTTGAAAACCAAAAGGATTCACTCCATTTATAGATAGAATTAGACGAAGGTTTCTTGACTTGTTTCCAAATTTAGGATACTCATTATCAATTATCTTTTACTAAGGGGATCCTATCAGGTGATGAAGTTTCCTATCTTTATTTTTTATATCTGTATGCCACGTCTATTTTCTTTTAGTCTCCTTACTTCTATATAGATTCCTAAACATTGAAATGATTAAAAAGTATCATAAATTTTTTTTAGGACCTGATTCATCTTTCTTGTATAAATAATCACCACAATTTGGGAATTATTTATGTGTTTTTTAGTCCTTGATAAGTTGTATAAAATCATTTTTATAGGCATGTATTCTTTCAAAGATCATACCTATTGAACGTAGAATTCATTTAGCATCATATGTTCGTCTAGAAAGATCATTATCATCTAGGGTCATATCATTCAAGTGAGAAAGTAGTTCATTAAAACTGGTGTTACTCCATCCATTTCCAGCTTTTAAATTATATAGCTTCAGTATGACTGACAATGATGTATATTTAGTACAACTAGTATACAACAGTGTCTTTTCACAACTCTTTAAATTATCAAACAATTTTGTACCATCATGAAGTTCATTTTCAACAGTAATATTAATTTCATCAATACAATATTTATCATCAGTCACACATGTAATCACATCCTAGATATGGTATTATTTATTTTCCACACTTGTAATTATATAAGATGATCTATAAACATAGTACTATCTTAGTCACTAGCTACATTCACTTTTCCCCATGTTTATCCAACATTTATAAAATATATCTATTTCGGGATTGATCAAGTGTTCTTAAAACTCCTTTGGACTAATTAGTTTTGAATAAAAACAATATAATCATGAACAAATTATTTTATGAGGGTCATATGCATGATCTTTTTCTTACATGATGAACTCTTTCACCCCATCTTCATACACTTTTTTCAAATGATTTGAATCCAACCATTTTTTATTCATATCCATACTATTTGATTTGGTAATATTAATATTTAACTAAATAAATAAATACAAAAAAGGGGCCTTTAAAATAAGTGGAACCCAATATTTTAATGTTTCAAATAATTTCAGCATTCTTTAAAGAAAATGGGTAATTGGATTTAATAAAAGAATTACACCATTGGTGGTAGGCTTTATCCTCTGAATTCTTCCACAATGATCACTGGAAATTTTTATGGGATGACTACGACTTAGGGTAGTTCAAGAATCATAGGTACATGTCTGAAAGATTTGGGGGATGAGACTCAGGAAAAAAATTAAATAATAACCATTTAGGAGATAAAGTTGATGATGATAAAAGTTGTCTCATTAAATATTAATGTTATCAGGATGAGGAGTTGGTGAATCCCCAAACAACATTTCATAGTCTATGTTATAATGTTTAAAAAAGAATAATAAGTAGTCTAATCCCTACAAGGGGAACATTTATTAGTGTTATTATGAAAAGGCTCAGTTGGATGGTCTTATATGCACTCATACTGAGACAACCATTGTAGTATCAACATTTAATGAAAGTCATCAATTAATCCATAAAAAAGAAATGGATTTTGGTCTAAGGATTTAATTTTAGTAGTTATTAGCTTCCTATGAGGCCATGGTTTTAGAAGTGGGGTCATGATGGATATCCTACGGGTTGGATGGAGTTAGTGACATGTGTTGGAGTTGGTTCCCTAGAAACAACTTCTTTGTAATTTGTGATAAAATTTTATTTATGGATTTGAATATTAATAAACTACTTATCACATCATGATTGTTCTTATGTGTAACTTTTTATGTGATAGTGTCCTAAGAGTGGTTGTTGCACTAAAAGGTTATAACACTTCCCCCACTATGATGAGAACCTGGAAGTGCTACAAAACTATTCTTGAATATATGTTCTGTAGAAAAATTATATCATTTGAAGGACACAAATGATACAATATATCATGAGTTGAGACTCATAGGACTTTAAGGCACCTTCTCATGGTGTAATCCCTTGGTAATATTCAATAGGATATTATGAGAATGAGACACACCAGTAGGAAATCCACATTTATGTGTCATTGGATGTTCCCATATACAGACGTGTGTATTGATCCTTAGACTTTATTATTATTAGTAATGAGTATTATGAGTCATGAAATTAGATGGATAAATGAAAAATAGCGATGAAAAATGTTCATGGTGAGGTAGGATATGTTGGGAGTGTTACGAGTAATATTGCATTAATGAATAATGTGAGAAACGATCTATCCCTTATTTTATTTAACAGAAGTTAGTATCTCAGGCCTTTTGATGGAAATAATATAGCCTAAATAAATGTATGGCCATTGTATACTATAGGCAAGTTCTATTTATAGAAATAAAAGAAAGAGTTGTCGAGCATATAGGTTGATGGCACTGGCATGAAACTTAATCAATTTGATATATTGTGATAAAGGGATTATATTACATAGTAAGTGTTCATATGAGGTGACATGTCATTACAACATTAACTTCTTTCACTATGGGTACCTTGGCATGTTTCTAGATGCTAACCTTGTACTTTAGGATGCTTCACTTAATTCCATTGATAAAGAGGCTTATAGGGTCACATACTAAATGTATTTATAATCTCAATTAAATAATATATTATAATTTTTTATTTAATAATTTGGATAGATATTATTCTCATATATGGTTTAATAATTATTCATGTATGCTTTATCACATTTATTATATCACAAGTTATTCGAGAGAATATATATTGTGAGTGTAATATTTAATAAATATTTATTTTCTATTTAGTGAATATAATATTTATTTATTTATTATTGAATAATGAAGTGATATTTATTTAATAAATAAATATACACTATTCAAGGCCCAATAAATATTATAGAGGAATGGAGGACTGAGTTTAATAATACCATGAGAAATAATAAATATTTAATATTATTTAATTAAATAATATTTAATTATAATTTTCAAGTTAATCACATGTCGATAAATAATAATAATATTATTATTATTTGACATGGGTTTTTTCTAGGATTAAATAAATAAATAAGGGAACTTGTGAAATTATTTTTGTTTAACCCTAAAAATATAAATAACTAGTTATATTTTTTTTTCTGTAATCCAATTAATTTGTCTTGGTTGTGAAAAATGAATTTGGAGAATCCTCTCAAGCCTAGAGAGCTCCCTTCTCCAATAACGCTCCTACGAATGGAGAGCAATCATCCTCCACCGGATCAAGGAGAACGCTTTGGAAGTGGTTTTCAAGGTGATTAAAGGCGGATGATATAAGAGAAAGGATCTGCTGTGATAGCACCTGAAGAATCCTAGAGTGATGTCTGGAGATTTATGGAACACATGTGGAATATCACTAGAGGAAATATGAACTTGGTTTCTACAACACAATGATGATTCACTATAAATCTATCACTGATTCATCAATGAAGAAATACGTCCAACAAAGGTAATTCTTTATTTAATAAAATTAATTATAAATAATATGTGATGATCTCCCCTCTCTAGCTCTAGTGTGATTAATATTCTACATCTTTGATTAAATTCCATTGATCACGGTGATTAAACATCATATAGATCTTGGATTGATCATCGATCATGAGAAAAACAATGTTGGGAGCCACCTATAGCAATGATTCCGCTACGCCTGAAACCTACATGTGGTATTAGAGTGGGAACATAATTATTTATAATTATTTAAAATCATTATTTATTTTTGCATTTGTAATTTAGTTTTTCAATTCTTGTTTAATCGTTCTTTTAATCTGAATTGCAATATATGATTCCTTCTTCTTCGTTTATCATAGATCTAATGAAAATTATTAATTTTATGATTAAAATAAAATTTATTAACTCATACAGAGGTGGAAAGGATTCTGGCTGGATAACACATGATTACACTCCATTTAATCAAAATTACACAATGTGTACTCATGGTTAATTCACCAAGAGTTAATTCGAAAATAACTCAACCAATGTGCATTGATGACAAAAGGTGTAGTTAATTATTACACCACATGTTTACTGGGACCAATAGGCACATGGACAGCTGGAGTTCATGTCATATAACCCATGTGCATGACATGTAGTTCTTTTGAGTCCAAGACGGGCCATGTATTCCATACACGGCCTACCTGACTGGTGATCGTGTACTCCAAAATTTCTGACTTACGCTTTACATGCCGAATCCCAAGGAATGTACCTTAGATAGATGTCGAAAGACCTAAAAACCATGTAGATCAGATTTATATTCCATGTACTTATACCAGTTACATAGATTTAAAATTTATTTGTTATATTATGTAAACCTTGGTACATGTTATTTTGTGTGGTCATTAAATGTATATGACACACCATGTGATGAGTTTTTAATGTTTATATATAATTGTTTAATTAATATCTACATAATCTTCAAGATATTCATGTCATGTATGATTTGTATTATAGTTATTATTCTATGTGCATTAAAGCATGACATGTTATAGAAAAATCATGTAATTCGTGTAATCATTAAGCTGATACTACACATCATGAAATTACGTGATAAGTCATGCATACTATATGTCACTAAGAATAAAGTGTATACAAGTATAATACATGTTTGGTAGATTTGGATGGGTATTCACCATGTTTCCTCTAAGGTACAAGTTATGTACACAGTTGATTTTAAATTAATATATTTAATTTGTTTAAAATTATAGCAGATGGGAATCTCAAGGAAATTTAAATAAGGATTAAGTTAAAATGATTTATTAATTAAAGATAATAATTAAATGATTTGAGCATGATTTATCTTAAATAAGAACTATTAAGAATTGAAGGATAGTTTTATTAAATACATAATTTGTTACATGCTAGTGGATGATCATGATCTAGACCAGACCATTTTTTATGAGATTAGTTTCATTTAATTTATTATTAAATGAAATTTTTGGCCTCCATTCCTTATATCCTCATTATTATATAGGGCCTACATGCCCATGGTTTCTTTTATGTAAATCCACTTTCCCCTCACCTACATGGGAGTAAAAGGAATAAGTTTTAGATGGATCTCATAAGATAGTATAGACGGTTCAATTTTGAAGACAAGGAAAAACCAATCTAAAGAGATACATAGGTGGATAGCTTGAAAGTTTAAACACAAACCTTAATGGTTTAAGGTGTTTTACCCTAGGTTAGATGTTAGTTTATTAAATTCTAGATAAAATAACCATTATTATAAGCTTATAATCATATCCTTTTTTTATATCAAGTTGCATGGTTATTTCATTATGGATGTTTTTTTAGGATCACATAATTAATGAATTAACAAGAATGAAATATAGAACTAAAATATACTGGCTTATGTGTAAATATTCTTTAATACAAGGTTAATAACTTAAGTAATCCAAATTAATATTAAAAATCATGTAATAAAGATAATAGTTATAAATTTACACATAAAAGTATCAAATCTATTGATAAAATATTAAGTCGGTATAGCCTTCCATTACTTCAGTTAGAATCGAACCATAGTTTAAAGTGCTTGACCATCCAAATTTATGGTGCTTTAAATTATCGCGGAACTCTAACTTGAGGTTTTGGGCTGACTTAACTTGGTTCACATCAAAGGTTGACTTTTGAAGCAGGACTTGGTGTAACTAAGATGAAATGGTTGAGGAAATATAAATTAATGATTTTAGGATTAGGGAGTCCACTCAATGGATCAAGGAACTGTAAGTTAATGCAGTTAGAATTTGGAATGCATACTAAAAACTGTCCAAGTTTCTTGACCAACCAATGTTGGGGTAATGAGAAGGGGAATATGGATCCTTTCCACTAGGATATCCATGAAATAAGATATTCTGAAGCCAATGGTGAGAGATATCCGGTTTCGATAAAATAGTTGGAGACTAATAAATATAATATTTATTTATTTGTCAATTTTTTTTTTCAAATGAAGTACCATATCTCGACATATCTTATTTTTAGAAATGAAATTAAAATGACATCAAACTTACCATTATGATCAAATCTTGATAAGGAAATACTTATCACTGGTAAAATCTTCCAAGAATGAAAAAGGTTCTTACATGTCATCCTTCTCCATGAAAGGAAATTGTATGTGCAACATTTTTCTAGTTACGCCTGTAAATAAGGCAAGTGATGAAGAGATATATCTCTATCAGAAACATCTGAATGATGATACAAATGTTCAATGCTTCATGTTATCATCCATGTCCAATGATATTTTGAAGCAACATGAGGGAATAGACACATATAACATTATGTATCACCTTTTGAATCTCTATCAAGAGAATACATGATAAAATAGGTATGAGATCTCCAATGCTTTGTTCATAACTAAGCTTGGAGTTTCTGTGCCAGTTGGGACTCATGTAGTCAAGATTATTGGATACATCAAATGCTTAAAAATATTTGGGATTATATTCCTAGATTATTTTCATACTGATATCATACTTTCATCATTTCCCAATACCTACTCTATTTTTATTATTAATTATAATTTGAACAATAATGAGAATATTCTTTTACAAATTCTAACCATGATTATCCAAGTGGATAAGGACATGGGGTGTGACCAACCCACATTCCTTATGGTGAATAAGAAAAGGAATGATAAGGAAAATTGTCCTAAGACTTATAAATAGTCTAAATCTTCTGAGCACCATCTTACCAAGAAGGGGAAGATCCATAGGCAGGGTAAGGAAAAGGAGGCAATATATTTTACATGTGGAAAGTCAGGCCACTAGAAGAGGAACCACACCAAGAAGTAAGGGGAATCTAAAAACGTGTTCATTATCAAGTGAGATATTTCTATATATACACATTGGGTATTAGATACATCTTGTAGGGCTCACATCTGTATCTAAATGTAGGAATCAAGTAGATTCTGAAATATTTCCAAAGGAGAGGTGGATCTGAGAGATACCAATAGAGAAAGGCTGGAAACCCAAGCCATTAGTGACTACCACCTTTCATTTCCAATAAGAATGGTTTTTGTTTTAAAATATTGTTTTTTATGTAACTATAATTACCAAGAATATAATTTATGTATCTTTCCTAGATACAGATGGGTTTATTTTCAAATTTGGAAATAAAAGTTTTTTATTTTATAAGGAAAACATATGGTATGGTATGACGCATTTAAATAATGGTCTTTATGTATTAAATTACAATAACCAAGTGTTTTTAATCTATAATGAATCATGTTCACACGACTCATCTAACACCCAAATTTTGAATCACCGTTGTAGTCATGTAAACAAGAAGCGTTTGACAGGACTCTATTAGAGATGGTTATTTAGACTCTTTAGAGTTAAAAACACTTGATATATTTCATGCTTGTCTATAATGAAAAATGACCGAATCACCATTTGGTGGACAAGGTTAAAGGGCCTTAGAGATTCTAGGATTGTTACACACTGATGTGTTTGACCATTTCCAGTAGATGGTAGAGGTGGATATTCTTACTTCATAACTTTTACTGATTAATTGAGTAGATATGGATATATCAACTTGATGAAGTATAAGTCTGAGTCATTTGAGAAATTCAAGGAGTTCAAGAATGAATTAGAAAATCATCTTGGTAAGAAGATAAAGAATTTTTTATTGGATCGAGGTGGTGAATATCTTAACCAAGAGTTCATCGATTTTACATGGGTGTTTGGGATTATATCTCAACTCACTCCACATTGTACACCATAGTGGAATGGTATTAGTGAAAGGAGGAACTATACCTTGTTGAACATGGTAGGGTTGATGATGATTCATGTATATATTCCATTATCCTTTTGGGGATATGCATTACAAACTGCAGTATACACATTAAAATGATTACCAACTAAAGAGGAAAATGAAATTCCCTTCGAGATATAAAGTAGACAGAAATCCATTTAATTGCATACAAGTTTATGCAGTTGTGAGGCATTTGTTAAGGCCTTATTAGGCAAAAAACTAGCACCCCGAGGTAGGAGGTTCATCTTTATAGGGTATCCCAAGGAAACAAAGGGATACTACCTATACAACCCCTAAAACAAGAAAGTTAATATCGTTAGACAATCCATCTTTCTTAATAAGAGGCACATACTCAAAAAGGATAGTGGGATAAATATTGAATTAAATGAACTTGATGCTCAAGTACACTAGAGTTGGTATAGGAACATATTCTATAGGTCCCCATGGAATAAGTAGTTTATGAAACACAAGTACTACATAGGTTTGTAAGAGAGGTAAGATAACAAGAGAGATATGTTTTTCTAGTCACCGAGGATGGTGTTTCATTATTGGTTAACAATGATGAACCTATATCCTACAAGGAGGTAGTAGGTAGACCATAAGCTTCAAGATGGTAAGAAGCTACAAATTATAAAATGGATTCCACGTATCAGAACCAAGTTTGGGTTCTAGTCAATGTGTCAGTTGTTGTAAAGCCTATTGGATGAAAATGAGTTTTCAAGAGGAATCTAGACATCGAAGGTAAAGTAATTACCTCTAAAGAAATTCTTGTGGCTAAATTGTTTAAAAAGAATCAAGGAATTTACTATGATGAAAACTTTTCACCGGTTTCCGTGTTTAAATACATCAGAATAATACTTACTATAGCAACTTACCACGACTATGAGATTTGGTAGATGGATGTAAAAACTACATTACTTAATGGGAACCTTCAAGAAGATGTCTATATGGAACATCTATAAGGGTTTGTGACTCCAGGTGATGCCAACAGGATTTTCAAGTTACAGAGATCCATTTATGGATTCAAGCAAGCATCTAGGTCATGGAACATTCTATTTGATAAATCCATAAAAGAATTTGGTTTCATTAATAATGAATGTGAGACTTGTGTTTAAAAAGGGTTTAATGGGAATGATATAATTATCCTAGTAATATATGTTGATGAAACATTACTTATTAGAAACAACATACTACTCTTATAATCTGTTAAGGACTGGTTAAAAAAGTGATTCTCTATGAAATACTTAAGTGAACCAGCCTACATTCTAAGGATCGAGATCATTCGTGATAGATCCAAGAGGATGCTTGGACTAAGTCAAGGAAAATATATTTGCCAGATACTAAAGAGATTTACTGTGGAACAATCTAAGAGGGGATTGGTTCTAGTGTCACATAGTTTATATATTTATAAGAAAATGTGTCCCTAGACACAACAAGAGAAAGAGAGAATGAGGAAGATCCCATATGATTCTACGATAGGATCAATAATGTATACTATGTTATTTAATAGAATTGATGTTGCCTATGCATTGAGCATGGTAGGAATATATCAAGCAGATCTAAGAGAACAATATTGGACTGCTATCAAGGCTATCCTTAAGTATCTGAAAAGAACTAAGGATATGTTCCTAGTGTATAGAGGAAATGAGGATCTAGTCATTAGAGGTTATACTGATGCCAATTTTCAAATAGATCAGAATGATATAAAGTCACAAGAATGATATGTTTTCTGTCTCAATAGAGGATCTGTGAGCTAGAAGAGTTCAAAGTAGCCAGTTGTCACTGATTCTATAGCAGAGTCCAAGTATATAGTGGCTTATGATGCTTCCAAGAAGGCTATTTGGATTCAGAAATTTTTCTAGGATCTTGATGTGGTACCTAGTAGTAAATACCCTATCACATTGTATTGTGATAATACTATATTGGAGACTCTTGCAAAAGGGCCAAGGTCACACCAATAGACAAAGAACATTCTCAAGAAGTATCACCTATTTAGGGATTTCTATCATTGGGGTGAAGTTGTAGTAGACATAGTACCCACAAAAGAGAATATGGTAAACCCCCTGACTGAAGGCCTATTTCAGTAGAAGCATGAGTATCAAGTGATAGCTAGTAGACTAAAGGTTATTAGAAATTGACTCTAGTGTAAGTGAGATTCTATTGGAGTTAGTTCCCTAGAACCAACTTATTTTTTTTACTTTATGATAAACTTGTATTCATATATTTGAATATTAATAAACTAATTATCAAATCATGATTTTTCTTCTACATAACATTGAATGTGATAATTTCCTAAGAGTTTCTGTCACACTAAAAGGTCATAGTAGTTCCTCACTATGATGAGAACCCGAATGTGCTATGAAATTATTCTTGAATATATGTTATATATCTAGATGATATCATTTTAAGGACACAAATGATATAGGCTATCAGGGGTGGAGACTCATTGGACTTTGAGGCACCTTATCATAGTGTACTCCCTGGGTAATATCTAGTAGGATATTATGAGAAGGAGACTTTCCAGTAGAAAATCTATATTTAGGTATCATTGGATGTTCCTATTTGTAGATGTGTGTATTTCCACTTAGACTTTAATATTATTATTAATGAGTATTATGAGTCACACAGTTAGATGTATTGGTGAAAAACCATGAAGATAAATGTTCACAGAAAGGTAGGATATGTTGGGTGTGTCATGAGTAATATTGCATTAATGAATAATGTGAGAAATGATTTATCCCTTTTTTAACATAAGTTAATATCTTGGGACCTTTTATGGAAATTATATTGCCTAAATAAATCCATGGACATGGTGTACTATAAGCAAGTTTAATTTCCCGAATGTCAAAGAAAGAGATATTGAGAATATAGATTGATGGAAATGGTATACAACCTGCTCAATTTGAGATATTTTGATAAAGGGATTATATTACATAGTAATAATTCATGTGAGGTGATATATCACTACAATATTAACTTATTTATTTATGGGTTCTTTGGTATGTTGCTATATGCTAACCTTGGACTTTAGGCTGCTTCGCCTAATGCCACTAAGAAAGAGGCCTAAAGGGTCACACATTATGTGTATCCAGAATCCCAGTTAAATAATATATTATTATTTATTATTTAATAGGTTGAATAAATATTATTCCCATACATGGTTTAATAATTATTCATTTATTCTTGAACGAATTTATTTCATCACTAGTTATTCGAGATAATATATATTATGAACAGAATATTTAATAAATATTTTTTTTAGTAAATAAAAAATTTATTTATTTATTAGTGAATAATGCAGTGATATTTATTTAATAAATAAATTGACATTATTCATGGCCCAATAAATACTGTGAAGGAATGGAGGATCGAGTTTAATCGTCCAGTGAGAAATAATAAATATTTATTTATTTTAATTAAATAATATTTAATTATAATTTTCAAGTTGACCGCATGTCAAGAAATAATAATAATAATATTATTTTACATGGGGTATTGCTAGGATTAAATAAATAAACAAGGAACTTGTGAAATTATTTTATTTTAACCCTAGTAATATAAATACCCAATTATATTATTTTCTCTATAATCCAATACATTTTTCTTGGTTGTGCACAACAGATTTGAAGAATCCAATCAAGCCTAAAGATATCCCTTCTCCAAGAATGCTCCCAAGATTGGAGAGCAATCCCCATCCACCAGATCAAGGATAATGCTTTGGAAGTGGTTCTTGATGTGATCAAAGGCGGGCGATGCAAGAACAAGGATCTGCCATGCTAGCACCCAGAGATTCCTTCAACTACTTCTGGAGATTTGTGGAATGCATATAGATCACTACTAGAGGAAATATGCACTTGGTTTCTACAACGAAATGATGGTGCACTATAGATCTATCATAAATTCATCAAAAAAGAAAGAATTCAAAAAATGCAATTCTTTATTAAATTAAATTTATTATAAATTATATGTGATGATCCACTCTTTGGTTCCAGCATGATTAATCATATCCATATTTGATTCAATTCCATTGATCATAGTGATTAAACATCATATAGATCTCATATGGATCATCCATCATGACAAAAGAAATGTTGGTAACCACCCATATCAATGCTTCCACTGCGCCTGGAACCTAAAACCTTCTCTTTTTATGGTGTTACAATCAATCAGTGATAAATTTACACTACCCTATAATATTAAATGTTCATTAGGTTTGGTTGGAGTGGATTGTTTTCATGGATGATACCAAGGTAATACATCATTTCCCTTTTCTTTTTTCACATTTCATTTAAAAATAAACCAATTAAAAGTTTTAAGGATATATTTAGATAAGAATTCTGTGACCAAAGTAAAAAATCTAATTCAAGTGAATGATATAGGAAACAATTTCAACTTATCTCTTAACATAGGAAGCCAATTATGGAATATACAACTTGATCATCTTAGCCAAAAATCATGAGTAGGATCATTTAAGGAGAAAATGTTTGTAACCTGCCAACACTAAAAGGAGAAAGGAATATGATTTTCTCAACATTCCTAAATAGAAATTTTTTAACTCTTCACAGAATAATTTAGAGATACATTCAATCCAATAACACTAGGAAATATTGTACTCATAATTTATGATTTGTGGTTTCACATACCTCCTTCCATAAGCATAAATAATTTTATTAATTTAATTCTAGTTTTCATATATATAAAATTGTGTTTATTATTGATAATGGAATGGTGATAGTAATATCATGATTTTAATTTGTTTTAAATGTTATAAATTAATGTTTTTTTAAAATTAACTAACACAATTATTAAAATAATAATGCACAAAATGAACTTGATGAAATGATATTTTCCTATGAAATTATTGATGAAATTACTATAAATGATATATGGGTGTGCTGTAAATAATGGTATTTGGTATTCCTAACACTGGCACAATTAGCATTGTTGTATCTCTACCACTATAAATTTGTTTTTTTTAAAAAAAACTTGGTTATTATTTTTAGTGATAATCATTTTTCATTGATATATTATCCAATAATTAGAGTTGATGATATTAATGTTTTATAACATTTCATAATTCAAATCAATAATATTTTTGTTGAGTTCTACCCCATAAGGTTCGTCAAAGAACTATAAAAAATTATTAAGAAATGAATATTTTTTTATTATTTTTAATAAAAAAATATATGTAAAATATATAAAATATATGAAATATGGAATAAATACATAATATAATTTCATGAAATCATCATAGACAACATAATTTTTAGGCATATTTTATTTTTGTTATTCAATGTTCCTATCAATGGGAAATCATCTCTATAGAAATGACCAGCGGGTTACGATCAATTATTAAAGCTTCTATCATTACTAAACAATAATTAAAAACTTTTTAATTTTAATAAAGAATAATAAATGGATATGATTCATTATAAAAGATATTTATATGATGTTTAATTTTAAAAATTTGTAGTTTTAAAGAATAAATAACAATTTCAGTAAACATAACATGTAGAAAGAATTAAATATTTATATGAAAATGAGTCAAGTATGAATCCATGTTATATGTTTCATGGAATTTTATATAGACATAAACATAGTCCATTTATTTCAATATAAAAATTTATTTTGAATTTTACTACTTTGAATAATAACTACATAACATAAAAATTTTCAATACATTGTAAATTAGTGTATTCACTGTAAAACAGTTAATAAAAATAAACTAATATTTATCCAAGTGTGACTCAATGGTTTTATTAGAAAAATATTATTATATAAATTAAAATGATAGTTTTTAGTAGATTTTTTTTCATAGAAATAAAAAATTAAATAAATGTATATTATATAGAAAGGTAGTAGAATGAAACTAGAAAGACTAGAATGTTTGAGGGGTGTATAATAACATTCTAGTAAAGACTATTAGATCTTGGAGAAGAAAATAAAATGAGTTGGGGATGTTTGGTTCTCAATATTTATGAATGATTTTTTTTGAAATGGTATCATGAACAAAAATCTATCAAATTTAATTTCTAAATTATTTTGCATCATTGACAACTTATTGGAAAGAGAAGAATGAAACACTATTTATGAAAGAGTTTTATATTTTGGGAAAACATAAAGTTATTTTGGTTGAATAGATTTTTTATTGAATATAATTTTTTAAAATTATGTCTACTTAATTATGTTATTTATTTTTATCAGGAAAGGTCGTGATATAGGGTTTTTGGGATTTTTTCCTAACACAAAATAGCTTTGAGGAGAGGGTTCCACCTAGTTCTATTTGGAGGGATTATATCTATGTTTTTTTTGGTTTATTATGTTTTTATTTTGTTTTATCTTTTTTTTTCTAGGGTGTCATGACATTGGTGGTTGTAAGATAGTGTGGTGGGGGATGAAACTCCCATAAGAATTCTGCTATGCCACATAGAGATGGTTGGGTAAATCAAGAAGAGGATCAACTAGGACCGAGGTTAATCATGAAGTCTCTTTACAAAAATAAAAAAATGAGGACTGAATCATGACTCCATAGAAATCCTACAAAGGCACTCTAAAACCCATCATCATATCAAGATGAGTTTATTTAAAAATTTTATATGTATAATAAATACACTTTAAAAGAAATATAAACATTAATCAAGAATAAAAATCCACTGTCTTCCTTATGGACTATCTCTACAATTTATCAACAAAGAAACAAGCCATTCAATAAACCCCATCCAGATATATAAATGCTTAACAATTCCAATTTTAAAAAAATCAAACCGACAACCATGGGCCATGTCACTTTTAGAACCCATTTCTCATTTAATAAAAAACACATTTGTTTACCAACACATTTATTCTTATTAATTTCCCATTAATTTACATATTGATGGTTGTGAAAATCCATTTCACAACCATCAAATTATTCAAAAATTCCATTTTATCCATTTTACTATAAGTATCACTTTAATATATTCTAATTTTATGTCCATAGGCAAATATACCATTTAACTAGCTAACTCAAACATTAAAATAGTTACTTAAGATATTTAATAGGGGATATCTTTCTAAGTATGAATACATGTAAAAAGGGTTATTGAATGTCAGAAAAAAACATATTAAAACATTTCATTTTAATTAGGTCAATCCATAGAATGCCGAGATGACCACACTACTCATGCACTTAAATAAATACGTGGGTCTATGGGTTAATTCAAAGGGGCCACCTACGCCATTCTCAAAAAATCCCACTCATCCAATATAGATACCCTGTTTCATAGGAAAAGGGAGAAATCTCAATAAATGAAAAACACATAGAAAATATGGCATATCAGATTAAAATGATGATACAAAATTAACTGCTAAAATAAATAAAGAAAGAAGAAAAGAAGAATCATGAGAAAACCATGGGGTTTTGATTTTAGGAGATGATGCTTCTAATGACCAATGATAAAGGTAAATACATCCTTGGGATGAAGAGAGGAGAATGGGCATGACAGTGGGGTCTACTAGCCAATATGGGGGAGAAATCACAAGTAACGGGTTTAAAGAAACAAGGGGGGAAATTACCATTTTCCCTTTTATAAAAAAACCACTCAACAGCTCCCTGTCCGAGCTTGAAGAAGACGTGAAGACGTGAAAGGTGTAAAAAATGAATAATTGAGTACATTTGGAGGCGTTAAAAAAATAAATTGGGACATACCTTAGATTTGGAGAGGATCAAATTGTAGAGAAAGTTGAGCGATGACCGCAGTAGGGTTCAACAAGAGCAATGAAAATAGTTTGGTTTCATGAGTGATTGAAGGCAATAGTGAGGAGATTCTGGTTAGGGTTCCTTTTTTATGTTTTTGTTAGGCTTTTCTCAACACTTTCAAAAAATCACTGATAAAGAGTAGTTTTATTAACGCTAAAATAGTAAGAGCCTATAAAATTACTATTTATCAACACATTTTTAGCACTCATAAAAATTCACCTTAAAAAAGTATTTATATATAATTATAATTAATATATAATTATAAATATAATAAATATATTTAGTATTTAAATATATTTATTATAATTTTATAATTATTTAATTAATTAATCATTTATTTATAATTATAATTATAAATAAATATATTTAAAAAGTCCTTATATATAATTATTAATATATTTGTATAAATATATATTTATTATTATGTAATTATAAATATAATAAATATTTTTATTATAATTTTATACTAATTTTAATATATATATATATTTGTAATTTCAGAAATAATTTTTTTAAAATTATATCTATTTATAATTGTATAATTAAATATTTAAATTAAAAAAATTATTAAAAATTCATTTAAATATATTAATTATAAAAATTTCAAAAATATTTTAAATGTTAAAATAGAATAAATAAAAACAAATAAATATTATTCAAAAAAATTACAAACACATTGAAAATATTACATGTATAGTAAATAAATATGTGTATAAATAAATATTACAAAATGACAGAATATATTTTTAACATTATAATTGAATATATAATAATAATTGAATAAATTAAATTAAATAAATTAAAAAAATATTAAAAATTGAATTCGCAACATTTACGTAAATTATAAACATACATATGTACACATGCACATCTAAACACACACATATACATACACACATGTATATACACACATGTATACACACACATACACATACATACATGCAGTTATACATGTACATATATTTTAAATTATTTAATATCAATATAAATATATATCAAAATAAATATATTCATTTATATATTATATAATTATTTAAATAAAATATCAATATATTATATTTATTTTAATTATATACACATTTTTTAATTAATGTATATAAATAAACTATTAAATATTTTGACTCATATAAATTTGAAATTTTTTTATATAAAAAAATTATGAAAATAATATTCATTTTTATTAAAAGTTATATAAATCATATCTATATATTAATTTAATATATATATACTTATTGTAATATAAATCTTATATATATTTATTTATAATTATAATTATAAATATATATTTATTCAAGATAGTGCAGACCACGGGTTGTAGGCCATGGTCCCAAAATTTATTGAAAATCAAGAAAAGACAAGGTATAAGAGGAGATAACAAAAGGAAACAAGTGACATGCCACATCCATAAAGGAAAAAGAAGACATCAACCTATAAATAGAAAAGAGCCCAGCTTTGTGATCAACCACCACCTCTACCTCTCGGATGTCGACCCCTCATCCAAGTCTTGAGCTATTCCGATGTCCTATTATCCACATCAGTCATGTTATCTAGTGAGTTGGGATCCACAAGGGGCTTAGGATACTATCTTACAACTTGATCTGGGACCTCTGGTTGAAGAGGGTTACCAAATTCCTCCAGATAAACCTCCATACTATGAGACTTATTAAGGATTCGAGGAAAAATAAAATGATTATTACCAAATTATAGTGGGGCCACCATAGTTTCATGGGTAGTAGCTACAAACCTATGCTCCAACCTACTAGCATCACCCAAAGTAGAGGATCGGTTCGCCGCTCTACCCATGCTCTTTTTTGAGGAAGCAACAACCTTAAAATTCAACCCATCCACATCTGAATTATGAGATTTACCTTTAAACGGGCCTTTAGAGCATTTTTTTGATTTAAACATCAAGGAATCCTTGAAATAAAAGGAATCCCAAATCTTCAGCTTCCCTTTGTGAGCACTAACTATAATTAACATGTCCTATTGTATTATCTACTGATCAATTTCACCCCGAATCTCCAATTCTAGTGCATTTTGGTCATCCTCATTAATGGATTGAGTGGCAACATCCTCTATATAATCCCAATTTATATATGTTTTACTCAAATAGTGTATGTACTCTAGCTTAGTGTCCTACACAACCAACACACCATGCTGATCCAAACTTTGGTCCAAACTCCTATCTCCATCACCCATATAAGAATCAAAACCATAGACTTCTGCATCCAAATGTTGCTGCTCTAAACCAAGTTAAGTCATACTAGCATGCCCAATGCCTACCCTAGTCACTTGTGGAGACTCTTCAATACTCTCAACATCCACTTTATGTCCCTTATTACTGTATTAATTAGAGGATTCATTCCCTTTTTGAGAGAAAACTGAGCAGAACAAATTCATTTTTTATTTCTCTTTGAAGTGTCCAATAGACTGAAAATTCGACCAGAATAGAGGAATATTTTCATAGAAAACTTTAAAATTCAAAGCATCATCATTAGTATATAAAATTACCTTATCAATTAAAGAATAATTTAGATCCAATTCAATCAAAATTCCATAAAAAAACCCATACCATGCTTCCTCAGCAGCCTTATTCATCTTGATCGGTATACCAATCATCGAGGCGATGTTAAAGAGAATTTTTGAGTGCGATAAAATCTAGTTGAGGCCAGAAATCCTTACTCAAATTTGTACATGAGTGATTTTGAAGGAGAATAGAGAGAATTAGGGATCCCATTCTTAAATGCACATCTGACTTGGCTTTAAATCGATTGATCCATTCCCCCATGCCTTCCTCTTCAAATCAACTGAAGGAAAGATGGGGTGATAATACCCACACCCCATAGGTACACACTTCCAATTGTTGAAGCCCTATAGCGAGGAGATATGGCATGAAAGGTATTTGACCTTCCAAGGTTGACACCCTGCCAGTAGAATAACCCACGTAGTAATTGAAAATCCACGTATCTTGTACCTTTAAAGTATTTCTTCATGATTTTCAGTGACATGGGTGGTACCATCCCTCTTGAAAATAAAATATGAAGAACCTTCTTTCATAGAAGAGAAGATACGTTGAGTTTCGGTATCCACAATAGAGCCACTATGAGGAACCCTTGCTCCTTCGTCCTTTACCGAGGGGGAAAACGTGGATATTGAAGCATCTCTTGGAAATAAATGCTTTTGGAAGCATCAAATTAGAGGAAGATGAAATCAAACAAGAGTCCATCGAAGAACCCTAGAAGAATCCTGTGCAGCCATGGTCACCTGTTGAAGATCGCCTCACGTCCATCCTCCAATATATATATATATATAATCATATATAATTATAAATATATTTATATATAAATATATTATTATATGTATATATATAATTATATATATTTATTAATATATAAGTGTATAAAATTATAAATGTAATAAATATATATCATTTAAATATATTTATTATAATTTTATAATTATATATATATATATATATTTATAATTCTAATTATAAATAAATATATTTATAAATATTTGTATATAAATATAAATATTTGTATATAATTATATATATATTTTAATATATAAATATAATAAAAATATTTATTACTTAAATATATTTGTCAGAATTTTATATTTATTTAAATATATAATTATTTATTTAAATATATTTATTATAATTTTATAATTAGTTAAATATATATTTATTAATTTATAATTTTATAAATACTTTTTTAAAACACTATATATAAATATTTAAATTATTAAAAAAATATTAATATATCATGTTTATATAAATTATGTACACACCTTTTTTAATTAATGTATACAAATAAACATTATTTTTTTAATAAAAATATGATAATTATATATATATTAATAATATTTATTAATAAAAGTTTTTCTTAGTGCTGATTTATATCCACCTTTATCAACGCCAACCCTTTTATCAACGCTTTATGTTTATCGCTAATAAAAGTAGGCACTTTATAAGCCACGATCTGTGGTAGTGCATGTTATATCTTTTTAAAACAAGCACTACTGAAAATATGAGCTTTAATAGCGCTAATAATATCTTTCATCAATGCTTAACAAATGTTGATATTGTAAGAGTCTTTAAAAGACAATGAATTTTTTTCAGTGCTAAAAATAGTAATGATAAAAGGTGTCCTTTTTCGATGCTAGTTTAAAACTAATAAAGTAATAACCGTTTATCATCACTATTTCTAGCATAGATAAAATCTAAGCTATAGTAATTTGCTACTAAAAATACAGCACACTGTAGTTGTAAAAAGAAAATTTAATTTCAATTAAATTTGCATCCCAAATACAAAAAAACACTATATTATGAACATTTAAAACATTAGTTTATACAATTACATTGTCATGTTCAATTTATCACAAAAATCAAAAAATCAAAATATATTAATGTTTCATTGCCTTTGGACCTCGACCCTCTCTCAAAAGAGCCTAATCATGATACCATTTTCCAAACAAACCACCACAACTCGATCAAAAGAGTGCACCTATATAAAAGGCTATTTCTTATGTTAGTAATACTATAAAGAAATAAATTAAACATAAATATGAAACAATGAATTAATAATATGTTAGTTTTGTTAGGATAAAAAATAACTGACCCTTCAGTACAAAGATAATTGCGAGATAAAAACAATCATCATAATAATATTTCAAGTGAATTTAAAAAATAAAAAAATATAATAGAATTATTTGGATTAATGTTAAGATGATGTTTACAAAAAAATAATAAAATAAAAGAATTTAAATGGATCCTTGTCATAAAAATATATGACGTTAAGTTGAATAAAATATAGTTATTTAATTCAATTCACAACTTATCATGATTTTATAATTTTTGGAATGAAATTAGAAAATTATCATATTTAATAATTTTACAATTTGTTAATACACCCATTGGTGCAGTGTGTACCAACCAGTGTTAACATACCATTAATTAAAAATGAAAAGGGTTGAGATATTTTTATGTTTAATTTAATATTTCTTGACACTCATTCATCATTTTTACACTCATATTTCACATTTTTTCTGGGTGAGGAGTAGGTCATGGGGTTTAATTTCCAGACCTATGTCTTTACATTAGTATTATTTCCTTACATTATGTTTATCAATACCTGATGTAATCTAAAGGTTTTTTTAGGAAAATAGTTTGTAAAAAATTAATTTTAATGGGTCAATATTTATGGTCCGGAGTCTTGAGTTACATTAACAAGTTTTTAAAACAATATATTAGGGGTTATAATGAATATCATAATAAAAAACCTAAAAAAGAACATTTTAAATCCATCATGGCTAGGTAAATATTTCCATCTAGAAAGAGGATAAGAATCTTCTCTAGTTGAAATCTTTTACTTGAAAGTCCAGTCTCATTTAGATTTTTCCATACATCAAAATAATAATAATAATAATAATAATAATAATAACAACAACAACAAAAACAAAATAATAATAATAGCCCTTCAACTAAGAGACCTCCCGCCTACAAAATTTTATATATTGATATTTCTTTCCCTTTTCTTAATAACAAAGGTTTTCAAAAAAATAATTGTAAGGGTCATAACAAACCAACTCGAAATCATTTATTTATTATATAAACAATTTATAAATTAAAAAAGTTTTTCATTTAATTTTTTTAATTGAAAAAAATCAAACTTTTTATCACGTAGGAAAATAATAAATTTGTTATTCTTATAAAATATATACATTTTTAATGAAAATTTAATTATTTTTTAAATAATTTTAAAAAATTATAATTTATTTTCTATATAAATATATGATTTATTTTAAATAAAATAAATGAAAAAATAATATAAATAGTTTTAAGTTAAACTATAAATATATATATTGATTATCAACATATAAAATTTTATTTTATTCAGGTTTAAAATATTTTTTATATTCATAATTTAGAAATTTGTGAATAATTTATAAAATTTTAATTTATATTTATGTTTCAAAGAAATAATAATTTCTAGATAAATTTTTATCAACTAACATACTGATTATATACTTAAAATGATAATAAATTTTATCTGAATCTAAGACTATAATAAATTTTAAATTCAACTAATCTCATTATAAAATAGGTTTTTAATTTTTAATTAAATATTGTTAGTTTTTAGATAAAAAATATTTTTTAGTGGTATAAAAAATCAATTATATTCTCCTGTGTAATAATTAACCTAATGAAATCCATTGAAAAATATTTTTTTTTAAATTTCTTTTAAAAAATCATAGTGAAAAATTACACTACAATGCTACATGGAAAATTTTAGGTGGTCAAAAAATAATTTTTTAAATTTTATAAAAATTATTATAGAAATTTCCACTATATTTTTCAGTTTAAAAAGTATTATTTAAATTTTTATTAAAATACCCCTTTATACAAAAGTGTAACTTTTTAGTGAAAATGAAAAAATATTCATTAGAAAATTCTATTTCTAAATTCAAATGATAAATTCAATTAAATATATTCATTATAAAATATAATGAAAAAATTTAGGTTGTTAAATACCACTAAAAAATTAATTGAAAATCTTAAATGGGAAATTAAATTATAAAAATTGGAATAAATAATTTCACTAAAAAAATCAACCTAAAAAACTTATTTCTTCAAATAAAAAATTATAGTGAAATTTCCAATAAAAATTTCACTAAAAATTTGAAAGATTCAACTTCAAACATTCAAAATAAAAATCAAGTGAAAACATTTACATGAAAATTTCATTGGAAAATTCTAATGAAACTTTTAACTGATCTAACGAGATTTTTTTTTTAAATTTCAATGAAATAATGAATGAAATTTTTTACTAATTCAACTGGAAGAATTTACGTGAATATTATAATAGAAAATTTTAGAGGAAAATTCAAATGAGAACCTTTAATTAGTATTTTCAGTGAAAAAGTCACTCATTTGAGTAAAAACTTTTAATAAAAAGTGATGTAGTAAACTTTTAGAAAACAAATTCATCAAAAAAATCTAATAGAAATTGTCACTAAAAAATTTCCTCATTTCAACTATAAACTTTCGATATAATAATATATAGAAAATTTTTAATAGAAAACTCTAAGAGAAACATTTAATAAAACATTTCACTAAAAATTTCACTATTCCCTTTAGAAACTTCCATTGAATAGTTTTAGATGAAATTTCATGGAAAGTTGTAGTGGAAATTTCATCAAAAAATTTAGTGTAAATTTCACAAAAAATTATAGTGGCACATTCATTGAAACTTCAATGGAACTGTTACTAGAAAATTTCAGTGGAAGATTCACTAAAAATTCTAGTGTGATCTATCACTAAATAATTTCAATGAAAAATTTTCAAAATAAAATTTCACTAAAAGTCACATTGAAATATTTTGGTGAATAAGTCTAATGAATTTTTTTACTAAAAATTAACTTATAAAATTGGGTTCTTTCACTAAAAATTCTAGTGGAAATGTTTATTGAAAAATTTAAGTAAAAAATTTAACTAGAAAATTCCAGTGGAAACATCCATCAGGGAATTCTAGTTTAATCTTCAAGTAGAAAATTTTAGTGAAAACATATGTAGAAAAATTCTAGTGCCTACTTCAACTATAATCCGATTGAAATTTCTAATACAAAATTATTTTTTAAACAATCACTAGAAAATTCTAGGTGAATATTTCAATTGAATTTTTAGAAATTTCTGTGCCAACTTTCACCTTAAAATTATAGTTGAAACCATTATTATAAATTCATAGTTGAAAATTAAAATGGAAAATTGTAATATAATCTTCCATTGAGAAATTTTAGTGAAAACTCCCACTAGAAAATTTCACTTGAAACCTCGATAGGAAAACACCACTTGAAACTTCCACTGGAAAATTCCACTTGAAACTTTCAATAGAAAATTCTAGTTGAAACATCCAGTCTACAAAATTTTAATAGAAACTTCAACTTTCACTAGAAAATTACAATTGAATCTTATAATGGAATGTTTCAAAATTATAGTGTCAACTTATTCTAGAAAATTCCTATTGAAACCTCTATGAGAAAATTCACGTTGAAGATAATAATGAAAAATTCCAATGACGAATTCTACTAAAAAATACCAACAAAAACTTCTAATGGATATTTTTATAGAATCCACCAATAGAAAATTCCCATCAAAACTTCTAATAGAAAATTAAAGTGGAAACTTAAATTTCCATAGGTAAATTCCTGTGGATTTTTTCTATCATAAAATTCCAATGAAAACATAAACATCAACTTTAGATATCTCATTGAAATTATTCCAATTGAATTTTTAAATTGAAAACTTTAAATAAAATTTTTATCCCTTAAAAGTTAAACCATTATTTTTTTCCAAAAAATAAATAAACCTTGATGATGTAAAATACGAAATATTTTTATGATTTTAAAAAATATTTTTGATGCCATCCCAAAAAAATAGTCCTTGTTTGAGAAAACATATCAGCTTTTTAAATAATTAAAAAAATTATATATAATTTATGAAGCATGTATTCTTTATTTTCCTAATTAATTTTAAAAACTAATACATATATTATTTGATCATTTTTTTGTGTGCTCAATTTTTTTTATATTGGTCTAATATACCCTTTAATTAATGCCATCCTTTGATCATGAATCATGTAAAAAATCCAAATGTCTCCATCTTAGGTTATTACTGGATGATCCCATGATTCAGGGGACTAAAGATGATAAAAATCCCTAGAAAGATTCACCGATACTTGTAGAATCTGCTACAACTGAATATGGTTTTCATCTATAATATGGTGAACATTACATATATTCTTCAACATAGTACCATGGTTTTATAATCCCATTGTACCTATCCATATATTTATTTGTACATATAATTTGAATTTCCCATTGAATCATTTTCTTGTGTAGGATTTTTCCCATTTTTGGATTCACTACTTGGCATTTTCTACCCAATATTTTTTTCTTTCCCACTTGAAAACTGAAAAAAGGGGCACTAAATTAGTAAGGTTAGTTTTTAAAAAGATTACATTTTTAATAAATCAATTAGTTATTATTAGAAATTATAAATATGGTTGATTCACATCAAAGGGTTTTAGGTTTTTGATTTTTTTGGACATTTTCATGTTAATGTTATTTGGTTGTTTTATTTATAGCTCTGGATCCTCCTGTGTGTATTCACATAGGTAAGTGGAGGGTGGTTGGTTGTAAGGATATTTTTTTAATCCAAAACAAGTGTAGTGCACTACTACATATTCACGCTTATTTAGAGATAATCTTTATTAGTGCTAAAAAAGCACTGATAAAAGGGGACTTTTATTAGTGCCAACTAAAATTATTGACAAACATGGTCTTTAGTAGTGCTAACTAAAAGAGCTGATAAAATTATACCATTTTGCAGTGCCTTTATTATCATTGATAAAATAACCCCTTAAATAGCACTAAAAAAGTTATTATAAAGGGCACCATGAATAATTTAATTTATATATACACATTTATATATTTTTAAATATGATTCAAATAGTAATATGTTATATATATGTATATAAAATATATAAATATAATTTATATAATTATATTATAAAAAATTATATCAATATTATTTTAATAATTATATATATATATATATAAATATCAAAATTATATAATCAAAAGAATGGTTAATAATATAATTATATGCATTAATTAAAAAATGCATACATTAATATAATATATTAATATTTTATTCAAAAAATTATATAAATATATAAATAAATATATCTTCATTTAAATATAGTTCATCATTGAAATTATATTTTCATATTCATGTTAAAAAATTTAAAATATACATATACATTTATATATACGTGTATGTATATGTATGTGTGAGTTTGTTTGTGTATTTATGTGTATGTTTGTATGTGTTTCCATGTGTTGTATGTGCATTTATGTGTTGTGTGTGTGTGTATATTTATATATATGTTTTTTTGTGTATGTGTATGTTTATGTGTACGTCTACCTATGTATGTGTCTATATGTATGTGCATATGTACATATATATATATTTGTATGTGTATGTGTATGTGTGTGTATGTGGATGTACCACAACAAGAATTTATTAGAATTACAACGGTGCATTTACGATGGATTTTCATTGCAAATGACTTTTTGCGATGGGTATTCATCGCAAATAGCCCATTGCGGAAAAAGGAAACACAAATATAATTATTTGCGACGATCCGTTATTGAAAACCTTTTTTGCGATGGATATAAAGTCTGTCGAAAAAATCCCGAAATATTATTTATAACCATTTTGCGATGGACCATTTTAAAAACCTTTTACGACGGGTTATTTATCCATCACAAATAACCTTAAAAAAAGTAAATAATTAAATTATTTATAAATAAAGAAAATTGAAAATATTTAAGAAACATTAAAAAATATTTAAATAAATTAAAACACATATAAAAGTAATACATCATTTCAAATATAATATGTCTATAATACCAAATTACAAAATATTCATGAAAATCGTCAGAAATCATCTACCGACATCAGGTGGAGGAGGATCACTCGATGGGCCAAAGGGAGGAAACTATATACCAACACCACGTGCAAGTCTCCACATATACTCTATCACTCCTCATCTCTCAAACACTGCTTCTCACACTCCTCCTCCCTCTGCTTTTGTATCTGCTGTATCATCTCATCCTGAGCTCTCAACCTCTCTTCATAATGTGTAGCGGATGACAGTGCCTATGACAACTCTCCATGACCTCCCTTCATGTTGGGGGTTATTTAAATTCTCAACGGAATATTTATTGTTGGGGGGTGATTTGAAATCTGAATATTTGTTTTAATTATCCTAAAAAATAGGATCTCATTTTGACTGCATTTAAACCACGCGGAAGGTTGAAAATAAAGGGAGGCCTATAAAATGCATGACAGACAATAGAGGAGGCACGACTTTTTAAAGGTTCCAAAGCCCTTGCATATTGGAGTGAAGCGTTGACGGATTCACAACGCTGAGGGCTCGAGTAGTGGTGTGCGGTGCACGGCGTGGCTGCAAGCGGAGAGGGGAACCTGAGATCACGAAGGCGGTTGAAATAAAGCACGAAGTGGAGCAGAGATTGTTGCGCCAATTGAAGTGTGTGATTTGTGAGACTTGTAATTTTTATTTGACAATAAAATTACTGATTCTCGGGTGGAGTAGGCTTTCGCCGAACCACGATAATTTTGGTGTTTTATTTTATTTCGTTGTATCTTAAAAACTCCGACCCAACATCTGGTATCAGAGGAAGGTTATCCATTTTTCTTGCTGAATAATTATGGGAGATTCACGTCCAAAGATTTCTGTCCATATTGATATGTTTAATGGGCATAATGATTTCACATTATGCCAACAACGGGTAAAAAATATTTTGACTCGGGAAGGGATAGTGAAAGCATTGAAGAAAAAATCAGAGAAGCCGGAGAAGACTAGCTCTGATGATTGGCAAGATATGAGAGATTTGGCAATGAGCACCATTCAATTGTATTTGGCGGACAATACATTACGAGAGGTGATGAATCTAACAGATCCAGAGGATATCTGGACGAAGCTGGAAGCCAGGTATAAATCTAAATCTCTGACAAATCGTTTATATTTGAAAAAACGATTGTATCGTCTTCGAATGTCATAAAATGAAGATTTGGGAAACCATTTGGATGAGTTCACCAGAATCTTGACGGAATTGTCTTCTGTGGTGATCAAAACTGATGATAAAGGCAACGTGGTGCCTGTGGAAATGGAAGAAGAGGATAAGGCTTTGCTCTTGTTAGGTTCTTTTCCAGATTCGTATGACAATCTCATCACTACATTGTTATTTGGAAAAGACACTCTGAAACTGGATGATGTTATTTCATCATTGTTAATGAACGAGACTCGTCGAAAGACCAACGATGATGGCAATAGTGGGCTCTTTGCAGTGACTGGTGGATGTAACTATCATGGAAGGTCGATAGAACGAAAGAATGGTTCAGGGAGCAGGAGAGATCGTAGTCAATCAAGACCAAGAGGAGATTTTTTATGCTGGGAGTGTGGCAAAAAAGGTCACATGAGAAGAAATTGTGAGAAGTTCTGTGAGCGAATGAAGAAAAAGAAAAAGAAGCTGAAACAATAGAAGAAACAATTGAGGCGAATACCGTGACTCAAGATGAGAGGTATGCTAGTGATTTATTGCTTACAACTGTGGAAGATGTGGATGATTCAGATTGGATTTTAGATTCTGGTTGCTCTTATCATATATGTGCAAAAAGGGAATGTTTTGACAGTTATGAGAAGTATGAAGGTGATATTGTGAAAATGGCCAACAAATCAGAAAGTCGAATTGTTGGAATCGGTACGGTGCGAGTTCGTATGTTTGATGGGGTTTTTCGCACACTTTCGGATGTGAGGTATGTACCTGATTTGATAATGAACTTAATTTCTTTGGGTATGTTGAATTCCAAAGGTTTTAGGTTTTCTACTGACGGTGGAGTTCTCAAAGTGATGCGAGGAGTAATGACCGTGATCAAAGGGAAGAAAGTTGGGAATCTATACAAGTTGATTCATGCAGGTGAATCTTCATTGAGGCCCCAGAGTACCATTACAGGTGATGTTCATAAGGATATGTCTGCAAATGGATATTTGAAAAGGAATGTGACATTTGCTTCAGTAGTTCGTGGCACGGTGGAGCCACAACATTTTGTTCATCAGATTTGAGAATTTGTACACCCGTTATGGGTGTGGTGGGTCATGCCAATATTGGGCATGACATTAATGGTCAAAATGGATGATGATGGTGAACTATTCAGATTTTTAATCACGGTGGAGATTGTTGGGGGTGATTTAAATTCTCAACGGAATATTTATTGTCGGAGGGTGATTTGAAATCTGAATATTTGTTTTAATTGTCCTAAAAAATAGGATCTCATTTTGACTGCATTTAAACCACACGGAAGGTTGAAAATAAATGGAGGCCTATAAAATGCATGACAGACAATAGAGGAGGCACACCTTTTTGAAGGTTCCAAAGCCCTTGCATATTGGAGTGAAGCGTTGACGGATTCACAACGCTGAGGGCTCGAGTAGTGGTGTGCGGTGCACGGCGTGGCTGCAAGCGGAGAGGGGAACCTGAGATCACGAAGGCAGTTGAAATAAAGCACGAAGTGGAGCAGAGATTGTTGCGCCAATTGAAGTGTGTGATTTGTGAGACTTGTAATTTTTATTTGACAATAAAATTACTGATTCTCGGGTGGAGTAGGCTTTCGCCGAACCACGATAATTTTGGTGTTTTATTTTATTTCGTTGCATCTTAAAAACTCCGACCCAACACTTCACGCTCACTAATACCATAAAATAAGTACCATAATAACTCATAGGTTTCATTCAATAACCAATACAAATCACTCAACCTTTATTGACACCCTGTGAAGTCTCCTGTATCCAAGCCCCCTCATTGAAACCTGAATCAGCAATGACATATTGTTTGGCCTCAAGTTGACTCTCCAGAGAATGAGAATTCACAACCTTATATATTTTCTTTAAATATAATGAAAAATTAGAATAAAAATAAAGTTAATATTAATGACATTGTTCAAAAAAATCACTAAACCACAATACAACACTATTGTTCGCCTACAACTTCTCTTGTACGGGGATCAGAATACATCTTCTTATAAACTTCAAAATCTGTAATTGATGTGTCAGTAGTGACCTATATAATATAAAAAACATTTTATATTCAAAATAAATATTCTTTAATAAATAATATCACTTACCATATATCATCGATGTATTCCAAATGTACGACTCCTGACCCAATGGGTGACCTCTTGCCTCCCCCGACTTTGACGTCCAACTACTGATCTCCACCTAAAAGTCTCTCATAGCCAGAAGGAGTGAAACCCATCCCATACAAGAGTTTATATATAGTTGGGATGATGGGAGACACAAGAATGATCGAAGATGGTAGCACAAGCTTTATCCATAGCTTACTTTTTTTATGTTGTGTAGAAACTGTAGAAAGCGCTTGCATATGCAATTATCCCATGCATTTAGGATAAGACCTCTCTAACTATCCGAAATCAGAGAAAATAAATTCTTCAAGGCAATTAAAAAAACATGTTAGTAATTAAATAAATTTTAAAATATTATATATTATTTAATAATGTACAATCCGATGGTCGAACATTTGGTCACACACGACAATGGGTACGAGGTCCCATAACACCCATGGCTTAGAAAAATAATTTCTCAGAATCGCACTAGCCTAGCCAATGGCTAATTGAAAAAAACTGTACAAATTGAAACAAATATATAATCATAAAATTATTATCATAATTAATAGACTTAGTTAATATAAAATAAATTTCTTATTAAACAATTAAAAATACCTATGTAAATGTAGATCAAAATCAATAGATGGTCGTCTCTCTAGAATATGATCTGAAACTAGTAATCTGGAAAGACCATGTTCCCTCCTTGAAGGTGCATATGCCTAAGGAGGAGTAGATGAATCAGGATCATCATCAAGAAGTCCAAAATTAGTGAGATAATGTAAGAAATAGCTATGAGGATCATCTCCATCCATCTGAAACAAATATCTTCACCACTAAGAGATTGTTAAAACATATAAAAAATATAAAAAATTATGAATGTCAGAATAAAATAATGTTACCTATAACAGATTGTTAATACAAATATGAAATTTAAAAAACTAATAAATATTATAATATGATAATTACCTATAACTAAAGACCTGAATGTAATACATCAATCGTCTTCTTCATCACTATTTTCATTGACATCAATGTCTTCATTCTCATATTCTTCATTGTCAACTTCCACATGACTTTTTGTTTCACCATCCCTTATTAATTCATCAACATTATCTATATCATCGTCCCTTAACTGAGGGGTCTCATCATAGATATTGATATCCCATTAGGTAAGAGATATATTTTGGGATGTTTCTTGAAAAATTTCAATTTTTTTCACTTCCATAGAACCATTTTCATTTTCAATAAAATGATTGTCACATGATTTCATTTTTATCATCCTACACCATTATTCAAATATCTCTAAACATCACAGTAACTTTCATATTAAAATTGAGGTGCTTGATGTGAAAACATAAATGGTTTATTTGATGTCAGAAGACTGTAATTTTTAATGTCAACGAATCCATATCGTGAATGAACTCGCAACACCCAATTAGTATCAAACCAATGAAATTTAAACATTGTAACATAATTTGGTCCCAAATAACATAACTCAATTATTTCATCTAGCATACCATAAATGTCAACTTCAATTTCCTTATGGTGGTATCCTTTCAAATAAACACCACTATTCATTGATTTCTTTGAGTCACCATATATGCATGTATGGAATCAAAATACATTAACCACATACCCATTATACGATTTTTCCAATTTTGATAGAGGGTTTTTGAGGACACATAATCGACTATCAATTTTATTTTCATTTTGTGTTACCTATAATGTTTTTATTAATAATAGATATCATTTGAAAATTCATTAATTATTCCATCGAAAAAAAACCTTACTTATGAGTTTTTGAAACCAATATGCAAAAATTGTTGCTAATGTTCCTCAAGAGTAGTAAATTTAATTTTTAGAAACTGATTTTTGATATGTTCATCATATAGTCTACAAAAAAGTTAATGTAAATAAATAGTTCATTTATAAATATTTTAAAAAATAATAAAAAAATAATACTTACTTCACAAATCATGTCATTTATTCACAATTCAACATAACATAAGTATGAGATCTGTAGAGTTCTTCATCTGTAATCTATTTCTCACAATAACCACTATAACCAAGATTAAGCTGATTAAAAACTAAAAACTGATAGTCTATGAAATCATCAACATTTTTTTCATTGCAACCTATTAGATTATGTTTTAAAGGATATTCTGACTGAAAATAATAAGAGTAAAAATTTAAAATCTCTTCCTATAAGTATGCTTCTACAATCAACCATTCAACTGATGCTTTGTTATGTACTTTCTTATTTTATTTTTACATATATATATATATATATATATCAAATGGATACATCCAAAAGAATTGTACCAAACCTCTATATTTATCTTCATATGGAAAATGAAATATTAAATGTTCCATGGAATCAAAGAAACTCAGGGAAATATTTTCTCCAATTTACATAAAATTAAAACAATATCTTTTTCCAAGGAATTAAATGAATTATAATCCAATGTTTTTGCACAAATATCTTGGAAAAAAAATGATATTTCGGTCAACACATCCTAGATTGAAGAATTCAAAAGCCCTCTAAGACCAACAGGTTGTAATCTTTAAATAATGACATGACAATCATGACTTTTTAACTCGATAATATACCCATTTATGAAATAATGAGAAAAATTAGAAGAATAACCACTTGGTAACCTCAATTATCTAATCCATTGATAAAATAATAAATGGTTTTCTTTACTAAGTGAGTAAACTGCTTTTGGATTCATTAATTTGTCTGATCTTTCATCTTCAAATAATTTAAGTTCAGGACGTCTGCAAATCTACGAAATATCTAACCGTGCCTTTACATTATATTTGTTCTTACTAGGTGTGTCCAACATGGTATACAATATGTTATCAAAAAAATATTCTCAATATGTATTACATCTAACATGTGACCAACCAACAAATCAAACCAATATGGAAGGTCCCAAAAAATACTCCCCTTTATCCAATTATGATCTCTCCCAAAACCATTTATCTTTTGATCATTTATGGTTGGTCCAAAAGTAACATGAGGTAATGCAGAGACAATAGATTTTACTTGATTACCCGGGAGAACTATTTGAGGTGCATCAATTTTAATTAAACCTTTTGTAAAATTAATTTTATTTATTTAAAAAGGGTGGTTCGTAGGAAGAAATCTTTGATGAAAATAGAAATAACTTACATTTCTCCCATTATAAAGAATAAACGATTTGTTTTCAACCATGTAGTACATGCATGATTTTAGACCATGCGTGGTCCATCCAGATAACATACCATATTCCAAAAATTCACTGATCATCCATATTAATGCAACCTTCAATATAAAATTCTGATCTGCAGTTATATCAAATGTAGTCAGAATGTTGTTCAATAATGAAATAATCTCATTAATTAGTGGTTTCAAATAAACATCAATATTCTTCTTTGGATGTCCTGGAATTAATAGTGATAAATATATATATGGTTCCTTCATCAACATCCACGTTGGCAAGTTGTCAGGAGTAATAAAAATAGGCCAACAAGAATATTGACTTCCGTAAGCACTAAATGGGAAAAAACATCAGTAGAAAGGCCCAACCGTATGTTACGAGGTTTTGAAGCAAAATAAGGATGCGTCTGATCAAAATGTTTGCATGAGTCACCATCACATGGATGATTTAATATTTTTTTGACGAAAATATTTGATTTATTCCATGTCATAAATCCAACTATGCATGAGACATAAATAAATTTTGTAAACAAGGTGTAATTGGAAAATATCTCAACTGTTTCACAGGAACTTTGGACTTTCCTTATTGTGCCTTTTTATACCTCAATTATCCACATGTTGGAAAATTAACCAAAGACTCATATTCACCATAATATAAGACGTAGTCTTTTTAACATGCATCGATCTTCTAATAAATTAAACCCAAATTATGAACCAACCTTTTACTTTCATAGAAACTTGAAGGTAATGTATTTTTGTCATGAAATAACGACTTAAACAAAGATAATATCTGATCGAAAAAACTACTAGACATTCTAAAATCTGATTTAATAGCCATAAATTTTGTAAAAGCTTCATGTTTTCTCATATGGCTTCCAGGATATAAGTCCTCCTCAGTGGATTACAACAAATTGTAAAATTGAGAAGGTTCAGATTCAGGATTTGGAATGTCATTCTGAGTTGTTGTTTCAGGAATAGATAGACTAGATGCCTTAGGTATTAAATTTTGAAATGATAGATCTGGAACCAAAAAATTTGAATTTTATACTGAACTCTTTTCACCATGTTGATACAAAAAATTTAATCTTTCCAAAAACCATAATGCAAAAGATAAAGTCCAATATTCTCAAATGTTTCCAATGTCCTAAGATCACATTTCTCACACCGAAATTTAATTATTCCATCATAAAAAAATCTAATTTTTATGACGCAAATGATATAAAGGATTCCACACCTTCAATGTAGACATGATTTAGACCAGATGCATTTGGATTTTTGTGATTATTTATCCAATCACAATCACATAATAGATACTGCTATCTATTTCCCGAGTCCATAGTTATCTAAAAGAAAACAAGAATAAGAATAATTATTGCTGATCAATTTTACTAGTTTCAAATTATTATTATATTTTACCATCATGAAATATTCTATGAAATATGAACTGAGTGAGGCACTAGGTTAACACTAGTTTATGGGGCCCATAGAGGCTTGGTGTATATAAAAATAAAAATAATAAAAATATTATATAATACAAATTCTATTTTTTGAAAATAATAGAATATATCTTGAATGGTGTCGTATATGATAAACTGGAGATCACCACTGGGTCTGGAGTGTAAGGATTTTCCTAGACACAACATTAGATTTGTGAGTGTCAGGTAGTTACATTGCAGGCGAGGGTAATTCATTTAATTTTTGTATTATAAATTATTATAAAAATTCAATATATAATTCAAACTATGTATCGTATGACAAATCAAAGATCACCGTTGGGTACGGGATGTGGGGTTTACCCTAGGCGCGACGTAACATTTGTTAGCGTCGACTATTACATTACATCGCACGTAGGGATATCATTTTTATTCTTTTATTAATATTATTTATATAATTATTTATTTCTATATATAAATATATATTAGAATATTAATAAAAATTATTAATATGAATTATTTTAATTAATTAAAAATTTATATGAAATGATTGTTAATTAATTAATAATTACTATATATATATCAAAATTAATTATAAATTATTTAATGAATATTATTAATTATGTAATGATTATTATTATAAATTATGTAATGATTATTATTAATAATTAATAATTATTATAAATTATGTAATTATTCTTATGTAATGATCATTATTCATTATTCAAATTATTATAAATTATGTAATGATTATATATATATATATAAATTAGAATTTCTTAAATTATTATTGCAATTTTATTATTACAATTTTATTAAGTAACGATTATTATTATTACAATTTGATAAATTATATAAATTATTATAAATTATTTAATGATTCTTATTAATTTATTTAAATTATTATTAAAATTTTAACAATTACTATATATATATATATCACAATTTCTTAATTAATATAAATACATAAAATATATTCTAACTCATTTTAAACAAATTTACAAATATCAAATCTATATAAACACACACACACACATATATATAATTTGATTACCCTAAATTTATAATTTATATAAATAATTTATAAATAAAATTGAGTTCATATTTTTGAATTAATAATTAATTTGAATTCATAATTATTTAGAATTAATAATTTTTGAATTAATAAATTCTACCCTAGATGTATTATAATAGTTGTGTGAGTTGGGTGTTTTATAACATTTATATAAAATATTAATACTAATAATTTTAATTAATAAAACATTTTATACGAATTATTATGAATTTCTAAACGTTGTTATATTTTATTATATTTTTTTTCAAATTATTATAATTTTATAATTATCACTAATATTTAAAAATTTTTAATAATAAAGATCCATTAATTATTACATATTATAAATTATTTATTGATTTTTACTAATTATTTAAATTAATACAACATTTTTAATGATTTAATTGTTTTTATGAATTTATAATAATTATTTATATTTGTGATATTTTTTTACAAACTGTTACAAAAAATTATCTAAATTATTATTAAATAAGTTTTTACTAAATATTAAATATTTTAAATTGTCATTGTTGTTCAATTATACAATTTTTAACGTTTTTTATAAAATAAAATTCTTATAGATAACATTTTATTAAAATATTTTCTTTAAATTAATTTTAACATCATTATTAAAAATAAATCAATTATATTTAGACATACATACATAAATGCACGTGCACTAAAAAATTATTATAAAAAAATATTATTATAAACAAATATTATTATAAAAAAATATTATGCGCTCATAAATATAATTATCAAAAAATATTTTGCACGCGCAAATATTATTATTATGTGTGCGCGCAAAAAAAAAATAAACATTATAAATATTTATACATAAAACACGTGCACACAATAAAAAATTTGGAACCAAGAAACACATGAAAGGAATAATAAAAGTAAAAAAACAATAAGCAATAAAGAACGGGTAAAATTATAATTAATTTCCAGAAATCCTAGAACCTAAATTTATATAAGAAGATTTATTAATTAATATAAATATATAAAATGTATTTTTATAATTTTTTGAAATAGATCTACATAACAAATATATATATATATATACAAATATACATACATACATACATATATGTATATATATATATCACAAACCATAAACATATTTTTAAAATCATTTATATATATATAAACATATATATATATATATACACACACACACAAACATATATCAAAATTAACATGATACACAAACATATATATATATATATATATATACACAAATATAAATACAAAACACATATAAATATCAAAAATACAAAATTACCCGAATTCCTAAAAATCAACTAAAATACAATATATGAATTGGATTAAATAAAAAAAGATTAATATAATTACGTCACTCCTAAATATCAAATAAAGCATGAAAATCAGATAAATTTCTAAACTTGGTGTTTAACCATACCAATATATTTGACATTGAACCCAAAATGTTCCAAAAACGAACTAGATTAAAATCAAAATAGAAATTATTGAAGTTACATCTATCCTAAATATCAAATATAACATGAAAATGTGATAAATTTATAAACCTAGGGACCAAACCAGTATATTTTACATTGAACACAAATATGTTAAAAAAATTGACAGAAAATGTAAGAGGATTCCGTACCTTGAAGATCTGAGTGAGAATCTGCAAAAAAATGGGAAGAACAGAGCCACACAGAGCTGGGAAAAAATTTCCATCCATACAGTTTACTGTGGGAGAGGGAGAAGGAATAAATAAAGGAGAGGAAGAAGAAAATGAGGCACACGTGGTGTTAAAATGAAGGGTTTTTTTTCAATGGAATTAATGCAGTTGCAAATAATCCAGAGCCTAGGGGAATTTGCGATGGATTTTGTTATCTATCACAAATTCCCATGGTGATTACTTTTCATGATGGGTGGTGAGAATGCATGCCAAAAACAGTTGTGAAATACTATTCATTCCATCATAATAAACCATTATTTGCGCTGAACAAAATAGTCTGTTGCAAATAATAACAGAAAATCCACTATTTGCAACGAGTCATTTGGCTATCGCAAATAACCTTTCACCAATGTTTTTAAATTCTAGTAGTGTACATGCTTGTATGTGTGTATGTATGTGTATGTGTATGTGTATCTTCATGTGTATATGTATGTGTTTGTATGTGTTTGTATGTATATATATGTATATGTATGAGTATGTTTATGTAGTATGTGTATGTTTTTGTAGAATGTGTATGTATATATATGTATGTATATGTAAATTAATGTATATGTTTGTTTATACATGTGTGTACCTTCATGTATTTGTATATTCATTCATATGCATGTATGTGCTTGTGTATGTGTATGTGTACGTGTAAGTGTAAGTGTAAGTGTATGTGTATGAGTATGTGTATATGTATGTATGTGTTTTTATTTTTATGCATATGTATTTGTGTATGTGTATGTGTGTAATGTTTATGTATGTTAGTTCATTTAATATTATTTATTCATTTTTAATATTTATTTATTTAATTTTTTTTTAATGTATTCAATTTTGATAGTTATTTATACATTTTTAAATATTAATGTTCAATACATTTAATCTGTATGTAATTTATATAATTAATATTGATTCACTTTTATTTTAATATATTATTATATAAATATTTATACAATCATTATTCATTCATTAATAATATGTACTATATTACAAATCTCAAATTTTTAAATTTATTTTTTAATACTTATTTATTTTTATTTAAATATTTATTCATTTTAAATATTTCATTAATTTATATAATAAAAATTATTTATTCCCTTTTTAATAATTTTTATCAATTTATTCATTTTTAATATTTATTCTTTTATCAATATATTTTCATTTTTAACACTTATTCACTTTTAATATATTTGTAATTTATTCATTTAATATTTTTTAAATTTATTCATTTTTAATATTTATTAATATATTTTAATTTATTAATATTAAATATTTTTAAAATGTTTATAATTTACATAATTAATATTTATTCATTTTTTTAATATTTTTTTATTTTAATATCTATAAAATTATTATCTATTCATTTTTAATTTGGACTTTACTTAAAAAAAATTTAAATGCAATTTTTAGTAAATATTCATTTTTATTTCAATATTAATTCATTTAAATTATCTTTTTAATATATATATATATATATATAATTTATTCATTTTTTATATTTTTTGACTTACATAATTAACATCATTTATACATTTATAATAATATTATCACATTTATTAATAAATTTAATATAAATAATATTGTTTATTTATTTTGAATTTTGTATATTTTTTAAAATATTTTTTACTTTCTATTATATTGTAATTTTTAATTCTAATTTTTATATAATTTGTAAGTTATTATATTTTTTTAATTGAAATTTAATTTATTATTTTCTAATAGTAGTTATCAGAGCTTTATGAAGAACTAAAAAAAGTATCATTTATCAACACTTGTAAAAAGCACTGATAAAATGTACATTTATCCACAGTAAAAAAGAAAGCGCTCATAAATTTATGATTTATCAGTTCCTTCTATTTTAGTGTGGAAAATTGTGTATTTTATTAGCATTTTTTAGTAGCACAGATAAAACCCCTTCACAAATTTTAAAACAACCTTAACCAAGATGGCCACTACTCACACCATTCAAGCCACCACATAAGCTAGATTCTGCAGTCCCCTCTTTCGAATCATTCATCCAAATCAAACTAAAAATCAAAGGTATATTATTCCATACCCATTTTAATCGATTTTAAATAATTTCATGATTTTTTATTCTTCCTTTTGGGTTCTTCTTGTTCGTGTGATGTTTTGGAATTGTTCTCATGATATTTAACTATTCTCCTTGGTTCTTCTCTTAGGATCGTTGTTTGGCCCCTTGCTTGAATTTTTTTGGTTATTTTTCTTCAGATTGATGTCTGGCCCCTTTTTTCATGGTTTTTGGTTCTTCCTATTTTAAAGAATATTGGGTTTTTATTACATTGAATTATTTTCACAATCATCTAATATTTTTTTTCTTTTTATGAATTTTAAAAAACTCCCATTCTAATTTTCCTATTATTAATGATTTTTCCATTGACATACAACATATTATATGGGACTCCATGTATTAGAAATTTAAAATAAATATAAAATTATAAAGGTATTCAATATGATTTAATGAATTAATGAGAAATTAGAAAACATGTGTATTAAGGTGTATATGTTAGGGATATTAATCATTTTGATTATATTTCATGGTTGTTAGATGTCAGATGTGTATCATACAATTTTGTTAATGTGAACTATTTGAGAAGAAAAATGGATTTTGTTAAAGTAAAAGGCCATCAATTGAGTGAGAGTTTTTTTACCATAGGAACCTACCATATACCTTTTCCCAGTGGATTTCTTCTCAAATTATAAAATTGTTACTAAGTTCCTACCAAAAAAAATTTTATTTGTGTTTCTTTTTTTAATTTTTTTTAAGGATTAATAAAAAAGTGAAAATTTACATAAATGAAATGTTTCATGGTGGCATATGATATTTTAGTGTTTTATATATCCTATACTTTAAAATATTCCTATAATTTATGAAATAATATCGTCAAAGTTAACAATTAAATTTTGCTTTTATCATTATCATCTAGAATAAAAAAATGGAAAACACATCCAATGGTCTGATAAATATAAATATAAATTTTCATATTCATTTTATTATAAATCGTCTGATATGTTTGAATGTTTTTAATTAATAAAAACAACAACACATACTTCTAGAAAAGAAAAATGTATATAGTGAGTTATTGTCTTCTAACCGTATGCATGTGTGTGGATCAACAAGTACATAAGAAAGTGGTGGTTTATGGTACTTTGTTAACTTCATAGAGGATTTTAGTATATCTAAATATGTATTTCTAAAGAAAAAAATATTGAATCATTGAAACATTCCAAAATATCTAATAAATATATAAATATACAACCTTGTAAATGTAATTAAATTGTTTTAATGAAATTGAGGGAGTGAGTGACCATGTGAAGGGTTTACAAACTATTTAAGGGGGAGTGGCATTGTATCATAACCCACTCATTTGAATATACCATAATATATTAGTGTATTAAAAGAAAAAAACATTATGAAACATGGTTCAACCAAAGATGATTTAACATTGAGCTTATTATATTAATTTAGGATCATGATTTAGAAACAATAGCATTCCCAGTCAACCATGTTCCATGCATGGAAACTCGAAATACACCATATGAGATGTAGATTTAAAGGAAACCAAATTTTTTATAATTATTTGTTATTCAAGTTAACCTCCAATGGCTTCTAATGAACTTTATGGTCCTTGATAAAGTGAACTGAATTGATATAGAGATCTCCATTTTAAAAGTTTACATTATTATCTCCCTTGATCAATACATTTAAAAAAACAATTTATGATATGAGACTTCTTGTACTAAAAAATAAGTGTTACAATAATTTAAATCCATAAAATTATTTATATTTATATATTCTAATAAGTAGTTGATACACTGAAAATTTATGTCTAATATGATGATTATAAGTGTGTATATATAAATAATATCCTTTTTGGATTCTAATCTCATACCTTCTATGTATTTTTTTTGTCAAATATCAATATTACTAAATAAAAATGGATGGATATTAATTGAAAATTTATGAATTCCAATTCTATAATAAAAGAGTATGATGTGAGGGTTAAATAGTTAAATAAGTTTATAAAATATCATGTATATGACCCTTCTCAAATACTTTGTCTATGTTCATGTTATTATAATTTAAGATGAATTAGTTTAGATGAGTTGGAAGAACACTTGATGTATCACAAAATGGATCAAAGTTATAAATGTTGGACTAAACATGGGTAAGAGCTGAATATAAATAGTGACTAGGATAACACTATGCTTTATGGATCATATGACATGATTACACATGTGAATGATGATGAATATAATTTTAAGGATATGATTATAGGTGTAAATGATGATAAGGATCGAATTTAGGAAATGAAAATGATATTTAAAGATGAACTTTGTGATTTTGTAAAGCTATTTTAAAAGTAAAAGAATTATAAAAAGATTCAATTGTATGTTGGTTTCACTAAATATACAACATTTTTAGCCATTTTGAAGCAATATAATTTAAAATCAAGCAATCAATAGAGTGACACTAACTTTACTAAACCACTTTCTCTCTTGAATGAAAACATATAAGAAAATAATGATATTACTTTCCAAATATATGATACTAAATGAATGTTACGTTAACTGGGTATAATCATTAACAAAATAAGTGCCTATCTAAATGAATGTATATTTTCTTAAAAGGACTATGAATCACTCAATAAATTCCCAATGTGTGGTGAGTCTTGATATAAGAAACATGAATCATGTATATAAAAAGTAAAATTTTACTTTATAATCATTTAGAGGTTTAGGAACTTATATGGAAATGTGGAGACTGTAATAAAATTGATGTGTCAAATTGATATAAGAAATAGTTATAGGAAAATTTATCATCGAGTAGGATCTCCTCAGTGGAATAAAATTGATCCCTAGTATCCTATATTTGTAAATAATCCATGAAACCTTATCTTGGGATATGTACAGATAGAGTGAATAGTTTTTGTGTACAGAGTATCAATCAAAGTACATAACCATTATGTTGGATTTTTTTTTCACTTTTAGTCATGGTTATGTATGAATTGAAAATACATTATGTTTTCTCTACTTATATCAGGACCAAAACAACCAGGTAATAACATTGATGTTTATTTTTCTCCATTTATCAAATATATGAAATTAATTTTGGATTCATGTATTACAATGTATTATGCTTATAAAAATCAATAGTTCACATTGAGAGACATGTTTTATAGGATGATAAATTAATTTCCTGCTTATGGAATTTCTATAGGATATAACATTAAAGTAAATACAAGATGTCTCATTTATAAGAAAGGAACACAATCAGTTAGGTTGAAAAATTCTTTAAAGACTGTATTAATAGTACATTGCAAATTTCTACCCCAATTACATAGATAGCGATCTCGGATGGAATCATTCAGTGGGAATTTAGAATATGGTTCAACACCTTCTCCACTAATAGGTGATCAACTATTTGAGAAATTAAAGTATATATCCACCTATTTTGGTAAACCATCTTATAAAAACCTTAAGAAGACTGATTGAAAAAGTTATCAATTTTTTAGAATTACCTTACTAGAATTTTGTGTACATTTGACATTTTCATGATATCATGCTTGTAAAAAACAATATTTATTATAGATTCATTTTTAAGTTACTAAATTCACTTAAAAAAACAATAGATGAAATTTTCAAAAGATTAGACATGATTGACATGGGTATATGGGAAGAATTTTCACCATTGAAGACATTTGAGTGACCAAAAAATTGGGTGATTAAACAACACAAAATATCATCGTTGATTAGCCAATATGGAGATCATATGATGCATAACAGGGTATAAATGGATGTTTTCCAACTTATGTTGGGATGAAAATGGATTTTTTTTCATGATGATAGCCATATTGACCAATCCAACATTTTGGAGTTCACCAAAAACCAAGCTCATTACACTTTTTCACCCATGATGAAGCTCCTAGACACCCAAGCATAGGGAAAATCAGTTATTTATTTATGTGTACCCATTGATTTCAGGAAGGAGGTGGGAGTGGGAAAATACATCCTAGTTTTTGCAGTTCAAACCTTTTTAGACAACCCTTATAATATCTAACTACCACTCCAAGATTTTCTTGACGAGTATCGATATTTTATGTCTGATAAGCTACTAGCCAACTTACCACTGAATATGGATATTCAGAACCACATTAAGCTAGACCTGAGAGATTCTCTTCCAAATTTTCCACACTAACATGTGTTCCAAAAGGATCATGAGATCCTTCAAAAGCAAGTGAAAGAGTTTCTCAACAAAAGATTCATGTTTGAAAACATGATCTTAGGGGATATTCTAATTTTGTTGGTTCCCAATAAATATGTATCATTAAAGATGAGTGTTGATAGCCAAACCAGTAACAATATAACCATCAAATACATATTCCCAATCCCTAATTTTATACTTGATACTCTTCATATATCCAGATTGTTTTCAAAGTTTTACCTTTATTGTGGTTATCAAAAACTTCAAATTTAGCCAGATGATGAATGGAAGACAACCTTCAAGATCAAGGAGGAATTATATGAGTGGTTAGTGTTTCCTTTTGGGCTATCTAATTCCCCTGAAACCTTTATGAGAATCATGAACCATGTTTTAAAACCCTTTATTAATATTCTTACCATGGTTTAATTTGATGATATTATTTTATATAGAAATCTGACCGATCTTCACCTTAAACATCTAACGTAGGCACTTTGAGTTTTGAAGGAAAACCCAAGAATATCATCTAAGAGATATACTCTAATATTTTTGAATGATATTCTTGTGTTTCTCCCATGCATGTAGAATATAGTACAAATCATGTTAAAAATTTTGTGTTCTTTCTCGCCTTTCCTATATTTTTGTTTCTTATTTTACCGTTGAATGTATTTTAGGTAATTTTTTTCTTTACTAAGGTGTGTGTGATAATGAAACTTTATGAAGTGGGTAGGGTGTAGTGAATTCCAAATTTAGGTATACCGAGTCGAGGGGGAATAGAACTTATAGTGATTTGTTTTTTTTCTACAATTCTACAACATATTAATTTCTTATTAATTGGTCAATCGTACTCTTTTTAGGATACAGTTCATAGGGTATTTTTAATACCCAATAAGTTTAATCAAAGGGATTGGTTCTGAGAACATGGTTTACAAACCAATTACAATTTATACATGACATGATATGAGGTAAATATCTAGATTTATAAATTCGATGGATCATATTTTTTCTTTTGTATAATGTAGGTTGAAGACTATCTGATTTAAAAAGTCTTGGAGGTTCCATTTTTAGTAGTGAAGCTAGTGTTTATGGATAAGGATGGAAATGGGGACGTGCATAGGAAATCACTTGTACTGAGGGAATTTATCTTGCAAAGAATGTTGCATTCAACATTCAGGACCAGAAAAACACAACATATGTTATGAAGGCGTTAGAAAACAAGTTTGAAAATTAGATGTCCCTTAACAAATTCTTTATGATATGATGATTATTGAGTTTATGGTTGACCAATGGAATACTAGAAGTAAATCATATGAATGAGTTCAATATATTTGTAGGAATATGAAATTAGTAAATTTTACTTTTACTGATGATGTATGGGTGTTTATAATCTTATCCTTACTTCTAGAGAGTTAGGATACAATAGTTATTTTAATTAGCAACTCCAGTGAAAAATCCAACCTGGTGTTTTCTGAAATCAGGAATCTGATACTCAATGAATAACTTAAGAAAATTTAATTTCAGGAACCTTTTGGTAGTGTACTTAACACCAATGTTGGGGATTTACCACCCCAACAAAAATAGGTTTATTTGAAGAATATTTTGGTAGATAAATAAAAATAAAGTAAATAGGAGAAGAGTTGAGGAAAGTAGGATGGTCTTAGTCCAACCTATTGGAAATGAGGGAAGACAAGAAAATTCAAAAAGGGATGTGAGAGTCAAAATGAGAACACCACAAAGGCATATATATATAATAGCTCAGATTCTGTCAACATAGTGGAAGAAAGAAAAGACTATTTTCTGAGTCTGAATAATTGAGTAGAATATTTGGTGGTTGAATTTGGTGTATCTTTCTATTCAAATGGTGATCAAAGATTCACGTCAAACTAGATATCTATGATGTTTGGGAATGTCCATCTAGTAAAAGGTGAATCCATAGAAGTTATTAGAGAAGGAGAAGTAAACATCTGAATAAGGAATGAAAGATTCTTGTAATTATTATAGGCTCACCACATATTTGTACTTTATAGGAATTTTATTTCTATTGGGTAATTGTAGGATGCTTGATATGGAACTAGATTTAAAAATTTTTATGTAAGGTTACTCTAGGATCCATGATGATTGTAAAAGGTGTAAATATGATACCCTTTACATGATTGACAATTCATATGGGAGTATAGTGATTGGAAGTAAAACTTTTAATGACCTGGAAATATGATACTGCACGTTCAGTCATAATGAAAATAACTTGAATGTTCTAAAGGCCAAGGGAATATTGAATCTCGATCACACAGAAATTAGAAAGTGTGAGAGTTGTGTGCTGGGAAATCAGAATAGAGTGACTTTTAACTTAGATTGTCAGAATCCCAAGGATCAAATGTTGGAGATTTTACACTTAGATATTTAGAAAGATTCCCATGTTAAATATTATGGTGATTGTTTTTAATTTCTTACTTGTATTGATCATGATACAAGGAAATTATAAATTTACTTATTGAAGTATAAGTGATATGTATCTCATGTGTTTATTTAGTGGAAATCATTGGCAGAAAAAGAGTGCACCTAGAATTTGAAGTAAATTTGAATAGACAATAGTGGTGAGTATAGAATATACAACTTCTGGAACTTCTTCATAAAGGAAGGGATAAGTAATGAGAAGATGGTTCCTATAAACCCATAATACAATGAAGTATCTAAAAGGATAATCTAAAACTTTATATAGAAATAAATATGTTTGGGGTTAGAATTGGGAATTCCTAAGGCGATTTGGGTAGAGGCACTCAATGAAACGAGTTATCTCATCAACAAGAGTCCAAACTTACTGGTTGAATAGTAACTTACATAGGAGTTGTGGTATGGATAATTATGGAAGTTCATCATCTCTAAGTCTTCGGTAGTTTAGAATATATACATTCAAATTCTAAGGAAAAAAATATAAAATTTAATTAAAATTAAAAATATATTTTTTTTCATGGTTTTGGAGATGAAAATTTTGGATATCATTTTTGATATTTTGAATGAAAATATATTATAAGAAGCAGGGCTGTTTTCTTTGATAATAAGGTTCTATGGAAGTACCATAACTTGGAAGAGTATAAAGTTAAAGGAAAATCAACTACAAAAGTATAGGTTGATCATAGTTTTGATAGTTCACAAAAACTAGAGAACTCAAATAAAAAGGCAGAATTAATTCAAAGTCTAGATGTAAGATAATCATAAATACTAATAAGTTCAAGAGAAGCTGACACTATAGGAGAAATTGAAAATTATGGTAGTTTTTCATGGTGGTTTTCAAAACCACAACTAAATATTTCACCAACATTTTAAGTAAGTTATGTATAAGAATAAAACTATGTGTGAAGATCATTATGGGAGATCATTATGAGAGATGTTTAATATCTTACATGTGTCATTCATATAAGGGACACACTCTAATTTTTAAGTAGGGCATGTCTAAGAGGAATACTATGTGGGAAGATCATCATGTGAGATATTGAAGATATTTCATGAAATAAGAATATTGCATATATAGTCTCTAAATACACCAAACCATTATGGTTTTGGTATGTATTTTAATGTTATGTATTGGATATTTTTCTAATAAGATGCAATATTTAAGTATGAAAATCATGGGTCTCTATAGCTACCACCTCCATGAAGTGATGTGTTTTGTGTATCATTTATAATTTACTTGGATGGTAACAAGGATTTATTTAATGAAAATATATGATAGTTATGATATAATAATTATTATTTAAAGGTGAATTATCATTTACCTTTATTTTGTCCCAACCATCAAAAAGTGGAAACATCACTCCTGTGTACGTACAAATTACCATTTCCAAGAAGTGATGCAATTCATTTTTCAACACCAATTAATATGAATGGGTATAAATATTTATATAATGAATATATATGGTATTTAGGTAATTATTATCAATCTATATGTAGAGTAACCATGATAAAATTTTAAGGACTACAACCGTCGAACTAAAACATACATGAAAAATTAAGTAATTAACACTTGAAATGAAAAATTTAATAGAGAATGGTTGATAAATGGGTGTTGAAATGATGTAAGTGGATAATATAGTATATTATATGTATTAATATTATTTAATTATATAATTTTAATAAATATAAATTTATTATACATGAGGTTAGTGAACTTACTAGTCAAGTTAGATATAAAGTAAGTTTTTTCTTTGTCACATTTTCAAATTCTTGAGACATATTTGATATTGCACACCATTATTTATTTTATATGGTGTGATTACTACCTAATTAATGTATATTTAAATATTCATTAAATTCATGGAATTTTAAGATCCATATCATGTTCTTTATTTACATGTTATTCGATTCAAAAGATACCAACATTTTATGGGTTTCATCTCAATTTTTCTTCAATGAGACATGTTTAAATTTTATGCACCAATTTATTTTTTCTATGATGTATGTACTACCTAATAACTTATTTAGGAATAATCCATGATTTATTTCAAGGGATTTATAGAAACATATTATTTTCAAGCTTCTAATGACTTTTGTTTCAAAAATTACTAAATTCATAAGGGTTCTACATCTCAATTATGTTTTGTTGAAACATGTTTGATGTTATGAAATTTTTTTATGAGGTGTATATACTAATACTTGGACATTTTATATCATGGATAATTATTAATTCATGGTATTTAATGTTACAATTCAAATTATTTCATCCAATGGGATTTGATTCAAAAGTTACCAATGTTGTAAGTGTTTACCATCTCAAATTGACTTCTTTGGGACATATGTTATTTTTATACACTAATATTATTTTATGGGGTGTATTTACTAAACCATTGATATATTGTATCATTAATATCCTTATTTTATTTGTTTTTAATTTTTAATTTGATTTTATTTCATTCATGGGGGTCATGAATCAGAAGTTTCCAAAGTAGTAAGGGGTTTATGTCACAATCTCATTTTACCATGATTGTTTTTTGCTTAAATTTTACAATGATGAAATTATATGATCTGTCTATCCCAAATATTATCTATTTTATTATACTCTAGTTGTTAATAAATATAGTATGTTTCCTATTCAGTTTCCTTTCTTTAATTACTCAATATACTATAATAATTGTTATAAAGAAAACCAATAATACCTATCTCTTAGGATGTAAATCCTTTTTCATCCATATCTATGTTTTTTAAATTGTTTTCAAAAATATTTCTAATAATTTATAAATATATATTAATTTCATTTTAAAAAATGATTTTCCTTCTATAAAAAGTTTTAAAGGAATCTTATTTTCAATATGAATGAGGTACTTTATACTTTTCACCTAAAATGTGGAAGGAATGTTTATTTTAGAAAAATTATGCATAAATAGATTTCTCCACAATCATGCATACTCTTTTATATGAAGCTTCTATTATAATTTTCCTTGGTTCTTTTCAAAGAAAAATTTTCTTTCTTAATTTTTTTTTTATTTTTTTTGATTTTAAATAATTTATTTTAAATAAAAAGGGCATTTTACTCAAGAAAATATCTAGTGATCTTTTAAAGGTATTTTCTTATATAACAAAATCCTTTGATGTTGTAACATCCACACTTTTTTTTTCGATGTATGGGTTATTAAAGTTTATAAAATTATCCATTCTCTTTTGGTTCCACTCTTATGCGGGATCTAAATATTTTGGTTGTTGGTGAAAATGGAATGGGTTTGGAAGATAGAGAAGTGGCATAAAGGCTTAGTTGTGTGGTCACTAGAAAAAAACCACCAACCATCCGATGGCGTTTCAATAGGTCTTCTAGCTGTAAAAGACCCCAGTAGCCTATTGGTGACTAAGGAAAAATGCATGGCATTCTACCTAGCACATAAACCGTCTAATGCACATAGAATGGGGGTGTAGTAAATCAACTTCATGGGTTTTAATTTAACATGGTATACTAATTTATTTAATACCAAAATCCTACCCCCTTGGATTATTTTAAATTTGAGACATCCCCATCAGTCCTTAGACTCTGAAATACTTCTCCCCTTTCTAATCTAACCTTTTACCAATTCGGGAAGCAAGTATGATTATTTTTTTCTTTATATCCATTGCAAATTCTTTTTTCTAATTGAGAAATGTGCAAGGATATATTTCAAATATATGATTTCCATAAAGTTAAAATGATTTCTTCTCCCTTTCTTTGTATAATATAAATGTATATAGAAAATAGATTCCATTCCTTTTTCAAATCAATATATACCAATGAATACAAGTGTCTTATGGGTAAGTATTGTTGAATCATCTTTCTATACCTATTATTGATGAAAGATTTATTATATAAACTTAATTCATTGACAATTACTTGGTGGATTGGTGGAGGATTTTATGTATCAATGATGAAACCCTTGATCAGTGATAGAACTATAAATACAATTAGTTGTTTTTGGGAAAGTATTTTAAGAATGATCATCCATATATCTCTATTCTTCTTGAATCTAATCTTGACTATTTTTTCTTTTAAAAGGTTGATAATGGATCAATGATTGTTGTCTATAACTGAGACCCTCTTCTAGAATCGATAAAGAGTTCATGATCCATTCTTTAACCATCAACGAATATGACGAATTAGCATTACTTCATTAGACATACCTCATAATTGATTCCTTTTATGGACTATCTAAGGTATGTGATTCTATAACAACCTTATTAACTTGTAAATATCTCAAGCCTCTATTCTAAACTTCTTTCATGATGAAATAGAACCTAATTCAGAAACCCTTGATATGTGAGTTGTTCTCCATGGGTGTGTGATGTGTTTGGTATTTGATTGCTCAATGAAATTTGACATGTACATTGAAAACATTAAGGTAGGAAGTTCCTTACCCTTTGGATCTCTTATATACACTTTTTTTCATGGTATAATTCTTAAGAATACATTACAAGTGTGACCATTCTTAATTATGATCACATGTGGATGTATGTGTACCTATGAGACCCATTACGATGCTTGATTCCATGAGTGTTTCTAGATTAAGTTGTTTATGATTTTTTTGATGATCACATGTTGTCATATGTTTCTTGTATTTCTATCATGATGATATTCTACACTTTACTTGTATGCACTACCCTATAATGTGTGTTACCATTTCTTAGAGGTTATTCTTCGTACTCAAGATAGGTGGACCATTGTGTGATGATTATCTCTTTAAGTGGGAGTGCACATATCTTGTGAAGATGGAACTGAGTATAGGGTAGGGGAATGATGACATGGAGGGCCTAACCTAAGGTAAGGGAAATGATGGACTAGAGTCATATCATGTGGCATAGATGGGGTGCAACAATCTAGAGGTCGAGCCCATGATAGATCCGAGGCACGATGGTCTGGGGTCCTGATCCAAATCAATGCATTGAGATCGTTGATGTAACAACCTGAATCCAAAGCCACTCAATTGGTTTCCCATGCCCGGTTCGCCACATGACCTTAAGAACATTTACCCAAATGCTAGAGGCTGCCGACCAGCAGTGAGGGCCTTGGTGATTTGTTGTGGAAACTATGCCCTCATTTGGTAAAGTATACAAGGGAGAGGAAAATAACATTCAATAGCGGAAACAGTAAATGACATAAAATAACTGAACTAAATAGCAGAAGCACTGAATATATATTAATGATGATAATGATGCAGCAGGTACAAGTATCTAAGGAAAGCATCAAAACACAACAACATACTAAAATACAACTGAGAAACAAAGCACAAAAAGTAAGCAGTAACTCCAGCAACATCGTAAGCCTAAGCTCAGTCCTATTCTCTCCAGATCCAACCAGAAATCATGTACCTCATGTAGAGGGGCCACAGTACCTATCCACACCTGCAACCATATAACCTGTTTGGTCCAAGAAGCAGGACCCAAACAGGGTGTGAGACTAATCCTAGCAGGCAACCACCATAAGATCTGTGCCCTACTGCTAGTGAGCAATATAGAAAATGTAATGGAAATACATGCAGCAGAGAAATAGGAGTACACGTAAGTAAACAATCCTAAAAATCTCCATTCACATTAATTAATTAATTTAATTCAATCATTTAATTATCAACCAAGGAATTTAGAAAACAACTATATAATCCCAAAGCATAGCAAGTAACACAACAGGTATCTCAACAGACTACCTAAACAACAAGCAGTACAAAACCCAAGCTTGTTCTTTGGCTTGGTGGACTAGTAACAACTAACCAAACAATATTCAAACTAAATCTCAGGGTGGCTCATAGTAGAAGACCCCTCTAGTCAAATAATCATACAAGGCATAGACACTCTGGGAATCTTTCATCGTCAATTCCCCTATGGTCTTTTATTGATATCTATAGACTCTCTGAGGAAGCACTTACGTCTAATTCCCCCTTAAGTCTCGATACATAACTAAGGACACTATGAGGAAGCACAAAGTCCAATTCTTGTAGGTCCTGTGAATGATAATAATTTATAACAGACTCTCTAGGGAATCCCTTAATCCTCAATTCACTCTTTAGTCTACCACACCAGGTTCACACAACCCTGAGCCGTCTAGTCGTGCGTAATCGACTGTCAGCAGCCCTAAGTAAGTTCAAAAAACTACTTGGATAATAGCTATAATGCATAAAAATCATATAAAAAGTAGGAAGAACATGCACTCAATTATATCAAGGCAGGAAATCAATGCAACAAGGTCTGCCTCACAGGCAACCTAATCCAAACAGTGATAAACAGTCAAAACAAGGAAAAAACCCATGGGGTGATCCTCAAACATGCTAACAAGCAATAACTATTCATCTAATAGCCTCAAGAACACAAAAAATCTAAGGCATATAATAATGCAGGATCAAAACCCTAACCTGAGATACCCGATACATGGGTATCCAACACTTTTGCACAAAAACTCAAATACATTCAACATAAGGAAACAAACCTCCTACCTCGATCTAAGAAAAACGATATACTTGAAACTTGGCCTATGAATCGGCCTATAATAAAGTAGATCTGCAAAAACATAAAAAACTTTCAACCTTAGATAACTTTCATAAGAGAAATAATCAGGAAACGTGGCTAAAGAAGAACCAAGAACTCACTGCTGTGATTATATTGCAACTGACGGTGTTCGATTTGGATAACCAGTGACAGATCGGTGGCTCGGAGAATATCTACAGCTTTACCCTTGCTCTCGGTCGAAGAATCTGGAGAAGAATATGTTTTTGGGGTTAAGACATGACCCCGATCCATTTAATGAAAAAAGAAAGCACACGATGTGTACTTTTGGAGTACACGACATGTACTAGGCTTTTTCGTACTCCGCATTAAGCGACCTCCACATCAACCCTACATGGTCATGTGTGTGGCCATGACATGGCCAACACACAGCCTTGAGAGGAATCAAAGTACACGACATGTACTTATAAAGTACACGATGTGTACTTAGAAAATTTCCAGATTCTCCTCTTTTCCCAAAAACGACCAGAAAAGGAAAAACATACCTAAAAAGAAGGTCTGGGTTCTTACAAACTTCCCCCTTAAAGAAATTCATCCCCAAATTTCCTAGCGCGGTGTAGAAGAAGAAACCCAGAACAACTCTGGCCACTGTGATCTCATATCAGCCTCCCTCTCCCAAGTCTCGTCTTGTACATAGCCGTGCTGCCATAACACCCATACCAGAGTAACATACCGCCCACAGAGTACCTTTTAACTGCGATCAACAATCCTGATAGGATGATCCTCGAATTACACATCCTACTCATGCTCAATCTCCTCGGGTTAAAAAACATGTGATGGGTCTGAGAAATAGCATCGAAGATGAGAAACATGGAAGATGTCATGAATAGCCTGGTACCTCTGAGGTAACTGCAAACTGTAAGCAACCAGCCCGAATCTTTCCATAACCTCAAATGGAATGACGTATCTCGGTGAAATATTTCCTTGTCTCCTGATCCTCTTATGGCCCAACATCGTGGTAACACGTAGGAAAACCCGATCTCCGACTTTGAACTCCAAAGGTCATCTTTGTTGATCAGCATAAGATTTCTGTCAAGGCTGTGTAGTATCCATCCTTTTCCAAATCAACTCCACCTGTTCTGTGGTCTCCTGAACAAGATGAGGTCCCAGTATAGCTACCTCTCCTGCCCCCAGCCAACACAAGGGTGATCGGCACGACCTACAATACAAATCCTCATAAGGTGACATCTGAATAGTTGCTTGAAAACTATTATTGTAGGAAAACCCCACTAGAGGTATATGTCTCTCCCAAGAACCTCCAATATCAAGGACGCATGCCGTAGCATGCCCTCTAGCACCTGAATCGTGCGCTCTGACTGACCATCTGTCTGGGGATGGTAAGCTATACTCAGAAGTACTCGTGTACCCAAATCCCTTTGTAGCCCTTTCCAGAAATGAGACGTAAATTGGGTGTCCCTATCTGAAATGATATTACTCGGATCCCCATGAAAGCGTACAATATCACAGATGTACGACCATCCAAGCTCATCAACATCTAAGGTCTCCTTAATCGGCGAGAAGTGAGCAACCGTCATGAGCCTGCTAATGAAAACCCATACCACGTCATTCCCTCGAGGAGATCTCAGTAACCCTATCAGAAAGTCCATCACAAAATCATTCCAATTCCACTAAAGAATGGGAAGCTACTGTAAAATCCCTACCGGTCACTGGTGCTTCAGCTTCACCTACTGACAGGTGGAACACCTCATGACAAAACTAGAAACATCTCTCTTCATACCTGGCCACCAATTCTAGTGGTGTAGATCACTATACATCTTGGTGATGCCAGGATGAACTACCCAAACTGAGGAATGAATGTCTCACATATGCTCCTCGCATATATCTGCTTGCACCCATACGCATCCCTGGAAACGTAAGATGTCACCCTCGCCTACGGTCCATCTGAGAAGAGGGTCCTATCTTGACACACTTTCCCGTAGGACTAGGCCTTCAAAATCTGATAGCTGCCTCATTCGAACTTAGTCAAGAAGGGTAGAGGTAATAGATACAGAATAAAGAAAAGTATGACCCTGTCTGTCGTACACCTCCAAATGTATTTCAGAGAATAGAGCCATAAGCTTCCACTCGCTGCTGGCCTCCTGGACTGCCTGTATCCGTGTCCTCCTGCTCAGTGCGTCTGCCACATCATTTCCTTTTCCAGGCGTATAAACAAGCTCATAATCGAAAGACTGTAGGTACTCAACCCACATCCACTGTATCCGATTCTCGTCACACTGTGTGAAGATATACTTGAGTCTCATGTGGTCAGTATATACCACAAAATTCTCTCCTAGAAGATAATGTCTCCAACAATGCAAGGCATTAACAACTGCAGCCACCTCCAGGTCATGCGTAGGATAGTTCCTCTCATGTGGCCTCAACTACCGAGATCCATATGCAATGACACTATCCTACTACATAAGCACTGCTCCAAGCCCGATGCCATATTCATCATAGAAAACTATATAACTCTTGCCCGACTCTGGAAAAACTAGAATCTGTGCTGAAGTCAATCTCCCCTTCAGCTCCTTGAAGGATGAATCATAGGATTATGACCAAACACACTTCACCCCCTTCTTAGTCAAGACCTTCAATGGCACTGCTAAGCATGATAAGTCCTTTATAAACCCCCTGTAGTAACCAGCCAACCCTAAGAAACTTCGTACCTCAAAGACATTCTTCGGCTACTCCCAGGTAACTACTGCTCTCACATTCGCTGGGTCTACTGATACTCCTATATCTGAGATGAAATGAACTAGTAAGTGAATCTCATCTATCCAAAAGTGGAACTTTGAGAGCTTAGCATATAACTGATTCTCCCTCAGTGTACTCAAAATGATCTCAAGATGGGTAGCATGGTCATGTCGAGTGTGAGAGTACACCAAGATATCGTCCACAAAAACCACCACAAAAGAATCTAAGTATGGATGGAACAATCGGTTCATCAGTACCATGAAAACCGCAGGCGCGTTCATGATGACGAACGACATAACCAAATACTCATACAGACTATACCTATTCCGGAAGGCTGTAAGAGGTATATCAGATGGTCTGACACGCAACTAATGATAGCCGGATCTCAAGTCGATCTTCGAGAACACTCTGGATCCTCTAAGCCAATCAAAAAGATCATATATCCATGGTAATGGATATTGGTTCTTTACCGTCAATTGGTTTAGCTTCCAATAATCTACACAAAGATGTAAAGTACCATCAGCCTTCTTTGCAAACAAAATGGGAGAACCCCAAGGAGAAGTACTGAGTCGGATAAATCCCCTTGCCTACAACTCCTCCAACTGCTTCTTGTGCTCCTGTAACTCAGGTGTAGCCATCCTATAAGGAGGTATGGACACCAGTTCCTCTCCTGGAACAAGCTCAATATAAAAGTCTACCTCACGCTCCAGAGGAAAACCTGGAAAGTCTTCTGGAAATACATCCCTGAAACGATCCACCACTGTAGGAAAGTCTAACTGTGAAGTCCCCTGGTCATCCATATACATAATGGAAATCTGAGCTGCAACTCCACCTAGCCCATGATGCTCTGGTCCTGCTCTACTCGCTTGGACATCCCACTCCCCCTTATTAAGAAAATATTCACCATCTGGTGATATGAAACTCACCCTACAGTGATAACAGTTGACGACTGCCCGGAAGGAAACGATCCAGTCCATTCCAAGAATGACATCATAGACTATCATATCAAGGACATAGAGGTCCCATAGAAAGTGATACCCAGCCACCTATAGAGGGCACTCCTTGCACTGACGTACACTATCCGTTCTAGTCCCCAACGGTGTGTCTAGTGTCAACATGTCCTCAGAAGTATAAACAGTAAGTCTAAGTCTTTCCACAGTATGCACAGAAATAAATTTATGAGAATATCCTGTATCAAAATGTGAAAAGGATAAAACTGAGGCTACTAAAATTGTACCTTGAACTATAGAAGGTCCAGGATCCTGCTTCTGATGGATCTGCTCTACCAAAAAAGTCTAGCCTGCACCACAGCCCTGTGTAGCAGCCTGAGAACCCGGGGCTGACCCTCCCTGAGCCTGACCACTGCGTCAATGGCCTGAACATCGTGAAGAACTCCAGCCCCCAGTCTGCTACGGAACTGGTAATCCTGCTCCTGTAAACGGAGTCAAAACCGATCCTCCTTCACTAGCCGCTTGAAGAATAACCTTGTAGAAACGCAACAGATGACCCATCTTGCCGTAAGATCGGCACTCCACTAGGTCTCTCGGGCACTGAGGAATCTTATGAACATTTTTTACACACTGATAGCACACCACTTGGTTGTCAGAAGGAAGATACCATCTACCAGAAGGAATACCTCGCTTCCTTGGGTCACCTCGTGTAGACTCTCGGTGGTGCTTCCTACTGTCTATCTGAAATAAATCAGCCCTAGATACTGAACCTCCCTGGTTCAAAGCTCCAGCCTCCCTCAGATTTCTCTCTGTGATAAGTGCCTGATTGACTATCAGAGTAATATAAGTCAACTGAAAGACGTTCACCTGTGATCTGATGTCTGGTCTGAGGCCTTCCTCAAACATCCGTGATAAAAACAACTCGTCATTCCTCAGAACGGGAGTGAAACGCTGTAACTATGTGAAGAGAGAGGAATACTCCATAACTACGAGAGTACCCTAATACAGGTTCATGAACTCTCTGGCTCTATCAGCCCTTAGTGTCTCCGGGTAGAAGTAGTCGTAGAACATACATTGAAACTCTTCCAAGCCATAGCCTATTGGCACCCTGCCTGTGAAACCATATCCCACCTTCTCTTTGTGTAATCTCATAGCATATAAGTCACGAGCTGAACTCTCCTCTCTAGAGGAGTCTCCAGGTGCTCGAAGATGGATAGCATGGCTTCTAGCCATGACTCTGAAGCCTGTGGTCCTCCATCCCCTATGAACGTGGGAGGATGCTGCCGCTGAAAAACCCACATCATCTCTGCCATAGACAGGGTCAGATGCTGAGATCCCTTGAATGTCTGGACGAATCTCATGAAACCCTCTCTGAACTGAGCGTTGACACCAGTTTCTAGAATCATTGTAGGTGCCATGTCCAGAATGATAGGCGGAACTACTGGTAGTCCCTGATCTACCGTATCGGGTGTACGGTCACTGCCTGGTTCCTGACGGACAATGGGAGTAAGTCTCGGTGCCAAAGTTCTGAAAGGTCAAAATCACACCTTAGATTAAAGATTAAAAAGAACAGAAAAACTGAAGGCACAAGAAGGAACAGGGAAAATAAGGCATTCAAGTTAAGAAAAACATGACTACACGATGTGTTCTTTCCCTACACGGCGTGTTCCCTTAGGTCATTCACATGGGCGTGTACTTCTACCTAAAACTGGTCGTGTAACACCCCAAATACACGGCGTGTACTTGAATCCTCTTCCCTGACCGAGTCCTTCAACACGGTTAAGCCACACGACTCCTCTAAGACAAACCTACATGTCATGTTCAAGGAAGACATAGTGTGTACTAGACATGCCTTACCAGGCCCATGTTGTTAGCAACACGGTATTTGTGCTTAGGTCACACTACACAACGAGTTCCAGACGGACATGACATGTACTAAGAATTCCTAACAGACCGTGTGGTTAGCTACATGACTGACACTACATGGCGTGTTTCAGGAGGACACGACGTGTAAGAGAAAGGATGACACCGAGCCATGTTGTTAGTGACACGTCCGGGTACCTAGATCAGACTACATGATGTGTATGATTCAGACACAACGTGTATGTGAAATGGAAACATGGACCATGTTGTTCGTGACACAACCGGGGTACCAACTTCATACTACATGACATGATAAACCAATACACGATGTGTTCCTACAAGATTTTTCACAACCCTGTGTCCTTGCTCGCACGGTTAGTGACACAGATATAGACTACATGGAATGTAACCATAAAGTACACGCCGTGTATTATGTTTTTTTTGGATAGTAGCCTCAGAAACTTCTCCAGAGCCCATAAAAGACAGAAAAAAGAATTAAGGTGCCAAATTCCAATCTGTGAGGGCCTGTAATTCCTGCGAATCAAAGATTGGCATCTTAACAATGCATATAACAAGTAAACAGTGTAACAAACTCATGATCCACCAAATTCCGGTCAATGAGGGTCTATAACACCTCTTAAACCAAAGTTTGGCATCCATGATAAGGAATATCTAAACAAACAATACCCTATCAATATAGAAGGTATTCTATCACAATAGCTATCACAACAACATGCATAGTCTATTGAAAATTATATCACAACAACATAAAATTTCTAATGAAATTTAGATGGCATGGAAAAATTCATGACATATGATTTTCTAACAGGTGACTATATGATGCATGATATGACATACCATCATCTCATTGGGTTGCAACAAAATAGAACCACACTCATATAAACAGTAACAACACAAAACAAGTACACCAACCCACAATGAAGTCAATTAAACGACAACATTTGAAAAACTCAAAAACTGCAACATTCAAGGTAACCTAAATTTTTCCCTGTACATGGGTTCTAGAACTCCCGGGAACAGCTATTTACCATTTATCTATTCCATCCTATCCCTATCTAATGTTGCTAAACAACAAGTCAATAGAAAAGAAAAGAACCTCCTCTGATACCACTTTGTAACGACCCGAATCCGGAGCCACTCAACTGGTGCCCCGTGCCCGGTTCACCACATGACATCAAGCACATTTCCCCAAATTCCAGAGGCTTTTGACTAGCAGCGAGGGCCTTGGTGAGTCATTGGGGAAACTATGCCCTCATTTGGTAAAGTATACAAGGGAGAGGAAATGACAGTCAATAGTAGAAACAATAAATGACATACAATAACTGAACTAAACAGCAGAAGCACTGAATATATAGTAATGATGATAATGATGTAGTAGGTACAAGTATCTAAGGAAAGCATCAAAACACAACAATGTAATGAAATAGAACTGAGAAACAAAGCATGGAAAGTAAGCAGTAACTCCAGCATCATTGCAAGCCTAAGATCGGTCCTATGATCTCTAGCTCCAACCAGCAATTATATACCTGAAGTAGAGGGACCATAGTCCCTATCCACACCCACAACCATATAACCTATTTGGTCCGAAAAGTAGGACCCAAACAGGGTGTGAGACTAATCCCAATAGGCAACCACCATAAGATCTGTGCCCTACTGTCGGTGAGAAATATAACAAAAGTAATGGAAATAAATGCAGCAGAGAAACATGAGTACACTTAAGTAAACAATCCTAAAAATCTACATTCACAATTATTTATTAATTTAATTAAATCATTTAATTATCAACCAAGGAATCTAGCAAACAGATATATAATCCCAAAGCATAGCAAGTAACACAACATGTATCTCAACAGACTACCTAATCAACAAGTAGTACAAAACCCAAGCTTGTTCTTTGGCTTGGTGTAATAGTCACAAACAACCAAAAAATATTCACACTGACTCTCTAGGTGGCTCATACTGGTAGACCCCTCTAGTCAAATAATCATACAAGGCATATACACTTTGGTAAGATCTCACCGTCAATTCCCCTATGGTCTTGGAACAATAGCTATAGACTCTCTGAGGAAGCATTTACATCTAATTCCCCCTGCAGTCTTGATATGTAACTAAGGACACTATGAGGAAGCACAAATTTCAATTCCCGTAGGTCTTGAGAATGATAATAATTTATAACAGACTCTCTAGAGAAGCCCCTAATCGTCAATTCCCTCTTTAGTCTACTGCATCAGGTTCACACAACCCTGAGCAGTCTAGTCATGCGTAATCTACTGTCAGCAGCCCTATGTAAGTTCAACAAACTACTTGGATAATATCTATAATTCATAAAAAGAATATACACATGAGGAAAAACTTTCAATCAATTATAACAAGGTAGGAAATCAATGCAACAAGGTCTGCCTCACAGGAAACCTAATCCAAACGGAGATAAACAACCAAAACAAAGAAAACACCCATGGAATGATCCTCAAACATGCTAACAAGAAATCACTATTCATCTAATAGCCTCAAGAACACAAACATTCTAAGGCATATAATAATGCAGGATCAAAAACCTAACCCGAGATACCCGATACATGGGTATCTGACACTTTTGCACAAAAAATCAAAGACATTCAATGTATGGTAAGAAACCACCTACCTCGATCCTAGGAAAATGATATACTTGAACCTTGGCCTATGAATTGGCCTATAATGGATTAGATCTACAAAAAAGTCTAAAAAATTCAACCTTATATGACTTTAATAAGAGAAAAAATCAGGAAACGTGGCCAATGAAGAACCAAGAACTCACCGCTGCGATTCTATTGCAACCGACAGTGTTCGATTCGGATAACCAGTTACTGATCGGTGGCTCAGAGAAGATCTGCGGCCATACCCTCACTCTCGGTTGAAGAATCTGGAGAAGAAGATATTTTTGGGGTTAAGATGTGACCCTGGTCCGTTTAACGAAAAAAAGAAAGTACACGGCGTGTACTTTTGGAGTACACGTCGTGTACTAGGATTTTCCATACTTCGCATTAAGCGGCCTCCACGTCACCCCTACATGGCCGTGTGTGTGGCCATGACACGACCAGCACACGACCTCGAGCGACATCAAAGTACATGGCATGTACTTTTAAAGTACACGATGTGTACTTAGAAAATTTCCAAATTCTCCTCTTTTCCCAAAAACGACCAGAAAAGGAAAAAGATAGCTGAAAAGAAGGTCCAGGTTCTTACAGTTGAGATATGTGATTATAACACTTTTGGATCATTATTTCTAACTTATTATATGCTATGAATATTCTTATGGCATGGATATGGAGTAAGTATTATCGGGGCTTTGGGGAGGCTTGGTTATCGCATAACCACTTGGTACGTGATTGCATGTTTGTTATGCTTGCTTCAAATTTATAATTATAATGGAATACTCCTGTTTTACCAATTAATTTTTTTAAGGATGCATTGGTGGTGTTCTAATAGGTTTTATCACTCACACCCTGTATGAGAATCTTGATGCATGTGTAGAATTTATGTTTAGGGATCTAAGTAAGGTAAAGGGGCTTGTGGTTGATAACTGAGTATAGGAGAATGTAGCTGGTAGAAGTCTGGGATAGACTATAGATGAATCCTCATATTTTTATTTATTTTACCAACTTACATTTATACATTGGTTTAACTTTTCAAACTGAGATCCCATTTTACTTATTTGTATGACTGGTATGCCATATGCTTAGTTTTTACATGTTTACTCTGATTATATTATTGTATTATATTTTTCTATATTTTTATTTTTTCAAGGACATGATACCGAGGGTATAGTCTCTCCGCTAATGGTCTTGGACCCTCACTGCTAGTTAGTAGCCTCTCGTGTATGGGGAAGAAAGAATGAGGTCATGTGGAACTCTAGTTTGAACTCAGTGGTTTGGGTTTTGGCCTTACAAAATAGTATCCGAGCATAGTTTTCTTATTTTTTTGACCAATCTAGGACATGGCAGAATGAATATAGGATATACGGGACTCAGGTAGGGGAGTTTAAATGTTCCTAACCATCTTATGTGTAACATACCTCCATGTTATCATTGAGGGTATTGTTGTTACTATTTTATGGTCTTTTGGGTACATTCATGCATCATGTCTAGTCCAGTAGGATCATATTCCATATTTTTTGTGATGTATATTACTTCTTAAATTTAATTTCTTGTTTTGTGTTATCTATTCAGACTAGACTTGTACTCTATTGTGTGATATATCTATTTTAATTTTTTGTTTTGAAATATCGAAACAATATTTAACTAGTAGGACCTACGAATTATTTTATATATTTTTTATAAGTGACTATGACTAATGTACATGGATGGAGGCATTGGTTAGTGTTATGGGGGACATACCCTTGGTTATGGGTAGACTCATAGGGAAACCTTTGTGTGATACCATATATCTATTAAGATCTCTCTTAAATATTATAAATTCTTCCCTTAATGTTATATAATATGTCACCTAATAGAATATTGGTGGGACCACTAGTTAATGTGGGTCGGGATACTCCTGCTAGGGAGGATGCCCCATAATCCACCACCTATTGTACATGAGGGTACACTAGTGTACACTCCCTCACCTACTCCTGTGGTGTAGGCAGTAGGACCACCTTATCTATGATCCATCCCACTTGTTTTTGTACAGGAAAGAGGGGTACTGAGGTCCATGGTCAACTATACCAAAGACTTATACCTCCAAATTCCTCCAACCTTTCAGGGCACTAACAAACCAAAGGTTGATAAAGATTAGATATACATCATTGAGGGTGTATTTAACCTCTTTGATAGACCTTGTTAATGGATTGTGAAGATAGAAATGTTCATGAAACAATAAACTTCCAAGTGTTTGTGGGAAAATATGGGATTGTATAGAATATGTGAGGGTCTCACCTGGGAGGCCTTCAAGGACCTTTTATGTAGGGAATTATTTATTGATATAATAAATCTATAAAAATCATAGGATTTCATGGAGCTACAATAAGGGTCTATGAAATTTTCTACATACCCTAATCAATTCACTGATCTCCTTCATTTTTCTCCGTTCTTAGCTAGAAACAAGGAACATATGGTCATGAAGTACGAGATAGGAATTTATCCTATCATAAGACCAAAGTTACATAGTTTTGAACTAGTAACATACCTAGTGGTTCTGAACAAGGCCTTGACCAATAATATGGTCCTAGATGAGGATCAAGAAGTTTTTTTATTTTACATTTTAGTTATCAATAGGGTGGGCCTCTTACTACTGCCGTGATTTCCATTTATAGTAGCATGAAGGGGAAGACCATAGATGTGTAGAAGAGAATTGGTATACAGGTGAAGTATAGATTTTCTTCTTTTGTTACCTCAAGAGGTGATCCATGGTGATTTAACTATAGAATGTTTGGGCACTACCACCAGGCCTACTCGACACCTCAGATCAAGTGACAACAATGTGGAAAGATGGGGCACCTAAAGTAATTCGACCATAAGGATTTGAGGTTATGATTCCATAATGGATCATGGTAGACATGGTAAGATAACCAAGGAACAGACTAGGGTCCTCATTAGTAGGCTTAGATGATGAAAAATCAGAGTGGTCATGCGTCTCAAGGATAGGGTCACAGAGCTATGGAGTACTGCAATTATGTAGTGGATCAAAATCTAGATGATAGTGCTGAGGTCCCATATACTATTCATGGTATGATTTTTATTACATTTACTTTAAATATTAATTTTTTTTTGATATTGATGCTTACCATTCCTTTATATATGCATAATTTATAGATATACTTGGATTACCAATCAAGTTGTCATATGAATTACTTTCCCTCAATACATTATTGGGCATCAAAGTTGACTATCTTTAGTGATGCCCATAATATCCTAGTCATGACTGGTTTTGGAAATCTATGGGAATTTCCAATTCTAGGAATGATAAGCTTAAATGTGATTCTTGATATGGACTGGATGAGAAGCTTATGAGAATTCATTTATTTCTATCAGATACAAGTATAGTTTACTTCACTAAAGGGAGAGAGGTATGTGATGACCATAGAATGGGGACTGAGAGCATATTAATTTGGTCCATACTTGAGTCAACTTTGCATGATGAAAACAAAAATTGTAGCCTTGGATTTTTCATTTGGATTAGTGGATGCCCCCTCATATTTTCCTTTAGTTGTGGATCATTATCAATATTTCTTTTTGAATGACTTCATAGGACATCCCCTTGATAAAGGATTGGACTATGAGATAGATATAATTCTAGTTATGTATCCCATTTTGATACACCCTTATTGTATAGAACTGTTCAAGTTAAAGGAGTTCAAATTGAAGCTTGAGGACTTAAATAATATGGGATTTATCAGGCTAGGTACTTCAGGGTTGGGTGAACCTACTTTGTTTTCTAAGAAGAAAGATAATAGTCTTTCACTCTATATTGATTACAAGTATCTAAATCAGGTGATTGTGATGAAAATATATCACTTTCTCAAGATCAAAAATATATTTGATTTGTTATAGGGAGCTCTATGGTTCTCTAAGATTGATCATGAATCAAGCTATTACAAGCTATAGGTTATAGAGGATGACATCCTAAAGAAAATGTTCCAGAGAAGGAATGGTATATATGAGTACTTAGTGATGTTGTTTATATTGAATAATATTATGGAATTGTTCATGGATCTCATAAAAAAGGTATTCCACTCATATCTAGAATTTTTCATCATGGTATTCATTTAATAAATTCTCATCCACTCACCGACCCCATAATAACATGTTAGATATCTTGAGATATTCCTGAGTACACTTCGAGCACATCAAATTTATGAAAAACTAGAAAAGTCTAACTTCTGGATTCAGGAGGTGAAATTATTGGGTTATGTGGTGTCTAAGTCAGGTATATCTATGGACTTAGAGAATGTGGAGGTAGTGATTTCTTGGATACATCCACAGAACACGTTCAATATTATAAGCTTCATGTGTTTAAATGGTTACTATCGACATTTTATCCAAGACTTATCCCATCTATTAGCACCTATGACTAAACTAATGAAGAATGGAGTAAAGTTAAAATGGTTGAGACTATGTGAAGAGGAATTTATTGAGATAAATTGGAGGTTTATTATAACTCCTATATTGATAGTTACCAATTCAAAGATCAGTTATGATTTATACTGCGGCACATTAGGTATTGGTCTAGGATCAGTACTAATACCGAGGTTGTAGTTAGAAGTTTCTTGGTCACATCAACTATGACCCCATGAGTGTAAATATACAACATATGTAATATATTTGGTAGTCATGGTTGAAGCTTTAATGTCTTTGAGACTCTAACCCTTTGGTGAGATGCTTGTCGTATACACTAACCACAATTTCATTCCTTATATATTCACACTGAAAGACCTAAATATGGGGAAGAAAATTCTATATAGAGTATCTAAAAAATGATTTAATTTGAGATTTATTATAAACCAGGTAAGGATAGCATTGTTGTATACTCTCTTGGCTATAATATTTATATAACTTTGGATCTTAGTGAACCACCATCAGAGGAACAACGGTGCTTGATGAGCTTGTTGAACAATTAGAGGATGGATGATTCTGGGGACTAGGGATTGACGACATGTACTCCATTGGTGGTCACATATTCATTAGTATATTGGGTAAAGGATGTATATGGGAATAACGTAGAGTGTTCTATGAAGCGAGAATAACAATATGGGGGTGACTTGAGACCTTGCTGGTCATTGGATGATAGTGATGTGATCCTTGTGCATGGGAGGTTCATAGTCCCTACTTTCACTAGATAATAGATTATGATGGACTTCCATACTACTAGGTGGTTGGTATATCCTAGTGTGAAAAAGATATATCATGACTTTAGGTTATAGTTTTGGTATTAAGGGATGAAGAGGGACATTGTTGTATATGTTTCCTAATGCCTTACCCACCAGAGGATAAATACTGAGGACCATAATCCCAGTAGACTACTCTAGACACTTTTTGTACCCATGAAGAAGTTATAGGAAATCGTTATGGGATTTGTGATGGGGTTACCCAAGACTATAAGAAGTCATGACACTGTTTGGGTGATTTTTGAACGGCTGATGAAAGATGCTTGTTTCTTACCAATATGTGAGACTGACTTAGTAAAAAAGATGGGAAAACTATATGTCCTTGAGATAGTATGATTTCATGGAGTTCCCTTGAGAATTATATGTGATAGAGACACATGTTTGACATCATGTTTTGGTCAGTGCTTGCATAAGGCCTTAGGGAATAAGTTGAGAGTGAGTACAATGTACCATACTCAGATAGATGGATAGTCCAAGAAAATGATTCTCATATCAGAGGATATGATTTGAGTTTGTTCCCTAAACATTGATATAGATTGTGATGATAACCTATACTTGGTTGATATTTCATGAAACAATATTTAACAGGATTCGATTCATATGGAACCTAATGAGTCTCTTTATGGAAGGTTATTCCATTCATTGCTCTATTGGCGTGAGGTTGGTGAGGTAGTTGTCGTTGGGCCTATTTTTCTACAGGATACCTCTAAGAGAGTTCAACTAATCTAGAATAGGATTATAATATCTCAAAGTAGGAAAAAGTTATATTCTAACCATAGGAGGAGACCTTTGTATTTCACTATAGGTGATCGGTTTTTTCTAAGAGTGAATCCTCAGTTAGGTCACTCACACTTGAGGAAGTATGGGAAGCTATCACCACTCTATATTGGACCCATCGAGATCATTGAGAAGATTAGGATAATTTCATACTATCTATATCTTCCTTCTCACTTCTAAATTATGAACAATGTGTTTCATGTGTGTCAACTTTGGAGGTACACGCACAATCCTATGCAAGTCATCAACTATGAAAATGTTGAGATAGAACCTGACGCATTATACAAGGATCACCTGGTGTAGATAGTAGACTAGAGTGATAATATCCTTAAATGGAAGATAGTAACACTCATCTGGATTCTATGGAATCATGGATGGATCTAGTAGGAGAATTAGCGGCCTGAGGCTGATGTTTGTGATTAATGTCCCAATTTTTTTGAGAAGAAACCTTGAAGGTAATTCTCAGGGAGGATAATTTTTTACATAGGGGTAATTATAAAATAAACGCTTGTTTTTGATATAGGGGATGCTAAATTTTATAAAATTATACATTCTATTTTGGTTCTACTCTTATATGGGTTTTGTATTTTACATTAATATCCAATTAAATTTTCTCTCTTTATTTATAGAACAATGCTAGATCTAGAAACTTGAAATTATTCCTTGATAAAACCAATATCTACCAATGAATACGAGAATTATATGGGTAATTATTGTTGAATAGTATTACTAGAACTATTCTTGATGGTGAATTGATGATAGAACCTTAATCCATTGATGATTCATTAGTAGATTGTTGGAGGGTTGAACTTGTTAACAATGACACCCCTGACCAGAGTCAGAATTCTTAAGAATAATGGACATTTCTAGATAATATTTTAGAAAAAATAATCAAGATACCTCTCTTATTATTTAATATCATATTTTATATTTTCCATCAATGGATTTATAATGGATTGATGATCATTATCTATACCTAATTCACTATTCTAGAATCGATAATGAGTTCACAATTCATTCTTCGAATGACAATGAATCTGGTGATTTGGTGTTTCTTACTTTAACATACCTTGAAATTGATTTTTTTAAAATAATACCTAAGGTATGTGATTCTATAATGAATGTGTTAAAAAGTAATTCTCTTAATTCTATATTCTAAAATTCTTTCTTGATAAATAAAAACTTTAGTTATAAACCCTTGATGTGTGAGCTGTTCTTTGTGGGTGTGTGATGTGTTCGGTCTATGATTCCTTGGTGAAACTTTAGTGGGAATTGACAACCTTGAGGTTGGAATTTCCTTAAAATTATGGTCTATTGTATACACTTATTTACATCGTATTGTTCTTATAAATCCTTACCTTGTTTTGTCATGCTTGACTGTGATTGCATGTGGGTGTGTTTGTGGCATGTGAGACCCATTATAATACTTGATTAAATGAGTGTTCTTAGAGTAGATTATTTCCATATTTGATTATGATCACATGTTATCATATGTTGGTAATATTTCTCTCATGATGATATTCTATGGTTTCCTTATATTGTCTACCCTATTATGTATGTTACCATGCCTTGTATGTTATTCTTAGTACTTGAGATGAGTGGACCATAATGTGAGGATTATCCTTTAGGGGGGACAAATTGAGATAATATACATAAGAATAGGGTTGGGGCATCATGGCGTGGGGGCCTGACCCAAGGTAGAATCATGATGGGTATGATAGACTAGAGTCTTGACCCAAGGCATAAAAGGGGTATGACGGTCTAGAAGCCTGACCCATGAGGGATTTGAGAAATGATAATCTAGGGGCCTAATCTGAATCAATTCCTTGAGTCCATTGAGAGATGTGATTATGATCCTTGAGGCTAGTTCTTTCTCATTGATGATATGATATGACTGTTCTTTTGAAATGGAGATGAAGCTAGTATGACTGGAGGTTTATAGTGGCTCAGTTTGCGTATGAACACTCCGTAAATGATTGTATGTTTTTATGTGTGATTCACATTTGTTATTTTCGGGGAATAAACTTATTGTGCATTTTCACTATTGGTAAGGACGCATTGGTGGTGTCCTATCAGGTTTTTTCACTCACTCCATGCACTATAATATCAATGCACATACATACTTTATGTTTGGGGATCCAAGTATGGGTAAGGAGAATGTGGACGATTGATGAGTAGAGGAGTATGGAGATGGTAGTAGACTGGGAAGAACTATGGATCAATCTGCAAATTTTTATTTATTTTACCTACTTACACTTATACTTTGGTTTGGCTTACCACATTGGGAACCAAGTTTACTTATTTGTGTGATTGGTATTCCATCAGTGTAGTTTCCATATGTTTACTATGATTATTATATTATATTATATTATATTATTATTTGTGTAAGGACATGATAATAAGGGTATAGTCTCCCTACTGATGGTATTGGACTCTCACTGCTATTCGATATCCTCTTATGTACAGGGTGGTGCGCATGAGGTCATGTGGTACTATGGTTTGAACCTGATAATTCAGTTTGAGGTGATACAAATGTTTCTTATGATTTACTGAGGATATGATCCAATTTACCATCTTTATTATTTCAATGTATGGTTTATGATAATGATAATGAAATTTATATGAATCCCATTTTATTTTCCATGGGTTAAGATTTAATGTTATGATAATTTTTTTGATGATCTTGTGGCATATATATGAGTATATTATGATTATGTTATGGGTGGTCTTGTTATAAACCAATAACATGTGGTTATTTTATAAACCAAGGATTTTTGGTTACATTATAAACCAAGGATGAGTGGATCTGTTATAGCACCAAAATGCGTTGGGTAATAATGATGGAGTCGAGAAACTCCTAAGAGATGAAGGAGTTGATAAACACATAAGAGACAAAGGATTTAACTGGATAGAAGTTACTTCCAAGAGAAAGTTTCAAATGACTGGGAGGTCATTTCTATAATTGGAATTTTTCCACAATGATGGAATTGGGAGTGAACCTTGGCTAAGGAAGTGATTTTTTATGCTTATGTGAATGCCAAAAACTTATGTCTTATTCTTATGATATGTTCTCATAGATCATGATTGATCATTGATAATTTTTCAAGATTGTGTCTTTTATATTTCGAGTGAGAAAACCATACTCCATGATTCATGATTAAAGATATTTTACTTTTTGGGTATGATTATTGTAAATTTTGATCATGTTATCATACCCTTATTCTTGTCATATGATCACTTATGATTATTAATCAATATCTCTTTTGTTTACCCTTATTAATAACCTGAGCTCACCCTTTCTTGTGTTTCTCTTCCCCAGTTTATGAATAATGGTTTTAAGTATGATATGTATAAGAAGGGTTCTAGTTGTGAATACCATAATGGGAAATCATATAGATATTTTATGTACTAATTGTTTTTGTATCCAAGTTTCCAGAGACACATGCCTTTACAGTTTTGGTGTGGATTATATTGAAATGTAATGATTATTTTTCTAATAAGATGTAGTATTTATATATGAAAAATATGGATCGATATGGGTTTTCCCCTTGGAGAACCTTTTTATGATCCTATAAAATTATTAGGATTTGTCTTAATAAGTTCATGTGTCTAAATGTTACCTTTATATTCCAAAAGATACCAACTTAAAGGAGACATATGGGACTACCGAATGATATGGGATGGGGTGGTCCCACTAGGGAGGATTCCCCCATTCCGTATCCTACTGTAGAACACACTCCCACACCAGTTATGGTGGAATAAGTAGTAGGAGATATTTCTAGGAATAATATAAGCACTTATCAGGGCCAATCTCGAATCAACAATTGTTGGATTCAATGGACACTTTACATATTTTACAAGACATAAACGTCATGGCCAATGAATTTTTTTTAAGAATATTGGAGAGGAAGGTTTCCAGAACTAAGATAATATCTTTTAACATTAAATTTATAATTAATTTAAATATATCATAAAGAAGAATACTTGTGTCTTAATATATTTATTTGATGAAGATATTGGTCATCTAAAATCATTTTTTGTCAAATTTTTTGATCTTTTAGAATCGAAGTGTATAATCCCTCTAATGGTGATCCAAATGTGCTCTTTTGATCTCTGAACAATGTCGATGGGTTTTTGGGTACTATCATGGTTGATAGATCTCCTCACGGTTCCCTTCTTGATCAGTGTGATGATTCCTTTAAGATTGAAGATTCATCCTTGAACTCTCATTCTTAAGATGATGGAGGAGGAAAGAGAATCTATATAGAGTTATTTGGTCTTGATAGAGATCTCTAGATTTGATTATGAACAACAATTCTAAATGTTAATCAATATTGATCAAACTCTATACAATAGATGTAGTCATGTATTTATAGAGTTAAGGTTAGAGCTAAAATATTATTTAATTATAAAAGAACCTTTAAATAATATATTAAACCTCATATAATACTATTAAAATTAATAATAATAATAATATTATTTTTATCAGGGAATATGAAAACATTCATAATGATAAATATTATTTTGCCTACTTTCAAATTAATATTCATCATTAGACATAATCTTGGTCTTCTCATCCTCCTTATAATTAATCAAATTCTCAAATAAATATTTAATTAGATATATATTCATTAAATAAATAAAATAAATATTTTTTTCACAGTCCAGTTAATAAATATTTATTAAATATTCATATAATTAAATAAATTATTTATTAATGAATAAATAATGATTTATTACCTTGTTAATAACTATAAATAAATCAATAATATATATTTTTATAATTAAATAATTATATTATGAGTAAGTATTTATTTAGTATTTGCGATCAATAAATCCTCAATAAAATTATTCCATAGTCTTGAAAATAATATTTATTCCCATAATTAAATTCAAATACAATTTAATTGAGAACAATGGAAACACATAGTGTGTGACCCTCTAGGATTTTTTCTCATTTTCATTAGGCAGGATTACCTAAATGCCAATATTACTACCCATTAATGGGTCAAGGAACCCAAGAGAAAGTAGTTAATGTCACAACATAAAAAACCACATAGGAGTGCTCACTATGTGATATAATCCCTTTTTCAAAATACCTCATCAATCAGGTTGAACACTTGTGACATAAAGCTATATAATTGATACGTCTTTCATTGAAAATATGAAATTAATTTGTTGTCGGACCATGTCCATGGAATTTAATGCGACAATTCCATTTCAATTAAAGGGTTGAGATATCAAATTCCATTAATATTGAAGGTACAAATCCTTCCTCAACCTATTCATTAATAAAATGTTATTTCTTATGCACCCAACATACCCTAATTCCCAAGAACATATGATATCACAATTTTGGCTAGTAAATCTAAGTGAACATTTCATGACATGCATTAATAATAATCTTAAAGTCTAAAGACCATTAAACACACTCAAATATAGGAATATATCATGCCCCATAAGCATATAGAATTCCTACCGGTAGGATTGTTCTCATAATCTATTATCTTTGAGATTTATAAGTGAAAAATTAATGAGAAGAAGTCTCATATGCTTATGAGTTATCACACCTAACAATAAATTTAATATAACCCCCATAATATAATGTTATCATACTGTATAACTAGTTTTAAGAATATCTTCATGGCATTTTAAGGTTTTGAACATAGTAGGGAACTTTTATGACATTAATAATGAGATAAATACTCTAGGAAACTATTACATCAAAGTCATGCAGAACTATAAAAGATATATAATTAATTGTTTTAATTAATATTCAATTCTTTGAATATACACGTAATCCAAAGTATAAACAATTGGTTCTGTAAGACCAAATATAATAGTAGGTCCACCTCAACTGGGATCCATCCTGTTTATACCTTCCTAGGGTAGAGGGGCATCAAGATATATGGTCAACTATGCCATATAATTCTAGATCCAGTATCCACCAACCTTTTAGTTAACTGGATGTATGTTAAATGTAGATGACCATATAGACATCATCAAGGGTGTATTAGACATCATAGAGGAATCTATGGTTTGTAAGGTGATATTGGAAATGTTCACACTACAGAGACCCACTAGGGGATGGTAGAGCATGATGGGGAAGCCTAGAAGACATGAGGGCCTCACCTAGGAGACCTTTAAGAAAATATTTTTGGGTAATTATTTCTAGATACATTGAAGATAGACCGAGTTCATGAATTCATATATCTATAGTAGGGATTCATGAAAATATTCTTACACTCTACTTGATTCACCGAGATACTTTGTTTTGATCTCCTCTTTGTAAGAAATGAGGTATACAAGGCTATAAAGTTCAAGAACTGTCTTCATATTGATATCAGGTGGCAGGTTTGGAGTTTCAACTTAATGATTTACTAGGAGGTTCTACATAAGACCATGAATATTAATAAGGTCTTGGAGGAGGATTGAGTAATTCATCTTATTACACCTTTTAGTACTCAGGTGGGTGGACCTCCAACTACTGCGATGAGAGTCTATTATGGTATTAAGAAGAGGATGACTGGGAACATGCTGCAAAGTAAATAGGTTAACCAAAGTGAAACTTCTTCATCCCCCTCTAGATGTGTTTTATAGTGAACAACTATGTAATAGTTAAAAATTATTGCAATTTCAACACTACACATCAGAATAAGTGTTAATAGTGTGGCAATATGGGATATCTCATGCAGTTCTACTTTATAGCTTTGAGATTGAGTTCCTCTAGGGGTGAAGGACATGTGTGATCTATAAACATGGTATTTTGTTAGGGACCTCAGTAATGGTGTTATAAAATGATTAACCAAGTTATCCATTCATATCTCGACTAGGGTCTCATAGCTGAGGTGGGAAAAGTATATACTGGGGATTGAACAACAGAATATGGTGGTTAGGGACTATATACTATTCGAGGTATGGTCTTGATCACTTCTAAATTGTCTAATTATTTGTTTTATATTTATTCTTATCATTCTTTTATAAATTCAAAAGTTTTCACTAGAATTTACTTATTGGTCAAGTTATCTTTCGAGTATCTTTCCCTTGATATACCATTGGGAATGAAAGTGGACCATCTTCATTGATGCCCCAAGTGTACTATAGTCATTTAAAATTATGGATATTTATGAGACATTATGATTATGGAGATCAAGATCATTGATATGATTCTCATCATGGGAAGTTTAACAATCTTCTAAACCCACATTTATTTATATCAAATAAAGGTAGTGTTTATATTTCCAAAGGGAGAGAAGTTCGTGATGACTGGTGAGTGGGAGTTGGGAGCTGGTAGAGTGAGACTGGACTGGGGCCAACTTAGGTCAATTATGATGCTGATTAAATGCTTGGATCTTAAAGTAGGATCAATGACAAACCTTTTTTCTTTCCCTTCAGTTGTGGATCTATATTAGTACATCTTCCCAGAAGACTTCACATGACTCCCCCCAAGAGAGGAGTTGACTTCGAGATAGAAATCATGCCAGGTGAATAGCCCATTTCAATATCCCCTTATTATATTCTATCGATAGAGTTGAAGGAGCTCAAATTATGGCTTGAGGACATGGAATAAAAGGGTCTTAGCAGGCTGAGTACATCACCATGGGTGAAATAATTTTTTTCCAAGAAGTTGAATGGTAGTATTCGACTCTATGTAGATTACTAGAAGCTAAATCAGATGATGGTGAAGAATATGTATCTTTTTTCAAATATCAATGATCTATTTGATTAGTTACGTGGAGCCTAGTGGTTCTCTATGATTTATCTTCAATCAGGTTATCACTAGTTTTGGGTTAGAGAGGAGGAAATCTTGAAGATGTTGTTTTGGAGTAGGTATGTTCAATATGAGTACATTATGATTTCATTTGGATTGATGAATGCACTGACAATGTCTATGGATCTCATTAACAAGACCTTGATTCGTTCATCATGGTGTTCATTAATAGTATCCTCATTTACTCACTGATCCCATATCATCATGTCAAACATCTCCAGATAGTCCTAAGTACACTTCAAGCATATCGACTTTATACTAAGATATGGACGTGTAGCTTTAGGATTCAAAAGTTGATTTTTTGGGAATATGATTTCTAAGACTAGAATATCAATGGATCCAGATAATGTAGAGGAAGTGACATCCTAATCATGTCCACAAAATGTGTTTGAGATTTGGAGATTTCTAGGATTAGTGGGATACCATCACATTTTATTCATTATTTCTTCCATTTTTAGTACCCATGACTGTGCTAAAGAATAAACGAATAATGTTTAAATGGTTGGGCCAATGTGAGGAAGATTTTATTTAGATAAATAAGAGGTTTACTATGGATCCAATGTTGATTCTTCCTGAGACAGATATTAGTTATATAAATTACTATGATGCATCAGGCATTGGTTTGGGAGCGGTATTGATGTAGAGGGAGTGATTAGTAGCTTATATGTCACATTAGCTATGACACCATGAGTGGAAATATCATACTCATTACTTATATCTATAATATTTGGTCCACAATTTGAAGTGATGGTTACACTACCTCTTTAGTGATAGGTTTATTCTCTACATAGACGATAAGAGAATCTATTATATCTTATCACAGTGATATCTGAATTTGAGGAAGTGGAACTAGGTAGAGTACCTATAGATGTTAAAATTTGATATGTACTATGAACCAGGTAAATTTAATGATGTTGTATATGATCGTAGACATAATACATAGGTTTCTTAGGAGCTTGGTGAATGGAATTCATAGGAATAGTGGGGCATGATGAGCTTATTGTATGATTGGGGGATGTATGCTTTTAAGGAATAGAGATTGATGATATATACCCCAATAATGGAAACATATTATTTAGTTGACCAGGTGAAGGATAGTAATGAATCATACCTATAGTTCTCTATGATTCAGGAATGACTAGAATATGGGGACCTAATACCCGAGTAGTATTTGGATGGTGATTATGTGATCTTAGTACATGAGAAAATTATAGTCCCTACTTCCATTAGGGAAGAGCTAATGAGATATTCACATGACTCAAAGTGTGTGGTTCAACCTAGATAAAAAAAGATGTACCATGAAATTAGGTGACATTTATGGTCTCCAGGGATGAAGAGGGACATTACTAGATTTATTTACTGACGTGTAACCTACCATAAGATAAAGGTCGAGAACCAATATCCTGGTGGGTTTTCCATCCACTTCTTATGTACATGTGTAAATAGGAGGATGTAAAGATTGACTTTGTGATGGGGTTACCTATAACCATAAGTATCCATGACACTGTTTGGGTGATTTTTGATTAGTTGATGAAAGTTACCCATTTCCAACTGATCTGCTAGGCTCACTCAGTTGATGTGATGGGAAAGTTATATGTCCATGATATATTACACTTTTAGGGAGTTCCCTTGAGTATATTATTTTATAGAGACACATGTTTACCTCACCAGTATTATTCCAACAATCTGGTTGTGTTAGAAGTTGGTTTGCAGAAATAAAGAAACCACTAGCCAAGAAATGGAGCTAGGTTGAGGGTTCATTAAATTAACCCCTAAAATTTTAATACCATGTGTTTCTCCCTTAATTATTACATAATTATGACTCTAACCCACCTACTTAGAATTTATTTCATCCCCTCTTGACTCTAGAGCTCTACCATTCACCTTCCCTTGGTTCTTCAAGGTTGGACCAATCCGGTGATGCAAGAATGGTAAGTTATTCCTAGATCTACACTAAATTCCTCTTATCCCTTGAGATATATTCATAGATATATGATGGATATATGAACTACATGAGGATATAATGATGTTTTATTCCTTTATTCTTAAATTGATGATAGATCTAGAAAGTTGAAACCATCTATTTATTGGATCGAGATCTACCATTGATTGGAAATGTCAGGGTTCTTTTTCACAGACCTCTTCTTTATGGTATATTGTTGTTAGAACTATAATACATTGAAAATACTTTGGTATATTGGTGGTGTATATGATATGTCAATGGAAACCCATTCATTATATCTTGATCTCTCTTGAACGATGGATGTTTCTTGCTATGTTTTCATATATTGATCATCTTGATATTCTCTTCTTATTAAATCTCATCTTGGATCTCTTTTTTGATGACAGATTGATGGTGGGTTGATGTTCATTATCTATACTTGATATTCTCTTATAGAAATGACAAGAAATTTATGATCCATTATTGAATCGAAAATGAATCTTTTTAATTGGAATCATCTCATTCTACATATCTTAAAACTTATTCCATTGAAGAACTATGTGATTTATGTGATTCTATAACCACCCATCTTGACATGGATTCTCTCTAGGTATCTTTTCTAAATATATTTTTTGATGAACCAGAATTAAAATTTGACATCCTTAATGCATAATCCTCTTATTCATGGGTGAAAAACATGATTTCATCTTTGATCATTGATGAATCTTGAAGTACTTCATCGACAAAATTGAGGTAGGAAGTTATTAACTATCTGGGTATCTTGTATACACATGTCAACTTGGTATGATTCATCTACTGTCTTTGATCCATTGACCAAGGTTGATAGATATTTCTTGTGGGTGTTTGTATAGCTTGTGATACCCGTTTATGATGCTTGAATCCATGAGTATTTCTAGTTTAGCTTGTTACCATTATTGATGATAATCACATATTATTATATGTTTCTACTATATTCCCATGATTCCATGTTATACATTCCTTCATATTATTTTCCTTACTGTGTGTATTTACCATTCATTTGGAGGTATTATCTTGGTACTCTTGATAGGTGGACCGTCATGTATGATTACCCCTTAGAGGGGGAGTGCATTAAACTTGCAGTGATAATGATGATGGACTAATACACAGGGTAGGATCATGATAGCCATGTGGTCAGTTAGAAACTCGATGCCTTATGGGTATTGAGTAACGTGAAAAAACTCGATTCCTTGTAGATGCCAAGTAGTGTGTTCACTCGATTCCTTGTTGATGTTGAGTGACATGTTTATGTTTTTTGTGTCAATATATTGGTCACATTCAATATCCTCATGAATATCCTTCCAATATAGAGATGTGGTAGGTACGTCTAGGACCCATGGTGGATTGGTTATCACACAGATGCTCAACGCATGATTTTTTATGATTTCTTGTACATTTATTGTATCATATGGTATACATCTATTATACTTATGGAAATTTGTTAAGGAAACATTAGTGGTATTGTACTAGATTTTATTTCTCACACCCTGCACAAGCATATTGATGTGTGTGTAGAGTTCATATATAGGGACCCAGGTAAGTGTAAGGCCCCCAAAAAACATAGATTATTTTTAGAGCATGGAGTTGGTGGAAGGATGAGGATCGACTCTAGAAGATTTATACTAAGTTTTATTTATTTATCTACTTTCACTTATAATCCATTTTGGATTTCCACACTGGGAGCTTGGTTATTTATCTAGATGACATGTGTGCCAGCCGTTGTAACATATGACATTTTTTCTTCTGCTTGATATTTTGATTGTTATATTTTATTTTTGTTTAATATGTATAGCTATTATACTAATGATATAGTCTCCCCAATGATGGTTTTTTGGAACTTATTGCTAGTTGGTAGCCTCTTATGTATAGGGAGTTGTGCATGAGGTCTTGTGGATCTCCATCTTGGACCTAGTGGTTCAGTTCCGGGTGTTACATCTTCAGGTTCCCATTTCACCTCTTCAATATTATGATTTATCTAATGTACCTTTACTAGTAGAGTCTTTTGACTCCTTAACATTTTTTATCTAGCTACAGAATCTTGATAGTCACTTCATAATAAGATAAATCATGTTCAAATTATATTTCCTTAGAGGTGATCACAAGCATTAGATCTGACATGTACTTCCTCAATAAAAAGGTATGAAACACATCATGAACATTAGAGTGGATAGGTCTCATTGTCTAATGATAATCCATGACTCTAATTATTTCCATAATTTCAAAAGGGTTGATGTACCTTAGACTTAGTTTCCCTTTATTTTCAAAAAGTATAACACCTTTTTTAATGTCCCTGGCCAGGTGCTCCCTCATGTCACCAAGTTGGTTGGCTACATGAACTTAGGCATGTCTCCCCATATGACAGATGCTATGGACAAGTAGTAAGGGTGTATGGAATATAGTGAAGAGACTATAACATCTAGTATAGAGTTTCAATAATAGTAGAAATAATAACATAGTATCATAAATTAGATGAGAAATATAAGTAATCAAACATGCACTACTACAAATATGGCTTTTATCAGCGCTAGAAAAGCACATTAACAATGCTAAAAAAGTGCTATTAATCGAGGTGAAGATAGGGAGTCCCTTTTATCAGCGCTCAGAAAAGAGCTGACAAAAGGGGTCATTTATTGTTGCTAAAAAAAGCGCTGATAAAAGGGGTCTTTTATCAGCACTTTTTTAGCGCTGTTAAAGGACCCCTTTTATCAACTCTTTTTTTAAGTGATGATAAAAGTTATTTTTTAAAAAAAAAGTTAAAAAGAATATATAATGCGGGGGGGGGGGGGGGGGCTTTAACAACGCTTGACCCTCTATCAGCACTAGGTGGACCCCCTCCCACTCCAGCGTGCTGCCCTTGCCCACACATCCCCCACATGGCCACACGCCCATCCCTACGTCAACCCGAACTCGAACCCGAGACCTCCCCCCTTGCACGCCTGCACCTTTACCACTAATCTATTTAGTTTTTTTATTAATTTAATGATATATCTATTTATATATATATAAACACACACACACACACACATATAGTTATATTTATTCATATATTAATATATATTCATATTAATATAAATATATTTAGTTAAATTATTATATATATATATATATATATTTATTCATATATATATATATATATATTTATTCACATATATATATATATATATATATATATATATATTTATTCGTATATATATATATATATATTTATGTTTATTCGAATATTAATATAGATTCAAATTAATATAAATATATTTAGTTATATTAATACATATATATTTATTCATATATTAATATATATATTTATTTATTCGTATGTTAATATATATATATATATATTTAGTTATAATTTTTTATCTGTATATTTATTTTTATATTAATATATATTTATGAGATTAGTTTTAAATACATTTAAAAAATATGTTTTTTATGTGTGTTTATAAATAAATACATACATACATATATACAACACACACACACAAAGAGAGAGAGAGAGAGAGACACACACCTATATATTTACGAATAAATACATATATATGTGTATTTGAAAAGCCATAGAATGTTAAAACAACCATAAATTATAATTCAGAAGTCCATTTTAACTCCAAAACTAATAAAATCAAAGAAAATGAAAGAATATTTGATATGATATGTGGTACAAAACTAGCGGACATCCAGATTAGAAGTTATACCTATTTGAATGCTAATCAAGGTATCCCAACTAAAAACTCAGTTTTTTAGGCCTTATGGTACTTTTTGGGCCTCAAAAAATGTGATAGAAGGTTCCCTTAGATCACTAGCGTGTAGATCTTGTTGAAAACTTAGATTTAATATGCTGTAGAGCTCAAAGGGACACCCATATCAAAAGTTAAGGCCGTTTGAAGTTTGAGTTACATTTTCTACTTATTTCAGATCTTTTATTAATTTTTTTGATTTTTTGTGTCTTTAAATTTTTATTAAATGATTATTAATCAATTATAATTAGAAAAATATTAATTAATAATATTATTTAAAATATTTTAAATCCATTTTCACTAAATTTCTTATATATTAAATGTAATAGCATATTTATACTTATCTAAAATATATTTAAAAAATATACATTATATTTATATCAATATAAATATACTTATATAACAATATATTATTTTTTATGTTTTTTTGAAATATAAATATTATCAGCTCTAGGAATGCCCCCCTTTATCATCACTACTAAACAAAGCACTGATAAAGGGGTCTCATTTAACAAATCTAAAAAAAGAATTGATTAAGGGGTGGGGGACTTTATCAGTGCTAAAAAAAGCACTGATAAAGGGTCACTTTTAACAGTGTTTTTTTAGCACTGTTAAAAGTGCCCTTTATGAGCGCTTTTTTTAGTGCAGATAAAGGCCTCCCCTTTATCAGTGATTTTTTTAGCGCTGATAAAGGGTGGTGCTACTGAAAGCCAATTTTTTGTTAGTGATGAATTCATTATAGAATAAATGAAAATCAAACAATCTAATAATGATATAACCATGTAATGTCAATTTGAAATGTATCTAAATGACATGTTGTATGTCATAAAAATAAATGAAAAAACTAAAAAGATAAGATACTAAAAAAATCCTAATCCCAAGCCATATTTCGGCCCCATCTCCAAACTCCAACCCATCTAGCAAGGAACAAAGAACAAAAAGGTCCGTTACCCTCATTCATACCTACATCCTTGAAGTCTTCCCAAGTACCAAATGGAGTCCTGGACAAGGTGTGAGTATAATAAAGTAGGTAACCACCATCATTTCTATACAATCCAATATGAATATATAGTGTATAATATTAAGATATTAAACAAGGGTATTGATTTGACAAGTAATACTGCACATAAAATAGATCCACTGACCCTTGAGCTTTATGTTGACACCTAAGGTCATCCAATATTACTTTGGAACCATACTGGATTTCTCTATCTATGGATGACTCCTCCTATTTTAGGAAGGATCACCCAAGTTAGTGGTAGATTATCTTATCAAGGATGAATCAAACGTAACATATCACGAGCAAGTGGTCCCTACCCTTAGGATAACACAAATCTCTTCCTGAAGTATTTAGTGATTATGAAACTTACCCTTAGGTGGTTATATCCCATGCATATTACCCTCAGGTCGTGTTAAAAACCATGAATCTTACCCTTAGGAGAAAATATAACCATGCACCTTACCCTTAGGCATCACGTTTAGTGATCCCAAACAAAAAACACAACCATAAGTCATAATAATACAAAATATTATCAAGTCACATACCATTCTTCCCTCAGAAATCAATCACAACCAGTGTTATATCAAGATAGAATGCTAAGAAATAAAAAGCGACACCAATATCCAATAATATTAGACATTTCATCATAAACCGTAATGGTAAATTCACTCAATTACTATTTATCTAGCCATTAACATTCCATAAAATTAGGTTCCCAATTATCATATGAATTAATACACTTTTCATTCCATTCCATTTAACATTTTATCCTAAAAGTCAGTACCACGCCAATATATGTCCATATATCATCATTTGAACATGCTAAACCAATTATATAGCAATAAAACCATTTTAGTCCATGTAATTTTATTTCAAAAAATCACCACAATTCACATGTTATACTAATTAATAATATTAATCCAAAAATAACTCACATTATTAAGCCAAAATCCCTATTATCAAAATAGAAGTTCATTAGGATTTCAAGGGTAGGACCACCTCATGGGTGGCTGTAGGCCTGGCCTAAACACTAATGAACCTGATGGAATATAATGGGAGGTCTATGCAATGTGATTATAATCATCCATGATTATTTAATTTGATGGGTCACCCACATGGATTTCCAAAGTGATCACAATTATTGTACATACTAGAAGGACTGGAAATATAATTTCAGGGAGTTTTTCTAGACTAGTTACCTGAACAATGAAGAAGACATGGAAAACTCTTGGTGTCCAAGGTAGCATTTGGTTCCTTATACCTTACCTTCAAAATCTATGACCAAAACGCCAATATCAAATGCATCTTTCTTCTAGTCTGATGATAATGCTTAGATGTCACTATTGATAGGATTGGATCACCACAAATTGATCCCAATAAGGATGGGATTGAATCTGATTGAAAGGATCATTTAAGTCCTTAGAATATATTTCATGGGAGACTATGGTTCTAGTGAAATAGATGAGAGAAAAGTGAGTTCAGATTCTTGGGGTATTTATAGACATCCTATAAAATATGAGACTACAGTGAAACCTCCTAGACCATTCTACAGAACATGCTTACATGGGTAAGACTATAGTTTAGTGCAAGATACCACGTTGCAGCCTACTCAATCAAACCATGTCCAAGGATAATGGCTAGGACTATACTATAGATCCTATAAACTAAGGTGAAGGACTTAGACATAGCTTAATACACCACACTTTAGAACCCAAAAACCCATGATGTAGGATATGACGCAACCTATATCCACACCGCTAGGGTACCAGATTTGTTAGAACCAACCAAAACCCACCCCGAGGACCTTTCATTGCAACCATCCATCCCATGAAACAAATTTAATATTCTCAAGGAAGGGATATGATATAGAATACTACCAAGATGCTGCTATACCTCAAAAGGTAGTGTCTTTGAACTTCCTCCCTCGAGATCTCTACACTATAACCTAATATTCTACACCATGATTATGAAACATTCCACGACTCAATGACATAGAATCATCAAATTTTGCAACACTTCCTACTTCCTCCCAAAACAAACCATCCATACTAAAGCATACAAACCAAGGTTCAAACAATAAAAAACTAACTCAAATAGGTTTACCAAAACAAAAAGAGGGATATACCTAGAAAAATAAAGAATCTTACTACCTCCCCACTATATAAAAACCCACCCCTGAGTAGTCACAAGCATCACTGTGTGGTATCCATGAACAATTTTGATGACTATTTCTACATATCTAACTCCCACACCCAAGTCTCCTCTTGAACATGCCCATTCTGCCACTACACTCACACTACATCCACAGTCTTCCTTCAGATATTCTTATCACTATATTCCATGATAGGAATAAGATGATCCTTAAAGGATGTGTCAACATCAAGCTCGATGTCATCAATTTCTATCATGTGAAAAGGTTCAGGATTATATCTCCAAAACTATGACATGTGAAACACATTGTTCATGGATCTGTATCGTTGTGGAAGGGCCAAATAGTGCACCACTTGACCAACCCTGTCCACTATCTCGAACATCCTAAAAAAACATGGACCTAGCTTCCACTACTTGCTAACATGGAATTTCACTAGGCTAGGAGATTCCCAATGGAGAATAGTATGACCAACCCCAAACTCTATAGTTAATCTCTGATGGTCAACATATGATTTTTTCGGATCTTTATAGTTTCCAAATTCTTCCTAATCAACTAGAACTTCTCTATCCATAAAATAGGTGAACAAAACAACCTTCCATAAAAAGACTCAAAATGTTTCATTTGGATAAATACCTAGAAGCTGTTGTTATAAGATATCTCCATGAGTGATATATTTTTCTCATAAGATCCACTAAAATAAAAAACACATGCTTGAAACATATTCTCCAGAATCTGAATCGTCCACTTAGGTTTTCCATTAGTTTGGGGGAATATAGGCTATACTCATAATGACTTGTGATCCCAATTCCTTTTAAAGACCTTAACAAAGTTGAGTGGTGAAATTAGGATATCAATAAAAAATAATACTCCATGAAACAATTAGAAATAAAAATATCTCTCACATGTATAGACTACTCATATCATCAATGATGAATGTATCTATAATAGAAAAGTAGTGGGTTAAATTTGTTATTCAATCAACAATCACCCATTCTATATTATTCTTGTGAGCTATCTTGGGAAATCATCCCATGAATTACATAGTGACATCATCCCATTGTCATTCTAGAATGGGTAGAGGCTAACAAAACCCTGCATACCTCTAGTACTTAGTCTTAACCTATCGATAGGTGAACCATATTATCTTGAATCCCAATAAATATTTATTTATTCCTTTCCACAAGTATTTACAATAGTGATTTTGATACATATTTCTCAGACCCAGATTTTCTACCCACTTAAATGCATGAAAATACCTCATTAAATCCTCAAGTTAGCTCATATAAACCCATACATGTCCATAGATAAGAATAACATTGCCACTAATAAGATTCCATCATGATGGCGGGTCCCCACCATAAAATGTTTCCCTCAAAGCTAAGTCATTTTGATAATATAATTTATCTCTCTTGATCTAGTCTAGGATTATAGGTAAAAAAGATGTTAATGTTAGGGCTACTCATCCTTGGAATGCCTAAAAATAATGATTCATTCCTACAAAGAATTCCATTAACCACCACTCATCACAAGACTCTTGTACTACCTATGTTTGTGCCTTTCCTCTCACAAAATCAGTAACAACCTTGATTTTCATAGTTTATAATATAGTTTAAAGTTAAAAGACTACAAATACTCAACCAACCTCCTCTGCTAAAGGTTTAAGTCTCACTGAGAAAAGATGTATATGAGGATACTGTGGTCTATGTATTCTAAAAACCACTTTCCCAAAAGATATTTTACTACAATATCATGGAGTGTACCACTAAAGCCTACTCCAGATCATGAGTAATGTAATTACTCTCATGAAATCTCAACTGTCTAGAGCCATAAGTAAATAATTGGTTATACTACATCAAAATTTTTTAGATTCCAAAACTATAAGTTTCATAGTACATGGTATAATATTTTACCAGCATAGGAAAAGTTAGGATTGCTACTGAGGTTAGATTTCTCTTTAGATTCAGAAAATATATCTCATAAGAATCTGACCAAACAAACTTCACCCCTTTCTTGGCTATATCTGACATCATTGCTTCCAGGCGGAATAAGTCCTGAAAAAATGATGATAATAAACTACCAAACCAAGATAAATTTGAATCTCAAATACATTGTTGGGTATATTATGTCTATTACCTTCTCTGAGTCCACTAATACTTTACCTTTTGAGATAACATTTCCCAATAAGTGTACTCTATCAATCTAGAAGTTTCATTTAGATAGATTGTCATAAAGTTGATTCTTTCTCAATATACTTAGGATGAAATTTAAAGATGTTTTCATGATTGTATATATACTATAAGTACACCAATATTTCATCCAAAAAAACCACAACAAACTATTTTAGAAAAGGGTGGAAAATATAGTTCATCAAGTCCATGAAAAATATCGGTGCATTCTTCAGACTGAATGGAATCACCATGAATTAATACAATCCATAACTTCTCTTAAAAGTAGTCTGGAGTATGTATGATGCTCTTACCCTCAACTTATGATACCCTAACCTCAATTTAATGTTGGATAAAATCCTAGAACCTTTTAGCAGATCAAAGAGATCATCAATTCATGAAAGTGGATACTAGTTCTTTACCTTCATCTGATTTAATGTCCAATAATCCACACATAATCGTAAAGTCCCATCATCCTTCTTGGTGAAAAGGATAAGAGAACCCCAAGGGAAGTACTCAGTTGTATAAATCCCCTAGCTTTCAGATCTTACAATTGATATTTAAACCCACAAAGATCCACTAGTTTTATACCATAAGTGGAATAAAAATAGGCTCAACTCCCGACACCAACTCAATTGTGAACTCGATCCCCCACTTGGGTGGTATGGTGAAGGACTCTTTAGGAAAGACTTCCTAACTGTTTTTCACAATTAGAGAAAAAGTCTCCTACTATATTCCAATATCATCTACAATAAGGATTATTATCAGATCCATGAGACAATCCAGTCTACACTGAATTATTTCTGCATAAATAGACTGAAAAACCTACTCACCCTTGTGAAAATAGTTTCCTACTTATGGAGAAATAAAAGTAAATCTCCTATGGTAATAATCTATATAAGTATAGTACAGAACTTTCCAATCCATATTGAGGATCAAATAGAAACCTATAATTTCTACTACAAATAGTTTCCAAAGGAAATGGTAGCCACAAATTTCAAGAAAATACTTCTTATAGTGATTTATATCTTTTTATTTCACTCCCAATGGTGTGTTGATGGTCATAACATCATCCATAATCTCCAAAACCAAGCCCAAAACATTTTCAAAAAAATCATATAGGACTGAATGTGATTATCCTATATCAAAAAAACACAATAAAGTGTGGATGATATAAGAATCATACCATTAATGGTAGAAGGTCCTATATCCAAACAAGTTGGAGTAGACTGCATGACATGCATTTGGATTTCCACTTTTTCCTGACCTCCAGTGTGAATCCCCTATATTTCCCCCAATGTCTGGTACTACCACTCCTAAAATAGGGTATCATGTGTCCTACCTCAAACTGAACACCTAGTGGAACTCCACTTATCAATCTTCTGAGGGGAACTCCGTCCTTCCTAGACTCATGTGTCTATCTTGATCCCCTTTCATTGCTCTGTTATGGAAAGATCCTACATAACTTCTCTAAATGGCCCAAACCATCATAGTCATGACACTCCACTATGGGCTAAAAACACAGAGGGTTTTTATTTATAGCCTTTTCACATAAAAATCACTGCAACAAACCATAGTTATGAAACAACTATGCACTATCTTGGCTACTTTGTTCAATTCTTCCATAGTGATAACTGTCAACATGGGGATTCTGGACATTAGAAGAAGAGCTCCCAGATCACCCAGTTAAAACTACCTAGCCACCACCTAGTTCATCTCTCAAATTCACTTCCATGATGAGATCCGGATTCATCATGTCTATAAATCTACTTAGGAAAAATACATTCACCCATGACCTTATCTCTTGGCAACTTCCATCATGTAAATGTCTCACATTGGAGATCTCATTAGTTTAAAAGGATGGAGAAAAATTCTATCAGTCGGTGAAGTATACTATATATCCCATCAATGACATGGAATCCTATGTCAAATGCATGAACTAATGAGACCTATCATACCTAAAAATCTCTAAATAATATTATATTATAAACATCTTCCTGAGGTCTTTCCAGAATAACTCATCTTATTTCCCATCTTGATCTAGAATGTCCAACCAATGTTTAGAAGGTCCTCATAACATATAGGTAGAAATATTCCCCCTTATATTTGCTGGTGTCTCAAGGTTATTAAAGATCATTTTTAATAAATCAATTTAGAACTCATCAACCTTGGGACCTCCCTCCCCAGTGAATGTAGGTGGATGTTGTAGCTATAACTCTCTCATTAGATTATGAATCGATGGTATGGTGTGAAAAATCTCCCTCTCCATGGATTTAATGATCCTCTAGAAGATATCACAAAGATTATCATCTATCCAATTCTCTAAACCTGTATAAATTTATGAATCATCCAAATTAGTAGTGTACATATTACCACTCTAATGACATTTGATCTGAATTCAATGAGGAGGCATTTTCTCGAGAACGTATAACACACACCTTAGAACACATGTTACATAATAATTTCAACCAAAGTAGTTTAAAATAATAAATAAAAACTATCTCAAGGTTCATCTACACATTTATTAACAAGATAATTAGTATAACATAATAGTTTCTTTCATTCCTTTTTATCAATTATATCAAGTGATTACATTTCATAGTTCATATGGGCAGATATTTCACATGTAATAATTATGTCCCTAGCATGAAAAATGCATGTAAAAATTTATTCCTAAATTCCTATCATGATGCATACATAGTATTATCATTCCATACTATTAAATTAGTAAAATCGCAATAAACAATAACATTACACAATAAGTGAATCACCCAAGGTGAAATAACACCAAAATTGTAACAAGAAAATAACATGAACAATAATACCATCCATGGGCACTTGGGTTTTCCCCCATAAATGGGTCAACTACTCCCATGAACAAGATCACAACCAATCCTTAACATATCCTAGTATCCTTTATAAATCCACAAATATTAAATCAATATAAAAGAAAACCAGTCCTCAGATACCACTTTGTAATGTATCTGAACCGGTGCCCCCTCACAAGACTGAGTTAGGTGGATATATGACATCTAGTTCTCTTCACTGTATTCTAGAGGCTATTGAATAGTAGTGAGGGTGTAGGGAATATATTAGGTAGACTATACTCTCTAGTATATAGTTTCAATAATAGTAGAAATAATAACATAGTATTTGAAATAGTGGAAAAAATACATGTAATCAAACATGCATCCATTGAAGAATAAAGGCAAATCAAACAATCCAATAATGGTAGAACTGTGTAATGTTAGGATAAAATGTATCTAAATGATGTGTTATACATCATAAAAATAAATGATAAAACTAAAAAGATAAGTGACTCTAAAATCCCCAGTCCTAGGCCCCATGTCTATCCCATCACCAAACTCCAACTCATCCAGGAAGCAACAATTGACAATAAGGCCCCTTTCCCTTCTCCATAACTGTATCCATGATGTATGCCCGGGTACTAAATAGTGTCCTGAATAGGGTGTGAGAAAAAATTAGTAGGTTGAAACTACCATGTATAAACAATACATTTTTAATATATAGTGTATGAAATAAATTAATTAAACATGAGTATTAATTTGACATGTAATATTTCACATGAAATAAATCCACTCACCCTCAAGCTCTAGGTTGAAACTCAGAGTTATCCAAACCCACTTCAACACCATGATAAATGTCACTATTTAGGGATGGGTCCTCCTGCATCAGGATATATTACCAAAGTTAGTGGTAGATTATCCTATAGAGGATGAATCATAGATAACATATCAATAAAAAGTGGTCCCTTCCCTCAGGATACCAAGAATATTACCCTCAAGCATCCAATGATTATGAAAATTACCCTCAAGAAGTTTGTATCTCATGAATCTTACACTTGGATGGTGTTGAAAAACATGCATCTTACCCTCAGGTGGAAAATGTAAGGACCCAGAAATTTCAAGGAAAATTTTTTCTTAAATACTTTGGAATTTTATGAGTATGTGGTTTCTAACAGAACCTGATTCCGAGGCCTGGTGTGCCTGGAATCAATTTCTGAAGTTTTTTTCAGGTACTTTTAGTAAATGTATGTGTGGGTTTTTCTATCTTTTGAACCGGTTCTCAGAATTGAAATATGAGGACACCGATGAACTCACAGCGCCGATATTCACTTAAGGGGACCTTTACCGCAGTTGCGTTTTATGCAGGTTGAGAGTAAATTTTTGGGGATTTAGTTTAAAATAAATAAAATTTGTATTACACAATTTTATTTATGTTTGGTGGTTATTTCCTCCCAAGGGGAGTTAGAGGTGGGGACCACACCCACATAACCTCCCATGAGAGGATATTTGTGAGGTGGGGCCCACACTAGCCTAATCTTTTCATCTCCCCATAACTCCCTTAAACCCCCTTGTTTTAATTCTTGAAAAACTCCCCTCTTTAATTGTCAAACTCTCCACCTTCCACTTGGTCATTAATATGACAACACCTTGAATTAATTATTTTGAACTCTATAAATTAATTAATTACTTTGGGTGGATTTGAATCATTTTGAAAATGCATGGCAAGATTATTAAAATAGGGGAATCCTTAACATAATATTTTCTTGAAAAATATTTTGGGGCGGAATCTCTGGAGGATTAGAAAGAAGTGTTCCTTCCATGAAGAACGACACCCTCTTCAATGAAGAACACTGATTCCATGAAGAACGACGACGTGCCTTCCTTTCTCTTATCCATAACAAGTGAGGAGACACCGCTTCCTCCTCGGATGCACCCAAACGTCGTCTACAAATCCTCTTTCTATGACTCCACTCTTGAAATTGAGGTAGGGTAATTATATAATTTTAGTTTAATAAAATTATACTCTTATCGTTGTTGAATGCAAATTGTTGTTCATGGCCAATTGATATTGCCTAACGTGGAGGGCGCGTGCCGAACGCACATGGACCAACGAACCTCCGTAGTATCTTTTATTTACGATGGAGATCGTCTTGGAAAGGTGGCAATGAACAAAGGCAGTGGCCGCGTGCCGACTGCATGCGAAAGAATCACGGCCCGCAACCGCAGTCGCTCGGCCAAAGAAGAACCGCCCGGGCTGAAGGAAGACCATGATGCCAGAAGGGGCTCTGCGCTGCGGAGGACCACAACCTGCGCTCCGTGGGCCGCTTCGGCGGTGAACCGGTCGGCTCGTCGACCAGCCGGGTGAAGGAACTGCGACACCCAAAGGTGCCCCGTAGCAAGGCTGCGACCCGCGTGAGTGGACCGTTTGTGCCAGGAAGGCCGACCGACTTCGACCGACCGGTTGGGAGGGCAGCACTTCTAGTTCAGGAAAGCGAGGGGCCGCGCCCCCCTCGGGACGATCTGCCCACCAGGACGAGCTGATTGGCTAGCCGGCCGAGCCGTGGCCATCTGGGCCGCGTCCTGACGGGCCGGGCCGCGCCACACTACACCAGGCCGGGGCGTTCTGCACCGTGCTGGGCCGGGTTGCGTCCCGCTGGGCCGGGTCGCGCCATGCTGGGAAGGGCCGCGACCCCTTGAACCGGGCCACGCCCCTCAGACTGGGTCGTGCCCCTCGGGCCGGGCCACAAGATTCATCGGGCCAGTTCGACCCTCTGCTAGGTCAGACCTGCCAAAACTTGGTTGACCCGACCCTCCAGCCCACTGGGCTTAACAGGCCGAGCCTGTTTTCACTTAAAGGTGAATAACCAGATGACCGTGCGTCTGATTGACGCGCTGTCTGCGGTACTGGGACCCTCGTGACATGGCAGTTCTTTTGCGATACTCGGAGTGAGTTTTGGATGACTTTGAAAAATTGATGGGTTTGGATCGAGCATAAATCCAACTGGGCCCATAGAATGGAAAATCCAATAACTCTCAGACCGGGCGTCCGATCGACACTCCGTCTATCGAGTTGGGTTCCTTTTGATGAGACAGAACTTCAGGATACATCAACTTAGGACTTCATGACAGTTGTTGTATCACCCCCTTTTCTCGAGGAGTGTACCCTCCCGGAATCAAGTGTGATGTGTGCGGGAACCCTAGAGCTGGCTGTGACTGCAACGACTACCGTACTGGAATCCTCCATGGGTTCAGCGACGACGACTTCCATACTGGAATCCTTAGTGGGTTCGGTGACGATGGCTACCGTACTGGAATCCTCCGTGGGTTCGATGACGATGATTACTATACTTGTATCCTATGTGGGTCCGACTGTTTGAATTCTATTCTAGTATCCTATGCGGGTCTGATAGAGTAGCTTGTCTAGAATCCTACGTGGGTCCGATGGCTTAGCTGGTCTAGTATCCTACATGGGTCCGACAGCTTAGATGAATCAGTGACTGCATCTGATCATCTTTATCAATTTATGAAAGATGTATACCTATGTGAGCTGAGTCTTAACTTTCAATCATTACCATCAGTGTGATTGAATTGCTTCTAGTGTGGACTGGTTTGTGCTTGGGCTCGAGAGTTGGAGTCGAACTGGAATTGATGACTTAGGTATATGTATGGGCATATACCTAAGTAGAGTTGGTTGATACTTCGTGATTGTATCTTTCCTTTTGTGGTTTATCCTATGTAGATTATGGGAGACCTTCGGGGGTCTCGGGGTCCCTACTGAGTATCATTATACTCACCCCTGCACGGGCTATGCCCGTACTACATTGTGTTGAATGCAGATGACGGACAACCCTGATCGTGGTGGAGACTTGTGGAGCCGGACGATACCCGGAGGTGGACCACGTGATGAGACGTACACAGAGAAGACAGATGGACCTGAGGTGCTGAGGATACCATCTGTACCCACCCTTCAGGTGGGATTCTTGGAGGATGACTTGGTGGTTGTTGTTTTACTTTACTACTATTGTACTAGATTTTTAGTTGTACTGTACTTACTGTTGGGCTTGTATTTTCGGCCCCCTTCCTTTCAACACTTACCTTTTGTATTCAGTATTTACTTAGTGATTTCTTTACTTGCGTTCTATGTTCAATTTGTTTACTTCTATAAAGGCAATGCATTCCCTTTAATCAGGATTTACAACTTTGGTGCTAGTCTCCATCCCCTGGCCTATGGAAGGCGGGCTTGGGGTAGTCACGGCACGGGCCCTGAGGACGGGTCATGACAAATTGGTATTAGAGGTGTCGGTTCTACCGTAGAACTCAAGACTCTAATCATTCTTTTCTATGAATCAATAGTGTTAAGAGTATTGAGTGTGGTTTTCAGTCTAGGGAGTCCAATGTTGGTGCTGCGGCTGACGTATCCATACTCCAGGACCCAGACCCCTGATTTCCGACTCAGTGCACGAAAACACTTATTGCATGTGTGTTTCAAAAGTTTTCATTATGATTACTTTGTGTCAGCTCACCAGGTATACTGTTTGACCGTGACACACATGTTTCTTTTCAGGATGGCCCCACGAAGTCAACCAACTAGGGTTCTGAGTCGCATACGAGATGGAAGCCCACCGAGCGACGAGGCCTCGGTATAGGGCCCCATCACCGCGGAGGCACCAGCGGTACCACTACCCGCTGAGCCATTGATACTACCATCCCTAGTAGCAGAGAGTGCATGCCACATGAGTGCATTGCATGAGTTTCAGCGATAGAGGCCTCCTAGGTTCTGCGGAGAGATGAACCCTAAATCAGCTGAGGATTGGCTGGAGGCTATTGTTAGAGTCTTCAAATTGGTAGGCACTCCATCCAACCTTATAGTGATCCTTGCCGCGAGTCTCATGCACATAGAAGTAGATAGATGGTGGATCTTGATGCACCAGGTGCACGATGAGGCATCCCTCCTTTGGATAGACTTAGAGAGTCTCTTCTGCTCATAGTTTGTTCCAGCCACCCTTCGTGCGGTGTGGATTCAGGAGTTACTTCATCTGTGGCAGGGTAGCATGATAGAAGCTCAGTACTCAGCGAGGTTTACCGACCTCTGACGCTACTCCATGGACATGGTACGGGACCCATTCTTCCGGGATCAGACCTTTGAGCAGGGACTCAGACATGAGATCAAGGCTTTGATGATCTCCCTCAACATTCTGACGCAGGCGAGAGTGTTGGAGCGAGCCCTTCTTGTGAAGAGATTTCTTACTAAGCCGACACCAGCTGCGAGACCCACCGCAGGGCGACACATAGCGGAGTCTTCTGCAGCAGACACTAGATAGATGTCGTAGAGGTCCAAGAGGACCAGGCCATCAGGAGAGCGACCTTAGGATATAGGTTTGATTGTGTGGGGAACCCGAAATAGAGCCATCTATATGAGGATCAGGCAGTGCTATGCATGCGGCGGACAGGGTCACATGGCTCGAGACTGCCCGAACTACCGTGCAGATGAGTAGAAGATAGTAGAGGGACCTTCCAGGTATAGGCAGAGGTTCGACCGTGGCGGTCCATAGGGAGTAGGTGGACGAGGCAGAGGAGCTGGCCGAGCAGCGAGTGTTGGACGACATTTTGAGGCTCTACCACCACCACTACCACCAGGAGGTCCACCCCGACCACAGGGAGCTGGTAGACATAGGCAGGCTCAGCTCCAGGCAGTGGATGCCTACGAACACGGTGCACCTAAGATGATTCGAGGTACTATCTATTTCTACTCCACCCTTTCTATAGTTCTTATAGACATAGGTGTGAGTCATTCTTTTATTGGTTCTGCCCATGTTCAGAGCTCGGAGATTCTGACAGAGCTATTAGCTCGATCCTTATGGCTAGAGACTTCTACGGGAGCAGACTCGACAATTACACACTGGTGCCGACAGTGTGAGATTGCTCTAGGAGGTGAGAACTTCGGCTAGGATCTTCTTGTAGTGGCATCGAGTCCTTATGACGCCATATTGGGTATGGACTGGTTGTCTACAGTCCATGCTCAGATCGACTGCATTAGGCACAAAGTGCAGTGTGTCCGCATGAATGGGAGAATGTTCACCTTTACCGACGATAAGGGATCCTTTGCAGCGCAGGATGGACTTATGCAGAGAAGAGGGCAGCCGATCACAAATCAGTTGTCTAGTCTCATCCTTGGATTAGTTGATGTACAGAGTCTGAGTTTTCATGTTGTGGTGGAACATTATGCGGACATTTTTCCTGACGATGTTCCAGGACTACCTCCTCATAGAGAGGTATAATTATATATTGACCTGTACCCCAGGAAAACATCGATATCTACTCCAGCATATCGGATGGCTCCCGCTAAGCTTCTTAAGATGCGAGTATAGTTGGAGGACTTACAGGGAAAGGGATTTATCTGTCCCAGTGTTTCACCCTTGGCTTCTCTAATTTTGTTCGCCAAGAAGGCGGATGGGATCTTGAGACTGTGTGTCAACTACCAGCGCCTAAATCAGGTGACCGTGAAGAACAAGTAACCACTCCCAAGGATTAACGACATCTTTGATCAGCTCAAGGGCACACGTTGGTTCTTGAAGAGAGACCTCAGGTTAGGCTATCACCATCTCAAAGTTCGAGACAAGGAAGTACAGAAGACGACCTTCAGGTGTCGGTATGGCTACTACGAGTTCTTGGTTATTCCCTTCAGCGTAACCAACACTCCAGTAGTGTTCTTGAGTCTCATGAATAGGATCTTCCAGCCTTACCTTGATCAATTTTTCATAGTATTCCTCGACGACATACTGATATTCTTGACTACTGAGGAGGAGCACACCTACCACATGCGGGTTGTACTGGATACACTCTAAGAGCACCAGCTTTATTTTAAGCTCTCAAAGTGCCAGTTTTGGATTCGAGAGGTTCAATTTCTGGGACACGTCATCTTGGAGGCGGGAGTTGCAGTGGATCCAGTGAATATTGAGGCAATGCTTGCTTGGGAGCCACCCAGAAGCGTGATGGAGGTGCGGAGTTTCCTAGGTATGGCTGGGTACTATTGGAGATTTGTGCCAGACTTCTCCTGAGTTTCAGCACCTCTTTCATCCTTGATGAAGAAGAGGAAACCCTTCATGTGGTCAGATAGATGCCAGCAGAGCTTTTAGGAGTTGAGGAAGAGGTTGACCAGTTCTCCCATATTGAGGTTGCCGGAGGAGGGCGTTGGGTACATAGTTTACTATGACGCATCAGGGATCGGACTCGGGTGTATCCTGATGCAGGAGTTAGTAGTGATCGCGTATGGTTCACAGAAGATGAGACAACATGAGAAGAACTATGCTACCCATGAACTGGAATTAGCAGCAGTGGTCTTCGTCTTGAATATGTGGTGACACTATCTGATGGGAGAGCACTTTACAGTCTACTCTGACCACCAGAGTCTCAGGTACATCTTCTCGTAGAAGGACCTAAACTTGAGACAGTGGCGATGGCTCGAGTTCCTCTAGAACTATGACTTTGAGATAGTCTATACTCCTGGAAAGAGGAACATTATAGCTGATGCTCTCAGTAGGAGATCGGGCATTCAGCTGCTAGGAGAGGTGACAGAGCAGCTAGCTGCGTTGCAAATATCCTTCGTGGATAGAGATGGAGAAGAATTTCTTCAGTCTCTCACAGTAACTCCTCCACTTCTTCAATGAGTCAGAGAGGCACAATGTAACACCCGAGACTTTTATGTTATATAAACCATCAAAGGAATCTTTTTCTACACAACACTTGCTTGGCTTGCTTTGCACGCAATCGCGACCTTCCTCGATAGCTTGCGTCGTACGCAATACCGAGTTTCACTAAACAACAATATGCTATTAAAACTAGCCGTTATGAATAGTAATAACCACTTTTTAAAATTTTATAAATTTTATTTTTCAAAATGGACTTCATTTTTGGACTCAGAATATTGAAATTAGCCTAGGGTGAAATTTTGGTATTTTTCTGAAAACTTTCAATTTTTGATGAATAGTGAAACCACTAAGTGGTAGGTTAAAAACTGAATTTTGCATAAAACTTAATTTTACCGCTTCTGTGAATGGAATTTCAAAAATCCGAGAGACAGGGTTAGTATCAAGGACTAAAATGTGGTTCAATGAGATGAAAATAATTTTTTGGTGAATAGTAACTTTTTACTATTTTTACCGCGGTTAATAGTAAATAGGGTAACTAAGGGTAAATATGATATCAATATTACCCTAACACATGTCCTAATTCTATTGGACAAGTGTAATTCGTCCAAAAACAAACTTAGGAATAAAATATGACCATTTAGGCCCACTTGGATTAGATTAGGACATTTATTATTAATTTATTTAAAGAAGGGTTAAAATAGTTAAAATCAAAGTTTAATAAGTAAATCATTTTTAATATGGGGTTATATATAAGATAAATTAGATTGTAAATATTCATTAGAAAGCTAAAAAGATTTAATACATTATGGTATTTTATTTGTAATTTTTAGACATCAAATAATTTAATTTATTTATGACACAAAGATGATACAGTAATTATCTTGTTAATGAAATATTGACATAATTGATGTTATAAACACCAAAATAAATGTAATTTGAGACTTTTTATGAATTACACTAATTTTATAAGTTACTATGATATATTAATGTTGATTTAATCAACTTGGTTCGAACATATAATTCTGTTATGACTTTCACAAAAATCATATATCAAATAGTGTCAAAATTGACACAAAATAGTTTTTAAATAAAATATTATATTATTAATTGTTATTTTATTCCTAAAAATCTAAGGTTCGGCCAAATGACTTAGATAAGGATATATATATTAATAATAAACAATTTGGGGTTCGTTTGGCATGTTATAGTAAGTGTATTAACCATATAGTGAAAGAAAACAAAAAGACACGGTAAAAGTTAAATTAATTAACTTAGAGTTAAATCTAATTGATAAGGTTAAAATAATACCCTAAACTTGTCTAAGTCCTATTGGTTGATAGTATTTCGACCCTTCCCCACTTTAGTTTCGAAATAAGACCCTTTGGAACCATTATAAACCGATTTTGACTTTAATATAAAATAATATTTTGAGATATTCCTAAGGTGCCCCTCTCCTCCCTTATAAAAGGGCACCTCCTCTCCCTCCTCCTCACACCAAATTGAGCACTCAAGCTCGGCCATCCCCTGCCATTTTCTCCTCTCCACTTCCCTAGAATAATCCTAGAGGTCCTGGTCTTCTCCAAAGACCAATCTTAGTTCCTTAAGTGGAGGATTCAAAGAGGCGTTCCAAAGAAGAGGTAATATCCATTACCGATCTTTTCAATTTCTTTCTTCTTCAACTTCTTATTCTTTAGTTGTTTCATGATAAAGTAATAACATCAGTATTACTTACATACTGATATGTTATTATAAATATGAAACAACCCTAATTCACCTTCTATCCATCCTACGGAAAAATGAAATCACCGCGCGTGCGTACGTACGGAATACCGTCTCCACGCCGTGGTGTAATCTATTTTCCACCATCACCTTACAAGGATGGGTATAATGGTGTAATGAGTAACTATATATGATTATTATGAAGTAATATTGATACTGAAATAATATATATATACTCCAATACAATTCCACGATCATAGGAATGATATCATCACTCGTGCGTACGTACGGAATACCGTCTCCACAATGTGATGCGACTCGTTCTACATGATCTTCATTTCATAATGATTATATAAATGAATTGAATGAATTAATATGGTATATACTACACTAATACCATTCTGTAAATGAATTATCTATAACCTAAAGATAAGAATAAGAATTTATTCGACAAAACACGCATAAGAACAAAAAGTTATAAAGACCCGAGTAACAAGTAACAATGAAATATTACTAACAAGAAGCTAATAATATGACCATATATGATATCATATCAATATGTATGATTCTGGAATAAGTCAATAACATTATTTAAACCATTATACAGGAGCTTCGGACACGAACAAAGCAAATCGGACCTAAGGTAAGGGAAATATCACAATCTCATTTTTATCCGAGATTGTTTATTCGTAAGTATTTACTGGGGTGTATTTTATCATCCACATCCGTGTTTCATCAATATGTAATATTATTTCCATCCACCTACAATTGTTTAAATCCATTTTTACCCTTCGGTGAGTTTTTAGTAATATCTATGAAAGGAATCTTTTGTCATACGAGGTACTTTTTGACTTTTCCGACAAAAGTACGAAGAATGTTTTTTTTAACTTATACGGCATGAATGGATTTTTAAAACATTGTTTCCAAGAAGATTCCTTTACAAGTTTTCAAGTTTATTTTTAATCAACTTCTTTTATTTTAAAGTTGTATGACATGTTATGAAAGGAAAAAAATGTTTTTGAAGAAGAAAGGATATTTTCCTCAAGAATGGAGTTCAAGTGTTTTATCAAAATTATTTTCCATCTAAGATAATAAAGGGTTCTGTTTTTATACCTATTATTAAATTGATTTGTTCATGTTGTGATGGAATTATTTTTATGAATTCCTTTATCTTATATGAATTGATTTATGATGTCATGATGTTTCAAGAATCCCATTTTTGTTACATGTGTTATGCGATGATGTATGTTTTATGATTATGTGGCACACATAAGAAAGGATTCATTATAAGATGGGTGGGACCTATATCTCCCTCCAATGCATTGGGTAAAGATTTTATATCTCATGAGATAGACATGGCTGGAACGGAAGGTTATTTCGGTTCAGTGATACAGGACTGAAACGAGGAGTGAACTCGGTTCAGAAAGGGACTTTGTCGACTAAGATAGTCTTGGCAATGAGTCATGACTAACAAGAAATGATTTTCCATGATTATGTGTGCATGCCACAAAGTTTCAAGTTTTATGTTATGATTATGGGGATCTCATTTTCACTTCTATGATTTATTCCATGTTAAGATATTATGATCTCTTTTGCAGGTTTTGATTTTCATAAAGATATGATATGATTTTTATTTCCTTTATTTTCCCTTGCTGAGCATTTGAGCTCACCCTTTTATGTTTTCTTTTCCCCAGGCCAGGAAGATGGATATTAAGTAGAATATGCTAAAAGGGACCCTAGATATGATGAAATAAATGGGAGACACTGTATAAGAATTATGAACCAGTTGTTTATGTTTCCCAGTTTCTAAAGACACTATACCTATACGGTCCTTTGTGGTTTTGTCATATGTTGTAATAAGTGTGCTTCACTTTTGAAGTATTAACAATGTATGTAAAGTGTGGGTCGTTATAGTTGGTATCAGAGGAAAGGTATAGTCAACCTTTGGAAACTAGGATGTGAAAGCCTTAGTAAGAACCCTAAGGATAAGTCTAAGCATAGAACACAATCTTAGAAATGGCCATGAATAACCTAGGATAAGACCATAAGCATGAAAATTTTATTCTTGAATTATGTGGTTTCCTATTATAATTAGTGTTGCTCACACTATTCTTCTTGGTTTTAGTCAATGGCTGGAACCCGAAGGAACCGTGTTAATGCGGAATGCGATGGGCAATGCAATGATTGTCCCCCTGAGCAACCAAACGATATGAGAGCTGGAATGCAAAATCTTGTAGCCATGCTCACACAACTTTCTCAAGCTATGAATCATGCAGGATTTCCAAACGAGCAAAGGAGGGAGCAACATTCTGTTGAATCCTTCATGAGGCAGCTTCCACCTTCTTTCAGCGGGTCTACTGATCCATTAGTTGCTGAACAATGGATTAGTACTACTGAAACGATATTTTCAGTTCTTCAATGTTCTGAGCATGATAAAGTCATCCTAGCGGTGTATCGTTTGGAAGGAGATGCGGATCAATGGTGGAATCTTGTTAAGAATACGAGGGAAAGGGATGAAATTGAGTCTATGGAATGGGACGAGTTCAAGAACTTATTTTTCAATAAGTACTTCCCTCGTATTCTCCGAACAAAGATGGAGAAAGAGTTCCTTGAACTGAAGCAAAGGGATGATGAATCTGTTAGTACCTATGAAGCAAATTTTACAAGACTTGCAAGGTACGCTTCTGGTATTATTATCCAACCTGAGAGTAAGATCGATCGATTCTTTAGTGGCTTAAAACCAAGTCTTCGAAGGGCGTTAGCCATAAGGGACTTCAATAGCTACGAGGAAATCGTTCGATGTGCTCTCAAAGTCGAGATGGAGATTGGAGTAACCCATCAGTCACATGGGTTTGATAAGAAGAGGAAGATGGAATTCAAAGAAAAATCTAAAGAGCACACGGAAAAGAAGATGAACTTTCCCTTATGCTCAAAGTGTGGAAAGAAACATGGAGGGAGTTGTCTTAAAGGGACAAGTAAAAGTTTTAAATGTGGAAAGGAAGGTCATCGGGCATTTGAATGCCGTGATAATGGGAAGAAGATGTCTAATGATGCAAACAAAGGAAGGGATACACATAATGAACCTACTACACTTCAATGTTTCAAGTGCAAGGAGATGGGGCATTATGCCAATCAATGCCCAAATCCAAGGGTTGATGATGATGGTCGACGTCAACAAAATCTTAAGGCTAAAGACAAAGGAAAGTCACATGCAATTTCTATCAGCGATGTGGAGTACGATAACGATGTGGTGAAAGGTACACTTACCATCCACTCTAAAGTAGCAAATGTTTTATTTGATTCTGTATCCACCCACTCTTTTATTTCTAAAGAATTTTCTAAGGGTATCACCGTATTACCTCAACAATTAGATGTTGAGTTAGCTGTGACAACACCTAATGGCACAACAGTCGCATCAGAAGTTTATAATTCTTCTCCGATCGAAGTTTGTGGGAAAGTGCTTCCTGCAAATCTTGTGATCCTTCCTTTAGTGGAATTTGATGTGATTCTTGGCATGGATTGGCTTTCCCTACATGGAGCTCATATCAATTGCCAAAGAAGGGAAGTCACATTTCATATTCCAGATCAACCTACGATCGTCTATCAATGCAAGGATGAACATAACCTTCCAGTGGAAATTTCTTCCATCTTATGGGTATTGATTCCACTAAATGAAGGTTATTTATCTCAAATAGTTGGTGAGAAACTCACGATTAAGAATATGCCCATTGTACGGGAGTTTGATGATGTCTTTCCGGAGGAATTACCGGGTCTTCCACCAAATCGTGAAGTTGAGTTTTCAATAGAACTCGTACCGGGTGCTTTGCCTATTTCAAAGACACCTTATAGAATGGCCCCAATTGAGTTGCAGGAATTGAAGAAGCAACTCCAAGAGAATCTTGATAAGGGATTCATACTCCCTAGTGCGTCACCTTGGGGAGCACCTGTTCTATTTGTTAAGAAGAAAGATGGATCAATGAGACTCTGCATTGATTATCGAGAACTTAACAAGATCACTATCAAGAACAAATATCCTCTCCCACACATTGATGACTTAATTGACCAACTACGCGGAGCTCAATACTTTTCCAAGATTGATCTTCGTTCAGGGTATCATCAATTAAGGGTCAAAAGGGAGGATATACCAAAGACGGCTTTCCGTACAAGGTATGGACACTATGAATTTATAGTGATTCCATTTGGTCTTACTAATGCCCCTGCTATCTTCATGGATCTAATGAATAGAGTCTTTAGAGACTATCTTGATCAATTTGTGGTAGTCTTTATAGACGATATTCTTGTCTATTCAAAGAGCAAGGAAGAGCATGAAGATCACTTGAGAATTATATTGAAGACCCTGAGAAAAGAGAAGCTTTATGCCAAATTTACCAAGTGTGAATTTTGGCTTCAAAAAGTTGCATTTTTGGGTCATATAATCTCAAAAGAGGGGATATCTGTGGATCCAGCAAAAACAGAGGTTATCGAAAGATGGTCAAGACCAACAACAGTAACTGAGATCCGAAGTTTTCTTGGTTTGGCTGGTTATTATCGACGTTTTGTAAAAGATTTTTCACGATTATCTAATCCACTCACCAAGTTGACTCGGAAAGGAGTTAAGTTTGTCTGGACAGAGGAATGTGAAGAGAATTTCAAGGAGTTGAAAAGAAGGTTATCCAGTGCACCTGTGCTCACACTGCCTTGTAGTGGAGAAAGGTTTGTGATCTACAGTGATGCATCCAAGAAGGGATTGGGGTGTGTTCTTATGCAAAATGATATGGTGATAGCTTATGCCTCACGACAGTTGAAAATCCATGAGCAAAATTACCCAACACATGATTTGGAGTTGGCTGCGGTAATCTTTGCATTAAAGATTTGGAGGCATTACCTTTATGGTGAAAGGTGTGATATTTATACTGATCATAAAAGTTTAAAGTATATTTTCACACAAAAGGAATTGAATATGCGTCAAAGAAGATGGTTGGAGCTGATTAAGGATTATGACTGCTCAATCCATTACCACCCTGGGAAAGAAAACAAGGTGGCAGATGCATTAAGTCGACAAGACCATGCTAGTTTATCCATGATGAGGATCACAAAGGATCCAATATTTATGGATTTACAAAGGATGGATCTTGGAATTATAATGGAAGGGGAAAAATCTTATCTTTCTCAAATGAATGTTCAACCATCTATACATGTGAAGATTAAAGAGGCACAGAAAGAAGATGTCGAGTTACAAAAGAAGGTGAGAAATGTTCCTGAATTCAACCTTGATTGTGATGGGATAATAAAGTTCAGTAATCGGGTTTGCGTTCCTCCCATCCCCGAATTAAAGAAGGAGCTGCTGGATGAGGCTCATAGTTCTTCATTCTCTATTCATCCTGGAAGCACGAAGATGTATAGGGACCTGAAAGAGTACTTCTGGTGGGATGGCATGAAAAGAGATGTTGCTGAATATGTCTCTCGATGCTTGGTTTGTCAACAAGTTAAAGCTGAGAGACAGAAGTCTAAGGGGATGTTACAACCATTACCCATACCCGAATGGAAATGGGAAAACATCACTATGGACTTTGTCACAGGACTTCCTAAAACATCCAAAGGCAATAATGCTATCTGGGTCATAGTTGATCGTCTTACAAAGTCTGCACACTTCATTGCTATTAGAGAGGATTTCTCTCTAGATCAGCTTTCCAGGATATATGTAAAGGAAGTGGTAAGATTGCATGGAGTACCACTTTCCATTATATCTGATTGGGATTCGAGATTTACCTCGAAGTTCTGGCGAAGTCTTCAGCATACTCTGGATACAGAGTTGAGTTTCAGCACTGCTTATCATCCCCAGACAGACGGTCAGTCTGAGAGAACAATTCAAACCCTAGAAGATATGTTGAGAGCTTGCTCTATGGATTTCAAAGGAGGTTGGGATCAACACCTACCTTTGGTGGAATTTTCTTATAATAATAGCTTTCACTCCAGTATTCAGATGGCTCCTTATGAAGCTCTCTATGGAAAGAAATGCAGGACTCCAACTTGCTGGGTTGAAGTTGGGGAAAGAAAGCTATTAGGACCTGATCTCGTTGATGAAATGGCAGAAAAGGTCAGATCTATTCAACAACACATAAGAGCAGCTCAGAGTCGACAGAAAAGTTATGCCGACAACCGAAGAAAAGACCTAGAGTTTCAAGTGGGTGATAAAGTGTTCTTACGAATATCTCCCTGGAAGAGGGTTATGAGATTTGGAAAGAAGGGGAAGTTGAGCCCTAGATATATCGGTCCTTTCGAAATACTGGATCGTGTTGGGAAGGTATCTTACCGATTGGCACTTCCACCGAATCTCTCTCAAGTTCACGATGTGTTCCATGTATCTCTCCTGAGAAAGTACATACCAGATCCTTCACATGTACTCAGCTCAGAAGTTGTACCGCTGGAGCAAGATCTTTCTTATGAAGAACAGCCGATAGAGATTCTGGATCATAGCGAAAAAGTCCTACGAAACAAGACCACTCGCTTGGTGAAAGTTTTATGGAGGAACCACCAACTTGAAGAAGCTACATGGGAGCTTGAGGATATGATGAGGGAGAAGTATCCTCATTTGTTTGTTACAAAGTGACGAATTTCGAGGGCGAAATTCTTTTTAAGGGGGGTAGAATGTAACACCCGAGACTTTTATGTTATATAAACCATCAAAGGAATCTTTTTCTACACAACACTTGCTTGGCTTGCTTTGCACGCAATCACAACCTTCCTCGATAGCTTGCGTCGTACGCAATACCGAGTTTCACTAAACAACAATATGCTATTAAAACTAGCCGTTATGAATAGTAATAACCACTTTTTAAAATTTTATAAATTTTATTTTTCAAAATGGACTTCATTTTTGGACTCAGAATATCGAAATTAGCCTAGGGTGAAATTTTGGTATTTTTCTGAAAACTTTCAATTTTTGATGAATAGTGAAACCACTAAGTGGTAGGTTAAAAACTGAATTTTGCATAAAACTTAATTTTACCGCTTCTGTGAATGGAATTTCAAAAATCCGAGAGACACGGTTAATATCAAGGACTAAAATGTGGTTCAATGAGATGAAAATAATTTTTTGGTGAATAGTAACTTTTTACTATTTTTACCGCGGTTAATAGTAAATAGGGTAACTAAGGGTAAATATGATATCAATATTACCCTAACACATGTCCTAATTCTATTGGACAAGTGTAATTCGGCCAAAAACAAACTTAGGAATAAAATATGACCATTTAGGCCCACTTGGATTAGATTAGGACATTTATTATTAATTTATTTAAAGAAGGGTTAAAATAGTTAAAATCAAAGTTTAATAAGTAAATCATTTTTAATATGGGGTTATATATAAGATAAATTCGATTGTAAATATTCATTAGAAAGATAAACAGATTTACTAAATGATGGTATTTTATTTTTAATTTTTAGACATCAAATAATTTAATTTATTTATGACACAAAGATGATACAGTAATTATCTTGTTAATGAAATATTGACATAATTGATGTTATAAACACCAAAATAAATGTAATTTGAGACTTTTTATGAATTCCACTAATTTTATAAGTTACTATGATATATTAATGTTGATTTAATCAACTTGGTTAGAACATATAATTCTGTTATGACTTTCACAAAAATCATATATCAAATAGTGTCAAAATTGACACAAAATAGTTTTTAAATAAAATATTATATTATTAATTGTTATTTTATTCCTAAAAATCTAAGGTTCGGCCAAATGACTTAGATAAGGATATATATATTAATAATAAACAATTTGGGGTTCGTTTGGCATGTTATAGTAAGTGTATTAACCATATAGTGAAAGAAAACAAAAAGACACGGTAAAAGTTAAATTAATTAACTTAGAGTTAAATCTAATTGATAAGGTTAAAATAATACCCTAAACTTGTCTAAGTCCTATTGGTTGATAGGATTTCGACCCTTCCCCACTTTAGCTTAGAAATAAGACCCTTTGGAACCATTATAAACCGATTTTGACTTTAATATAAAATAATATTTTGAGATATTCCTAAGGTGCCCCTCTCCTCCCTTATAAAAGGGCACCTCCTCTCCCTCCTCCTCACACCAAATTGAGCACTCAAGCTCGGCCATCCCCTGCCATTTTCTCCTCTCCACTTCCCTAGAATAATCCTAGAGGTCCTGGTCTTCTCCAAAGACCAATCTTAGTTCCTTAAGTGGAGGATTCAAAGAGGCGTTCCAAAGAAGAGGTAATATCCATTACCGATCTTTTCAATTTCTTTCTTCTTCAACTTCTTATTCTTTAGTTGTTTCATGATAAAGTAATAAAATCAGTATTACTTACATACTGATATGTTATTATAAATATGAAACAACCCTAATTCACCTTCTATCCATCCTACGGAAAAATGAAATCACCGCGCGTGCGTACGTACGGAATACCGTCTCCACGCCGTGGTGTAATCTATTTTCCACCATCACCTTACAAGGATGGGTATAATGGTGTAATGAGTAACTATATATGATTATTATGAAGTAATATTGATACTGAAATAATATATATATACTCCAATACAATTCCACGATCATAGGAACGATATCATCACTCGTGCGTACGTACGGAATACCGTCTCCACAATGTGATGCGACTCGTTCTACATGATCTTCATTTCATAATGATTATATAAATGAATTGAATGAATTAATATGGTATATACTACACTAATACCATTCTGTAAATGAATTATCTATAACCTAAAGATAAGAATAAGAATTTATTCGACAAAACACGCATAAGAACAAAAAGTTATAAAGACCCGAGTAACAAGTAACAATGAAATATTACTAACAAGAAGCTAATAATATGACCATATATGATATCATATCAATATGTATGATTCTGGAATAATTCAATAACATTATTTAAACCATTATACAGGAGCTTCGGACACGAACAAAGCAAATCGGACCTAAGGTAAGGGAAATATCACAATCTCATTTTTATCCGAGATTGTTTATTCGTAAGTATTTACTGGGGTGTATTTTATCATCCACATCCATGTTTCATCAATATGTAATATTATTTCCATCCACCTACAATTGTTTAAATCCATTTTTACCCTTCGGTGAGTTTTTAGTAATATCTATGAAAGGAATCTTTTGTCATACGAGGTACTTTTTGACTTTTCCGACAAAAGTACGAAGAATGTTTTTTTTAACTTATACGACATGAATGGATTTTTAAAACATTGTTTCCAAGAAGCTTCCTTTACTAGTTTTCAAGTTTATTTTTAATCAAATTCTTTTATTTTAAAGTTGTATGACATGTTATGAAAGGAAAAAAATGTTTTTGAAGAAGAAAGGATATTTTCCTCAAGAATGGAGTTCAAGTGTTTTATCAAAATTATTTTCCATCTAAGATAATAAAGGGTTCTGTTTTTATCCCTATTATTAAATTGATTTGTTCATGTTGTGATGGAATTATTTTTATGAATTCCTTTATCTTATATGAATTGATTTATGATGTCATGATGTTTCAAGAATCCCATTTTTGTTACATGTGTTATGCGATGATGTATGTTTTATGATTATGTGGCACACATAAGAAAGGATTCATTATAAGATGGGTGGGACCTATATCTCCCTCCAATGCATTGGGTAAAGATTTTATATCTCATGAGATAGACATGGCTGGAACGGAAGGTTATTTCGGTTCAGTGATACAGGACTGAAACGAGGAGTGAACTCCGTTCAGAAAGGGACTTTGTCCACTAAGATAGTCTTGGCAATGAGTCATGACTAACAAGAAATGATTTTCCATGATTATGTGTGCATGCCACAAAGTTTCAAGTTTTATGTTATTATTATGGGGATCTCATTTTCACTTCTATGATTTATTCCATGTTAAGATATTATGATCTCTTTTGCAGGTTTTGATTTTCATAAAGATATGATATGATTTTTATTTCCTTTATTTTCCCTTGCTGAGCATTTGAGCTCACCCTTTTATGTTTTCTTTTCCCCAGGCCAGGAAGATGGATATTAAGTAGAATATGCTAAAAGGGACCCTAGATATGATGAAATAAATGGGAGACACTGTAGAAGAATTATGAACCAGTTGTTTATGTTTCCCAGTTTCTAAAGACACTATACCTATACGGTCCTTTGTGGTTTTGTCATTTGTTGTAATAAGTGTGCTTCACTTTTGAAGTATTAACAATGTATGTAAAGTGTGGGTCGTTATACACAACATGGGGATGTTGACTGTGAGATGAAATGTGCTTAGATATCCATAGGGCAGGTTCCTGATGGATTTTCTGAAGGATGGGAGAACATCATCCTCTTTAGGGGACATATGATAGTTCCAGTTTCACTGCAGGAGGAAGTGCTGAGGGAGTTTCACACTTCCACTATAGAGGTGCATCCAGGAGTGGAAAAGATGTACCAGGATCTCAGATGACAACACTGGTGGCCAGGTATGAAGAAGGATGTAGTATAGTTCGTTTCTCGAAGCCTCAATTGTCAGCAAGTGAAGGTGGAGCACCAGGTACCAGCGGGCTTGGTACAACCCTTAGAGGTCCTGGAGTGGAAGTGGGACTGGATATCCATGGATTTCAGGATGGGGATTCCACGTACATCAAGAGGACACGACTCTATTTGGGTGATCATAGACCGACTCACCAAGTCGGCCCATTTCCTACCGATCAGAGAGGAGGTCTCAGTGAAGAGTTTGGGATGCCTCTACATTCAAGAGATCGTACAGCTTCACGGTGTACCATCGACTATCGTTTCTGATCGGGATGCTCGATTCACATCCCAACTATGGATGGGATTACATGAGGCTTTTGGGATGAAGCTACCTCTAAGAACTACCTTCCATACTCAGACGGACGATCAGACAGAGAAGACCATTCAGACTCTCAAGGACATGCTCTGTGTATGTGTCCTTTCCTTTGGTCATAGTTGGGAGGATCACCTACCCTTGGTGGAGTTTGCGTACAACACCATCTACCACTCCACCATCGGGATGGAACCTTACGAGGAACTGTACGACCGAACTTGCAGATCACCTCTATGCTGGACTGACCCTAGGGAGTCAGCACTTATAGGACCAGATATGGTTCAGGCTATGACGGAGAAGGTGTAGATCATCCAGGAGTGGATGAAGACTACACAGAGCAGACATAAGTCCTACGCTGATAGGAGATGGAGACCACTGGAGTTCGAGGATGGAAACCAAGTTTTCCTACGGGTCTCAACTCGATGAGGTCTACAGAGATTAGGTCGAGGCGGCAAGTTATCTCCACCTTTAATCGGACCTTTCCAGGTCCTCACCATAGTAGGCGAGGTGGCTTACCACCTGGATCTTGCACCTCAGTTGCACCGGGTGCATGAAGTCTTCCATGTATCTCAGCTGAGGAGATACCTGAACGACCCGACCCACATCATCGATCATGGGGAGCTAGACATCGATGATAGGGTGACATTTATGGAGGTCCTGGTGGAGATTGAGGATCAACAAGAGTGGTTCCTACGTGGATGGTCGATTCATCTAGTGCGCATTCGTTGGCAGCATGAGAACCTCCAGGAGATCACTTGGGAGTGGGAGGCTCAGATGCGAGCTCAGTACCCCCATTTGTTTCCCTAGTGTGTATTTTAGATTTACGGGGACGTAAATCCCAGACCTGGAAATTTGAAGGAATTTTTTATCTTAAATATTTTGAAATTTTACGAGTCTGTGGTTTCTGACGTCACTTGATTCTGAGGCCCAGTGTGCCTGAAATCAATTTCTGAAGTTTTGTTTGGGTACGTTCAGTAAATGTACATGGGGGTTTTTCTATATTTGGAACCGGTGCTCAGAATTGAAATCTGAGGACACCAATGAACTCGCAACACTGGTATTCACTTAAAGGGACCTTTACCGTAATTGCATTTTATGCGGGTTTAGAGTTAATATTTGGGGATTTAGTTTAAAATAAATAAAATTTGTATTACACAATTTTATTTATGTTCGGTGGTTATTTCCTCCCAAGGGGAGTTAGAGGTGGGACCCACACCCACATAACCTCCCATGAGAGGATATTTGTGTGGTGGGTCCCACACGAGCCTAATCTTTTCATCTCCCCATAACTCCCCCTAAACCCCCCTTGTTTTAATTCTTGACAAACTCCCCTATTTAATTGTTAAACTCTCTACCTTCCACTTGGCCATTAATAAGAAAACACCTTGAATTAATTATTTTAGACTCCACAAATTAATTAATTACTTTGGGTGGATTTGAATCATTTTGAAAATGCATGTAAAGTTTATTAAAATAGGGGAAGCCTTAACATAATATTTTCTTGAAAAATATTTTGGGGCGGAATCTCATAAGGATTAGAAAGATGTGTTCCTTCCACGAAGAATGACACCCTTTTTGATGAAGAACGTCAATTACACAAAGAATGACAACGTACCTTCCTTTCTCTTCTCCACAAAAAGTGAGGAGACGCCACTTCCTCCTCGAACACACCTTGACGTCGTCTAAAAATCTTCTTCCCGCGACTCCGATCTTAAAACCGAGGTAGGGGAATTGTATAATTTTAGATTAATACAATTATATTCTTAACGTTGTTGAATGTGAATGGTTGTTCATGGCCAATTGATTCCGCCTAACGCGGAGGGCGTGGGCCAAACGCACACGGACCGACGACCCTCCGTAGTATCTTTTATTTGCGATGGAGATCATCTTGGGAAGGTGGAGACGAAAAAAGGCGGCGACCGCGCCCCAAATGCATGCAGGAGAATCACGGCCCACAGCCGCGGCTGCTCAGCCGAAGAAGAACCGGCTGGCTAAAGCCAACTGGGCTGAAGGAAGACCGCAGCGCCAAAAGGGGTGCTGCACTGCGAAGGACCACAGCCCGCGATCCGTGGGCCACTTCGGTGGGGAACCGGCCGACTTGTCAGCCGGTCGGGTGAAAGAACCGCGCCACCTGAAGGTTCCGCGTAGCAAGACCGCGACCCTCCTGAGTGGGTCGCACCGTCCCTCAAACTGATCGTCCATTCAGGCTGAGCCGCTCGGCCATCCGGGCTGTGCCCTGCCATGCCAAGCCGGCCCGCGCCAGGCCGGGCTGCGCTGTGCCAGGCCAGGCTGGGCCGCTCTCTGTCGGGCAGGGCCATGCTCTCTCGGACCGGGCCACGCCCCTCGTACCGGGCCGCACCCCTCGGGCCGGGCCGCTCGATTCATCGGGCCGGTCTGACCCTATTCAGGGGTCGGACCCTCTTTCACTTAAAGGTGAATAACTCGAAGCCCACACGTCCGATCGACGTGCCGTCTCTGGCACTATGACCCTCGTGACGTGGCAGTTGTTTTGTGATATTCTGAGTGAGTTTTGGATGAATTTGGAAAGTGCATGGGTTTGGATCGAGCATAAATCCAACTGGGCCCCTAGAACGGAAAAGCCAATAACTCTCAGACTGGGCGTCCAATTGACGCGCCGTCTGTCGTGTTGGGTTACTTTTGATGAGACAGAACTTTGGGATACATCAACTTAGGACTTCGTGATAGTTGATGTATCAGACCCTTTTCTCGAGGAGAGGACCCTCCCGAAATCAAGCATGCTGTGTGCAGGAACCCTAGATTTGGATTCCACTGCAACGACTACTGTACTGTAATCCTCCGTGGGTTCGACGACGATGACTTCCGTACTAGAATCCTCTTTGAGTTCAACAACGATGACTACCGTACTGGAATCCTCAGTGGGTTCGATGACGATGATTTCTGTACCTGTATCCTATGTGGGTCCGATAGTTTGACTTCTATTCTAGTATCCTACGTGGGTCCGACAGAGTAGCTGGTCTAGAATCCTACGTGGGTCCGATAACTTAGATAGTCTAGTATCCTACATGGGTCTGACAGCTTAGATGAATCTGTGACTACATATGATCATCTTTATCACTTTACAAAATATGTATACCTGAGTGAGCTGAGACTTGACTTTCAATCATTAAAATCAGTGTGATTGACTTCCTTCCTGTGTGGACTGGGTTGTGCTTTGGCTCGAGAGTTGGAGACAAACTAAAATTGATGACTTAGGTATATATATGGGATTATACCTAAGTAGAGTTGGTTGATACTTCATGATTGTATCTTTACTTTTGTGGTTTATCCTACGTGGATTCTGGGAGACCTTCGGGGGTCTCAGGGTCCCTACTGAGTATAGTTATACTCACCCCTGCACGGGATATGCCCACACTACATTGTGTTGGATGCAGACGGCGGACAACATTGATCGTGGTGGAGACTTGTGGAGTTGGACGGTACCCGGAGGTGGACCACTTGACGAGACATACAAAGAGAAGATGAATGAACCCGAGGTGCTGAGGAGACCATCTGTACCCACCCTTCAGGTGGGATTCTCGAAGGATGACTTGGTGGTTTCTGTTTTACTTTACTACTGTTGTACTAGCTTTTCAGTTGTAATGTACTTACTGTTGGGCTTGTATTTCCGGCCCCATTCCTTTCAGCACTTACTTTTTGTATTCAGTATTTAATTAGTGCTTGATTTACTTGTGTACTCTGTTGTGTTTTTTTACTTCTATAAAGTAAATGCCTTCCCTTTTATCGGGATTTACACCTTTGGTGCTAGTCGCCAGCCCCTGGCCTATGGAAGGTAGGCTTGGGGTAGTCACAGCATGGGCCCCGAGGACGAGTCGTGATAGAAAAATAACCATGATCCTTACCCTCACGCATCACTTATGGTTCCCCCAAACACTAAACACAATCATAATACATAACATGAAAAAATCTCAAAATGTCATGTAACATCCAGAGCTTAGACATCAATCAAGACTACTTTAATACCAATATAGAATTATAAGAAATAAAAACCAAAAACCAAGTGTCAATCATATCATTCATGTCTTCATAAACTATAATGGTCAATTCACCTAATTACCATTTATCTATCCATTAACATTCAATCAAATCAAGTTCCCAATTATCATATCAATTACAAAAAATTATATTCCATTCATCATTTAAGCCCAAAATTCATTAACATACCAATATATATCAATATTTCATCACATCAACATGTTAAACCAATTATATAAAAATACAACCATTTTAGTCCATGTGATCCTATTTATATAAATAACCACAATTAACATGCTATTCTAATTCAAAATATTATTCCAACAACTCACCTCATTAATCCAAAATACACATTATCAAAATAGACGATTCATTAAGATTTTAAATGTTGGATCACCTCATGGGTGGCTGAAATCCTATTATCAATGCTAATGGACCCAAATGAATCCATTGAGAGGTCTATGAAAAATGATTATCATCATACACGATTTATTCAATTAGATAGGTCACATGCATGGATTTTTTGTGTGATCATAATTATTTCACATACTAGAATAGTTGAAAATAGACTTTCAGGGAATTGTTCTAAACCACCTACCTAAAAAATGAATAAGATATGTAAAATCCCCGACATCCAAAGTATTGTTTAGTTCCTTATCCCTTCCCTTAATACACTAGGCTTAGAACACTAGGATCCAATAAATATTTCTTTTGGTTCAAAGAGGATGCTCATACGTCACTTCTATAAGTCTTGGATCACAATATATTGATACCTAGTAAGAGGGTATTGAATCTAATTAAATGGATCTTAAAAACCCTTAGAAAATATTTCTAGGGTGCCTATGGTTCTTGTGAAAGAGATGATTGAAAAGTGAGTTCATAGGATTAGGGTATTTATCAATAACCTATAAAGTATAAGACCACATCATAGCCTCCCAATCCACATTAGAGAATAGGATGACATGGGTAAGACTATGATATAACACAAGAGACTATATCATAGTATGCTCTGTAAAACTATGTCTGAGGATTGCAGCTAGGACTATATCACAAATTCCATAAATCTAGATCAATTACTATGGAACAACCTAATACACCACACCATATTACCCAAAAACCCATGATATAGGTTATAGAACAGCCTATCTCCATGCCGTAATGGTACTAGATTTGGCATAACTGACCAAATGCCACCCGAAGTCCCTTGCACCATAGATATCCTCTCCATGCTAAAAAGATCATCTGCTCAAGGAAGGGCTACACCACAACATGCCACCACATCATAGCTATGACTAAAAAGGAAGTGGCTATGAACATCCACCCTCAAGCTCCCTATATCATATCCAGAGATTCCATTTCATAGTGACCATGCTTATAACATATCCCATGGCAGCATAATGTAGAATCATCGCTTCATCTAGCTCTTCCAACTTCCTCCTAGAATAACCCATCCATACTAAATCTTGAAAACCAATGTTTAAACAAAAAAACCAGTTTAAAGAAGTTTACTAAAACATAAATAGGGAGATACCTGAAAACTTATAGGATCTTACAACTTCCCCACTATATAAGAACTCATCCTTGAGCTATCACAAGAGTAACTATGGGGTATCGGTGAACACGTTTGGCCCCCCGTGTCCACATATCATACTCCCTCTCCCATGTCTCCTCTTGAAAATTCCCATGTTTCCACTACACTCACACTAAAGGAATGATATTACCTCACAGATTATTCTCAATATGGTCCATAATGTGAATCAGATTCTCCTCAAAGGATGAATCAATATCAATCTCAGCGTCATCAATGTATATCACGTGAGAAGGGTTGAGATGATATCAATGTAGCCGCGACACATGGAACACAGTGTGAATGTAATTTTAGTAATATGGAAGGTCCAAATGGTACACCAATTGACCAACCCTCTCAACTATATCAAATAGACAAATAAACCTAGGCACTAGCTTCCTCTATTCCCTGATATATTTTAGCCCCAACCTAGTCAATATCCAAAAGAAAAGATGATGACCAACCTCAAATTCTAGAGTTCATATCCAATGGGTAGTGTATGATTTCTAATATTTTTAAGTGGTCACCAACCAATTCCTAATAAAATAGACCTAATCAAATGCCTCCTACATAAGACTAGGTCCTACACACAATGACTAACTTACCTCTATCCAAAAAATAGGTGAATGAAATGAACTTACATATAAATAATTAAAAGGATTCATTTGGATTGATGTCTAGAATATGATATTATAAATGAACTCCATGAGTGCTAGATGTTAATCCCACAATCCATTGAAATCCAAAATAATGGCTCACAAAATTTCCTCTAGAATTTGAATCATCTACTCAGATTGACCATCAATATGATTATAATAAGCTATACTTATAAAGAATTTAGATCCTAGTGCCTTCTGAATACCATACCAAAAATAGATATGTGAAACAAAGATATCTATCAGAAACAATTATCATTAGAACACCATGAAATTGAACTATCTATAACATATACATTCTACAAAGATTATTAACAGTGAATTATCCTAAATAGGTAAGAAGTAGTCTACCTTCATCATACGATCCATGATTAACCATACTGTATCATTCTTGTGATGTGAAATGGGTAATATTATCATGAAGTCTCTAGTGACATTATCCAAATTCCATTATAGAATGGGTAGAGGCTGAAAAAACCATACAATCTTTTAGTGCTGGACCTCCACATGATGATAGGTGAAGCATCTCACCACAAATCATTCTAACTCCTTCATCCATGGACACCAGTATTACCTTTGCATATTACGATACATATTTTATAGAACTAGATGTGAATCCCATTTAGATGCTTGAAACTCCCTAATTAGATCCTTTTTTAAGCTTATACCAACCCATATATGTCCATGGATAAGAAGAACATCACCACACCAAGAGACCATCCTGATAGTGGTTCCCCACTTTATAATATGTCACTTAGAGATGAACAATCCAAATTAGATAACTTCTCTATCTTGGTACAGTCTAGGAGTATGGCTATAAAAGATGAAAAATTCATGGTTAATCATCATTGGGACTCCAGAACATAAATATGCATGTCTGGAAAGAGTTCCATTAGCCAACACTCATAATAAGACTCACATAATGTCTTTGTTTGAATCTTCCAACTCAAGGCATCAACAACAATATTTCCTTTTCTAGTGTATAAACCAGATTGAAGTTGAAATAATATTGATACTTGACCCACCTCCTATACTAAAAGTTCATGTCTCACTAAGAAAATATGTACATGAGGATTGTATAGTCTATGTACACCACAAAACCCTCACCTATAATATAATGTTGCTATCATATCAAGGTGTGTACCACTACATCAAACTCTAGATCAAGAGTAGGGTAATTCGTCTCATGCAGTATCAGCTATCTAGATCCATAAGAAACCATTCAGTACTTCTGTATCATAACTGCTCTGAGTCTTACTCTGAATGTGTCACAATACATGATATAATATTTTCCCAACATAGGTAAAGTTAATATTGGTGCTGAGGTCAGCCTGATGTTTTTCTCCTGAAAATCTATCTCATAATCATTTGATAAAACAAACTCCACCCCTTTCTTGGTCACCCCAGACATGGGTACTTCTATACTAGAGAATTCCTAGATGAAACTATGATAATAAATTTCAAGATAAAGTAAAATTTTAATATTTAATACATTCTTGGGTTGTTTCCTAAATAGAAGGGCTGCTACCTTCTCTAGGTCCACCGACACTCCATCCTCTAAGATAACATGTCCTAAGAAGTGTACTCTATCAATCCAAAAGTTTTATTTTGATAGATTAGTATAAATACAATTCTATCTTAGTGCACTCAAGACGATGTTAATATGTGGGGCATAATCATTTGTAGACTAGGGGTACACTAATATGTCTTCAAAAAAACATCACAAAATAATCTATAAAAGGGTGTAAAATATGGTTCATTAGGGCCTTGAATACCACTAGATCATTTGTTATACCTAAAAACATCACCAAAAATTCATACAATACATATCTTCTCCTAAAAGTAGCCTTAGGAACGTTTGATGGTCTCACGCACAACTGATGGTACCCTGACCTTAATTCAATCTTATAGAAAATCCTAGCACCTCTTATCCAGTTAAAGGGATCATTGATGGGTGGAAGGGGATACAGGTTCTTCACTATAATCTGGTTCAGTCTTTGATAATCAACACATAAGCACAAATTCCCATCATCCTTGTTGGTGAAAAGAGTGGGAGAACACCAAGGTGAAGTATTCATACATATAAATCCATTAGATTCTAGATATTCTGACGAAACTTTCAACTCTAAAATCTCTACTGGTGCTATCCTATAAGGTGGGATAGAAACTAGATCAGACCCTAGAACCAAATCAATCAATAACCCGATCTCCTATATGAGTGGTTGGCAAAATAACTCTTTAGGAAAGATATCTTGAAAATGGTTCACAATTAGATGAAAATTATCTTTATGAATTCCCCCATTATGCAGAACATGGATTGCTATCTAATACATGAAAAATCCCATATGCACATAATTTTCCATGCATGAACAACCTAAAAATCCCACTCATCTTAGTGAAAATATATGACCCTTCTTGAGATAGAAAGGTAAATATAATCCAGTATTGTCGATATGATCCTGGTACAAAACTAGTCATTCCATTCCAAGGATGAAATCAAAACCTATCATTTCCATAAAAAACAATTCCCAAAGGAAATGTTAGCCAACAATTTCAATAGAACACTCCATATAAATCTTGATATCCAATGACTACACTCCCAATGGTGTGTTGATGGTCATAAAACTATCCAAAATCTCTACACCCTATAACAAACCATTTGAAAAAAGAGCAGATAAGAAGTAATGTGTGATCATATATCAAAGAAAACAAAAGAAAGGGGGGATAATATAAGAATCATACCTGTAATAGTAGAAGGTATTACATCCAAACTAGCTAGAGTAGACTATATAGTGTGCAACTGACTTGACCCTTTCCCCTAAGCTCCAGTTTGACTTCCCTTTGTTATTCACTCTACATGGTACTACTACTCCTGCAATGAGGTACCACATCCCCTAACATATTGTGAACACGTAGTGGAACTCTTTCTAGTATTACATTGAGGGGTATTTGAGTTCTTCCTAGACTTAGGTACCTTTCCCTACCCATTTCCATTGCTCTCCTATATAAATAACCTATAGAAATTCTATATCTATCCCACCTTCTATAGTCACGAAACTCCATTATGGGGTATATACATAGAGGGTGCTTATGGAAAGTCTTACCACATTGAATGCACTGCAAAGAAACATGGTTCTAAGATGGTTGTAAAATTCCCTAGTTTCTCCACCCAATATATCCTTGGAGATAATTATCACAGTGTCACTTCTTTACACTAGAATAAGAGCTCCCATATTGGCCTTATGAAACTACCTTTCCACCACTTGGGGCCTCTTTTAGGTTTCTTTCAATGGTGAGATCTTGATTTGTCATGTTTTTGAAGCATATCAAGCGAAATACATTCACTTGTGACCTTATCTCTTAGAAAATCCCCTCCAAAAAATGTCTCACACCAGTGATCTCGTCAAATTCCTAGGATGGAGAAAAATTATTCAGGCTAGTGAGGTGTCTAATTTAGTCCATCACTGACATGCCCACCAATTTAAAATGGATGAACTCATGAGACCTCTCATCCCTCAATATATCTGGATATAAGTGTCTTAGAAAATTTTCCTCAAAGTTTTTCCAAGAAACTCCTATTACTACCTGTATTACTTCGGAATTTCTGACCAATGCTTGGATGGTCCTTGTAACATATAGATAGTAAGCTTCACCCTAATATCAATTGGAGTCTGTAAGTGCTTAAAGATAATTTATACTAACTCAATATAGGAATTAACTACATGGGGACCTACCTCCCTAGTGAACATAGGAAGATGTTGTAGTTGGAAATCTCTCGTTTTCTCATACATCAATGGTACAATGTCAAAAATCTCACTATCCATGTATTGAATGACCCCTAGGAAGATTTCATGAAGCTTATCATCCATCTTATTCTCTAGATCTACATGCAGTTCAAGATTATCCTTATTAGGAGCATGCTGATTACCACTCTCTTAACACTTGATCTGAAGATGATGAGGATGCACTTTCTCTATAAGGTTTAACACACACCTCATAACATAGGTTACATAAAAATATCAACCTAAATGGTTTATAAAAACATAGAACCACTGGATAAATGTTTCTCCACACATGGCTTCATATTAAAATTGGTATAACACATTAGTTTATTTCATAGCTTTTTATTAGGTTTGTCAAGGGATTTCATTTCACTGTTCATATGGGAAGATATGTCACATGAAATAATTATGTACCTTGCCTGAAAAATGCACATATATATATATATATGTATATTATTATCATGATTCATGCATAGTTTTCTCCTACCATATCGATCTATGTATAAAATCTTAATAAAAAATAACATTACACAACAAGTTAATCACCCAAGGTTAAATATAATATATTGGTTAGAGTGAGTAACTTAAGAAGGGGTTTAATTAATTTTCCAATAAAAATTTATATTAAAAAAATTAGTTAAATTAAAATCCCCTAACTTAATTAAAAGATCCCATTTAATCAAAATAATAGATTGATATAAGTTCTATTCTCTTAAAATATTACTCAAGGATTGATTAGTGATCAATTAAAATAATACGAAAACTATTATAACTTTTGAAATCAGTTTACTTAATAAAATAATTATATAAACACTAGTTAAGATTAACTATAAAAGTGATGGTTTTTTTACAGTTTAAAATAAAATCAGTTTAAATCTTAGAAATGAAACAAAAAAGACGTAAGGAATTTAAAACAAGGGGTTTAGTCTCAAGATGAGACCTAATCCCCTCCACTTGGAAATCATGCACTACAAAAAAGATTATATAAATATAATCTTGATCCAAAACCTAGACTAGTTATAAAGACAACAAATACATGTTTCTCAGGCCATGTAGGGACCTATTCCACAATAACCTTTGGAATAAAATAAACACAAGCCTCACAGGGGCCTCTTCTACAACACTGTGGGTACAAAAATATAAATAGAGTGAATAATATATCTTATATCTTCCAGTTAAGGCACACAAAATAGTGTGTGTTGATAAATAATAAGAAAACACACTGCTCTAAATTAAATGAAACAAACAGAAATGGAAAGTATAAATTTGTAGAAAAGATAGAATTTCTTAGACTGATGTTCTTTGAAATCTTGAGTCTCCTTGTATATTTCCTAGAGATGATATTGAGTCATTTCTCTAAAAAATGTGGTAAAATAGAGCATCATAATTTCTATTTGTTCTGAATATATGAAAGGATTCATATGTTCTATAAGATCCACTATTTCACAGTCATATGGAGTAATTAATTTTTTATATGAGGCTCTTTAGTAAGTGGCACACTTGATCATGGTTTCACACTTAGACATCAAGCATTAATATCATGCATGAGGGTGACTTCTTTGAATATATATCACCATAGGTTGGAGAGACCATTCAAGTGATAGTCATCCAGGTATCCTGCATCCTCATACTTAGCTCTAAAATTAAATTTAATGTTCCATGAAATATTTTAAGAATAATCATTAAAATAATCCTTAGTATTAAATTCAATAATATAGCTATTAAAATCATTTAATTCAAATAGCCTAGAATAGAGATGGTCGCTCATTCTGATAGTGACTCATGACTGGCATTGAGTCAGGATCAATGGTGAGTCTAACTGGTGGTAAGTTGTCTGGTGGTAGGTCACCCTTAGTGTTGAATCATGTTCAGTAGTGAATCATCCGATGGTAGGTCATCTTCAGCGGTAGATGAATTTTGGTGGTGACTCTACTCTGGTGGTAGGTAAAGTCTAGTGGTGACTTATTCCTAGAGATGGATCCTCCATAGTAGAGAGTCATGTCTAGTAGTTACTCAACCTTCATAGAGATTCATTCATACCAGTGACTCATTTTCAACACTGAGTATTTTCTTGCAGTGAATCATATTCAATGATGAGTCACTCCTAGTAGTGACTCAATATCAATGGTGATACTTTTCAACACTTAGCCAAATTTTCCCAAAATTATATTATAAATTTATATAAAATATTGAAACCATTAAACACATAATTAACATGATTTTTTTATCATTAAAACAAGGGTTCCAAAAATCTACCCCATTTTTATTATCACAAATCACAAAATTTTAAAAACCACGTATAGAATAAAATTTGGAATAAAATAGATATGAGTAAATTTAAAAAAAATGGTATCAAAAATATTATGTAACAAGGAATATAAATGGTATGGAAAATTTAAATTATGAGAGAATAACATACATAGTAAATACCCATAATTAAAAAATATGGTATTAAAGGTATAAATAAATATAAATGGTATCAATAAATAACATCAATGATGGTATCAAGGTATAAAGAAATAAATGCATAAATCCCATACCCATTCTCCCACATTCAAGATTATCAAAAAGTGAAAATAAAAATAGAAAATGAAAATGAGCAGAATATGAATAATAATAGAATTTTCATTTATGGAAACAAGTAATTATATTAAATCGAAAAATATATACAATAAAAATTCATACATAAGTCCCTATAAAAAAGCCCAATTTCAATGCTTCTCATCCTGGGTAGTTGTAACAGTAAGTGCCTTACTCTTATCAGCGGAAGAGGGAACATAAGTAGACTTTGGGGATGAGGTAATTGTGGGGGATGCAGTAGGAATAATTGTTAGAGAAGGCATCCCATTGATGATAATCGGCCAAAGATGCTGGATAGTTTCCTTGGGAGTCATACTGAAGGGATAGAAATGATAAAGTAAAGGTTTATTATGATCTTGAGTAATGGAAGCTCTAAAGAATTCTGGGTCAGTAGCAAGAGGAGATAAATGTGCAATCATTGGAATGGCATCCTGAGCTACCATTGACGTGATAGAAACATAGAGAAAATGATTCATTAGATTGAAGAATTCCATGATGATATTACCTAAACTTTCAATGGAACTATAAAAGTTCTTTTTCTCCTCTATAAAAAACTCAATAATATGGTTCATCACTTTAAACTAATTAACTTGTTCCTTTAAATCTTCTGTAACTGGAGGCATCCTAAGGTTTTTAGCAAGGAAGTTGTTGTGTGAGTTGATCTCATTCTTGGCGTAGATACTTAAAAGGTAAAAATTTATATCCATGGTAATACTTTCCCTATCTTCTTTTCTTCATTTAGGCATTCCCTGACCATCTTACAAACATGATCACTGTTATGCCTAATCTTCCTTAAAATCTCCTGAGGAATATCAGAAAAAACTCCTCAAACAGCGAGAAGTTCCTCCCTAACCACTGATCAGATCAGCTCAACATCCAAGGAAGGAGTGGAAGGTGGAGCACTGTAATTAGAAGTCATAGAAGGTAAATAATCAAACCTGTCCATCAAGGCATCCATACTTGTAGAAAAAGAAAGTTGCATCCACTCCATCAATGATCTCGAAGACTCCAACTCACTGTTAAGTCTTCTATTCTCTATCTCCACATCTTGAATATGATGTATCATCTTAGGCTATATTTGGTGTATCACTGTCTCAAATAGATATCTTAGATCTCTCTCACTAATCTTGGTGACCAAAGGAGACTGATTCTGAATAACCAGAAAAGGTAAAAACACTCTCTCAGGAGAAGCCTCTATAATCTTAAATCAAGCAATCATATCTAAAATAAATCTATGTAGCTCCCCCACAGTACCTATCTAATTAACCATGGATCACTTAGGATTCATCTCTACTCAAACAGGAACTGTAGTCCCACCATTCTTTGGTGGACACCTATCATCATCATCAGAATAAGAGTAGTCTAACCCAATTCTTAAAAATCCTAGTAATTAACCCATTCCTCAAGATCTAAAACACCAACCCTGATGAAATATACAAAAACATGATCAAAAACCAAATTCTCAAAAGCTATCTTCTCATCAGAAATCTGATAAAAAATTATAGGATCTAATGATTCACCATCAGCATGATCAATAAGATCTCTATAAGCAGGTCCAAATTTATGGCTCATAAAACTGGGAGTTTCCACCCCCACAACTGATGCTTTCAGTACATATCCTACAACCTCATCAATATCCCAAAGAAGACTTGGTCTCTAATAAGACCTAGAAGTGTGACATAAAACTGGATAAGACATATGTTCCAGAGGAATATTATAATCATCAGGCCTATCATCGTCAAAACCACTATTATTTCAATATTCATCATCATTTCCCTTATATTTTCCGTATTATTTATAATCTCTTTAATTTCCATTATATTATTATTTAGTATTTTCTTCTTCATCTTCTTCTTACTCACCATTATCATCATCTTCATCACTTCCATTTTCATCTCCATTTTCTTCAGAATATTTAAGATAAATATTATACTATTTCTCTTTAGAAACTTTGGTTTCTACATCTTTACTTCCTTCTCTTAAAATGGGATCTTTGATAAGGAGAGATCAATGAGTATTGGCCAGACCGAAAGTGATAGTAGGAGGAATCTTAGTCATGTTAGGATCACTACCTTAATCAATTGATAACTCTTCCTCATTACCTATAGTAGTATATTCCTCTAGTTATTGTTCCCTATCTGAGTATACAACCACTTCATTTGGCTCCAAGCTAGGATCCATAAGATTCTTCGAACTTGTAGGGTGATCAACAAGATATAAATACTCATAAAGCTTATCAAAATCATCAACCTATTGTCTCTTCCAAAGTTTCCATTTAATTCTATTTCTTTTTCAAATAACATTGGTCAAACAAAAACCTCCATAGTTTACCATATTTTCTTATTTCCCATCAACCAAAACCTTGTCCTCCAACATGGTCAAAATAAACTTATATCAAATAATAGAGTTTTAAATAGAATATGTATTTCACGTATCCATCATATGAACCATCAAATAGATATACAAGTTGATTTTATCTCTCCTCTTTAGAATGTATAGTAGATATACATATTGATATCACATTGTACTAAAATCACCTTTCCTTGGGCACAACATGTGATGAAAAACTATACTATAAAATGACACTCACCATCTAACTAGGTTGTAGCTTATATTTTGATATTTTCATAACTTTTAATCTAATCTAAAGCATTCTTATATTTAAAATAATCAGAATCACTTGGAATCAGTCATTTATAGTCATATGAGACTCCATTGTGAGGGACTTTAATACATCTAGCCCATCAAGTTTAAGAGAATGAAAATTTATTTCTATTTATCCTACTTCAAACCCAATATTTATCTTCCCAAAAGATAAAATCTACATTATAATAGAATCGATGAAATTAGATAGGACAGAATGGACTCTCCTTATTTGAGAACCACTCTACCCATCCCTAGTCTTTTATCACTTCAAACACCAATGATCTTCTCTATATCAACCACTTTGCATTCACTTCCTTCTCAGGTGCCACTGTACTTTTCACGAGTTTTGGGTTCCACAGATTTATAGCTAGTTGGATTGATTCTCCTCTATTTTTATTCAAAGTACATGACTCATCGGGATTTGACACTACTATTTGATTAACTCAAACCATTGATATAGAGTTGAAATGTTCAAGAAAGGTTGAGGGAAATATAACAGTCATGATAGAAAGGCTTTCTGAGAAGGTTCCGGTTCAAGGAATAGTGAGCATAAAAATTGGACTTAAGGGTCTAATTTATATCATGAAGGGATTGGAAAATTGGAAATTCAAATAATACATTTAAATTGAAAAGAATAAAAATATTTAACTCATAATGTTTTTACCAATGGTAGGTTATTCCAATGATGGTTCATTACCAATAATGGGTAAACTCCAATGGTGGGTAATATCTAATGGTGGGTAAATTTAAATGGTCGGTAAAATCCAAACGATGGGTAAACTCCATCAGCGGTTTCTATAAAATTATGTTTTACCAAAATTAATCATTCCTAATTCATATTTGATCTTGTTAACTCTCTAAGAACTCAATGGATTAGTAAAAATTTCAACAAGTCAATGTCCAGTACTAATGTATTCAGGAATTATATCACCCTTTTAGAAATAATCTCTTAGAAAGTGATTTCTTACATCAATGTGTTTTTTCTAGAGTGATATACAAGATTCATAGAGATTTTTATAGAACTTATTTTTTTACAAATTATAGGGACATATTGGAATCTATATCCATAGTCTACTAAAGAGTGTTCCAAATTTTTTTTTGGCACAATAGCTACCTAAAACTATGTATTCTCCTTCAAAATTAGAGAGTGAAACATAATTTTGTTTCTTACTACCCTAGGAAACTAGAAGTTTTCTTAAAAGGTGACATGTTACAGAGGTTATTTTCCTATCTAACTTGCAACAACTAAAATACATATATGAATAACTAACTAAGTCATATGATTTTCCCCTAGGGTAGAATAATCATAAATTTGTTGTATATTTTAGGTATTTGAAAATAATTTTAATAGAAAATAAGTATGAATCTTTTGGTTTTACCTGAAAATGAGCACACATACCCACAACAAACATAATGTTAGGTCGAATAACAGGTAAGAAGAGAAGACTTCCAATCATACCTCAATAATTTATTTGATCCACTAGTTTCCTAGCTTTATCAAGACCCAATTTATAGGCAGTAATAATAGGAGTGTCACTACTTTCAGTGATATCAAAACAAAAAATTTTAAAAATATATTTGATGTACTTAATTTTATTTAAAACAACCTCTTATTTATTTTGAAAAAAATCTAAAAACCAATAAAAATTTTTAGTTCATCCATTAAACTCATTTCAAACTCATTTTGCATCATTTTTGAAAAATTAGTATGAAAAGAGTTTTTTGAAGATCCAAATATAATATTGTCTACATAAATTTGAACAACTAGAACATCCCTTGATATTATTTTTATAAAAAGGGTTGGATCATCTATATCTTTTGAAAATACATTATAAATAAGAAAATAGCCGATCCTATCATACTAATCTCTAGGAGCTTGTTTTAAACCATATAAATGTTTTTTTAATTTGAAAACATGATTTGGAAGACCAGGGTTATGAAATATAGGGGGTTGTTCAACAAAAAAATCTTCACTTATATAACCATTCCAAAATTCATTTTTAACATATATTTTATATAGTTTGAAATAAAAATGTGCTATATAAGCTAGTAGTATTATTATGGCTTCATGTATAGATATAGATATAAAGTTTTTCTCATAGTCTATACCTTATTCTTGACTATTCCCTTTTTAAAATATTCTAGCCTTATTTCTCACTATTATGTTAGATTCATCAACCCTGTTTCTAAATACCCATTTTGTGCCAATAGTTAAGGTGTATTTAGGTATATAAAAAAGTTACCAACCTTTATTTATTTAATTTTTTACTTATTATTGAATATAAATTACCTATAATTTATCATTTATTTTATCAGTGATGTTCTTGGGTTCAAGCTGTGACAAGAAAAATTGATGTTTAACTCAATTATTCAGAGAAGCTCTAGTCTGTGTACCTATATCTATGGATCCAACAATAACATATAAATAATGGTATTTAATATTCCCAACATATCTAGAAAAATAATGGATGGTCACCTCATGGTATTCTACAAGTTCTAGTTTAGGTTCTAGAAGTTCCTCAGAACTGGATGATTTTTCTGCATGTTTTACAGAAGTTTTAGTAGGTTTGGAATTTATGAATAGAGTTGAAAAGTCATACTCAAGTTTTTATAAAGGGATTTTAGGATCATGTGGATTGATCTCATCAAACATGACATAATCTAACTCTTTCATAGTCTTGGTTATTTTATTAAACACCCTATAGTATTTAATAGAAATTGAATAACAAAGTAAAATTACTTCATCTCTCTTGGAGGTAAACTTTTCAAGATTATCCTTAGTGTTAAGAATAAATACTTTGAAACAAAAAACTTTAAAGTAATTAAACTTAAGCTTCCTATTATTCCAATGTTTATAGGGGTTTCTCTTTAAAATTGGTCCGATTAAAACTCTTTTAATTATATAGTAGGCTATATTCATAGCCTATTCCTAAAAGTAGATAGGTAGGTCATATTCATTAAAATTTTTGGGCTATCTATTGAAGTGTTATTTTTCTTATTTCTACAACTCCATTATACTAGGGTGTCCTAGGAGAAGAAAATTTATGGTTATATCCATTTTGTGAGAAAAAGGATTCAAAGCCTTGATTTTCAAACTCATGGCCATGGTTGCTTCTTAAGGTCTTGATTCAAAGTCCACTTAGGTTTTCTAAATATTTTGCATACTTGGTAAATTGATAGCATGATTCTGTTTTTGTGATCTAAAAATAATACCCAATTATACCTAGAAAAGTTACATATAAAGACATATACATAATTATTTTCAGTTAAACTAGAAACTCTAGATGGTACTAACAAATCCATGTGAAATAATTCTAAGGGTTGATAATTTGAAGCTTATTTCTTTGATTTTAAATATATTTTTCATTGTTTCCCATTTTTTTTGAGGTCAAAAACTTTATCATTTGGGAATTAAAGTTTGGGTAGATCCCTGAATAACCCTTAACCAGTAAGCTTTCTAAGTGACTAATTGTCATAGTGGCATAATATCCTATTCTAAAGCCAAGATTCCTTTTGAAAGGAAAATATGCAAGAAACTTTTTGTGAAAGTAAAGAATTAAAATCAACTACAGAAATAGTTTAGTTCCTTAAATTAGTAAATACTAAAGAATTTTTAGAATAAAAAAATATTATAATCATTATTTTTAAATTTCACAAGAAAATTATCACCATATAGTTATGAGATTCTAAGAAGATTATTTAATTAAAAAATAATAATTTATAAATTAATACTGAGTTAGAGTTATAGATTTGGCCAAGGATAATTATTTTCCTTTAGCATTATCACCAATGGTGACCTGTACACCATAAAGAATTATCAATTTGTTGAATGTTGAGTAATATTCTATCATATTTATTGAATATATATTGTTCAGGTACTTTATATTTTTATAGGATCTCTTCTAGTAGGTTCCCTACAAAAAAATTTTCAACCAAAAAATATTTTCTACCCAAGTCTCTTGGGCCCATAAATTCTAGTAATTAGGGAATTAAGAAGCAAAATTTTCTTAATGGGTATCCTATAAGAATATTTAAAACTTTTGGAAATAAAAACTTTATTTGTCCTAGTTGAATAATAATTAACAGTTGAATTTCTAGTATTGAATTTAGGAATAAAAGTACTCTTAACGATTCTTCTTTGTCCAGGTTGATAACCTAGACCAGTAATATATTTAGAAGCAATTTGTTTTTCCATTATTTGAGTTATAGTTTCTCTACCATTAGTAAAACTCTCTATACCTTTCTTAATTTCTCATTAAACAATTTTAGTTAAGTATTTTATTTAATCAATTGATCATTCTTTTCTCTTTATACAATAAGGTTAGATTTAACACTAAAAGATAAAGCATGTTGTTTCTTTAAAATTTTGTATTTATATTTAATCTCATTGAATGTATCTTCATGAATATTACAATATTAAAAAATTTCTCATTTATCATATCATTATTACATTCCTATCCTCAAATATTATAATTTTTCATAGAAGAAACAGTAAGTACCTCAAATATTTTTTTTCATGAAGCACATATTTACTATGTCATGATTTTCTTGCAATGACCCACCCCAGTTGCTCAAATCTAGTGCCTTATTTTTTACATTGGCATAAATACATTATTGAAATCCTAAATAAATGAATATTTTAGAAGTTTTAGAAAACCAAATACCTGATACGAATATTAAATTGGGAAAATAAGATAAAACAAAACAAAATTGAAAGCTCATAATCCTTGAAACTAATTCAAAGGATTCCTCTTCATAACTTGGGGAAAGGATAAAATAATTAGGTTGAGGTTAAACACTTACTAAGTGTAATTTAACATGAATAAATAATGAATTAATGAGAATAAATCAACATGGAAAGGTGAATAATTGAGAAAACATGCCATTTAAATAACTAGATATGGCATAATAAATATGGAAAGTTAAATAAATGAAAGACCATGGAATTTAATCAATAAATTGAGAATGAAATGAATCCATATATCCTATCACATGAAAATCTCATGGATAAAATGATAACTGACAATGAAGGTAATGCTTAATTGTTGGGCATCATGTATCAAGAACAAGAAAACCTATACTATGAAGATCTATAATCTAGATAGTTTAAAACTATAGGTAGATACCAGATTAATTTGGCCAAATGATTTGTCTCATGAAAACCTGTCGATACATTGAAGGGCTATGTAACGTTAGGGCCCCACCCATCACTACATTTCCAAATAATTCCTCATATATCGAATAATACATTTAATTAATGAAAAATGCACCTTATAAAATATCATTATTATGTAAACGATACATATTTAACAATATTTCCCTATTTAATCAAATAACTGTCAAAGTAATCACCAAATTTAAAAATGGTGTATGAATGAGGAAATAGTCATATACATCCTGAAAATATGTGAACATTTAAGTGAAATGTAATGAACAATGAATAATTATCATTTTAAAGTGGTTCCTTCAAGAGAATTTTAATATTTATTATATCATATATGATCTTATTATAATATCTTATTACCACTTTTTTTTTGTAATCTTTCATTATTTTCACTATTTTGGGTTTTAATTGCCTAGTTTCTCAAGTAAGTTTTGACTTGTTATTTATTTTTCATATTATTTAAATCATGATTTAATAATATAAAGAACATAATAAATGTTTTAATTATCATATATATATTAATTATACATGTATTTAATATAACCCATAACATTTAGAGATAGGAAATGAAATGCAATATTTATGGTGATGGTATGCCGTACATATGCATGAACGCTACATCAATTTCTTTATCGTATTTTAAAGAATGAAAATTAAATTATTTATATGTATAATATAGTTAATTATTAATATTTATTTAATATATTTTACATATGTTTATTAAAACTATCCTTAATACATTCCATGTAAATTGTGAACGTATCACATCACTTTGAGGAGACGGTAGTCCACACATCCACAAATGATGTTATCGTATTTACACAAATTGGAGTGCATAATGGTATGTATTATAAAAGAATTATATAAGCATAAATACATTATAAATATCAAATATATCATATAAAAACACCATTTACATCATAACTCCCACCATGAGAGGTGGTAAATGAAGAACAAATAATCATTGTTTCATGAGGCGGTAGTTCACCGTACACACAAATAGTAAGTTTGTTACCATTTTTATTGAAGTGTATGTAAGTGTAGGTATAAAACTTAATATAAAAACATATTAGTATATTTATGATACTTATTTTATTATTTAACTATTGAATAATAATATTTTAGGTGGTGGATAATTAATGTAAAATAAAAGAGCTTGAGGAATGATATTACCTCATATTTGGGTAACACTTTTTGGTTTGCACCAAAGGGATTACTTGGATGGATTTATTCCCAAAGGGAGAATTATAGGAATATGGGAGGGATTTTGGAAGCTTATTTTAGTGTATTTTGGGTGATCCAAGGGTTTTATATGTCTGAGTAAGTGGGGGAGTGAGTGCCTTTCTAGAGTGGAGGAGGTGTGGCATTCATGTAAATTTCTGAAAATGGAATTACATCCACATTTTTCTAAGGAAAGTGGATACAATAATGGTCAAAATTATATACAATAGAGAATAGGGTCTAAATATGGCCATCAAATGTATTTTTTACAAGTTTCTAGTCCATTTCTTCCATTAAGTTTAAGGTTTAGTCTCTTCCTAAGCTAATTTTGTTTCATAATCGATGTAATTAATTTTAATAAATTTCACTAATATTTTTTCTAAAAAACTATTTTGAACTTATTAGAGATTATAAATTATGTTTATTCTAAATATGAAATCCATTTTTTTAAATTAAAATAACATAAGTGGAATAAATTAATTTTTAAATTAATTTCACAGACGGGATGATAAAGCACGATTTTAAAGTAAAAATGTTCAAATGTTTATTAAGTTTTTATATTAAATTTCAAATAGAAATTGATTAAAATTACCTAAATTGGATTAATTGATGTAAAATTTATATAATTGAACTTCAAAACCAATTAAAAATATAATTTATCCTTATAAATAAATTAGATGAAAAAGTATTTTTCAATTAAAATCTAGTATTTTCACTATTCATTAAAAAAATGAAACTTACAGATACCAAAAATTCACCGTAACATAATTTTAATGTTTAAATTTCAAAAATAAAGTTTATATTGACATATAAATTTTATAAAATTTCCAAAATATATTTTTAAAATATGTTCTCCATTAAAAAGATGTAAAACAAATTTTATAAAAATAAAGGTTTTTATGTGTAATATTAGGTTTGTTCTTATATTATGCCTACTATATCTGTTGGATGAATGTAAAAATTAGTTGATTGAATATATAATATATAAATTTCATTAAAATAATACACTAATAGTAATTAATTTAACTTATTAACATAAATCACCTTTTGTACATAAAAATTGTTTTTATAAAATCATTCCCTTCATATTCATTTGGTTTTTATATTCATTTCTAATTAATGGGTAACCAATGAATTAAAATATAATTTTTCATAAGTTTTTTAATCCTATTCATAACTACCAATTTAATAGATAGGTTATATCTTATTATATTATATTATAATATTTTTAATAATATATTACTGTTCGGTAAAACTCAGTCTTGTGTGTTAATTAAAAATAGTTTTTTTGGGGATATATTTACTTTAAAATCCTTCATAATGGTTTGTAAAAAAATGTGAAATATCCTAAGAATATCCACTAGGAGTGTCAAACTAGGTATGTAGTGAGGCCCATTGTTGTGTACCAGGTTATGATTAAGTCTGGCCCGACACACCTTGTGAGAGTTGATATCACTAGGTACATCTGTGCTAGAACCCTGTCCACTTATAGTATCCATATAGAGATGTATTACTAGTAATACTCACAAAATATCTACCTTAACAAAATTCTAGGATATTATTCTTCACTTATCCCCAATTTCTATCTTAGGGCTGTGTTCCCTAATCTATTTTTTTTAAATCTAGTTTCCAATGTTACTACTAAGCTTGCTATGATACCAACTGTAACTACCGAACCCCAGTATCCTAGAGCTGGTGACTTAATTTATTACATTGGCATAGATAAAAGATTCAAATCCTAAAGAACCTAAAATTTTAGTAGTTTTGGGAAACTGGATTACATATATGATGCCCAAACTACATTGGGAAAATAAAATAAATCATAACACAATCGAAATCTCAACACCCTTCAAACTAATTCAAAGTATTTCTCTTCATAACCTGGGGAAAGGAAAACATAATAAGAGTGAGACAAAATTCTCAGTAATGGTAAGTAGAATACATTCAATAATGAATCAATGAGAATAAATCAACATGGAAAGGTGAATAACTGAGAACACATGCCATATAAATAACTGGATAATGCACAATCAATATGGAAAGGTAAATAAATGAAAAAACATTACATTTAATCAATAATATGAGAATGAAATAAATTCATAGATCTTATCAGATGGAAATATCAAAGATAAAATGATAACTGACAATATAGGTAATTCTTAATTATTGGACATCATGTCTTAGGTGCATGAAAACCTCTACTGTCAAGATCTATCCTCGAGATAGTTTAAAGCTACAGGTAGAAACCTATTTAATCTGGACAACTGATTTGTCTCATGAGAACCCATCGATGCATCGGGGGGATATATAAAGTCTAGGACCCACCAATCACTGCATGTCCAAATCATTCCTCATATATAAAATAATCAATTAAATTAATTAACAACGTTCCATATCAAATATCCATATTGAGTAAAAGATATAGATTTAACAATATTTTCTCAGTTAATCAAATAACTATAAAAGTAATCACCATATGTAAATAATTATATACAGATTAGAAAAAAATCATATCCATCATTATAATATGTGGATATTTAAGTAAAATTTAATGACCAATGAAAAATGACAAATTTAAAGTGACTATTTTAAGAGAAAGTTAACAATCACAAAGGACAATGAGATTTCAAAATAACCTTTACCACTTGGTAATTTTCAAAATAAATCCCCATAGATGAGATAATTGAAACTTGAAATACCATGAATATAAAAGGATTAATGATATAATATATCAAAATGGTAAGTAGATACCCCACACAAAATAAGTAAGTTCTGAATATAAAATTTATCTCATTTTTGTAAAAAGTGAGATGAAAATCCCTTACCACTATAGTAACATATTAATTGGAAGACCCAAAAGTAATAATCATCAAATTAAAAATTTAAATAAAACGAAGATAAAATAATTCATGATATTTTATATAAAAAGGGTTAGTAGTAACACCACATAAAAAAAGTAAGTGGTGTTAATGGAGTATGCCTCACATAAAGAAAAGCAAGAATAGAATCTCTTACCATGCATTTCCTTTTTGTGTGAACGTCCTTTCACCTATGGTATATTTTTTTAAGAATTTTAATAACTTATTTAAGAACCATATTAATATTTATGATATCATATATGATATTCTTATAATATCTTATTACCTATTTGTTAATAATCTTATATTATTTTCACTATTTAGGGTGTTAATTGCCTAGTTTCTCAAGTAAGCTTTGACTTGTTATTTGTTGTTACTATTAAATAGATCATTATTTCATCATGTAAAGAATATAAAGAATGATTTAATTATCATATATATTCATTATAAATGTATTTAGTACAATAAATAACATCTGGAGATAGGAAATTAAATGCATTGTTCATGGAGATGATATGTTGTACATATACAGAAACACTACTTCAATTTTCTTTTTGTATTTAAAGGAATGAAAATTAAATTATATATATGTATATTATAATTACAATATAATATTTATGTCATATATGGAACATGTGTTTATTAAAACCATCCTCAATACATTCCATGTAAAGTGTGATTGTATTACATCGCTTGGAGGAGGCGATAGTCTACACTTGTACAAAAAATGTTTTCGAATTTACCAAAATGGATTGAATAAAAGTAAGTGTTATAAAATAAATATAGAAGCATAAAGACATTATAAATATCATATATATCTGTTGATGCTCATTTCCATCACAGATTCTAACAAATTGAAAAGGGAAATACCTTGAACCCAAAGTGATTCATCCATTGAAGAAACATCAAAAATTGACAAAGGCATGAACAAAGATTCAAATACACTTAGGTCGCGCAAGTTCCACCAAGGTCGCGCAAGTATACTTGCGCGCCACCCAATGGTCGGGAAGGTGACATGCACTCCCTCTTTGAATTTCTCCCAGGGTCTTCACCAGCCTATAAATACCCCCCGTGGGCCCCCCATTTCGGGATGAAAAATTCAAAAAACTCAAATTTGAGCTCTTGGCGCCCTAGTCTCTTATCAAAGCTTCTGAACACTTCTAAGGTAATTTATTACGTAGAACGAAAGATCTAAAGTGGGGGAGTAAGACCTAAGTGTTGAAACTCATCAACACTTGCGCGCTTAAGTGGCCATCCCTTAAGAGAAATGGCCACACTTACACGCCACCTTACCCCTTCAATAGAACTTGTACGCCCCTCTTCTGGAAGCCTCTAGGGACAATACTAAGGGATTGAGCCAAGTCTCACCCAATTATTACCTAAAAGGGTTGACCGTCGCACAAGTACCCATGTGTCATGCAAGTATACTTACACGACCAGGACTTGCGCGCCCACGCAGGACTTGCATGCCACCTTGATTCTGGGTGCCCCTCTTGCCTATTTCAGCTCTCTTATGCCTATCCACCTATCCTATTCAAGATTAAGCCTTCAGAAATCTCTTAAAATCCATTCATGGCATGATTTCCTTGTTGGCTTCCTCATCTGAAAGGAATTCTGTGAAACATTTCTTAAAACCTAATGATTTACATATCTTCATGTCACTAAGGTAAGAGATTTCATTCATTAAACCTCATCCTTTAAGATGAGAGAATCCTTAACCTGGGCCCCCTTTTTAGGAGTAAGCCCCAGTCCAAGTAATCTTAATTTGGGCATCCTCCTTAGGAGAAATCCCCAAGTCCCCTAACCTGGGCATCCTCCTCAGGAGTAAGCCCCAATCACAATTTCCTAAACTGGGCATCCTCCTTAGGAGTAAGCCCCTGTCCTAATTTCCAAATCTGGGAATCCTCCTTAGGAGTAAGCCCCAACCATAATTCTCTTAACCTAGGATTCCTTCTTAGGAGTAAGCCCTAGTCTCAAAGTCTACAAATATGGTCATCCTCCTTAGGAGTATGCCCCAAGTCCCTTAACCTGGGCCTCCTCCTTAGGAATAATCCCCAGTTCTCAAATCCTTTAACCTGGGCCTCCTCCTTAGAAGTAAGCCCCAGTCGTAATTTCTCTTAACCAGTCTTAATTTACTATTTATTTGGGCTTCCTTGTCAAGAGTAAAACCCAATCATAAGTCCCCTCATAATTTGGGCACCTTCCTCAGGAGTAATCCCCAAGTTAGCGTATCCAAATCTCCATGAAGTACATATACCTTTATGGACCTTGTTCCCGAGTTTCTTCCCTGAAGTAAATCCTAATCTTCATCTATTTGGGCAGTCATACATACATAAGCCCCACATCATTTCTTACGATGACACAATTGTTTGGTTTTACCAATACCTCTTGTTTATCACACCGAGCATGACTCACGTGAGATTAGAGTTTAAAAGTAATTATGACATCTTTCTTTGATCCATCAATCATGAATAAATATCATACTCCCTTACTCGAACTACGTGGGTTCTGATTCCTTTTCCAAAACAAAGGATACGTAAGTAGCCCATCTATGGGTACGATCCCAACTCTGAAATAATCCATGTCCTTCTGAATGATAATAAACTTCAAGTGCCCCATTGAGTGCCTTTAAAACCAGTATGTTCATCATAATGACCAAGTGACTTTTATGTATTGAAGGATACCATTGACTAATAATCTTTAACAAATATAGATGACTCTCTATTGATTAATAACCTCAAACACATATAAAATATTCTCTAAATTTCATTCATACTAACTATTGATTGTCAGATCTAAAGGAAAGCTCATCTTCATACTTGGTAATATAATAAGGATTCATGGACATAACTTAAATCTATAAAGAGAGTCCCGGAGTAGACAATAATTCCCCCCAAAAATGTGTGATGAGTCTGACCTCCCATCCTCTCGACCAAGGAGGATGCCCAGATTTGGAAATTAGGACTGGGACTTACTCCTAAGAAGGATTCCCAGGTTAGGAAATTATTATTAGGGATTAATCTTGAGGAGGATTCCCAGGTTAGGGGACTTGGGGCTTACTCCTAAGGAGGATGCAAAAATTAAGAGAACATGGACTGGGACTTACTCCTGAAAAGGGGGCCCAGGTTAAGGATTCTCTCATCTTAAAATAATTCTGTGGAATATTTCTTAAAACCTAGTGATTTACATATCTTCATGTCACTAAGGTCAGAGATTTCATTCATTCAATCTCATCATTTAAGATGAGAGAATCCTTAACCTGGGCCCCCTTTTCAGGAGTAAGCCCTAGTCCAAGTTCTCTTAATTTGGGCATCCTACTTAGGAGTAAGCCTCAAGTTCCCTAACCTATAAATCCTCTTTAAGAGTAAGCCCCAATGATAATTTCCTAACCCGGGAACCCTCCTTAAGAGTAATCCCTAGTCCTAATTTCCAAATCTGGGCATCCTCCTTAGGATTAATCCCCAACCATAATTCTCTTAACCTGGGCTTCCTTCTTAGGAGTAATCCCCACTCTCAAAGTCTAAAAATACGGGCATCCTCCTTAGGAGTAAGACCCAAGTCCCTTAACCTGGGCCTCCTCCTTAGGAATAATCCCCAGTTCTCAAATCCTTTAACCTGGGCCTCCTCCTTAAGAGTAAGACCCAGTCATAATTTCTCTTATCCAGACTTAATTTACTTTTGATTTGGGCTTCCTTCTCAAAAGTAAAACCCAATCATAAGTCCCCTCCTAATATGGGCATCTTACTCAAGAGTAAGCCCCAAGTTAGAGTATCCAAATCTCCATGAAGTATATATAACTTTATGGACCTTGTTCCTGGGTTTCTTCCCTGAAGTAAATCCTAATATTCATCTATTTGGGAAGTCATACATACATAAGCCCCACATCATTTCTTACGATGACACAATTGTTTGGTTTTACCAATACCTCTTGTTTCTCACACCGAGAATGACTCACATGATATTAGAGTGTAAAAGTAATTATGACATCTTTCTTTGAGCCATCAATCATGAATAAATATCATACTCCCTTACTCGAACTACGTGGGTTCTGATTCCTTTTCCAAAACAAAGGATATGTAGGTATCCCATCTGCGGGTACAATACCAACTCTGAAGTAATCCATGTCCTTCTGAATGACAATAAACTTCAAGTGCCCCACTGAGTGGATTTAAAACCAGTATGGTCATTATAATGACCAAGATACTTTTATGTATTAAAGGATACCATTGACTAAGAATCTCTGACAAATACAGATGATTCTCTATTGATGAAGAACCTCGAAAACATATAAAATATTCTCTAAATTTCATTCATACTAATTATTTATTGTCATATCTAAAGGAAACCTCATCCTCATACTTGGTAATATAATAAGGATTCACGAACATAACTTAAATCTATAAAGAGAGTCCAAGAGTAGACAATAATTCCCCCAAAAAAGGTGTGATGAGTCCGACTTCCCATCCTATCGACCAATGAAAATTCTTAAGTTTCATTAGTTCATAACGAATGAGCACCTACCTTTGGAAAGTAGGTCCAAATGGATATGGAATCATTGGATGTTTCCGGTTCTACGAACAAACCCGTTAGAAACCGCTTGGAATGTTTGAATCTTAAATAGATGAGGTCATCCCCAATTCCAGAGGAAACAAAAAATGGTGAACCCGACGTGAATCCTTAACCAAGTTAAAATGATGTTTTACTTATTTGTTAGGCCCCTATTTAAAACTCAATGAGAGGGCCCAGAAAACAATCAATAACATATGTGCTTATCCATAATATGTAGTGACCTGACTTATCTTGATTACATATTTTATGTCAAATAGGCACTCTTTTCCATGATCTTCTACATTACAGAAATGGATTCTCTTAAATTCACACCTGTGAATACCTCTGCTGTGAATACCTCTGCTGTGAATGCCTCTACTGTGAAGGCATCTGCTACTACTCCTGCTGGATCGTCGTCTGCTCTGAGGACGAAATAACCTACTCAGCGTCTTCAATGCTGGGTATCGAATGCATTGGTTAAGGAGTACCATCAACATGGTACCATTCCAACTATGGAGGCTGCTCAAAAAGCCCTCCAAGTGAACAACTCACCCTGGTCGTCCAGACAGTGACAAACAATGATCAAGAAGCAGGTGGTGCTAACCACCATCTCCAACCATTTCGGGTCGTTATCCCCAGAACGTAATAACCATTCCCTCCCATATTTTGAGGAGGTGAATGAGAAGGCCACTCAAGGACTTAATTCAAGGAAACAGAAGTCCTTCCCGAGGGATCCCACCAACAATCGCTTCCAGACTTGTGCAGCAGTATGCCCTCAACATGATGAGGGTGTCGTCTCCAGGCGTTCGGCTCAGGTTCCTTGAACCCGAGAAGGCAAGATTAACCACTAGAGGCGACAACCAGTTAACAGTGAGAAGGTTCTTATCTCTTCCATTTCCAGAGAAGTCCACCAACCTAACTTGGTGGTAAGCAATGAGGGGGAACACACACCCCTCCGTTTTAATTCCACTATCCAACAGACCCGTCTGGCAGCAGTATGCCAATACTTCTAGGTAATTCTGGAGGAGTACTATAGACATGAACATACACCTGTTTATAGATCATCATCTAGTCAGCAGGCTCGTATAACTACATATGATGGAGCCCTCCAACCCAATGTGTTGACAACTGGTAAAAAGGCACATACACCTGCTTACACTCATCAGTCCTGCCAGCAACCTCATCTGTCAGTATTGAAGGAAGTTCGTCAACCACGTTCGGAAGAGTGCAATCAGTAGGCACATACACCTGCTAGTATTGATCAAGCCTACCAACAGTCTAATTTGGTAGCATTCGGAGAAGTCAGTCGGAAAGCTCCGACGACAAACAGGAGGTAGACTCAACTCTCTGCCCCCACACATGAGTACTGTCAGAATTAAATCACAGGAAAAGGAGGATAGAAGTAGGAACACACACCTACTCCAAGAACAGAATGAATGTATATACCGGTTCTGGCAGCTGAAGTCACCAAGAACATTCTTTCAATAGTGAAGGAGCAGAAGAAAATCCCTGCTCATATTTTGGATGTCTGCCAGGATATTATAACAGCTTCAGAAGCATCACAGGGGAAGAAATGCAAATCTATCCCTACCAGTGGAGTGACACATCAACAGTTCAATCCAGAACAGACACACACCTCTGTTCTAGTCCAAGAGGGTTGTTTGGAATACTCCCCCATATCATACAGACAACCAAGTCAGGCACATACACCTGATTTGAGTGGAGATAATCAGCCTAACCTGATCATTTCTCTTGAGCAGGCATATACACCTGCCCATAATGAACACTTTCGTCAACACGTGGTTCCTAAAGTGAGTAATAAGGCATCTACGAAGAAGACCCACCCAACATAGTCATGAAATCAAGGGCCAATCTGTAATAAGGCCTTACTCAATGCTGGAGTTCTTGATGAACTCAGAAAATTATCTGTTGCAACTAAAGATTCTACTCTCTAAGTTCCCAATAGTGGAAACATTAATTCCGAATTTCTGCACCAGACACTTCCTCATGAAGGCTTACTTCGTGACAATTCAGTGAATCTCGAAGTTTCATCTTTATATGAGAGCCACAAGAACCCTCTGTTTTGCCAAAAGATCAAGGAGAAAAATGTGTCATCTTTTGATGTAACCCACCATGGTGGTCCTCACCATGATGATGAATTTAGCTGCGAAAGTCCTCTCCGCAGTAATAATACACATTGCCTGGAAAATTCTCCAACGGACAATGTAGTGACAAGAAAGCCCTATTATCTTGTGGTACTTGGAAATGTAAAGCCAATCATGTCTGATGATTTACCACTATCAGGTGAAACACTTTCTCAATCAGAAGATAGCCTGGGCTATAGGTCATTCTCCGAACCACCCCTGGGTCATTCATATTCTAGTTTAATCAGTGAATTCTCTACCAATCCTGTTGAATCCGATGAAGTAGTAAGGAAGCACCAGATCTAGTCTAATTAGGTAGAATAATCTTAATTGAATGATAAAGAGGAAGTACTGAATATGATAAAACAACTAGTGAAAGGTGAAATGCTAGTTATGTTTTGGCCTTTGGATGATTCTCAGTATGAAATTCTAGAGATGTTGATGGAAGTTGGAATTCATGATATTCGTCTCAACATATGGAAAAATCATTGTCAGTTGAAAAATAAAATATTATCTTATGATGAATATGAAAATCATGTCAAGATAATATAAGGGTTACAATGCCAAATTGATTTGGCATCTCTCTCAGTTTCTTGATATCCAAAGGCTGAAAAGCAGTAAAGAGCCCTTCAACGTTCATGCCTTGGAACACTAAGAAGATTGTGCCAGTTAATTGCCAATTCCCCATCCGGTATTCATATCTGGAGATGGGGTGTTCATGGAATGCTACATTTCAATGTACTCTCCAGTCAGTAAATCCCACCGAAAATAGTCTCATGCAATGTTATTGCCCATGGTCGGCCACAACCAATTGGCTTTGTTTGTAATCAAAGGCTCGCTCAAGAACATGCTTCAACTAGTTCCTATAAAAATCAAGCATATAGAAAAAAAGTTGTTGAATTACTCCTACATCAAGTAAATGAGAATATTGAACGTGCCTCTCGTTTGGAGAAAGCAAATCTTCAAGTGATAGAAGTGTAAAAAATTATCCAATGGTCTTTTGAGCTGGGTGATAAAAGTGGATACAGGTTGATGCATCCAACTAATTTCCGGACTATAGTCTGCAAGATCAATAGATATTTCAAGAAAGTCTCAGATATATCAACTCAAGAACCAACCCAGCTTTCCAGACTATGGACTATTTTAACCCAACCCTCAGAATCAACAAATAGGAATTGGGGAGTTGAGCAGAAATAGCAGGAACAGCCCCAGTCCACAGGACTGGGGAATTTTTCAAATCCTCAATCTCTCCCTCAGAGAAAGTCAGTCTTCTCTCGATTAGGGAAGAGTCCACAAGAGGAAAGAAGAGCCAAATTATCAGGATATTCCCTCTACATTACGGTTCGTCAAGAAGTTCCTGAGGGATCGAATCAACAAAAGGAAATGTGTCATCAAGGACATGGAAGAAAACAATATCACAGAAATACTAATATATGGGATGCAATGCGTTTTTCATCAATAAATTTCGTCAATGCCGTTGTTCCTAATCCTTTAGATGAGGCTCACTTAGAGGGATCAGATGAAGAGGTTCCTGCTCAAGAGGTTGTATGCACAGACACAAATGAAAAAGGTGTGCGTACACGAAATCAAAGGATTACCCAAAATCTAGGTAATCCTTCAAGTAACCCACTTCCCTCTCTCTGAAAGGTGTCCAATAAGGGGAAAGGAAAGAATTAGGTTACATACCCTTCCTCTAGAGAAGGCCAATCACTCTCAATAGAGCAAAGATTCTCACAACAAGAGGAAGAGATAAAGGAATTAAGGAGGTTGAATACATAACTACTTCAAAGTAGTCTTCCTTCTAAGTGTACTGGAGTCAGTCAATAAAGGGAATTTGTTTCAGCTAATGAGATGGATCAAGAGTATCCTCTTTTACCAGTACACCCTCAGAGGTCTAATCCTATTGTTAAAATGCAACAACAACCAGCAATACTACCATCAGTGGCAGTCCCGGTCGCCACACCTATCTAAGCTCCAGTCATTACACCTGTTCAGGTCCAAGCTCAACCGAATGTTTCTAAAAAGTTAATAACTACTATTGATTCATTAACAGCTCAGTTAGAAGCTATGGATGTAAAGAGTTCTCAAATTCAACCAGAAAAGAGAGCTTACCCAGAATGGGTTGATGCAATTCCTCCCCCATCAAAATTTACAAGTACCACATTCCCAATATTTAATGGTTCGGGAGACCCAGAGAAACACTTAACACATTTTGTTTTTCGTTGAGATCCTATGATGGGAACCCCTCAGCAACAGGAAGTAGTTAAGCTCAGGTGTTTTGTACAGTCATTACAGGGACCTGGTTTTGTCTGGTACACAAGCTTGCAATCCCGGTCAATTACCGGATGGGAGGATCTCTGCCAACGATTCCTTCTTCAATTCAGCTCAATGTTGCCAAAGACAACAATTTTTGATCTTACAAACTGTAAGCAAAGGGAGAATCAAAGAGTTTCATATTTAATTGCTCTCTGGTAGGTATTAACATATTCCCTGAGCTTATCACTCCCTCAAGAAGAATTGTTGCCAATCTGTGTGGAAAATTTACATGATGAGCTATGCACACCGTTGATCCCTTTGAAATATAGAGGAGGGTTTTGAGACCTTACTTAAATCACTCAACATATTGAATATTCTCTTATAAAGACTAAGGATAAAGCTCATGTAATTCCATCAGCTCCAGCAAGGAGAATGGGTAAAGTAGAGACTACTACAGTTATTCTTAAACAAGCACCTGTACCTGCTTCTACTTCAAGGCCTTCATCTTCTCGAAGGTCTCTACCTCCCGAGCATCAACAACAGAGGCCGTTTCATCAAGATGATCAAAGAGATCAAATATGGAACCAATTTGAGGATCTGAAGAGTAAAGTTTACTCTTTCTGAAATGAACAAGTTCCTGGTTACTTCATTTCAGCTCTGGAAAATAATTTGGTTCAATTTCCAAGGCCCAAAAGGCCAAACAAGGAAGGAGATGAAGACCGTCCCAACTATTTCCCATTTCATTAGATGTTGGGGCATCCCATTCAGGAGTGTTTTGTCTTCAAGGACCTCCTGCAAAAAATGGTCGACTTGGGACAAGTCAAACTAAAAGGTTCTTCAACTCATGTAGCATGTGCTACTACTACAAATCCAGAGGAAGAAGGCGAGTGGCAAAAAGTCAAGAACAAAAATGTGAAAAAATATGATGATTGGATGGTTAGAAAAATGATCAACCAAACTCATGCCATTATGCAAACGCAATTGAAGAAGCCAATTGTGTCTTCTTCCATGAATTCCACAAAAAACCCTCTTCATCAGAGGGAAAATCCTCAAAATGGAGGCATAATTACAAGAAAGTGGAACAATCAGAAGAAGATGAAATCGTGTCAAAGCCTAAGTTGTCTTTGACTCTGGAAGATTTTATGCCATCTAATTCGAAGCCACAGGCACCATCCCACCAAACAAAACAGCCTAAATTGGATAATTAGGTAGAGTCTTCATCAGATGAAGAGTTGATTTTTGGTTCTGTTAATATGATTAACTTAATAGATCCATATTCCAGTCGCAGTTTTGATTTTGATGAGCCTGAGTTCCCTGTATCAAACAGAGGAATCAGAGGGAGTTCTAGAGGCTCAGGGTACAGGGGAAGACGTAGATATTTCAGAGGCCACTATTCTAATTCAACCCCTGCTAGAACTGTGTATGCAGTAGAAACTCATTGAAGAGCCCTTCAACGAGCTCAACAAGAAAAAGAAACTTCTTCTAAACAAGGCGGATTCAATCCTGGCACAGTTATTCTGGAAGATCGGTTGCAGGTTCCACCTTCTTCCTCTCAGAAAGTAAATAGACCTAATCGGTCTAATCTTCCAAATCAAGCAGTGTTACCAAATCCTATCTCGGTACAAGATACATCAACTTCTAAAGCATCAACTTCTAAGGCACCTGTGAAACCACATGTTCTTATTGGGAAATATAGACCTTTGGATCAAAAGTATGATGTATTGAAACACTTGGCCCAAGTACCAGACAAGTTATCAATTTTGGATTCCTTGAATCTATGAAACGATCTTCGAGAGGCACTCATCGAGGCTTTGTCAAGTCCTCAGGAGTTTGAAACTGAAATTGCAGCGGCTGAAGCCTACCATGTTGAGAATAATCCTACAGAATGCCATGCAATGATATCTTTCACAAATGAAGATGAATATGATTTCATGCATGGAAATATTAGACCTTTTTACTTATCTGGCAATGTCAATGGTGTATACATTCGAAGAGTCTTCGTTGATAATGGTTCAGGAGTCAACCTCATCCCCATTAGTACACTTCATTGATTGGGGCTCACAGAATCTGATTTTTCTTCTTCTACTTTTATGTTACAAGGATATGATAAAAATGAACAAGAACCACTGGGCGAGATTACACTCAGAACTCAGTTTGGAGATCTTGTATCCAATTCAGATTTCATGGTTGTTGATCAAGACTCAGCCTTCAACATCTTTCTTGGTAGACCCTGGCTACATCAGCATGCGACTATCCCTTCATCATACCATCAATGCCTCAAATATTGTTTCGATGGTAAAATTGGAACATTTTATGGTGATAATTCCCCATTCAAGACATGTGAATTTCAATACATTGAGGAAGAATTCTATCACATGAAGGGAAATGAGAAATCCACAACAAGGGAGACTACCAAAGTTAATGCTCCATATGGTTTGGAAAAGATTCCAGTAAACCCATTACACATGTGAGTACAGATTATGTGTTGCATATCAGTCAAATTGATAGGATAGACCCAAATCAAAATAATCTTATGGAAACTTCCATAATGCCAATTACGGAAATCAAGCCAGACAACATGATAGAAATTGGTGATCCACCAAGCAATGATGAAAGCTCAAATGGGGATGTCATCATTTCATCTGCTGAAATCCAGCAAGTATATAATTCGCCAATTAGATCAGAAGAAGTTATAGCAATGTCAGAGGTGAATGATGATGTCGATTCTCAATCCATCATCTCTATAACACCCCAAGCTTTCATGATACTATTCTCTTTCAATAATGCAATAGCTTGCATTGTACGCAAGTTCGAGATCCTAACACACCGCGACCAATCAAAGTAGTAGTTATGAATAGTAATACCCACTTTTTTAAATTATATGAATTCTATATTTCAAAATGGACTTCATTTTTGTATTCGGAATATCGAAATTATCCTAAGTTGATTTTTTTGTAAACTTCCAATTTTCTAAGAATAGAAAAAATACTTAAAATTTTTTTTTAATCAAAATAATTTATAGTGATAAATTATACCATTGAGTGGTTTTAAAGTATAATTAGAATATATTTTTACAATTTTATCCAATGGTGTTCATTATAATTAATTTCACTTTGAAATTGGATATAAACGATTGTTAATCTTTTGATTGATATTGTTTCTTAAAAACACGCTATTTGTTTTGACAGCGGGAATTAATTATAAAATTAATTAATTCAACTTATATGTTTGGAATTTTGTAAAATAGACATAATTTTTGAATTCAGAATATCAATTATATCTTAGGGTGAATTTTTGGTATTTTTCTGAAAAACTTCAATTTTTGATGAATTGTGAAACCACTAAGTGGTAGTTAAAAAACTGATTTTTCTTTCAAATGAAACTTTACCGCTTCGGTGAATTGAATTTCAAAAATCTGACATAAATCATTGTCATTAGGAAGTAAAATTTTGTTCTATGGGATTAAAATAATTTTTGGTGAATAGTAACTTTTAAGTTCTATGAATCACGATTAAAGGTAATTAGTGTAATTTAAGGTAAATATAATATTATAATAATATGAAATTACCTTTACCCTTGTTCTACCTTTATTGGATGGGTCATGTCCAACCAAGACAATCCATGGGTCAACTTGGGGACCCCATGGAGCCACTTGGGTAAGAAAATGACATTAATAACTTTTTATTTAAAGTAAAAATAAAATTGTCACAAACATGTGTTGTTTTACTAAAACAATTATTACATGGGGTTATATAAGTTGTATTTCAGAATATAATTATTCATTAGAAATATAAAAATATTTCCTACATGATGGTAATTTTTTTATAATTTTTAGACATTAAATGAATTAAATGTTTTATGACACCATGATGATGCAGCGATTATCTCATTAATTAACGATTTAAATAAAATGAAAAGATAATGTAAAATATAAGACTTACACTTGTAAAAAACCTATTGGATGAGTATATTTATAACCCTTATCACATTATACTCTAAATATATAATTTTTTGATCTTTGAAATCCAAAAAGTACTTCATAATAATGTAACATTTCATGAGTTTCCAAGAGTGCCCCTCCTCTCCTCTTATAAAAGGCCCCCACCTATACCACCTTACTCACACCATAAAAGCCATTTGGCTCAGCCAAAATCTACCCAAATACTCTCTAAACATTCCTCCCTTCATCCTAGAAGCCTTACCTTAGGCAGAAATCTCTTCAAGAAACCATTTTGGTTCAAACTGAGGGGAGTTACCCGATTTAAAGGTAATGTATTCTCTTATGTTGTTTTGTTTTATTTTGCTTCTCCAACCCCCTAAAATATTTTTATTCTTTTATTTTGTAACAAAACCATTATCTTCCATATACTATAATGTTTTAATGAGAAGGATTTTATTTACACTTACACACACCTTCGTCTAATGGTTAAAGAACATACTATTTCTGTGGGTGGTGAATTACTACCTCACGAAATGATGATTGTTCAATCTTCTTTTAACACCTCTCATGGTGGCCATTATGATGAAATTTTTTTTATATATGATATATTTTATGTTTATTTTTTCCTTATTCTTCTGTATTTATCATTTATGGAATACCTTTATGACTTCCATTATGGGTAAACGCGATAATTTCATTTTAAGAAGTGCAGACTACCGCCCCCTCAAAGTGGTTTGAATCATTAATGCCATATGTGGGACGTATAAAGGATGGAGTAAGTGATATTATATATGATATTATAATGGAATTATAATATACCTTTATATAATTATGATTTAATTCCATTAAATACGAAATAGAAATGAAAGTAGCGTTCATGCGTACGTACGACTTACCGTCTCAATGAACGGTGCATTTTATTTCTTACCTCTAAATGTTATGTAATATTATAAATGAATGTATATACTGGATATATATAATATTTATGATATCTACATCATAAATATAATTCTAGATATAATGTATATTTTACCACATGAACAACTTGTAATTATAAGAAGTTTATTTTTGACTCAAGTACTAAAGATCGACAAAACGACTGTTATTAACTTAAATAATTACATAATGTTCATAGCATGTTAATAAGTGATATAAAATGAATAATAAACTTGAAAAAGGTTCTTAAGCAAGTATAAATTAACTCTATTTTATTATTCAGGAGGTTAAAGAACGATCGAGTCAAGTCATACATGAGGTAAGGGAACTTCTTAACCTAATTCCCATTCTTTGGGTTGAACTTATCTTTCTTATTTATGTCGTTATTTTATTATGTGAGAAATGAATTTTTATATCTTATCATTTATTTATACTTTCTTTATGTGATCTTATAGTGAATACACATGAGCGATCTACTTTAATTACAAGATGATCTTTGTAAGGGACTACGTCTCAATATCCTTTCATTGAGGCATATTTTGTTTTATACACAACTTTCCTTTATACGGTGTATAAAACCATTTGAATTTTAATTTTATTCAAAAGGAATATTTTTATATGAAGCATTTTTACTAAACAACAAAAGGAATGTTTTGTATTACGTATGCAGCGACAATGACTTCTCCGCCGCCGAGATCATTATTTGAGTTTCAACTTCCTCTTCAAGCCATAACTTTTTTTAAATGAAAAATGAATACCATATTTTACTTTTCATTTATTTTGGTATTGAAAATGGTTATGATAATGTTTTTATTATATCAATGTGTTGTATTGATATCTTGTGATTGAAATGTGGAAATGTTATGTTTCCTTATGCATGTTTTATGTGATACGATTATGTTATGGTTTATGATATGTTTAAACCTTTTCATATAAGGAATGAATTGTACTTAATAAGTGATGGGTGGAGACCGCTATAGCTCCTTGATGCATCGATAGGTCTCATGAGACAAACTCATGTCTTGGCACGAGGCCTTGACAAAACTTTATTTGTAGTCTTGGCACGAGGCCCTGGCTATGTGGTTATGATATTATGGCATTATGCATTCCATCATTATAAAGTGGTTATTGATATTTCATGTGATTATTAGACTTGTAGAATATCCATTTGAATAAGTAAATGGAATTATTTCATTTTATTTTTTCCATATTATGCTGAAGTTCAAGTTTAAAAGGCTTTTGTTTTAGTTATACATTGCCTTAAATGTTTATGTTTATTTATGAAAGCTTCGACTATATTGTTATCCTTACTGAGAATTTGAGCTCACCCCTTTCAATGTTTTAATTTTTCTAGGATGTGAAGAAGTATTTTATGACTGACCTGCAGGGATAGTCTGAAGGGGATATGAGTGTGGACTATGGATACCTTGTTATTGTAGTTTTTCACTTTATGATGTAATGTAACATTTATAAATGTATCTAGTGTTTCCAAGGCTACTAAACTAATTGGTCTTTCGAGACTTGATCTTTTGTGATCATGACAATGTTATGTAATAATGCACCGACACTAGGTAACTAGGGTTGGGGCATTACAATCTCCTCTATATTACTCGAGGAAGACCCTTTATCATCAATCGGGTCGGAAATAGAAGCTTATTCTTCAAGATGTTAAAAGTTTAACGTCTCTTCTGAACATAGAAATTCTGCTTCATCATCTACTATGCAAGTAGAAATAGAAGAAATAACACATGTTGAAGAAGAAGAGGAAGATCTCAGGGATGCTCCTCCAGCATTTGAAGAGTGTATCTCTACAACTGTGGATGAACTCAGAGAAATAAATTTGGGTACAAAAGAAAATTCATGCCCCACTTTAATTAGTGCGGTCATGAATCTTGAAGAGTAAGATATTTATATTTCTTTTTTTAAAAAAAATCCAGATATATTTTCTTGGAACTATACAGAGATTCTAGGGCTTGATCCTGATGTTGCCGCTCATCACTTGGGTTTTACAGAAGAACATCTAGGATTCAAACAAGCTGCTAGAAGAACACACCCAACCTATGATTCCAAAATTGGGGCTAAAGTGGATAAGATTATCAAATCTAACTTAGTCAGAGAAGTTCAATATCCCAAATGGTTGGCTAATATTGTCCTAGTGAAAAAGAAGAATGAGCAAATTAGAGTTTGCATTAATTTCAGAGATCTTAATCGGTATTGTCTTAAGGACGATTTTCCAGTTCTGATTACAGAACTCTTAATTGATGCAAAAAATGGCTATGAAGCACTTTCCTTCATGGATGGATATTCTGGATATAATAAAATCTGAATTTCTCAATAAGATGAAGAATATATAGCTTTAAGATCCCCTCAGGGTGTGTTTTGCTATCGAGTAATGCCCTTTAGCCTAAAGAATGCAGGCACAACATAGAAGCGTGCCATGCATCGTATCTTAGAACCCTTTTTTGGGAAATTTGTTGAATGTTATGTGGATGATTTGGTGGTTGAATCCAAACAACATTCTAATCACTTTGCTGATTTATAAATCATATTCCACAAATTTCGGCAATATAATTTGAAGATAAACCCCTTAAAATGTGCTTTTGGGGTAACCTCAAGAAAATATCTCAGCTTTGTTGTGCGCCATTGTGGTATCGAGGTCGATCCTGAGAAGACAACGTCAATCCTTGGTATGTCACCTACTCGAAATTTAAAGGAATTGAGAGGAATTCAAGGACACTTGGACTATATTCAGAGTTTCATCGCCAATTTGGCAGGAAAAAGTTTACCCTTCACCAAATTTATGAAGAAGGGAGTCACTTACCAGTGGACTGAATAATGTCAATAAGCATTTGATATTCTCAAGAAGTGTCTCTTGAGTCCACTGGTGTTAATGCCACCTGTTGAATGAAGACCACTTATCCTCTATGTGACAGCTCTAGAGCGATAATTGGGTGCCTTTATTTCTCAGAAGAATGATGCTGGGAATGAAAACAACCTCTACTATCTCAATCAGACTATGATTGAAGAAGAAACCCGATAATCAATTATTGAGAAGTACTTCCTAGCATTAATCTTTGCAATTCAGAAGTTGAGACAATACCTACAACATAATGAGGTCTAATTGGTATCTTGCAATAAACCACTAAAATTCATCCTTATTCATCCAATTCTTACAGGACGTCTGGCAAGGTGGGCAGTTATTTTGCAGCAATTTGATATTCAGTATGTGTCTCAAAAGTCAATAAAGGGCCAAGCTCTGGCTGATTTCCTTGCTGAACATCCTTTAGTAGAAAATACATCTTCATATATTGAACTTCCTGACGAGGAAGTATTCTATATTCAAGATAGTCTTCAAACATGGGAAATGTACTTTGATGGTGCTTCCAGAAGTCCAACAGGGAGAAAAATGGATAATCCGAAATTCAAAAAATTTGGGTTAGGAATTGTACTCATATCCCCATAAAAGGAAGTGATACCTTATTCCTTCTCATTTTTGGGAGGCGGTACAAATAATGAAGCAGAATACCAAGCTCTCATTGTAGGCTTGGAGTTGGCACTTCAAGCACAAGTGAATCACTTAAAGGTGAAAGGTGATTCAGACCTGGTAATCAAACAAGTCAATGGGGATTATGCAATCAGAAAAGTAGAACTAATCCCTTTTTATGATTATGTCAGAGAGTTAATGGCGGAATTTCCTTCGGAACTGACATTTTCTTATGTCGTGAGATAAAAAAGTGCCCAAGATGATACACTGGCTAATATAGACACAACTCTGGAAGATCCAAATCGGGATGAGAAAAGTATCAGTATTGCCCACCATCATACAATTTCACCTTATGTTCAAGAAAAAAAAGAGGAAATCAATGAAATTATTCCCATCTCTGAACCATATGGTCATACTATAGAATGGATGACACCTATTAGGGAATAACTTCAAAATGGAACACTTCCACCTGATAGAGCCAAGAAAGAACAAGTCCGGAGATGTGTGGTCAATTTCACATTTTATGATAGCATATATCACTTAGTGAAAGTTCTCTACAAAAGAGGTTTTGATGGAGTTCTCTTCAGATGCATTGATGGTGAAGAGACAATGGATGTCATGAAAGAAGTGCATGCAGGAGTCTGTGGTTCCCATCAGTCTGGACATAGACTATCTGATGAAATTCGAAGGCTTGGATATTTTTTTCCTTCAATGATACAAGATTGTGTTGATTTCACAAAGAAGTGTCATTATTTCCAAGTACATTCCAACTTCATTCATCAGCCCCCAGAGTTTCTTCATATAGCTAAATACTCGTGGTCATTTTCCACATGGGGAATGGATGTAGTAGGACCTTATCCTTCACCTATATCCAAGCAGTTGAAGTATATTCTTACTGCTACAGACTTCTTTTCCAAATGGGAAGAGGAAATACCTCTCAAAGAATTTAGTTATCAATGTATTATTTGCTTCATCAAGTCTAACCTCATCACCAGATTTGGTGTCCCCCATACCATATTGACGGACAATGGTACCAACTTCTGTTCATCAGAGGTGAGAAAGTTGTATCAAGAATACAACATTAAATCCAATCATTCATCTCGGTATCATTCAACGGCCAATGGACAGATAGAAGCTTTCAACAAGACTCTTTCAAACATACTGCAAAAGATGGTGGATAAAGATAAGAAATCAAGGCCTGATAAACTTTTTCATGCTTTATGGGATTATCGAGCTACCACCCGCATTGCAATGCAGTCAACTCCATATTCATTGGTATATGGAATAGAAGCAGTCTTTCTCATTGAGGTTCAATTACCCTCGCTCAGAGTATCCATTTGTGATCAGTCATCTACAGATGAACAATCTCAAAAGCGATTGGATGAATTGGAACGATTATATGAGAAAATATTGTGCACCCTACACCACTTGGAAGTATATCAGAATCGAATAGCACGACCTTTCAACAAAAAAGTTCATCTTCATTCATTCGTTCAGGGAGAATTGGTATTAGTTCTCACAACTCCAATGATACCAGGAAAAAAACCTCCCAAGATTGAGCCAAAATGAGAAGGACCTTATTCAATACATAAGATCTACTCCAATAGAGCTTATTCTTTAATCTCAATGGATGGAGAACTCATCACTACTCCAACCAATGCTAGATTTCTAAAGAAGTGTTTTTTATAAACAAAAAATAAATCATCTACAGTCCATGCGTACGACCTTAAACTATTGGAATTTCATATCATACAGCAAGTCATTAAACTACATCATCATCCATAGTCCATGCATATGACCTTAAACTATTGGCATTTCATATCGTCCAGAAAGACATTAAACTGCATCATCATCCATGGTCCATGCATATGACCTTAAACTATTGGCATTTCATATTGTCCAACAAGACGTTAAACTGCATCATCATATACAGTCCATGCATATGACCTTAAAATATTTGCATCCATATCATCCAAAATGATGTTACACTGTATTTTCCCCATCGTCTTAGATACAGGACGCTAAACTGTACAACACCCTTATTGTCTAACATGACATTAAACTATGTCCCTATATTTGTCTTGTATGACGTTAAACTGTACTGATCATTCATCCTACGTGACGTAAAACTATAAAAGTCTCTAATACATCCAACATGACGTTAAACTATGTCCTATTTTGTCCTTACTGCATGACATCGAACTACACAGTCCCCCTTTCATACAACATGACGTTAAACTATATTGTCCCCATTGTCTTAGCTACATGACGCTAAACTATACAGAAGTCCCTTAATACGTCCTACATAACGTTAAACTGTATTTTGTCCCTGCTACATGACACTAAACTGTGCAGCACCAATAGTCCTCACTGCAAGACTTTAAACTGCATAGTCCCTTCATATGTCCTACATGACATTAAACTGTGCATTGTTAAGGTTGTTGCTACCTCTTGTTTCTCACACCGAGTATGACTCACGCGAGCTTAGAGTAAACTTAAACCATAACACCCTCTCTGGGCCACTAACCATGCGTAAGTCCCAACATCATTTTTTAGGTCGTTGTCCCCAATAACAACTTGATCACTAATTAATTCTGTAATTGAACTATGTAGACTTTGATATTTTCCTTCTAGGCTGGGTACGTAGGCAACCTCCTAAGGTTCAAGCCCAAAACCAATCTCTTCACATTGGTTCACCTTTTTTCCTTGCTACTTGACGTTAAACTATACAACATATTTTGTCCTATATGACAATAAACTACTACATTCTTTGATACCCTCACCTGAGAGGAAATAATTATTTACATTGATCTCCAATCATGTTATATTTCAAAGACTATGTGAAAACATGGTAATGCCTGAACCTTTTATCTTGGGTCAAACCATCATTGCACTAAAATCCCCTTTTCACCCTTCACTTGTACGAAAAAAATCTGTACAGATGGTATTTCTAGAACTATGTGCGCCTTGATTCCCATCTTTATGGGATATGTAGGAATGTTAAAGCATCCCTCGAATCCAACCCCAAGTCTTTGGGCCTAACCCAGAATTTTACTTTTAGTCCCTTAGCTCAAAAGTCCCTATGAAAACACACACTGTGTATTCATTGTAATGGTACGATTTCTATGACCCTAAACTGAGATTTTCCATAATTTCATCATGCATGAAGTTAAACTGTATTTACAGAACTACGTATGGCTTGATTCTCTTCCTCATGGGATACGTAGTGAAGTCCAGCATCTCAATTAAGGACCCATCCAAAACATGATTATGGTTAGCATTGGTCTATGTATCTCTACATGCATTGAACAAATACCCATTTTTGTGTGTCATAATCCTAATCTTAAATACTTCCAGATCTTCATAACCCTTTTCTTGACTTCTAGTCACAAAATGTCCAATTTTTGAGAGTTCTTTTGCCTGACTATGCAGCACGTGCCCTTAGGCGGCCTTGCATAAACAGTCTACATAACAGACTTGTCAGCCAAAAGATGCTTTTATTTGACTATGTAGCCAACTCCCTTAGGTGGCCCTGTATAATTCAACCCCATAACGGGTTTTTTAAATAATGGTAACTTAATTCTTGGGAAGAAAACCTCTTTTTTCCTTATTGGTCTTATTAAAAAATATGTAAGGATCTGCAAAAAATAGCCATCCTTAACATATTTGTCCCATGTTCTTTTTCATGATCTGAAAGTATTCAAGTCTATGGTTTATATTTATCTTCCCTATGTTTGGGTCAGACCTTCATAGGAGTGACATTCATCTAGTTCTTAGATGATCTTTCTTGGAAATATCTTCTCCATATTCAATTACCTCTCTCCATACAGAAAACTTTATGCTTTGGAAAATTTGAATCTCCATAAACTTCCACCGACTTTTTAGTAGTAGAAGAGTAAATTTCTGAGAGTTCTTTTTCCTGACTATGCAGCACGTGCCCTTAGGCGGCCTTGCATAAACAGTCTACATAACAGACTTGTCAGCCAAAAGATACTATTATTTGACTATGAAGCCAATGCCCTTAGGCGGCCCTACATAATTCAACCCCCTAACGGGTTTGTTAAATAATGGTAACTTCATTCTTGGGAAATACTTCTTCTAATACCTTTTAGCCATTTTTCGTATCATTCCTCAGATTCAAAATTTTTAAGTCATAGTTTACATTTTTTCATTCATACTTGAGTGTGGTAATATGTTTTCAGATAAGTTTTCAAGGAATTGAGTCAATTTTAATCCATTCGTTCAAAGCTATTTTGACCTTAAACATTAGCCTTTTTATGTCTGACGTGCATGAATTTAAACTACCCAAAAAAGACAAGGGAAATTTGAATAAAAGTCAAGTCCTAGCTCACTAAACATAAATTTTCATATGATTTAGGTAATATTGAGCAATTAAAAGATTCAAAGTTTGTAGGGTTATTTATAATAATCCTAGAAAAAATCAAACTATGCTTACTAGGCCCATTGGATTAGGTAAAAATTTAACAAGGGTAGCGGGAAAATGTGTGCACAAATGATTGAAAATGAAAGTGTTTTTTCCATTTGATGTACAAGAATTATAAAGACATCCATAGACTAGAGTCTCTTATATTTTCCAAGAATTACAAAAGGCTGTCAACATAAATATTTACTTGATTTACAGCATCTCGAGCTTCATCAGCAGCCACTTGAAACTCATGCAATCAACCAACTTCACTATTTTAATCTTCATGGAGTGCTTGCTTGGCATCTGCAATGGATTTCATACCATTAGTTTGAGCTCTTTCCAGTGAATTATTCAGTTGGTAAAATTCCCCTGTAACAGCATCTAACTATTTCTAAAGGTGTATCTGCTAGACGACGTTATATTTGATCTTATGCTTCAACTCCTTCATCTTAGCAGCATAATCAGCCTTATCTCAGGATACCGCAGCCTCAAATTCACTAATATTGGCTAACAGCTTCACCCTGGTCAAATCTTGAAGGCACTTTTTCTCCTTCTCCCTCCTTAAGATGACTTGTTTTACCGCGATATGGATCTTTTGATATCCAAAACTGCCAATTACCAGCATGAAAAATAGGAATGATAGTCGCAGGATCTTTGACGACAACTCTTCTAAAGGCACTTCAGATATGATCTTCCATATGTTCTGCCATGCCTTTCATCATGAAAATTGGAGTGCCTTTTGTACTTCTAGATCCGACTCAGCATCCCTGTCACAGGGGGGAATATAATCTGGGATTAATGCACATAGGGAAGTGCCCTGTTCTGCTCCTTCCCCCCTGACCTGTGTTTCTTAACATTCAATTCCTGTTGGGGCGGAGGCTGAGGCTTCACCTCCAGATCCAGCCACTGAAATTGATGGCCCTACATAATTAATTGAAATCTTTGGTTAGTTTCAAAGGATAAAAAAAAGTTAATTGGCAGTCTTGCAAATTAAGTACAGTCGCAAATATTTTTATCCCTTAACCAACGGTAGATTAGTAACTTGAGAAGGCTCCTCCACGTCTTTCCTAGTTTCAATAGGATTTTCAGGGTGAGTTTGAGGAAGCTCTACGGGGTTCAGCTCCACTTGGGATAATGCCTCTAAAATAGTAGGGTTTTCTGTACCCCCTTCCGGCATTGGTAGTTCAACAGCTTGCTCATATATAACTACATATTTCAACCGATCATGATTAGACATGTAATAAGAAGTTATTTTTTAATAGGATTAAAGATAACACTCACGTCCATAATCTTCTAAATTACATGGTAATTTAACATGATCTAAAAAATCTTCAAAAGATATGCCAAGTCCCATCATTTCATCCACTGTAATCTTATAATCCTGTTAATCTCACCAGTGGGAGCATTTGATATGTCTTCTTGGCGACCATCATCCTTCAGTCTCTGACCCTAGATAGCTTCTTTAGATAAAGTGGTGGTGTCAGTTGCAATGACCACTAAAAGCTCTAATGCAGGGGTTGAACCTAAAGTATCACAGAATAGAAGTTAATTTATGTTTCATTCAACATATTATGAAGCATTTTTAACTTACCAGAAGAAGTATCTTCTCTTCTTGAAACAACAACAAGAAGGATACTAGGAACAGACGTGGGTTCTTCTCTAGGAGCAGCCAAGTCATCCTGATCTTGTGATTGTTCACCAGTACCCTCCGTGGTCCTCAAAGGAGGATCAGTCCTCTCTCTCAGAGGGGAAATTGAAGAATCCCCTGCAATCCCAAAAGGTTTGAGCAATCTTTTCATGGGCTAAGACTCATGATTATCCAAAGGACGTACCACTACTGATGAAGCATTTAACTGTGGACTTACTCCTTCGATGCTTTTGCTTCTTTGGATTTTTGGGAGTTTCATCAGTCTCCTTTACAAGAACTTGAATTGGATAATGGAAATCCATATCCAAATCTTCATCCATGGCTTGCTGTCCTGGGGATATCTCACCCGACTCACGAGGAGATTCAGCAGCAGCCCTGATGGTAGTACCACCAGGGCTATATTGTGGTGAAGGAACCTCAGAAGTTCCTTTCTTTGCAAGCTGCAGGATGAAGAAAATAATTTCATTGAGTAAAAAATCTTTGACTAAAATCAAGTTGCATAGAAAATAAGGAAAGATACTTACATCTTCAAGAGCCACATAATAATGCCACTCCTTATCTTCAGAACCACCAGTCCCCTAAGTGGCACCACGATCAATCATTTCCTTCACCCGTTTAGTGATAGGAATGGAATCATCGGTGGCATATATGAGCATTTATAGCTCTCTGATGTAAGCCCGCACTTCATCAGGGTTATCCTTGTGACAAATATCTATATAGTCCAGAAGATTCCCTATTCCAGGGAGGTGTATCCCCTCGCAAAAGTCCATCCAGGCAGTTTCAGAACCGTATTATAAACTCTTCCATGTATGGATGGCCTCTGGTCGTAGGTATTCAGTATGTGTACCAGAAGGCTGCGAGGAAGGTCTTACAATCATCGACTTCAGATTCTTCCCAGATCCTGCAACTATAGATAGAGAATAAGAAAATAAGACTTGTTTCTCTATAAAGTAATGGTGATTAAATTTCCATAATGAAGTAACTCACTAGGAGTTGATGGAGTGGGTCTTTTGATTCTGAAAGGAGGATTATATCGGGAATGAGGATGATTTTATTCTTTTTGTGTCTCATTATCCCCATCTTGGTAATCTGGTGAGTCAATCCTAGATGAAGAATCTGGCGAATCAGCTTCAGGTGGGGAAGCATCACCTTCCTGAGGAAGGGTTTCTTTCTATACAGTTCTCTTCCTTTTCCCCACCTAATAAACCAGGTGATTCAGCACCCCTCTATGGTATGATGCTATCCAGTTATTAGAATACCATGTAGTCAAGTTATTATCCGCTTTATCAACTGGTAGATCAAACACTACGCCAGTCTTCTCCCTAGATGTCAACAACCATAGTTTCCAGGCAACCATCAGATGTTGCTCTAACCTGACATGAAAAGGGGGAGATACAACAATCTGCTGCAAACACTTGAATTGGCGTGCAAATCTATATAGAGCATAGGCCTCACATATAACCTCTCTGTCAATCCTGGTGACCAGCACACCATCTCTGCAGGCTAGCATGTATGCCCTTAATTCCATACTGGCTGTTCCATCATCAACAAACCTCCTGGTCGGTGGATTTAAAAAAGGAAATAAATTAAATTCCTTATACATTCTTATCCTCACCTTCATGTCATAAGAATTGAGAGCTAGTGGAGCAATTCCAGATAATGCCTAAACTAATGGCTTGAAAGAACTTCCGAAAATCTATACTCCATTCTCTACATTATATGTATTGAAGTGAGTGGCGATCCATCCCCACAAAACTTGTAAAGGTCCCACTATTCTTAAAGGAGACTTACCCATGAAAACATGGAGTAAAATCTTTCGAATCTTTGCTAAAATGGGGGTATCCAACCCAACCATTTTCCCCTCATCCAACTTGGCCGTAATAACGAAGGTCCCTAGCCTGACGCCTCCCTTCAAGTCCCTGACTGGAAAAAGATTAACACTGAGGCACAAGGCCAAGAAGCTCGCCAGAAGAGTCTTCTTTGGGATTCTATGATTCACTTCATATCCCCACTTCTCAAATTCTCCTACTTCTAGGGTCGGCCAGAATGTGCTAGGAGCACCCTACTTCTCTGTTTTGGGGAAGGTGGTAGGATGAGTGGGACTCTTCTCCTTGGGCCCCTTCTTCTTGGATCCATTCTCCTTCAATCCCTTTTCCTTCGGCTCCTTCTCCTGCTTATTGATAAGAAACATATTCATCCACTCCTCTGGATGAATATCATTTATTGAATGAGTTAAGGAGGTCTCTGAACTCTTGAGCTTGTGGAAGATTTTCAATAATTCCCGAGATAAAGCTAGAGTCTTCTCCGAATCATTCCAAGTCGCCTTGGGAGGGATGAATTCATCATACATATCACCCAAAATTAGAGCCCTTGAGATCTTGTGGACATCTCAAAGACTGATGCCTACTTCTCCATGAGTCAGATGGAAAGAATTAGTTTCTGGGCTCCAATGGCTGAGTATCTCCGGCACGAAGTTATCATGCCTGTAAACATATGTTTTCCCAGCCCAGATGGCTTCATATATCTCAAACCCTTTCAAATCATCGACAAACTCTGCACAGGTTTGTCGTACCCAGTATGCCCACATCCAAGTTGTCTTCACACCTCCTCTAGGATGGAAGTCCCAGCTCTTCTTCCAGCCTTTGGATTGATCCATCTGAGAATTTTTGAATATTGAATGATAAAAATGTGGTTGCAGCTCGGGCTTGTGAGGTTTCAGATCTGGCGTACAAGGGCTATGATGCATCATATGAGCCTTCTACACTATTCCAACATTTATAAATGCTCCTCCACATGAGATATTTTCTGAAGAAAAATTGGTGTAATTCTGAAACCAAGAAATTGGGAGATAGTTCTTTGCCTCAGGAATGGTAACTTCTTGTAGATGATCATAGCCATACAAAGGAAGATGTATGCTTTGTGGGAAATCAAGATAATACTTCTCCAGGTACTTGGCCAAGTCTAGGAGAGTGTTGTCGTAGACGGTATAGTAATCATGGCCAATGATGCTCATCATATCATAAATTAGCTTGCTAGCAAGTTCATCAGCTGTTCCGATTCTCTTGGGAGTCATTGAATCTGCACAAAAGTTGAATAAATTAACTCTTAAATAGGTTGATTTTTCATAAAATTTGTGAAGAAATTTGAAAAAAATGGCTAAGGAATTAAGGTGCGCAAGTAAGGATGTGTCACGTAAGTATGGATGTGTCACACAATTATGGATGTTTCGCACAAGGTTTTGGTGCACAATTATAACCGCACAAGTCCAAATACCTCTACAGCAGCACGACAGCAAAGAAACAACAGAAAACAGAGAAACCTGCATGGCGAAGGTAAATTGCATGGTGAGAGCTCAAAAATTTGAAATACGGGTACTTTGTGTGAGAATGGCCACATATATATAGGCCATGCCTCAACCCTACACACCTAAAAGTCAGCATTCTCTAATGCCAGTGCGATCAACACCTGCGCGACACCATCTTCACGCTCAAAAATTGCATGCTGATGTTTCCTTGATTTTCTTCTTTCCTCAGAGTTACATCTTGATTTCTTTCAGATCCAGCTCTGAGGGGGGACTTTTTTTGACACTCCTTTCCATCACAGTGTCTAAATAATTGAAAAGGAAAATAACTTGAACACAAAGTGATTCATCCTTTGAAGAAACATAAAAAAATGATAAATTCATGAACAAAGATTCAAATTCACTTGGGTCACGCAAGTTCCACCAAGGTCGCGCAAGTATACTTGAACACTGCCCAATGGACACGCGGGTGACTTGCGCGCCCTCTTTGAATTTCACCCAGGGTCTTCACCAGCCTGTAAATACCCCCGGTGGGCCCCCCATTTCAGGAAGAAAAATTCCAGAAACTCAAATTTGAGCTCCCGGTGCCCTAGTATCTTCTCAAAGCTTCCGAAAACTTCTAAGGTTATTTCTTACCTAGAATGGAAGATCTAAAGAGGGGGAGTAAGGCCTAAGTGTTGAAACTCATCAACACATGCACACCTAAGTGGCCAGCCCTTAAGGGAAATGGAAAAACTTTCGCGCCACCTTACCCCTTTAATAGAACTTGCACACCCCTCTTCTGGAAGCCTATAGGGATAATAATAAGGGCTAGAGACAAGTCTCTCCCAAGTACTACCCAAAGGGTTGACCGTCGCGCAAGTACCCATGTGTCGCGCAAGTATAATTGAGCGACCAGGACTTGCGCGCCCACACAGGACTTGCACTCCACCTTCTTTTTGGGTTCCCCTCCTACCTATTTCACACCTCTTATGCCTATCCACCAATCCTCTTCAAGATTAATCCTTCAGAACTCTCTCCAAATCCATTCATGGCATGATTTCCTTGTTGGCTTCCTCATCTGAAAGGAATTCTATGGAACATTTCTTAAAACCTAGTGATTTACATATCTTAATTTCACTAAGATCAGATATTTCATTCATTCAACCTCATCCTTTAAGATGAGAGAATCCTTAACCTGGTCCCCCTTTTCAAGAGTAATCCCCAGTCCAATTTCTCTTAATTTGGGCATCCTCCTTAGGAGTAAGCCCCAAGTCCCCTAACCTGGGCATCCTCCTTAGGAGTAAGCCCCAATAATAATTTCCTAACCTAGGAATCCTTGTAGAGACCCAAATATTTACGTACATGTACAATAAATTACTTTTGCGGAATACTTAATACATAACAAAAACATACACACAAGGATTGTAATAGTTTAGTGTCTTTGGAAACTCAGAATAAAATCTTCTAATCGTGGTGAAAGATCTTCAACATCTCCCAATAAAGGTCTTCCATTTTTTTTCTTACCTAAAACCTTTATTTATATCCTGGGGAAAAGAAAACATAAAAGGGGTGAGCTCAAATGCCCAGTAAGGGTAAACATATAGAACATAAAACAATCCATAAACATTTGAATGAAAAAACTTGAAGATGAAATCTAAACATCAAAATATTGAGCAAAGACATGAATCTTGGAAGTACGTAAGGCATATATCATAAGGGAACATCAATCATGATAATATAGAATGGGAATAAAAAATGTAATTGTGGAAAACATTAAGCACATGATATGATTTTTATAGTAGCCATGACATTGCTGCCAAGACCATCTTAGTGGACAAAGTCCCTTTCTGAATTGAGTTCACTCCTCGTTCCAGTCCTGTATTACTGAACTAGTTTAACTTTTCGTTCCAGCCATGTCTATCTCATGAGATATAAATCTTTACCCAATACATTGGAGGGAGATATAGGTCCCACCCATCTCATAATGAAATCATTCTTACTTGTGCCACAAAATAAACATACATCATTCATAATAACCCAATAAATAAAATGGGTTTCATAAACATCATCCCATCATCACATAATCCATATAAAATAAATGGATATCATTTCATAATAAGAAAAGCTAAACCATGTAATTCATAGAGACATTATACTTGAAACATACACATATGAAATAATGTCATCTTAGATGAAAAATGGTTTTTGATAAAACACTTGAAATGAATTCTTGAGGAAAATATCCTTTCTTCTTCAAAATCAATTTCTTTTCACAAAATTTCATGAAATTTTAAAAGAAATGGATTTTGTTGAAAATATTCATGAAATATTTTGGAGGAAGCTTCATGAAAATAATGATTTATAAAACCGTAAAAATCCTTTCTTTCCATATAAGTTAAAAAACATTCTTCTCGTACTTTTGCTGGAAAAGTCAAAAAGTACCTCGTAAAAGGAAGATTCCATACATACCATGTAGTAAAAGTCAAAAATGGGTAAAAAGGACTTTAAACATACATGAATTTTTTTTATAAAACTTGGACACGGATGATAAATACAACCCCAGTAAATACTAACGTATAAGCAATCTCATATTGAAAACAATTGTGATTGCAACATTATCCCTTACCTTAGGTCCGATATGCTTCATACGTATCCGAACCTCCTGTATAATGATTTAAATAATGTAATTGACTTATTACATAATCATATTCATTGTTATGATATCATATATGTTTCACTTATGACTTTATATTACCTGTTCTTTTGTAAATTCCATGTTAAAGCGGCGTTTTGGGTAAAATAATTTTATCGCATGTGTTTAAACTTGTCATTCTTGATATTAATACTTATATCCTGATTTACATAATTCCAGAATGTAAAAAATGATTTATATATAATACATATTCATCATATACACACATATATATATTATAGATCGATAAAAGGAATGAAACACACCGTTCATGGAGACGGTAGGTCGTACATACGCATGAACGCTGTTTTCGTTCCCTATTGAATTGAATGGAAGTAAGTAGATAAAATATATATATATATATGTATAAATAAATCCAGTAGCTTCATTATGTCATATATTTCATTATTATTCAATATATATACTTTATAATCATTCTTGAATGGTTAATCATGGAAAATTAATCTCATCGCATTCGTGGAGACAGTATTCCGTACGTATGCACGAGCGATGATATCGTTCCCATGATAGTGGAATTGTATTGGAGTGTATCTATACTATTTCATAATCAATACCACTTTACAATAATCATATATAGTTATTTATTTGCACCATTATACCCATCCAAGTAAGGTGTGTTGGATCTGAATATACGGATTACACACAAGAGGGGGGGGGGGGGTGAATTGTGTCTTTTCAAAATTATTACAATCTCTTCAATTTAGACAAATTCTGTCCACTATGCTTTAGCACGATTAAATATGCAGCGGAAAAAGTAAAAACATGAACACACGGATGTATAGTGGTTCGGGGAACAGAAGGCCCCTAGTCCACTCCACCAACGCTCAAATCCACGAGCTTGGCGATTTTCACTATCTGGTCCTCGTTTCCACAGACCTGTTCACAACTGAGTACAGGCAGTTGACACCTTTACAAGTTTCAGGCAAACACAGCCTTCCTGGTTCAAACACGAACCCACACAGCTTAGAACGAGAAGCTGATCACTCAAAAATAAAAAGGATTTCGATAAAGAAAACACTTCTCCAGTTGTTCTTCACAATTGCAACAGAATGCAACTGACAGTAGATAGATCGTCGTCTTCAGAAAATAAAGATCTATAATCAAAACAGTTCTGAGTCGATCCAGTTGCAATAGATATTACAAGAAACTTCACAACTTCAGCAGCAGTAGATTCACAACAGATAGTCGATGTAGAACACGTGAATCTGCTATCAAGATCTTCCTTCGGTAATAAAGGTTTTACACTTCTTCTCGATCACCAGAAAAGAACACCTTCACACAGTCTCTGTTTCTTGCTCGTTAAAAGATCAATATATATATTTCATACACTTTCCTGTGTATATATATATCCGAAGTTTCCAAGATAGAACATATATATTCAAATCTGAGAAAATCTTCCGCATAAATAGATCCATGAAAATCTCCTTTAGATTCGCGATATTAAAAAAAAATGAAATAACAGAGCCGTTGTAACTCCCCTGAATAATCGGCATAAAAAGCTCTGTTTAAATCAATCATTAATCCGTTGAAAATCGTCTTTGATTCAGTCAAAGTTGTACTTAATAATCGGCTCGAAATCCGCTTAATAATCTGCATGTTTGACCAATGCAAAAGGAAATATTGTCTGTCAAAAATATCCCGACGCCAAACGTAGGGTTGATGACGTGGCTCCAAACGTAGGGTTCACAAACGTAAGGTTCACAAATGTAAGGTTCAGAATGTAAGGTTCAGAACGTAAGGTTCAGAACATAAGGTTGAACATACATACTTTCTCTTCAGCATTCAAACGTAGGGTTGATCATCCATACTTTGTCTTGCTTCAACTCTCCAAAGAACGTACGGTTGATTATAAAAGTAAGGTTGATGATCCATACTTTTGAGAAACAAACTCAACACTGAAAACTAACGTATGGTTTCTCTTCCATACTTGTCCAACAACAAAAACGTAAGGTTCCTTCCAAACGTAATGTTCTTCTTCCATACTTTTCAACAACGTAAGGTTCATTAACCATACGTTTCAAAATAACGTAAAAAGTAAACTTTTCATCCATACGTTACGTTCATCAACGTAGGGTATGAACAGTGATTCCAGTACGCGCTAAAACTGATCTCGCGCTACAGTGATTCCAGAACGCGCTAAAATTGATCTCGCGCTACAGTGATTCCAGAACGCGCTAAAATTGATCTCGGAATAAATGAAGTATGAAATCTCGTTGTATGAAATAAATAAATAAAATAAATTCCTGCAAAATACTCAATGAAATAATTAGTAAATAATTAAGGGTATTTGTGAGAATCAAAATCATCATAAAGAGACAGAGTATTATTTAAAATAATCTCCCCCTTTAAAAAACATTATTTTGAATTGTTTGAAAACAATACATTGCTCAACAATCTCCCCCTTTTTGATGATCACAAAACCCATAAAATAATAGAACTAATTTAATTTCAATCTTTATTGAAAAATTAGTTTTATAAAATTTTAGAATTTTGAAAGGATTAAAACAATATTTAACTATAATAAAATTTCTCCCCCATAAAAATAAATTTTCAGCTAAAAATAGATAAAAGATAAATGTCGTATATATCCAAATTCTCCCATATATCCAAATTTCTTCATAGGAAACAAATGAATTTAAATGTTGTGTTTATCCAAATTCTCCCCCTTTTTGTGATATCAAAAAGAATGAAAAATTACGGATTTGAACACATTCAATATTTCACTGAACTATAAGTAAATGCTATAATTAACTGTGTATGAATAAGTGAATTTGTTATACTGGCTAACTCAATCATAAATCAATAAACAACAAAACAAAAAAGAAGTAAGAAAAGAACTTTCATTCACAAGCTGTTATATATAAACGATTGTGATATACAGAGGAATCAAGGTTTATAGATAAGACAGGGAAAAAGGTGTCTATCTCCTTTGAATCGCGGTCTTTATCTCTGTAAACTATTCTCTGAGCCTCTTCATCATCCCATCTCCTAACTTGATGATAAGATCTCTGTTCTCTTGAGTCATATGAATATCTTCAATCAAATTAACTCTGAAAAACTCATGCATTCTTTCTTCTTTTTCAACAAAAAGAGCCAGTTTTTCTGATAACTGATTCAAAAGAATCCTAATCGGTTGCTCTCCAGATGTCAACTGATCCACTAAAAATCTCTGATTATCTAGCAAAACTGACAAAGGGCCACTATTACACTGAAGATCGTGTAATCTGTCACTCATATTGCTCATTGCTGCAGTAATTGCTTGAAATTTCCGAATCAAATCAGGTGAAGAGCCTGATCCACTCACAGCACTGTTTGCAACAGACTCAAATTTATTCTCCATGTAAATCTTTAACTCAGACAAATCATCTTTCTTTACCATCTCTGATTTTAACTGATCAACAGCATGCAGCATATCAGTCTTAAACAAATCTACTTCCTGTCTTGAAACAGTACATTCTTTCAGCTTCTGAAACTTCAACTGCTCTAAGTTCAGAGAATTTCTGAGACTAACATTCTCAGATTCTAACTGAGAGATACGCTTGTACAACTCAACAACTTCTTCTTTTCTCGAATCAGGGGCACCCTGTGCTCGATTCTCATGTCCAGAATTAGGTTGATGAAGCAGGGCAAGTGGTAAGGAATCTGCATCTGACTGTTCTTTGTCCTTGTCCTGACAAGGTTGATCCACTGAACTATCTTTTGAAGCCTGAAACTCTTCCACTGAAAAATCTTCCTGAAGTACCTCTGTATTAGCTTCAGAAGTATGTTCATCACGAACAGTAGTCTCTCTGACTTCTACTGATTGGTCAAGAACAATATTTTCATGTAAATCTTGAGGTCGGGCCACTTCTTCACCAGACACTGCCTCCATAAGTTGTTCTTGTTGAATTACTTTTTCAACAGCCACAGCAGCAGGTTGAGGTTCTTTTTGAGTTTCTGTTTGAGCTGCTGGTTCCTCTATCGGTGCAGTCTGCTCCACAACAGCTTCTCTCACAAATGAATAAGAAAATAACGGTTCAGAGGATTTCAAGGCAGGAGAGATAATTTCTTCATCAATTGACCTCTTCCTTCTAGATTGAAGTCCTTCTTGACTTCTCTCTTCCTCAACTTCCTCCATCTCAAAACGAATTCTCCTTGCCACTGTACTAACTCTTGATTCTGCTTGTCCCTCCTTGGACTTAGCCGGTTGAGCCTGAGCACTCTCCGAGTTTTCCTCAGCTCCAACAGGTAAGAGTTTTCCTTTAATTGTGCTCCAGAAGTATCCTACTTTCCTCAAAGTTCCAGCATTAAAAACATTACTGTGGTGACATTTCACCCCAGCATCTACCAATCTGATCATTCCTCTTTTAAACAAAAACAAAGAAATGAACCTTCCATAAGTGAAAAAGGACATTCTTGCTTCACTCTGACAGCAGTAACTCAGATATCTTATCATAAACCGAGGAAAATTAAACTTAATATCACACATCAGAAGATACATTATGTACATGTCAGGGTATAGGATTTTCTCCATCTCAGCCATTCTTGGTGCTAAACCAGTCTGAACAAATTTTACCAAAATTTTCTGATCGGGCTCCAAATCCTTAATAAACATCTTCTTTATCACTCTGGTTCCAAACAGAAAAGACATAATGTCTTCAGACTTATGTACAGAATCTACAATATTCCGTAAATCGAAATGAAAAACTCCTTCATGAGGGAAGTTAAGAATTTGACTTATCTCTACAGATGATATTGAAAAGTCCTTATCCTCTATTTGAGCCAATAAACTATCCTCTGTATCTCCAAGGCTAAACTGAACAGTTCAAAAGAAATGTCTCATTTCTGCCTCATATAGAAACTCAGAATTTTCACTATTAAAAGCTTGCTCAAGGCTTTGAAACGACAACGCTTGCTTCAACAGTAAATTAGTTTCAAACAGCCACTCTAAATCTATGAATTTACCTTGCAGTATTTTCCGACTAACTACCTTAGGTTTCTTTGCAGCACTGCTCTCGGCTTCATCTGGACGCTTAGTCTTTGCCATTCCAACAACGATTTCTGAAGGTTCGTAAGTTTAGGGTTTGAAGATTCAGAAAAGGGTTTTGGAGCAGATGTGCGGTTTTAGGTTTTCGAAAGGGTTTCCGAAAAAGGTGAAGCAGTTTAGAAGGTGAAACGGTTCTGACAGCCTTGATTCCCATGTAATCACTAATCATTACTTTTATTTAAAACAAAATAAAATTACTTATAGAGGAAAACAGAAATTAAGCAGAATTCGAAAACAGAATAAGATTTTAAAAAAAACTATTTAAAATTAAATAAACCTAACTCCCCCTTAATAAATTCAAACCTTGCCGTGGGAAGTGGTTTAGTAAAAATATCTACTAATTGATTTTCTGTATTTACAAATTCTAAAAATATATCCTTTTTAAACACATGATCTCTTAAAAAGTGATGTCTTATATCAATGTGCTTAGTTCTTAGAATGACTAATAGGATTTTTTGAAATATTAATTGCACTAGTATTATCACATAAAATAGGTGTATTATTGAAATTTAATCCAAAGTCCATAAGAGTGTTTTTCATCCACAACACCTGTGCACAGCAACTACCTGCAGACACATATTCTGCCTCGGCTGTTGACAGGGCAACTGAGTGTTGTTTCTTACTAGACCATGATACTAAAGACTTCCCTAAAAAGTGACATGTTCCTGAAGTATTCTTCCTATCTAATCTACAGCTTCCAAAGTCAGCATCTGAATATGAAATTAAATTAAAATCAGAGGTTTTTGGATAAAGCAGAGATTGATAAATAGTACCTTTTAAATATCTAAAAATTCTTTTAACAGCAGTTAAATGGGATTCTTTGGGATTTGATTGAAATCGAGCACAAAGACATACTGAATACATTATATCTGGTCTACTAGCAGTAAGATATAACAAACTACCAATCATATCTCTATATAACTTGTTGTCCACTGATTTTCCAGTTTCATCCAAATCAAGTTTTATATTAGTACACATAGGAGTTGTAAATGACTTGCTGTTTTCAAGTCCAAATTTCTTAAGTAAATCAGTAATGTATTTGCATTGATTTAAAACATTTCCAAAATCTTTTTGAAATATTTGAAGACCCAAAAAAAAATTTAATTCTCCCATCATACTCATTTCAAATTCTTTTTGCATTAATTCTGAAAATTCATGACAAAGAATTTTATTGGTTGATCCAAAAATTACATCATCAACATAAATTTGAACCAACAAAACATTATTTTTCACAGTTTTCTTAAAGAGTGTTGGATCTGCCAGTCCAACAGTAAAATCATTTTTCAAAAGAAAAGAACTTAGTCTTTCATACCAAGCTCTAGGTGCTTGTTTAAGGCCATAAAGAGCTTTAGTAAGTTTGAAAACAGAATTTGATTTTTGAGAATTTTCAAAACCAGGAGGTTGCTCAACATAAACTTCCTCCATTAAATAACCATTTAAAAAGGCAGATTTAACATCCATCTGAAATAATTTAAAATTCATATAAGATGCATAGGCTAAAAGGATTATAATGGCTTCTAACCTGGCTACAGGTGCAAAGGTCTCATCATAATCTATTCCTTCTTCTTGATTATATCCTTTAGCTACTAATCTTGCTTTATTTCTAGTTATTATCCCTTGATCATCCTGTTTATTCCTAAAGACCCAATTAGTTCCTATTACTGGATAATCATGTGGTCTTTCAACTAATTCCCAAACCTTATTTCTCTTGAACTGGTTCAATTCATCCTGCATTGCTATTACCCAGCTCTCATCATCTAAGGCTTCTTCTATGGTCTTAGGTTCTTGTTGGGATAGGAAAGCAGAGAATTCAACTATGTTTCCAAGGTTTCTTCTAGTTTGAATACCAGTCTCTAAGTCACCTATCACAGATTCTAAAGGGTGATTCTTTAAGGTTCTAGACTATCTAGGCATTACATTCAAAGGTTCTTCAGTGTCATGTTCTTCTGAACTGGACTGAATTTCTTTTATATCATTTTCAAAATCATTCTTTAAATTCTCAAGTCTCATGTTTTCATTAGAATCAGGTTCATCTATTTGTTCTATCCTTTTCTCAAAAGGATCAGATTCATCAAATTTCACATGAACTGATTCTTCAACAATCCTTGACTTTTTATTATAGACTCTATAAGCTTTGGAGGTTGCAGAATATCCTAAGAAAATACCTTTATCAGATTTTGGATCAAATTTACCAAGATTATCTTTGGTATTAAAGATGTAAACCTTGCATCCAAAAACTTTAAAGTAATTTACTTTAGGTTTTCTATTATTCCATAGTTCATAGGGTGTCTTTTTCAAAATAAGTCTTATTAAAATTCTATTCATTATATAACAAGCTGTATTAACAGCTTCTACCCAGAAATATATAGGTAGGCTATATTCATTTAACATAGTTCTAGCCATTTCTTGAATAGTTCTATTTCTTCTTTCTACAATCTCATTCTGTTGAGGTGTTCTTGAAGCAGAGAAGGTGTGTTTAATACCCATGTTTGAGCAAAAGGAATTAAATTCCTGGTTCTAAAATTCTCCACCATGATCACTTCTCAATGAGATTATATTAAAACCTTTTTCATTTTGAATAGATTTACAAAAACCTTCAAATAAACTAAAAGCTTCACTTTTAAATTTCAAAAAGAAAATCCATGTAAATCTAGAATAATCATCAACTAATATATAAACATATAATTTACCAGCTAAACTTGCTACTCTTGAAGGTCCAAACAAATCCATATGGATAAGTTCTAGAGGTTTAGTTGTAGCAACTTTATTAACAGATTTGAATGATGATTTGTGTTGCTTGCCAAGCTGACATGCATCACAGAATCTGTCATTTTCAAATTTGAGACTAGGCAAATCAGAAACTAGATGTTTCTTAGATAATTTATGTAAAGCATATATATTGCAATGACCAAGTCTTCTATGCCAGATCCAGGATTCACTTATATTAGCAGTTAAGCAGTTTACTTGTTGTTTACACAAGGAATACAAATCCAAAGTATAAACATTATCAGTTCTGGGTGCTCTAAACTTAAACAATTTATCTTTAGAAACAGTACAACTATTGTTAGTAAAATCAACAGTGTATCCATCATCACAGAGTTGATAGATACTTATCAGATTGTGTTTTAACCCTTGTACATAAAGTACTTTGTTGATTGAGACTGTCTCTGGATCTCCAACTGTTCCAATAACAATAATCTTTCCTTTGGCATTGTCACCAAAGGTGACAAGTCCTCCTTCCTTTCGAGTAAGAGAAGAGAAATTAGCTGAAGTTCCACTCATGTGTCTTGAGCAGCCACTGTCCATATACCATATTTCTTTCTTTCTTTGGTGACCTGTTACCTGCAAAGACATTCAAACAAATTGCTTTGGTACCCATATTTTGTTGGGTCCAGGAGTGTTAGCAAGCAGTGATCTGGGTATCCAGATTTGCTTTGTTTTCTTAAAATTGATTGAATCATATAGATCATTGGAAATATAAGCTTTCTTAATTCCACATATTTGAGGTTGTCTTAGAAAACAGTTTTTAGCTATATGACCTTTTGTTCCACAGAAGTTACAAATAACCTGTTTAGTGCTAGGAACAAAATAATTTTTGTATAACTTAGGTTTTTCTCCTTTACTTCCAATTCCAAACCTTTACTTTTTAATTACAGTTTTTCCAAGTATCTCATTTAAGGCGTTTTCTCCTTTTGTAAAAACTAATGCAGCCTTTTTATAAGATTCTACTTCATCCTGTAGAGTTTTTATTTTTAATTCAAAATTAATTTTATTTGAGTCAGCAGAGTTGTATTTGTCAATTAATTCCTTATGTTTTTTTAGCAAAGTATTTCTCTCATCTGAAATAGCTTTATGCAAGTTCTTTATAGATTTATATTTTTTAAATAATGAGTCATACCTTTCTTCAAGCATATTGCAGTAAGCTGCAAGTTTTTTATTTGAGAAGCTTGTTTCAGAGTTTGATTCATTATTTGAGTCAGAGGAGTAGTATGAGTGTACCTCATCAGTTTCAGCCATGAAACACATATTTGCTTTTAAATTGGCTTCCTCCTTCTCTGAGCTTGATTCAGAAGAATTACTTGAGTCTTCAAAAACACTCCAAGTAGCTTTCATAGCTTTCTTGTCTTTCTGCTCATAATCATCTCTTTTGAAGAATTTCTTCTTCTTTGCATCTTTCAATTTTGGGCAATCCGGTCTGATATGTCCCATCGTTTTGCATTCATAACATCTCACTTCTTTGCTATCCTTCTTGAAGGATTTCTTGAAGTCTTTCTTCTTACTGTAGAACTTTCTGAATTTTCTGGCTAGCTGAGCCAGTTCTTCATCCGAATTTGAAGAATCAAAGCTTTCTGATTTAGCACTTACTTCTCTGTTCTTCATCTTTCTATCCTTTTGTTGAGAAGTCACTTTCAAAGCAGTATTTTCCCTTTTTATATAGACTTTATGCTCATTTACCTCATCTTGCATTTCAGCTTCGTACATCATCAATGTACCAATCAGCTCTCTCATAGTTAGATCTTTAACAGAAGTTGATTGTCTGATTGCTGCAGAGATTCCATTCCATCGAGTAGGAAGTACTCTCAGTACCTTTAATGCTTGATCAGCCTGCTTGATTGGTTCTCCTAGAGCTGTTATATTATTGACAATTTTTGTCAATCTTCCATTCATCTGAGTGATGCTCTCTCCTTCAATCATTCTGAAAGTATCGAATTTTAATTTAGCAGTTGCATATCTCATCTGTCTTACATTATCTGTTCCTTCATAAGCAACAGCTATTGTTTGCCACATTTCATATGCAGTCGGGCATTGAGATACTCTGTTAAATTCATCCGGTCCTAGACCACAGATGATTGCATTCATAGCTTTTGAATTCATGTCATACTCAGCCTCTGTAGCAGCACTCCATGTATCGGGATTTTCAGGAATTTCATAGGGAGTCAGAATCTTTGAATAGACTTTGTAACCAAGATTTTTCAGATAAATAATCATACGTGATTTCCAGCAGCCATAATTATCTCCATTAAAGTAAGGTGCTCTGACCATTGACATTCCCTCTCTCATATCAGCCATGATACACTATGTATAATCTTTAAATACTTCTAGCTTGATAAGACTTTAAAAATAAGAAGCTCCTCCTTTGATACCAATTGTTGGATCTGAATATACGGATTACACACAAGAGGGGGGGGTGAATTGTGTCTTTTCAAAATTATTACAATCTCTTCAATTTAGACAAATTTTGTCCACTATGCTTTAGCACGATTAAATATGCAGCGTAAAAATTAAAAACATGAACACACGGATGTATAGTGGTTCGGGGAACAGAAGGCCCCTAGTCCACTCCACCAACGCTCAAATCCACGAGCTTGGCGATTTTCACTATCTGGTCCTCGTTTCCACAGACCTATTCACAACTGAGTATAGGCAGTTGACACCTTTACAAGTTTCAGGCAAACACAACCTTCTTGGTTCAAACACGAACCCACACAGCTTAGAACGAGAAGCTGATCACTCAAAAATAAAAAGGATTTCGATAAAGAAAACACTTCTCCAGTTGTTCTTCACAATTGCAACAGAATGCAATTGACAGTAGATAGATCGTCGTCTTCAGAAAATAAAGATCTGTAATCAAAACAGTTCTGAGTCGATCCACTTGCAATAGATATTACAAGAAACTTCACAACTTCAGCAGCAGTAGATTCACAACAGATAGTCGATGTAGAACACGTGAATCTGCTATCAAGATCTTCCTTCGGTAATAAAGGTTTTACACTTCTTCTCGATCACCAGAAAAGAACGCCTTCACACAGTCTCTGTTTCTTGCTTGTTAAAAGATCAATATATATATTTCATACACTTTCCTGTGTATATATATATCCGAAGTTTCCAAGATAGAACATATATATTCAAATCTGAGAAAATCTTCCGCATAAATAGATCCATGAAAATCTCCTTTAGATTCGCGATATTAAAAAAAAATGAAATAACAGAGCCGTTGTAACTCCCCTGAAGAATCGGCATAAAAAGCTCCGTTTAAATCAATCATTAATCCGTTGAAAATCGTCTTTGATTCAGTCAAAGTCGTACTTAAGAATCGGCTCGAAATCCGCTTAATAATCCGGCTGTTTGACCAATGCAAAAGGAAATATCGTCTGTCAAAAATATCCCGACGCCAAACGTAGGGTTGATGACGTGGCTCCAAACGTAGAGTTCACAAACTTAAGGTTCACAAACGTAAGGTTCAGAACGTAAGGTTCAGAACGTAAGGTTCAGAACATAAGGTTGAACATACATACTTTCTCTTCAGCATTCAAACTTAGGGTTGATCATCCATACTTTGTCTTGCTTCAACTCTCCAAAGAACGTACGGTTGATTATAAAAGTAAGGTTGATGATCCATACATTTGAGAAACAAACTCAACACTGAAAACTAACGTATGGTTTCTCTTCCATACTTGTCCAACAACAAAAACGTAAGGTTCCTTCCAAACGTAATGTTCTTCTTCCATACTTTTCAACAACGTAAGGTTCATTAACCATACGTTTCAAAATAACGTAAAAAGTAAACTTTTCATCCATACGTTACGTTCATCAACATAGGGTATGAACAGTGATTCCAGTACGCGCTAAAACTGATCTCGTGCTACAGTGATTCCAGAACGCGCTAAAATTGATCTCGCGCTACAGTGATTCCAGAACGTGCTAAAATTGATCTCGGAATAAATGAAGTATGAAATCTCGTTGTATGAAATAAATAAATAAAATAAATTCCTGCAAAATAATCAACGAAATAATTAGTAAATAATTAAGGGTATTTGTGAGCATCAAAATCATCATAAAGAGACATAGTATTATTTAAAATAATCTCCCCCTTTAAAAAACATTATTTTGAATTGTTTGAAAACAATACATTGCTCAACAAGGTGGTGGTGGGAAAATAGATTACACCACGGTGTGGAGACGGTATTCCGTACGTACGCACGCGCAGTGATTTCATTTTCCATAGGATGGATAGATGGTGAAATAGGGTTGTTTCATACTTATAATAAAATATCAGTATATGAGTTATACTGTTGTTATTACTTCATAATGAAACAACTAAAGAAGAAGAAGTGGAAGAATAAATAAAGTTTAAAGAATTATTAACGAACATTACCTCTTCTTTGAAGCGCCTCTTTGAGACCTCCTCTTAGGGAACTAAAATTGGTCTTGGAAGAAGACCAGAACCTCTAGGATGTTTCTATGGAAGTAGAGAATAGAATTTGGCAGGGTTTGTCTGAGCTTTAAGGCTCAAAGTGGTGTGAGGAAGAGAGGGATGAGGTTCCCTTTTATAAAGGAGGAGAGGGGCACCTTTGGAATAACTAAAAATATTATTTTATTATAAAGTCATATTCGGTTTTTAATAGCTCAAAATTGAGTTATTTAGAATTTAAGGTGGGTATGGGTCTAAATCCTCTCATCCAATAGAATTTAGACAAGTTTAGGTTTCTATTTAAACCTTATCATTTAGATTTAACCTTAAGTTAAATAAGTTTACTTTTACCGTGTCTTCTTTATTTCTTACACTATAAGGTTAATAATCATACTATAACAAGTCAAAAGAACCCCAAGTTGTTTATTATTAATATATATAACCTTATATAAGTCATTTTGCCTAACCTTATATTTTTAGGAATAAAATAACAATTAATAATATAATATTTGTTTTAAAAACTATTTTATGTCAATTTTGACACAATTTGGTAATTGATTTTTGTGAAAATCATAAAAGAATGATTAGTTATAAAAAAGATAATTAAATCAATACTAACATGTCATATTAACCTAGAAAATTAGTGGAATTCATAAAATGTCTCAGATTACATTTATTTGGGTATTTATAACATCAATTATGTCAATATTTCATTAATAAGATAATTATTGCATCATATTTGTGTCATAAATAAATTAAATTATTTAAAGTCTAAAAATTATAAATAAATTACCATTATGTATGAAATTGTTTTATCTTTCTAATGAATATTTATAGTATAATTTATCTTATGTATAACCCTATATTAAAAATGATTTACTTATTAAACTTTGATTTTAACTATTTTAACCCATCTTTAAATAAATTAATAATAAATGTCCTAATCTAATCCATGTGGGCCAAAATGGTCATATTGTATTCCTAAGGTTGTTTTTGGTCGAATTACTCTTATCCAATAGAATTAGGACATGTGTTAGGGTAATAATAATATCATTTTACCCTTAATTACCCTATTTACTTTTAACCATGGTAAATAAAAGTTAAAAGTTACTATTCACCAAAAAATATTTTCATCTCATTGAACCACATTTTAATTATTGACATCAACTGTGTCTCTAGGATTTTCTAAATTCCACTCATAGAAGCGGTAAAATTAAGTTTTATGAAAAATTCAGTTTTTTAACTAGCACTTAGTGGTTTCACTATTCATCAAAAAATGAAAGTTTCCAGAAAAATACCATAAATTAGGCCTAAGATATATTTGATATTATGAATTCAAAAATGATGTCTATTTTACCAAATTCAAAACATATCAGTTGCATTAATTAATTTAAAAATTAATTTCCGTCGTCAAAACAAATAGCGTGTTTTTAAGAGATAATAACTATCCAAAGATTGACACTTGTTTATGTCTAGTTTAAATGTGAAATTACATCCAATGACCAAAATTGTATTAAATGGAAAAAATATATTCTAAATATACTTTAAAACCACTAAAATTAATAATTTATCACTATTAATTATTTCTATTAAAAAAGTTGTTTTTAATTAAAATTTAGTAATTTTCACTATTCATCAGAATATGAAAGTTATCCGAAAAGTACCATAATTTCACCCTAAGATAATTTCGATATTCCGAATACAAAAATGAAGTCCATTTTGAAAGATAAAATTTATAAAATTTCAAAAAGTGGGTATTACTATTCATAACGGCTAGTTCATAATAATATTATAATAATATCTCGTTTAGTGAAACTCGGTATTGCGTACTACACACTTTATCGAGGAATGTCTTTATTGCGTGTAATGCAAGCCAAGTCAGGGATGCGTGTTGTGCAAGCTCCTTTTAGTGTAGCGTACAACACAAGACATTAATGAAATTAAAAAGAATATTTTTCATAAAATCTCGGGGTGTTACAATCCTCCATAGGAGTAAGCCCCGGTCCTAATTTCCAAATCTGGGCATCCTCCTTAGGAGTAATCCCAAACCATAATTCTTTTAACATGGGCTTCCTTATTAAGAGTAATCCTCAGTCTCAAAGTCTACAAATATGGGCATCCTCTTCAGGAGTAAGCCCCAAGTCCCTTAACCTGGGCCTCCTCTTTAGGAATAAGCCCCAGTTCTCAAATCCTTTTACCTGGGCCTCCTCCTTAGGAGTAAGTCCTAGTCATAATTTCTCTTAACCAGTCTTAATTTACTTTTGATTTGGGCTTCCTTCTCCGGAGTAAAACCCAATCATAAGTACTCTCCTAATTTGGACATCTTCCTCAGAAGTAAGCCCCAAGTTAGAGTATCCAAATCTCTATAAAGTACATATACCTTTGTGGACACTGTTCCCGGGTTTCTTCCCTGAAGTAAATCCTAATATTCATCTATTTGGGTAGTCATACATACATAAGCCCCATATCATTTCTTATGATGACACAATTATCTGGTTTTACCAATTCCTCTTGTTTCTCACACCGAGCATGACTCACATGAGCTTAGAGTGTAAAAGTAATTATGACATCTTTATTTGAGCCATCAATCATGCATAAATATCATACTCCCTTACTCGAACTACTTGGGTTCTGATTCCTTTTCCAAAACAAAGGATACGTAGGTAGCACATCTGAGGGTACGATCCCAACTCTGAAATAATCCATGTCCTTCTGAATGGAAATAAACTTCAAGTGCCCCACTGAGTGGATTTAAAACCAGTATGGTCATCATAATGACCAAGCGACTTTTATTTATTGAAGGATACCATTGAATAAGAATCTCTAACCAATACAGATGATTCTCTATTGATGAAGAACCTCAAATACATATAAAAGATTATATAAATTTCATTCATACTAATTATTGATTGTCATATCTAAAGGAAAGCTCATCTTCATACTTGGTAATATAATAAGGATTCACAAACATAACTTAAATCTATAAGGAGAGTCCCGGAGTAGACAATAATTTCCCCCCAAAAGGTGTGATGAGTCCAATCTACCATCCTCTCGGCCAATGAAAATTCTTAAGTTTCATTAGTTCATAACTAATGAGCACTTAACTTTGGAAAGTAGGTCCAAATGAATATGGAATCATTGGATGTTTCCGGTTCTACGAAAAAACCCGTTAGAAACCACTTGGAATGTTTGAATCTTAAATCGATGATGTCATCCCCAATTCCAGAGGAAACAATATCATATAAAAACAACATGTCCATCATAATTCCCACCATGAGAGGTGGTAAAGGAAGAACAAATAATCATTGTTTTGGGAGGTGTTAGTTCAATCCAAATCCTCTTTTTTTTTTGAATTTTCAAAATATCAACTTTGAGGCTAAGTGGGAACCCATACAAACTGCATTAAAAATGAAAAACACCCAAAAATATCACATTTAAAATTCAAATTAAAAAATTCAAAATTCATATAAACACCCTCGAGCCCTACGCCATACACGAATCAATGCAGCATGATGCCGGGGCCATCATCATCACCACCGTTCATCTTATCAACATTGTCACTATATTTGTAGGAACTATCACACCATGCCAGAATAACCGAATCATCACCAGAGTCATGAAATCAAAAAACACCATCACTGACACCATAGAAGCCATGAGATGAAAAAACTGTTAATTCATCACTGAATCAACATCATTAGCGCTGAAGAGATAATGTCACTAGAAATAACGGTCTCCACAGAACCAAAAATACCATACACCAAACCATTAATGAGAAAAATATGAACAAACATCCATGAAAAAAAACCTTAGCATTATGAAGGGATAGTGTTAGTGCAAGAAACACTAGAGAATTCCATTGACCAAGAGGTATAAAAACAGAAACCATCCTAATTTCGGTCATGTCCAAAACACCGATGGATAACAACCCACCTCCAAAAACTTCTTAGTGCCACCACTCCAGCTCTGATTGGGAGAGGTACAAAGGAACATGAATCCAGGGCGGGGATAAGAGTGGCCAAACAGATAACCAATTAAGCCTTCAAGCAGAAAATGAAATTAATAGGGAAAGAAACTTTGACCACCGACCCATGAACCCCAAACCTCTTTGTTTCAACATTACCCAGATCTGACATAGAGAGGAAAAAAGAAATAGAGTCTATAGTGGGGTATAAGTGCCCGAGGGCACCGCATCAAGGAACATATAATAATACCACCAAAAAAACCCTGTGGAACAGTAGATCATAAACATTACCTTGAAATTGCTGATAAAACTGAGCAGATATTCACTAGACATTGTCATGTCACAAGTGAAGAAACAGAGTGTCAAAGATAAGGAGGAATGGAGAAAGAATCATAGCATCATATAAGGCCCATGGAAGGAATACATTTGGAAGGAGAAAAGAGTAAAACAGGGAAAGAAATAGGGGAAAGGCACTAGAGACTCCTCCCCCCTCCAAATCACCAGTGATAAAACCCTAGGGAAAAAGGGAGAGGGAGATGCCACTGATCAGAGGCCGCTATGTTCACACTACATTTATTCCCAATAAATCTCTCATGCTAGGTGGCAGTTCATTATACACATGAACGATAAGTTTGTTACCCATTTGATGAAAATGTGTGTAAGTGTAAGAAAAACCCTTAATATAAAAACATCTCATTATATTGAGGATACTGAGGTTATTATGTAACAATGTAATAATAGGATTTTATGGGGTGGAGAATAAAAATAAAATAAAAGAGTTTGAGGATGGATGTTACCTCTTCTTTGGGTAACTTCATTTTTTTTGCACAAAAGGGCGTCCTTGGATGGATTTATACCAAAATGGATTATTCTAGGATAATTATAGGGTTTTGGGAGCTTATTTTTTTGGATTTTTGGCAAGAAAAAGTTATTGAGAGGTTTAATGATGTGGGAGGGTTGAGTTCCTTTTTATATTAGAGGAGTGACATTCTCTTAAATTTTTGGAAAGGGAATTACACCCATGTTTTTTCCAGGTAAATTGGCTCCAATAATGGTAAAAATCATATAAAAGGGATTATATAGTCCAAATATGGCCATAAAATTTATTTTTGATATGTTTATATGTCATTTGTTTATTAAGTTTAATGTTTATTCTCTTATTAAGCTAAATTTTCTTTTAATCACTAAAATTAATTTTAATCACTTTTACTAATATTTTTGATAAAAAACTATTTTGAAATTATTATAAATTTTAAATTATAAATTTTAAATTATGATGATTCTAAATATGGAATAAATTTTTTAAAATTAAAATTAAATAATTGGAAGAGATTATTTTAAAATCAATCCCACAAACGGGATGACAAAGCGGGTTTTTAAAGTAAACATTTTCAAAAGTTTGCTAAGTTTTTATATCAAATTTCAAAGTGAAATTGATTAAAATGACCTAAATTGGATTAATAGATTTAAAATTTATATAATTTAACTTTAAAACCAATTAAAAATATAATTAAACCATATAAATAAATTAGATGAAAAAGTAGTTTTCAATTAAAATCCCGTCTTTTTCACTATTCATCAAAAAATAAAACTTCTATGAAAAATAAAAAAAATTAACTATAATAAAATTTTATGTTTTTATTTAAAAAATAAATTTTATTTTGATCTTTAAAATTTATAAAAGTGTCAAAACTTATAATTAATATAGGTTCTTCATTAACAAGCGATAAAACTTTTTTTTATAAAAATATAGTTTTTTTATGTGTGATATTTGGTTTGTTCTTATGTGATGCCTATTCAATATATTGGATGAACGAAAAAAATATTTCATTGAATATATAATATATAAATTTCATTAAAATATTCCACTAATAGTAATTAATTTATATTATTAAGATAAATAACATTTTTCTCAAAAAAAGAGTTTTTTATAAAATCATTCCCATTATATTCATTTAGTTTCTATATTCATTTCTAATTAATCGGTAAAACATTAATTAAAATATATATTTTCATAAGTTAGTTAATACTATTCATAGCCACTAATTTAATTTCCAGGGTATATTATATTATATTAAATAATAATATTTCTAATAATATATTACGGTTCGGTAAAACCCGATCTTTCCTGTTATGGAATCCATTAAGGAAAGTCATTATTGTGTGCAATGAAAGATAAACTTGATGTTCCATGTAGGGAAAGATAAACATTATGTTTCATGTATAGTATTCTTAACATGGAATTTTATATAAATCTATCTTGGAAAAATTAAATTTATTCTAAAAGGAAACTATTATAAAGTCTCGGGGTGTTACATATCTTCACGAGTTGAGTTTGATTCACTTGATCTATCCTCAGAGGCACTCAAGGTGAATTTCATTACTTTATTTAACTTCCTATCCTTATTATCAAACTTATTTTTTATTTTATATTGGGATATTATACCTTAACACGTTATTTTCGCTTTTATTCACAACATGTAATCTCATTTGAATTATAATATATTTTCAAATATTTATTCCAATTCACTCTATTATCATACTTCCCCTTATAGATTAGTTTCCTAAAGAATTTATTCTTCTTATAGAATTTCCTAAACCTTCTAGCCATATGGTCCATCTCCTCATCATTGTCTGCTAGTGATTCCTCATCACTGGAGCTTTCAACTTATAAATTTTATTTTTATTTTTGATGTAGTAACCTCAAAGGATAATGACTACCTCTTAGGTTCATCTTACTCTTCTAGATTAATATTAAGATATTCCTCATACATCATCATGTTCCTAATAAATTCCTTGACAGATAGTTTGCTAATATCAAAGTAATATGTTACTGATATTTATGTTTCTCTCCGCCTTTTAGGAGGACATCTCAATAGTTTCATGATTTGATCTTTTTCTGAAACTAGACACCCAAAAGAGCTCATTTTATTCAGTATATCATTGAACCTCAGATACATATTAGTAATCAGATCATTATGTTTCATATTAAATATATCATATTTAGTTATATAAATATTCAATATCATTTTCTTAACATTAATTGTTCCTTCCTGAGAAATAGAAAATGTATCCTAAATTTCATGTCCATTTTACTAGAAGATATTCTATTTAACTCATCGTCACCCAAAGCAAAAAAAAAAATAAATAACATTCATGGATTTAATGTTTTTCTTATACATAGATTTGGTAGGATCATCCCATGTATTTCTAGAAGTCTTAGGTAACTCATATTTATCTTTAATAGAATATTATATATCAAAATCCCTTCTTTGAATGTGAATTTTAATCTAGATTTTAATTGAGCATAGTGATTTACATTAAATAAAGAAGGTATGTTGGTAGAGAAACCTTCTTGACTATTATGTATTTAAAGAAATAAATTTAGAACTAAGAAAAATTTATGATCATTAAGACACAACTAAAATCATAGTTGAAAATATTTTGAAAACCTTTGATACCAAATGTTGGTCGGAGTGAGTAACTCAAGAGGGGGAGGAATTGAGTTACCAATATGAAATTCTATTAAAAAAAGTTCAATTAAAATCCTCTAGTATAATTAAAGGGTCCCAGTTAATAAAAATATCAGATTGATATAAGTTCTAATATTTTGAAAGATTTATAAATTTTTGATTAGTGATCAGTTAAAATAATATGAAAACTATTAAAACTTTTGAAATCTGTTTACTTAATCAAATAATTGTATAAAAACTGGTTAAGTTTAACTATCAAAGTAGTGGTTTTGTTTAAATTTAAAAAAAAATCAATTTGAGGCTTAGAAATTAAACAAAATAAAAAACATAGTGGAATTAAAACAAGGTGTCAGTCTCAAGCTAATACCTACTATCCTCCACTTGGAAATCACCCACTACAAAAAATATTATATAAATATAATCTTCATACAAATCCTAGATCGGGTATAAATACAACTAATACATGGTTTTCAGTCTATACATGGACCTCTTCCACAATAACCATGGGGATAAAATAAACATAGACCACACAGGGACCTCTTGTACAACACCATGGGTAAACAAATGTAAAGAGAGTGAAGTAGATATCATTTATCTTCTACTTAATGCACAAGAGATGTCATGTGTTGATAAAAAAGAAAAAATAACACACTACTCTAAATTAAATACAAAAAATAGAAAGATAATTTATAAAGATTTATAAAATATAGTTGATCGATCTGATATGATCTTATAGATTGAGTCTCCTCAAATGTATCTTGGATATGATCTTAATTTGTTTCTCTAAAAAACATAGTAAAACAGAGAATCATAAAATATCTTTATTCTCATAGTATAAAAGTATCCTTTTTCCTTATAATTTCCACTATTTCAATGTTGTATTAATTTAATAATTCTTCAGATAAGTCTCCTTAGAAAGTGTCACACTTGATCATGCATTCACACTTGGACAACATGCATGCATATCATACACGTGGGGGACTTCTTTGAATATATATCATTGTAAGATTGAGAGACTATTCAAGGAAAAATCATATGGGTATCCAGTATCCTCATACTTACCTCTCACACAATCTTTAATGTTCAAAAAATAGTTTTTTGAATAATTATTAAAATATTCCCCATCATTAAATTCAATAGTATACCCATTAGAAGAATTTAATTCAAATATTCCATATTAGAGATGGTGGGTCATTATAATAGTAACTCGTGTTTGGTGGTGATTCAGGATCAATGGTAAGTCCGGGTAGTGGTAGGTCATCCTCAACAACAACTCATCTTCAGGGTTGAATTGTTTGATGGTAGGTTATCTTCAGCGGTAGGTGAAGTTTGGTGGTGGATCTACTCTAGCAATAGCTAAATCCTGGTGGATACTTATTCCTGGAGGTGACTCAACTTCAACAGTGATTCTTTCATGGTGAAGACTCATTTTCAATGGTGAGTCTTTTCTAGTGTGACATATTCTCAACAGTGAGTCATTATTGATGGTAACTCATTCTCAACAGTGATTCTTTTCAATACAGAAACAATTTTTTTTTTCTACGTTAGATTATAAAATTCTATGAAATAGTGAAACCATTTAAAAAATAAATAATATGATTTTTCATCATTAAAATAGGGGTTCCAACATAATCAAAATCATGAAAAAAGAATAGTATGAACAATAGTCTCATCCTTAGGCACTTGGGTTTTCCACTACACATGGGTTAGCTACTCCAATGCACAAGCTCATTAACAAGCCCCAAAACATCCCAATCTTCTTTATAACTTTTCCACATAGTAAATCCATAAAAATAAAAACTAGTCCATCTATATCACTTTGTGATGTCCCCTATCTAGTGGTCACTCATGTGACTGAGTTGAGTGGATACATGGCCTCTGGAGCACCTCCTTGTATTCTAGAGGCTATCAACTAATAGCAAGGATATTAAGAATATAATGGGGAGACTATACCCTTTGGTAAAGAGTTGTAATTAAAGTCTAAATAATAACAGAGTAGTAAAAATTGTAGAAAAAATATAAGTAATCAAACATATATCCATTATAGAAAAAATGAAAATTGAACAATCCAATAATGATAGAACCATATAATATTGGGATGAAATTTATCTAATTGAGGTGTTGTATGTTATACAAATATGTTAAAGAAAACAAAATATAAGAGGTTTCAAAATACCTGATCTCGATCCCCATGCCGGTCTAGTCTTCAAACTCTAACCCATCAAGCATGAAAAAATAAACAACAAGGTCCCTTTCTCATTTCTATATCTGCATCCCTGAAGTATGTTTAGGTACGAAATGGAGGTTGGAATAGGGTGTGAGTACAACTCATTAGGTCAAAATCATAAAGTCTAAACAATTCAGACTGAATATATAGTGCAAGAAATAATGAAATTAAATAGTAGTATTAATTTGGAAAGTAATATTGTATATTAAATAAATCTACTGACCCTCAAGATTTGGGTTTACACTTAGGTTCATCCGAACCTGCTTCATAACCATGTCATATATCTCTATCTAGGGGTGCATATTCCTAAATCAGGATTGATCACCCAGGTCAGTGGAAGATTCTATTACTGAGGATGAATCTCAAATAAAATATGATGAAAAAGTGGCCCCTTTCCTCATGTTAACAATAATACCACCTTAAAGTATCCAATGATTGTGTAACTTACCCTCAATAAATTCATATCCCATGAATCTTACCCTTTGGTGGTTTCAAACAACACGTATCTTACCCTTAGGTGGAAACATAACCATGAACCTTATGCTCAAGCATCAATTATGTTGATACCAAACCCCAAACACAAGCATAAGTCATAAAAAGACAAAATTTCAAGAAGTCATGTAGTATCCTTCCCCTAGGCATCAATCACGACCATTGTCACATCAGGACATTATTTTAATCAAGAAAAATAAAAAAACCAACTGATAAGCATATAAAATATGTCATCATAAACCATAATGGTCAATTTAACCAATTATAAGTTATCTAGACATTAAAATTCCATAAAACCATATTCCCAATTATTATATCAATTACAAAAATTTCTTTTCCACTCAAAATTTTATCCCAAAATTCATTAAAATTCTGATATATATCTATACCTCATCATTTAAACGTGATAAACCAATTATATATGAGCACATCTATTTTAGTCCTTATGATTATATTTCAATAAATCACCACAATTCACATGTTAGGACAATTTATAATATTAATCCAATAATAAATCACATTGTTAATACAAAATCCACATGATCAAAATATCAATTTCATTAGGATTTCAAGGGTGGGATCACCTCGTGGGTGGACAAAATTCTAGACTTAATGCCAATGTACGTGAAATAACCCAATGGTGGGGATATGAAATGTAATTATCATCATATGTGGTTTATTCAATTAGACAAGTCATGTACAAAAATTTCTAGTGTGATCATAATTGTTACACATAATATAAATATTGAAAACAAACTTTCAAGGATTTGTTCTTGACCACCTACCTCTATAGTGGAGAAGACGTGAAAAATTCTTGACATCCAAGGTAGTGTTTGGTTCCTTCTCCCTTCCCCTAAAACTCTTAGTCTAGAACTCCAGGATATGAAAAATCATTCTTTTGGTTCAAAGAGGATGCTCAAAGATTACTAGTGGAAGGTTTGGATCACCATGGGTTGATCAATAGAATGAGGGGATTAAATCCAATTGAAAGGATCTTTTAAATCCTAAGAAAATATTTTTGGATAATAAATGGTTCAAGTGGAAGAGATAAGATAAAAGTGAGCTGTGATACTTAGGGTATTTATAGAAAGAATTTAAAATAAGAGAACATGGTGTAGACTTCAAGACCACACCATAGAATAGGATGACAGGGGTAGGACTACAATGTAGCTCAAGAGACCACACAATAACCTTCCTGGTCCACTACTATCATTGCACTTCTATGCTCATCCATCCAACACATGGCCCTTTCCCTTTTCTAGATCTTTCGTCATGAAATCTATAGGCACACCAAAATGCTAGAGTTGGGTGCAGTACATGACTTAGTAGGACACCACCAATGCATCCTTAACCAAGTTTGAGAATTTATACATGTTTATTATATAATAATACTAAATTCATAATAAGAAAATAAACATACAATCCTAAACTGAGAATTCATGCACTAACAAAGCTACTACTAACCCTAACTATACTTGCTTTGGTTCTATACCGGTAGGGTAATGAGAATATGTCAAAATTAACCAAACCAAAAATAAAAATAGTACATTTTTTTCTTGAAAACATCATGGAATCATGTGTATATATGACTTAATTATCTCATGGTACTTAAGTATGATATGTTTCTTAGAACCTAGGAATTAAGTGGGACACTCAAAAATCAACTAGGCATCAAGAATGCTGCATGTAAATCAACTAGGTTTCGAGTTCACTACTCACAAATTAACTAGACATTAAGAAACCCGATTCTTGGCTTCTAGTGCCCTTAGTGTATCCTCAACACAAATCCTTGGTATCATTATATCTTCACATTGTTCTTAGGTCCCTCGTATCCATTATCGCAGGTTATGCATACCCCCTATAAGGGATTATCATATCATGATGGTCCACCTATTTCAAGTAAAAAGAAAAACCTCCAAGGAAATGGTATCACACATCATAAGGTAAGAATATAAGGTAGGAATCATATATCATCATGAGAAATAAAGTAACAACGTATAAAAAAACCTAATCATAATCAGACATGGAAACATGATACTTTAAAACACTTATGGAAAAGAGTACAAAGGGTCTCATTGGAAACACATATCATCATGTGATAATAATCAAGAACATATATTAATTATTACAAAAACATAAATTATAATATGGAAACATGTGAAACAAAATCCCAAGAGGTAAGGAACTTCATACCTTTGGTGTAATGATATTCTGATGATAAGGCTTACTAACTGAGTCTAATTACACCATAAAATCCTATAACCATTCCCATTTCAACATGAGTTAGATTTATAACCATATTTTTTATTAAAATGTAAAAAAATTAAATCTAAATAAAATATCTCACTGCCTTTGAAAACAAATTTTGGATTTAAATTATTCTCATCGAGATGAACCCAACGACACTGTTAATGTGTCAATCGGATCAATATCACTGGAGATATTGAGGAGGTAATTTTAACGATGATAAAAAAATAAAAAAATAAAAAATAAGAGAGAGGGATAAAAAGATAGAAGATATGTGTGAGGAGGAAGGGGAATTCCCCTTGTTCGGTGTACACATACTTATTTCCCCCTTTTATTATATTTTTATCCATTCATTATTATTATTATAAATTCATTAATTCATTTCTTATTCCTCTATGGGAAAAACCTAACCATTTACTCTTCCAAATCTCCCTATATAGTGCCCCCATGTCCCCCTTCAATTTTTTTTTATTTTTTTTCTTCCTCTTAAATCTATTTAACCATTCATTAAATATATATTAAAAAATTCACATTTGTATATACACCTTCACATATATATATATATAGATATATATTATCCCATATATATACATATTGTATATATACACACACCAATATTATTTTCCATAATTTAATAAAATAATAATAATAATAATAATAATTTTTTATTATTAAATCTCCACCATTATTACCACCAAAAAGGTTTTTAAATTTTGTAAGACAAGCGATAACAACTCTATTATTACCTAACCTCACAATAAATATTTACCCAAGGATAAATGATTCTCTTAAATTAATCAAATTATAAATTATTTAATTATACATGTATATTTCCATTTTTTATTCAACAAAGATAATAATTATAATACAATAATTATTATTATTTTTAATAGCTCAAAAAAATATTCAGATATCAATGTTCTTATCAATTCAAACAAATCAAAAAAATTCGATAAAATTCTTTATAGACTAGTATTTTGTATTCCAATAAAAAATATTAAACAAAAAATGTATAAAAAAATTACCCTTACATGTGATGTACACAAACACCTGATGTTCATAAATATTATGTCAAGCCTAGGGTAAAACTCACATTACCAACCCAATGGCGGTCTCATATTTTCCATCTAAAACACCGTTCATGAGATATTTCATTGTTTTGGAAAAAATCATGCACACATGATTTAATATGTTTAATATTTTTATTATATAAATACCAAGGCTCTTTAAGCAATGGAATCCTATACTAACTTAGTGCCTAACTTCAAAAATATTCTATATAATATTTGAAGATACAAGTAGGGATTTCACCCTGACATAATGCCTTTAAATAATTTTTAAGTGATTTATATTGAAAAATTACATTTTTTCATAAAAATGTTCATAAATTATGAACAAATATGTGTTTTATTATCATTAAAAATTGTGGATATAACAATTATACCCCTCCAAAAAAATTTAATCCCTGATAAGTATCTATAGAGGTCCTATTTGAACAACTTAAGACAATGACATCAAACATCATAATCCTGATCCTATGTCTCTAAGGTGTCATCTCTCAATTAAAGATAATATTAGGAACATAAAAAAACCTTATCCAGTATATGGGATCATATTAGGTTCTCCTAGGATTCCACCCATAGACAAAGGTATAACCCTCCAAGCAGTAACCCTAGTCTCTATCCCTTCAAGTTGGTCACAATCATTACATATATACTAACACAATGACATTATCAGTTCAACTAACTAATTATAATAAATATATATCCTAACAGCATGAAATCAAAGATATATCACATAGATAGAAACTATCATGGACTAATAGAAAAAATCAGTAATTTTAATTTAAGAACTACCAAGCAGTACAACAACATGTATATATATGACACCTGAACCTATATTCCTAGTTAAGATACATGAATTCACTAGGAACTTTTTAAATAACATATCAACATCTTGTGTATCACCAAGGTGAATTTAATTGATGGTGATAGCAAAACATAGTTTCCTCCACTTTAAAGAAACTTGGAGGTCCACTATACAGTGTTGGTCGGACACTATCATAGTTCCCTTGATTGAGTACTAACTATTCCATCTCCTATATTCTCTATCCCAAATCATGGAAAAGAGAAATGATAGGTTAGTAAACCCAATCCCCTGACACTGTTTTTAACACCTTAAACCGAACTACTTTGTTCGAGCCAGAGTCCCACATGACCTCATGCCCCCACGATGCACAAGAGGCTTCTGAATAGTAGTGAGGGTTTGAATGCATATGTGGGGAGACTATACCCTCAGTATCATGTCATAGGGTCAATAATAAATAATAATAAAATAAACAATCAGAGTTAACATATGGAAAACTAAATAAATAAAATACATGGTATACAAAAATAAGCTACTCTCAAATTCGTAAGCCTATATAAAGTATAAGTAGTTGATAAAATAAATAAAAAAATAATGGAATCCTCTGAAATCTATCACAGTCCACTTCTAGGTCTCTACTCCTTTGCTCACCCGTCCACCATCAGGACCTTTCCCTTCACCGAATCACTAATAATGAAATCTGTAGGCAAACCGAAATTCTTGAGAAGGGAGTGAACAAAAGACCCAGTAGGAAACTACCAATACATTATTAACCAAGTGTGTTAATGTATACTAGTGTATACCATAATAATACTACATCTATAACAAGAAAATAGACATACTATCCAAAACTGAGCGGTCGTGTACTAACCCTAACACCACAAACCCCCCTCCGTACCAAATTCGACTCCATAATGGAACGATAATGAGAGGTTGTAATAAGTAAAAAAACAACCACTGGGATAATGAATATGTTTCTTGAAAACCTCATGGAATCATGTGTACATGATAATCAGTTCTCTATTGAGCCTCAAGTATGACATGCTTCTCAACATCTAGGCATTAAGTGTACCACTCAAAAATCAACTAAGAATCAATCATGCAGCTCACAGATCAACTAGGAATTGTGTGAGCTACTAAAAAATTAACTATAAATCCATTCACCTAATACTTGGATCCCAATTCCTAGAGTGTATCCTCAGTATCAATCTATGGTTTCATAATGTATCCACCTTGTTCACAGGTCCATTGTCTCCATCATCACAGTTCATTTATATTCCCTATAACACCTCAAGATTTTAAAAGAATAAAATTATATTTGATAGAATAAAGGATATGAAAAAATAATTTCATCTTTCATTACAAACAACACTATGTACAACTTGTATTACATGAAACAACCAATTTATCTTACATTACAAAAAACATAGAGATTTTTATGGCTGATAGTGTATTCAACACGCAACATTGAACTTAAACAAACCGTAATATATATTACTTTTATAACCGGGACATTGAATTGGTATGTATAGATATTATTAACTAAATTACGAAATATAATATATATACATATATAAATATCTTACTAATAATGTTTTAGTAAATAATCAATAATTTTTTTTGTAAAGTGGTTTTATTCTACAAAAATGTTATTTATTGATTTTCATGAAAAATATTATGATATTTTTTTTTTAAATTTTAGAAAATTTATTTGATCAAATGAAATTTATTTTGGTTAAAATTTTGTAACTTTTCAAAATATATTGATTTTCAGCGAATAATGAAAAATACAATGTTTTTGTAAAAAAGTATCCTTTTCAATAAATTAAGTAATTTAAAAGTTAAAATATGTTTTGAATTTGTTTTAAAGTAAAATAATTATTATTTAGTGATATTCAATCCAATTAATTACTTTTATTAAACTTTATATTGGTTTTTATCATAATTTCGTTTTTTGGTTAAAAAATGTATTTTTTTCTAAAACTTATTTTAAAATGAATAATGTTTATACTTATTAATTAATTAAAATAATACCTAATGGGGAATATTTTAAATTAAATATATATACAATATGTCATTAAATAGTAATTTATTTTAATACAATAATTATTATTATTAGTCATAGAGTTATTATATTATCATCTTTTTATCAAAAAAACTCTTCTTAAAAACTCATTGTCTCACCGCACCTACAAGATTAATTTTAAATTAAATTATTCCACTTATGTGAGTTTAATTTGTCCAAATGGATTCCATATTTTTAATTAGAATAAATTATATTATCTAATATATTAAAATTAATTTTTCACCATAACTGTTAGTGAAAACAATTAAAATTATTTACAATGATTAATGTAAACACAAGTTTACTTAGTGGTTAAACATATAATATATAGTTTAAAAATGATCCAAAACTTTTACAAAACCCATTTAATGGCCTGATTTATAAATTATATCTTCTATTATAGATAATGGACCATTATTGGGGCCTGGTGAAATGGAAAAAATGTTGGTGGAATGAACTCTTTCAAAACAATTACAAATGTGCCACTCACCCCACATATAAAAGGCCACCCCTTTCCTCCCTTGTCTAAACCATAAAACCTATTGGGTTTTCCAAATAACTGACAAAATAACATTCTTAATTCCATAACATCATAATATAAGCCTTATTTTAGGATGAAATTGAACCTAGGAAGGCTTTTGGTGGAAACCTAAATAGGATACTTGAAGAAGATGCAACATTCTTTAACGAGCATTTCTTATTTATTTCTTTATCCAAATCATTAAATTCCACTTATACCATGATGATATAATAAAAATATTATCTTAAATATAATTATATTCTATAATGTTAAGGTTACTACCTATAACCAAAAAACATCCTTCAAATGGGTTATGAAATCGGTATTTGTGAGTACGGTGAACTATCGCCTCGCAAAACGATGTACTTTGATTTTTCATCACCACCTCTCACAGTTGGGTATGATGATAGATATGAAGTTTATATAATATATTTATAAATTATTTAAACATATTTATTCATTATTTCATATATAATATTTTATGTTCTATTTTGTAAGGGATATTATAACACCGCTTGTGTGTAAGGAGAAATACCGCCTCACGAAGAGATATGATTAGTTTTTCACTAATGCGTTACATGGAAGGTAATAATGGTAAATATAAAAAATATATGTGATATACATGAAATATTTATGATATTAATGAAACATTTATTATTATGAAAATATAATATACAATTTTCTTTTTATCTTTTCTCCCACTCAAAAAAATGATAATGTCGTTTGTGGATGTGTGGACTATCGCCTCCTCAAAGTGATGTGATTCATTTTTTCACCACAAAATTTAAAAAGATTACACATATAAGTATATATAATTATATAGTAAGGTATTTATGATATTATTATAAGTATTAAAATATAAAACATTACTTACCTTGTTTCCATATTGATCATTGAAAAATGGAAACATTACTTATGTGTACATACGGCCTACCATCTCCATGATCACAACGTTAGTTCATTTTTCATAACCATATTTCAGGATGGGTTTCTGAATTAAAATTTATATATAAATATGAAAAATATTTCATGATAATTATTCTGTAATTTTTTAAACAATAAACTCTTTAACCATAGTCAACCCACACAATTCATTTTTGGCACACAAACTGAATATGGTCAAAGCATCTGATGTAAAATTAATTGATTAATTAATTGTATATAACAGGGTAATAAGTGAAATAAAATTAATAATATAATTTTAAAAGGTTCTCAATAAATTAAATTATTAACATAATTTTATTATTCAATAAGATAAAGATGTACATGGAAATTCAGACTCAATGTAAGGGTTTTCACATGTCAGTTTTATTTCTATGAGATATATGCCATATTCATCACTTATTTTTTTTGCATGGTGTATATAATTTCCATTAATTTATTTTATTATTATTATAATTAAATTTATGGGGATATATATATATATATCCATATCAGGATCTATCTTTCTTGGTGTTTACCGTTTCAAATTTACTAAAGTTGTAAGTGATTTTTGTCTCAATTTTCATTCTTTGATACTTATATTATGTTGTACACATATATTATTTTGTGAGGTGTATATAAATATACTTTTACATGTTATATCATGATTATAACTATTTTTAGGATATTATATGTTTCATTTAATGTTATTATTTCATGGTTATTTTGACTCAAAGTTACCAAAGTAGTAAGAGTATGTTTTTTACAATATCAATGTTTATCTGGATTGTATATGATTAAGTTTCAAATATTGAAATATCATGATATAACTCTAAACAATTCTCATGAATTTTATTATACTATTTTTATTCACAATATTTTAATGAAATATTACAATTTTCACTCTTTTTTACTTATAATAATTGATAAAATTATTTTTAAAAAATCCAACATTATTTCTCTCTTTGGTCAGATATATGATTTATTAAAAAAAATGATTTCTAAAAATGATTTCAATTTTTTTAACCTTTTAAAAATGATTTATTAAATTAATTTTTACCCACTTTCATTTTTATAAATTATTTTCAATGGAATATTCTAGTCACTTTTTGAACAATAGACTTTTCAATTATTTCTACAGTGTAAAGGGAATGTTCTTTAAATTATGTATAGAATTACCCACCAATATGATCGTTATTTATTTAATGATTCCTTTGAAAGTTTACAGTGTTATTTTTAAAGAAAATGTTTTCTTAATATTCTAGAAATTATTTGTTTTTAAAATTACATTCAGAGTAAAGGATTTTCAAAATGTTTTATGTTTTAAAAATTGATTTCCAAAATGAAAAGGATATTTTCATTTGGAAGGTTTTTAATGATGTTTTAATGGTATTTCCATTCATAAATTTCAAAAAACCTTGTTGTTAATTATTAACTAATGGAGATATTTTTTATTGACACCATCCTCATTATTTCTCTGAATGGATTAAGAATGTATCAAATAGATTGTTATTTAACTTGTTTGTTTTACATTGGTTAACTATGTTTCAATGATATTGTCATTGAACAAATTTATTTTATTTTGGTCAATCAAATTATTAAATGAATAATGATTGATTTTATGAGTTTTATTATGAAATTAAATCTCTTTTTACTTTATTCATGTTGTGGTTCATGGATGATACTTATACAATGGGGTGGCTCAAATAGCACTAGGTGAGCCCATTACACCTTATATGATGGGGTGGCTGAGATAGTGACTGGTGAGACCATTATAGCTTATATAATGGGTTGTATCCTAGATAAAACTGGGTGATCCAATTTTAGATTAAATGATGTATGTGCCCAGATAGCACTCCAATGAATTGGTTAATGATTATGTTATTCGAAGAATTATATTGGATGATTTTTGTATGTTTTTCCAATTTACAAGGGTTATGTATGGGTTCAATGAGATGATGTTACACGATAATAATATGTATTAACTATGATTTATATGGGTTTATAATCATTCTTATGATCAGGATTTATGTTAAATGGATCATGATTATTGATTATGATGAATCTTTCATTTTCCATGTCTTAATATTTAAAGATCCATGTATTGATGGGTATGAGTTATTTTATGATTCTCCCATTCTCTCTGATTATAGAGTTGAAATAATTATTCCTATAAGGTATTTAACATGGACTATGATGATAAATCAATGTGAAATAAGAAAATATAGGTTAAGTGGGAGAAATTATCATTTGATGACATGGGTATTGTGTATGTTGCATTTTCCATTATTTTATGGAACTATAAACCTAAAGTGTCCTAGATATTATAAGTGATTTGATTTTTCCTTTTTATGTTGTAAGGTTTGTATGGAAAAAAATGGGTCACAATTATCAGCATCAATGATGTATATGTAATGTTTATTATTTCAACACCAGATCTGGGATTGTGTGTTCTATGCTATTATAGTTGGTATTAGAGTTGAATTTATATAGCTTTTGATGTTAGTATATTTTCATATGTGGATATCCTAAGAGTTATAGATACTATCATAGGTCTATAATATTATTTTTTATCATAAGTTCAAAGTCTTAAACACCTTATTTGAGGGTATTAAGTAGTAAAAAATATGAGTTTATTTATGATATTTTTGGATACATTTTAACGGATTGAGGTATTTGTAATCCCTAGGATCAACATGTAGTTTTATATAAATATGAATTATGTTTTCATGTTTAAATAAAAAGAGGAAAACTTGAAGACAGGGTGATAACCCATTGCATCCGGAAAGGCTGTATATTTTGATCTTACAACCGAAGGGTGACAAGGGTGTAGTTCCTACCACTGGCCTATATGATGCCCTAAAATTTTTATAGCTAAAGATTAATTTTATTTTAAAAACATATGGGATTTTATTTGAGGAGTAACCATTTATTTATCTTGTAATAATATATAAAAAATAATCTTTATAATCTTTGGACTTCAAACTTAGTTAAGAAATGATTGAATAATTTGAGGGATAGTAATTTATTGAAAGATTTAGTTTCAAATTTGGTCATTACTTTAGAATTTTGATGATTATTGTATCATATGAAGGTTTATTCATTTAGAAAATTACCTTACTATGTGCTAACTATTTTGGGTTTGGTTAATGTCTAAAGACTGGTGGAATATCTTCTTATGCTTTGGGGGATTATGCGGTCCTTTGAAAGTTTATTTTATTACTTGAGGAATTAAGAAAAATTCTTCTTGAATACTCATCATTTGGAGAGAAATATTATATTATAGTGGAAATTTTTTAAGGATAAAATTATACTTGAAAATTACATTTCACTATTTTTTTTCTATATGGTGAAAGAATTACTCCACTCTAGGAAAGAGATATTGAAACATAAATATTATCATAGTACCATAAATTATAATTAAATGATGGTATTTTCAATCATAAAAGATTTATGGTTTTGAGGCCCTTAACTTTCCATTGATCAATCAATTTCTTATGATCAATGACCTCAATAAATCTCTATAAATATTTATTTTTTTTATCCATTCCCGCACTATAAGAAAATTTTTATTTAGCGGTGGGTTTTTTTATATCGTGGCAGTTTAAACCACCGCTACATGGTTTTGTGACTGTTTAAAAAAACCACCACTAAAATTGGTGCCAAAATTCAACATGTGGAAGTTACTTCCATTTAGCAGTGGTTTGTATAAAGTGTCATAGAATGCGTACTTATCGATAGTTATTTCAGTTTTAACAGTAATTTTCATTTAAAAAATAATGTCAATCTAGCGGCAGTTTTTAACCGCCACTAAATGTTGAAGTGTTTTACTAGAAAAAACCATCCCTAAAATGGGTAAAATAGAAACTAAATAAAATTTTGTCATATTTAGTGGCATTTTTAACCGCCTCCCCAAAAGAATACCATAATATAGTGACTTTTTAAACCATCACAAAAAAAAAAGAAAACAACATCTAGCGGTGGTTTAAACCATCGCTAAAACTTGAATTACAAAAAATCTAGAGATTCTGTAGCCCCATAACCTGTATCCCGGACAACAAAAGAATAAGAATTAAAATTTTACAATATCATCAAATATATAATCAATATACAAGGAAATCAACACATAAGAAAACACATGTTAAAACTAAAGAATCTATGTGCATTGATTCTTAGAAAAATATAATGATTCAACACATTGAAAAAGGAAAACAACACATTGAAAGAAATAATACATTTCTCAATAAATTGAAAGAATAAAACAAGACACAACAAATTAAAAGAATCAATAATACATAAATACATTGAAATAATCAACTCATTGAAAGAATAAATAATACATTTCTCAATAAAATTGAATGAATAAATACATTTATTAATACATTTCTCATTAAAAGTATATTGATTATTTAAACTATTACAAAACACATTTCCAAGGAAAATATAAATTGAATGCATTTAAAACTGGCTATAAAGAATTAATGTACTTTCATTAAAATGAAGTTTCACATGTTAAAACTAAATCCACAAAAATTACAAAAAAGATAAATAAATTAAATAATAAAGAAATAATTCTCAATATAAAACCATACATTATGAATACCATTTTCCTCAAAAGGGTCATTTATGATTCAAAACCAACATTCAAGGCTTAAAAAAAGATAAATCACCCAAAGTATCCATAAATTTTATAAACTTTCATAAATGAGGATTAAAACTGACTTGTATTTATACAATGTGTAAATACTTTATGAAATCCCAGGACTTCCAACACTGATCCAATATACATTTAAATATACAGAACTACATAACCTGTAAGATTTGAGATTACTCATCCTACCACATTTTATTCTTAGCTAATGATTTATGTAAATTTAATAACATAAGAATACTAATAATCTATAGTTAAAAAATAATATACTTTATTAGGACACTTTTCACCAACATCATCCAAACATGATTTTATATGTGATCAGAATCCATATAGTGTACTTTTCTACCATGATGGACCTTTACATCAAAGATTTGTGCCAAAACCCATCCTCTATAGGAAGAGGTGTACATGTATATATAAATATCAATATCTGTGTGTGTTTCTATAATCATACTAGCTAAGAGACTTCATCTTACCCTGTGATGGAATTTTTTGAATAGCATTTTTATGTAGTTGGCCTCATCTTCTCATAGGAAAGAACTATATGTTTATAATCCTTACGTAAGAGGCCTCATAATAGCATATGAGAGAAAATATTTATGTATAAAAAATATATATCAATAATATTATACATATATGTAATCTTTCCTTTATATAAGGTCATGCATTTTTATAGGGAAGAACTTGATATACATATAGTTATTCCTCTATGGGTATCAAGTAGACAAGTTTCAAGATGAAACCTATAAGACAATTCCCAAATTTATCATATGATATTGATAAAAAAATCGAGGTTATACATGTGAAATTTAAAATAAAGAAACCTAAGGTAATCATAATGAAGTCAATTAATGATATATAAACATAAAGTTTTCCATATTTACACACTAAAAATTCTCTACATCATAACCATAAACATTGTTCATATCAAAACAATAAACATGCCCTATATTAAATGGTTGGACATGTTTAATATCAAAACAATATATTATTATAATTTATTCATATGAAAAAATAAACATTCTCTTGAGGAAAACATAATGAACCTTCTCACTCTACACCGTTGAAATACTAAAATAGCATGATAGAAACTGATATTTTTTGAAATTGATTAAAATAATTTCAAATTTTCATAAATAAAATATAGTAATGTAGTAGCCAAGCATACAAATCTCATTTCAACTAATATACAGGTTATGGAAAACTAAATGCTTAAGAAAAATCCAAAAGATTCCAGATAGGGAAAGAGTCCAGGTACCGACGGTGAGGGGAGAGGGTTGGCGAGGGTCGGTGTGTGGTAGTGAGGGAAGGGACCAATAACGAGGGGAGGAGAGGCGTGATGAGGTGTGACAAGGCTTGAGACTAGCGGTAAGGCATGTCGAGGGGTGATGAGGCTTGGGACCAGTGGTGAGGCGTGGCGAGGGTAGGGATTTTGGGGGTCAGGGGTCACGAGGGTTGGGGGAGTGGGGGTTGGGGGAGGATTATTGGGTTTGTGGGAAAAATAAAAACCGCTGCTACAAAACCGCTGCTAAACATAGATTTTGGTATAGTGCCACCTATGTCATCCTATTTGGATACTTAGTTATGTGTTATTTCATATGAACTTTGTACTTAACTTTATCTATTATTAATATGAAGTTTTATTAACCATTTATATGATGTTGGTTTAGAACAAAAGTATTTTTAGGTTTCCAACCTTTGATTATTGAGATAAAGTTCAAATTGTGTGGACACAATTTATAAAAGGGAGAAGATGTAACACCCTAAGATTTTAAAAGAAGAAAATTATATTCTATAGAATAAATTACACAAAACATTAATTTTATATCGCATTACATGATACAATATGTTCTTCTTGCATTACACGCAACACTCAGTTTAGGTTGGGTTACATGCAACCCCCAAATTCTTATATTCGATAGCGTATTCAACACGAAAAATCAAACTTAAAAGACAAATGATATATATTAGCATTATAACCTTACCATTAAATTGGATGGTATGAATATTACTAAATACTTTATGATATATATATATATATATATATGAATTGCTTACTTATAAATTTTTAGTAAATAATAAATTATTTTTAGTAAAGTTGTTTTGTCCTTTAGAAATTTGTTTTATTCAAAAATATTTTTTAATGATTTTCACGAAAAATATTATAATAAATTTTTGAAAATTTTATAAACTTTATTTGAAAAAATTAACTTTATTTTTTGAAAATTAATATCAAAAATTACTTTGGGTAAAATTTTGAGACTTTTTGGAAAATATTGATTTTTTCAGTGAATAGGGAAAATACCGATTTTTGTACAAAATAATTTTATTTTTAATTAATTAAGTAATTTAAAAGTCCCAATATTTTTTAAATATTTTTAAAGTAAAATTGTTTTTATTTAGTTATATTTAATCAATTTAATTACTTTGAATCATCTTTTTATAGGTTTTTAGTATAATTTTATTTTTGGGTTTAAAAAATGGTTTTTTTGAAAACTATTTTTAAATGCACAATGTTTCTACTTTTTAATTAATTAAATTAATACCTAATCGTGAATGTTTTAAATTAAATATATTAAATGTATATATATATATATATATATTAACTTATTTTCATATAATTATTACTATTATTATTCATTGAGTTATTATAGAATCATATTTTTCTAAAAAACTCTTTTTATAAACCCGCTGTCTCACCACATCTGTGGGATTAATTTTAAATTAAAATTTTCCACTTATGTTAGTTGAATTTGGCCAGATTAATTCCATATTTGTAATCATAATAATTTATATTTTCTAAAAAGGTCAACTTAATTTTTGACCATAATTATTAGCAAAAACAGTTAAAATTAATTACAATGATTAAGGTAAAAATGTGTTTACTTTGTGGTTAAACCTAAATATAAGGTGCCAAAATGACCCAAAACATCTCCCAAACCAATTGGAAGAAAATATTTCAACCATATAACTTATATTATATATAATTAATCATTATTTTTTCCTATTATTGTGAAAAAAATGTGGTTGGAATTCATTCTTTCAAAAAAGATTACAAATGTGCCACTCAGCCACCCCACTTATAAAAGCCACCCCTCTCCTATATTATTCACACCTTAAAACCTCTTGGTTTTGGAAAAGAACTAAAAACATAACTTCAAAAAGTACATAAAATTATCCTAAAGGAATTAGTTTTTGTATAAATCCAACCGAGGAAGGACTTCAGTGGAAGCCTAAGGAAGATACCCGAAGAAGAGGTAATGTTCTTCAATGAGAGTTCTTAATTTATTTATTTCTACACCTCATTAAATTATTATTAAATCATGATGATATAATAAAAATATTATCTTCCATATAATAATATTTTTTCATGTTGTGTGTGTGACCTAAAACCATACATACATCCATCAAATGGGTTACAAAATCATCATTCGTGTGTACGACAGACTACCGCCCCACAAAATGATGTCATCCATTTTTCGATTATCACCTCCCACATTTGGGTAAGATTATGGATATAAAGTTTATAAATTATATTTATAAAATAATTATACCTTTGGATTCATTAGATCATATATTTATTTTTATGTTCTACTCTATAAGGGGCACAATAATGTCGCTCGTGTGTGTGGAGGACTACCGCCTCACGAAGCAATGTGATTCTTTTCCAGTAGCGCGTTGCATGGAAGGTAATAATTGTAAATATAATAAATATATGTGATATAAATGAAATATTTATAATATTAATTCCATATTTAAAATTATATAAATATAATATATCATTTAACTTTTACCTTTTCACTCATTGAAAAAAATGACAACGTCATTCGTGGACGTGTGGACTACCGCCTCATTGAACCAAGGCAATTCCTTTTTTAACCACCACATCCAAATAAAAATATAAATAAGTATATATAATTAAATTAAATTATATTTATTATATTATTATCATTATTAAAGGATAGAATATTACATACATTCTTTCCATAATGATTATTGAGAAATGGAAATGTTACTAATGTGCACGTACAACCTACCGTCTCCATGATTGCAATGTTAGTTCATATTTCATAACTATATTTAATGATGGGTTTCAAAAGTTAAATTTATATATAATAATGATAATTATTTCATGATTATTATTCTATATATATTTAAATTATGACCACTTTGATCATATTCAACCCACCTAAGTCTTTTTTTGTTACACATGCTAAATACGGTCAAAGCATCAAATGTAAACATAACCAATTCAGTAATTGTATATAACATGTTAATAAGTGAAATAAAAGTTAAAATAAAATTGAAAAAGTTTCTTAAGAAATTAAATAATTAATATAATTTTATTCTTCATGAATATAAAGATGCACATGACAAGTCATAATCAAGGTAAGGATTTTCTCATCTAACTTTTATTTCTTTGAGATATGTGACATATTCACCACTTATTTTTATTGTGTGGTGTATATAATTCCTAAGAATGTATTTTATGATTATTAAAATTAAATTTATTTGTATATAAACATCCATATGGGTATCTTTCTTTCATGGGGTTTACGATTTTGAATTTAACAAAGCAATAAGGGATCTTTGTCTCAATTTTCCTTCATTGAGATGTATGTTATGTTATACACATATCTTCTTTTATAAGGTGTATATACTACTAATTTGACATGTTATATAATGAATATAATTAATTTAATTACATTATAAGTTTCATTTAATGTTTATCTTTTCTGAGGATTGTGATTCAAAGTTACCAAAGGGGTAAGAGTCTTTTGTAACAATCTCATCATTTATCTGGTTTATTTATGATTAAGTATCAAATGTAGAAATATCATGATCTAAATATCAATAATTCTTATTAATTTTATTATCCTATAGATATTAATGATATTTTCATGTAATATTACCATTTTTACACTGTTTGGTACATAAAATAAATGATAAAACTTTTTAAGAAAATATGACTTTATTTTACTCTTTGGTTGGAAATAGATTTTCTTCCAAAAAATGTTTTTTACAAATATTTTCAATTTTTTTACCCTTTTAAAAATGATATATTAAAGTAATTTTTACCTTTTTAAGAAAATTAATGTAATCATCTTATCACTTTCCAAATAAGTAACTTTTCTAATCTTTTTTCCATGAAAAGGGATATTCTTTATAGCATTTATAAAATTACCCACCGACTTGACCATCATTTATTTGATGCTTCCTTTGAAAGTTTACAAGGTTGTTTTTAAATAATTTTTTTTCTTAATATTACTTAAATTATTGGTTTTTAAAAATTACTTTCAAAGAAAATTATTTTCAAAATGTTTTATTTTTTAGAAAGTTATTTTCAAAATGAAAAGGATATTTTCCTCAAGAAGGTTTTTAATGATATTTTAATGGTATTTCCATTCATAAAAATAAACAAAACATTTTTTTACTTATTGTATAATGTGATATTTTGTAATTATACCATCCTAATTATTTTTATATATGGATTAATATTTTTTCAAATATATTTTTACGAAACCCATTTATTTTCCATGGGTTAACCATGTTTCAAATAGACTGTTTTGGAACCCATTAATTTTCCATCGATTAATCTTGTTTTCAAAGTGATTGACATGAAACCCATATATTTTCCATGGTTTAATCAATTTATTAAAGTAATGATGATTGTTTTTTGAGTTTTATGATTAAATGAGTGATCTTTATACTTTATTCATGTTGTATTTCTTGGACGTTACTTATACAATGGGGTGGACTAGATAGTGCCGAGTGATTTTCTTATTGATTATATAATGGGTGGCTCAGATAGTGCTGGGTGAGTCTATTACAAGTTATATGAGGAGGAAGCCTAGATAGAATCGAGTGAGCCTGTTATAACTTAAATAATGGGTTCACCCAAATAACACTCCAATGCATTGGCCATATGGTTATTCTAATTTACAAGGGTTCTGTAAAGGTTTTATTAGATGATGTTCCAATATACCAATATGTATTATAAATTCCTGAAATGGGTTTATCATGTTTCTTATGATTAAGATTGATATAACATGGATAATTATTATTGATTCTGAAGACTCTTACCTTTTCTATATTTTAATATTTTATGATCTAGAAATTGATGGGTATGGGTTCTTTTATGATTCAGTCATGCACTCTGATTATGTCAGATTACGCTCATGTACTTATTATGCTCATTGATGAAATTCAATTGATAATTCTTATGTTTAACCTTACTAAGAATTTTTTCTCATCATTATTATGTTTCCTTTACCCCAGGTTATAATCAATAAGGTTGAACAAATTATATCTAGAAAGGATTTCATATAGATGATGATGAGGAATTAATATGAAATAAGAAAAGTCAGGTTATGTGGGAGAAATACTCATTTGAAGACATGGGTATGGTTTATGTAAGAGTTTTAATTAATTATCTAAAAATATAAATCTAAAAGATCCTCAAAAATGTATGTGATCCAATTTTTCCATTTGATTATATCACACATTATAGGGTATACATACATGGAATACATCATATATCATCATGAGAAATAAAGTAGTAACACATAACAACATGTTATCATAATCAAACATGGAAACTTCCTACTCTAACAATGCTCATGGAAAAGAATACATTGAGTCTCACATGCCACACACACACACACAACCAAATGTGATCATAATCAAGAACATGTATCAATTATGCCAATACATAAATTATGATATGACTACATCTCTAACAAAATTCCAAGAGGTAAGGAACATCCTACCTTAGGTGAAATGATCTTATGATGATAAGGGTCACTAACCAAGTCTAATTACACCACCAAATCCCTGAACCATTACCATTTTGAAATGATTTGGAATTATCACCATCTATGTTAATTCCAATGTCAAAAAAAACGATTAAATTAAATCTAAATAAAATACCTCAATCCCTTTGAATTTTTTTTATGATTTAAATTCCATTTGTCGAAATGAACCCAACAACACCAATGACACATCAATATGAACAATATCACATGAGATACAAAGGAGATAAGATTAATGATGATAATAAAATTGAATAAAATAAAACAATAAGAGACCTGGATAGAAATATTTGTGAGATGTGTGAGGAGTAAGGGAATTCCCCTTGTCTCGCACCTCCCTAGTTCTCCTTCTATTACTTTTTTATTCCATTCATCATTTTTAATTTTAATAAAATAACTCTTTTCTTATTCCTCCATGGGTAATACCTGGACATTCAATCCTCAAAGCCTCCCTATGTAGCGCCCCATGGCCTCCTTCAATTATTTATTTATTTTTTTATGATTTTCTACCTCTTAAATCCATTTTTCAATTCATTAAATATATATTAAAAAATACACATCTCTAATATACTCACACATGTATATATACACATATATATTATCCCATATATATATAAACACATTTTATACACACACACACATACACACACACACACCAATATTATATTCCAAAATTAATAATAATAATAATAATAATGAAAATAAATTTTATTATTATTAAATATACCCCCATTATTAACATAATAAACTTTTTTCATTTATTTAACACTAGGGATAATATCACTACTATTACCTTACCTCCCAATAAATATTTAATCAAGGAGAAACATTGCTCATCAATCAATGGAATTCTAAATTATTTAATTACACATGTATATTTTCATTTTTTTTCTTGATATTGATAATAATAATAATAATAATATAGTTATTACTATTATTTTTAACTTCTCAAGAAAATTATTTAGATATAAAATAATTTTACCAGTTTAAATGAATAAAAATAACTTGATAAAATTATTTTGAGACACATGTTTTTTCTTTTAATAAAAACTCTTAAACCAAAAAAGGATAAAATAATTACCCTTATATGTGATGTAACTAATCATTAGATTCACACAAATTATATATACTTTTTAGGTTAAAGTAAAAATTTCAGACCCAATAGAAATTTTGGATTTTCTATATGAAACAATACTTGGGAGATATTCATTTATGTTGAAAAAAACACATGCATGTGATATAATATATTTAATAATTTTATTGTATTAATATTGAGGTTCTACGGCCCTTAGACCCCTAAGCTAACTCAATTCCTACCTCTAAAATTATTCCAATGAATATCCCATGTTGCTAACATGACCTTTACCCTTACGTAAAACCTTTAAATCATTTATTAAGTGATTTTTTTTAAACTTTACATTTTTACATAAAATAATTATAAATTATTATCAAATAGGGTTTTTATTATCATTAAAAATTGATGATATTATAGAAGGTCTAGGATGAAATTATCCCAAAAAAGATAGTGCCTTTGAACTTCCTCCAATAAGATCCCTATGTTGTAGCTTGAGCTTCCAGACCGTAATGACCATGGTTATGACACAACCCATGGATCGATGTTGTAGAATCCTTACTTCGACCAACTCTTTCTACTTCCTCCCAGACCAACCCATCTAGACTACAGCTCGAAAACCAAGGTTCAAACCAAAAACAACCTATTCAAAGAGGTTTATCAAAAATCAAAGAGGGATGTGCCTAGAAGAAGACTGGATCTTACACCTTTATATGGAAATACCTTCAAGAAAATATGATATCTCAATTAAAATTCTAAATCTTTAGATTATTAGAATAACCTTTTTGTATACATTAATTTTCCTTAATATGATTCTAAATAGACATCACTTCACTGTTATATCCTCAATAAGATCTAGACCTACAAGCTCCTTTCATCAACATCATTCCAAAATGTTAGAGTACGACACCTCTTTCCATACAATGCTTCATACACTACAATAAAACAGTGTTTTTGCAACGATTTTTAAAACTGCCATGACAAAACCGCCACATTTTTTTTTTAATTTTTTTAAAATATCTTCGAATTAAAAAAATTTCAATTTTTTAGCGGAGGTTTTTTTAAAAAAACCACCACAAAATAATGTTGGTTTTTTCAAAACCATGACAATAAATTAAAAAATATTTTTTAAAAAAATTATTTATTATTTGCAATCAAAATTAGTTTATTATTTATAACTTTAAATATTTTTAACATGTAAATAATTTAATATTTATAATTATTAGTTAATAATATTTTTAAACTGAAAAAAAATCTTCAATAAGTATAAGAACAGACTTCGGCATCAAATAACCGTAACTTCTGATCTGAGAGTCCATTTCAGATTCACAACCAGTCAAAACAAAGTTTATTAAATGAGAAAAAACCATGTGAGATTTAAATCATGTGATAATGAAAGGATAAAAATATATTCAAAATTCAAAAGTTGAAAATCGAACTCGAATGTCAAATGACCATAACTTTTAATCCGTGTATCTATTTGGGATCTACCACTTATCAAATCAAAACCTACGATGATATCTTCGCCGGTTAGGTCTAGTACCAACTCTTTGAGTATTGTACCCATTTTTATTCCGCCAGAAAGGCCCAGAAGACCTCCGGAATAGAGGTTTTACTTGTAAACACCGATTTCTTAAAATTCAAATGGTTATAACATTCGATACATGTGTCTGTTCGGCCAGTATCACATATCATATCGAAGCTCATTTTAGGATCTTAGATTTGACTGGTTGTGGCACTGGAAAAGGAGTCTCAAATCATATTTTATGGTCATTTTACAGTTTTTAGGGTTTTCATAAGTTCTAAATGTTTTATGATTTATTTATTTATTTATTTACATATTTATTATTTATTTATTAATTATTAATTACTAATTAATTAATTGTTATTTTTTATCTATTTTTTATTTATTTAATATTTAATATTTATTTATTTATTTATTATTTAGTTATTATGTCCACATTAATTATTAATTTATTTTTAATTAATTAATTTATTATTTATTATAGGTTTATTATTAATTTATTATTTATTTATTTATTCATTAGTAGTTATTTATTTATTAATTATTAATTATTAATTAATTAATTATTATTTATTTATTAATTATATATTAAATATTAAATTTTGAATTTTAAAAATTAGATATTAATTAATAATTAATAATTAATAATTAATAATTATTAATTATCAATTATTAATCATTAGTTATTAGTTATTATTAATTATTAATTAATTATTTTCTATTTATCTATTTATTTATTTATGTATTTATTTATTTATGATTCATTATTTATTATTTATTATTTATTATTTATTATTTATTCTTTATTCTTTATTCATTATTCATTATTCTTTATTCTTTATTAATTTATTTTTAATTTACTAAATATTAATTTATTAGTCATTTATTATTCATTTATTATTTATTTATTTACTATTTATTGATTATTTATTAATTAAAGATTAAATAGCGACTATTGAATATTAATAATTAGTTATTATTAATTATTAATTAATTATTAAGTATTTAATTATTAATTAATTAATTAATTAATTATATATTTATTTATCTATTTATTTATTTATTATTTAGAATTTATTATTTATTATTTATTATTTATTATTTATTATTTATTATTTATTTATTTATTTTTAATTTATTAAATATTAATTTATTATTTCTTTATTATTAATTTATTATTAATTTTTTTTAATTAATTATTCATTATTCATTATTCATTATTTATTAATAATAAATTAATAATTAATTAATTATTTATAAAATTTTAAATATTAAATATTAAATATTAATTCTTAATGATCAATTATTAATTAATAGTTCTTATTAATCATTAATTATTAATTATTAATTATTAATCATTAATTATTAATTATTTAGTATTTATTATTTAAAATTTAAAATTTAAAATTTATTATTAATTATTAATTATTAATTATTAATTATTTATTATTTACTATTTATTATTTATAATTTATAATTTATAATATATTATTAATTATTAATTATTTAATATTTATTTTTTATCATTTATTTATTATTTATTTCTTTATCTATTATTTATTAATTTATTATTAATTTATTATTTATTTGTCACATATTAAATTACTTTTTATGTGATTTATTATTTATACATTACTTATATATTATATGTTATATATTATATATTATATATTATATATTATATATTATATATTATATATTATATGTTATATATTATGTCTTATATATTATATTTTATATATTATATTTTATATTTTATATATTATAAATTGCTAATTATTAATTATTGATTATTGATTAATCATTATTGATTAATAATTATTGATTAATAATTATTTAGTGTGTAACTATTTGTTTTGTATTACTTGTTTTTCAAATTAATATATATGTGTATAAGTATATTAAATTTGATTTATGGACCACATGAAGAGCCTGCTGGAGTGGTAAAATCTTTAGAGAATAAGAATGAGGTATGAGGTTCAAATCTCACTAAACCCAGAATTTCTATATATTGCATGGGCATGTGCATGGACATGGACTTATGCATGGAGATGGGCATGAGCATAGTAATAATAAATAAATAAATAAATTTATTAATTTAATAATAAATAAATAAATAGCAAAAATATAAAAAAAATTAAAAAATCAAAAAAAAATGAGTTAGCGACGGTTTAAACCGCCACTAAATCATTCTATGACGACTCTAAAAAATCGCCTCTAATTATTTCACAACACACTATTTAGCGACGGTTTAAACTGCCATTAAATGAAAAAAAGTGCTACAAAATACAAATTTTGGCGTAGTGATATGGTGCTATTTGAACTCTTGAATGGAAGCTATTGTTATTTTAAAATTCCACCAAATGTCAATGTAGATCTAACACACCTTGAAATTCAGTCAATCAAAACTTCAACATATCTTTTAATGTTTAAATTGTCCTTTTAGATTGGTCATCAATTAGAGTATGATAGGTGGTGATCAAATTTATTTTAGTGTCAAGACCCTTCAGTAGATTCATTGCAAAATGTTGATGTAAACTGTAGATCACAGTGGGAAACAATTGAAAGAGGTGTTCCATGAAGTGTCACAACTACATTAATATAGTGTTCTATAAAGTTCTCAAGAGGTAGATCTTTCCTTATAATAGGAATATTTGTGGACCTAGTAAAGTGATCAACAATAAATCATATAGAATCATTATTTCTAGGAGTCTTGGGAAATTCAGTGACAATGCCTATAGTAATATCATCCCACTTCCATACAATAATCAGTAGAGGTTTCATGACTCCTATGGGAAGTTGTCTCCCAACCTTTACCATTTGAAAAACCAAGAATCTTGATACATATACTAAAAAAACATGAATTTATCCATGTTTTATGAAAGAATGGTTAAATCTTAATTTAACTGCATTTTTATAGTCGCATTTTAGAACTTATCTAATTAGGACACATTTTAAAATGTCTCTATTTTAGCCACATTTTAAAACATCATTGATTTTTTCATGTTCTAAAACACCACTAAATAGCCTAAAATCTATAAGGCCTTACATTTTTTATATATTTATGGATAATATCCTTTTTAATTAGGTTGAGGGGAACCCTTACATAACCCATAGGACCACTAGGCACATGGCCTAAGTATATGATCCAAAAGGCCTGAAATACCTGAAATCTCAAAATAGTCCCTACCTAGTGTAATTGATATATTTTTATCAAGATCCCAACCCTTGCTTGGTTTTAAATCAAGAAATGCCCCTTGCATAAGTGCATGGTTCCTAGTTTCGATGATAGATGCCATGCCCTATCATTCATCTGATCTGGTAGCCCTACATAGATGGGACCTACACTATGGAAATGAGGTCTGATATATATTTTTTCACTGAGATTCCTATTGCCGCTGCACCATCATAGACGACGCACCCCCACCACCGATACTGAGCCAATTCTGTTATTACCACTATGGACCACCATTCCCATCGGTCGCCACTGCCTAGGCGCATCATCACCATCTTTCGTTGTCTTCATCTGAGCCATCCAGCCATTAACTGACCATTGATCACCGCCTAGATCCTCCACATTTCTTCGTTCTACTGACAATTCCAATAGCACATCTTATCATTGACCATCATTGTCGTTGACGTTGAGAGTCCCCACCCCACAAAGACCTTCTTTCTCCACTGTGGGAATAAATCCATCCTCCCCAAATATTGGGGTTCAGCCAGGATTTGGTCCTAGGATTTGATGCAGGATTACGGGGTGACTTTAACAATAGGCCGAACCCCAAATGCATCATGAAATAGTCACATTTTAAAATGAATTTAAATTATCCCTATTTTAAAACATTGTTACTTTAGCAGCTTTCAAAATATCACTAATTTAACCATATTTTAAACTATGGATAATAAAAGTAATTTATATTTTAAGTGTCTTTTAAATGTTTCAAACGTTAAATAAAAAACTAAAATACACTATATATATATATATTTATAAATGTTATAATTAATTAATTATAAATAAAATTTTATTAAAAATATATATGTAATAATATTACAAATTAATATTTTTTATATAATTATTATATATGTATATATATATATTTACATTTCTATGTGCGTCTCTGTGTATTAATTTATAATAATTTTTATATATTTATTTATTTTTATATATGTGTGTAAATTTATATTTTAATATATATATATAAATATACAAAATTGTTGTTGTTCATATATACAAACAAATATATTAACATATAATATAAATATAACATGCACACACACATTGAGAGAAACACACACACATATACATACATACATAGGTACATACAAACTCATGGACATAAAAGTTAAAACACAATTATAATTAATCGATAATAACAACATATATGACCACTATTAATATATAAATTAGTATATATATAATTATATTTATAATATATATATATATATATATTAATATATATATAATAAAATAAATGATCTTTAATGTATAAGTTAATATATACACAAACACACACACACAAATATATATATATATATATATATATGTGTGTGTGTGTGTGTGTGTGTGTGTAAATTTATTTACAGATAATTGTATTTATAATATATATATATATATTAATAATAACCAAATAAATGATCACTAATGTATAAATTAATATTGTATATATAAATTTAGAAGTATATTTATGAATTTATAAGTATATTTATATATCAATTTATACACACATGTATATATTTATATATGTACATATAAATTACTGTAAATATACTTATATAATTATATATTATTTTATATATTAGTATACATATATAAGTGTATTACCATATTAATTAATATATAAATATATGCATATTAACATAATAATTAAGATATAATTTTATAAGTATAATTATATTAAAACTTATATACATATAATATTATAGATTTATTATATTAATATATACATATATATATACATACATGCATACATGCATATATATTAGTTTGTGTGTGCACACACTTGTGTATTGATATATGTATGTATGTATGTATGTATGTATGTATGTATGTATTTATGTATGTATGTATATGTGTATCTATGTGTATATGTGTATAAATATATATACCTGCATGTATATATTTGTATGTGCATATATTTATATATATGTATGTATTATGTCATACACTAAGGTATATATGTATATTAATATATTAGTTTATATATAAGTTCACGTATATTGATAAATGAATTTATATAAAAATATAAAAATATAAAAATATTAATCAATATATAAATTTATAAATATGAATATATATATATATATATATTAGTATATATATAAGTTAGTATTAATTTTTGATTTAAATGGGTGGGGGGAGATGGTGGAAGGTGGTAGGTGGGGATGGTATGTTGATGGTGGAAGTTGGCAAGCTAGGGTGGCACGAGCAATAGTAGTGAGGGGTTGAGAAAAATTTTAAAAAATCATAATTGAAAAAATATCGACATTTAAAAAAATTATTGATTTTTTTAAATACAGAAATAAAAATACACACGTTTTCATGAAATGTGGATAATTGGTATGTCATTTACCTACATTTATAAAAAAACATAGCTGAATGGTGCATGGGTAAAGTTGATGTATTTAACTGTGTTTATAAACGCTGCAAGCTTAGTAAAATTTATAAATGAAGCTAATTAGAAATGATTACAAATGTGGATAAATTACCAACATAATTTTTCCTGATGTTTTTATGAAACATTGTTAAATGGTTTCACAACATTTATTACCAAAACTAAACAAAAAAATAAAACGTGGTTAAATTCAATTTTTCTTATAGCAGTAGTAAGTAATTTTATGTTTTATATTATCTCTCCAAAAATATTCCATCAAATCTCGATACATTTTGGTGCATCCAGGGTTTATAGTGATATTTGAGTGATGATATTCATATAATAATTCTCTCTTTAACATAGGTATAAATGGATCACATAACCTCTTTAAAAAAATCAATACACCATATTCATAAACAAACTCCTTCAGTTTCCCATCATTAATAGCTTTAATTTTTTTATAAACTCTTTTCATCAACTTGATAACTTTGTTTATTTTCCAATAAGGATGGATTGGAAATCATTTGGAAAATGAGTCATATTTCCTCATACCTAATAATTATAATATCCAACTTTACTAAGTTCATGAATAAATAATCCTTATCAATCTTCATCTTATTCATAACTCCATGATCTTTCATACTCAATACATTAGCTACCTTATTAGTCATCCCAGAATGATAATGTATTGAGTAATCATAATCCATGAGTAACTCTAGCCATCTCATTTGCCTCATTTTAATGTCTTTCTATGAAAATATGTTTTTCAAACTCTTATAATCAATATATATCTCACATTTTCACCATATATATAATTCCTCCATATCTTCAAGGAAAAATTACAATCTCCAACTCAAGATAATGGGTTGGATAGTTCTATTCATGCATCTTTAACTGTATTGATGTATTGAAAATAACTTTATCATTCTGTATAAGGACTCATCATATAACTTTCTTTGATGTGTCATTTTATATCACAAATTCATCCCCTCCCAATTATAATATTAATATATGTGCATTGATCAATATTTTGTTTTAATTTTTAAAATTTTATTTTCATTCCTTTATCCATAAGAACCTAACCCATTTACATATCAACTTGGTTAACAGGTTTTCTAAACTTGTAAAAATTTGAAAAAATTTCCAATAGTAACCAGCTAATCCAAGGAAACTACATACATCAGTTATGTTTTTCAGCCTATGTCATTCTTTGACTACCTATTTATTTTAAGGATCAACTACAATTTCATCCTAAGAGAAAATATGTCCAAGAAAAGGTTTTTTCTGAAACCAAAATTCAAACTTTCTAAACTGCACATATAACACCTTTTCTATAAGAGTCTTAATAATGATTCATAAATGAATCTTAATATCTTCATATATTTTTTAGTATTCCAAGATATCATCAATAATACCATAATGAAATTATAATAATATTCCTTGAACAAAATGTTATTCAGATCCATAAAAACAAAGGGCACATTAGTCAATCAAAGGGTAATTATGAAAAACTCATAATGTTCACACCTCATACAAAATGTTTCATTTTTAATATCTTCCTTTTTAATCATAATTGATGGCACCCAGAACAATGATCAATCTTTGAAGAAAAAATATCTACTTGAATTTGATCAAATAATTCATAAATTTGAGGTAGATGATACTTGTTCTACTCAGTAATGACTTTGATTTCTCGATAATCAACAAACAAACTCATAGACTAATCCTTCTTTTTCACAAACAGAATATGAGCTCCCCAAGGAGAAATACTGGGGGTGTATAAATCCATTATCACATAACTCATGAATTTGTTTCTTTAACTTCACTCACTCTACTGTGGTCATTCTGTAGGGAGTCTTATATATAGGTTTCATATCAAGGATGATTTCAATAGAAAACTAAAATTCATGATCAGGTAGATTTATTTGTAGTTATCAAAGAAATACATTATTTCATTCTTGTGTAATAATATCATATTCTCTCCTATGGTTACATTTTCCATCCATAGGTTGTGTCTAATATTCTCCAAGAATTTCATTAAGGAGAGTTATTAAGGGTGGATCTCAACATGATTCAGATTATGAATTATTTTCTCTAAAGATATGGAATTCCATATTTTCATCATAAATCATGATATAATTCTCTTGACAATAAATTTTTTCATTATACTTTGAATTTCAATTCATACCAATAATTATATCACAGTCTTCCATAGTTATAATAATCAAATTTTTGAATATGTTATGTCCATGCATCATAATGGTGATTTACTGACATATATTTGTTGTAACAATATCTCCTCTTGGTGTCTTGATATATAACTATCTTAAAATAATGAAATATTTAATTTTCTTGGTAAAAATGGAAGATTTAAAAGAGTATGAGGATTGAAAATCAAATAAAGAATTATCTAAATTTGAAGTTATAATTAAAGTACATGTCTTCACATTGTTAGGAACTTAAAATTGAACTATATTAATTTCATAAGCTTGGTCTTATAACCTTAGCATCTTCTATGTTAAGTTCTCTTAGCATTGGTTGACATAGTTCCTCATCTCCTTACAGTAAAAGCACTGCACTTTGATAGATTTCCCCTTACCGATGAATTCAAGAGCATGATGGTCTTTCTTTTCACACTTGTAGCAAACTTTTGTTCCCTCCAAGCATGTACTAGGGTGTTTCTTTCCAAAAGTGTCACATTATTGAAATTACCCTATCCCCTTCCCCCCTGGTAAGTTTTTACATCATGAGGTAGTCATTCATCCTATAATTTTATTTCTTTCCTTCAATATCATATGTCTTGGAGAATTCTTTCTCTATCTTGATAGAACATCATACTATATCCTCATATGATGAGAATGTTTAGAAGACTATTTCCCTTTGAAGGATTTAACTTATCCCATCAAATAAATAATCAATCCTACTCTTTGGATTACATACATAGTCTACAACGTGTCTTGTTAGTGTTGTAAAGTTGGATTTATACATAGAAAAAGTTTCCTCTCACTTTTGTCTTAGAATCAAGAATTGTCTCTCTATAACTACTCATTTCTTGCATGGAAAATATTTTCTATATGAAAGGTACCTTAAAATCCTTCCACTTCATTCTTGTTATTTCCTCCACATCCTTAGTGTTTTTAATCAATGACCAACACTGACCCACATCCTTTGTGAGATGATAAACTATCATGAAAATCTAATCTCTTCCATTACTTTCCAAAGAAATAAATATCTCCTCTAAGATACTTATCCACTGGTTAAATACTAGTGGATTTGTGTTTTAATGGATTTATAGAGGCTAGTGTCTCATGAAATGGTCTAACATTGGTTCAAAGAATTTTGGATAAAAAGGATTCTCTATATATGAAATGTTATTGGTCATAACTTGAATCAGTTTCCCCAATATAGTTATAATTTTTTCATCTCTTTGTCTAGATTAGTTTTCATTCCCATAAGGGTAATACCTACATATATTACATGAATTGATTCAGTTCCTTCCACTAGGAATAATTTCTAAATATTGGCTTGTACTAAATTAGTTCATAACATTGTGAATTTTAAATCATAGTATATAATTCAAAATTTGGTGCAACGCAGAACATAAATTGGAAAATTATTCATACCTAATACCATAATCATAAACTTATTATCATTGGGAATATCCTCAAATCAATATATATATATATATTTTAAAATCCTTAATAATTTTTTATAAAGAGCATGTGAATCAACCAAATCATATCCCATAGGAGTGTCTAGCCAGCTGTGTAGTGTTATTCTCATTCATTGTTCACTAGTGATGATTGAGTAAACACTCAATACGCCCCTTCAATATTTGTTACCCCTATGCGAATCTATTTCACAACCGCATCCACTTTCCAGTTTATAGATAGAAATCTATTTTCAATAAAATCACACAATATTTACTTTAACAAAACTCTATGAATGTATTATATACTTAGACTTATCCTCAGAGTCTTTCATAGGGTTATGTTATCTAATATATTCTTTTCTAATATAGTTCTTAAGGTTTATACTGAACCTTCTCTAATATCAACTGTAATAACCCTTAATCCAGTAGCTCAAAATTAGTGTTTACTTTATAACATTTGAACTAGATATAAGTAATTGTATCCCAATGGATCAATTAGTTTGGTAACCTTGGAAAACTAGATACATGATTGAAATCTCATATTTAATTTGAAATTATAAAATCCAACCTAATATTTTCTTTGATAACATTATTACTTCTTCTAATATATGCTTCAGTATTAATCATAGTACACATCCGGACATCTTGGGGAAAGGAAACATAACAAAAGGGAAATCTTATATGCTTAGTAATACAATGTGTATAGTGGAAGCCATCGTAGAATAAATATGACATGAATATTAGGGAGGGAATAAATGATGATCAAATAATTCCATATAAATAATCATATTATCTTAAAACTTTTCCATGGATAACATAATATTATGAATAATCACCTTGACATCTATAACTAATTTCATATTGATGGGATGCATAATTTAAGTCATCTTAAACTTACTATCAATGCCTCATCCAAAAACATCACTTAAATGGGAAGGCATATGAAAAATACCCAAAAACATTTGTCTTAAGAGACATACCAATTCATAAAGAGGAATATGCAATTCTTGGACTCACCCATCCTTTAATAAGACATATGGATTCATTATACGAATAAATAATATAACATAATTAATAGTAATTAATAAATATATGTTCATTATGCTATATTATATTTTGAAAGAAAAATTTATTTAAAATAATTTAATATCAACTATTACATTCCTAATATCCTAAACACATGTGAAGGGGAGATTATATAAAAATATGAAAAATAAAATAGCCCTGGAATGGAAGTTACAAACCACTAAAGTGGATGACCTGATACACCCAACCAAATTCTTATACATGCTCCATTAATATCGAAAAGAAAAATGAATTCATGCGCTAAGAATGGGATTGGAGTATACAGAGAACATTTTCTAGCTGTCCAACGTAATAAAAATATCCCAATTCTGAGGTATATATAGTTAAAAATCAGTTTATAATATAAACCAGAGGATATATAGAACATAATAGATCCACTAAACATTCTATGAATTTTCCAGACCTCATTTCCATCAGGATCTTTCATCATTTCCTTCTAGAGGTCCATCGTTGAATTTTGTTGGTTCAGACACCTTCTTACTCAACATTTTTGTACTGGTTAGTTTTAAATAATTTTGAATAGACAGAAATGGAAAGGCATTAATTTAGCAATATGGAATTTTATTGGTAATAAGAAATGATATATTACAAATAAAAAATCCATTATTAGTTTGATCAAAATTTGATCCCTATACCTTATGAAATAATCAAGTTTCTCCTTAAACATAGAAGTGGATTGTTAGATCTCAGAGTTCATGTTTTCCAGCATAGATTGCAGTATCAGATCCCTCTATCTTGCAAACTTTACAATATCATACATGAATGGTGAAATGGATGGATTTGGAGTTAATATAAGGATGAAAAATTCATATATTCCTTGTTTATGCTTTACAATACTACAAAATCCCATCTAACAACTAGTCATCAATTAGACAATAAAAACTAATGACATAAATCCAACAACCAATGTACTGATTAATGTTTGGTAATTTACATACTATTTTAAAAAAATTTAAAACTATACCGAGTCAAAGTGGCATAAAGATAATTTAGAAAAATAAAAAAATGCTGAAGAAGATTCCAAGTTAATGAAAAAAATCATTGACTCCACAATAGAGTTATTTGTAGGTAGACATCCCCCGTATACAATTTTGAAAAATAACAACAAAATCTACAACTATAACAAAAAAAAATATTCCATACTAGTATATTTACATAACTTCAATATCAAAATAGTGTAAAATTTATGTGAAGGGGGAAGGGTGTACCAAACACATGTCACACACCAAACCCCATAAGAATCAAATTGTTTTATTGCTAACATAAGTCAAAATAATAGAACTAAGAAAAAAAATACAAAATTAAAGAAATTAGTTAAGGAAAACAAAGATTTAACATGAATTAGTAACATGGGGACCAATTTATATGACAAGAAAACCACCTAGAACACAATAATTTTATTAATGATGAAGGAAAGAAAACGCTAAAAGGTGAACAAACTGACAGGAACCAAGGAAACATGAACAAAAGTGAAAAAGATGTACAAATTTCAAAATGAAAAAAACTAAATCTAATACTTATAGTTACAGAAACACTATGGTTTGGCCATACTGATCACTTTGATATGGTGTGAGTGGCTGAAACACGTCAGAGTCTGAAGATTCTTCTTCCCTCTGAGATTGCAGAAACAATTACTAAAGATGGATGCACATCTTCCTCCTCAGAAGGATGTTTCCTCCACCATAGATCCAATAATGAGATGGAGTCAGAGGAGTGAAATAATCCCGGACTGAGCACCATCAAAGAAAAAAGTGAGCAAGGGTTTTTCTAAAGGAATACTATGATCCATATCCAGGAGTGGGAGAGCCAAATTAATGAGATGCTGAAGAAATGCCAAGTAGGTGTGATCAAACCCCCTGACATCATCTTACATCACTAGAATAGAATGACCAATTAATAGTTTCCATGCGCATGTCAATGAAATATATTCCCATAAGAACAATGATGCAAATGAAAAAATGGATGAAAAAGATACAAAGGGCAGTGAAGAAAACCAATGACCTGGTATAAAGCCACAGTGGATTTCCACAGTGTCACAGGGGCACATTAGCAGTTGTTCCACCGAAGGCCATGACCCATACAAAGAGATTCCCACACAAAATTAACTAGTCCCAATAGAAAATCACAACCGAAGAGGTATAATTTGAGCAGAATAATAAAATAAAATAAAATAATTTTTCATGTCATGAATAATCAATGTAAATGGAAGAATGTAACATGGAAAATTTCAATATGAAAACATTAAAATAAAAACCTTAATTCCCAAATATCTACCATTTTCAATTGAAATTGTAAATGTTCTTGTTTCTATAGTTATTGAATCATAATAAAGTTCAATCTATATAAAAAACATGAACTTTGAAAATACAACGACTTTAGTAAAACTATCAGCCGAGTTTTATTTAGTTTGTATCTTATTGACACACACATTTCTTGATTGTATAATATCACTAATAAATTTATTCTAACATAAATATTTTTGTAATTACCATTTAATACAACGTCCTTGGAAAAATAAAGTGTATACTAGCTAACCGAATAAATACAAATTGCATAATTAAAGAGATTGAGTTGAGAAGTCAAGCCTTTAATTCATAGGGCTTATTTTACTACCATAGTCAAGGAAATGTACTTAGATTTCGTGGTTGAATAAAAAACCACATATTGTTTGTTTCACTTCCAGGAAATATAACCACCACAAATAGAAAAAAAACCAGTTAAGAACTTATGAGTGTCAGTATTTCCATCATAGTTAGCATCTGCATAACCAAAAATAATTTAAACCATATCCATGTTTCTACCATAAAATAATGAAATATTTAAAGTATAATAGAGGTATCATAAAATACACTTAAGGTCATACCAATGTGTCTTCCCAGGTGTGGCCATAAATCTTCTTAATGTGCATATTTCATAGATAATATCAGGGATGAGAAAAATCCTAAAGTATATAATTCCATCCAAAATATTATCATAAGGAATTTTATACATAAATCAAATTCCATCTTCATAAGTAGGTAATTTTGTTAAATAAATTTTAAAAATTCTGTCCAAGAGGTATATTAACAGTCTTTAGAGATTCAAATATATTTCTATTGATAATCCTTAAAATGTAATCATGTAAAGATAAGTAAAGAAATTTATTTGGTCTATCTATAATGATTTAAACACCTAATATTGTCTTAGATGCGTGTAGGTTTTTTATTTCAAAATAAGTTGGAGTCTCATCTTCATCATCCTGTTCTAAGGTTGTTTTAGTGTTTCTAGATATTTAATACTTAGTTTTAGGAGAGGAATAATCATGTAAAACAAAGTCCTTAGTCATTATGCATGTTTTGTATCCAGGTTTATCCACCTAGAGTTTGTACCTAGGAACACCCTTGGGATATCCCATAAAAATTCATTTTAGAGATCTTGGTTATAGTTTATCGGTTTTAACATTAGCATATATTGTACAATCAATTTCACTTAAGTAAGTATAAGAAGGGGGATTACCATTCCACAATTTCATAGGTGGTTTGAATTGATTGGAAGATGAAGGAAAACTATTTTTAGGTAAGAAGTTGTGCTAACAAACTATTCCCAAAAAGGATTTGGTAAGAACTTAAGAATAAAATAATGCTTTGAACTCTTTATAAGATAGTCTTATTCATTCAATCTACCAGGAAATGTTTTTGGGAATTTTCACTAACATTTCTATGCCCTTTAATGCCTTCAGTTTTACAAAAATGAATGAATTCATTAGACAAGTATTCAAGACCATTATCAAATCTTGGGGATTTTATTTTCTTCCAAATTTGGTTTTCAACAAAAAATTTCTAGGTTTTTGAAGTTTGGAAAACATAAGATTTATTTTCTATAATTTAAATCCATAATTTTCTAAAAAATTCATATATGAAGGTGATAAAATAAGAACCTCAACTATGGGAGGTAGTCATAGATGTCCCCCATTAGGTTGAATGAATGTATTCAAGGGGTCTGAAAACATTAAAAGAGTACATATTAAAGGTAACTCTCTTGGCCTTTCCCATCACATAATATTCACAAAATTGAATATTATAAGGTTTGATATCACTCAATAGACCTTGATTATTTAGTTCCTCTAAACCTTTAGAGCTAACATGTCCCAATATTCTATTCCAAAGCATAGTATTATCAGTGTTGGTATTGTAGACACTACCCAATTGCCTTGAATGGGTCTTCCAATTCAATATGTATAACCCACTGACAAGAGACCATTTTATTATAGATCTAGAGCCTTTAGATATTTTAGGGAAACCTTTTTCCGTCCTAATAGAAATCCCTTTTTAGTCTAATATCCCTAAGGAAATAAGGTTTCTATATAGGTTGGGAATTCACCTTACATTAAGTAAGGTAATAATGGAATGATCATGTCACGACCCGTCCCTCGGGGCCCGTGCCATGACTACCCCAAGCCCGCCTTCCATAGGCCAGGGGCTGGAGACTAGCACCGAAAGGCATATTTCCTAAAACTGAGAAGGAATTGCTTTTATAACCTATAAACACATGCAACCAAGCACATAACGAGATACGAACACAAGTAAAACTATATAGAAAAAAGAGTACTGAATGTAAGAGGGGATGAAATACATGACCAACAGTAAAGGTACAAGTAAAACTGAATTACAATACAACTGAAGAAAGAGAAAGACAGCTACGAGGTTGTCCTCTGAGGTTTCTACATGAACGGGAGGTACAGATCACCTCCTCAGCACTTCACATCCTCCTGTCTCCACTGCATACTGACATGTCGTATGGTACACCTACAGGCACCGTACAGTCCTGGTACCCTCATATGCAGTCAGCGCTGTCCGTCATCTGCACCAAATACAACAAGGTGAAAGCATATCCCATGTAGGGGTGAGTCCTCAAGGTCTCCAAAAATCCAAACAGGATAAACCACAAAGCATGAAATCAACTAACAACCCTACTTAGGTATATGCCCATACATATACCTAAGTAATCAAGTATGCCCATCTCAATCAGTAGGAAACATAGAGTCTAACTCAAAAGCCCAAGATCAACTGTTCCAAAAAGGGAGGAGTACCACAAATGTAAGTACCACACAGGTATTCCACATAGAAGAATACCACCAAGGTATTACCACAAAGGGAAAGTACCTCACAGGTACAGACTCATCTCACACAAGGTATATATTAGGTACAATAGTTAAGATGATTAGATGTAACTACTGAATCATCTTACTCTGTTAAAAGGTAGAACCAAAAAGGATCCTAAATCATCATCAGACCCAAATAGGATCATAGTACATCGTCAGACCCACACAGGAACCTAGTACCTCACCAGACCCACACAGGATCCTAGTACATCGTCAGAGCCACCTACAGAGTTCCCGCACTAAGCCCGATTATCTCCGGGAGAGTCTGCTCCTCAAGCTACTGGTCAATACTCCAACTTTAATGAAGTCCCATGAATAAGTATCCCAAAGGACTGCCACATCATAGGGGTCTCAATTCAACAGAAGGTGCGTCAAACAGATGCTCAGTCTATAAGTTATTAGCCTTTTAGTCCTGGGGCCCAGTTGGATTCATGCTCGATCCAACCCGACCATTACCCTAATTTATCCAAATCTCCAATGAGGTATACCAAAGGGACTATCTCACTCCAAGGTTTATAGCACTGGTGACGGTTCATCAAACGGACACTCGGTGCCAAAGTTATGGCCAAAAGAGTGGAAAAGGGTTAAAGCTAGTCCCGGTCCGATTTGGCCTGGCCGGGGCCGACCTGACCCGGTTTGGGTCGACCCGGACCGCTGGGTCAGGCCTAGCATGGCATCTCATTCTAGCGGTGCGGCGTCCATGGAGCGGCGTGCGGGCCACGAGGGGGGGGGGGGGGGGGGGGTGCGGCGCAGGGGACCGCGGGGCAGCGCAAGGGGTGCGGGGGGCCGCAGTGGGGCACGGGGGGCAGAGGTGCAGCGCGGGGATGTGGGCTGGTGCAGAGGGCGGCGTGGCAGTGCGTGGGACGAGGCGCGACATGGGGGCCATAGGGCGGCGCGAAGTCGGGGGCGGTGCGGGGGCCACAGGGCGGTTCAGAGGCCGCGGGGTGGCACTGGGGTCGTGGGGAGGCACGAGGGCTAGGGGGCGGCGCAGGGGCCGTGGGGCGGCCCGGGGGCCGTGGGGAGGTGTGGGGGCTGTGGGGCAGAGTGGGGGACACTGGGCGGCGCGGGGGCCGTGGGGCGTGGGGGGGGGGGGGTCCCAGTGTGGCGGGGCGACTGCAGTTGCGCCATCATCTTCATTGCATTTGGAGGGGTGACAACCGCCGTATCCGTGTCCCATAGGTGCCATTCGGTGGCACCGATCACCTCCTTCTTCCATTGCAAGGAACACAACAAACAAACAAGAAAATTGCAGAGAGGTCAGGCCATGTTTGTTTGGCCCTCACCCTATGTGTTAGGGTGGTAGAAAGTGGGTTAATAAATCTTGTATGAAGAACATCAAAACAGAAAACCTCCAGAAATGATTATTCCCAAACCTGCAAAATGAAATCATCCACGGATCAACTAGTAATAGAGTTGATCCGCGTTCTTTGCTTAGAAGGGAAGAACATGGGAATCCATAATCACACATAATTAAACCCCTACCTCGAAGGTTTGTTGATGAAGGTCATGAGGAAGGAGACGAAGTCGTTGGGGATAATGGCGTTGGCGTTCATTGCTTTCGCAAGATGCTTCTGAAGTTGGCTCGAACATCGTCCTCATTCTTCAATTTTGGAGTACATTCTTCGTTGGAGGATGAACAATCCCTCCAAGGTTCTCTCCCAATTTTCCTTTTCCAACCCTTTCCCCAATTCCACCAAAAATGAAAATCCAACATAATTTTAATTAAGTAGATCAATTATGTTGGCACAATTAAATTACTGACACATCTCATTAATTTTTATTTGGCACCAACAATTAAATGGGGAGTTGGCATAATTGATTAAGGGATGTTGAGAGGTTTTCTCCCATTAAAGGGGTTCGGGTGGTCCCCACCACTAGAATTCAAATTGGTAGGTTTTAAGATCGGTGGTCCCCACATCCATAACCTTCACATGGGAGTTTCAAATAAAAATAAAAATGATAAAAAAAATTTATTTTTATTTTTCCACAAAAAAGTGAAAACTATCTTTCACCCTTGACCTACTATAGTCGAGGTGATGGTCTCCTTAAGCAAATATCAGCGCTGTGAGTTCAACGATGCCCTCAAATTTCAATTCCGAGCAACGGTTAAAAAGTTACCAAAACCTGTTCATTTGTTTACTTAACATACAAAAACAAAGTTCAGAAATTTATTTCAGGCACACCAGGCCTCAGAATCATGTGCCATCAATTTTCATGGACTCGTAAAATTCCCATATACTAATAAAATTTACATGGAAATTCCAGGTCATTAAATTTTCCCCACCTCAGATCTTTGCGTCCCCAAAATCCACACCACAAAACTAGGAAAACAAGAGGGGGTACTGAGCACGAATTTGATCATCCCACTCCCATGTGCTCTCCTGGAGCTTCCCGTGCTGGCAGCGAACGTGCACCCGAGGTATCGACCACCCACAGAGGACCCACTCCTGTCGATCCTCAATATCTACTGGAACCTCTGTAAAAGTGACCCCATCGTCGACATCCAGCTCGTCATGGTCGATGATGTGAGAAAGGTCATGCACGTATCTCCTCATATGAGATATGTGGAAGATGTTGTGCACCCTGTGCAAATAATGAGGAAGTGATAAGTGGTAAGACACCTATCCAACTTTTCTGAGGACCTGAAAGGGTCTAATGAAACATAGAGATTACTTGCCGCCTCTGCCAAATCTCCGTAAACCTTGTCAGGGTGAGACCCATAGAAATATGTGTTCTCCATCCTCGAACTCCAGAGGTCTCCGTCTCCTATCGGCATGACACGTTTGCTTGCTCTGTGCATTATTCATCTCCTCCTGGATGATCTGAACTTTCTTTGTGGTAGCCCATACAATCTCTCGTCCCACGAGTGCTGACTCCCCTGGGTCAGTCCATCACAAAGGTGATATGCAAGGTCGTTCGTTCAATGCCTCAAAAGTTCCCATCCCAATGGTGGCATGATATCTATTTTTGTACGCAAAATACACCAAGGGAAATTGATCCTCCCATCTACGACCAAAATTGAACAAGCACACAACATGCCCTTGAGGGTCTAAAGGGTCCGCTCAGTCTGGCCATACTTCAGAGGATGGAAGGCAGTGCTCAAAATAAGTTCTATCACAAAATCCTCCTGCAACCCCTTCCACAGCCAGGATGTGAAATGTGTATTAGGATTAGAGACAATCGTCAAGGGTACTCTATGTAGCCGCATAATATCCCACACATAGAGTCGTCCTAAGCTCTCTACTAAACCCTACTCTCTGATCGGTAGGAAGTGGGCCGACTTGGTGAGTCAGTCGATGATCACCCATATAGAATCATGACCTCTACATGTACGTGGAAGTCCTATCACAAAGTACATGGATATCCCATCTCAAATACACTATGGGACCTATAAAGGCTTAACCAAGCTTGCTGGTACCTGATGCTCCGCTTTCATTTTCTAACAAGTGAGGTACTGAGAGACAAACTCTGCTACTGCTTTCTTCATTCCCAGCCACCAGTGCTATTGTCAGAGATCCTGGTACATCTTCGCCACTCTTGGATGTATGGATAGAGGGGATGTGTGGAACTCCCTCAACACTTCCTCCCGAAGTGACACTGGTACCATTGTACGTCCTCTGAAGAGAACGATGTACTCCCCACCTTCATAAAATCCATTAGGTGCATGTCCTGTGGATATCTGAGCACGTCGAGCCTCGCAGTTAGTGTCCCCACACTTCACCTTCCTGACTCACTGATGTAGTGGGGGAGTGACTGTAAGTGACTAAAGAAAAGATGCTCCATCCCGATCCACAAAGGATATCTACAAAGCGGCTAGCTTCTCTGTCGCCTCACCTAGAAGCTATATAACAAATCATCTGTAGAGTGTATCTGCCACAACATTCCCCTTCCTAGGAGTATAGACTATCTCAAAGTCATAGTCCTAGAGGGACTCAATCCAACCTCGCTGTCTCAGGTTCAGATCCTTCTGAGAGAATATATACTTGAGACTTTTGTGATTAGAGTACACTATAAAATGCTCACCCATCAAGTAATGTCGCAACATCTTCAAGGCGAATACCACTACATCTAACTCTAGGTCATGGGTAGAATATTTCTTCTCATGTTGTCTTAGCTGTCAAGAACCTTATTCGATCACTGCTCGATCTTTCCCCAGGAAGCATCTGGGCCCGGTCCTTGATGCGTCGTAGTAGACTACATACCCAACTCCCTCCTCTGGTAGCCTCAAGGTGTGTTCACAAGCCAGCCTTTGCCTCAGCTTCTGAAAAATCATCTGGTATATCCTTGACCACACAAAGGGTTTCCCATTCTTCGTTAACACTGATAAAGGTGGTATGACTCTGGAGAAACCTGGCACAAATATCTGGTAGTATCTTGCCAAACCTAGGAAACTTCGTACCTTCGTCACACTCCTGGGTGGCTCCCAAGCATGTACCACCTCAATATTCACTATATCCACTTCAACTTTGACCTCCGATATGACATGTCCTAGAAAGTGAAGCTCTCAGATCCAGAACTGGCACTACGAGAGCTTACCGTAAAGTTAGTGCTCTCAGGGAGTGTCCAGAACTACCTACAAGTGATCGACATGCTCCACCTCAGTAGCTGAGTAGATCAGAATGTCATCGATGAAGAATACTACCAAGCGATCAAGGTATAACTGTAAGATCTTGTTCATGAGTCCCATGAAAACTATTGGGGCGTTGGTCATAACAAATGGAATAACTAAGAACTCGTAATGGATGTACCAACATCTGAAATCCATCTTCTGCACATCCTCATATCTCACTCTAAGCTGGTGATAGCATGATCTGAGGTCTATCTTCGAGAACCACCGTGCTCCCTTCAGCTGATCAAAGTGGTTGTCAATCCTTAGTTGTGGGTACTTGTTCTTCAGGGTCTCCTGGTTTAGGTTCTGATAGTCAACACAAAGTCTCAAGCTCCCATCTGCCTTCTTGGCGAACAAAATTGGTGCTACCCAAGGAGAAACACTGGGTGGAATGAATCCCTTCCCCTGTAAGTCCTCCAACTGTACCCTATAGGTTCCAGGTACAATAGAAGCGCATTGGTGGGTTTTCCAAACTTTTATTTTAGCATTAAACAATGTTCAAACTGAGATCCATCACAATATAAAATTCCATATCTTCAGAATAGAATGAAGAACGAAAAAAAGAGGGGGTCCCAGAACTATAAAGATAAGATCATCATATGTTGGTTATAATTAATTTAGTTAATTCAGAATAATTACCTTGGTGGAATTCATTCTTCATTGATGTCTCCGGTCACAATCCAGTGTGATCTATCATTGTGTCATAGAATCCAAGTATAGGATTCCTCTAGAGGTGATCCCCATGTGCTCCATGTATATCTGGATGTCGTCGAAGGGATCTCTGGGTGCTACCATGGAAGAACATTCACTTACGATGTCCACCATCGATCACCTTGATCCGGTGGTGGTGAATCTCTCTCGGTCTTGAGAGTGTTCTTGGAGGAATTAGTTGTTTCGACCTTGAAAGAATTCTCCAGAATTGTTGTGCACAACGATTCTCTCTTGAAAAGTGTTGGGGTTGTGAGGATATTTATAATCGGGTTTGAGGTTATAGAGTTATGATAATAAATAAACGTGTTTCACATTTTATTTAATTAATTAACTCTTATTGAAAACCCCCATGTCAAATTATTAATTCCTTGACATGCGCCCATGCTGATTATAATAAATATCATTTAATAAAACAATATTATATCCTCAAAATCCCAACTGGAAAAACTACACGTCATGTAATCATTAATACAGGGTGTGTACTCATTTTCCATAAAACTACATGGTGTGTATATTTAATATACATTTCATGTACTTTCATTTTCCATTTTTCTCTATTTCCTCCACCACATTTATTAGTCCTTGAGTAATGGATATTTATTTCTTAAATAAATGTAACTGCATTACTCACTAATAAATATATATTATTTTTTCCACAATATATTCTCTCAAATAACTAGTGTCAAAATAAATGCGACCAGACATCCTTAAATAATTATTAAACCACAGTCAGGAATAATCTTTATTTAAATTGTTAAATTAATATTTAACTGAGATACATGGACACACTTAGTGCGTGACCCTCTAGGCCTCTTTCTCAGTGGAATTAGGTGGAGCCTGCCTAAAGTACAAGGTTAGCGTCTAGCAACATGCCAAGGCACCCATAGAGAAAGACGTTAACACCTCAATGACATGTCACCTCATACGAATGCTTACCATGTAATATAATCCCTTTGTATCGATATCTCAAATCAAACAGGTTGCATGCTAGTGCCATCAACCCATGTGCTCGATTATTCCTTCTTTGAATTTCCAGAATTGAACTCGCCCATACCTTACCATGGCCATGGATTTATTTAGGCTATATCCATTCCATCAAAGGGCCTAATATATCTACTTCCATTATGGAATAGAAGGGACAAATCCTTTCTTGCATTATTTATTAATGAAGTATTACTCATGACGCACCCAACGTATCCCACCTCGCTGTGAACAGTGTGTCATCACAGTTTTTGTCAATGCATCAAAGTGCACGAGTTGTAATACCCATTAACAATAATCATAAAGTCTAAGGAATAATACACACATCCTCATATAGGAACATCCAATGACACTATGAAATGTGGATTTCCTACTAGCGGGTCTCATTCTCATAATATCCTTCTGGATATTACCAAGGGCTCACACCATGAGAAGGTGCCTCAAAGTTTTATGATTCCTCACCCATAAGGGAATGTATTATTTGTGTCCCTCAAATAACATCATCCGGCCATATAACATATATTCAAGAGCAGTTTTATGGAACTTCCGGGTTCCCATCATAACAGGGATCCTCTATGACCCTTTAATGCAATAGCTATACATGGGACATTATCCCATGCATTTTCACATAGAAGAACAATCAAGTTGTGATAAGATGATTATTTAATGAATAAAGTAAAAAGTAGTTGGTTCTAGGCCACTAACTCCAACATACCCGTATCTCTCGAAGCTCCACGGGAGCCATCTGATATGCTGGTGTAGATATCGATACTGTCTCGGGGTACAAGTCAATGTAAAATTCCACCTCTCTGTGAGGATGTAGACCCATAAAATTATCAGGGAAGACATCTACATACTGGTCCACTACAACAAGATAGCTCAAACTCTCCACATCAACCACTCTGAGGGTAAGGCTATCCAACTGATGAGTGATCGACTGCACTCTCTTCTGAGTAAGTCCATTATGTGCTACAAAGGCTCCCTTCTCACAGGTGAAGGTAAAACTGGTCCCATCCTTGTAGACACACCGCACTTTGTGCCTAATATAGTCAATCTGAGAATGAACTGTAGATAACCAGTCCATACCCAAGATGATGTCGTAAGGCCTCGACACCGCAACTAGGAGATCCCAGCCGAAGCTCTCGCCTTCTAGAGTAATATCACACTGCCGAAACCAGTGCGTAATCATCAAATCCTCTCCAGTAGGAGTCTTTAGCCATAAGGATCGAGCCAATTAATCCTTAATAATTTTTGATCTCCGAATGAGGGTAGTGGAAATAAGAGAATGACTGGCCCATGTGTCTTTAAGTACTGCAACTAAGGTGGAGCAGACACAGATCATACCTCATATTATCTCCAGAGAACCATGATCATAGGCCTCAACTGCATGGATCTGAGCTCGCCCCTTTCCACCTGCTCCCTACAGTCAGGGTGGACCTCTTGGTGGTGGTGGCAGTAACATCTTGAATCTTCGCCCATCGCCAGCTGCACGACCAGCTCCTCTGCCACGTCCACCTGCTCCCTATGAACCTACTCATTTAAACATCTATCTCTACCTGGGTGGTCCCTCGACTATCTACATATCATCAGTACAACGGTTCGGATAGTCACGAGCCATGTGACCCTTCCCACCGCATGTGAAACACTGCCTATTCCTTGCATGACTAACTCTGTCTCTTGTTCCCCGTACAACTGATCCTAAGTCATCCGGTCGTCCACCTGTAGGTCTGGTTATCTTGGTCCTCTATGACATATGTCTTCTGATAGATCTAGAAGAATCCTCTACGTGATGTCCGGTGGTGGGTTTTTCTGCTGGAGACTGCTCATCAAGAAAACTCTCCACTAAGATGGCTCGCTATAACACCCCAGCCTACGTCGGGATGTTGAGAGAAATCATAGAAGCACCAAACTCCCGCCTGAGCTCATGCTCAAAGGCCCAGGCTTGGAAGAATGGGTCCTAAACCATATCAATGGAGTATCATGAGAGGTCAGTGAACCTCGCTTAGTACTGAGCCACAGTCATGCTGCCCTGCGGCAGATGAAGAAGCTTTTGTATGCGTACTGCACAAAGAGTCTCTGAGACAATCTCTGCCCGAAACAGGCTCTCAAAGTCTGCCTAGAGAAGTGTCCCCTCGTCATGAACATGGAAAATCAAGATCCACCATCTGCCTACTATTTCATATAGAATACTAGTGGCAAGGATCACCATAAGATCAGCTGGTGTCCCTAACAGTCGGAAGACTGTCACCATAGCCTCCAACCAATCCTCAACCGCCTGTGGGTCCGTCTCTCCCCTGAACCTTGGTGGCCTATGGCGCTGGAACTCGTGAAATGTGCTCAAGAGGCATGCACCCTATGATGTTTGGGATTCAAGAATCATTGGACTAATGGGTATTGGTAATACTATTATCTCTGCTAGTGCCTCTACTAGAAGAGGGCCCGACACCGAGACCTCATCGCTCATGGGGATATCAGTGCGTGCTATATCCAGAACCCTAGTTGGATGTTTGCATGGAGGAATCCTAAAAAGCTACGATCAATAAGTTATACCTAGTCAGCTGAATCAAATAGTTCACAAAAAAGACTCTTCAAAAGACACACACAATTAGTGTTTTCAGGCACTGAGTCGGAAATCTGAAGTCAATGTCCTGGTGTATAGATACGTTGGCCGCTGCACCAACAATGGATTCCCTAAAACAATAACCACACTCACTACACTTAACACTATTGCCGTTAAAAAGATCAGAGTCCTATGTTCTATGGTAGAACCGACTCCTCTGGTACCAATCTGTCACGACCTGTCCCCTGGGGCCCGTAAGTGACTACCACAAGCCCGCATTTCATAAGCCAGGGGCTAGCGGCTAGCACCGAAAGGCGTATTCCCTAAAACCGAGATGGAACTGCCTTTATAACCTATAAACACATGAAACCAAGCACATAGTGAGATATAAACACAAGTAAAACTATATAGAAAAAAGAGTGCGGAATGTAAGAGGGGCTGAAATACAAGGCCAACAGTAAAGGTACAAGTACAACTGAAATACAATACAACTAAAGAAAGAGAAAGACAGCTACCGGGTCATCCTAAGAGGTTCCTACCTAAAGGGTAGGTATAAATTGCCTCCTCAGAGATCCACGTCCACTCGTCTCCTCTACATACTGACACGCCGTATTGTCCACCTCTAGGCACTGTCCATTTCTGGTACCCTCATCCTTAGTCAGTGCTGTCCGTCGTCTGCACCAAACACAACAAGATGCGGGCATAACCCGTGCAGGGGTGTGTATAACGATACTCAATAGGGACCCCAAGACCCTCAAGGTATCACAAAGTTCACAAAGGATAAACCACAAAGCATGAAATCAATTAACAACCCTACTTAGGTATATTCCCATACATATACCTAAGTTATTACATATGACCATCTCAATCATGAGGAAATACAGAGTCCAACTAAAAATCCCAAGCACAATTGTTCCAAAAAGAAAGGAGTAACACGAAGGTAAGTACCATAGAGTTACGCCACATAGAAGAATTCCACCAAGGTATTACCACAAAAGTAAAGTACCTCATAGGTACGAACTCAGCTCCCACCAGGTATATCTTAGGTACAGTAGTAAAGATGATTAGATGTAACTACTGAATCATCTTACTCTGTTAAGAGGCAGACCCACGAAGGATGCTAAATCATCATCAGACCCATAGAGGGTCTTATTAAATCATTATACTCACATAGGATCCAAGTACCTCGTCAAACCCACACAGGATCCTAGTACATCGTCAGAGCCAGCTACAAGGTTCCCGCACTAAGACCTCTTGTCTCCGAGAGAGTCCAGTCCTCAAGCTACTGGTTGATACTAAAACTGACATAAAGTCCCAAAAAGAACTATCCCAAAGGACCACCATGTCATAGGGGTATGAACGCAATAGACAGTGCGTCAAACAGACACCTAGTCTGTAAGTTATTAGCCCTTTAGTCCCGAGGGCCCGATTGGATTCTTGCTCGATCCAACCTGAACATTCCCCAAATTTATCCAAATATCTAGTTGGGTACACTAAATTGACCATCTCCCTCCAAGGTTTCCAGAATTGTAGACGGTTCATCAAACGGACACTCAGTGCCAAAGTTATGGCCAAAAGAGCGGAAATGGGTCAAAGCTGGTCCGGGTCCGGTCTGTCCCGGCCTTGGATGACCCAACCCGGTTTGGGTCGACCCGGCCAGCTGGGTCTGTCCCGGCCCACACTAGGAGTCCTGGCCTGGTGGCCTAGCCTAGTGGTGGGGCAGCCGCGGAGCTGTGCGGGGGAAACGGTGGGTGCGAGGGCCACGGTGCAGCGTGGGGGGGGGGGGGCACAGTGAGGCGTGTGGGTGGGGGGGCATGGGGTGGTGCGGGGGCCACAGGGCAGCGCGGGGGCCCTAGGGAGGCACGGGTTCCGTGGGGTGGCTCGCGGGCCGTGGGGCAGCACGAGGGGCGCGAGTTGGCACGGGGGCCACGGGGTGGCGTGGGGGCCGCGGGGCAGCATGGGGGATGGAGGGTGGTGTGGGGGTCGTGGTGCGTCAGGGAGACCCCGTTTGCGCCATCACCTTTTTCACGACCGGCGGTGTTCCAACCGCCGTATCCGAGTCCCACCGGTGCCATTCGCCGGCATCAGTCACCGCCTTCTTCCATTGCTAGGAACACAACAAAAACTCAAGAAAATTACGGAGAGGTCGGGCCATGTTCATTTGGCCCGCACCCTCCGCATTATTGTGGTAGAAAGCAGATTAGTAAATCTTGTATGAAGAATGTCAAACCCTATAACCTCCAGCAATGATTATTCCCAAACCCAAAAAAAGAAATCATCCGTGGATCAACTAGTTAGAGAGTTTATCCATGTTATTTCTTTAGAAGGGAAGAACATGGGAATCCATAATCACACATAATTAAACCCCTACCTCAGAGGTTTGTTGACAGAGGTCATGAGGAAGGAGACGAAGTCGTTGGGGATAATGGAGTCAGCGTTCTTCACTTCCACAAGACACTTCCGAAGTCAGCTCGAACGCCATTATCATTCTTCAATTCCAGAGTGCGTTCTATATTAGAGGATGAAGAATCCCTCCAAAGTTCTCTCCCAATTTTAATTTGCCAACCCTTTCCCCAATTCCACCCAAAAAGAAAATCCAACATAATTTTAATTAAGTATATCAATTATGTTGGCACAATTAAAATGCTGACACATCTCAATAATTGTTATTTGGAACCAACAATTAAATGGGGTTTTAGCATAATTGATTTAGGGAAGTTGAGAGGTTTTATACCATTAAAGGGGTTTAGGTGGTCCCCACCACTATAATTCAAATTGGAAGGTTTTAAGCTCAGTGGTCCTCACCTCAATAACCTTCATATGGGAGTTTCAAATAAAAATAAAAATGCTAAACAATATTTATTTTTCTCTTTCCACAAAAAAGTGAAAAAATATCTTTCACCCTTGACCAAATGTGGTCGAGGTGATGGTCTCCTTAAGTGAATATCGGCGCTGTGAGTTCAACGGTTCCCTCAGATTTCAATTCCGATCAATAGTTAAAAAGTTACAAAAACATGTTTTTATCTTTACTGAATGTACCCGAAAAAAATATCTGAAATTCATTCCAGGAACACCGGGCCTCAGAATCACGCACCGTCAATTTTCGCAGACTCATAAAGTTTCCATATACTAAAAAAATTACATGGAAATTCCAGTTCTTTACCGATCATCTATTTATAATAAAACAAACCTCTTACCTCAACCTTAGACATCTTATTACTACCTAAGATGACATCACCTTCTGCCCTTTCAACCAATTCTATGAATGAATATCTAAAGGAAACATGTGAAAAGAACAGTCTGAGTCTAAGACTCACTCTTTATTGAGTGAATGGCTGGAAACATTAAGGACTTCAATAGTTTCATAACCCAAGTCAACTATAAGGGACTGTTCAGTAGGCTGTTTGGACTCTAACTCATGTTTGTGTTTACTACACTCAGGCTTAAGATTCCTTGGCTTAACATAATGGAAGAAAATAACTTTCCTTTCCTTATAACAATTTCTATGTTTAGGGTGCTTAATGTTCTTGTTTTTATATTTAGTAAACTAATTCTTCTTATTTTTAGATTGTGGTTTTTCCTAAGAATATGATCCCTGCCTCACCTTTGATTCTAGGTTCAGATTGTAGTTCTTTAGAAAGAAGGGCTAACTTGACCACTTCTTGAGTAAAGGATTCTTGGACATACATCATGGTCTCAACTAAAGTGTTGGATGTATTATCTAGAGAATTATGAGGTTTATTTCTTGAACTTCATCATTAACAGGGACATCAATGCTAGATAAATATAACATAAACTTGTTAAATTCATTAATATGGGATTTAATAGAGCTACCAAGTTTTGTTTTATTTGTAAACATGAAATTTTTTATAAATCTTACCAACCAGTGAAACAATTGTGTATAATATCTATAGTTTAAGCCAAATACTACTAGTAGTAGACTCATAAGAAACTTCTCTTAGAACTTTATCACTTAATGAAATCCGTAAAGAGTTGTGTTACTTAACAAACACATCATGGGATACATCTATGTATTCAGTAGTGGTCTGTCGAGTTTTATTTATTATTATAATAGGTTTCTTAGGCCCACATAGGGCATAAATTAGGCCCTGCAATATAAGCTGGGATCTAATATTAATTCACTATAGGTTAAAGTCTTTGTCACCATCAAACTTCTCAATTTCATATCTCATTGTTGACATGTTTACCCATAGAGTAGATATCAAGTTATTTCATACAACTTTAGTCATAGACCCCTCAAAACTAACCTATCTCTTTGGTAAACAATTACTATGCAAAGGGATATAAAATGTGGAGGAATTATTAATGGTGAAGAGACTCTAATAGAATAAAGTGGTGAAATAATCGTTATTCATGAAGAAAGGTAGGTGCAGAATTGAAAATTGAAACCTGAACTATAAAGAAAGAAATTGGAATCAAAGCGATAGAAGAAAGAAAATATTAAAGGCTATGATACCACTTTGTGAAGGGGGAAGGGTGTACCTAATGTAAGTAGCACACCAAACCCTATAAGTGCTGAACTGGTTTATTGCTAATAGAGTTAAAAATAATAGAACTAAATAAATACAATACAAGGTTAAAGAAATTAATAAAGGAACACAAATATTTAACATGTTTTGTTCCCATGGGGACCTATGTGAATGATAATAATTCCACCTAGAACACAGATGTTTTATTAATGATCAAAAGAAAAAAACACTATAAGTAAAAAAACAGTCAAGAACCAAATAAATAGGAACATAAGTGAAAAATATTTTCAAAGTTTGAAAGAAAAGAAACTACATATAATACTTAGAATGTCAGGTGTGCTATAGTTTATCCATCCTGATCACATTGAGCGGGTACGAGTATCTATAAAACATATGGATATGAAGGTTCTTACTCCCTTCAAGATTGAGGAAATATCCACTAAAGATGTCCTTACTTCTTCCTCCTCATAAGGAGGTCACCTCCACTGTAGATACGATAATGAGATGGATCCAGGGGAGGGTAACAGGCAGGGATTGGGCACCGTTAAGGAAAACCATAATCAAGGGTTTTCTTAAAGGAAATCTGAGATCTAGATCTAGGAGTGGGAGAGTAGAAATAATCAGATTTTGAAGCGATGCTGCACATGGGTGATCAAATACTATAACACCAACCTTCATACCTCAACCAAAATGGCCAATCAACATCTGCCACACACATGTTACCAAAATAACCCCCCCCAGAACAATGATGTAGTGGAAAAAATGGATGAAAAAGATAAAGAGGGTGATGATAACAATCAACAACTAAGGATAAATCTATGGCATATTTCCAAGGTTTCACAGGGGTGCGTGGGTAGCGGGGCCATCGAAGGCCGGGACCCATGCTAAGAGAGTCCCATGAAAAATTAACCAAGCCCAGTAGAAAATAATAACCCAAATAGTATAAAATGAGCATAATAATGATATAAAATTGAACAATTTTTCAAGGCATGAAAAATCAATGTAAATGGAAAAATGTAACAGGGAAAATTTTGATACGAAATCATTGAAAATAAAAACATAATTCACAATTTACAAAAAAACCAAATGTAGTGACTCAATCACATTTATAATTTAAAAAAATTAATGATTAATTGATTAAAAATAAAATCTCTTTCTGATCTAACCTCTCTAGTTTCTTATAACATGCTTCCACCATTTTACTAGAAAGTAAGTAAAAATTTAGAGCATATAACAGTGATTTTAGAATCTAAACAAAAGAAAAATATTAAGCAAAGAGATATAATCAAGGAGAAAGTATAATTATTCATGAAATGAAATATACCCATAGGTGTGGTGTGAGTAGAAAACTGGGACAATATAAAATAAAATAGATGTCATTCAAAATGGGACACTGAAGAAAAGTGTAAGACCCCAAGATTTTATAAAAAATATTATTTTTAATTTTATTGATGTCTTGTGTTGTACGTTACAAAAAAGGAGTCTTTCACAACACGCAACCCTAACTTGGCTACATTACACGCAATCATGACCTTCCTCGATAGCGTGTGTTGTACGCAATACCGAGTTTCACTAAACAACGATATGCTATTAAAATATTATTAAAACTAGCCATTATGAATAGTAACCACCAATTTTTGAAATTTTTTAAATTTCAACTTTCAAAATGGACTTTATTTTTGGATTCAGAATATCGAAATTATCCTAGGGTGAAATTTTGGTATTTTTCTAAAAACATTCAATTTTTGATAAATAGTGAAAACACTGGGTTACTATTTAAAAACCGACTTTTTATTTAAATAATTATTTATTTTATTTAAATTTATTTTAGGTCAAAATTGACACATAATACCTATATAAGTTCATTGTAATTCATTGGAGTAATTTTATAATAATTTGAGATATATAAAAATTTTATTGAACTTTTGACCGTCTTTTACCCACCTCCTAGGAGAATTTACAAATTTACATAAAACTTAATTTTACCGCTTTTGTGAATGGAATTTAAAAAATCAGAGAGACACGGTTGATTTCAGTAAGTAAAATGTGGTTCAATGAGATGAAAATAATTTTTTTTGTGAATAGTAACTTTTTACTTTTATTTACCACGGTTAAAAGTAAATAGGGTAATTAAGGGTAAAAATGATATTATTATTACCCTAACACATGTCCTAATTCTATTGGATAAGTGTAATTCGAACAAAAATAACCTTAGGAATAAAATATGACCATTTAGGCCCACTTGGATTAGATTAGGACATTTAATATTAATTTATTTAAAGAAGGGTTAAAATAGTTAAAATCAAAGTTTAATAAGTAAATCATTTTTAATATAGGGTTATACATAAGATAAATTAGACTATAATATTCATTAGAAAGATAAAAATATTTCATACATAATGGTATTTTATTTATAATTTTTAGACATTAAATAATATAATTTATCATTGACACAATGATGATGTAGTAATTATCTTATTAATGAAATATTGACATAATTGATGTTATAAATACCCAAATAAATGTAATTTGAGACTTTTTATGAATTCCAATAATTTTTAGGTCAATATGACATGTTATTATTGATTTAGTTAACTTTTTTCGAACTAATCATTCTGTTATGATTTTCACAAAAATCAATTACCAAATAGTGTCAAAATTGACATAAAATAGTTTTTAAAACAAATATTATATTATTAATTGTTATTTTATTCCTAAAAATCTAAGGATTGGAAAAATGACTTATATAAGGTTATATATATTAATAATAAACAACTTGGAGTTCTTTTGGCTTGTTATAGTAAGTTTATTAACATTATAGTGTAAGAAAACAAGAAGACACGATAAAAGTAAAATTATTTAACTTAAGGTTAAATCTAAATGATAAGGTTAAAATAGAAACCTAAACTTGTATAAATTATATTGGATTAGAGGATTTAGACCCATACCCACCTTAGAGTCTAAATAAATCAATTTGTAGCTATTAAAAACCGAATATGACTTTATAATAAAATAATATTTTTAGTTTTTCCAAAGGTGCCCTCTCCTCCCTTATAAAAGGGAACCTTATCCCTCTCTTCCTCACACCACTTTGAGCCTTAAAGCTTGGAAAACCCCTGAAAAATTATCTTATAAACTTCCCTAGAAACATCCTAGAGGTCCTGGTCTTCTTCAAAGGCCAATTTTAGTGCCCTAAGAGGAGTTCTCAAAGAGGTGCTTCAAAGAAGAGGTAATGTCCATTACCGATTCTTTCAACTTTATTTCTTCTTCCACTTATTATTCCTTAGTTGTTTCATTATGAAGTAATAACATCGGTATAAATAATATACTGATATGTTATTATAAGTATGAAACTACCCTATTTCACCATCTATCCATCCTACGGAAAACGAAATCACCACGTGTGCGTAGGTACGGAATACCGTCTCCACGCCGTGGTGAAATCTGTTTTTCCACCAACACCTTACATGGATGGGTATAATGGTGTAAATAATAACTATATATGGTTATTATAACATCATACCAATTCTGATATATTATACCATCCACTCCAATTTTATTCAATAATTATGGGAACGATATCATCGCTCGTGCGTACGTACGGACTACCGTCTCCACGACGCGATGAGATTCATTCTCCATGTTAACCATACATGAATGATCATATAGTTTATATAATTAATAATAATGAAATATATGAAATAATAATTCTACTGGATTTATGTATATATATATATATGTATGTCATCTATTTAGTTTCATTCAATTCAATAAGGAAACGAAAACAGCGTTCATGCGTACGTACGGCCTACCATTTCCATGAACGGTGTATTTCATTCCTTTTATCGATATATAATATAAATATGTATATGATGAATATATATTATATATAAATCATGTTTTACATTCTGTAATTATTTAAATCAGGATATAAGTAATAATATTAAGAACGATAAGTCGAAACACATACGATAAATGAAATGATTTTACCCAAAATGATGCTTTAACATGGAATTTACAATAGAACGGGTAATATAAAGTCATAAGTGAAACATATATGATATCATAACAATTAATATGATTCTGTAATAAGTCAATGACATTATTTAAATCAGTATACAGGAGGTTCGGATACATACGAAGCATATCAGACCTAAGGTAAGGGATAATTTTGCGCATCTCATTTTTATCCGAGATTGCTTATTTGTAACTATTTACTGGGGTTATTTCTATCATCCATGTCCATGTTTTATAAAAGTGTTTTCATGTATGTTTAAAGTACCTTTTACCCATTTTTTACTTTTACTACATGGTATGTAAGGAATATTTCTTTTGTTGACGTTACAAGGTACTTTTTTAACTTTTCTGGGAAAAGTATGAGAAGAATATTTTTTTTAACTTATACGGAACAAACGGATTTTTATGGTTTTATAAAGCCTTATTTTCATGAATCTTCCTCCAAAATATTTCATGACTATTTTCAATAAAATCATTTTCTTTTAAAATTGAATGACGTTTTGTGAAAATAAATTGATTTTGAAGAAGAAAGGATATTTTCCTCAAGAATTCATTTCAAATGTTTTATCAAAACCATTTCCCATCTAATATGAAATTATTTCATATGTGTATGATTAAAGTTTAATGTCTCTATGATTTACATGATTTCAATTTTCTTATGATGAAATGACCATTTTTTTTATATGGATTATGAAATGATGGGATGATGTTTATGAAACCCATTTTATTCTTTGGGTTATGGTGAATGTTTTAAGTTTATTTTGTGGCACAAGTAAGAATGATTTCAATATGAGATGGGTGGGAACTATATCTCCCTCCAATGCATTGGGTAAATATTTATATCTCATGAGATAGACATGGCTGGAACGGTAAGTTAATCCGGTTTAGTAATACATGACTGGAACGAGGAGTGAACTCGATTCAGAAAGGGACTTTGTCCACTAATATGGTCTTTTCAGCAATGCCTTGGCTACTATGGAAATCATATCATGTGATTAATGGTTTCCACGATCACATGTTTTATTCTCATGCTATTTTATCATGATTAATGTTTCATTATGATCTATGCCTTATGTTCTTCCATGTTTTATGTCATTTCTCAAGATTTTGTTGTTTAAACATTATGTTCATGTTTTTAAGATCAAATGTTTATGATTTGTTTTATTTTATACATGATTACCCTTACTGAGCATTTGAGCTCACCCTTTATATTTTTTCTTTTCCCCAGGACATAAAGAAAGGTTTTAGGTAAGAAAACAAAAGGGGAAGATATTTATGGGAGATGTTGAAGATCTTTCACCACGATTAGAAGATTACGTTCCGAGTTTCCAAAGACACTAAACTACTATGGTCCTTGTGTGTTTGTTTTTTTTATGTATTAAGTATTCCACAAAAGTAATGTAATGTCCATGTACGTCAAGCTTCGGGTCTCTACAAAAAGCTTCTATGAAAATGGCATAATGAATATAACTAGATATTTCTAATCATAAATCCTCACCCTAGGGGGGGCTGTGAAACATGATGTTTTAAAGTAACATTTCCATCTAAATTCATTGACAATTAGATACTCAAATTGACATTCTAGACCAAAATACACCCATTTTTTGTTCTTGTTTCTTTTTTTACGTTTCTGGACATCCTTATTATTCATATATATAATATGTAATATTTATTATATATATATATTTAATATATAAACCTATATTTACTATGATATTTATTATATTTAAAATTTATTATATAAATTTATTATTTAAAATTTATTAATAATATAAATATACATAATAATATAAATTTACCTATTGAAATTATTATGTATATTTTAAATTTTATTATAAATCAATGAGTATATATTGTATATTATTCATGAAAAAAATATATATACATTTAAATTTATAATTATATATATATATAATATTTAGTATGATATTTATTATATATAATATTGATTATATATATTTATAATATGGCACATGTTAATTACATTGTTTTTCAAGGTCGAAACAAAATTAATCAATAGATTGAAGTTTAGGTGATAAAAGTATTAGAATCCATCAAGGAAAATCATCCAACCATGTGAAAGAAATAAAAGAGAGGCCATGGGTTGCAAGAAAATTTATTGCATGATATCCTTCCCTTTTCATGAAGGAGAAAGATAAAGCATGAAAGGGGATGTTAAGCGCGTATATCATCTTGACAATAAGACCAAATATTTGGAGGCCAACATCAAAAGAAGTGATTGCACTGATGATTGGAAGGTAGTCCAATTAAAAAAAAGAGTTACACCCTATATCAAAAGAATATTATAGGGCCATAAGGACGACTTGGGACTCCACCACTGGTGGTAGCTAGTTTGTGGGAAAGTCCATTTTATGAGTTGTAGCTACTGATATAGATGAGTTACGGGAGATGATGCTGACACTGGAGGAACCATTACTCACATCCACTTTAATCTTCAAAGAGCCTGGAAGTAGTGGAATCCAAAAACATGGGGTGCATAGAACCCCTAGAATATCAAAATGAAAATCATATCGGCTTCAGGTATCCATCTAAAGGGTGGCCTGATCAACACAAAAGAAGCATGGTTTGGTGACCTGATTGATGATATAATAATTTCTTCATAACAAAATCAGTTAGGCCATCATACACAAGGTTCTCGCCTTCTCCACGGTATGGGCTGAAATCCATTTCCTCATAAGCATCACAAGGCTAGGTGATAGATCCATGAAATAATTCTCATTGGTTCTATTCTCATTCTAGATGTTTCTATCCTAGTGAAATGCAGGATAGCATTCCATGGTGACTCTATAACAAATCGAAAGATCATATAAGAGGCATCCTCTACTAGATGGTGGAATATGAGAATGTCCTTTATTGCAAGGATTTCAATAATAAATTCTTATAAAAAATATTTCACCTTTGGGGGAATTTAGAGGCACCAAATGGGTTTCTAAAAACCATCCATCTTCGTGTTCAATGCTACAATAATCTTTTTGTATCATTTCTTAACAAAATAAGCACTAGATCCATAAAAGTTCTAGAAAAGATGATATGGTCTCATAACCCTCACACAAGGGATACTACCATATCCGTCATCATAAATTCCATTGAAAGTTTTCCCAAGAAAATTTTATAGTAAATTTCTAAAAACAATTTACTTTAAATTCCCACGTAATTTTCTAGTGAAATATTTCACTAAAAATTTCTAGTAAAAATTTCCATTGAAAATTTGTAGTTTAAATGTTCATTTAAAATTAAAATGCAACTATATTAATACATAAATGAATAATTTAATTTTTTTCTTGAAATTTTCATTGAATATTTGTATAAGGAAGATTTAGTGTGAAATTCCACTAAAAATGTTTCACATATATTTTCACTTAAATTTCCAGTGAAAATTTTCATGTATATTTTCTACACACTATGTTGTGTGTCTATATATATGTGTATGTGTATATAAATAAAAATATAAAATGTATTTTATGTTAAGAATTTTATTGTGTATATAAATACATACATATACACATACATACATACATTTTATGTGTGTGTATATAAAGTAATAGAATAATACATTCAAAAATTTATACTCGAAATTTCGAATGAAAATCTACATTTAGAATTTTCAATGAAAAATTTCAATGAAAATTTCCACTAAATTTATACTAAAAATTATTATTGAAAATTTCTAGTTTACATTTATTACACAAAATGAGTAGTATAAATTTTCAGTAAAAATCACACACACACACACATAAAATAATATCAATATATATCATAATATTACGTTGAAAATTTATAGTGAAAATCTACCTTATAAATTTCTTGTATATACACAATATAAATTTACTATGAAAATTTACACATGAAGTTTCAGTTGACGGTTTATAGTGTATATTTAAATGAATAAAAAAAATGTATATGTATAAATTTAAATTTATAATGTAATTTTCGGTTATAAATTTATTCGGGAAAATTTTAGTGCATATATACATTCATGTAAATTTTCACTGAAAATTTTCAGTACATATATACACACATATATGAAAATTTTCACTGAGTTTTTCAATAAAAATTCATAGTGGAAATTTCTAATGGAAAATTTCACAATTCCTATTGGAATTTTAAATGAAATTCATGATGAAAATTTTTAATTTTCAGTATAAATTTGTACTTTAAATTTAATTTTCAAGGGAAACTCTAAGAATTCAAAAATAAATTTCCATTGAAAATTTAGAATGAAGAATTATAATTATAAAAACAATTCATATTGAAAATACAATATTAGCATATACATATATACTAATTTAAACATATGCATATAGAGGTGTTATGTCTTGGAATCTTGTTATGAAAAAAATACTATGATAGAGTGGAATAGTCCTTTGTCCTGTTTTTGATGATAAATTTGGGCTTCTATAACAAATGTATTGAATCTATTATGAAATTTTTCACCACTATTTCATTCCATATTAAAATCAATAGTGGACTCTCAAAGAGAATTCCCCCTAGTAGGGGTCTTCACCTAGGGGAACCACTCTCTCCTTTACTCTATGTTAGTGGCTCAAATTTTCTCTAATCTTTTTTATATGGAATCCCTTGATAATATCATTTGTGGAGAGAAGGTGTGTTATTGGTACTCATAGGTTTCTCACGACTTTTTTGATAGTGATAGTTTACTTTTTTCAAGGGCCACTCTGGAATAATGTGATTCTTTCTTTCATATTATTCATATTTATGAATTAGCATCTGATAAGTCGGTTGATCTCTCCAAATCTAAATTCTATTGTATCTCAGGTGTTCCTTCAAGTAAGAAGAATTTTATTTTACATGATTTAGGTATCTAGGTGGTTGATAAGCATAAGCAATATATGGGGATCCCCACCATTTTAGGTAGATCAGGAAAATATGTGTTTTTAGGTATCATTGTTTGAGTGACAAAAATGATATAGGGATAGACTTTTAAAAGGATCTCTAACATTATTAAGTAGACTCTTATAAAAAATGTGATCCAATCAATCCCAACTTATATTATATCCATTTTTAAACTCCCTTGATTTTTTATTAACAAATTTCACTCTTTCCTAGGTAAATTCTATTGGGTTTTGAACAATGGGATGAACAAAACTCATTGGATTGCTTGGGATAAGCTCGAACATCCTAAATCTTGTGTGGGAATATGTTTTCGAGATATGCACCACATTAACAATGCACTCCTTTATAGGAAAGGTTAGTAGATTATTTATCATCTTGATTTTTTATGTGCTAGGATCTACTATGGAAAATACTTTCCACAGTCAAACATCTGGAAAGCATACTTAGGCACCCCCCTGTAGTTTTCTATGCATAGGCTTCTGGGGTTCGCATAATCTATTTAGTAAGTGTCTCTACTGGAGGATTGTATATGGGGTAACTATTAGTGCTTAGACGGTCCCATGGATATTTGATAGTAAGGAATTTAAAATCAACACCCATGTGATAATTGTTTTAGAGGAAACAAAAAATTCATATCGTTTTAATTAGATGGGTGATGACTGATGAGCAGAAAAACTAGAGTTATGGTTTATTGAGAGAGATCATAACATTATCCTCAACATCACTTTCATGAGTGAATTAGGCCTAGATCATCTGTGATGAAGTCAAGAAGCCTCATGTGCCTAATCAATTAAATCAGGTTATAAGACTACTTTGGAAATGATGATCATGGTGGAAGGTGATATGTGGAATACTCTTTAGAAACCTTTTTTACAACCAAGTTTCGGTTTTTTGGTGGAAACCATTACCCAGAATTCTACCATCTAAGGAGTTACTTATGTTTCATCATGAAAATGATAACATGATCTTCCCTTTTTTGCATGGATGCTTCGTAATTGTCCATGTATGTTTTTTTCAAATACCCTGGGGCTAGGGATGTATGTAATTATTGGAAATTAAACACTCATGATTTTATAGAATTGTAACATCACTCTGTAGCACTTTTGAACAAGTGGGTTTCCTTCCTTCTAGTAGAGATGGTAAATATTTTATGCACAGTGGCATGGATGTTCTATGATAGAGGTAATGATTTCATTTTTAACCAGTTGGAAAGACCATGTTTCTTTCAGGTTGAGTGGTCTTCATCTTGTTTGGCCATTTTGAATAGAAACTATTCACAACATGATTCCCTTCCATCTAAATCAGTTCAGGTCTTTGTAATCCTCCTCTAATAGATTCATTTAAGATTAATGTGGACGTGTCCCTTTTTGATGGAGGCATTGAAAGTATTGGTGTGATTGTTAAGGATTTTATTGGATTAATTATTATTGATCTAGAATTATCCTTCTCTACTTACTGAACTCCACTAGTTGCAGAATCCCAAGATATTATTTTTGTTTTGGAATTTTCTTCTGAAAGAGGATAGAGATCTCTTATCTTGGAGTCATATTTCCTTACTATCTTTAATGATATCTATGCACCAAAAAGTGTCCTTTGACTATTTTGTTTTCTAGTCATGATTATTTTTTCTCTTCCACACCTATTCATGGAATGTTCCTTTTCATTCACCAAAAGGGTTGGTAATATAGTTGTTGGATTTTTGGTGACATGTGGCCATCATGGTGTGTCACATGAATAGTCACATGATTTCCCACCTCAGCTTTCTTCCCATGTAATCCATGATATTTAATCTTTTAATTAAAATAACATTCTCTTCAGAAAAAATATAAACATATGCATACATACATACATAAATTTTAAATTTTCATTGGAATTTTATACTTGAAATTTTCACTAAATATTTGACTATTAAAAATGTAAAATAAATACATGTTTAAATTTACAATGCTGATATATTGACACATAAATAAATAATGTGAATCTACAATGAAAATTTTCATATTTTTAGTGTAAATATGAAATATAAATTTCTTATATAGATTTATTTTATTCGATATTATTATATACTTATTATTTTTATTTGAAATTTTTTTTTATGTTTACTATTAATTTTTTATAATAACATTTTTTATTTAACATTTTATAGTTGTTTTTTAAAAGTTTTTACAAGATATATGGGAGGGTATTCTCATTAAATAGTTTAAAAAAAAGGTTTTGATTTTTGAAAATCAGTTTAATAAAAAAAATATCCACTACCACAAAGTGTAAGGTCATACCACCACGTACTCGACCCTCAAGTTCACATGTGAACATGACAAGAGGTTTCTCCCTCCCTACATGCGTCCTTGATCATTCCATGAACCATATTCATCATTGATCATTCCTATAGTCATAAATATATGTTCGATGATTCTTCACATAAAAACCCTATCTAATTTTCCATATCTTGTCAAAGCAATCAGATTGTCATTTTTTCAGAGTCACTCAAATCCCTATGCTATTTTCATGCTCCTTTCGAAGTGATCTGCATTGTTCTATGTCTTAGTTACCATCAACATCCCCACTCTCATTATTTAATCCAACATATTTATTTAAATTTATTGTCTATATCATGGTCAATCACTTTGTTTTTAATGGGAAGGGTGATTCACAATTTACACACATTGAAAAGACAAGAAAACTAATTTTGAATTATTAATTTAAAATGTAATGGGAATTAAATTTATAAAAAATTTAAGCATATCTTATATATAATTATATATATATATAATTTATATTATTATAAATATAATAATACAAAATGTAATTATATGAAATTTTTATAACTATACAATGAAAAAATTATATAAATATATAAATATATTTTTATTATTTATATAAAAAACGTTAATAATAATAATCACTACTATAGAAAAGGCCTTTAATAGTGCTAGAAAAGGGATTTATCATATTAAAAAAGTATAGAAAATCCATTCAACATCAATAGTTCACAACCTTTATCAATGCTAGAAAAAGCGATGATAGAGAAAGACTTTATCAGTGCTTTCATTTTAGCACTGACAAATGCATCTTTTATTATCATCTTCTCAAGTTTTAATAAAGGTCATATCCGTTACTGCACAATTGTAGCCCTGGGGTAGCCATAAAACAACCTTATAACAACAAACTCAATTAGAATATATAAACAAGAATATACATACATAGAAAACAAGCTTGGAATAAAATATTAAACTGCACCATAAGTTCAATTCAAAATTTACATACTAAATATTCACATTGATGTCATATTTAAAATTAATAAAAAAACAACCCAAATACAAAATCAAAAATCTTACAACATTATTTTTTCAACTACCATCATTTGAAAAAAAGCTTTTACCTGTAAGAAAACCAATTCTTATTTTAGAAATAGAAAATAAAAAATGAAAATACAATTTTAATGTTATATAAAACACATATGATAAATTATATTGTTAATTAATTTATATTTTAATGATATTATCAGTTATACTATTAATCATATTATTAAAATGAAACTTTAATATCAAAAACATGAACTTCGAGTCATACTAACCACATCATGTGTTAGATTGATGTGCAGTTGATTTCTATATGTCACAAATGAATTATGGATCATTATCTTAAATTTTGAAAACAATTCAATCTTGTTTTCTTAGTTTTGGCTATGTGACAAACATTTTAAACTTAAATGACACTTTTATATTTAAAACATGCACTTAAAGTCATACTAAACACATCAGGTATTGTATTGACATACAATCAATTCCTACATATCAAAAATAAATTATGATTTGATGTCCTAGATTTAAAGAACAATTAAAATATAGTTTTGTTATTTTTGGGTATGTGATTCATGTTTTAAAATTAAATGACACTTTTATATTGAAAACATGAAGTTCAAGTCATAAAGACAACATCATGTGTTATATTTAAGTGTCGTTAGTTCCCACAGGTAAAAAATATATTATAGATTATGGTAATAATGTTTTAAAACAATCTGAGTAATTTTTTTCTATTTTGGCTCGTGATGCGTGTTTTAAACTAAAATAGAACTTATATATTGAAAACATGAACTTTGAGTCATACCGGCCACATCATAACATATATTGATGTGAAATCAATTAATACGCATCAAAAATGAATTATTCATAATTTTTATATAGTTTGAAAACAATATTATCTCATTTTATCTATTTTGGATAGATTTGTGCATTTTAAACTAAAACAAAACTTATATATTAAAAACATGCACTTTGAGTTATACCAACCACATCATGTGGAAGCTTGATGTGTAGTCAATTATTAAAAGTCAAAAATGGATTATGGATCATTTTAATAAAGTTTAAAAACAATATGAGCATGTTTTTTGGTTTTGGTTATGTGATGTATGTTTTAAGCTAAAATGGAACTTTTATATTAAAAACATGAACTTTGAGTCATACCGACCGCATCATGTATAGGATTGACCTGAGTTCAATTAATACATGTAAAAAATAAATTATAGAGAATTATCTTGAATTTTGAAAATAAATTGATCTATTTTTCTTGATTTTGTCTATGTGACATGTGTTTTAAACTAAAATGACATGTCTATATTGAAAACACTCACATCGAGTCATACTTTCCACATTGGGTGTCAGATTGACATATGGTCGATTACTAAAATTGAAAAATGAATTATGGGTGGTTATAATGATGTTTTAAAACACTTCAAGATATTTTTCTCAGCTTTGGCTATGGGACATGTGTTTTAAACTAAAATGGAACTTTTGTATTAAAAACATGAACTTTGAATCATACTGACTACATCATGTATCTAATTGATATGAGGTCAATTTATAAATATAAAAAATGAATTATTAATAATTTTCCTAATGTTTGAAAACAATTTGAGGTTTTTTTAATGGTTTTGGATATGTGGTGTGTGTTTTAAATGAAAATGAAACATCTATATTGAAAAAAAAACACATTGAGTCACACTTGCAACATCTTATGTCATATTGATGTACAATGGATTTCTACACATCATAAATGAGTTATAATTCATTTTACTAAATTTTGAAAACAAGAAAAGCCCTTTTTCTCTATTTTGTCTATGTGACGTTTGTTTTAAACTAAAATGACACTTTTATATTAAAAATAGTCTCTTCGAGTCATATAGACCATATCATGTGTCAGATTAATGTGCAGTCAATTACTAAATTTCTGAAATGAATTATGGATTTCATTCTTGAATTTTAGAAATAATACGATCTTTATATCTTGGATTTGGATATGTGTTGTGCATTATAATCTTAAATGACACTTTTATATTAAAAACACGCACTTTTAGTCACACTGAAAACTTAGTGTATTAGAATGATGTGCAGTCAATTCCTACATATCAAAAATAATTTATGGATTTTTTTATTAATTTTGAAAATAATCTGATATTGTTTTCATGATTTTGGTTGGTGACACATGTTTTTAACTGAAATGACACTTATGTATTGAAAACAAGCAATTTGAGTTCTACTAACCATGTCATGTGTTTTATTGACTTGTTGTCAATTACTACATGTCAAAAATAATTTATTTATCATTTTCATAAATTTTGAAAACAATCTGACATCATTTTCTTGGTTTTAGAATGTCACATTTATTTTAAACTAAATTAAAATGTTTATATTGAAAACACACACATTGATTCATACCATCCACATCATATTTTAGATTTATGAACAATTGATTCCAACAAGTAAAAAATGAATTATGGATCATTTTCCTAAATTTTGAAAACAATATGAGCTCGTTTGATCGATTTTGTATATGTGATATGCACTTTAAAATAAAATGGACCTTTTATATTGAAAAATTTCACTTCGGGTCATACTAACCAGATCGTATCTAAAATTTATGTTTAGTTGATTACTACACATCAAAAATGAGTTATAGATCATTATAATAATTTTTGAAAACAATCTGAGATCATTTTCCCAGTTTTGTCAATGTGACATGTGTTTTAAACTAAAATGGCACTTTTATTTTGAAAACACACACTTTGTGTCATATCGGGATCATGGTCTATTAGATTGATGTACAGTTAATTCCTACACATAAAAAAATGAATTATAGATAGTTTTACTAATATTTTAAAACAATATGAGTTCATTTTCTTGGTTTTGGATAACGATGTGTGTTTTAAACTAAAATAGAACTTTAAAATTGAAAACACACACTTTGAGTCATACCAACCACATCATGTGTCAGATTCATGTGAGGATGATTTCTACACATAAAAATGAATTAGGGATCATTTTCTTAAAGTTTGAGAATAATCTGAGATCTTTTTCTTGGTTTTGGATATCTAGAACATGTTTTAAACTAAAATGGAACCAATATATTGAAAACACACACTTTGATTCATATCTTCCACATCATGTGTTGGATTGACATGTGTTCAATTAATACACATCCGAAATGAATTATAGACAGTTTTAGTAAATATTGAAAACAATTATAGCTTATTTTCTTGGGGTTTTCAATGTGACACACAATTTAAACTAAAATGGAACGTTTATATTGAAAACAATCACATTGACTCATACTGACCACATCATGTGTCATATTGATGTGTGGTAAATTCCTACATGTCAGAAATTAATTTTGGATTATTTTCCTAAATGTTGAAAATAATATGAGCCTTTTTTTATTACATTTGGATAGTAATGTGAGTTTTAAACTAAAATTACTCATTTTTATTGAAAACACACACATTGATTCATATCGGCCTCATCATGTATTGGATTGATGTGATACCAATTCTTATATGTCCCAAATGAATTATATATCATTAATTGAAGTTTGAAAGTAATTAAAGCTTTTTTTTATTGGTTTTGGATATGTGACATGTGTTTATCTATTTCCATTACCACAATTGTAACCTCAAAGTCCAATTTCCCATTAGAATAAGCAACTTCAGTCATGTCACTAGCGCTGCCAAAATTTATAGTGCATAACCCATAATTATAATTCTCACTGAGAAACAAGTCTAAAATAATATATAAGCATTAATATACTAATTTTTCACATCTCAAATGTAACTTTATGGTTATAACCTTTACATGATCACAAATATAATAGTTAATCACCCCAACATGATGTCAGCAAACATTTTGATACCATGTACTCTACCCACTCATCATTAAACATATTTAATTATTATTTTGAGTATTTACATTATTGGAAATCATGGTAGTTTTGAAAAAATATATAAAAACAAATTCTTAAAAAATAATTTTAATTAAATTGTAATTACCTTCGAAAATTTATTATTTGGGGATTCTAGTATTTTTAGGTATATGATATCTTTCATAAAATTTCAAATTTAATATCCACAATTGTTGTTTTTATTTTTCTTTGGACATTGTATAAACATATACCAAAATAAATAAATTGTTCTAAAATATGTTTTAATAGTTAAATCTTATTATATATACATTAATTTATTTCTATTTGAAGAAATCCATAGTCTTATTATGTTGAGTCACTGACCTCATACCATCATTTAGACTATATTTATAGATCTCCCTATTATAAAAAATATTCTCATTGAAATAAAAACTAAAATATATAATTTAATGTTTATCTATAAAATTTTGATTACAGGGAATTAAAAATTCATAATTGACATCATGTGTGATCGGTTTGATGGGAATAGTTGCATTGGATCTAAATAATAAACTTTTGGAGTATCTAAATTTATTATGTTAATCATTCAGTGATTAAAAAAACAAAACAAAAATAACTAATGAAAAAAGGAAAAATATATTTTAGATTATTAGATTGTAGATTTTTACCCCTACATCATAGGAATCAAGAATATTCTTTCTTATATTATTTTTATCTCAAACACCACTCTTATTATATAAATTTTTTCAATTTATTCCAATTCCAAAGAATTATTTTTAGATAAATTATATAGGTATTAATGAGACCAAATCATGCTTCAAAGGGTTTTCTTTTTATATTGTAGTAATATACATTGGATAGACTTATGTTGTTCCAAAATATCTTATTTTTATGTGTTTTAATGATTTAAATAATCCCTATTCTTATTCTACTGAGTTTATCTTATGTGTTTTAGGTTTTATTTTGTGATAATAAATGAGTTATTCCTTTCAAAGGATTTTATTCAATGTTTATTATAGGTGTTTATCTTACAATGGGTAAAGTGTTCAGTCTATGAAAAAATATTTTAGTGGGAGTGTATATATGAAAAGTATTTATCATATGAAATCTTATGAAAAAGGATATTCAAAATATATTATATTGTGAGAACCCAGAGAAATTGTGAAAGTTAAGTATCACACTTTAGTATCATAATTCTCTAACACAAAATAATTACTCTAAACAATATTGAATTTATTTTATCTTACGTAGAGTTAATGTCGAATTTCAATTTTATCATACGAAGCCTCTCATAAATTTATTTTAAGAGGAAATTTATATTAGTTAGTTCTCTTATGAGGAAAAATATATTGTGTGTATCATATTTATTTTTTTTATAATGTCGGTATAATATATTGATAAGTAATTTCATGATTTCAAGCGTATTAGAAAGTGAATTATCTAATTATGGAATGGTTTATTTGTATAAAGTGTTGTTTTTGTTATAATAGAAATATCTTAAGAAAAAGATTTATAACATTGTTGTTATATAAGTATATTCCATATTTGGAATGAATAGAAAAATTCCATTAAGGGCATTTTTTCATCAAATTTTCAATGAATTATTCACTTAACAATTTTGAATCTCTAAAATTCTTAAATTCAAAATCAAATAGGAGATATAAATAGAGATATTTAGCCACTGCATGAACACACACATAGAGAAAGACAGAGGCACACGTACATAAAAATACTCTACTAATGTTAAAAAAGAATTTGTTTACATAAAAAATAATATATAATGCTCGCATGTTGTTCTTATAAGTCTATAAGTTATAGTATAAGATCATCTAGATATTTGATTTTAATATAATCATCTTATCATGATGTATCTTTATTAAATATTAGTCGATTATTACTACTATGTGTTGAAACAATTATTTGAAGTTCATTTATATCTATTTTATTTACACTAATTGTAAGTGAGTGTATTAAGACTATGGATAAGTCTTGTAAAGGGAGATCTTGGTATAAAAATATTAAACCTTTGTAACAAGTAAAATCTTCTTATACAAAATTGGAATCCACTAGAAAAATTGATGTCTTAGTGAAAATCGTCAAACTTGATGGGTAGAGTGTTGATGGAGTGGACTAGGGGATTTATGTTCCCTGAACCACTATACATCTCTTGTGTTCATTCAATTTATTCTATGATTTTATATTTTGAATTTCTACTTTTATTTAGGAAAATATTATAACTTTCATACCTTGAAGAGGGTGTTTTTAAAGTAAATTTTCAAGAACTCAATTCACCCCCTCTTGAGTTTTTAGCTTTCCATTCACTGGGTAAAAAATTGGTATCTGAGATCATGTCTCCTAAGTATATAACTGTCAATGGTTGAAGTCCAAAGATCCAATTTCAAATGGATGATATGGGTGATAAAAAAAAGGAATTCCAATGGTTATAGATCATTACATTAATGGTGATAATTTTGTTTAATGGAAGGAACAAATGAGAATTTATTTGAATAACCTTGACTTAAAGGTTTATCTTAAAAAAGTAAAGCCTTCAAAATTCAAAAGACACAAAAATAAATGTTGCATTCTAACAGTGAGGTAAGATATAATCTGAATTATAAAAATATGAATTCTATAATATGCAGACTATGTCCAGATGAGTTGAATTGAGTTTCCTAATGTCAAAAATCTCATGAAATGTGGACTATTATAGCATTTTTTATGAGGGTACAGACAATGTGAAGGCCCTTTGATATGATACTACCAAAATTAAGTTTTAAACCTTCAAAATGGATGAAGGAGAAATTGTTACTCAATTGAATGGAATACTCACCGAGATTATGAATAGTGTTGTTGTTCTAGGAACACCAATTAATGATCTTGAAAAATAATTGAATGTCATAATAGTTTTACCACCTAAGTGGATTGTAATCTCAACTATAATCAGACAATCTACACTTGTCAAGACTTTTAAAATAAAAGATATCTTTGTAACTCTTATGATGTATGAAGTAGAAATTGAAGCTAAAGTTAGAGAATATAAAATGGTGAAGAATTAAAATACTAATTTTAAGGTTTCAACTTATAAACCTGGAAAAAATAAAAAGGGGCTACAAATATCTAAAACATGTGATGAAGAATATTTCTCAAGCTATTCTCAATCAAATGATGAAGTTTCACATTTTTCTTGAAAGTTTATAAAGTTCTGTAATGAGAGAAGTGGTTTCAGAAGACCCTTCAACAAGTGCAGGAATAAAGGTGAGAACTCTAAATAAGTGAGATGTTATGAGTGAAAAAATCTAGGACATATAAATCCAAAATATATGCATATACATCAAAATATTATGTCTGATAAAATGTTCTTCAATAAGACCATATATAAGAAGAAATTCAAGAAGGTTGTGAAGGTATTATGAAATTATTCTACTGACTATATAAAATGTAAATTTTTCAGAATCATAAGCCAAAGATAATAATCAAAAGAAAAACATGTTCTTTATAGAACATTCTGATAAAGTACATTCTTATTATTCTTATGAGCATGATTATGAATCTGAAAATAAAATTTATCATATGAAGAATTAAATTAATACTGTACCACATTAGAAACAAAATTTAAAATCTTTAAAAAGAAAAACAAAGCTCTGAGGAATTCCTATAATAGAATTTTAAATGAATAAGAGAACCTAAAAACACATATTTTAGATTTGAAAAATCTGTTGGAAAAGTCCACTACATCATGTACTAAAGAAGTTATCACAATTTAGAACCTACTAAAGGTGATTCAAAACTTCAATTATGTCATAATTGTATTCAATAAGGGATAGTATTACCTGAACAAAATTCTTGGATAAAATCAACTCAAGAAGGAAAATTTTGGAATAAGAATGCAGGGTGAAAGACCTAAATTTTATAAAAACTATTTTTTTCATAGTTATAAGAATAAAAACATCTCCAAGATTTTTTTTTAAATTTAGAGAACTAGGAAATTATGATAATATTTATAGTTTGAAGATGCCTCAATTTTTGGAATTAGAAATGTTTTTATTATGAAATGTTTTTCTAATTGTGTTGTTAATTTTTCATAGAAACACAGAAAGATTTGGATCCCCAAGTGTTTTGTAGGCAATGTTGCTGGTCCCAAAAGTATTTGGGTACCAAAAAATATTTTTGTTTGATTTGTTATTTTAGGGAAAAACTATATGAACAACAATGAAAAATGGTTTATGGATAATGGCTTTTCAAGTCATATAAGTGGATATTTCTCAAACTTTCACTAAATATAGAAGATTAATAGAGACTTTGTTATGTCTGGTGACAACAAAAGGTATTTTTTTGGCATTTTTTCAGTTAGAAATATTCAATTTATCCTCATCAAGAAATTAAATTATGTTGAAGGATTAAAGAACCACTTGATAAGTATTTATTAAATTTTTTATGATGGTTATTCAGTTGATTTTTCTAACAATTCATGTTCATTTTTCAAAGAAAATTCTATCATGTTTAAGGAAACAAGTGTAGATAATGTTTATAATTTAGATCTTAATTATTTGTGGAGAAAAAATTTATATTATTTTAATTCTAAAATTGGTGAATCGTGGATTTAGAATAGAATTCTTGGAGATTTTAATGTTAATTTGTTGAAACATTTATCCAAAAGACATTTAATTTCTGTTTTCATCATCTTAAATTGGATAAAAAAAACCATTTGGTGCACGTAAAATAGGAAAGGAACATAAGTAAAATTTTAAACCGATTTAGTAGGTTTCCAAATATACACCTCTATAGATTATCCATATTGATTTTTTCATTACCACTGGAACCTCAATTCTTGCCAGAAAATTATTTTTTATATGTTTTTTGATAATTTTTCAAGATTTACATGGGTTTAATTTTAGAGACACAAAATTTAATCTTGTTCTATTTTATTAATTTTTTTGTAAATGTGTGTAAAATGAAAAATATAACAAAATTGTGAATTTGTGAAGTGACCATGGTGGTGAATTTTAGAATCACGAATTTAATTCATATTTCTCAAAACAAGGTATTAAAAATACCTTTTCTTCCCATAGGAAACCTAAAAATAATGGTGTTGTTGAGAGGATAAATAGTAAATTACAAGAAATTACTAGAATAATGTACTATGAGTATAACAAGACCACTTATTTTTTGGCTAAATCTATTAACACAATATTTTATGTCATTAACAGAGTTATAATAATGATTAACTTAATGAAAACACTATATAAGTTATGCAAAAATAGAAACAAATAGAATACTTTAAAGTATTTGGATGCAATGTTTATATCTTAAACATTGAGGATAAACTTGGTAAGTTTTATCCAAAAGATGATGAAGGAATCTTTCTGGGATATTATACTACTTCTAAATATTATAGAGCTTTCAATAAAAGGTTGAGGACTATTAAAGAATCAACTCATGTGAATTTTTATGGAAGTGATCCTTTTAATCACAAAATTATTTAAGATAATGAGATAAATTATTATCTTTAAAACATGATACCTAAACCTCTCTTTAAGAAAAATAAGGATGAGGATTCAGAACTTATTTATTTTGAACAAAATCCTACAAGGGTTGATGTTAGTGAACCATATTGTGTGCTACATAGACAACCTAGAAACCTTAAATACCATGCTCTAGGAATAGATATAAGAATTTTAGATGTAGGAGTTTGAACTAGAAGTAATATAGGAAATATTGAATAATTATTTTCCTTTTTATCTTAGCTAGAACCCAGAACTATATAAGAATCTTTAGTTGATGAAATTTGGGTTTTTACTATGTAAGAAAAGTTAAACTAGTTCAAGAGGAATAAAGTATGATAATTATTTTATAGAACCTATGACTATTTTATTTTTAGAAGAAAATGGTTATTTAGAAACCAACAGGATGATCAAGGTGTGATCACTAGAAATAAATCTAGATTAGTTGAAAATGGTTACCATCAAGAAGAAGGAATATATTTTGAAGATATATTTTTCCATGTAGCTAGGTTAGAATCAATTATAATACATCCAGTGTATACATCTTATATTAATTTTATAATATATAAGATGGATGTCAAATCTATAGTTATAAATTTATTCTCAATGTATAGAGTTTATATTGAACAATCTCCTAGTTTTGAAGACCCTCACTTTCAGAATTCTATTATTAAACATACTAAAGCTCTCCATGGAATTGAACAAGCTAGATCATGGTATAAAAGATTAATCTATCTTATTTTATCAAATGGGTTTTTATTAGGAAATGAATATCGTATATTATTTAATAAAATTTCATATTCATATTTTTTTGAAAAATTATATGTTGATGATGTTATTTTCGGGTCAATAAACCGCAAATTATGTAATTATTTTTCAAGAGTTATCCAAAAAGATTTTGAAATGAGTGTGCTTTGTGAGTTAAACTATTTTATAATATATCAAATTTATGAAAAGAATTTTTAAAATATACTAAACCAAAGAAAATACATACTTGATTTACATAAAAATTATGGACTTTAAAACATTAATAATTATTAAACTCCTATGATCTCCAATATTAAACATGATATGGATGAAACTGGAAAACAATTGGACAACAAGTTGTATAGAGAAATTATTGGAAGTTTACTTTATCTTAGTATAGGTAGAATAGAGATTAAGATTTCAGTATTCCTTTGTACAATATTTAAAACCAATCTAAAAGAATATATTTTAAATGTTTCCAAAATGATTTTAAGTTATTTAAAAGGATCTATGTATAATTCTATACTTTTTCAAAAAAAATATTTGATTTTATTTTAGATTCATATTTAGATGCAAATATTGGTTGATGTATACTAGATAAGAAAATAACCTTAATAACGTTCCATTTCCGGGTAAATCTATAGTATCATGGTCAAGTAAGAAACAATACTCTGTAGAATTATCAACTTCTAAATTCGGATATATTACAGTAGGAATTTTATGTGCAGAAGTGCTATGGATAAAACACACTCTAATAGATTTTGGATTCAATTTTAATTATTTCCCAATAAATTGTGATAACATGAGTGTTATCAACATTTTAAAGAACCCAATAAACCATTATAAAAAAAGTACATTTATTTAATACATCATTTCTTAAGAGTTCATGCAAAAAGGGTGACATCTCTCTAAAATTTAATTTCACAAAAAATCAATTAGCCATAAATTTTACCAAACCATTGCCTGCTGGAAGATTTTATTTTATCAAATCCAAAATAGGCTTGTTTAACTTTGATTAATTTTTTTTAACATTACTTTTTTACCAACGTAATTTTTTTAAATATGTAAATATTTTATTTACGTTATTTTATTTTTTATTTGGTGTTTCATTTTTTCATTTGTCACATCAAAATTGGGCACTTCACCTAGTTTTTTTATGATTTCTCTAAACAACACAATACTTGAACCTTCAATTATTGAAAAAATATAGAAGGTAAGTCAGTTCTACATGCAGACCCCTTGTAAACTTATGAACCATCATATCTCTACTATTTTAACCTCTCTACCCTAACCCTCCAATCATCCAAAACACTTTAAAAAATAGGAAAATAAAAAATAATTGATGGTGAAACCTATAGTATAATCAAACATCCATGAAATGCTAGAAAAGTGTTTAGTGGAAGAGCCATAGATTTCACTTGGATGGATGGTACTAATATGTCACTTGAGAAGTTTATAAATCTTTAAGGTTGGAAATTAATTTTTGATGAAAAACGAATTGAGTTTGTTTATAAAATGGAATTTCAAGAGTTGTATGAGAAAATAATATTTCATTTCAACATAAATGAAGATCTGGTTATAGTGACTAGGAATCATAAAAAAAACTCAATGACTTTATCAAAAGTGGTAGAATCTTTCAATTTTTTACATGATGTTTTTAATAAATTTAGTACCTCTCTAGTTTATATATATAAGGTAAGTCTACCAAAAATAATGAAGTCTCTATTAATAATGAATGATGTTGATAAAAATCCAATGAAAGATTTTTAACATGAAAGGAAAGTTCTTGTAATGTCATTCAGTCCACTATTGGGAAATGGAATGGTGAGTTTGAAAAAGTTTTTTTTTCAAGATTCCATGTTATTATAACTATTTATGATTAAGAAGCCTATAAGTTTGGAATGTTACATTATGAAAAATATGTGTCACATTCAAAATAATTCATTAACTTTTAAACCTTTGGAAGTATGTTGACATTAGTTTTCTGTAAAGTTAATATCTATTTGGATGAAACTATTGAAACTTGTTTTCATGGACTAACTATATTAAGTGAAAGTGTATTATGATGAAGTATTTTATATAGGATTTTATCTCTGAAAAGTTGTTACCTGTTAGTTCAAATGAAGTAATTGATTTTTACCTCAATACTACTCAGGGGGAGTCGTCTTGAATGGAAGTTTCTAGTGAAGTGGTTCATCAGGTCCCTACAAGTACTCCTACTATGATGGAAGAACTGGTGAAAAGTATGGATATATAGGATGTTTTATAAAATGAAACTCTTGCTTAATGGTGAAAAAGAGTAATATTTATTGTTTCTTCTAGGGAAGTAAATTCTCCTGGTGTTAGTTCATCTCCTATTCTCACAATAATTCAGCCTATTAGTATTCATAATTCTTCTATTAGAAAAGAATTAGCCTCGTCCATTACTAGATTGGTTACTGTTGTAAAGGAAAGAACCATCTTAGTAGTATTATATTTTATCCCTTTGTTTTAAGTATCTCTATTCGGAAAGACAATTCAAAAATCCAGAATGGAATCCATTGGTTTTGTAAGTCAAAATTCTTATAGTGTAAAAGAATAAGAAGATCTAGAAAATTAATCTTAGCTTGATGCAAAGAGAAGAGCCAGATCGTAATTTTCAGAATCATATCATGTAGAGGAAATTACTGGTGTGGATGGTCATTAGTTGGTTGATAAAAATTTTATTATGGAATTTGAACAAGACATGTTCTCTCTTATTAGTATAGGGAATAAAAGTTCATATATTCCAAAACTATAGTTGGATGTTATTAATGAAATACCCCAAGAAACTGACTCCAAGTTAATTTCTAAAGTAGAATAATTGAATATTCAGATAGTTGATTCCAAAAGTGAAATAAGGACTCTTCATGAAAAAATTGTCTCAAAAAATGATAGTGAATTGAATTTGTTAGTTCAATCAACATTGGATTTATCTTTGAAGGAATCCACTAAAGTATATTCAAATTAGCTGGATTTACAACCACAATTAGAAAGACTGTCTCAATCTATAGTCATGATGGCATCCACAATTTATTCTATGAAATATGAGCTTCTTTCCAAGGATATTTCTCGAGATCTTCGAAGAGACATGATTGCTTAAGTTTTTAGAATACCTAAATTTTCATAAACCTTTGTCTTTTCCAATGATCAGTCTCAGAATGAAATTAGATTTATACTGACGAAAAAAGTACCAAAAAGTAAGAATCTATCTGTTTGAGAGAAAAAGGATACCATATTTATTATTAAATTATTTCAAAGAATGTCTCCATTGATAGAAAATAATTTCAAATATTAGAACATAATTTTGAAAATCTATATCATTTTTTGGGACAAAGGCTTTAGCCATAATCCTCTTAGGAAAATAATAATAATAGAAAGCTGTGTTTTCTAAACCAATGTAACATCAAGTATCTTCAAAAGAAAAATAAACAATTCCTGTTGATCATCAATGTGTTTTTTTAGAAAATAATTTTGAATCATTGACGAAGTTGGTTGTTAGCTATTCCATGAAATGATATTTTCAAAACATATTTTGAGATTTCTCTCAAAGGGTCTGGAATAGTTTTACGACACTCCAAGATTATTGTAAGAATAATATGATAAAGATAACTGATGCATGTGTATAAGATCTATTACAAATTCAAGGAATATGTTTTCCTGTACCTCCTATTTTTGATTATTATGTATCTACATCTCATAGAAATATGGATATTTTTGACCCAGCTATCATCCACTTAATAGAAAATCTTATGTTTTCAACAGTAGGGTCATTAATTTTACATTAATAATCTTCTAATCTATTATTTATCCTTACAAATAACTTTGATATGGAAAGGGTATATTAAATTTCTCTCAACATTTATTACACCTCAGTAAGTATTTATCTAAGTGATCAAGCTTGGAATATATAATCTTTACCCACCATAGATGATGTTGTTGGAGAAAGTGAGGATTCTATTTTAGTTACATCTTCCTTACCTATTGAACAACCACAATAATTCAAAATACCCCCTATGAAAAATATATTTATACATAAAAATGACATACTTTCCCAATTTTATTATTTAGTTAAATGGTGTTTGGAGTATTTTTTGAATTATTTCATAATTTTATTGCATGTTTTCAATTAGTTTCTTTATTTCATTTGTATTATGACTTTTAGTGGATGTGTTTATTTATATTTTCAATTTTTTCCTAATTTATTCTTTGAATTTATTTTCTATTATTATTTCATTACTCTTTATTGTTTTTCTTAAGTTAGTTAATTATTTTTTTTACTCAATACTTTTCCAATTCAACTTCATTCCATATTATTTTAACATTAAGTAGTATAAAATATTTAAACTTTCGCATGTGAGATTTTTTGATATCACAAAAGGGAGATAATGAAAAGGAAAATACAAAAATTAAAATTTCTTTTTTAAATATATATTTATTATCCAGTGGGTTTTGTGATCATCAAAAGGGGGGAGATCATTGGATAGACTTATTTTGTTTCAACATATCTCAATTTTTCGGTTTTTTAATGATTTAAAAATTACCTATGTTTATGGTAACACTCCAAAACCGTCACCTCAAGCATGACCATATTTTTTGTCCACATAAAATCAACTGAAAGTTGTTTTGTTTTGTTACTATCAATACCGATTATTATATCTAAATAAAATAAAAATATATGAACATAAATATATGTATTTGTGTAATACTGTTATACAACATAATGAAATACTATTATGTCATACTTACACATGATTCCCATACTTTCTGTGTGTTTCCATCAACTAGTTTACCCTCTTTATTCACATGAGCCTCCTTCTATAGCACATGAAGTGGTATGGAAGTGGGTTCACATTTTGATTCATCAGTATGCATGTGAAAAAAGTAGAATATGTCTTTTAATATCATATACAACTTTTATTATACATTTAAAATAAATACTATTTTCTTTTCAAGTGAAACGTAATCCATCCTTGATTTATAGTAGGGGTATATTTGTTTTACCACTTGTTTCTTATTTTCATCACTCCATTACTATTTCATAAATTAATAATTTTGAATAAAAGTGTATAAAATAAATATTTTCAAATAAAATATTATCAATGTTAATGCACCTAAAATGATTTCTCGTTGTGATGACTAATGAGATCTTTCCATATTTCCTGGTTCACAATGTGTGTATATGTAATTAGTGGGTGTGGATTTAATTTCCCAGTAGTATCCCTGAGATAATGATTTGTAAGAATTTTTGGGAAGATTCTATGAGATTTTTTAGTGACCATTAAGACATATTTATTATGAAAATAATCTAAAATGAATGAACTATGCAATGTATAAGGAAAATTAAATCAATGTTTCCTTATATAATTCTCACTAAAATAGAGAATGTATATTGTTACATTACCCTGATATCTTCCCAAATTATTTCCTTCAATTCAAACATGACATAGTTCCACATATCTATATCTATTGGCACATGTATTCTCATTATAATCCTAACATAACTAATGAAAATTGACTTATTGAAGTTAATAGGTTGGCCACATTGATTCCATATAACCTCAAATTTTATAATTTTGTTTCTTTCCTTGAAAATTATAGTTAACATAGTGATGATACGTCTTTTTTTCATCAAAATTTTGTTGATCCCCTAATAATTATGAAGTTTCAGAATAAATAATTTGTTCTTCCTCAGGTTTAGTAACATCATCATGTATAGAAGCCATTATCTACATGAGTAGTCAAATATTTAATTTATATTACATAAATTATGTAGATAACACATAATATTATGTGGAAAAGAATAGTATATTAAGAACAATTTATCCTACTCATTGAACTCTTATTTTTCTTTAAATGTTTTTGGGATTTGGATATTCTATCGAGTATCCAAATACCCGATTTGTGGTCCCCTATAATGTATAAGAAATTTTCTTCATTAGGACCACCATGAAATTATTGAGATCTCACAAGGAAAGTGTCATACTAAAATTAAATTTTCATCTAACACTATAGTTGTTCTAGTTTCCAATATAAAAATGGGACAATTCTTGTTTTTTGGATCTAAGACATAAAATACCTACACTGATTGTGATTCCATTACTAACCGACCATCCTTATACCCTTCCACCCTAAAATTCACCTTCACAAAACCCAATTCATCAACCTCCACTAAAATCATATTGTCAACACATTTTCAATAGAAAATTAGCACATGAAATGTTGTATTATCCAACTCGTATATATGTTCAATGATGCCCAAATTTGACAAATTCACATAAATTGTGTTTTTTTGGAACCTGACACGTGCATCACTTCTTCCATATTCATAACCATACTTTTTTTTTCATCTCACTACATTCATCTTATTCCTTTGTATAGAATGTATAAACATTAATTTTAAAACTAGTGTAAGATATAAAATTTACATTTAGTCCCTTGGATATCCAATAAAGTCATTTGAAAATTAAATTTGGGTTTTCAGATAACTCTTTATAAATATTATATGATAACCATTTTATAAACTATTTATTATGTTTATTTGATATCCTTCCTTCATCCCTTAATGGATTTAAATATCTATGAATTAATTTGTAGGCTTCAAATTTTGGATGGACCTTTATAATATTATGTAAAATGTAAGAGTTATCTTTCTCTTACTATGTTATTGTAATTGTAACAACACATCTTTCAGAAATCTCTATTCCCATAAGGAATCCACTATGATGAGATTTTGGGAGACTGATGTTATCAAAATTTGATAGGTTATTAGTAAAAAATTCAATAACTTATTTAACAATATAGCATTCTAAATTAGAACCTTCCATCCAACATTGATTGTTAACATACAATTTCAAAATATTCATATATAATTTAATGGGGTACATCCATCTATAATAGATAAAACTACAAATTTGAACCAATATAACCAAGTGAACCATCAGGTTGACCTTTATATCAATGAATCATGGCCTGAAGAAAATCTAAAATTCACATAATATGACTGAAATATCCTTATTCATGATTGGAAACTCCTCCATGTCTATAAATTTAATGCATATATCTTTTAAAAAGAAGTATAATATGGTTAATGTATGCCATACATTTTTAGGCAGAATGTAATTTAAAGTGGCATGCATCAAATAATGAATTTTTTTAATCCATGAATTGTGTTTCAAGCCCCTTGGTGAAAAATTCATGATGTGATCGACCAATAGACACCAAATGTAAAGTTAGAGGATAAATATGTCTCTTTGTCGAAAGGAGGAGATTGAATTTCAATGCGTGGAAATAAATTTTCACACAATGAGGGATGGAACCCAGATGAAAAAATTCATGGTGTGACTCTCCATTTTTCATGGGGGTCAGTGATGGAAGCAAAGGGACAAGGTCAAATGGTTGGGACTATATCCTGATACTAATCCTGAGTAGGGGTGCGGGGGTATATCCCCCACGATATAGAGAAATAAGTTTATCCAGGTGGTTTAATCATGTGGTTCTATGTGCACCCATACTGCACTCCAGAAGGCTCATGATGGACCTTATTTATAGCCTAGAAAAGCTAGACACCCCTATGTGTGACACCTACACAAAGAACATTCACTTTAGACCTGCACAACCTAGAAGTTTTTTCACCCCTTTACGGGACACGTACACCCATCACCTACACCATAGATCTATACAGAAAATATTATTTGATAGAGGTTCCCTATATGCCTATAAATAGAACCATAGGGATCCTCATTTCTACAACTGGTAAATTGAAAGAATCCCAAAATCTCTATTCACATATCCTCTTCACCCAAGTCCTCAAAAACCTCTTAGATAACCCTTTACAACCTAAGAAAAGAGGGAATTAAGAAGGACATATAGATCAAAGTCCCTCCAAGTTTTGAAACACAACACATGTAGGAGGAATCCTCTTCCCCTTTGTGGACAACCACCTACTCGAGGTCCCTTCCCTAACAAGGGACATGTGAAATTCACACCCAAGAACACTAGAGGAGATCCATGGTGCCTAGGATAAATCCTAACCTAAGAATTGTTTCCTAGGTTGTCCATTCCCCAAGGAATATCTACCTTGCACAAGCCTATAACACTCTGCGTGAAGCACTTTCGGTTCTTCCCAGGCCCTATGTGAGGCACCTTTTCTCTCTATTCCAGGACTTACTTGAGACCCCCTTTGAGTCCTCTTGATAACCACTAATGGAAGGACTCGTCTAACTTTGGATCCCTTGTCTGAGAGGGACCAAATTGAAACATCCACCGAAGCCTTTATACCTTTTAAAATGTGTAATTAGGCACACAAGAATGTCTCCCATTTGGGTATTTCTACATATCCCACACTTTTCCTACCTAACGGTTAGGTTCCTTAGGGTGTATGTGATTATGAGTTATTGTGGCCACGAGGACCCCAACCCTAGGGATGGTATTATGGAGTTATCGGTCTCGGGTACTAGGGTTAAGACCATTTTCTTCCCTAGTCATCTCTAAGACATTAAGACTATGGTTCCAGGCATGAAGGGGGGGGGGGTTACACATGCATTTACTTTTGACAGAAAATGATATCCTCACCTGCTACTGCAAAACAAAATTTAGGGAATCCCTCCTAGAGTAAGCCCCTATCCCTTCTTGCATGACCTCTCCTTCTTCATTCCTTCCTCATACATACACACAGGTCGTAGCTGGATAAATCACCAAAAGTGACTATATCTTTTACAAAAATAAGATGGGATATGTGAACTTAAATGATCTTTCTCTCTCCCTTTGGTTCCAGGGTAAAATGATGAGAGGGAATTTTCTTCGCCCTGACCTCTTCCACCAGTGGAAGAGGGATTGTGTAGTTTTCCAGATCTTCCACTTCCTCTTATTTATCACATTCAAGATTGAAACATCATGACTCATATGTGATTAGAGGATGACCATGATCACAAAATAAACATTATCAAATTCATGTTTTGGCATAGAATCTTCTTTCAGATGTTCCTCTTGCCTTCCCCCAGAGTGCCCCGTAAATGTGGATCCTCAAGTCCATATATCCAACCACATGGAAAAGTGGATTGTGTGGTTCCCTAGATCTTTATTTTCCTTTTTTTTCTCACACCAATCATGAAACACATGGGATTAGGGGTTCGTGATGGTCGTGGAATCCACATGATCCCAAAAATGTTTGGAATCCTTCTTAGGGGAAGCCTCAATCAAACCAATCCATGGGCCTCCTACTGAAGTTTAAGCACCAAAAAATCCTTTATTCGAGCCTCCAACTTGGTATAAGGACCTAAGTCTTATCCAGGGAATGATCCTCAAGAGTAATCCTTAGTCACAACATCTATTCACTAGGGTATCCTTCTCAAGAATAATCCATGAAATCTAATAAATGGGCTTCCTACTCGGTATAATCCCAAACCATGTCACCATACTTATGCATGGGCCTCCTCCTTTTGTGTAAGCCCCGAACAAACCTCCAAATCACCATGAGATGAAAAATATCTCATGGCCCCTTTTCATGGGCCTCCTACTCAGTTTAATCCCCAACCTTCCACAAAAGGGAATCCTCCTTAGGTGTAATCCCAAATTTAATCCTCTCAAAGGGCCATACTCCCCTATAAGAGAATGATTCAAATAGAAACCATAGGTGTGGGTCCTATCAACTGAACTACATAGGTTCGAATTCTTTTATAAGTGAGATACGTAGGAAGCATCCCTAAGCTCCAAACCCAATATGCCAAATCAACCATATTCTCTCTATGTCACATTCTTATTAGGTTATTATTAAACATGGGATTATATATCCCTTTCATGTTCTCTAGGCTGATTTGGAATAAGTCGCTCAACAAACTTTTACAAGGCACCTTTCACCTAGAAATCCTTGTTACATGACACTAAACTACATGGTTTGTTCCTTATCACATGGACTTAAAAGGTATGGTGCTTCCCATTAATTAGAACTAATCTATGTTGGTTTTTATTCCTTTCATGAGGATATATAGGATGCCTATTTCATGGGTTTAATATTAACATAAAAAAACTCCCATCTCCCGATATGACGATACACTCCAGGGAGTCCCTATATGTGGATGAAAACTAGAATTGTTGTAATAATGACCAAAGAATCTCTAATCAGTTCATAAGAGGATACCATTGGTGGAAAACCTCAGATACATATAGATATATCTATCTATGAAGATCCTTAGAAACATATTGGTTCTAAATTCTATGCATCCTAATGATTGATTGTAAATTTGAGGGTAACCCAAGTCATGCTTGGGAATTATTGAAGGATTCATGAACATATATTAAATCTATAAGAGAGTCTTGAAGTAGGTAATAATTCCCCCTAAAAGGGTGTGATGATCCCGACCTCCCATCATCTCGACCAATGTGAGTTATTAAGAATCATTGGAAAACTACCCAACAAGTTCCTACCTTTGAAAAAAATGTCCATTATAGATATAAAACCATTTCGTGTTTTCTGTTCCATGAATAGTCCCCATTGGAAACCACACAAAATGGATTTGTATATGTTTTTGATGTAAATTTTGTTCCACCAACACCAAAAAACTCTATTCTAATTCCACATGGAATTTTAGGGGTGAAATAAAAAATGGTGAACCCGATGTGAATCCGTAACCAAGATGATAGTGTCACCCATATATTAAGCCCATTTATCTCTCAAAATAAATGAGGAAAAACAATATAATCAATCATTTATTTAATCATTTAAATGATATTTTTCTTTGATAGGATTTTCTTATTTGTTTTTGTCATCCTGTCCCTTTATATTTGAACTCTTTTCAATCCTATGGCATTGTTCCAGCTTCTACATGCGTTTACCCTAGATACTATTCATTGTGGGTCTTCATCCAAGAAAAGGACACCATCACCAACCCATATTCTTAAATTCTTGTTCTCGAACATGATGGTCTAGGAGTATCATCAGCATAGTACTATCCTGACCCTATAGGCTACCCGACATGACCTCCAACTTGCGAAGCCCCATTGATCATATAGTCAGTGATGCCTGGTGATCCAAAAATAGAAAAAACCAACTTCTATCTTCAATAATTTTGTTTATTTACCCCCAAAACACAATAAATAGTCCCTCCAATATCTTAGGGAGGTGGATCAATATGATAAAAATGGCCTTATCTAGAAGACACATGGGTCCTACCAAGGGGTCCCTGCTAGCACTCTCTACCACCAACATCATGGGTAGGTGAACCCTCATCATGATGAGGGTTCCATCCTTGGATGTTTTTCTTAGGTTATTCAGACTCGGGCACCCAAGATGGCCCATTAGGGGAAGAGAATAGCCAACATGGAGCGATGCCACACCTCTATCCCCTATGGAGAATCCCACCAGTCAAGTTTGGTGGAAAACAACAAGTCGGCATATACACCCACATGCCCTAATTCTGGTAGCCAGCAGACTCACGTCACAACATTCAAGTAAGCCTACCATTAAATTCTGGTGGCACACAGTGACTAGGAACATACAACTTCATGCACTAATCAATCCTAGTAGTAGGCTCATTTGAAAGCACTCAGAAAAGCCTTCCAACCATGTTTGGTGGAAAATTGCATGAAGCTGCACAAACCTATATATATTCATCAATACTGCCAGCATTTTCACCTGGAATCACTCAGAGAAGTCAATAAAAAATTCCTAGTAATGAATAGGGGGAAGAATTAACTCCTTGACCCCGCATATGAGTATTATCAGTATCTGTTGGAAGGAAAGGGAAGATAATATAGGGAACATACCACTTCTCCAAATATGAAATGGGAATATATCATAATTCCACTCACTGATGTCAATAAGAATATCTAGATAGTGATTAAATGGAAGACACAAATCATTGCCTGCATCCTATAGATCTTCTAGGACATCATAACATAGACAACAATAGTTTCAAAAGGGCTACCACACAACTTTGTCCCAAAAAAGGTGGCTCATCAGCATGACACCCCAGAGTAGACAGACACCTCTTCCCCATTATAGGAGGATAATTGGAAAAAATCCCCCATAATATATGGAAAACTAGACCGGGAACATAAAACCATCCCAATAAGAGGTAATCATCCCATTCCAATGGCTGCTTCGAGGTAGGCACAAACCCCTACAAAAATTACAAGAGCCTGCTAGAAAATTACTATAGAAACACAGGAGCCAGTCAAGCAAGAATTCGTACCTGAAAAATACTTCCTCAACAAGTGACCCTAGTCACTCACAAGTAAGAATCCAAAAATAAGCCTCATCAAAGAAAACTATAGAATAAATTTATTATCTATGATCCATCTCTACTTGATACTGGAGTTCTTGAATCCCTCATATGCTTATCTATGACAGCTAAATATCCTACTCTCCCATTACCAAATTATGAGGGTAGTATCAATAATTCTGAAGGTCCTCCTCGAACACGTCACCATGAATTATATCTTCATAACTATAATACGATCAATATTGAGTGATCATTTCTTAAAGAGAGATATGGAAGCACTCCATGTTTCCAGAAGATCATGGAGAAAGAGGGTCTTCACCTTGCTATAATCCATCTTGGTAGTCCTCACTGTGAGGGAACATACTATTAAAGTTCTCTATGTTGTAGTATTTAACCTCATCAAGAGGTTCCTCCCATTGGAAATATATTAATGTGAAATAAGTCCTACCATGAATCACTTGAGAAAGCATGGACAGTCATGTCTGGATCCTTGTCATTGGCAAGTTGAATTCTTTCTTAGCCAGAAGATATCCCTAGGTGACGGTTATTCTCTAAACCACCCTTTGGTCACCTATCATTCAACTATATAGAGGAAGTCCCTAAAAATCTCATTTCTTATGATAAAGGAATTGGAAAGCATCCACTTTGGTCAAATCAAGTAGAGGAGACCCTAAAAAATACAAAGATGACATGCTAAACATGATGAGACAATAGGATAAAGATGACATACCAATCATGTTCTGGCCTTTAGTCACACCTCAATAAATCAATCCAGAGGTAATTTTAGAAGATTTTGTGCATTACATATGCCTCAACATATGGAAAAATCTTCATCACTCGAGAGAAAAAGTCATACTTAATTAAGAGTATCATGTTTGTGTTAAGGTAATATAAGGGTTGCAATGCTAGATTAGCTTAGTAGCTATGCTAGCTATACAACATCTGAATCTCAAAAAACAGTAAGGAAACTTCAACATTCATCCCCCCCAGCATGTTAGAAATATTGAAATGTATGATCCAAGATACCCTATATGGTGTTTATATCATAGGATGGGGCAAATACAAAGAATTTCATTTCACTGGACTCCCTTATTAGAAAAGCCCTCCAAATCTAGTATCATGAAATGTCATACTTTAGTTCATCTTCAACAAATAGACCTTGTTCACAATTGAAGATATGCTCAAAAAAAAACAAGTCCCAACCAGTTCTCACTAACATCAGGCCAAAATAGATAAGGATAATGAGGGAATGTTTCTTCAAGCATATGAAAATATTTAGCAATCCTTCTTCTTAGGGGAAGTAAAACATAAAATATAAAGAATGTTAGGAATAAAACAATGATCTTTAGAAGTGGGTGATTCAATTGTATATTAAATGAGGCACCCATCCCATGTTCAGATAGAAATACATAGAATCAGAAGGCCAAACATGATATTAACATCCATAGTAGTTCAGGAGAAACCCCAACCTGTAGGTTAGGGGGATTTTTTAACCCAACATTTGCGATCAGAAAATCAGACCTGGAGAGTTATGAAAATGGAATGGGAACATCCCTAACCCTAAGGTATGATGGATTTTTTTTACATTAGTAACATCCTTAGTGGAAATTAGTCTTTTCCCAATTAGAGGAATCCCTACAGAATGTATCCTCTCAGTTCATCGCATCCTATGATCTAGTACCCTAATTAGGGACATGAATGATTGATCTTTCTGGATATTCCCTTCATATTACCATTTTCCAAATGCATCCTAGAAAATTATTGAAAGATATGTCAAGTCCTTGTGGAGGTCATAGAAAAAGTTAGTCTTAAAAATACACTGATATAAGGTCTATAATGAACCACACATCAGTGAATGTCATTAACACCACCCTTGAAGATTCTATAGAACACAAGGCCAATTTGGAGGAGGAGTCTAGTGAGAAAGTTTCTATTGAAAATATGATACAAACAAAAATTATTGAAGGGGGTGTGGATTCCTAGAAATAGAGGCTTGACCTAAATTTGTGAATTCCCTAAAAATTCCATTATTACCCCCTTAAAAGTCTTCGAATAAGAAAAATAGCAAGGGTTAGAATATGCCTCACCTACCTCCCAGAGAGGTTAAGTACCCTTTATTTGAGGTAAGACTTGATCAATAAGAGGAATAAATGAAATAATTTAAATGGATCAATGCAGAACTGTTCCAAGGTAGACTACCAACTCGATACATTTTACAATAAGATCCTCAAATTGCAATCCCAGTTGGCACACCTCAACAAAGAGGGTTTTCTGTATCAACTGAAATAGATCTAAAATACTTGATCAATGTTATATACCTACCAAAAATACTCTTGGATGTAACATAAGAATATCGGTAGTTCCATATATTGGGTGGAACACCAGAACAGGTCCTAGTACATCCTTACCAGCCTTCCTCTATATGTTATCCATGAAGAATACCAGAAGTTATGACACAGATGGCCCTACCATTTACTACACCTATTCAAGATCCGGCTCATCCAGACATTCCCTAGGGGATTAGGAATTCTCTTGAGTCATTCATAGATTGATTGGAAGCCATGTAAGAATTGTTCCATCTATAGATCTAGAAAATAAGCCTTACCCTGAATGGATAGATCTGAATCTCCCCCCATCGAACCTTGGGAATTGCAAACCTCCAAATTTTAATGGATCGGGAGACCTGAAGAAGCATTTGATACATTTTATCTCTCACTGTGATCCCATAATGGGGACCCCTGATAAATAGGAGGCAGTGAAACTCAGGTGATTGGTATAGTCACTATAGGGACTATCCATTGTATGGTACACTACCTTACAGACTTGGTTAATTACAGGGTGGGAAGACCTCTGTCAAAATTTTCTCTTACAGTTCAACTCGAAACTACCAAATAAATTATTCTTGAACTCTTAAACTATAAACAATAGGAGAATGAGAGAGTCTCATATTTCATTACTCAGCGTAAAGGATTAAAATACTCCTTTAACCTACCTCACCCTCAAGAACACTTATTTCCCATTTGTATAGTGAATCTTCGTGATGAATTGAGCACAACACTTCCCTACGAAATATATAAGAGGTTTATGGGAGCTCACCAATATTTCTCAAAGAGTGGAAGACTCCATGATGGATACCAAGTATAAGTCCGGAGTAATTCCATCGGATTAAGGAAAGAGAATGAAGAAAATAACAAGCCACCACTATCATACATAAGTAGGGGGCCTGTAACCTATCCCACTCCAAACCCTACATTGTATTGTATGGATCCACCTCTTGTGCATTAGAAAAAAATTCTCAAATCATCATGATGATTAAAGAGAGTAGAGGAAAAAATAGTTTGAGGAGATGGAAAAAATCTAATCTTTTTTAAATGACCAAGTCCCTCACTAATTCATCTCAATATTAGAGAACAACATTTTCAAGTTTCCAAATACCATGAATCTTATAAATATTTTGATTAAGATATCCAAAATTATAACCCCTTCTTTCAAGTACTGGGACCCAAAATTCATGAGTATTTTATTTTCAAAGAACTTCTTCAAAACATGGTGGACTTAGGTCAAGTGAATTTGGGCCGACCGCCCGATCATGTAGTGTGTGTCTAAACCACTGATCAAGAGGAGGAGAATGAATAGTATGAACTTAATAGAAAGAGTACATAGATGTTCAATAACTAGGTGGTCAGAAATATTATCTTCTAGATTCATGATATTCTCTGAACACAATTGAAACAGTCAATTGCACCTTCAACCTCTTCTACTGTAACACAACCAACTTCACCAAAAGATCAATCCTATGAAAGATGGAATTACAAAATGTGACATGAATAGAAGAGTAAGAATAAAAAAAAGAAAGATGAGCCTATTACCAAGATAATGTTTTCTTTGAATTTACTATAATTCAAGCCTGCTATCTCATAAACATAGAAACCACCCTACCAAATAGTAGAATAAGAGTCAAATTTCTAGACATAATCTCCATCATATGAGGAGTTGATCTTCAGTTCCATTATTTTTATTCACTTAATGGATCCCTTTTTTATTATGAGAATGATTATGAACCCGAATTTTATGCATTTGATTGGGGAACTAGGGCGAGAGGCTGTCAGATTTGAGGATATAGTAGAAGATGCAGTCTTTACAGGAGTCATTGCCTTAATCACGTCACTGCTCGAACTTTCTTTATGACCTAAACACTTAGGAGTTCTCTCTATCAAGATCATCATAATAAATTGTGTTCCCACACACACGAAAGGGTCTACCCTGACATAATCATATTGAAATATTGGATAAAGGATACACCATCACCTAATTTATCTTGAAGTGTAAGAAGACATAGTCATCCTAATCCCTTGATATAAGAAGAACCTTTAGCTACTATTCTAAGGGTGGATCCATCCACATAAAATACATTAGCTCCTAAAGAAGATGCAAAAGTTCATCCATGCACTTGGAAGCACATAAATTTGGACTATAAGTATGATGTTTTGAAAAAATTATCCCTAGTTTTGGCCATGTTTTCAATCTTGGATACTATAAGTCTATCAAAAGACTTTTGGGAAGCACATATAGAGGCCTTTTCAAGAAATCAATAATTTTAAGTCAATGATGCTGCTTTAGAAGTGTATCTTTCAAATAATAATCCATAACAATTCCATATTCTCATTTTTTCACAAACCAGAATGAGGATTCCATCATACATGGATAGTTCAGACCCTTTTATATATTTGAAAGGATAAATGACATTGATATTTGATGATATTTCACTAACAATGGCTCAAGAGTCACCCTCATTCCTATCCAAACACTTCATCATCTAGATTTCAATGAATCTCACTTTCCCTCCTGATCTTTAATGTTATAGGGTTATTTCAAGAGAAATAAAAAGCCTCTTGGTGAAATAAAACTCAGAAGTCAATTAAAAGAACTCATGTTAGACTCAGAATTAATAGTTGTTATGTAGGATACAGCCTTAAACATTCTCTTGGAAAGACCTTGGTTACATCAGTATGCAGCTATACCTTTGACATACCATCAATGCCTTAAATATTGTAGAAATGGCCAAGTTTGGATATTTCATGATGAAAAATCCCCATTAAAATCCTATGAATCATAGTATATTGAAATGGGATTCTACTAGAGTGATGGGAAATATTACATGACTGATGACATTGCTCGAGGCAATGCTTCGAGTGGTCTAGAGATGATTCCTGATAACCATTTCAAATAGCTGAAAGAATAGTATGTTATCCCCATCAATTAGGTCAAAAAGGTGGTTCCCAATCCAAGCACATATCCAATGACTTCCGTATTGTCAATTTTCACAAATAATCCTAACAACACTAGAAATGTTATCAAATCTTTGACCAATAATGAAATCCTAGATAGAGATCTTTTAGTTCCATCCCCTGAGCTTCAATAAATCCATATTCCATCATCTAGACTGTAATAAGATGTCACAAATATGGTAGAAAATAAAGATTCTCATTCTTAGTCCCTTTTCTCTCCTTTAGAGCTCCAAAAATTACTCACACCGGAAATCAATATAAAAATGGTTGTTTCATATTTTGAATGTCCAAATATTGACTCCTACTTTAACTTCTAATAACTTTATTCATTTCCTACATCCTAGAAAGTGGAGGAAGAGGTAAATTATGAGGTATAAGAAGAAGAATAATACCTCAAGGAATCCCTTACATCATTTGAGGAAGGTTTCTCCACCAATTTTTAAGAACTCTGAGAAATAAATATGGGTGTAGATGAAGATCCAAGACCAACTTTGATCTGTGCGACCACGAATTTTAAAGAATGGGAGGTATACACTTCCTTCCTGAAGCAACATTGGTATGTGTTTTCTTGGAATTACATAGAGATTCCATACCTTGATCCTAACCTAATCACACATCACTTGGGTTTTATAGAAGAACATTGAGGTAATAAACATGAAACCTGACAGACACAACCAACCATCACCCCTAAAATTGAGGTCTAAGTGGATAATCTCATCAAGTATGACTCTATTCTGGAGGAACAATACTTGAAATAGCTAGCCAATAATGTCCATGTGAAGAAGTATAATGGGAACATCCATGTTTGTATCAAATTTAGATATCTCAACCAAAATGTTATAAAAGATTACTCACGAGTTCTAAACAAAGAACTCCTGATTGATGTAACAAATGGTTATCAAGAACACTCTTTCATGGATGGATATATAGGGTACAACCAAATTTGGATGGCCCCAAAAGATGAAGAATCCATCACCTTCAATCCCCTCATGGTGTATTCTTCTATCGAGTAATACCCTTTGGCTTGAAGAATACCAGTACCACATACCAACGTTCCATGCATCACATCTTCAAAGCCTTTATAGAGAAGTTTTTTGAGTGTTATGTTATCGATCTTGTGGTTAGGTCCCAAAAATGATATGACCACTTGGATAACCTAGAGACCCTCTTAAAAAAGCTACAGTAACATAACCTAAATATGAACCCCTTGAAATGTTCTTTGAAGGTAACCTTGTGAAATATTCTCAGCTTCATCATACCCCATTGTGGCATCGAAGTTGACCCTCAGGAAATAAAAACTATCCTTAGCATTTTACCTCCATGAAACTTGAAAGAGTTGAGAGGAATTCTAGGAAAATTAGACTACATGCGACACTTCATAGCCAACATTGTAGAAATGTGCCTGCCCTTCACCAAATTGATGAGAAATGGGGTCACATATCAGTGGATCAGTGACCGTAAGGAAGAATTTGACTACATCAATAAATACCTCATGAGCTCACCGGTATTAATGCCACCTATTGAGGGAAAACTAATCATTCTATATGTGATGGCCTTGAGGTGACCACTGGGAACCTTCCTTGAACAAAATAATGATCTTAGGAATGAAAAAACCTTTATTGACTCAGTGAAACCATGCTCTACATTGAGAACCATTATTTAGATATCGAGAAAGGCTAGCTAGACTTAATCATTAATGTTTAGAAACTATGGCACTACCTGAATCACCATGAGGTCCATTTGGTCTCTAATAATAACCCGAACAAATTTATAATCATTCATCCTATGTTGAAAGTATGTTTGGCATGATGGTACTTTATTATGTAGTAGTTTGATATACAATTCATGCCTCAAAAGGCAGTAAAAGGATAATCCTTGATGGGTTTCTATATAGAACACCTGTCTATAGAAACACCATCATTGAATACTAAACTACTGGATAAGGAGATATTATCTATTCAAGGTGGCCCTAAAATTTGGGAAATTTATTTTGTTATCACATCCTGAAGCCCAATAGGGAGGATAATGGAAGACCCTAAACTCAATATAGTTGGGCTAGGGATCATGATTATCTCTCTAGAAAAATAATTACTACATTAATCCTTATTATTATCATAAGGATGTACGAATGGAAGAGTTCCCCTCAGATCCAACATTGAATCACATCCCATGATAATAGAATTCCCTGGAATACACATTGGCGAATGAAGTTAAGGCTCTAGCAGAACCAAAATGGGATGAAACGGTTATAACAACCCAATGTTTTATTAATGGAAAATTATCTTCTTATAATTATGTCATATAATCACATGAAATCACAACACAGTGAAATATTAAGTACTATGTGACCTTAAAACATAATATTTTCACTTTTTTTATTTGAATTTCGAAAATCTGACATACACAGTTGCGATCAGTAAGTTGTTTGGAGTCTAATAAGGATAACATAATTTTTTTTGTGAATAACAACTGAACCTTAGGAATAGTAACAGACCCTTATGAATAGTAATATAACCCTAATTAATAGTATATCATCCAAAATAATAGTAACCTCATATATTTAGGTATAAATAAAATTTAGGCATCTTATAAGTGATAATATGGCCATAGTAAAAGTATTTGTATTTTGGTAAGTCATAAATAATTAATTACAATTAATTAAATAATTTAAAATAAAACGTATTTTCCTAAAATTCTTTCATAAATTAACAAATTTTTTTCTTTTGGTTTTAGGATAATTTTATAAGACCGTATGTAAATTTTGAAAGCATTATAAAATTTGTTCTAGTATTAAAATCTATATTTTTCATGTAAATTAGGATTTTAATTAAAAATTAAATTAATCATATTTAGGAAATTATTTTTGAAAAATGGATTTCATTTTTGGATTCTACACGTTAAAAAATGGTCAGGATGAATTTTTGGGCGTTTTCTAAAATACTTGAATTTTTTATGAATAGTGAAATATGGTAATTTACCGTATATATACATTATAAGATAAATGTACTATTCCTAGCATCATGGATGATGTAAGAACCCTTGGTTCTAATTCACATTAACTTATTACTATTTTTGGTCACGGATTCATCACTATTTCTTTTCTTATGGAAAATTAATAAACTAATGATTAAAATATTAAGAAAACCCTCTTCCCCTCCACAATAAAAACCACTCACACTTCCCTCTTCTCTTCACTCCTCTAAAAACTTGTGCCTTCAATGAATTCGGCCCAAATATCCCCAAAATATACTACCCCACATCAATCATCACTTGGTCTCCTCAAAAGACCAAATCCTCTCCCCTTAAAAGGCTCTCAAGGAAGACTAAATCAATAGGTAAAATCTTCTTTTCTTTTCTTTCATTTCCTTTTCATGTTCCTTTGTTATCTTTTCTTTCCTAAACTCTCCTCATCCAAATGGTATTAAAACTCTAGTACCATAAATATACTAGAATTTTATTATGCTAATGGGATAATTAATTATCATATCTCATTTCCCCTCCTGTTATATGAAAGAAATGAAAACACCACCTGAGATGTGTTAATTTATCCCATTCAAGGATGACAAGTTGTCAATTTTGGTTATCATATTCAATTCTGGTCATGAAACCATTTATAAGGTTTAACCAGACTATTAAATATGTATTTTATATTATTTGTTTTTTTTTAATCTGTTTTCACATATGATGTAAAATAATAATACAAAACAAGTTAATTATGAGAAAAATCACCAAATTAATCCGAGTGTTTATCAGTAATGTTTTATATAATGATTCAGCTTTAACCAAATAACCAAATGAATTTTATAACCATGTATTCTTATTTATGTTCACTAATTTCCTATAAATTAAATTTTGGACAACCATGCTTATCATACTTGTTTATCCGAACATGAATATAAGTGAACCGATCCTTAAAACCAAGGAAACAAACTCCCCAAAACAATTAAATTGAAACTCTTAACTCATATAAATGGAAATGAATGAACTTAATAAAGTTTTAATAAATCAATAAAATATAGTTTAGGTTCTGAAATTATTAATTAATTAACCTAATTTTATTATTCAGGTTATTAATATCAAGATGAGAACACCATCAGACATAAGGTATGAGATCCTCTCTATTTCACTTTTATTAAAGAATGCCCTCTAAGTTATGCCCTTTTATGTGTAATCCCTAATAATGGGGTATGATTTCACACAACCCCCATACATATTTCATGATTTATAAGTGATGATAAACCTTTTTATCTCTCATTAATCCCTCTTATGTAAACCTGATACCATGTTGATAATCCGTAAGGGATTCTACTCTAACCACCTTTGTTCCTTCTGGTAGCCTTATCTTCATTTTACCAAAATTGAGTTATCTTATATTTTTAGGTGAATCTTATAATATTTTTTCACATGTACAAAATTTATTTATCAATACCCTTTCATCATTATCTTTTAGTGATATACATATTTTTAAGTGATTCCCTCCTCAATACTTCTCGATAAGCAAACCTATTTTGAGGGAACTTTCTGAATTATTACCCGATTTCAAGTGCACTCTATCTTCTATTTTAATCCACAAATGTTTTTATAAAATAAGTCCTTTTTATTTTGAAAACCTTCTAGGTTCAATTCTGGTTTTATATAAAGGATGTTCCCCTTTTCTATTTTAAAGGCTCTATAGTATTTTCTTTAAAACCACACAAAAATGTTTTAATGCTAAAATTTCATAAATACTTTTCTTTCATGTTGTCACTTATACTTGAAATCACTTACCATTATACATGCCTATTTTCCATTACGAATGTCCATGTATATTTTAGTTCCTTTCTTTCATGGACACTTTTATGATACTACCATTTTTTATGCTTTATGATGTGATTGTGGTACCCAATTATTTCCATGGGTAACCCATAAGTTTATGTATGATTGATTATATATGATTATTAATGTGGAAAAAATATTCATGAACATGTTAATATGGGTACACCCAAATATAAATACAATTCATTGGGAAAATTTGAGTCTCATGAGACATTATGTGTGACGGTCTTGGCAGTTAGCCTTAGCTCGTGCTACCATGTGCAACGGACATGGCGGTTATCCTTGACTTGTGATAAAGTCATGTTTTATGTTGCTTCCACATTATTATGACTCCATGTTAATATGTTATGATTCCATATGTTACATGCCTTTTTATATCACCATGTCATGTCTTCTATCCCATGTGATAATGCTTATTTCTTATGGTTATTCCCTTACTATGCTACTTAGCTCATCCCTTTGTTCATGTGTTCCCCATGGTAACCTATGAAAATGTTTGAGAAAAATTGAAGGTAGGAGCTCAATTTGAATATTCAATAATGAAATGTTTTATTTTGGTCCATGTTTTCAGTTGTATGTACCTAGCCTTCCAAGACAATAGAATTTACAATCCTTGGATTGTACTCTGATGTATAATTATGGTTAAAATCGTTTAATGTTATATGTAAAAGGCTAGGGTCTCTATAACTATTGTTATCATTAAAAAACACTGAATAGTCTCACCCTTTGTTCAAATTAAAATAGAAGAGATTAATGAAGTCAGCCCTATCCTTGAACCATATGGTCCAACCACATGGTAGATGATTCCAATCATGGAAAACCTTTAGGTTGGATTACTCCCATCAGACAGAGTTGGGAAAGAGAAAGTCTAATGGTGAGAATCAAACTTCACACTTTATGATGAAAAAAATAACTAGAAATTCCTCTAAATGTGAGACTTTTATGGATTACTTCTTAGATGTATCGAGGAGAAGATACAATGAATATTATAAAATAAGTACACTTGAGAGCCTGTGGTACCAACTATTCATGGTATAGACTCTCTGACCAAATCTGAATGCTTGGATACTTCTAGCCATCAATGAAATAAGATTGTATTGAATTCACCAAGAATTTTCATTCATTCCAAGTGAATTCCAACTCAATCCATCAACCGTCAGAGTTTCTACATACATCCAAATACTCATGGCCATTTCCATATGGAGAATGGATATTGTGGTTCCATACCCTCCAACTACAGTCAAACTATTAAAATACATCCTAACTGTTAATGACTTATTATCCAAACATGTGGAGGAAATACCCAGTAAATAATTCAAGTACAAAATCATCATAAGCTTCATAAAATCCAACATCATTACTAGATTTTGTATCCCTCACACAATACTAATGAACAATGACACTAATTTGTTTTCTACTCAGGTGCAAAACCTGTATCAGGAATATGATATCAAATACAACCATTCTTCCCACTATCATGTATCGTCTAACAGACAGATAGAGGCCTTCAAAAAAACCCTATCAAACATACTCCAAAATATGGTGGATAAAGATAAAAATTCTTGTCTTGAAAATATCTTACTTTCCTTATGGTATTACTAAAATATAACACGTACTGCCACACAGGCAACCCCATAATCACTCATATAAGGAACAAAATAAGTCATGCCTATTGAGGTCTATTTTCCATCAATCCCTATTTTCATCTATGAAAAAATATCCAAATATGATCAATCCCAGAAATGATAGGAATAATTGGAGGGACTCAATGATAAATTATTTCACACCTTTCATCACTTGGAAGTCTATAAAAAATATATAGTGTGATCCTTTAATAAGAAGGTATGCCTCTATTCATTCCCCTAAGGAGAACTGGTATTAGTCTTTTGGACTCTGATGATACAAGGAAGGAGTCCTCCAAAGAACTAACCAAAGTGTGAGGGACCTTTCTCCATACACAAGGTCCACTCCAACAAAGCTTATTTTTTTGATCTAAATGGCTAGGGATATCATTACGACCCCAAACAATGAAATATTCCTAAATAAATATTCCATGTAATCACATGACATTCATCTTAGCTGCAAAAAATTAAACCACATTGTTGGAATTTGTCACATGAACTTAAAAAGTGTGAGATAACATCTCATATTCAAGATATTAAACTATGTAGCTGGTCTTTTTCACATGACCACAAAGGCGTGAAAAAAAATCTGTGTTTCATGATGTTAAAGCACGTGGAATCATTATACTTGTTGCATGACGATAAATTTCTTGACATGTGGTCCTAGTCGTTGAACTAAAACTGCAAGACACCATTTTTCCTCACCATTTGACATTAAACTACATGGTTAACATCCCTCTCCTTCCACATTAAGAAACCCCTAAAATAACACGATCTGAGACACACCTTGTGGTTCCTTAAATATGGGCTTCCATATAAGGTGTAATTCCAAATCATATCCCTCTAACCCCTAAACAGGTTGGTATTCCTGCATAGCTAGACATGAGATATAAAGGATGGGAAAATCTCATACACAATCCATACTCACATAACTACCACTCCATAATGGAACTTGATCCATCTTTATGGGTATAATCCCCAACATTATCACAACCTGATCGTATGACATTAAACTACATGGTTCACACCCTTTTTTCATGATGTAAAACTACACAACATTTTAATATAAGTTTGAGTGGATAATAATATATTGTTCTGGTACCCCTACCACACATTAATTCAAGAACAACATGTGGATTGATTATTTCTCAAACAAGATACGTAGTGTCACCCATATCTCGTATATCAAGTCCAACCATAACAAAAGAAATCCCCCACTCCATGGGTATGAATCAAACCTATATAGGGAACCTTTAAAAAACTATGTTTGATTTTATTCTCATTACAATGGGATTTGTAGGAATGCCTACACCTCTTTCCTAGGGCCTAACCATCATTATAGAAAATATCAACGCCCCCTTTCCCCACATCCACACCTGTTTAATGTGGGGAACTATTTTCAAGAACTACATGTGGAATGATTATTTCTTTAGTAAAATATATAGTGATTCCCATGTACTATCACATCGTCCATCCAGAATACCCCTTTTCACATCAGGTCCCCATAATCCTTATCATATGATGCTAAAATTATTAGTTCTTCAAGAAATACTTTTGGATTGATTCCCATTTCATTGATTTACATAGCAACTCATGGATTATAAATCCTGGCCCAACCACCTTAAAAATCTAAATTCCCTTATCCTACCCTTCCATTTCCTTTTTTTCATGGATGAAACCTTTACCAATCCCTATTTATCATACTAATAATAACTCATGTGGTATCAGGAGTGTTGGTAAAAGTGTACCCTTCACGAGTAAGTAATATCAATTCACATTGGGGATATCATGGTCTAATATGTTAGACCTTAAAAGAAACACCAGATAAAATTATCGTGTGATAAGAATGTACATGATTTCATCAATAACTATGCATGGATCGATTCTCATTCTAGTGAGATATGTAGTGGAACATGGATCATACCTCATGTCCTAGCTTCGACAAAAATCTAAATCCCCTAATCCTTACCTTGTATTTCCTTTGTTTAGATGAAGAAACATTTGCCACTCCTTGTATTTCACACTGATCATAGCATACATGGTCTTAAGAATTTTGGTAATAGAGCTCTAATCATGAGTAAGGCATATCAATTTACATTGGGGCTATCATGGTCTAAAAAGTAAGACCTTAAAACGAACACTATATTTCTTCATTGCATGGAAATAATCAAAAATATTTCTTAATTAACTATGTGTATATTGATTCTCATTCCAATAAGACATGTTCCAATGCCTGGATCTTATCGTCTGGCCCATCCAACACAAAAATCTGAATTTTTTTATCCTAGTAAAGACCTCAACCCCAATAGCCTAGAGCTGGTGACTTAATTTATTACATTGGAAAAAAATAAAACAAATCACTTCCCAAAGGACCAAATAGTTTAGTAGTCATGGTAATATATATATATAATTGAAATCCACATTTGATTTTAAAACACAAAATAAAAAAGGAATTACATTGAGTATGCCATTATTCTCCTTTTGTGTACCCCTGTATATCAGTCATAATAAACTTCTTAGCATCCTAGAAAAAAACATATGAAAGGGGTGAGCTCAAATGCTCAGTAAGGGTAACTATAAATTGAAATATATCATAAATAAATAAGAATAATCATTAAGGAATGTTGAATAACTAAAACACATACCATATAAATAATCATATGATCTAGGAAACATAACCATGTATATTCAACTTCTTGAATAATCTCATGGAATCTCAATAACAAAATTCATAATGATAGAATGCATAACGATGGATATCTAAAACTTACCTTCATGGTTTCATTCAAAGAATCTATTACTATCAAGGATTAATTACAATAATCTAATATTTTTATGCCTTCATTTCAAAAATCTAATATTATTAAGGCTTCATGTGAAGAATCTAACATTTTCAATGCTTCATACGATGAATTTAATAAATGGGTAAGGCCTTGTCCAAAACCCAGTCTAGTTTGTATCAAGAGACCTATTGAAGCATTGAGGGGCTATATCGGGCCATTGCCATCAATTATAATTTCTAATGCATTCATCACATAAAAGAGGTGAAACATAAACTACATAAATTTTTTTATTAAAAACTAGCATACTTAATGTGAATACTTTAACTATAAACCATGAATGGTATCAAAATAATACATCCACGGTCAAACTGAACATAAACCATTCAATAAAATATGTTAGATGATATCATATGTGATCAACCTCAATTAAAAATAATATTAATCAAAGGGTTTTGACATAGATGAAAATACTATAATAAAATAATTAAAAAATTATTTAGGAAAAACTCTTATTGAACCCATGTAAAAAACAATTTTGTAAAAAAAATACAATTTTCTTTTAAAAATAACCATTATAAATACCAAATATCCCAAAAATAAGGGAATAGAGGTTTTAATTTTAAAAAATATGTACCGTTACAAAGGAATCTATAAATTAAATTATATTCATGAAGGTAGGAAAGTTGTTGTCACCCTATATGTTAAGAATAAGACGCTCCTTTTGTCGTTTATCAAAACATTCCTTATAAAACTAGTAAAAATATTCCTTTTAAAAACCTTTGAATGAAATTAAATTTAAAAATTAAATTTACTTTATAATTATTTTATATCCATATAAATGTGTATGTAAAATAATATCCATAATACTTACATGTAAAAAAATATTAGATAATTAATTCTTTAACTATTCAAGGTGTCCCATACCACTTTGAACATTTAATTCATAATCCCCATGAAAGAATAAAATTTAAAAAACATTAAATAACATGATAATAAGTAAATAAATTACATGATAAGTCAAAGGGGATGTATATACACCATATAAAAAATGCTGGGTGTATAACATCAAACTATGTCTCAATGAAAGGAGATTGAGATTAAGTCCCTTACCTATGGTTCCTTTAGTTGAACATGCTTTAACCTACAGTATAATGGATTTAAGAATATTATTAATTTATATCAAAAAATTATTCATATTTATTATATCATATATGATCTTATTATATTATTATATCACTTGTTTTTTCAAAATATTTTTTTATTACACTTGTTTTGATTGTTAACAGCTTCATTTTCTTATGCATGTTTTTTCATGTAAGTCCTATTTCTCATGCATAGGATATATTTGTTTCTTCTCCAAAATGATATTATGTTCATATATATTATATTTATTCATTATATATATTTTTATAATCATTCATGAATTGTTAACATGTAAAAGGAATCACATAGTGTTGTGGAGATGGTATTCCATACACACACACATGAGTAATGACATCATTTCCATAATGGTGAAAGGGTAAAGAAGTTGATGGTATATTAATTTTTTAAGATTTTATATATTTTCATAATTTTTATATATATTTATTATTTACACCATTATTACCATATAATTAATGTGGTGATGAAAAACATATTACACCACAGCATGAAGACGGTAAGTCGTGCTTACACACACATTGTGTTTTTCTTTTTCGTAGGATAGATAAAAGGTAAAATATGACTCTGTGATAATCATAATAACATATCAGAATATATATGATAATTTATTTATAACTTTATCATGTAAATGACACATGAATAGTAATTATAAGAAGAAATGAACTTGAATGAGTTGGTAAAAATGATTACCTCCTCTTCAATGGGATTCCTTTATAAATTCTCTAAAGAGACATAGGGTAGGTCTTTTGGAAGAATCATAAACTCTAGAACCTGGATGAGGATATTTTGAATTGAAATTGGAAGGGTTTTTTTGAGATATAAGTCTCAAAGTGGTGTTAATAACTGAAGGAGTAGGTACCCTTTTATAATTTAGGTGAGGGGTACTTTTGGAAACTACAAAAAATATTAAATTAATATAAAGACATTTTCTATTCCAAATATATAAATAGTGATTTATTTAGAATATAATATTTTTATGGGTCTAAATACTCTCATACAATAATTTTTATACATGTTTATGTCACATTATTACCCTTATATTTTGTTTTTAACCCTTATTTAAACCCATTAAATCTTACCGTGAGAACATGTATTTTTACTCCTTAAGGGTTAATATAGTTACTATGAAATGCCAAAATAACTAGAAATGTATCATTGATTAAATTATAAATCTTATTGAAATAAGTTGTCATAATTTAATAACTTTATGAATTTGATATCATTAAATAAAATATTATTTATTTTAAAATATCATTAATGTCAATTTTGACACTATTCATTATATGAATTTTTAAAAATATCATGAAAAAATATATCTTCAAAAAAATATTAAAATATATATAATATTTCAAATTAATATAGAAAATTAATGAATGAAACTAATTATCTAAAATTATATTAATTTAAATATTTTTATATCATTTATTTGATGTCTCCATTAACAATTACTACATCATCATTTCGTAAGCATTTAAGGAAAGTATTTATTTATTAAAAATTAAAAATAAATTATCATGATTAATATAAACTTTTTATATTTCATATTACTATTTATAGTCAATTATATCTTCTAAATAATTACATATAAAAGATGTAATACTTATTAAAAACATGAGTATGACATATTTGACTTTCCTTAGAATAAAATACTATAAAAGGCTTAATGTTATCCAAGTGTCTCCAAGAGGCCATAAAATTGGGACAAGGTTTATTTTGGTAAACAAGCACTCATACAATAATTTTATTACAAGTGTTATGGTAATTTATAATATTATTTCCACCCTTAATTTCCTTATTTACCCATACCTGTGGTAATTAAAATATTAATAATGTTACTATTCATATTTTCCAAAAAATAAGAGACATATTTAATAAATTTTAAAATTATGATTCTAAATACATAATCAATTTGTAAAAATTTAAAACATTGAATTGGGTATAATTAATTTTAAATTAATCCCGTAGAAGGAATGGGGAGATGAGTTTTTAAAGTGAAAATATTTAAAAGATTGAAATGTTTTTATATCCAAAACCAATGTGAAATTGATTCTAATGAACTAAAATATATTAATTGATATAAAATGGATCTAATTATACTTTAAATCCAATCTAAAATATAATTTTACTCTATAAATTATTTAGATGAAAAAGTTGTTTTCAATTAAAATTCAGTATTTTTTACTATTCATCATAACATGAAACTTATCATAAAAATGCCAAAAAATTAAATCAAAGTAAATTTTTATATTCCTATTTCAAAGAATAATTTTATTTTTTTTAAATAGAATTTATAACGGTGTAAAAAACAAGATTTAAAATAAGTACATCATTAAAAGGATGGAAAACTGCCATTAGAAAAATATAGCCTTTTAATGTGGATTTATTTTTCTATCATGTCTAGAAAATACATAGGATGAATTTGAAAAATTATATTGAATATATATATATATATATAAATTTCATTAATATCATTCAATGATAGTAATTAATTTAATTTATTTGGATAAAACACCTTTGATGCAAAATAATAGTTTTTTATAAAAACATTTCCTTTATATTCAATTGTTTTTTATATTTAATTAAAATTTATTAGTAACCAGTGAATTCAGTCATGTATTTTTATAATTTATTTAAATATCTTCATAACCAACAATTTAATGTCTAGGAAATAGTTTTCATTTTCAACAATAATATTAATAGTATATTGTGGTTCGTTTAAGCTCAGTGCTGCGTGCAACATAAGCTGTTAAAGAATTTAAATTTAAAGGAACACATACTGTAAAATATTGGGGTGTTACAATCCTTCCCTTTTATTACTTTTTTTGGTGAAATAAACCTTTACCCCTCATTGTTTATCACACTGAGCATATCTCACCTTAGATTAGTAATTTTGGTAAAAGAGTTCCCCGCATGAGTAAGGCATATCAATTAACATTGGGGATGCCATTGTCCTAGTTGCAATACCTTAAAAGGAATACCAGATTTCCTCATCTCATGATGAAAATCTGCACAATTTCCTTAAGAACAAAATTTTTCTTGATTCTCATTCTAATGAGGTACGTAGTGACATTTGGATCTTCGATCTTGGACCCACTTGCAATACAAAATGGGAAATTCCCCCACTCTTCTATGTATGATTTATATCTACATGAGAGGATTCAATATGCGTTCCCACCATATGTGTGAACCTGTTTTCAAAACAAAAAACCCTTTATCCTCTAAACATGAATTCAATCATTACAGGGGATCTTTTTCTTAGAAATATGTGTGGATTGATTTTTTATCCAAGAAGATACATAGTGATGGCCAGGTTCTATACTTTGGTCCATTTTCTATCACATCCTAGATCTTTATACCTAGATTTCCTTACTGCATGACTTTAAACTACATGGATAATGTCTTGGTCACATGACTTTAAATTACACTACTCCTCAACAACTATGTGTGGCTTGATTCTCATTCAAGTGAGATACATAGTGACATATAGACCTCATGTCCTAGTCCCATCCAAAGGGTAAAGAAAAATTCCCCATATCCTTTATAAAATTGTAGGACTATATGGGAGATATTAATTCAGGTTCCCTCATCAGTGGTCCAACAAGGAGACAAATATGTCCCCCTTATACATATGATTCAAATATATATAAGGGAATCCACACTTCAATTCCAATATTGATCCATATGGTTCTCTTGTGCTTGGATGTATCCCCTCTACACGTCATGCTCCTAATGTTGGACACTTTTGGATCTTCATAATCATTCTATAGATTCCAATGATATAATGTTTGATACCCATGTACTCCTTTTCCTAACTATGTTGTTACACACCCTTGCTGGCTATGCATAAAGTCACCCATAAAATAGATTTTTAGACAAAGGATGCCCCCCTTTGACTATGTAGTAAAATGACCCAGTTGTATTTACATAAAACTGCCCACCAAATGTATTTTTTTAACCAGTGGTAACTTTACCCTTAGGGGAAGCCTCTTCTATCCTCATATGCTTTGACAAAATTATGTTGGAACATGTGATTCCATTCAACGGTCATCCTTCACACACTTGTCCCATATCATTTTTCCTAATGTAAGAGCCCCCAGGACCATGGTTTTCAGTTTTCTCCCTCATGTAAAAAGTTTTCTAAAACAAACTTGGTCCAGTAGGATATATATCACCTATCGTTTTCGTAATGTTATGGACCTAGTCGCATGACCTAAAACTATAAGAACCATATTTCCCGCGCTGGGGTCATACCTGCGTAGGGAACCTATTCCCCACAATTATTTGATTATTGTGACTTGAAATGATACTTTCATATTTAGGTAATTTCATTTCATAAAACAATACTATTTCCAGGGAAATTTGAATCTCCATACACTTATTCATCCATCGGTAATAAAATATCAGAATTCTTGAGAACTCTTTTTTCTGACAATGTTGTAACACACCCTAGTTGGCTATGTATAAATTCTCCCAAAAAATGGCTTTGTCACCAAAAGAATTATACTATTTGAATATGTGGTAACATTACATTGATGGATTTTCAAAATTTAGCCCAAAAAAAGGTATGTCGACCATAGGTAACTTCATCCTCAAGGAAACCTTCTTTATCTCCATAAGCCTTTTCCCCATACCACTATTTCGATCCAGATATCCCTAGATTATAGCTTACAATATTCAACCTCTCAAACTAGAAATTGATTTCACATTCTTAGATATATTTCCAAATAAGGGTAGAATTATTAACCTTTTATTCAAATATAAAAACCTTAAATTGTAGTCCCCCAATGTCCTCGTTGCACAAAATTAAATTACATATCATAATGTCCTTTCCTTACAACATTAAATTGCATAGCTGAATTTCCTCTTCATATGCCTTTAGATTTCCTATAATAATATCCTACTCACAAGATGCTAAATTGTACAACAACATCCTTTCCAAAATACATTAAATTAAATGGTCAATTCCCTAGTCACATGACAATAAACTGTGTGATTCTTTAACCCTTTTCAAAAAGTCCCCCCCTGACATTGATCATTTAACAAAATGTACCCTCTTTTGTACAAGCCAAATTCATATAGGTTTAGTTTCCCATTCATAGCCAATGCCAATATAGACTCTATATTCAATCTTAGTCATATTCCCTTATGAAAACCACACATCATGGTCTTGTGAAATATGAATCTCCGTAAATTTATTTTAGCCATAAATAATAGAATGTCGGTATTCCTAAGAACTCATTTTCTTGACTATGATGTAAAACGCCCCAGTAGGCTTTTCATAAGTTTCCCACAAAATTTTAAGTCTTGTCAGCAAAATATTTGAACTATTTGACTATGTAGTAACAGACCCAGGTTGGATTTACATAATGTCATCCACAAAATGGTTTTTTCAACTAGTGGTAACTTCATCCTTAGGAGAGACCTACTATATTCCCAAATATCATGTTTATGATTCAAGAACCACAAGATCATGGCTCAAAATTCTCCTTCAGATATCTAAATAATGTCAGAACATTTTTGGATGAAAATACATGTTTGGGACATTATCCAAAAACACATGGTCAAAGATGTTTGACCTAAAACACCAGTCGTATTTGTCTAGATTAAAAGAAATTAAACTACCCCCAAAAAGAGAGATTGTACTCATCAGATTGAAAACCCACAAATGGATCTATGGACAAAAGTCATGTCTCAGCTTGATAGACCTACACTCTGTATGGTTTTGAAAAAATATTAAGTGATTAATGAAAATAGGCACAAAACATGTTTGGATGAAAACCAGAATAGGGTGGAATAGTAAAAATCCAAGTCTCTCCTGCTAACTCTACTTTATATTGGACTTAGGTAATAAAATTAGGGTTATGAAAAAAATACGTAATGTTTGTATGCTTTTTCATACAAACCTAGTAATAGTTAAAATACACTCCCTAGGTCCCATGGCTTAGGAAAAAATTAGAGTATCCTTCCATAGCTGAGATAGATTCAAAGCCCATGATCTGATGCTGGATTACATCAAAGTTTCATATTGTTACCTTAGGACCATATTTTTTTTATTATAAATGAATCTAATTATAATGGGGTTTTTTTTAAAACCGTGAAGTGTGTTCCATTAACAATGACACAGAATTCATGATGTGATCCTCACTTGGACATCAAATTTCAAGTTGGATATAATTATTTCTCTGTTCTAGATGGTGTAGATTTGATTTCCATTTGCAGAAGAAATTTTCACACATCGAGGGATGTAACCCATCCTGAAAAATTCATGGTGTGACTCTCTATTTTTCATGGGGATTACTGATGGTAGTGAACGGGTAGTGTCACAACCCACCTTCTTCAATATGATTGAAGGGATAACAAGATTATGATACCTTCCTTCCTCAAGATGAAGGGGAGATAATGACCCTGAGTCGCACCTCCAATAGGCCTTGGGGTGGAGACTAGCACCAAGGGTAGGTAAACATTCATACGAGATGGGAAGCATTACCTTTTTTAATTAAAACAATATCAGGACATAAGATTTTTCAACCTCAAAAAAATCCAAGAAACGTATACATAGGAACCAAAATCCATCCCACATGCATGTTTAAAGTAAAAACTACTAGAAATATAATAAAACTACAAGTTAAATACCAAAATAAAACTATGCAGTGACATAGAAACCATCCCCAATGTTCGAGCCAGTAAGGTCTAGCACAGTCCAGGTAATCTCCCTAGAAACCTGAAAAAAAATTATATACATAGGGTGAGCATACAAATATACTTAGTGGAGAAAAACTAAAGTCACCTGTGAAAAAGTGGGAGAAGCATACTAATTACCATATAAGAAAATATTAGAAAGTCAAAACCACCTAACAAGGTATGCTATCCACCCCATCCTCACCAAGGAACACTCAATAAATAACACAAGTCAAGTAAAGTAATATTGCAATAACATTGATATTTGAGAACCCCGCACCACTATCCATTGGTTAACTACTCATCTTTAACGGAAAATATACTAATTCTACCATGCTCTTCCACAATCCCCACAATCAAAACCTTCCTGTAGAAACTTGGTCGACATACCAATTCACATCTCACCCACAAACACTTGGGTTACAACCATAGCACATCCCGCCTATAGACACCTGGCCCACAACCACCACATGTATCACTCGAAGACACATTGTCCGCATCTTAAAAACACATGGAAAGAAAACCACCTCTCACCCAACGATTACCATATATCTGGTAAAAACCTCAAGACATTATAGCCTTCTTGGAGAGCCTTGGGTGATAAATTACTAGAATAGAGAGCATAGAAAATCAATAACTAGCCATCCATCCGCCCACAAGGATGTTGGTAAAGGAAACCATCACGCATAACAATGGGGGTGTTCGGCATTTTGTGATTCACATGGGTGGGGTACATATAGAAATCATAAATAACTACATATATATATATATATATATAGGTACCAACACTTCGCCCAACCTGTGGGTTTTCAAAACAACAACCAGCCCACACCAAAAGTGACCTTGCTACCAAACCTACATGCATGTATCAAAACGAACGATGGTCACTTCCCAATAAATAAACACATCATCACTACAAGCCACAACTTGAAACATACCCCCAACCAATTCATTTAACCAATTCTCATTCTGCATTATCAATTCATTTATTTATTCATTCCATCCATACCTATAAAACTACCCAACACAACATACCACAAGTGACACCCTAAACCACACCCACCTCATGAAAGTCTAGAAACTTCAGGCCAAGGGCTCTAGTTGAAATAGTGGGTTCCCTTAACCCAACTATTCAGTTCTTTAGATTACCATATCGTGTATAAAATTAGATATGCATGATGTCATCTTACCATTATATTGTAGACTATTCTGCAACGACTATTGAAATGGTAATGTCTAAAGATTAATTGTCGTATCGAAAGGTTATAGCAGTTCCCATGCTATAATGAGAACTTCTGGATGCTATTAAATTAATATAAAATATATATGTTCTATGGTCTAGATACATATTACTAATTGGACAAAGTAGATGTTTTACCATTAGGTGCTGGAGGCTCATAAGCATTAAAACTTCTTCTCATGAAGTTCGCACTTGGTGATCTCTAGTAGTGAGATCATGAGGACTGACCCGCCAATAGGAACACCACATGTTTCGGGTGTCATTGGATGTTCCTAACTACAATCATGTGTAATGGTCTCCTGAATTGAGATCATTACCAATGTATGTCATTTGATTATGTACTTTGATGCAAGACAAAAACCATGGAAATGAAGTTGTGGAGAGTTAGTTTGTGTCAGGTGCGTCATTAGTCGCATGGCATTGGTTGAATGGTAATGAAAGGATTTGTCTCTTCTGGGTTATGGAAGTAATATATCTCAATCCATTTTGATATGGATGGCAATAACTTTATAAGACCATGTCCATGGCAGTCAAAGGTAAATCCATCTAGTTAAATAAACAAACAATAAATCAAGAAAAGGGTGATGACACATGAGTGAATCCTACTTTATGAGATATTACATACAAATAGATTATATTACATAGTGTGTGTTCGTAGGTTGGTTGTCACTGCTGTGACAATTCTTATTTATTTAGGGGCCATGATGGGTTTCTAGATCCCGCTCTTGGTCTGTGAATACTATTCACGGCTGTGGGAATAAAGTCCTAGAGGGTCACACACAATAACGTATTCAAGAATATGTCTTATTCAGTTAAATAGGAGTTTTGGACATGGTGCGACCTGCCACAGTGGTCTGGGATTTTTCCAAAGATAAAAAATCACCAATGAAATATATAAATTTAAATTATTCGAGTTTAGATTAATGATAATTGAATTTATTTATTAAATGTATTTACGAGTTTTAAATAAATACATGAAAAATATTAATTGACAAATATTAAATTATTCAAGGTTCAATTATTATTTATGGGAGTGACGAGTCGAGTTAATGACATAATTATTATCATGTAATATATTTTAATATATTAGAAGTAAGTGATAATAATATTTATCACTCAGACAAGTAGTCGTAAAATGTCGTTGATAGTGCGTTAAGTATTCGGGGCCGGTGAGGCAATACAAGGTTTTTAATTAAGCAATATAAATAGAAGAGGAGGAGAATTTTCCAAACAGTATTCATGGAGCTTCTCTCTCCTATCCTCTCTCCCACACTCTAGAGAGAGATTCTCTCAATTCAAGGAGCTCGTATGGAGCTCTCTCTCAGGCATTGCTGGCGAAGTGATGCAGTGATCGTTGGAACATCGAAGGCATCGTCGTTATTCTGCACTAGCACCTAGACTACGACGAACGGTGCTCCTGCGGATTCCATGAAGCATGTGTGGATGATCTAGAAAATTTCAACTTTGGATTCTTCGAGTAGCGATCGCCAACGACGAGCAGACGTCGTGTGCAGATTTGGATCTAAACCAGGTATTTTATAGTTTATGTTTGTGCTCAAAATCCTCCATGCATGGTCCTCATCTAAGATTGGGCTGATCTTCTCTGACATTGACAAGTTTATGTCGACCGTCAGTGGAAATTTATTAAAAACCCACCTATTTTGGGCTTCTGTTGCATGCTTGGTTCCAACAAGTGGTATCAGAGGGACACATGATGATTTTAAGCTAAAAAAATTAAATTTTCATTAATGTTAAAAGATGGCATTGATACAGTCCCAATGCCATATAAAAAATCCGAATCAAACCTTTAATGGCTAGTCTACAGCCATATGAAGTTTCAAATTCGGATTTGAGAATGATTTCCAGTGGTGTTTCGTATTTTGACTGAAAATCCCCCTCAGCCTCCTCTGTCTTTCCTGTAGAGATGTGTCGTCGAACCACCTCTGACCTACCCAGTGCCGTGACCCCGGACGCCTCCTTCCATCGCGCTCGAGGTAAACAACACCAGGCTACCGGCCTCCTCACCCACAACCTCCCACCGGCCTGGTTCTCCTCCCGGTGGTCTTCCGTGCTGCATCGCGACATACAAGGGTGCCTCCAGCTTCAGCCGGTGCATAGTGGGACCACCTTTATCCTCTTCAATAGTGCATCGGCCACCTTGGCACCGCACCATAGTGGACCAGGAACTAGCGCCACCTTTCTCACTAGGCGCCACCCCGTCCACATGCCCCAATCGCCCTCTGCGCCTCTTGCGTCCTCCCGTAGTAGCACCAGGGGTCTCACAACGGCACACCAAGCCTGTAGAAACCCGCATTGTCCCTCGATGCAGTACCAGATCCACCCATGCTGGCTCTGGCCTATAGTGTGCTTCTCTACCACTAACATGTAGATAGCACGCTTCCCCATGTTACTTCGTCACCTACCAGGCGCTTTCCTCAGCCCAGTTGGATCTTATCCCTCACATGGTGCAGCGGCAGCCCACACCATCTCCAGCAGCACTCTTCTCCCGACCAACCCACCCAGAGCTGCGGTGAAGCCGACAACCAATAGCAGAGCGCACCAGTGGCTGGCCGCTCTGGCCTCACTCCGCTCAGCTTTGCACTGTTTCTACTGGCTGCCTTATGTCTGTGCACTATCACCTGCATTGGGTTCTTCCAGTCATGGCCAATCCGACCGATCACGACTAACTTGCCTCACCATGGACCTTCCCCATTCGAGCAGGTAAATTACTCTATCCTGTAATAAGTTCGAGTGGGTCGGCCTAGCCCCGAACGGACTTAGGCGGACCTGCCTGGCCCAGAACGCCCATGTACGAGGTCATTGTCACCTGGATTGGGCCTACGCAGGTTCTCCCCAACCCGCAAAATCCCTGCCCAATGTTTTGAAGGCCTGGGCATTTTAATTTAATCAAAATTAATTAAAATAATTAATTTAATTTCAGTTGAGAATTAAATTAATTAAACATTAATTTTGGTTATTAAAATTTTAATGCAGCGTAATTAATTTAATTAGGAGATTAATTAAATTAATTGATTAATTTAATCATTAGTTTTAAAATTAAATTAATTAACTGGGATAGAATGATGTTAAATTGAATTTAAAAAAAGGGTGAAGTTTTTAATTCAATTAAATGCCCTCAAGTTTTTTTAATGCAAGTTTAATTTTTATTCTGTATTTAATTAGTATAAGCAATTTTAATGTGTATACTGCTCATGAGATGAACCCGACCAATCCATTTTTGGTGTGTTTTATTTAATTATTCATTTAATTATTGCATGATTTTTCAAGAATTATTTTAATTAAATAAAAGGTGATATGAGTGTCATCTCAAGTGTCATCATATGTATAAGTGCATGCGCGTCCATTCTCAGAGTTGTAATTTTACTCCCCAAGATCTCCTCACCTGGGTTCGAGTACAATTGTATAATGACGAGATGACATATGATGCACTCTGCACCAAGTGATGGTGACACCCCATACAGGAGTTGGACGAAATGTATGAGAAAATGTTCCTGTTCAAGTTGAAATCCCCACTACGAAAAGGTACTTACCTCTAGGGTTTCAGTTGGTCTGTTATTCACTCAACAGATCAACCGATAGTATCGACTCATGATCCAGTGTTCATTTTATTTTTTCATGATTTATTATTTTTGTGCATGTGTAATTTATTGCATGGTCACATAGAATAATAATAAGCAAGAATGCAAGATGAAATAAACATGTGATGGGATGAAATTTCTATTTATTGCATGATTAGTTGTGAGTGAGATCACATAATATGTGCTTATAAAATAGAAAATGATTTCTTTCATCACATTAAAAATAATAAAACCCTCAAAATATATATTAAGTCATAACCGCCTTCTATCATTCAAATTTGGAAAAAACTGGTTGTTTGTGGTGTCGGTCATGCCATAGCTGAGGGTGCCTCTTACTACTAGGGAGTCCTTATAAGAATGATGGGTTGACATAACTAAAATTGCAATAAAGAAATATCCATATCTATCTTGTTGTAATTTTAGAGGAAAGCATTGAGTAAATCTAGTTCTGATTTTAAGAAGCTGGGACTTCACTCAACAGATCAGGGAACCGAAAGTTAAAGCGGTCAGCCAACCAAAAGCCTACCTTGAACCCTCCAAGTAGTGGCGTAGCCATAGCTTGTAGACTATGAGGGGTGGTTCTGAGATCCTTGCCACTATAATACTCAAGAGACAGAGTATTTCGATTCTAGCACAGAGAGTTCCTAGAATCTGATAAAATAGTGAGAGACATTAAATGATTTAAGTAATTAATAAAAAATGTGTAAAACAATAATCCTAATAAAAGTCACTCATCTGCTAAAATTTATTTTTGTAGAAAAATGGAAAGTTATACCACAAGATTTAAACTGAAATATTATAATGTACAAAGTAAATGTTCACACTGACAAGAGTATCCATGAATAGTACAGGCACATGCGCATAGTACTATGATATAGGAAACTCAAGGTGTCAGTGTCCCCAACATTGTTAAACTACCTCAAGAGGCAAGGGTGAAAATGCTTACAAGAGACTAATTTATAAATCTTATGATAGTTATATCATTATGCTTTCATCAACGTCTGGTGTCAGTTGCGGTTGCTACACTAGGACATAGATGATATAACATAAAGTCTCATCTCCGAGAAGTTTTCAAGGAGAAAGAGAAGCAATGATATGAATAAGTAGATGTTTACACCGACATGTGTAAATTGAAATATTGATCATGATCTTTAAATATCATGTTCACCACATTACTCAAGTTTCTTCTTAAGTCACAAAATGAACAAGTATTGAGTAAATGCTTCATTACCATTCCAGGTATGGTTTTCCAAGTGAATAAGAATTCAAAGATAGTTTTATCATTAATTATTATGGTGAATAAATTGAAAGAAAATTTGGAAAGGTCAGAGGAATTTAATACCAATGACACATCCATGAAGTCCTTCAATTAATGAGGTATTAACAATGATTTTTTTTCATTGCATATTATAAAATAATATTATAGAAGTTTAAAAGCGATAAACTGATTTAAAGAAGCAAGTTTTCGCTTCTACATTAGGCATATTCATCATTGTAATGTTTCCTTTTACTACTTGGGTATTTAACACTATCTGCTTTTTACATATGTATATTTAAATACAATAACCAAGTAAGTATAGAAACATTACTAGAAGTAATGTGTATTCTCCAAGTGGCTATGAATGGGTTATACCTAGGCCAGTGGTGAAAAGTACAAGACTTCTTTAATTTACAAGTGAATGATTCATGTTGAACTATTGTTGAGTATAACCACAAACATTAATCTCAATTGTCCTTGGAAGCAAGGATACATTCTTTCATTTATTGGAATTAATGTTTTTTTGGTAAACTCAATCACTAGTTCAGTAATACATGAATCGTAGACAATTAGTGATGAATATAAATGTAAGACTTATACCCAATTGTGGAAGGATAATTATTTGTCAAGTAATACTAAAATGGAAGTCATGAATATAGAAAGTATGGTATTTAGGCTCGGCACAGCTAAATACTTTGGTATTATCATCATATTTAGTTTGGACAAGAGAGACTTTAGAAATAATGATATGCCACAAAGCATTTGTAAATAGTTTAATAAGTAAGCGTGAACTATTCCAAGTATAATCTAGAGGAACATATGCTTCATAATATTCCTTTAAGAAATTAAGGAATAAAAATGTAAAGTATTTTCATGTCAGAAGATATGAGTTGCTTTGGGTTGGGATACCAATGAATATATCAACCAAGCATTCATCAATCATGATAATGTAGTGCAGAGTAATTTTTAAATGCACATTACCTTATTGAAATCACGACATTGATGTTAATGAGGAGGATTAATGATCTAGTCTTACATATCAACATTGATCAATAAACATATAGTGTGGAGAAATTCCTAAACGCATATGTTATACATAAAAATTTTGATGTAAGTAATATCAATGTTGCAACTAGCAGAAGCTTCCATTATATTTCATGAAATTCTTTGTAAATAACAACGATATACCACAAACATATGCCAACTATAATGAACAATGGATATCATACGAGTCATAGTATGATAGAAATCTATTATGTCATAAGGGCATGTGTTTAGATGCAAATAGTTTGTTCGGATACAAACAAAATTGCATCAAGATAATCACATTGTGCATATAAGGTACTTATCCTAAAAAATTGCTTAGAATATTACATAAATCCCTAAGATATAAAAGTTGTAGTAAAGTAAGGTACTACACATATATATAAGGGTGCACATCTCTATTAGAGATAGTGGGAGCTATATTGACATGTGTTTAGTAAATGCTCAAGATGCACAAAATAAATGTCATAGGAACTAGTTCCACAAGTGCATGTAGAATAAAGTATGTTCCAGAGACACATACTGCGTAGGAAGGATAAAACCATGGTGATGGTTTTTATATTCACTACGTTCGGTGATCTATTATTCAATGTGAATAATATTTCCTAAAATTACGCAATATATGAAAATTATCTAAAATTGATAAGACCAACTAAAATTCAATTAATGGATTCCATGTATCAAAGTGAAAAGGGGTTATTATTTTGAATATTGTGGTGGGTATTCAAGTGAGTTGATACATGGATGGTACGAGCTTGGTACCGATAAGGCTTGACTGATTTGACTAAGTCGTTATGCCTGAATCTATTAGAATTTTACTTATCATAGCTAATATCTATGATAAATCTATTTAGCATTGGATGTCATGAACACCAATCGTGGATGGTGACTATACAACACAACCAGAAAGGGATGGTCATGTCACAAAATGCTAATAAAGGTTGAAAGTTACTAAAATTTAGCATAAGATTAAAGTAAGAAACATGATCATAGAAAATACATTTGCAAAATTGTTTTCCATGTGTTTACGTGAGGTTAGTTGGAGCATCATTGTTTTATAAACAAAATATGTTCAGAAACATATGGAAAATAGACATTGGTCTCATAGTTAGTTAAAACCAAAATGAAATTTACTCTCCAATGATTGAATATAAGTAGCAACCTAAGTTCTAGGGAATATGATGTACTAAGGTAGATATACAGGTTTCTTGGTCCGTGTCAATCGTACATATAGTGACATTGTATTGAAAAATACATGTTAGAAAAATACAAGAGATTAATTGTTGCCAATTTCTTAGGGCATAATCCGTCCATGTTGATCGGTTCATGACATGGGAAGAGATAAATGTAGTGAGTTGAAATCCATACGTCGGAGTGATGGATCAATCACGTATTCCATGATATGTACAAGAACTGATATTTCCAAGGTATATTTTAGAATAAGAAAATATCAGTTATATCCAGGAGAATTGCAAGGGATGTAGTCAGAAAAATCTAATTGTACTTCGGCAAGTACAAAATATATGTACCTGGTAAGTGGAGAAGAAAGGATGTTAGTTTTCGGGGATTCAAACTAGTCTAACATAGATCAATGGGATCTCATACTATAGTTAGGCTAATGGTGATGAGTGATTAAAGATCATATAAGCCAGTGGTTTCCATAACAACAAAGATTGAGTAAGTTGCAGCTTCTAAGGCAGCTAAGAAGCAGATATGCAACAATCTGTTCCAGCTCTTGGAATCACACTTGGTGAGAAAAGTATTATCATAATATAAATTATGATATTATTACTAGCCAAGATTTCAAGCTATGACAGTGGAAAAAAATGAATATAATCAGGATACAATCTCTTGAATAGTTTTACCCAATGAGATAAGGGCGCAATAGAAGAATAGCCATGGGGAAGAACTGTGGTGGACCTAGTAGCTAAAGTCGTTACTCACTAGAAACATGATGGCCATCATGTGAGTAGTTAACAAGTTTTATTAGAAATTTGGCTCTAGTACAAGTCGGAGTATTGAAATAGTGGGTTCCCTAGACCCGACTATTCGGTGCTTTAGATTACCATATCGTGTATACAATTAGCTATGCATGATTTCAACTTACCATTATAGTGTAGACTGTTCTGCAACCACTATTGAAATGGTAATGTTCAAAGATTAATTGTCGTATTGAAAGGTTATAGCAGTTCCTAGGCTATAATGAGAACCTCTAGATACTATAGAATTAACCTTAAATATATATGTTCTATGGTCTAGATACATCTTGATGATTGGACACAACAGATGTTAGACCATCAGGTGCTGGGGGATCATAAGCATTGAGAGTTCCTCTCATGAAGTTCACACTTGGAGATTTCTAGTAGTGAGATCATGAGGAATGACCCGCTAATCAGAACACCACATGTTTCAGGTGTCATTAGATGTTCCTATCTACGATCACGTGTAACGGTCTCCTGACTTGAGATCATTACCAATATATGTCATATTATTGTGTACTTTGATGCAATATGAAAACTATAGAAATTAAGTCATGGCGAGGTTGTTTGTGTCAGGTGTGTCATTGGTGGAATGGCATTGGTTGAATGGTCAAGAAAGGATTTGTCGCTTCCAGGTTATGGAAGTAATATATCTCATTCCATGTTGATATGGATAGCAGTACCTTTATAAGACCATGGCCATGGCAGTCAAGGGTAAATCCATCCAGTTAAATCAATAAACAGTAAAGAAAGAAAAGTGCGATGACACGTGAGTGCGTCATACTTTATGAGATATTACAGACAAAGAGATTATATTACAAAGTTCGTGTTTGTCGGTTGGTTGTCGCTGCTGTGACAATCATTATTTCTTCAGGGGCCATGATGGGTTGCTAGATCCCACTCTTGTTCTATGAATACTATTCATGACTATCGCAATAAGGGCCTAGAGGGTCACACACAATTGCATATTCAAGAATCTATCCTACTCAGTTGAATAGGAGTTTTGGACATGGTGGGCCCCCTCCCCACATGGTTCTAGGATTTGTCCAAAGTTAAACGATCACCAATGAAATAAGTAAATTCATATTATTCGTGTTTAGAATAATGAGTATTGAATTTATTTATTAAATGTATTTATGAGTTTTAAGTAAATACATGAAAAAATATTAATTGAAAAATATTAAATTATTCAAGGTCCAGTTAATATTTATGGGAGAGATGAGTCGAGTTAATGAATTAATTATTATCATGTAATATATTTTAATATATTACAAGTAAGTGATAATAATATTTATGACTCCGAAAAGTGTTCATAAAAATTCTTTTATAATGTGTTAAGTTTTCGGGGCTGGTGAGGCGATACCGGGTATTTTTATTAAGAACTCTAAATAGAAGAGGAGGGCATTTTCCAGAAACTATTAATGGATCTTCTCTATCCTCTTCTCTCTCCCAAAATCTAGAGAGATATTCTCTGGATTCAAGAAGCTCAGATGGAGATCTCTCTCAGGTATCACTAGTGAAGCGATGCGGTGATCATTGGAATGTTAAAGTCATCGTCGGTATTCTGCACTAGCACCCATACTATGATGAATGGCGCTCCCATGGATTCTTTGAAGTGTGTGTGGATGATATAGAGGAATTCAGATTTGGATTCTTTGAGCAGCGATCACCAACGATGAGTAGACGTCATGTGTGGCTTCAGATCTAAACCATGTATTTTACAATTTAGGTTTGTGCTTAAAATCCTCCACGCATAGTCCTCAGCTAAGACCGGACTGATCTTCTCCGACGTTGAAAAGTTTACATTGACCGTCAGTGGAATTATTTTAAAAACCCACCTGTTTGGGGCTTCCGCTGCATTCCTGGTTCTAATAGCTCCAGAAAGTTAACAACATCCTTCTTCAAAATTATCCCTCCTAAACCATCCTTGGTAGCCCCTCTACATGAGCACCACAACATTCATCAAAACAAAACTCAGCCAACATACAGTCCCACAACACACTCCCCTATCTTGAATGCTCGTTCAACCAATACCACCATCATTCTTCAAAGTCATGTCACCATGTCCTTCCTCTCAACAAGTAAACTCCCCAACACACATCATCACAACCCCACTTGGAATCCCCACTACATAACAACACCATACCCCGCACACCAATAAACATGTACATGACACAACCCAGTCTTGAAGCTGTGTTTCCCAACCACTTCCAAGATATAGTCCCACTGCATCACAAGTTCATCCATTCCACAATCAACTAATCCTATCATCCATAAATACCATTACACCACCCACACCACCCCATACTCACAACCACAACACCACAAGAACAACATAGACACAGTACAAACAAGAACCACACACAACACATATCCATAACACCACAAGAACAACATAGACAAAGTACAAACCGAACCACACATAGCTCAAATCCACACCAACAAGGAATGTTTCTTTCATATTTTTCAGCACTCATGATTTAATTCTTCTTGATAAAATAGGGATGGTCACAGAATAAGTTTGATCCTGGGGAATATATATAGTTAACTAAATATACATGATTAACCAGATTCAAATTCTTACAGCAGTGATTCATAAAGCATACAGGTGCATAAATATAGACCACCAACGACCATGATTTTCAAAAGAATACAACCCATAAAATTCACAACATGGATCAAAGATAACACATAAAACAAATCCATCATCATCCTCATACTCCCAACCCCGCAATTATTACTTATTATTATCTTCATTAAATTGGTTTCAACCGTATTCACAATGGAACATAAGCACACCCACCTTACATGATGCACAAAAGAAAGATAAATGAAGGAAATCCCTACTTGGAACAACAAGTGGCCCATAATTCTTCCTTGCGGTAAAAAAAACAGGGGGTTGCATGAGTAGCATGAAAAACTCCTGATCACAACGAAGACCACACAGTTTAGGAGTCAAAGAAAGATTCAGGTTTTTAAAAGATAAATACCATTTGAAACTACCTAAAACTAATTAAATATAGAATCTATCTCATTTAATGTCAAAAGGACACAAAATTGGAAAAAACCGGCAATGAATCACCGATGGGTGAGTCACCAATATGAGTCATCGATGCCCGACTCACCGGTGGATGATACACTGACACTATCCCACTAACACAACTCACCAATAAAAATTCACTGATCCCACTCATCGACACCCGACCTAGTGATTCCCTGACTTACCTATGTCTCGACCTACTGATGCCTTGACCTACCGATACCCTAAGTCACCGACATGGTGACCTATTGAATCCTTGACCTAACAATGCCTTAAGTCCCCGATGAGATGACCTACTAATGCCCTGAGTCACTGATGCAAGCTACCAACATTGAACTACCGACATGTGCTACCAACACTTAGCTACGAATGAGACTCACTGATTCCTGACTCACCGATAGAAAAACTAGAAACTTGTAAAACTCTTGAAATGAGCCACTGTTTCCCCCCAGAACACCCTAAACACTGGATTTTGAAAAATTAATGGACCATAGAGGTCCAGGACATTATAGGAAAGCTCGAAGGACTGGGAACACAGGCCGAAAATGATCCAAATCCTGGGTATGGGGGCGCAACCCCCACATTTTAGAGTAGCAGGATTGTCCAAGTGATTCACCCATGTGGTACTATGTGCACCCAGCATGTTCTCCAAAAGGATTGCATAGTCCCCCAGCATTGTTCAGAAAATCCATCCACCCTTGTGTGTGACACTTGCGTAAATCACTTTTTCTTTGATCCTTTACGGCCCGAAAATATTTCCACCCCTATTCGGGACACATATTCCTAGTACATAAATCCGAGACTTATGTGGAAAAACCTCCTTAAAATAAGGCTCCATATATGCCAATAAATAATACCTCAAGGCTCCTTATTTGTACAATTATAAAATCATACGAATCCTCGAAACTCAGTTCATATTGCCCCTTCACTTTGGTCCTCCAAAACCTCTCAGGTATCCTTCTACAACCTAAAAATATAGGGAATTTATAGGTATAGAGAGATAAAATTCACTCCAGGGTATGAAACATAGGAATCCTGTAGGATGAATCCTATTCCCCTTAGTGTAAAACCACTTGTGCGAGGCCCCTTACTTAACAAGGGACCTAAAAAAGCCACATCCAAGAGAACCAGTAGAGACATGTGGTCCCAAGTATAAAGCCTTTCCCAAGTGTTGTTTCTATGGTGGTCCATTTCATAAGGCATATCCATCTCACATGGGCCTATACCCCATGCATGAATCACTTCCAGTTCCTCATAGGCCCAGCACGAGGCACATTTTCTCTCTAAGATAGGACTAGTGTGATCTCCCCTTTGAGTCATCTTCCAAGACACAAAAGGTAGTAATCCTCTTTATCTGGCCCCCTTATCAGAGAGGGACCAAATTAAATTTTCCAGCAAAGCCTCTAGACTTGAAAACCCATTAAAATAGGCAAAACAACATGTCTCCCATTTGGGTATGAATTCCTCTAGTCATAGGTTTCCCACACTTTTCTTACCTAACAATTAGGGTCCTCAGGGTGCATGTGAGTATGCATTCCAATGTTCATGAGGACCTCGACCATGAGGATGGTATTAAGGAGTTCCTGGTCTTAGGTACTAGGGTTAGGACCATGTTATTTTCTACTCATCTTTAAGACCTAGAGCCTCTAATTCCAAGTGTGGAGGGGGTGGATCATACTTACATTTTCTTTTAATAGGGAATAAGATCCTAGTCTCTTACTATGTAACCAATTTTAGGTCATCCCTACTTGAGTAATCCCATATAATTTATTGTATTACCACTCATGATTAATTCCTTCCTTGTCAATACCCACTAACAATAACCAGATAGATCACCAAATGTGATTATCCTGGTTACCAAAATAAGAGGGAAGATAGTAAATTCAAATCCCTTTCTCTCTCCCTTTAGATCCAGGGTACAATGATGGGAGGGAAGCGTCGTTGACCTAGACTCTTCCACCAATGGAAGAGGGATTTTGTGGTTTTTTAGATCTTATACTTCCACTTATTTCTCACATTCAAGAATGAATCACCATGACTCATGTGATATTAGTGGACAGTCATGATCACAAATTTCACATGATTGGATGCACGTTTTAGAAAGAATCTTATTTTAGATCTTCCTCTCACCTTCCCCCAGAAATAATCTATAAGAGTGGGTATTCAAGGACATTTATGTAACCTCTAGGAAAGTTGTATTGTGTAGTTACCAAGGTCTTCCAGTTCCTCTTGTTTCAAAATGTTGAGCATAACTCACGTGGGCTTAGGGGTTGATGGTTTTCATGAAATCCACTTGATCCAAAACCTATTGGGAATCTTCCTTCGGAGTAAACCCCAATCAAACCAATCCATGGTCCTCCTCCTTAGGTGTAAACCACGAACAAGACTTCATCCATGCCTCCTTCTTGGTATAATCCCCAACTTCTTATCAGAGAAATCCTTTTCTAGTGTAAGCCCAATCAAAGAATCTATTCACTAGTGCATACTCCTTACGAATAAGCCCCAAAATCCAATCCATGATATTCCTACTCAGTATAATCACAAATCATATCACCATAATCATCCTTGGCCCCCTCCTTAGGTGTAATCCCTAAAAAGACTCCAAATCACCATGAGTCGAGACATCTCTCATGGCCCATTTTCGTGGTCCTCCTACTAGGTGCAAGCCCAAACCTTTCAAAAAAGGAAATCATCATCGAGTGTAATCCCAAAATAAATCCACTCACAGGTATATAATATCATGAAAGAAAAACCTTTAGAGAGACACCACATGCATGGGTCCTCTCAACTACACTACAAGGGCTTTGATTCCCGTCTAAGTGGGTTACATAGGAAGAATCCCTAATGTCCAAACCCAATACCCCAAATAAACCCTATTCTCTCTGGGATACATTCTCATTAGGGAATTATTAAACTTGGGAGACTATATAGATTATAGGTTTTCTAGGCCTCTTTAGCATAAATCTCACACCAAACATTAACTTGGAACCTTCAACCTAGATGTCCTTTGCACATGACACTAAACTGCATGGTTTGGTCCTTATCACGCAACCATAAAAGGTATAATGTATCCCATTAAGTGTAACCAAGATTCGTGGGTTCTGATTCCCTTGATAAGGATATGTAAAAATCCCATTTCATTAGTCTGATCCTGACATCAAAAAAACTCATGTCTCCCTCGATGATGATAAACACTAGAACACCCCACTATGTGGCTGAAAACTAGCATCATTGTAATATCGACTAGATAAACTCTAATCATTAAATAAGAGGATATCATTAATGGAGAACCTCAGATACATACTGACATATACATTGATGAAGAACCTAATATACATATATATTCTAAATTATATGCATTCTAATAATTGATTGTTAATTCAAGGGTGACTTGCATCATGCATGGGAATTAATAAAGTATTCCAAAAATATCCTAAATCTATAAGAGAGTACCATAGCAGGAAACAATTCCTCCTAAAAGGGTGTGATGAGACCGACTTCCCATCCTCTCAAACAATTTTAGTTCTTAAGAATCATTTTCCAAACTCCCCAATGAGAACCTTCCTCTGGAAAGTAGGTCCCTCATAGATATAGAACCATTGGATGTTTCTAGTTCCACAAATAAATCCCATTAGAAACCACCCAAAAAGGAATTGGATATGTATTTGACATAAAGGTTGTTCAACCAACACCACAAAACACCAATCCAATTCCATGTGTCATTTCAGTGATGAAACAACGTCAACACATGACACTTGTGTTATTTTTTACCAAGTAAATTCAAATTATTAATTGACATGAAATTATTTATATTTCATGTATACCCCTCTAGAACTTTCACATAATCAAGGAAATTAAAAAATTACAATTTTTATTATCTGTATTGAGAGTAAGATGTTCGAGGAAGAAAATGACTCATTTCACTTTTACTAAGGAAAAATATTCACTTATCCCCATGTCAATAATGTCCAAACTATACTTGATTACATCATTTGTTTTTTCATGAAGATTCAATAACATTCCAATAGTACTATCAATTGTGTTTCTACATGGATGGAATCAAGATAATTTTTTATATAAAAATAATTCTAGTATGGTAATTCAATGAAAATAAATTTCATTTTTTAACATAATTTCAAAAAGGTTTATTGATAAAGTTTTACCAAAAATAGTGTCAATATATTTTACTTTCTCGAACAGTTGATCACCCATTAGTGGAGACCGTGTTGTGCCTTATTATGTATTCCCATTGAATGATATTACCCAGGATCAGTATTTATGTCACCAAGTTAAGAATCTATGACATAATGAAAAAAAAATATTTGAGTAATGTTTGAACTTAACTAAGCAAGTTCCTTCCTCACAAATGGGACACCCCAACTTTTATTTAATTATATACCCTGAAAAATTTCAATAAGAACGAAATTCATTTATAATCCCATATAACATGGATCTCAATGTGAATTATTCACTTCAACAAGAATTATACAATCTAACAACTGTATCCCACTTCAATTTTAGATATTTTATCAATGTATCCAAATAGAAATCAATATCATTGTCGGGTTGTTTTTGTCTATATATAAGCAGAGAAAACATAATGTATTTATATTTCATGTATAAACATGGTTGAATGTTATAATTTATCAACATAACTATCAAAGTACTTTGAGTAGTACTCCTTAAACCAAAAGTATTTATTCTATCTATAGATAATGTAAGACATAGGTTTCTAGGATCATTTCCAAATTCAAGGTACTCATAATTAATTCTATTCTACTGAAGAGAGTCTGTTGTGTGATGTGGTTTTCTGTATTTGATTCTTGTATTAACATGTAATATGGATTCTATTGAAGTTTCCTAGTATCCATATATGCTTATAAACCTTGGAATGATAGGAAAGTTCCATAAAACTTTTTAAGGATATGATTCATATTTCTTGTATCGATTTGTGCCACACTTAGGTAATTTTTTGAGTGATTCACAATCTTTGAAAAACAATATAAAATCATTGGGACATGAATGTATTTTTTTATAGACCATTCCCATTGAAAATATCATTCATTTATTGTAATATATTTTAAAAGGAAGCTCATTTTATTTTTGTATCATATCATTCAGGATACCAAGAAGTATTATAAATCTTTTGTCTATACATTAGCTGCTCAATTTCAAATTATATAACTTCAATACAACTGAAAATGTTGTATATCTAGGATAAATGGTATACAATGGTCATTTATAATAGCTATTTAACTTCTCTAATAACATTTTACAATCACAAAGTTCATCTTCAATTTCGATTTTCATTTATTCCCTACGATATCCATCACCATTTACACTAATATTCATATCAAATGATCCATAAATTGTAGTATCATCATAGTTTGTATTTATATTCAGTTTCTCTCCATGTTTGTTCTAAAATTTATTTCTTTGATATATTTTGTAACAAATAAAATTTAATTCAAAATATTCTAGATGAATTTGTCTTGAATAAACAAATGTTATCAGAGGCAACTGATTTGAGAAGGGTCGTATACACGATCTTTTGAAAACTTGATGAACTCTTTAACTCCATGCTCATACTCTTTTGTCATACAGTTAGAGTCCATTAATTTTTGATTCATATCCAATCTATTAGGTATATAAAATATTAATTTTATATAAAAATAAATTAATACACATAAGTTATTCATAATCAAAGGATAAAGTTACAAAAACTTCTAAAAATTGGATCCCAACAATTGAATGTTATTAGTGATGATTCTTAAAAAGTTATAATTTTAAATAAAGGTGACATGAAAAGAAAAAACTTTATTTAAACATGTGGCAGTCAGTCTAGGTTCTTTATTTTATGTTTTGACGGGAAAAGGTGGTAATTATTAGATGGTTTCTATAAATTTTCTAGGTGGGAGTCCAATATAAGGTAGGAGTTGATGTTTATTCATTTCCTCATTTGGTATATGGTGGTCCAAGAGGTTTTTCAATGAAAGGGTTCATAGGAACTAAATTTTATGATCTTTTATTAGATGATGAAACAATCACATACTTAACATAAGTTGAAGAAGTGTCCCAATGGGATCAGTAGATATCCTTATCTCAAATTAATGATTGGAGTATAAACCCAACTACCTAGGATCACCTGAAAACAAAACTCAACCTTAATGAAACCAATAAATAGAATAAATTCTATAAAAAATTCAAATTGGAAACTATGAGTGAGGTTTAAATAAGGCTGAGGAAGTTATATATGTTTATAATTCTGGTCATGATACCAATTTAAAGAGTAAAGGTTAGTCTAAGTGAGGCTTTCAAGAGAGTTCTGGGAGTCCTCATCTCAAACCAATGCCGATCACAATCTTTCTTTTTTTCTATGGGAATAATTACTCCTTTAACTCAATAATACCAATTTTATCTCAATAATTTTACCATTGTTGATTCAGTAACTCTCAAATGTTTTCTACAACTTTTCTAGGTGGATATACAACAAGAGGGGGAAGATTATGTTTACTAATTTCTTCACTTGGTAAGAGGAGGTCCAGCTGGTGTTTCAGTGACAGGATACTTAGGATCTTAATTTTTTATTTTTTCCAATTATTAAAATATCGATAGTTCCCAATCACATGGTCTTGAGAACCCAACATTTGAAGAAACTCTTGAATTTAAATCCAATGAACCTGAAGTCTTGGTATGAGATTCTCATGCTATGAGAAAACCTGATAAACAATCTAACTGTGGTTTCATGAATGCTCCAAATTTAAAAAATTAACATGGCTGGGATGAAACCTTAAAGAATGGAAATTAAAATTCTTAATTGGGTCAGAAGGAACATTCAACAATAATACAAGTTGAAGAAGTGTCCTTGTGGGATAATTAGAAAGCCTCATCTCAAATTAAGGATTATAGTATAAGCCCAAATACCTAGGATAACCTAAAAAAACGTTGTCTCTATGGAAAACATAAAGAGAATCAACTCTGGAAGAATGTAAAAGTGAAAACTGGGAGAAATTCTTAAATAAGATAGAAGAAGATATGGATGTTTTGAATTAAAGTGGAAGGTATCCTCAATGGGGTTAGCAGGGTGAAGTAACTACTATGAGTGAAAATTGATAGTATTGGGGCACTATAAATGAAAAAGTAGGTGAATTAACCTACTTAATAATGATTTGCAACTTGCAATTATGCAAGATCAATTTTCTCTCATTCTCATAAGAATACATTTTTAATTGAACACGAGGTTAGTGGTTTTTGTTGAAAAAGGACAATCATAGATTTTCATGGCAATGAAAATATTAAAAGGGTTAGGGTTCTTCTTCCTGTTAATTGAATAAATTAGATAGAGTTGTTTTATTTTTATCCATGGGAGTAGTAAGGACACCTATAAATTGGCTTCATCTCCCTCACATTTGAATTTTTATCCAATCCATCACTTTAAAAGTACATCAAAATGTGGAAGGAGTGGGAAAGTTTGGGTGATCGATACTTGTTAGTGGAAAAATGTCACATATGATTTATTCCAAGATATCTCATATTATTAAATATACATACAACATTTAAACAAATAAGTGATAAATTTAAATCATAAAATACATTTTTCCACTGACAAGTACCAGTAACATGGAATTGAAATTAAAAGAAAACCACATGGCTAAGAAGAATTGAGCAGATCGATAGAAGCATGTGTTTGGTGGTGAACCAGGTGATAACCCCACTTGATGAGGATATTTTAGAGAATATAGAAAGTGTTTTGTGATTGTGGGGTCATATCAAGTATGCATGAGGGAGGTATCATTCTTATAGGAAAACATCACAATGATAAAGATGGTAATAATGGAGAACTTGTGATAAATTAATAAAAAAATAAGATCTCAAAATGTTTTTTAGGAATGGATTATTTAAAAAAATGATTTAAATTTGAAAATAATAACATGTAGACTTTTGTAATTAAAAAACAAGATTTTAAAAAATAATATTCATCCTATTTAAAGGTTAAATCTATATTAATTTGAAGAAAATAAATTAAAAAGTATTTTTTATTATATTTGATGGGTTAATCAACACATATTTTAACTAGTATAAATTAAATTAATATGATAAATTTAATAGTTAGAAATATTGAGAAACATGATTAATATTATATATGTTCTTATGGGATTTCGTAAATATTTTTTATAAATATATCAATATTTAAAGTACATAGTAACATATTAAAGAAACTAAAATGAATCTACTCTTTTCTTTAATCTCTCCCTAATTACCATTTTTGCTTCTTTAAATAACATTTCAATTTTAAGGGTCAATTGTAGTCAAATAGAGAAGTGGATTAGGGATGGATGGTGTGGGGGGATTATAGGGTTAGGAGATAACATATATAAATAAGTTAGAAGGGATGGTATAGGTTGATCTAGGAATAATAACTTTGAGGGCGAGGGAGATGATGAAGAAAAAATGGATAGTGGTGAGGGAGAATGGGTGGAGAGTCTAGGAGGTAGATCAGTGAAAATTAGGATTTCTTGCACCGTTCAATCACACTGATAAAATTAAAAGCACATAATGAAGAACCAAAAATGTTGAAACAATGCAAGAGCATGATCAGAAGATCATAAGCAACATATCTTAGGTATTGAAAGTGTTGATTCATCTAAAATATTTGAGGGGGATCAATGATAAAGATTCAGTTCCGTGATAGCTCGAACAATGTGAGTGACGAGGTCCTATATTAGGGTTCTATTTAAAATATTTGAATGGTTTCATTAGAATTTTATATAAAGGGATGATAAATACTGGTTTTATAAGTGCTAAAATAGAATGTGCTAAAAAAACACATTATGAGAGATAGTATTTTAGCACTGATAAAGTTTGGGTTTGTTAGAGATTTGTATTTTTTCCACTGACAAAACCTATATTTTTCAATGATTTTTGGAAATATCTCTTAAAAAATTTATAAAAAAAATAAAAAAAAATAAATGAATATATATTACAATTGAATAAATAATTAAATAGGTAAAAATTAATTAACATTATTAATGAATGGGTAATCTTAAATGCATGAATCTTATAAATAAGTGAAATTTATTTACTACAAGTGAATAGACTTCAAAAATATTTAAAAAATGAATAGGTTTTATTGGTTATTTGAATTATTAAAAAAATAAAATTAATATATATTAAAATGAAATGAATATATATTAAACATGTACATTAGAACCATACTAAAAACCTTAAATGTTAATAATAAATATGTATAAAAAAATATTAAAAATGAATAAATTACAAAAATATTAAAATAATAAATATTAAAACTAAAAAATTATAAAGAAAAGTATGAAATAAGTAAAATTATTGATGAATAAATAATACCTAATAATATTAAATGTGTGAATTTTAAAAAAGAGTAAAATTTAATATTTAAAAAAACATAGTTGCAACAATAATTAAAAAATGTACAGCTGTTATTAATTACATATATTATTAAAAAAGTAAAATTGGATATGTGTAAAAATGAAAATGAATACACATTAATTATATAAATTACCACTATTTTTAAAACATTAAATGTTAATGAATAAATATGTATTAATAAGTATTAAAAATGGATAAAATTTAAAAAATATTAAACAAGGAAAAATTTAAAATGAATAGATTACAAAAATATTACATAACAATTAAAATTATTAATTAATATATAATATTAAAAATGAATAAATTTGAAAAGATATTAAAAATAAATAAATATTATATTTTGAATAAAAATATAAAAAATGAATAAAATTTACAGATTAAAAATTTAATAAATTTTAATTATATTGTGTTCATTAATGAAATTCTAAAATGTATAATAAAAAATTATTAAATTATAGAAATATTGTGTTTGTGTTTGTTATTTATAAAATTTTATTAATTACATATATGTATGTGTGAAATTAATGTAATATAAGTTTGATATATGTTAAATTAAAAACACAAATGACATTTTATTAAACATCTATTTATCAATACAATTATTCATTATTTTTAATTAATATTAATTTTTAATTATAAAACAATGTTCACTAAATATATGACCTATTTCATCTAATTATACAAAAATTTTATATCCCTTTGTCTGTATTTCAGGAATTTTCAGATTTAAAAATTGGAAATGTGTCTTGCTTGAATAGGCCTTTTTCCATTTTCTCTTCCCTTATGATGATATGAAGTTGTGGGCCTGGGGATTTTTCTCGATCTCTGTCAAGTCGGGATTTCTCCAAATTTGGGAATAGGACCATAGATTCTACCCTTTGGATGTTGGATGCTCATTAGTGCTCGTATAGGTTAAGGTATTTAGTATTAATTGGGTACTCTGGCATCCCAGGATCCTCTGTGACATTACGATGGTCATAGGGTTCCTGATTAAACTGGATCAGGAAACTAAAATGGAACATTTTGGTCATTATGATAAACTCTTGGTCTAAGTTTACTTGTCCTCTATCTTGGTTAATAGGGTTTTCCTTTCAACCAATGATGATGAATTTGAACTGAATATTTAATATGAAAGGGTTCCACATTTTTTTGGAACTGAAAAGTTATTGGTCATGAAACATTGAACTATAAAAACATTATTGTTTGTGATTTATTCTCTATGCACAAACATGATGATACTTCGTGCTTTAAAAGGACTCAAAATGGGAAGCATACTGATTCACTTGGCATGGGTAATGTTGGAAAGGATATATCTTGAGATGGAGTGATCTTGTTGGTAAATTGTCTTATGAATAGACTAGGATTTTTTTCTGGTAGTAAGATGGGTGGACCTTATGAGTATTTTACTAGCAATGCTTGTGATAGAGGTGTTCAGAGTGCAAGAAACCTTGCGGCTTCCCCTCAGGCTTATGGTCAACCTGTCAATAGGCATCGTACCAGATCTTGGGTCACGATTGTATTGGAGGGGTGGGTAAGTGATTATCTTCACAATTCCCCTACTACTACCTAGAATTTGTTTCTACCAGATCATTCCATAAAATATGAAGCACATGTTGTGCCAAATGTCAACGTAGTGGCTTTTAAAAAAACTCATAGTGTCTTGCGGAGGTACTGATACTATTCCATATCCTGGTGACGATGTTTCTATAGTAGTGGGTAATCATCAGTCAATTGATGGAGATACATTATTGGATTCTCGACCCATGTATGAGGATTTTGCTCAAGAGTTAGTAGATCTACATAATAGGTAGGAGAAGGTGATTGTCTCAAAGACCCATAAAGGTATGAAAATTGCAATTAGTAATCCCTCAGAAAATTGTAATTGATGAAGAACTATTCCAATTGGTAATCCATTAGAAATTAAAATCAAATGAGTCCAAAACTTAGAATATGCTGGTTTACCTTCTTTGATCAAAATACAGGATGACCTCTCTAGCAAAAAGTCCCTGCAGATTATCCCCTTGTAGGTTGGGTACCCAAGTGCTGGTGAGAATGTGGAGTAATCTTTTCTATCCCACTTTAATAATCTAATGAAATATTCCTATATCTATTTTGGAAAGGCCTAAAATTACGATTATCTTCTTATATGTGGAATAAATTCTAATTTCATACCTCATAAGGATCAAGAAGGTCAAAATCCCATGGAAGGCATTAGTAAGGAAGCGATAAAATTATTTTTATCGTATCTTGAAGTAACTTACTCTTAAATGGAAGTGTAATTATTTAGATTCAATGACTACTTAGTAGTTTATAAATTTTTTGAAATCATAATTTAAGATGAACTTCAATCCAATCCATAGATGAATTTATGGGATTTATCATTGAAATTGAAGATTTTGTCTACCTCGGGAGAGTTTTTTGAATCGTAATTGGATGAAGATCATGAGGCCACAAAAAAGTTCAAGACACTATAGAGAGGCTGATACCCAAATGGTATAGGAAGACATCCTAGAAATATAGGATCTAGAGGTACATGTAGGAATTGACTTTCCATTTTAAGGTTCCCTTTTATGATTTGGGTACCTTATGCCTTGTGTGACTTGTCTTTTTTCTTGTATGTTTTCATTTTTCTAATAAATTTGGAGTCATGGATTTGGTTTCCAAATCCATGATTGAGTAGTTTTTTTTATAACATATTTAGTAATAAAATTAATTAATAATTAAATATTTACTATTTGATATATATGTCCAACTTAAAAAACAAATGACATTAATAAAATGAAATGTCTTAATAAGTAATTTTTTAGTATATATTTAATATTTTTAATTAAATTAATAAACTATTTTCACTATATATATGAAATATAAATTTATATGATTTATAGTACAACTTTAGTGTTGTCTAAATAATATTTAAGGAATATATATATATATATATATATAATTTTTATTTTATATGGTAATTTTAACATAATATCATATATATCAAGTGAAAATTGTATATCTAGTAGTATATATATAATATTTAATAAAATATTTTATATTTTTATCAATATAAATATAATAATAAAATAATATTTTATTTTTAATGATATAAATTTTTTAATGAAATTTTCCCTTTATCAGTGCTAGAGAGAAGCACTAATAAAAGACGACATTTATCAGCACTTGATAAAAGCACACATAAAGGGTACCCTTTATTAGTGCTCTTATGTAGTGCAGAAAAAGATGACCCTTTATCAGCACCTGTATCTGGTACTGATAAAGGATACCATTGTTTATCATAAGTTTTGTATCATTGAATAATAATAATTACTATAAAATTAAAACATTATTATAATAATTGTTTCAATAATGAATTTATATGTTTTAATTATTAAAATATATAGTGAGATTCATTGAATGAATTAATATATATATATATATATATATATATATTATTTTTATCTGAAGTGCCCAATGGATCATGTAGTGACACTAAGAGGGGGTGAATTAGGTGTGAATTATTTTACTAAATTCTTTCCTTTTTCTTTTACTCTATTCAAATTCAAACCTATGCCACATGTTTAGATGATTGATTCTTTTATGTAATGAAAAAAGTAAACAAAACACAACACATAATATTTTTACAAGGTTCTGTACTAAGACCTACTCCTTAAAGTAACCAGTTATACCCCTCATTTATAGATTCTTCACTATAATCTCAATTTCAATTACAATTATTTAGGATACAACTGGTTATTCACTCTATTATTTGATTCTCTAGATAATCTTGGTTATACCCTCCATCAATCCCACCCTTTCGCCTTAGTTGGTTAGACCATCAATCATTCGACTAGTTATACCCCAGTCTCTTGAGCCTCTTTATCAACTAGTTAGACCCCCCTAGTCACAGGTTTCTCTTTATTCTTCTTGATCATGTTGTATAAAGTAATATTTATTTTTCAAAGTAAAATTCCTCCTCTATTGTACTAGATCTTCTCTACTTGTATACAACTTCAAGTATCTTCAATAACCGCTGATCAGGTTTTTCAGTCATGGTCAATAATTCTAATCATCTGTATATGATTAATTTCCTTAGTGAAACCATGCTCAAGAAAATATCATTCCTTATTATTATGTCCCGACCTTACTTATTTAAGAACTTTCACAATTGATAAACAATTGGAAGATCATTTTCAATGAAAAAACTGAATATAAATTCTTTTTGAAACACTGATCAAAATTCTATTCTGACTTCAGTCTCAAACCAATGAACATTATTAATGAATTTTATATTTAATTAGGTTCTCAAAACATCATTCATATAAATACAAATCATGGTATTCTCAAATTATGTATTCTTTATTTCATTCCCATGAAAAATTCTTCATTTACTTCTTCATGGACACATTTTTTGCACACTTATTTTAAGCCCATATAAATTTTACTGCTTCACAAAACCCTATCCTTCTACTTCACTATTTAACTTCATGATAGCCTCATAGTATTTAGTTTATATATTAAAACACAACATGAAACACACATATAAGATATTCATATTCCTTTTTGCAAGTTTATCATGTGATGCATGTTTCTTCACATAAAATCACTATTACATATCTACCCTTTAATAAAAAACAAAAGGGGTTTATCCGTGATAAAAATTACCTATTTTCATAAGTTCCCTTAAATATATGTGAATTTTATCAACACTAAATATATTTTGGATAAAATTTCCCTTTATCAGCATTTGTTTAGCCCTAATAAATGAAACCCTTTATCATCACGAAACTAGTGCTGATAAAAGTTATGTTGTGGTAGTGTGCTTCTAAAATTACACAAGAATATAGAAAGAAATAATTAATTTAATTGAAATTAAATTTAAATCAGAAATATTAGAAAACCCCCTATTAAATAAATTTAAAACAAATTATTTTATACAATTACATTTGTAATTACAATTTATCACAAAAATTCAAAAACATAAATATTCCATTACCTTTGGTCCCTAACCCCCACTCAAAAGAGCTTGATCATGCTACCATATGTCAAATAAACAACTCATACTCATGAAATAGAGTGAACCTATATAAAAAACCATATTTTATTAATAGTATAAATAAATAAATTAAACATAAATTTGAAACAATACATTAATAAAATGTCATTTTTAAACTGAAATCACACATTTTGAGTCATACCAGTCACACCACACATTATATTTAGGTGAGGCTAGTTCCTACACATCACAAATGAATTATGGATAATTATCCTAAATTATAAAAACAATATAAATTCATTTTCTTCATTTTGAGTACATTATGTGTGATCTAAACTAAAAGTTAAATTTTAAACATAAAATATACACTACAAGTGATACTGAGCACACCAAATATCAAATTGAGTTGTGGTTAATTACTAAACCTAAAAAACGACTTATGGGTCATTTTTCTAAAGTATCAAAACAATCCGAATGAGTTTTATTTATTTTTAGTATACGACATGTGTTTTGAACTAAAATATAAATTTTGAATAAAAACTCACACATGGAGTTATACCGGTCACAATGTACGTCGGATTTATATGCGGTAGATTCCTATATGAAAAAATTACTTAAGGAACATTGTAAAAAAATATAAAGACAATATGAATGTGTTCTTTCGGTTTTGAGTACACTCTATGTTATGTTCTCTAAAATGTCAATTTAAACTTAAAACACACACTTTGAATCATACTGGTGACATCATGTGTCGGTTTTAAATGAGATTGATTCCTACACATCAAAAATGACTTTTGAATTGTTTTTCTAAAATATCAGGACCATTTTAGTGTTTTTATTGGTTTTTAGTCAGGGCCATATGTTTTGAACTAAAATTTCAATTTTAAACTACAAATATAAACTTTGAGTCATATTGAGAACACCATGTGTTGGATTGAGGTGCGACTTATTACTACACTCCAAAAAATAATTATTAATCATTTGAAAAAAGTATCACAAAAATTAAAATGTGTTTTCTCATGTTTTAGTATGCTAAATTTGTTTTGATATGAAAAGTCAATTTGAATTAAAAAACACGCACTTAAGTTCATATCCATTATATCATGTGTTAAATTTATTTTTTATTGATTCCTACACATAAAAATGAGATAAGGATCATTTTACAAAATTATCAAAATAATATTAATGTGTTTTCTCAATTTTGAGTATGTCATGTGTCTTTTTTACTAAAAAATAATTTAAACTGAAAAATACACACTTTGAGTCATATTAGTCACATCAAGTATTTATTTGACATAGGAATAATTACTACATGTCACAAATGATGTATGAATAATTTTATTAATGTATCAAGATAACCCGAGTGAATTTTCTCAATATTTAGTGAGTGACATATGTTTTCTACTAAAAAATATATTTTAAACTTATAACATACACTTTGAGTCATACCATGAACACCATGCATCATATTAAGGTGTGGATAATTTATACACATCCAAAATCGATTATAGATCACTGTTCCGAAGAATTAAAAATAAAATATTTTTTTTTCTTGGTTTTGATTATATTATATTTTTTTAGAACTAAAAATCCAATTTTAAACAAAAACACACACTTGGATTCATACTAGTCACACCATGAATCAGATGGACATGAGGTTGATTTATACACATAAAAAATGAATTGTTTATTGGTGTAAAAATTTATCAAAAAAATCTTATAACATTTACTTGGTTTTGAGTATATCACATGTCTTTTTTAATAAAATAAAAATTCAAACTAAAAACACAAACTTTGAGTAAAACCAGTCACACCATGTGTCAGTTTGATGTGCAACTACTTCCTACACAACACAAAGGACTTAAGAACCATTTTCATAATGTATCAAGACCATCCATTTGTTTTTTATTGGTTATTAGTGAGTGAAACATGTTTTGAACTAAAATGCCAATTTTTAACTATTAGCATAGACTTTGAGTCATACCAGACACACTGTGTATTAGATTGTGGTGTTGTTAATTCACTACTAAAAATTTGACATATCGCAAAGGTTTGAAACCATTAGGATAGGGCCTGAAACCATTGGGATAGCCTATCCCAATAGTTTCAAGAACCATTGGTATGTTAGGCATTAAAATAGCCCTATGCCAACAGTTTAAGTAAAACTGTTGGTATATTTGTGTACCAATGGTTCAAGAACCATTGGTACACATATTGTCCAACATCTAACATATCCTGAGGATTTTAATAAAACCGTTGGAATATATGTATACCAACAGTTTTTGAACTGTTGGAATATATGTATACCAATGGTGTTTTAACCGTTGGTATACATGAATCATATATTTTTTCCAATGGTTTAAATGTAATCATTGGGATATGTAGTCCACCATAAAATATACCAATAGTTTACAAAAATGTTGGTATATCCTATACTCCACTTCAATCTACCCACCACTGTAAACATACACCTCCTGCAGTATAATCTGCACAAGACCTGCACCTCCCCACTAAAATTCATGTGGCCACCCCTCTATAGTACTTCAATTCCATCAAGCAGTATATAAAGGACTCCACTTATATGCAATTTCAGCAGCATACCCTCTACATTTTCAGTTGCCTCCCCTCTGTAATTCCAGTACTATAATTCCAGAAAGTAGTATATAGCTACCTCCACTCTAAAATTAAACTCCAGAAAGTAGCATATAGTTGCCTCCACTCTAGAATTACAGTACAAACCTACATAATAATGATGAATACACAAAAACACGCATGCAGACAATATAGAATGATGAATACAACACCTGAAAAATATAGAATTTATGAAAACACTCATGAAGACAATACAATGTACAAAATTAAAAAAAACTCATGAAATGGATTTTATGGTTGTGTGTTGATTTATTTGGGAAGAAAATAAGACAAAAGAGATGAAATAATGTATTCCCTTGTCCTTCCGGTGTGAGTAAATCCACTTATTGTGGAGTTTGGTGCACTAATTAATGGAGGGGAGTTTACTTCATAGTTATAAAGGTTTCTACTAAGTAATTTCATTAATATGGTTGGAATGTGCTCAAGGTATTCAGCGTAAATAGATAAAGAGGAGGCCACCCAATACCGATAAGAAATTAAATGTGGATGGAACATGAATTTCTTGGGAAAAGAGGGGGGGATACTATTTATAGACAAAAGGGGTTTATTGATTTTGTGTTTTAGTCACTTCTATAGTCCATATAATTATCTTGGGGTAAAATAATGAACCATGGTTATCGATATCATGTTTTGTAGGATTTATAATATTCCACTAGTTTACATAAATTTTTAGAGTTTTAGAAAGTCTCAAAAAAGGGGATGTTAAAATATTTTGTAGTTAAGTGGGTGTTCATGCAATGTCATCAAAGATAATTTGTCATAGTAATAAATTTTAAGTGTCACTGTTGTTTATGTGGTTGAGTAAACCTAAAATATCATTAATTTTGATAATTAATTGGATCTCATAAAAGTGAATTATGAATACCATTTCTGGTGGTAATTCTAGGTTGTAAGGGATGAGGTCTTATTATTCTGGGTTTTTATGTTTACAATTGAGATATTTGTTTAAATATGATGCATGTATTTTCCATTATTATTTATTGTTTTAGTTCTTAGCTTGTTGGCATGGGGGCCTATCCACATGAATAATTATTGGAATTTAGTGTTCGATTGACATTTCCGCACTTTAATGTGATTGATGTCACTAACGATGAGGGCTCAATTGTTTTAATTAAAAAACCCAATATTTTGTTTTTCTGAATAACTTATTGGAAGTATTCTACATAGTTTAACCATAATATTACTTCTAATTAATGGTATTATGGATCAAATGGTGAGATTTTCATTGAGGATGACTACATAGTCTCTCCATTCAAGGGATGTATATTAACCCTTGGTGGGTTAGTATATGAATTGGTTATGTTGGTAATTAATCCCTTTTTTTGGCTGTGACAGAGTCTAATAACTCATTTTGTCACTAATAACCTATATGATGTTTTCCCATATCACTTCTTGGTGGAATTCTACTTAATGAAATCATTTATCTATTGTTTTACATGATATGAATCATCATATAATTATGTAATTATATGATCTTGGATGTGACCTAATATTTGAGTGGGGTGGTCAAGTATACTAATTTTCAATAAGGATGGGTGCTTAAAAGTGGGTGATATACTCATTCAATTAGACTAATTGTAAGTGTGGTAATTTAGATGATCTAATAATTCCTTCTAGTAATTAAACATCATGATCAAGAGATGTGATATCACGTCAGTGGGTGGGACTGAACATTTATATGTTAATTCAAATAGAGGATGACAGAATAGTGTTTTTATATAAGACTAGTTTTGGTATGGTTGGAACTGTATTGTGATAGTTGATGCACCGTTGGGGATACATTATTGTTAGGTGATTCCTATGAAGCAGACCACCATTTTTTGTTATTGATCTGTATGATCAATGTATTATTTTGGGGTGAACCATATGATTGGGGATGATTTTTTTATGATACAATGTTTTCTTGGGATAGATGGGCATGGTTTCATTCTGTCTCGATATTAACTATGGTGATGAGTTGAGATTTTGACGTTTGGTGAATACTGGGCATTGGTGTTTATAGTTACAGAGCCAAAAATCATTATATAATACAAGATATGATTCAATGATTTATCTATAAATTAATGATCTAAGTAAGTCAGGATTGATGGATAGATTATTACAATATAATATAGGATATCCTTGAAAATCTCTCTAGGGTTTATTCATGTTGTTCATATGAATATGATATGTGGTCTCACCATGAAAGGGATGTATACCTCCGCTGGTTCCACCTACAACACATAAAATTTCATCCCCTTGTAAAGGAATTACCTCAAAGAATACATACAATAGGAAATGTCTGAGGTAGTCAGCTAAGAAACCTCACCCAAAGTCATCAAGTAAGTAGTGTGTTTTCTGACTTTAATCATCAACTTTCATAAGTATCTCTTCCTGGCCTACTTAACTATGTAATTTCTCTTCAAGTTACGTAAAGGGAAAAACTTATATATCTAATAAAAATACACCTTCGATCCCTTCATCATTCCCTAAGTCTTGGACAGGGTCCAAGGAGAGTATAAAATGACTGAGGTCCAAGAAGGGTTGAACCTGATGTCTAATGTAGGTGCAATATTCCTCATACCTTTTGATCTAAAATGACTCTAAACACTCTTAAGATCTCATGATATGGGTAAATACTACTCGACAGACCTTCATAGGATGGAGGCATCATTGGGATATAGTAATCATTTATCCTGAAATTGAATATACCATCCGGTCTGCATCAAAGTTTGTGACATTTTTTTATGCTTCCACCCCTTCAGGGTGGTGGTGTCCCAAGAATTCTCCATGAACATATTATGTCAGTTGAAGAGGCATCATTTTTGAATCAATGATACATGGCAAGAACACATTTATACCATCCCTTGGGTCAACATTAATGTGAATGATCTTTTTACTACATTAACTGAAAAAGGTAAATCCTCAATGGTTAACATAATTTATATTCATTTGACTACATTATTTATGTATGTTGACTAACATGCCTTATGTGATTAATTATGGAAATTTCACCTCAAGGATCAGATATCCCGGATCCATTGGCCTCAGTATCTCTTCCCATAGAATCCATCTATACACCATGCTCACCAAGAGATGCGAGTATGAGTCCCTCACTCACCACCTTGTTCCTGAATACATATATGTTCTTTAACTAGGCCTAAGATAATTTTCAAAGTACTCAACATTTCAATAAAAAAATTAGGAAAAAAGTGTGGTGAGAGATATAAATAATGATCTTAGAGGGGGCCTTTAAAGATCTCAAGGACCATTTGAACCACTTATTTTACATGTTTAGAACCCTTAGCTCCAATGGGTTTGGATATCAAGTACTACATGCTAGGGTGAAGTAGGCGGTCACTATTAGGGATGAGAAGAGGTAACATGGAGACATGTGAGGAGGAGGTATAATATTGATTTACATATTTATTCTCATTTAGATCACTCTTGTAATTGGTGTTTGGGAACATATTTCAAATTCATCCCTTTTTAATTTATATAATAATATTAGAATATAGAGAGCAGTATCACAAGATTTGAATTTCAAGGATTTTCTAAATGATAAAAAATGGTTTATGAACCATGTAAAAACTCATCTTCCATGGTAATTCTGACACATGTAATCAATTTAGATTCATTCATGACCCTATTTAAGCATATTACAAATATGTAACTTCAATTAATTCATTTCTACCCTTAATCCTTAGATTATTGAGAATGGGAAAGAGGATGATTGATGGACCTTCACGATTAGTGGTTTCTCAGGAGGATGGGGATTCTGATTCGAATACCCCTATTGGGCCTATGGAAGTGGAACTTGCAGAGGACTATAACAGAGTATCTTCAAAGAAATGAAAGAACACCATCATTGAACGAGAGGGGTTCATCAAACACTCTTGGAGGATGCAAAAGAAAAAATACTACTCCTCCTTACCTAGCCCTCCTATCACTATATTCTTATGAAAAGGGAAGATCCCTCAGAAGGTTCCCAAGAATATGGTGAAATATTATATAAAGGAGCTTGATCCACTAGTAGGAAAATAAATTTTCACCATCCTAGTGAATGGTGGAAAGGAGAAAATTATATCAGATATCCACTAGAGTAAGAAATAATTGATGGAATGTGATGAGTGAGAAACCATCTTCGAGTGCAATGAAGAATTATCAAATATGGTCTTAATGGTCTTCACTATGCAAGAGCTGCTTGACAGGCTGTAGGGAGGCATTTCCTGGAAAACCTTACTAAGGATCAGGGGTCCTGGGCCCAAAAACAACTTGAAATTCTACCACGTGGATTCAATGGGAAAAATATTAGGGTGGAAGAGCTCATACAAAATTAGGACAAGATGGTTTAAAATTTTGAAAAACTCCTCAATTATGATAGGGATGATAAGGATACTATTCTACAAATAGAGTCTCCTTAGAGGTAAGGTCTCTAAAAACATAAAATTGTAACTCATGGATTTAGATATTTCCTATCATTTTTATTGAATGTCTATTTGTGTACTCTGTTGGTTTCTCAATTTTCATTAAAAGTATTTTCTTAATTAAAAACATATAATTGTGGTATGTTTCCCATTCAATAAAGGAAACCTTAAACTGGAGGAATTAAAGGCATTTTGGGTTAGTTACATGTTATGACTAGTATCACAAGGAAATTTTTTTCCATAATGATTTTTTTCATACACACAATTCACTAAGTTTTTAGAAATAATCACTTAAAAAATATCGTGAATGATAAAAAAACTAGTCACATGCAAAAAAATAGAAAGTATCCACCCACTAGGGAATGGAGCACACTCTTAATGGTGGAATGACATAGGATCTTTAAAATAGGTAGAATTATTTCTCAAGGACTAGAAATGGTATGGCAAAGATGTTTTTCCTTCAACAAGTGGTACTGAGAGCTCGTCTAAAACTGATAGAACATGGTACCTGAGTTAGTGTGGTGGTGAGGACTTCTATGAATAAGCAGACTAGGATTCAAGGAAATTTCATAGAATATCATATAGTATTTGAGGTCATCATGAGGTAATTATTTTTTTGGGGGTATGTGACTGATTTGAGTCTCAAGGACTCTAGTGCATTCCCTAGTGTAAGATATATGATTACAAAAAGGACTAACATTTTTCACTAGGATGGTGAGACATTTTTGAGATGGGGGTATAGGTCCCTAGTGACTAGAACCGTGTACCTATCTAGTGAGCTATGATATAGACCAAATGTCATTTTTTTATTTCAAACACATGTTGGGTGACAAATTAAAACAAGTATAGTGATATATCTTAAGGAATGAAAACACCTTGAGTGATAAGGTGTTGGAAGGACCCTTACTTGAGTGATAATGAAGTTATCATATTATAACATGATATCTAACCATACCATGATTGATAAGGTAGTGGTCAATATAATGGCCTCACTTTGAGTGACAAGGTTCTAGATGAACCCAACAATGAGTGATAATGGAACATTTGGAATCTGATATTAGACCTACCATGGTTAATATGGTATTATTTTAGAAAATGGATTTACAATGATCATAATGTATTAACATGGATTTTTGTTGAATGAGATGTTTGATATGTGATATATAGTGGTACGATTCTACCTTTAGTATTATGGTAGATATTGGGAGTTGAGTGATGACCTATATTGAGTGATGTCCTATACTATAGTTTTCCATTAACTTCTTCATGTTTTCAATCATCATCCATTGAAAACGATTAACTATCAATCCACAAAATATGTAGATATCTCCTTTTAAATCCAGCACTTAAAATATAAGAATATCTTGTGAGAATACATCCATTTTAATTCTTCACATTGTCCATAACATTGTAAATATTTTAAACCTCCAACTGAATATCTTTGGAATAAAAAAACCATTCATACATTCCTTTTAAAATCCTGAACCTCATGAAATAGAAACTCATTTTTGAATTGTGTTTCTAAAAAAATTCTTTTGACCTTCACACCAAGGCATGACGAAACAATTATTTATGAAATATCCCCTTCAAAACATCGGACACCATGACCACATGCCCATTTTTCTCTACTAAAAAATCCTAATACACCAAAATACCCAGCTTTCAAAAAATGATCTAGGAAATGACATAGGGATATCTCTAGCATCTATCTATACTTACCTATACATAGGTCCACCACAGTGAGAATAATTCCTTTTGGGAGTGTCCACAAAATAATTCTTCTCATTAGAACATGATAGAAATGATTCATTATGAATATTCAATGGAGAAGGCACTAAATCATATGAATTGGTGGTGGTGAGATGAAGCTTATAGTGGGGAGCACCATAAGCCTGACAGTTGTTAAACAATGACACAATCAGTGTTTTTAGATATATGGCCTTATGTAAACACCCAAATGGGTGTCCAAGAGGCTAGGAAAACAGCCCAAATAGGTTTCACCATATGATAAGGTCACAATAGACATGATATAACAAATCAACTATTTAATATGCTATAACAAGGTACCACCAGAAGGTTATAGCAAGTGGCACAATGAAACAATGACACAACTTCTAAATGGAAACGAAATGATGAAAAATAATGATACACCCTACACAAACCATTTAAAAATTCATTCACTTCGCCTAAACAATGAAATTTCATTTATAATATTCAAAGGGTGAAAAGAAAAGTGTCATGGTCAAAGAATATGCCTACTCAAGCAATGTCATTTGAGCTAAACAAGTATGATAAGCCAATTTCTATTATTAAATGAAAACAAAAACTAACTTTCCACAAAACAAACACCGGCAAGAGACATATTGAAAAGTCAAACCAAATCTAAACATGATATAAATAACCAACACAACTATTTGGTTTAGAAGATTGTGCACCTCTGTTGGAGGGGTTGTATTATTAAATCATGGCATTGCTTTATCACAAAATTAATTTAATTATATTTAACATTTATTCTAAAAAAAATTAAGCACAAATAAAATGAAATAAGTTTAGAAACTAGATCAACATAACTATCACTGTGAGTTTTTACAGACAGTTCACCTCTGTTAGAGGGGTTTTATTATAAAAACATGACTTTTTTATCAAATGAAACAATTATATTAAAGAAAATTTATTCAAGATATTCAATTAAATATAATTAATTGGAATTAATAAAGAATCTAAATTCAATTTAAATCATTCTTGAATTAAAGAGGCTAGGAGAGGGACCCTACCTCAAGGTGAAACTAAGCCGTCCACTACGGCTCTTGGAGCATCCTAACTAAAAGATAGTGCTCCCCCACAGGGTATACACACATTCACATACATGAAAGGAAACCTAGACCCTATTCACACAACTATATGGCCATGATCATGTGCAAGGGGATCCTTACACATATGATTATATGCATAAACCAGTCTCCACTCACCTACGTAATCATTTAAATATATACATGGGCATACCTAGCCCCGTACGTGCATAATCACTACCATGGTTGACTATACATGTAACGGGGGAACCCACATACATATACTTACTTACCTATGGACACACAAGCGACTCGTCCTTGACTTGGTGACTCAAAATCAATGAGTAGGGATCAACACACTACAGAAAGGATATTAAGAACATTAAAACACATAAAGGATCTAGTGAGAAACTAACCAACAACATTAAAGCCCTACCTAGATTGGTAGAAGAGAACCAAACCCACCCAAACCAACATGAAATGATCCAAATCCCTACATAAAACATAATATGGAGTCAAAAACATTGAAAGCCCCAAATACATGAGGTGCGAGACAAGTAGTAACCATAGAATCTTACCTCAGATCAAAGCAGGTGGACTAAAACAATATAAAACCCTTCTGGCCCAATTTGTAGAATATAACTACCCTATTTCCATATAAAGTAGTAAAAGATCTATGTGTCCAATGCAATAAAGAAAATAAAATAAAAACTAAACTAAAGCGTACCTGTATCTCATGACTATACATGTCACTACCCAACATATAAGAACCACAATTCCCCATGGGTAAAATCATGTTCTTGGAAGCAAGGGGGAAACATATCCATGATTCAAAATGATAATATCAAATAGTACATTCCTATTAATTTTCAATTACTATTCTTATTAATGGTATATAATTAGTTTGTTTCGATTTTTAGCTTATTTTGGTTTTGTTCGATATAAAGGATGAGGTCTTATTATTAATGGTTTTTATGTTTACAGTTGAGATATTTATTTAAAGATGATGCATGTATTTTCCAATATTATTTATTGTTTTAGTTCTTAGAATGTTGGTATGGGGCCTATCCACATGAAGAATTCTTGGAATGTAGGGTTCAGTTGACATTTCTATGCTCTAATGTGATTCATCTCACTAACGATGAGGGCTCAACTATTTAAATTAAAAAAACATATATGGTGTTTTCCTATAAAACTTATTGGAAGTACTCTACATATTTTGACCACAATATTACATATAATTAATGGTATTATGGATCATATAGTGAGATTTTCCTTGACGATGACTACATAGTCTCTCTATACAAGGGATGTATATTTACCCTTGGTGGGTTAGTACAGAAACTGGTTATGTTGATAATTAATCCCTTTTTGTTGGCTATGACAGAGTTTAATAACTCATTATGTCACCAGAAGCCTATATGATGTTTTCCTATATCACTTCTTGGTGTAATTATACTTAACCAAATCATTTATCTATTGTTTTAGAGAAGGTTCTTTAATGATTTTATGGAAATAAAATCACCCTATAACTAGGTCTCCAAGTGGATAAGATATTGATTGGGATATGAGTGGTCTAACATATATCTTAAAATTGGGATGATATGTGTATGAACTAGATGAGGGTTTAAATCAAGTAAAATTTTCCTAAGAGGATTGGGCCTTGTAGTGATAGGTGTGGAAATTGTACATCTAGCATTTTATGAGGAAATACTTATGAGGTAAGATTGGAATCATGGTGGGTTATTAGAATGGGATGGTCCCTCTGAGTCAATAAAATGTATTTTGAAAGGTTTTACTCCATTTAATGATGCAAGAGTTCAACTAAAGAGATGAAGGATGATATGCTAGTGTGGGTATTTGGTATTTTTAGACATATTGGCATTATAATTCCAAGAGGCTTGGTGTGATTTAGCTTAGAATGGGACCTGGTTAGTGGGGATGGGTTATAATACATGATTTGGAGAGGTTCTTGACTATATTTTTGAGTATAAAATTAAGGAATAGTCTACATTCAGAGAGAAGACAATAGTGTGTAGGATGAGGATTATGGTTAGTGGGTAGTGACTAGGATTGGTCCATGGGACCCTAGAGGATTCCCATGTATATGAGATAAGAATGTAGATGGGTTCGACATAGTGCCCTTTTCTTACTAGGAAAATAATGAGGTGAATAATCCACTTTTTCTAGTTGGATGATGAGACAAGCATCATGGCATGGGATGATCCACAAGAGATGAGTCTAGATTTTGTGATTGAGAGGATAGACTAGGATATGTTTGATAGGATTGGGTGAGTGGCCAATCCATGTGAGGATGATATGATGTATGGAGACACATGGAGACACTTGGGGTTATTTATTCTCCTTCATGTAGACACTTGGGGCTATTTCATGACTCCAACATACTCCATAAATGTTTCCACAAAATGTTTTAGAAAAAAAATTCCATCTCATGGAAGACCCCAAGGATACTCTAGCTTCCAATGTTTCCTCACACTCACACATCATGGTATTATAGTATACATGTGATCTATGCCAACTAGTCAGGATGACATCACTACCCTCCATCCGTAGAAGGCAGTAAAAGACCAAAGTGTCCAATGCGATAAAAAAATAAAAAAATAAAATAAAAAAATACCTATATCCTGTGACTATACATGTCACCGCCCAATATATAAGAATCACAATTCCCCATGGTTCAAATCATATTCATTAAAGAAAGGGGGAAACAGTTCCATTTAATAATCTCTTCATTTTTCATTATGTTCTTTATATAGAACATTGTTGGAAATACCAGACTGGTACACTTAGCCAATGAATATTCACTCATAATACATTAGTTGAGTTGAAGATTGTGTACATAACCCTCTTCACTATGGAAAGAACTTCACAAGGACCACAATCAATGTTTAGTAGTTGATCCTACTCTTGAAACTGGTCGGGCACCATTCCATGAACCAGATGGTCAACTTGTTTATTATGATGTAAACCATTTCATTAGGATATACTAAGAATAAAGGTGTTGGTAAATTTTCTACCATAAGTGGGAATTTATCATGGATTGAGTGACAATCGACTTCAGTTCCTAAGTTAATCACCCCTTAACTATCAGTAGATGTCAAGGGGTGTCTCCCAAGGGTATCTTGTGCTGTGTAGTGTCTATCTATGATTTATGTGGTGCTTTCATATTGTGGGAAATGTTTATTTCATGGTCAGTTTAATAAATACATTGGTCAATTGGAAAATACACTCATAGTCAACAGAGACATACCCACTATTGATATAGAATACCATCCAAATAACAAACATGGAAATCTAAGACCAACATTTTACTTTACCAATTCCAATTACTTAATATATGCAACACCAAATTCTGTTTTCTAAACTAATCAATTTAAGGGATATAAACTCTTCAAAATAACCCATAAAATATCATATAGCATCACCCACCTCCAATTAACCAACATCATTGCACATCATAATGGCGATACAACCTCATAAAATATATATCATGACTAACAAAAAAATCCAACATAATATCACATCTAATAGGGGTCTATAGAGGAAAATATGAGGTTTTTAAAAAATAATGAACTTTTTATTTAATGCATTGTTATAATGAATTTTTACAACCTGTGAATCTAACCCAACATTTTTAGAAGACTCTATTTTGAAAAAAATCACAATTTACCCAATAATTTACCACACCATTAGTTGGTTAGTACCCAAAACTCTAGAAAATTCATGATTAATATGAATGGTTATCCTAACTATGAATATAACAGTGCATTACTTGTTGCCTCATTTTTTAAAAAAGAAGACTAATTCTTACCTGGAAGTACTGATCAAGAAACCTCAATAAATTTTGGATAAATGGCAGGAGGAGAGGAATCCCAGAGAGGGGGATGTCGCGTAGGGTGTTCAACCATGGGGGGTGTCATGCGAGACTGGAGAGGGGGTCAGGGGATGTCATCGAAGGAGAGGGAGACGAGAGGGGAGGGGGGATGTCACTAGGAGAGCGAGCCGAGAGGGGAGGGGGGAATGTCCCCGAGAGCCCAGAGGGGAGTGGGGACATCGTCATCAGAGAAGGAGCCGAGAGGGGAAGGGGTAACATCGCCGGAAGAGAGGGAGTCAAGAAGGGATGGGGGATGGGAGGCGGAGGCGGAGGCTAGGAGGTTGAGGAGGTTGAGGTCAGGGAGGGGAGTGGAGGTTCGAGAGGCAGAGGTTATGGAGGTTTCAAGAGTGGGATGAAAAATTAGGAGGAATCCCTAAAACATTCTAAAATTTGGTGGTTTTTTTCCAATGGTTATTAAAAACCATAGGTAATGTTTTTATTTCTCAATGGTTTTGTTAACCCACTGAGAAAACCCAACCTATAATTTTGTATAAAAACAGTTTACTAGAACCATTGGTATAGATTCTTTATCCCAACAGTTTTTTCAAACCATTGGGAAATAAGTGTTGGTATAGGATATCTTTCCACTAGTGATTCCTACACATAAAAAATGAATAATGGATCATTTTACAAAAGTATAAAAAAAATGAATGTGGTTTCTCATTTTTTATGATGTGACATGTGTTTTTAACTAAAAAGTCAATTTTAAATAAAAACACACACTTGGTGTCATACCAGTCACATCATACATTAAATTGACATGGGGTTGATTCATAAATTTCACAAATGAATTATGGATCGTTTTACTAAAGTATAAATATAATTAAAATAAATTTTGTTGATTTTTAGTATGTAGTGTTTATTTTTTTACTAAAATGTCAATTAATATTGAAAACATTCACATTGAGTTATACTGGTCAAATCATGTTTTTGTTTGATGTGAAACTAATTCAGACATATCTAAAATGACTTATAAATTATTTTCTTAATGTATCAAGAAAATATAAGGACGTTTTCTCTATTTTTAGTGTGACACACGTTTATAAAAAAATGTCAATTTTAAACTAATAACATACAATTTGAGTCATATCGGGTGCACCATGTATCAAATTATAGAGAGACTAATTCCTACGAATCTCGAATCTCTTATGGATCATTATACTAAAGTATAAAAATAATACAACTGTGTTTCATTATTTTTTATAATGTGAAATTTTTTTAACATAAATGTAAATTTTAAATAAAAAAAAATAGAGTCATACCAGTCACATCGTTGATGGGATTAATGTAAGGTTGATTGATATATGAATTTTGTTTCATTTTCTTAATATATAAAAGTAATCTGAATGTGTTTGGTTGGTTTTGAGTACATGATGTGTATTTTGATAAGTAAATTAACTAAAATAAGTATAATTTAAAAATAATAAGTAATTTTACAAAAAAAATTAGATAAAATTAAGAGAAAATTAACAATACATTTAGTAAGAACACACCTCTTTATGATGGCTGTTAACATTCTGATACCTTGTATTCTGATCATTTATTTGTAAAAAAATTATTTCCTCCTTTGAATATGAGGCCTATTTAATGTCTTGGTTGTAAAAAAGAAAATATAAATATTAAAAGAATAAAAAATATTATAAATTTAATTGAAATTATCATTAGAAAGACCTCTTTGGGTATGCTAGATTGTTGATGAAATATGATATCTTTCATAAATTTTCAAACTTAATAACCACAATCGTTATCATTAGGTTATTTTAGGAACTATAGAAACATTGAGAAAAATAAGTAATTTGTTTTGATATATGTTTTGATAGTGAAATTTTATTATATATACCCTAAGAATTATCTAGTTGTTGAAGTCAATAGGCTTTTGGTGTGCATGGACTATCCTTATTCCATAATTTTGATGATATTTAAACACCTATCTATCCTTATATAGTTTTCATTAAAACATAATATAAAAAATTATAAAATGAATTTTATTTGAAAAATATTTCATGTAGTCTACTAAAAGTTGATAAACATCCTCACATGTAGTTGATTATTTGGGTATCCATGCATTGAATCAAAAAAATTAATCTTCGGAGTATCAAAATTGACTGTAATGAGTAACCAATGTTTCTTAAAAACAAAAAACAATAAGTAATTAAAGGAATGAAAATATATTTTATATGATTTAATTATATATTTTTACCCATTCATCATGGGTATTAAGAATATTATGTCATCTATAAGTTTAATTTAAAAAATTGAAACCGTTTTGTACACTATATATTTATATAACTTTGGTTCCAATGAGAATTTTTGTGTAGAAGTGATGTGAGGAATAAGGAGTCCACAATTTTGTTCACAGGGTTTACCCTTCAAATAATACTAATATAGACACCTGTAAAAAATAGGAGAAATATTTATTCATAATTAACATAGTTGACTTTCTATTGGACAAACGAATTATAAAAACACACATCTTTTATAAATTTACAAAAGATACTCCTATCTATTCAGGATTGGGGTTTTTATTTACATTATTAGCACAAAGATAGTCTGTAATGGAATCTCCATAAATTTGTTCTTAAAAATAAATTATGGTCGTATAAATTTTTTTTAATGTTTTTTGTGCATGAACTTATAATTTTATTAAATGTGGAAGTTTAATTGGTGAGTTTATGGTATTATATGAATATAATTTTGATTTAATGGTCAATCTTTAAAAACATTTTGGTTCGACCTTCCATTTAACCCCTACCCTTTCTCTATATGTAATAATATTCATTGTTTTAGGAGTTTTTTATTAATTCTAAAATGTTTTTCATAAAAAATAAATTATAATGGAATACCTCTTTGTCGACATGTATTTTTACAAGATCAAATGACTATATTATGAAATTTTGAGTAGAAAGATCATCCATATGAACATCTAGATCATCAAGTGGAACAGGTAGCTCGACGCTCAACTCTTTATCTACATGAGTGAAAAATATCACTTGACCTATTGGAAGTTGTTTTTTATGTATAATATCTCCTTGGATATTGTACATTGTACCTCTCACCACAAGACAATAGGTGGTTGCTGATAGATAAAAATAACAATAATTTTCACCCTGTAGAAAATTAGTTAATGAAAGGTATCAATGTCTGTCTAATCCACATTTTATAGAAATAGTTGAGTGAAAATTTATAACATCTCACAAGGAAGACCTTTGAAGGGAATGAAACACCTCAAATATGGTGGGTGTGATATTCATGTAGTGGTTATTTGTGTTGGTTCTGCTCTTTGATTCCTCCCCATAACATTTTCTGACAACTCATAATACTGATTATGTTTTTATTCGAGAGAAGCTAATAATGACTACATCTCATCCATTTTCTTATCTTTATCCCATGTTCATTTCTTTTCTAAAAATATGTTCATGATGATACCCAAAAAACCACACCTCAAGTGAGACCATATTAATCTAACTGCTTAAAGGAAACTGATAATAGTCATTCATTAGGTACAACTAATTATGATTTTTGTGACTAAGTTGGATAAAAATATAGGAAAATATTTACTTATTATATAATAGTGATTTAATGTTGAAATAATTTTCATTATGTCATACTTACACATGTATCACATACTTTTTGTGTGTTTTCATCTATTAGTATCTCATATTTAATTACCTAAGCCTCCTTCTATAGAGCATGATGTGGGATAGAAGTGGATTTTTATTTTAATTAATCAATATACATATAAAAAAGGAATATAATTATGTTTTTTATGTCACATAAATGTATTTCTATAGATTTAAAATACATAACATCTTTTTCAAGTGAAGCGTACATCATCCTTGATTTACAATAGGGGTACTTTGGTTTTGTTGTATGTTTCTTATTTTTAGCACTCATTTTCTAGCAGAAATTAACAATTCTTAATCAAATTGATTTATAAAAATTATTTCAATAACTTTATTACCAATAAAAATTTACCTAGAAACTTGTCTCCGAACAATGTCTAACAAATGTATTCCACATTTTTTTTGTTTATCAGGTGTGCATACATTTGTGGTGGGTGTGGGTATATTTTCTCTTTAGAATACCTGAGATGATAGTTCATAAAAATTTCCAAAAGCCTCTATAATCCTTTTTGGGGATCATTAATACAAATTTCTTTCAGAAACCATCTTGCAAAAAAGAACTCTGCAAGGGATAATGAAGAGTAAATCAATGCTTCCTTATTTTTTTAGTAAAGAAAATAAATTATATCATAATGTTACCCTAATATATTCCCAAATTAGTGCCTTAACCATAAGAAAAACATTTTTCCATGTATCCAAATAAACCTAAATGTGAATTCAAGTGGTGATCTCAGTGGAACTACTGAATATGGCCTAATTTGGGTTAACAGGCTTGCCGCATGCATTCCATATAACCTTGAATTTCATGCCTCAACTTCTCACCTTAATAATTTTTATCAGCACTATCATGATACGATGCTACATTTTTTTTGAGGATATAGTTTTTTCATAGTATACCATGTACTCATATTCAACAACATCAATATGATGTTCCTATAGTGTAGTTGAATCAGAATGTGTAGAATCATTTTCTTCCTCTACATTGGGAGAATAAATATATTGAGAAACCTCCTGTTCATCAAGATTTGGAGCATCATAATTTGGAGAAGTCATTATCTATATATGTGGCTGAAAATTTTATTTAGATTACATAAATGTAGTAAAAAACAGGTAATTATATAAGGAAACACAATGAATATTATAAAATAAATGATTAGTGAATTCTATTTTTCTTTTTTAAAGGTTTAAGGTAATGGAATCCTCTATCAAGTATCTGAATACCCTCATTGTGGTTACCTCTAACGTAAAATACCCTGTATAAATTGGTACAAATGTGAAATTATTGTAACATTCCAATGAAATGGTAATCCTTAGTTGAATTGACATCTGACCCTTCAGTGGTTTTGGTCGATAATAAAACAATTGAACACTTTTTTTGTAGGATCTAGAACATAAAATATGTGTACTTACTATGATGCCTTATAAATGGGGGTTTTTATACCCTTCCATACTGAAATACACTTTCATAAATCTTAATTATTCTATTTTAACTTCACTCCTTTTATCATCCCACGTGAATTGAAATACAGGCACATTGAATGTTATATAATCCAACTCTAATATTTTTTAAATAATTATAAAGTATGACACATTCAAATATATTGGATTTATTTCATTATTACCAGATACATGTATCACTTTAGCATCAAATATAACTCCACTATTTTTCATAGTACTACATTCATCATGTTCATTTGAGTGGAACATATAAGCATTAATTACATAACTATCACAATATAATACTTGCACACTTGGTCCTCAGGATAGCCGTCGAAGTCATTCTAAAATTGAATTCAAATTTGAATTTGATTCCTTAAAAATATGGACTCAAAACCATCATATAAAATGTTTATTATTTTTATTTAATATCCATATTTTATCCCTTGATGGATTCAAATTCCTAAGAATTACTTTTTGGGTTTCAACATATGGCATAACCTCTAAACTATTATGAAAAATGTAAATGTGATCTTGCACCCTATTTATAATAATAATTGTGACAACATCTGTTCTGAAAATTCCTTCACCCATATGTCTCCCAGTGTGGTGATATTTTGGTAGACTAATTCTTTCAACATCTGACATGTAGTCGATATAGAATTCAATGTCTTCCCCAACAATATATCGCTCCATAATACAACCTTCTGGCCAAATTTTATTTTCAATATACCCTTTAAAAATATTTATATCTCATTAAATTGGGTATATCTATCAATTATATATTGGAATATATATTTGAATCTATCTATCTAAGTGAACCATCAAGTGAACCATCATATCAAAGAATTACAGTGGGAATAATATCTCCATTTCACATAATATGAAAACAATTTACTTTTACATAGTTCACATTTTATATAGGCCTATAACTTTACAATATATAGTTTTGAAAAAGAAACAAATATTAGTTTATGTATGATATACATTATAAGTAAAATTTCAAAATAAAAATACAATCATTAGATCTTGTATCAAAACATGACAGTCATGTGATTTCAGGACCTTTAACTTTTAGTCATTCATTGACACAATATTCTTGATATTTTTTGAATACCCCTCTATAACCTTTACATAACTCATTAATTTTAAAAACTAATATCTCTTTTTCTTGGAAATAGTCTAAGAAACTAGGGGAAGAAAATCTCAAATTTCACTATTCACTGGAACAAACTCTTCCTATATCCCCATGTCAATAATGTCAAACCTAGCCTTAATTACATCCCTTATTTTATCAGGTGAATTTAGTAACTTTTCAATGAAAATATCACATATTTGTTTCCCAAATCCATAAAATAAATAAAATTTATGACATAAAAACAATTTCAATATAATAATTCAAAAAAAAAAAATCTTTTTTCAACTAGTTTTCTTAATGTTATTCATACAAGGTTTACCAAAAGTGGTGTCCAAATAATTTAATTTCTTAAACATATAATCACCTATTAGTGGAGACAGTGTTGTAACGTATATTGAACTTCCATTTAATTATTCATTACAATATTGGAATATCTATTAGTAGGGTAGGAGTCTGTGATTTCATAGAAACACATCTTTAATGAATGTTTCAACCTAATTGAGTGTGTACCTTTTTTTACAAATAGGAAACCATTGAATTCCATTAATTATATTTTGTAAAAAAATTCTATAAGAATGAAAGTCATTTATAATCTCATAAAACATGGCTCTCGATGTGAAAACTTCATTTCAATAAGCATCATACAATGTAACACTTAAAACCCACTATAATTAAAAATATTCATTCAATGGATCCAAATAAACATCGATATAATTACCCGGTTATTTTTGTCCTAATATAAACATAGATAACATAATGTATTTTCATTTCATATATAACCATAGCAGGAAGATATAATTTACCAACATAACCAACTATGTACTTTGAGTTCTTCTTTGAAAACCAAGAGGTTTCACTCCATCTATATATAGTGCTAGATAAAGGTTTCTCAGCTTGTTTCCAAATTCCATATACTCATGATTAATTTTCTTTCACAAAAGCGAGTCTTTTTGGAAATGAAATTTTACATCTTTATTTCTTGTATCTATGTGGCATGATAATTTCCTTATAGACACCCCACTTCCAAATAGGCACCTAAACCTTGTAATGATTGGAATGTGCCATACAAATTTTGAAGGACCTCATTTATCTTTTTTGTATTGAGATTCACCATGGTTTGGGAGTTTTTATGTGATTTGTGGTCCTTGTGAAATAGTATAAAATCATTTGGATAAAAATGTATTCTTTTAGAGATCATACCCATTAAATGTATCATTCGTTTAGTATCATATGTGTCGTATGGAACCACATTATCTTCTAGTACCATATCATTCAAGTGAGAAAGTAGTTTACTAAAGTTGTAAATACTCTATCTATTTCAAGATTTTTCATTATATAGCTTCATTATGGATGACAATGCGGTATATTTCATACAAACACCATAATGTGGTGTCTTTTCATAACTCTTTAACTTATGAAATAGTTTTGGAAAATCATGAAGTTCATATTCAACTATAATTTTCATTTTTTCAATACGATATTCTTCATTATTCAAAACTATAACCAAAACCTCAGTACTATATTCATCATTTTTCACACATATAATCATATCAGATGATCCATAAAATACAATTTCATCCAAATCTATAACTACACTAAGTATTTTCCTGTGTTTAGTCCAATATTTATAAATTTTATATATTCTTTGATAGATCAAGGGTTATTATAACTCCTTTGGAATAATTAGTCTTCAATAACAATAGTCTAAACACAAAAATGGATTTGATAAGGGTTATATGCATGATCCTTTTCAAATTTTATTAAATCTTTCATCCCATCCTCATGTTCTTTTTTTATATAATTGGAATCTATCAATTTTCAATCCATATCTATCCTATTTGATTCATTAAAATTAATAATCAACAAAATAAATAAATTCAAATAAAGTGCGAGCTTAGAACCCATAAAATTCTATTTATAAAGAATCATTTGAGCTACATGAAGTCATTTTTCTAATATAATAAGGATATATGATGTTTATTGTGATTGTTTTGTAGTGGTGGAAATCATTAAGGAAAATGAATGTGTGATATCTTTAATGTAACAAAGAATATAATTAAATTTTTCTATATTTTAAGAAACATAGATCAATGATGATTTTTTGTAACTTTTCTAGGTTGAGTCAAAATTGAGGGAGGATTTTATATTTATTCATTTATTTTCTAGGTATATGTTTGGAAATGTGGTGTTTTAGAAACTTGATTATTTTGTGCCAAAGTTGATCTTTTTTCAGATGATGAAAATGTTAATGGGTCCTAATTACATGGTCATGAGAACCCAAAAATTAAAGAAGCTCATAAATTTTAATCAAATGAACCATAAGTATCAGTTTGGGGTTCTTAAGAATCTATAAAAATTTAAGAATAATCAAATTGGGGTTTCATGAATGCATTAAATTTAAATAATTCACATGGATGGGATGAAGCCTCAAAGAACAACAATGAAAATTCTTATTAGGGCTAGAAGGAAAAATCAACTTCAACCCATGTTGAATTTAGTGTCCTAATGAGATCAGCAGAAAGCTTCATCTCAAAATAATTATTGGAGTATAAGCCCAACTACATGGGATAACCTAAAAAGAAAAATCAGCCTCAATGAAACCAACAAAGATAATCAACTCTAGAAAAATGTGAGATTAGAAACTGGGAGTGAGGTTTAAACAAGACAAATGTAGATATGGATGTTTTGAATGCAGGTAAAAATTCCATTTTAATGATTGAAAGTAAGTTTTAGTGGAGCTTTAAATATTGTTTTGGGAGTCCCTATAATAGGTATTAGGGTTTAAATAAAACTTTGGGTCTATCTCAATGGGATGAATTGAGAAAGTTATCCGGGAAAACAATTCAAAATATTGATGACTTAAAAAAATCCATTGGTGGTAGGAATGAAAGAAAGTGTGTACAAGAGAAATAATACACTGAAAATAAAAACCAACTAGATAATTGGAACTAAGGTTGAAAAGAAAGTGGAAGGAACCCCAATGGGGTCAGTAGGGGGAAACAACTACTATAAGTGAGAATTTATGGAGTTGGGGCACTACAAATGAAAAGGAAGGTGAATTAATCTACTTAATAATGAAATGAAACTTTTTATTATGTATTATCACTTTTTGTATCATTATTATAAGAAGGTATTTTAAACTTAAAATTAGTTCAGTGGTTTGTGTTGCAAAATGCCTATCAAAGATGTGCATGACAGTGAAAATATTAAAAGGCATGAGGTTCTTCTGCCTGTTAATGGAAGAAAATGTGTAAAGTTTTTTTTTTATTTCAATCCATGGGAGTAGGAAGGATACTTGAGACATGCAGCGGATTACCATCTATGCTCTTAAAAAACTCAACCCAATTATCATTTTAATACCCCACCTTACATGAACCATTTTATAGCCAACACTTTTCTTAGAAAGGGTATCCAAGAAATGGGTGAAAACCCATTTGGGTTATGTGCCCCAAATAAGTCATTGTTTTTATGTGATAAGAGGGTAAATTTTTTTCATTGTATATATGGTCCTTCCATTGATGAAGGCTTATATATCTATTCTAAAACCACATTCACTCAACTACTCCAAGCAATCATAGTGAGAAATTTGAAATATAAAATGTTGTGTTTGATAAGCTCAAAGATATATAATTTGTTTAAATGGTGAGATAGGATCTAGAAAAAAACAACGAGCAATTGAAATCAAAAGAGAACAGTGAGTGTGAGAATAATTGTGCCAAATCTATTGAACATTGATAAAGGAGAGAACACTTGATGTCAACTAAAGAGGAATAGAAATAATCCCATACCGTAGATTCTGAGAGGGTTGATTCATTAGAGAAGGTCAAGGGGGAGCGATGGAATAGGTAGAAATTCACGAGAGCCTGAATGGTGTGAAGAAGAGGGTTTTGTTAGGGTTTATCTATAAGATTATGGAAGGATTTTTTAGCACTTTGAAAAAAGTGTTGATAAAGGGGGGTTTTATCACTAAAAAAATAATAAGTTCCCGAAAAAGCCTATGTTTATCTGTACTCATAAAGCGCTAATAAAACATATGTTAATTGTCACTGATAAAACCCATATTTATGAGAACTTTTTCGAAAGCGCTGATAAATATTGTTTAAAATAAAATAAAAAAACATTAAACAAATATATACTAAAATTCAATAATTTTTTAAAATAAAACAATAATTAACATTAAAAATGAATATTTAATCTTAAATGCATGAATTTTATAAATGTGTAAAATCGATTAATTGGAAATTAATAGACTTTAAAATTATTTAAAACATGGATAAGTTTTAGTATTATAGAAATTATGAAAAAATAAAAAATGGATATATATTAAAATTAAGGTGAATGCATATTTAAAAATTTAAAACATAGTAAATTAATATGTATAAATAAATATATGAAAATGATTAATTTCCAAAAAATATAAAAATTTATAAATATTTAAAATGAATATATAATATTAGCTAAAATAATGTTAAAAAGGAATAAATAAAATTTATTAGATAACAAAACTATTTAAAATAAATAAATTTATATGATTAATTACGTGAACTGTAAACACATACAAAAAATGAATAAAATAATTAAATATGCATTAAAATTAAATAATTATATAGACTTCAAACAATTTCAAAATATTATAACTTGATAAATAAAATTGAATGAATATTAATCATATAAATTAAAAACATACAAAGAGTACTTAAACAATAGTAAATAATTATGTATAGTTATCTATATTAACACCATTAGCTAAAAAAATGTATAGAAATGAACAAAATTTTAGAAAATGCATTTAAATAAATTAAATATATAATTTTCAAACATTTTAAAAATATTACAACTTAACAAATATAATTGAAGAAATATTAATCATATAACTTAAAATCATGTTAATAATATTAAAACATTATAAATAATTATGTATAAATACATATTAAAATAAATAAATTTTGAAAATATTAAAAATTAATAAATATTTTAAATAAATAAATAATATTAAATAAAATAATATTAAAATTGAATAAATAAAATTGAATAAATTATAAAAAATATTTAAAAAAGTGAATTCATGACATTGACTACATGAATTACATATAAATATGAATAACAAGATATTATTAATTATATATATAATTATAAAAAATGAATTATATTGAATATAAAAATATTAAAATTAAAATGAATTTCTAGGAATCAATTATATAAATTTTGAACATATTAAAAATATTAAAACTTAATGAATAAGAATTAATAAATATTAATCATATAAAATTACAAACATATTGAATCTATTAAAACATAGTAAATAAACATGTATAAATTTTAAAAAATGAATACATTCCAAAGGTATTAAAAATTAATAAATATAAAAAATGAAAACAAATTAAAGGAAATATTATTAAAAATGAATAAATAAAATTAAATAAATTATAAAAATATAATCTATTTATATTAAAAATTATTAAAAAATGAATTTAAATAAATAAATTATATAAATTTAATACATATTAATGTTAAAACTTAATAAAAAATAATAAACATTATTCATATAAATTAAATATATTTTAAAAATATTACAGATTCTTAATATATGTATAAATAAATATTATAAAATGTTGAAATTCAATAAATATAAATTAATAAATATTTAAAAGAATAAATAATATTAAATTAAATAAAATTAAAAATTAATAAATAAAATTTAATAGAAAAAACTATTTAAGATATAAATTCAAAAGATTAATTACATTAATTGTAGAAATGTTCAAAAATGAAGAAAATATTAAAAAATTCATTTAACCAACTTAATTAATAAATATCAAACCATTTAAAAATATTATAACTTAATAAATAAAATTGAATAAATACTAATCATATTAATGAACAACATATTAAAATTATACTTAGTAAATAAAGATGTATAAATTTAAAAAAAATGAATAAATTCCAAAAATATATCAAAAAATAGGAAATATATATTAAATGTGAAATAATATTAAAAATGAATAACACATTCCATACAAGCACATATACACATGTCTTACATACACACATATATATTTATATACACATGTTACGTCCCACATACGTATGCTACACACACAGATATATATATGGATACATACCTATACACACGTACAACATATATATACACACACACACAACATAATGCATACACATATATAATCATAGACATATATATAAATATATAAATTCAAATATCACATATTACTAATAAAAGAATGCATAGAATTCTCTTAGTGAATACAGAGAACTATATCTGCTCTGTTTCTCTTTCAAGTTCCTCTCTGAGATTTACATTCAGTTAATATTTTAAATGAGTAATGTTAGTGTATTTATAGACAAATCCCACTGATAGAGCTTCATCACCTCAATCAATATGAGCAATGCATTTCTTCTTTACGTGATAATGAGAAATAATCATCTTTTCTTGACAATGTATCTTTGTATTGGATATAACTTTGTTCTTTCATGAAAATGAAGTTGTAGGCATATAACGATGTCATTTGATCTTATCCATGAGTTTGGAAAAGCCATGGTAGCTGATTTTGATTTCTGGTGGTTGTGGCATGCATAAAACCCAATGCACAATAGAACACTCCAGCTAAAGGAAGAAGAAAATGTTCAGCTTGATCAAATGGTGCGAAATAATCATATTCGATAGTTTCTGCTATGTCCTTATATTTTAATGTGGATTAATAGTGTTTAGGGATTGATTTTCTTTAGCCTTTTGTCTTTCAATCCCCACACAAAGGCCATTTTGGGGTTCCATCATGAAACCCACAGGTTATTGGAGTAATTTTCCATCCAAGATTATATAAGAACCACCGTACTTTGCAGAATCTGATGTGGGATTTGGGTTTTTACCCAAAAATCATCCCCTCAAACCAAAGACCACATAATTGATCCTCCCCTTCAACAATAATCCACCTGATACAATCATCTTAAACCATCGTTTTCTTGTTAACAAAACCCTCTTCTTGACCACTGTCATCTAAATGAAATTAGACACAAGGCACCATTGATTAACATGATTCAAATGATCCACTGTTATCATTTTCAAACTAGTTTGGAGAAATACTCCACCATACATCACTCTTGGGATGAACCATGCCTATAATACCACTTATTAGGATCGGTTTTCACTAGACTTAGGTCTATCAGGCTGAACACATTGGTCCTTCTGAGGTTCCATCCTAAAACACATGGGTGATATAAGAAATTTCCCATCCAAGATTATATATGAGCCACTATCCTTTGAAAAATCTATTATATAACTTGGGTTTGAACCCAACATAGTGTCTGGCATACATGAGTTCAACATCAAAAAAGTTGTTTGGTTGAGCAATTCTAAATAAGTAAACATGTCCCATTCTATCGATATATTGGAGTATGGGTCTGCATAAGACACTCATGGGCACCAAACCTTCATGCTCTTATATTTCTGCTCTCCACTCCAGGGAGCACTAATCTTATTCTCACTTGTGCCTCTATTTTTTCTCGTGTCAGTTTTATCATTATGGGGATCACCCGTGATTTCAATATATGCAATGGAAATTTACTTGGCCAAAAACAAATTGCACCACAATATTCCAATTCAAACTACTCAACTTATTAATACCCCTCATGAAAATAAAATAATATTTCATGAACATCACTAATTAACACATGTCTTTGAAAATTTCAAAAACATTAAGAATAATAATAAATGTAAATTTTAATGGGGTTCTCTTAAGACACCCAAAGTCATTGAACCTTGCATGCTCTTCTATCGTCGCTCTCCATTCATGGGAGCACTAATCTTCTTCTCCCGTGCGCCTCCATTTGTTCACATGCCACCTTTCTCATTCAGGGGATCACCCATTATTTAAATATAGGCAATCAAAAATTACTTATCCAACAAAATATTGCACCATAAAATTCCAATCCAAACTACTAAACTACTTAATATCCCTCATGAAAATAATAAAATATTGTATGAACTTCACTAATCAACACATGTCCTTGAAAATATCAAAAACATTAAGAATAATAATATATGTAACTTTTAAGACTTAATTATGATAATTCTTTCAACCAAGAGTTTATATATTTAATTTTTTCACACTATATGGAATTGTTTAGATGGTTTAAATTAATCATTACAAATTTGTTTTCATTTTAAAATGTGGATTAATGTGTATACTTCCATTTTATTTTACACACTGGATTTTTTATTATGCTGCATTGGGGTTGTTATATTGTGAATGTTTATTGGGGACAGTTGATTTTGTAGCCATTTTCTCTGTCCTGCCACTTGACATGCTAGCAATCTACATTTTGTTGAGGGATATTTTTTACACTGTTTATTTTTTGTGTCAACCCTCTGCATCCAACCTTACATGTGTTTCTCTTTTTGTTTGAGTTGTTATGGGTACATTCGGCATGGTTGTTGTGTACTACTTTGTGGAACCCATGGATTGGGCATTCTGTTTATAGGAATCAATCATCGGTATGGGGTTTCATTACCCATGAACATTGGTTCCCCAAACATCATCATTCATATCCCTCTCCACAGCTTGGCGATCTTGGTTTAAAAGGTGAAACCCTAGCTCACAATCCCTTCCATTTTATTTCTAGAGCTTTGTCCAAGGTTGTTGGCATCCCTGGATTCACCTCATGGTCATTTTATAGTGGAGGTGATGTACTTACTCATTGGAAGAAGTGAAACCCCTTTGGTGACAACTCGTTGAATCTATAAGGAGGACTTCGAGACATAAAATCTCCATCTAGGAGCTCGCGATGCATCCAATCTTATCTTGAAGAGATTAGGACTACTAGATAGATTTTCATCTAGAACTTTAATTATTGTCTTGTGGATTTTTTCATTTTCATTTTATGTTTTTTAAATCTAATTTACTTTTTTCCTGTATCTTTATTTATCGATAGTATTTATTATTTTCTATTTTAGCATTTAATAAAATTTATGTGTGTGTGTGTGGTGTTCTTAGCATGCAGCAGGTCCCTTAAGGGACCGAAGCATGTTAAATTCTCATGTTGATTTACTATTTGTTTACTTTATTGCAATATGTACTTGGTACTAGTTCTACATTATCATTACTGACATTTCCAGATTATGTCCTTTTGTTGTTCTATGGTGGCTTGGTTTTATTTTCACTACCACTCAACTACAACAATTGGTATCAAAGCCACTCTAGCTCCCTAGGGACTCTTTTTTTATTATTGTTTATGGTTTTGATAAAACTGGTTTGTTGCATTCTATTTATATTTTTTATAAAACTAGTTTGTTGAATTATATTTATAGTTTTGATAAAACATGATAATTTCATTCTATTTATAGTTTTTATAAAATTGGTTTTCTGTATTCTATTTACAATTTTGAAAATTGTGGTTTCTTGCATTCTATTTACAGTCTCATTAATTCAAATTTTCTTTCCTTTATTTTTTGCATTTATATCTCTGTTTTACTCCTAATTATTTATTTATTTCTTTTTTTTAATTGAAAACATTTTATTTATTTAAATTATATTCATTTCATTTCTCACAGTGCAGGTTTACCCAGTGAGATTGGTTGGTTCTTGTGGGCATACGCCTAACGTTTCCCCCAACCACTCAGCATCCACTCCTCTGAAAAAACATATCTAAAATGCGATAAAAAATCAACAAATTATATGGAGACAACAATTTCAATTTATTTTGAATTAAAATGAGGGAATTTCTTGTTCAACAAAGTTTAATTAATTTCCTGTCTAGGCTTATAAAACTTGTCACAATAGTTAATAAAACTGGCCAGATCATTATATAATACCAACAAGTTTCCTATGACATACTTATTAAGGACTATAGTTAAATTTTACTTTCTATAGGTGATAATAATAATAGTTAAGTGAATTATGAGTCTATTTCTATAGGAATATGGCTTAAACTTGAAAATTATACATGATTTCCTCACTAGTAGGCAGACTTTACAAGAATCACCATATGTTCAAATTTAAAATTAATCATGGTAATTTTTTAAAAGCGTATCTAGATGAGTTTAATAAATTCATGTTAGAAATAGCTAATATCAATGTTTTTGTAGATGATGAGGATTAGGAGGTGATCCTCTTAATCTCTGTTGACCATTGTTACAACACACTCATCGAGACCATGATGTATAGTTACGACTCTCTAACTTTAGAACAATTTAAGTCATCCCTTCTTTCTAATGAACCTAATTATAAACCTAATATAAAAGTTGAGGTTGAGAGTTTTTCTTCTAGGGAAAGTCCTCAAATTAAACTTAAAAGACTTTCACTAGAGAAAAAAGTAGGAGTTGTAAAGATCTCAAACTGAGGACTAGTTCTAAGGATATAAAATTCACAGGCTTTCACTATGGTAAACCTGAGCACATTAAGCCTGAGTGTAAGAAGATCCAACAGGAGTTAGAATCCAAGCAACCCACTGACTAGAATATTATGGTTGACTTAGTCTTTGAAACTACCAAAGTCCTAAATGTTTCCGGCCATACACTCAATCAAGAGTGGGTCTTAGACTCTAGTTATTCTATTCACATGTGTCTGTATAGAGAGTCTTTTATAGGGATGGTTGAAAAGGTAGAAGAGGATATACTCTTAGGAAAAAAAATAAGAGGTTCAAATATGATGTTAGAGGCTCTATTCTAATAGAGTTATATGATAAATCCATCGTCAACTTAATTGATGTAAGGTGGGTCCCCAACCTTCAAAGAAACTTAATCTCCTTAGGGGTCCTAGATCAGAAAAGATTCACTTTTAAATATAAAGAAAGATATATACAGATATTTGAAGGATCAACAACCATCATTAAGGGATCCCTTACCAATAGGTTATATGCCTTGAATGGTAAGACACATTTAAGATAATTGGGTAGTGTTTTTAATACAGCCATAGATAATACTATGTGATGGAATAAAATATTGTGGCTTGTAAGATCTAAAGGATTATAGGAACTCGACAAGAAGGGTATATTGAGTGACATCAAACCCACTAATATTATATTCCATGAGGATTTTGTGATTGAAAAATCCAAAAGGTTGAGTTTAAATAGGTCCTCCTTCAAATATTCCAACCCACTTAAACACATCCATTTTGATTTTTGGGTCCCAACTAAGACTGCCACTCATGGTGGGGGATCCTGTTTCATCACCTTCATTCATGATTTCTCCAAGAATTTTTGGATTAACATTAATAATAAATATGATGTTTTCTAAAAATTTAATACCTAGAACGCTTCAGTAGAGACTCAATCTAGAAGGAAAATTAAATCCATGAGAATGGAAAATGGGTTTGAATAACTATCAAAAAAGTTCATTCTATATTGTGAGTCTAGAGGAATTAATAGGCATAGGACTATTAGGGAAACTCCCAAAAAAAATAGACATAAAGAGTGGATGAATAGGACTATACATTAGAGAGTCTATAACATGCTTTCATACTTAGGCCTCCCCAAATTTTTTTGGACCAATCCACTAGCACTAATATCTACATTATCAGTAGGTGTCCCTCATCTTAAAATCAGTTCAAAACACCTAAATAACTCTACACTGGAAATCCTTCTTCTTGGTTATACTTAAGGGTCTTTGGTTCTTCAGGTTATTCTCATTTCAAGACTAAAAAAATTAGAATTAAGAGCCCTCAAATACATATTCATTTGTTATCTCGAGGGAGTTAAGGTATAAAAACTCTTGGTATATAAGACAGAAAACCATAAGTGCATTATTATTATGGATGTGGTATTCCATGAGTCATCGCCTCTTCAGAACAAGACAACCAAACCATGCAATAATGATCTATACTTTGACAAGTATAATGAGAATGAACTATCATGCCATTTTGATACTGATGTTCAGCCCACTCCACCTCCTCCTCATCCCACTAATGTGGTTGATTCCAAGACCAGTTCAAGTTCATATTCAGATTCAAAACCTCTTGCAGTTCATCAAGATTATCAGTTGACCCGTGAGGGGCAAAGGAGAGTCCCTAGGCCTTTTTCCCAATTTAACCTATGATATGGATTTTTATGACTTTCATGTGGCCCATATTATTGATAATGATCCTCAACCTTATAGATAGACTTCAAAAGAAAAAGACTCAAAGTAGTAGGTCTTTTCTATGAATGAAGAAATTCAATCCTTAAGGAAGATCCACACTTGGGATGTTGTAAACAAACCAATTAATGATTAAGTAAGTTGTTCTAAATGGATCTTTAAAAGAAATGAGGACAACACTAAGGGAAGTAAAATAAAGTTTAAATCGAGGTTAATTTCCATGGTATTACTTCATAGATATGAAATTGATTACTCAGAAATTCTTTCCCCTGTTGTTAAGTATTATTCCATTCAGATTTTGTTATCCTTTTCAATTTATAATGACTTTCATATAGATAAATTAGATGTTAAAACTACTTTTCTACATGGGGATTTGAATGAAAAGATTTATATGAAATATCTTGATGGTTATCCTAGTGAATTGAAACCAAATCATGTATGCCTTTTGAACAAATCACTGTATGGAATGAAATAAGACTTTAAGTAGTAGTACATGGATTTTGATTCATTGATGCTAGGAAAAAAATTTATTAGGAGTTAGTATAAAGATTTCATTTATTTTAAATCAAATAAGACCTGCTTCATTTATCTTCTATTGTATGTCGATGACATGATTTTTATTTTCCAAGATGTAAATATTATTTATTAGGTTAAATCCCAAATAAAAATGATTTTTGAAATGAAGTACACAGGTTCCTCCAAGAAAATCCTAGGTGTTGAAATCATAAGAGACAAACCATGTAAATTAAAGAGGTATATGTTTGAAACCCTTAAGCCTATTAATATCCCTCTTGTAAAACATTTTAAACTGTCTTTGACTCAAGCCCCAACCGCTAAATAATATACTAAATTTATTCTTAAAATTACTTATTCTAACATAGTTTGTAAAATAATGTATTCTATGATTTTTTCTTCACCTGATATTGCAGTTGTTGTCTGTACTTTAAGTAGGATCACGGTCACTCCAGATAAACCATATTGGTATGAACTTAAGTGGATCCTTAGGTACCTCTAATGTACTTATATCATTCTTTTGATCTATGGTATAAATACATATAATACTAATCTTATCTATGGTTTTGTAGATTCTAACTATGCTAGAGATATAGACACTCATAAATCATTAATCGGTTATGTGTTTACTGTTTTTTGGGAATCCATTTACTGGAAGTGCAACATGCACTCTGTTGTAACACTTTAAACTATAAAATATGAATACATTATTTTATCTAAGGAGGTTAAATAATACTTATGGATTAATGGTATGTCTTTTGAACTTAGTATTTACAGTTCTGTTATTGATGCCTATTCTGATATATAGACAACTATTCATTTATCTAAAAATTTAGTTTGAAATGGTAAGTCTAATCACATAGATATTGCATTACATTTTATTAGAGATATCATATAATCTGAAATCGTATGTATCAATAAGATACATACTAACATAAACCCATCTGATAGTCTGACTAAAGTCGTGGTTTTATATAATTTTAAATTCTGTTCAGATAGGCTAAACTTTTTCCGGTTTTATGAACCTAGGTGCAAGAACATCACAAAAGTTTACTTGAAAATGGTATAGATTTTTGAGTTAAGACTTATTAATTATTTTTATTTTAAAATTTGGTTTAATTTATATGTTTACATTTTATTTTACATGGTTTATTTTAGATTATAAAGCATTGGGAATGTTATGTTCCACCTATCTATTGGGGTTGGCTGGTTTTGTGGCCTTTTTCTCTATCCCGCCACTTAACAAGCTGGAAATATGCATTTTGGGGGGTTTTTTTTCCAATATTGACTATCTTTTCCACCCCTTCGCATCTATTTATCTATTTGTTTCTCAATTTTTTTGAACCTTCATGGGTTTGTTCGGCTGGATTGGTGTGTGACGCTTCATGGCACCCATGGATTGGGCATTTAGTTTTGGGGAATCAATCGTCGGTAGGGGGTTTCATCACCACAACAAGTTATTCCCTAGGAATCATCATTCATCACCCTCAATGTATCATGACACTCTCAATTTCATAAGAAAAACTATATATCACAATCCCTTACACTATCTTGCCAGAGCTCTGTCTAGGCTTTTCAACCTCCTCAGCTTCACCTCGTGGTTGTTCTGTAGTAGAGGTGATGTCCTTCCTCATCGAAATAAGTGAATAACCTTTGTTGAAAACACCTAGAACTTAGATGGATAACTTCGATACATAACCTCTTGATTCAGGAGACCACAAAGCATCTAACCACAAATTGAGGAGATCAAAATCGGCAGAAAGATTCTCATCCAACACTATAAGTATTTTCCTGCAGTTTTTTTTTCATTTTCAATTCAAGTTTGTAGATCTTGTTTAATTTTGTAAGAACCCAGATCTTATTTTCGGGTATTTTTTTCATTTCATGTTGTTTTTTGAGGAAAAATGGGAAGAATGAAAATCTTAAGAGTACACACCGTGTACTTCCTTGTACACATCATGTACTCTGGCATCGAGTGCAGGACGTGTCACGACTGCATACATGACCATGTGATGACGTGGTAGGGCCGCTTAAGGCGGGGTCTGGTTAAGGACTATACACACTGTGTATCCTTTGGAAAAATATCTCGTATTTTTATTTTTAATTGTTATATCAGACTGGGGTTGCATATAGTTTAAAGAAATATCTTCTTTTGGCTTCATCTCAACCAAGAATGACCGAAGAGTGCAATTATTCTTTGAGCCCCTGATCAGTCATCTATATTTTGAAACAAATATTGTCAATTGCATTGGAATTTACATAGTGAGTTATTCCTTCTTCAAGAGCCCCATCTCATTATTTTACCTCTTTTGTGAGATATCCTTAGTTGAACATTTTAGATTTTTTTGTAGATCTAAAATGTTATAGGTCTATTCAAAGGCTCAGGTTCAAGTATATCGATCTTAAAACATCGAGGTAGGTGGTTTGTTCCTTTTTGTAGTTTTTCTTTGAATTATTTGTGAAAAAGTGCCCAATACCCTAGTTCAGGGTATTGTGTGTTTAGGTACTTTAACCCTGTTAGTAACTTCTATGCCTTGTTTTCTTGTGTAGGGATGTTTTATTTGTGAATAGGGTTTATTCAGCTTGTTGTGGATGTATTTACTTATGATTGTTGATATTGGTTGTAGGGTCTAGAACTGCATGTTAGGATGATTTTTTTCCATGCCTAGTGTTGTTAGGATGGAGTGATTTAATCTGACATGCTCTGATATGCATTGTAGAGATTTATCCAAGTAGTATATTGTGATTTAATTTTGATGATGAATATAATTTGTGCACGATTGACTTACAGAGGGCTGTGGGAACCTAGTGTAGTTAGAAAATTGGGGGAATAGACACGAAGGGCTTCCCCATAGTGTCTGTTTTACTATTTACGTTGCGAGACCATAGGGGGGTTGGACTTGTGTGCTCCCTCAGAGTGTCTGTAGTTCCACGTTGCGAGACCACATGGGGAATTGGATGTTGAATTCTTCCTTATAATGTCTATAGTTACCATTTCGAGACCACATGGGGAATTGATGGTGAGTGCTTCTTTAGAGAGTCTTTGTTAAAGATGAACTAGAGGGGTTAGACTGTGAGAACATCCTAGAGGGTTTCTTGTGTTTGATTAACTATTTAATTGACAAATGTAAATGAATATAGTTGAAATAGTAGGATTTTTTACTTTTGAGTACTTCTTTATTTATTACTTCATTTTTCATATTGCCTACTATATATATTTACTAACTATTAGGCACAAATCTTTGGGTGGTTTTCTACTCGGATTCATATCACAACCTATTTGGGTCATTATTTTGGGCCCAAATAGATTATACTATCATTGGTATAGATAAGGGAAAGTTCCCTTCTACTTTTGGTACTTGATTGTTGAGGAGCTAGAGAGAACATGACCAACCTAAGGCTTGCGATGGTGTTGGAGTTGTTTACTTGTTTTCTTTGTACTTTGGTCTAGTACTATATTTTAGAATTTTGACTTGTTTGACTTGTTTCCTAGAAATATGTGACATGCATCATTTATATATGTGGTCAAGTTGTTTATTTAATTTCAGTCTTCTATTGTTTACTTAATGTATGGTATTAATGATTTCACTACTGTTATCTTTTTATTTATGTTGCATTACTCAGCCAATGAGGGAATAGTTTCCCTACTATCAATCCTAAGGCCCTCGATTCTAGTTGGCAGCCTTTGGTGTTCGAAGAAATGTTCTTGAGGACATGTGACCAACCGGGTAAGGGGCACCTCTGGGCGGCACCCAGAACCGAGACGTTACAAAGTTGTATAAAAGGAATTCTTTTCTTCTTGACTTATTATTTAGGGACTATAGACAGGTATAGAGATGAATATGTAGTTGGTAATAATTTGTTCTTGGGAGTAGCTATCCCGTGTACAGGTAAAAGCTAATTTACCATGATTATTGAAATTTATCTGGTTTTTCAATTATTACAGTTGATCTTATTTCACTGTTGGGTGATTCAATTGTTTTGTGCAGTTATCATTGATGTAATTGAGGATTTATTTCTATCGCAACTTGATGACATGAGGGTATTCCATCTCATGCATCATATAGGATCCTTCTAGAGATCACATGTCATGCATTCTTGTCATGCCATTTAGGGTGCATTACCGATTGCATGTTGTTGTGATAGATGTTGGGATAGATATGCATGTTGTTGTGATGGATGACTTGATAGAATACATACTATTTGATAGGGTAATGCTAATGTTTAATGTTTCGTTTAAATAAATTCCAAACTTTGTTCCCTGAGGTGTTATTGTCCCTCATGGATCAGAATTTGGTGGATCATTGCACTTTTATACTTGTATACGACACAAATATGATTCCAAGATTAGATTCGTGGGAATTATGGGACCCCATGGATAAGAATTCAGCACTTTAATGGTTGTTTCAGTGTTTTTATGGGTTCCAAAGTAGTTTCTGAGGCCTAATATCTGGAAAAACCTATAATACATGGTGTGTGTTGATGAATAAATTCCATGTATCCATTTTTTTGAAGGAAATTTTTTTCTTAAGTACACGTCGTGTAGTCCTTAACCGTGTGAGTGGCTATGTGGGAAGAAACATAGGGTTGGGAAATCCTTGGTGTAACACACCGTGTACTAGATATACATTTCATGTTGTAGAGACAATGTATTCAGCCATGTGACTAACAAAATGGGTGGATGAAATTCAGGTAGTACATGTTGTTTCCATCTTGAACACGCCGTGTGGAGTCGACCTTGTATCCGGCCATGTGACTAATGAATTGGGTTGAGGAATTCTTTCTAGTACATTCTAGGTCTGGCACAAACACGCCAGGTAGATTTATTCTAGAAGAACCATGTGGGTTAGTCATGTGGAAGGACTTGGTTAGGTGAAAATGATTCATGTACATGTCGTGTCTTAGGAGAATAGACTGTGTGTGTGAGGTGTTACAGGACCTGGGTTGGAATAGGTTCACTACAATGCGGATTCTTAGAGAAACACGTCATGTTGGGGTCATACATTAAGTGTATCCCTATTTTTAAAAGCTTGAATGTTTTCTTTCTCATATTCCTTTCTTATACTTCTAAGTTTCAGTATATGATAATCTTGATCTAAGGTGTGCTCTTGACCTTGCAGAGTCATGCCATTAATACTTCTTTCGGTTTTATGCCAAATATAGGGCATCGAACAAACACCAGAAATGGATGATCAGGGACTCCCATCAAATCCTCCATTCATGCCTAACCTGGCACCAGCCTTCATTCTAGATATTGGTGCTGATGCACAGTTTCGAGAAGGCTTCATGATGTTTATGCAGACCTTCAGGGGATCACTATATCTTGCCCAATCTATGGCAGAGTTGACTTGGGTTTTTCAGTGGCATCATCCTCCAAAATTATCAGGGGATGGAGGACCTCAGGCTGTAGAGTTATGGTTAGAATCCATGTTATCAATCTTTGAATATCTAGAGATTCCTCCATAGAGGAGGGTGAATCTCACTACGTATATGCTATGGGTTTCTGCCAAGAGATGGTGGGATGTGATTTCAAAAGAAGGATCCCTGCAAGGTATGGCTTGGGATGAGTTCCAGAATTCCTTATATGATTACATGTACCCAGAGACCTTGAGGGATGATCGAGACCATGATTTCATGAGTCTGGAACTGGGTAATCTTTCTATCATGGAGTACTCTTATCGCTTCACAGAACTGTAGTGCTTCACACCCATTCCAGGGGTGGTGAGTTGTTTCTAGAAAGGAAGTTTGAGGATGGTATCAGGCACAACATTCGATCTTAGGTGAACATATTCACCTTGACTTCCATTCCTTCTATAGTTAACCAAGTGCTGATCACAGAGCGCAAACTGAGGGATTCTGGAGCCGCGATCTTGGGCGGTTCGGCATCCAGAGTTGGTACTTCTCCGGATGACATCTGGAAGCACTGCATGGAGTCTACATGTAGAGATCCAAGTAGTCAAGATACTCTTTACGGTATCTATGTGTTATGAAACTAGTGCAGGAAGGGAGGGTATACGAGGCCACATGTCCCGAGAGGCCCAGTTGAGTCCCAATTTTGTGGAAAGATGTGTCATCTCTAGAATTTGTGTCATTTTTTCTCACAAGTAGCTGGTGACAGGGGTTCTTCTATGACTCCTCATACCAAATCAGGACCACCAGTCCCACATCAGACAGGGGGATGGAGTTCTTCAGGTCGTTCAAGTCGAGGTGGAGGTCGTCGTTTCTATAGTCTAACATAGGGTTTTCGACAGCAACAGGGTGGATCAGCTCAGAGATGACAGACATCTTCACAGGGTTGCGACGTAGGTTAGGATTTTGTGACAGAGAAAATCTAGTAAGAGTAGGATCTTGAAACATATATAGTTAGAGGTACAATTCTATTTGCCTCAATTTTAGCTTCTACAATTTTCGATACAGGGGATTCCCATTATTTCATATATGTTGCTCTCGTGGATATCCTTGGGCTCTATAACTTCACTTATACTGATATCTTGACTCTAGACACTCCACTGGGGACTAGAACGGATAGTGTATGTCAGTGCAAGGAGTTACCTCTTCAAGTTGGTGTGTGTCACTTCTTATGGTACCTTTATGTCTTGGAGATTATGGGCTATGATTTTATTCTCAGAATGGACTTGTTGGTTCCCTTTTAGGATTTTTTCTATTTTTATCATCTTAGGGTGATATTCACATCACTAGAGGGTAGATATTTTCTACATAAGGGTGAATGGAATGACCAGGTGAGTAGAGTGGGACCTGAGCATCATGGATTGCGAGGAGTTACTACCCAGATTTCTAGTCTATATATGGATGACTAGGGGACTTCACAAATGGAATTTCATCCAGTGATGGATTGTTTTACGGATGTCTTTCTGGAGGAATTTTCATGTTTTCCTCTAGAGTGATAGGTAGACTTTTCTATTGAGTTTGTTCCAGGAGCGGCACTAGTGTCCATTCTTCTATATAGGAAGGCTACACTAGAATTACAGGAGATCAAGATGCAGATAGAGGAGTAACAATTAAAGGTTTTCATCTAACCTAGTACTTCTCATTGGGGTTTTCCTATCCTGTTTTTGAAGAAGGTAGATGGTACCCTCAAGCTTTGTGTGGATTATCATAAGCTGAACCAATTTACGATCAAGAACCAATATCCCTTACCGAGGATTACAGATCTCTTTGATCAGCTTCGAGGATCTCAGGTGTTTTCGAATATTGACTTGAGGTCCAATTACGATCAATTGCACATTATACTATCTTATATAGCTCTTTTAGACTTTTGGAGTAGGTTTGGTATATAAAAGTTTGTGGTTATTCCATTTGGTATCACGAACGTGCCTGAAGTTTTTATGGAACAGATGAACTGAGTGTTCCATACATACCTAGATTCTTTTGTGGTAGTATTCATGGATGATATCTTGGTGTACTCTCGCACTTGACATGACCATTCTACCCCTATTGTGATCATTTTAGTACACTGAGAGAGAAGCAGTTATATGTTAAGCTCTCAAAATGACACTTTTAGATAGACCAGATTCACTTCATGAGTCTTGTTATCTCAGATATAGGAGTGTCAGTAGACCCAAAGAATGTGAGAATGGTAGTTTCTAGGGAGAAATAGAAGAACATCATTGGGGTATGGAGTTTTCTAGGGTTGGCTGGTTTATACAGAATATTTATATAGGAATTATCATTCTTAGTAGCACCAATGATGGGCTTGACTAAGAAGGGTGAAAAGTACCTATGGTCAGATTCATGTGAGTCATCCTTTTAGTATTTTAAGGGGAGGTTGACTTTAGCACCGATTATAGTTTTACCAAAGCTGGGAAAGAGTTATACAGTTTGTTGTGATGCATCGGGTATCAGGCTGGGAGTAGTACTTATGTAGGAAGAAGGAGTCTTTGTGTATGGTTCTTGGTAGTTGAGGATACATGAGAGGAATTACCCGACACATGATCTGAAGTTGGCTATAGTTTTTCCTGATTTACACTATTGGAGACATTATCTATTGGGAGAGAATTTTTTTGGTTTTCAACGACCACAAAAGTCCCAAGTATATTTTCACTCCACGTGATTTGAATTTGAGACAGTGAAGGTGGGTTGAGTAACTTCAGTACTTTTATTTGGAGCTTTCTTACATGCCTAGGAAACACAACGTAGTGGAAGATGCATTGAGCAGGATGACTCATATACAGGCAGTTTAAGAGGCCAACAATGAATGGTATCTTATGTCTCTGTTCTCTGAGATGCATTTGGAGGTTCATGATAGATATGGACATACATTTATTTCTTCTATAACTGTAACATCTAATCTACATGATTGAGTTAGAGTGACGAATCTATCAGATTCTAATGGCCTAGCCTTAAGGAAGAGTGTGTCAGTAGAGGACCCTATTCCTGGATGGACCATAGGTAGGGATGAGATCTTTCACTTCCATGGATGTGTATGGGTGTCAGCAGACATACGTGAGGAGCTGATGTAGGATTTTAATTCCTCATTTTGGGTAGTTCATCCTGGTTTCACCAAGATTTATCGATATCTACACTGTCAGTATTGGTGGCCAGGTATGAAGATAGATGTTTCTAGTTTTTTGATGAGGTGTTCCAACAGTCAACAGGTGAAGGTAGAGCATCAGCATCCAGTGGGGCTCTTGTAGTAGTTACCTATCCCCGAGTGGAAGTGGAATGATTTCGTGATGGATTTCATGACGGGGTTACTGAGGTCGCCTCAAGGGATTTAGGCCATCTGGTTTTCTATTTATAGACTCATGAAGGTTTCACTCTTCTTTCCGATCAAGGATACCTTCAAAGATGATGAATTAGGAAGGTTGTACATATATGATATTGTACATTTACTTGGGGTTATGAACTCCATCATTTCATATAGGGATTCTAGTTTTACATCTCATGTATAGTAGGGACTATAGATGGCTTTTGGTACATAGGTAATTTTGAGTATAGCTTACCATCCCCAGACAGATGGCCAATCTGATCGTACAATTCAGGTGTTGGAGGACATGCTTCAAGCATGTGTCCTATATTTTGGCAGTTCTTGGGAGAAGAACATACCTCTTTTGGAGTTTTCCTAAAATAATAGTTTTCAGGAAACTATTTAGATGGAACCTTATGAGGCTTTGTACGGTAGGCCATGCTGATCACCCTTATGTTGGCTGGAAGCAGGAGAGGCAGCTATACTGGGACCTCGTCTTGTCTCGGAGAGCACGAAGCAGGTGAATTTGATTCGGAAGAGGATGGCTACTGCACAGTGATGACAGAAGCCTTATGATGATCAACGGGGATGACCTATGGAGTTCGAGGTCAGGGATCAGGTTTTTCAATGTGTCACTCCACAGTTGGTACAAAGGAGGATTAAGAGATAGGGTAATCTTTCACTAAGATACATCAGGCCGTTTGGGGTTCTGGAGAGAGTTGATCCGGTTGCCTATCAGTTAAAGTTACATCAGAGTTACCAGGCTATACACAATGTATTCTATGTTTCTTAGCTATGAAGTTACTTCTCAGACTCGTCTCAGGTTTTTCAGCTCAAAGACTCTGATTTGGAGGTAGATGCATCGTTCGAGGAGCATCCACTCTGGATTGTTGATCGTAGCACGAAGGTTATCCATGGCTGGTATGTTCCTCTAGTACTGGTGCTATGGAAACACAGGTGAGTACAAGATGAGACTTAGGAGAGGGAGGCTGATGTGTGATCACAGTGGCTAAAGCTGTTCGAGGATTCTTCTTCTACACCGCCTTTTTTTGGGAAATGCAGAGACAAATTTTATTAAGGGGGGAAGTTTGTAAGAACCCAAATCTTTTTTAGGTATGTTTTTCAATTCAAGTTGTTTTTGAGGAAAAATGGGAAGAAGGAAAATCTTAAGATCCCACATTGTGTACTTCCTTGTACATGCTATGTACTCTGGCACCGAGTCCAGGCCATGTCTTGCCATGTCATGGCTGCATACACGACCATGTGATGACGTGGCAGGGCTGCTTTAGGTGGGGTCTAGTTAAGGCCTATACACACCATGTATCCTTAGGAAACACGCTGTGTATTTTTATTTTTAACTGTTATATCAAACCAGGGTCGCATCTCGTACATAGAAAGACCTTCCTTCAGCTTTGTCTTGACCAGGAGTGACTGAAGAGTGCGATTATTCTCCAAGCCCCCGATCAACCATTCGTTCTCCAAATCAATTATCGTCGATTGAGTTAGAATCTCCATGGTGATTTCTTCTATCTTATAGAGCCACAAATCATGATTTAACCTCTTGTTTGAAATATCCTTGGTTGGAAGTTTTAGACGTTTTTTTAGGTATATGATGTTCTAGGTCGATTCAAAGGATGAGGTTCAAGTATATCGATTGTACAATGTCGAGGTAGGAGGTTTGTGCCTTTTTTTAGTTTGTCTTTGAATTATTTGTGAAAAAGATCCCAATACCCTAGTTTGGGGTATTGTGTGTTTAGGGATTTTAACCCTGTTAGTACCTACTATAACTTATTTTCTTGAGTGGGGATGTTGGATTATGAATAGGGTTTATTCACCTTGATATGGATTTCTTTTCCCATGATTGTTGATATTGGTCATTGGGTCTAGAACTTCCTATTAGGCTACTTTTTTTTCCATGCCTAGTGTTGTTTGGATAGAGTGATTTTATCTGTCATGTTGTGATATGAATTGTAACTGTTTATCCAAGTAGTATATTGTGATTTAATTTGGCTGCTGAATATTTTTTGTGCACGATTGACTTACACATGGTTGTGGGAACCTGGTGTAGTTAGGCCATAGGGGGAATGGGCACTGAGGGCTTCCCCAGAGTGTTTGTTCTACTATTTACATTGTGAGATCATAGTGGGGATGGAATTGTGTGCTCCCTCAGAGTGTTTGTAGTTCCACATTACAAGACTAGAAGGAGGAATTGGATGTTGAGTGAATCCTCAGAGTGTTTGTAGTTACCATTACCAGACCACAGGGGGAATTGATAGTGAGTGCTTCCTTAAATAGTCTTTGTTAGAGCTGAACTAGAGGGGTTAGACCGTGAGAAATTTTGAGAGGGCTACTTGTGTTTGATTGATTTTTTAATTAATAAATGTAAATTAATATAGTTGAAACATTAAGATTGTTTTCTTTTGAGTGATTCCTTTGTTTATTACATTATTTTTCATATTGAGTGTTATATATATTCACTGACTATTGGGAACATATCTTCAGGTGGTTTCCTACTGGGATTCATCTCACACTGAGTTTGGGTCATGCTTTTAGGTCTAAAAAGATTATATTGCTGCAGGTATAGATAAGGGAAAGCACCCATCTACTTTAGTTACTTGGCTGCTATGGAGCTGGAGATCACAGGACCAATATGAGGCTTGTGATGATGCTGGACTTGTTTTCTTGTTTTCTTTGTACTTGTCTAGTATTGTATTTCAGCATTATGACTTATTATCATGCTTTCCTAGACATATGTGACATGCATCATTTATATATGTGCTCTAGTTTTTTATTAACAATTAGTTTTTCATTTTTTACTAATTGTATGGTATTACTACTTCTGCTACTGTTATCTATTTATTTCTGATGTATTACTCTTCCAATGAGGATATAGTTTTCCTACTATCACACCCAATGCCCTCATTTCTAGTCAGTAGCCTCTGGAATTCAGGAAAATGTGGTTGATGCCAAGTGACCAACCGGGCACAGGGCACCTCTGGGCGGCACCTGAAACCTAGACATTACAACTTTATCCCAATAACTTTATTTCCCACTGGACTTCATCACTTGTCACGTTTCTAGTTTTCTCTTTGGGTATTTAAGAAAATTCATTCATGTGTGTGGTATTCTTATTGTTATGTAGGTCCCCAAAGGGGTCAAAGCACGTTAAATACTTGTGTCTATTTTCTAATTTGTTTACATTCTTTCAATATATACTTGGTTCTGGTTATACATTATCAACCCCCATAGTTCCAGGTTCGGTCCTTTTGTTCTTCTATAGTTTTTGAGTTTTATATTTACTACCCCTCAACCACAACACATGGAGATATTAATGTGGCATAAAATGTTTTTGTTTTGAAAAAATATATACTGTAAGTGTTAAGAAATAGAACCATCCAAGGTTGGACAGCTGAAGTCGACTTAGTATGACACCCACTTTGCAAAAGTAAAGGCATGGCTAGAAGGTTCATAAGATAACATATAGAAAGGACCAGTGCAAGGGGACCATAGAAGCAGGGTGGAGAGACTGGGTTTACGATCTCTCTTCTGGAGTGCGAAATGTTATAAAGAAATGTCATCCCAAATATTATTTTATGTGGGAATCACTTCAACATGTGAACTTTTCATCCATTTAGAAATATAGGCACATGAAATACCTAATCAAAATGGCGCCACTCAAATCATCACCTACCTCAGTAATTTATAGTAATTTGTTCATGTGTGATGCTATGAAAACTATCGGTTGCACGAGTACATGAAAAGTTTTGTAGTAGAGAACATATGCGGTCGGTATTGACTTTTTTAGAGACTTCTAATTGGCTGTCACTCTAGTTTTTTACTCTCCACCCTAAATTCACACTCTCGCGACCCCGCTCCCCCCACCCCCTACCTTCACGTAGCACCATCCTCCATCCTTTGTCCCACCGCCATTGAACCATCCCACCCCTCTCTCCTGGTGTCTCAATGCATTCTCGTACCCTATATGGCACCCTAAAAACCCTAAATTCCACCCAATGTGCATCAATTATTTATCTAATTACATGTCTTCTCATTAGATTCATCTGGGTCACCCTGTATTTATTGTTTTGTGCATCCCTCACTTGTGTCTCCTCATAGCCTCTCCCCACATCGATGATCTTCTTTCTATCCTCACACCCTCGGTTCATCATGGGCCCCCATACCCATGGCCGCAAATCTTGATCATCACCTGTAATCTTTATGCAATCCTCACATATCCCCCTACCTCCCCCCTCCTTGCATCCCCATTCAAGTGGCCCCAACATTGGCAGTCTATGAACACACCTTCATGGAAGTTCTATCATATTTTCCCCTTTTATAAAGATGATGTGCTGGAAGGATGATGGACTTAGGATTCACATGAATTTTTTCCACGTTTGGGCCTCTTCTTAGGTATTTGGTTCTTCTTTTCATGCTTCAAGAACTTGAAATCATAAGTATCTTGTGTTTGAAATGAATTTTCATTAGGGGTGGTGTGAAATTAAAATGAAATGAGTTTTCTTGACACTACCACAGATTGGCAGAAGGACAACACCAACTTTTATCAGTGCTAAGAAAAACGCACTGATAAAAGGGGGAATTTATCAGTAATAGCTAAATTGCTGATAAATCTACCATTTATCAAAGTTAAAAAATAGATGATAAAATTTTTAAATAAAAAATATTATTAATTTATATAAAATTACTATATATATTAAAAAAATAATTTTTATTTATATAAATAAAATAAAATCTGGGTGGGAGTGAATTTCTGTTATCAAGCGGTGACGCAAGCGGTGACGCAAACATGACACATGAAAATGGTGATGTAGGCATGACAATACACTGGGCATTTAGGATAGTTTGTGGGAATATGGGCCATGTAATGGTCTTTATGCACACTGGGCCTTCGAGCTATGTACTGAATAAATACGGCTTGATGGGTGGGTTATCCCTTGGGGGGCTATAGCATGCCTTTCCAGCCTTTGTGCGTGGTGTGTGTGTGTTTAATGTAATTGTACTCTCAAGTACCTAATATATAAAATTAAATAAAAAATGCATGCTTATAATTAATATATATTTTTTAATAATTCATATATATATATATATAATCTTTTTTAAAGAGTTTATATAAGTTAAAAATTAAATAATTATAAGATTATAATAAATTTTATTAAATAATAAATATTCTTATTATATTTATAATTTTATATTTATAATTATATATTTATAATTATATATATATTAGGTTCTTGGGGGTATAATTGCATTAAACACACACACACACACCACACACAAAGGCTGGAAAGGAAGGCCATAGCCCCCCAAGGGATAACCCACCCATCTAGCCATATTTATTCACTAAATGGCCTGAAGTGTTGGGTACCAGGACTGTGCAGCGGAAGCTGGTGGGCCAGGAATTTAAAATTTTATGCTTCACCGGAGTGACATAACCCTGTCAACTCTGGTGATCTTGTCCCGTCTTGGTCCGAGGATCTCACAAGGTTTATACAGAGCACGAAAAATTAAACTGAACATTTACCTTGTTCAGAATTGACATGTGCAAGTCTACCGCAGGACGCCGATGATCATTGCTTGAAAACTCTAACATTAAAGCAATCTAGATCATCCACACACGCCTCACGAATCTTCCCATACATCGTTCTTCAAGATCCGGGTGCTAGCGCGGATCTTCGACGCACACTTTAGTGCAGCGACGATCACCACAGAGGAAGGAGCTTCAATCTGAGATGGATGATCTTGAAGATCCTTCTTTTATTGAGAGACTCTCTCTATAGATTCTAGGAGGAGAGAGAAGCTCTCAATATTGACACATGAATAGTAATCATGGGAGATCCTCTCTCTCACTTATATAGGGAGTGTTTAAGACACACGGTATAGGTTCCCAACTCCTGTGTAATAGAAGTCCTCTATATAAGTGATATAAATAATTATTTATGAAAAATAAAATTATGCCATAAATAATATTTAGAATTTATCACTTACTTGTAATATATATAAATATATTTCATGATAAATTTGAGTCTTTACATCAACTCATTCCTCCTGCTAATATTAAACGAACCTAGGATATTTAAATCCATTCGAATAATATTAATACTTTTATTTACTATATAACTTGAAAATACATGTTATAAATAAATTCAATGAATTATTATAAACTTGAATAATTAATGAATTTATTTATTCCTTGGTGATCCATAAAACTTGGATAGTTCTCGGACCCTTTGTTGGGGCCCACCAAGTTCTAAATTCCTATTCCCAGAATAGGGCATATTCTCAAGGCGCTATTGTGTGTGACCCTCTAGGCCCTTATCTCAATAGTAGTGAATAATACCACCGAACAAGAGCGGGGTCTAGAAAACCATCAAGGCCCCTATAAAGATAAGGAAAAGTCAAATAAACATCTGGCTTCCTACAAACACGGTCTGTGTAATATAATCTCTTCGTCATCGATATCTCAATAAAGCTGAATGTATACTAGTGTCATCATTATTTATTTTCTTTATTTTTTTGTTGATTTGTCTGGATGGTCTTACCTTTGAATACCATGGACATGGATTTATTGAAGTTGCAACCATCCTAATCAACCAGGCCTGAGATATCTTTTCTTGAACTTGGAAGCGACAAATCCTTTCTCGATCATTCAATCAATGCCATTCCATTAATGATGTACCCGATAGAAACTACCTCACCATGAATTTTTCACCAAGTTTTTTTCCTTATATCAAATTTACATAATTAAATGACATTAATTGATAATGATCTCAAGTCATAGGACCATTACACTTTTCTGTAGATAGGAACGTCCAATGACACCAGAAACAAGTGGTGTTCCTATTAAGTGGGTCTGTCCTCATGATCTCAATAGCTAGAGATCATCAAGTACGAACTTCATGAGAAGATGTCTCAATACTTATGAGCCCCTAGAACCTAATGGTCACACATAATCTGTGTCCTTTCAGAATGATGTAACTGGACCATAGGACGTTACTTTAAGATTACTGTCATGGCATCTCAGCGTTCTCATTATAGAATTGGACCTACTATAACCATTTGATGAGACATGTAATATAAGGACATTGCCATAAAAAAAGTGGATGTAGAAGTATCTACACTATCCTAGAAAGATGAACACATGTAACAGTAATCAAAGTACAATACAAGTTGGGTCTAGGGCACCCACGTTTAACACTCCCACTTGCACTAGATCCAACTGCTAATAGGTTTCAATATGCTATCTCTCACATGTGAATCATGCTTCTGCTAAGAAATGGATTTAGTTAGGGGGTCTGATACATTATCCTCTGTGGCCAATCTTCTAACTGTCACTTCACCTCTTTGAGTAAAATCCCTCAAGAGATGAAACTTCTGAAGAATATGCTTTTTCCTCTAGTGAGACCTTGGATCCTTGGCAAGCATCATTTCAACAATATTATCACAATATACTGGAACATGGTCTGAACTGCTAGGTACAAAACCAATGTCTGAGATAAAGCTACGTATCCAGACTGATTCCTTTGCTGCATCGGGAGCTGCAATATATTCGGACTCTACTATAGAATCAACAACCACAACTTTCTTTGAGATTCTCCAGCTCACTGCACCACCATTCAAGAAAAAGATGTATCATGACTGCTATTTCATATCATGATGATCTTTCTAGAAACTATCATCAGTGTATCCCCTCACAACTACTTCCTAATCTCCTCCATACACAAGGAACATATCGTAAGTACACCTTATGTACTTTAGGATAGTTTTAATAGTTGTCCAGTACAACTCTCCGGGATTGGCTTGATATCTACCCACCATGCTTAAAGAAAAGGAAACATCAAACCTAGTACATAACATGGCATACATGATAGAAACCACTGCCGAAGAATAAGGGACTCTACTCATTCTGTCAATCTCCTCCTATGTTTGTGGACACATTTTCTTGGATAGATTTACACCATGTGACATAGGTAACAATCAACTCTTGGATTGTTCCATATTTTACCTTTTGAGTACCTTGTAAATATATGTACTTTGACTTAGTCCAAGAAAGCTTTGAGATCTATCTCGATATATCTTGATCCCTAGAATTTATGCTGCTTCACCTAAGTCTTTCATGGAGAAGAATTCATTTAACCAAGTCTTAACGGACTGTAAGAGTTGCACCTCGTTTCCCATGATTAATATGTCATCAACATATAAAACTAGAAAAACGATAGCATTACATTCAACCTTTTTATAGACACAAGGCTCGATTTCATTTTTAACAAAACAAAAATCTCTTATGGCCTCATCAATGTGAAAATTCCATGATCTTGATGCCTACTTCAATCCATAAATGGATCTCTGCAACTTGCATACTTTATTGGAATTCTTTGACTTAACAAACCCTTCAGGGTGAGTCATATAGATTGTTTCCTCTGGAATTGGGGATGATATTATTGATTTATGATTCAAACATTCCAAGTGGTTTATAAGGGGTTTGTTCATAAAACGAGAAAAATCCAATGATTCCATATCCATTTTGACCTACTTTCCAAAGGTAGGTGCTCATTAGTTGTGAACTGATGAGACTTAAGAATTTGCATTGGTCGAGAGGATGGGAGGTTGGAATCATCACACCTTTTTGAGGGGAATTATTGTCTACTTTGGGACTCTCTTTATAGATTTAAGTTATGTTCGTGAATCCTTATTACATTACCGAGTATGAAAATGAGCTTTCCTTTAGATATGAAAATCAATGATTAGTATGTATGAGATTTAGAGAATCTTTTATATGTATTTGAGGTTCTTCATCGATAGAGAATCATCTGTATTTGTTAGATATTCTTGGTCAATGGTATCCTTCGACACATTATATAGAAATATCTTGGTTATTATGATAACCATATTGGTTTTAAACCCACTCAGCGGGGCACTTGAAGTTTATTGTCATTCAGAAGGACATGAATTATTTCATAGTTGGGATCGTACCTGCATATGGGCTACCTATGTATCCTTTTTTTGGAAAAGATATCAGAACCAATGTAGTTCGAGTAAAAAAGTATGAGGTTTATGCATGATTGATGGCTCAAATAAATTTGTCATAATTACTTTTACACTCTAAGATCACGTGAGTCATACTTGGTGTGAGAAACAAGAGGTATTGGTGAAACCAGACAATTGTGCCATGAAAGATGCAATTATAAGAAATGAGTGGGGCTTATGTATTTATGATTGGCCAAATAGATAAATATTAGGATTTAATTTAGGGAAGAAACCCAGAAACAAGGTCCTTAAAGGTATATGTTCTTTATAAAGATTTTGATACTCTAACTTGGGTCTTATTCCTAAGGAGGATGCCCATATTTGAGACTGTGGATTACTCCTAAAAAGGAAGCCTAGGTTAAGAGAACCGTGGTTGGGGCTTACTCCTGAGAAGGATGCCCAGATTTTGGGAACTTTGAGATTGGGGATTACTCCTGAAAAGGAAACCCAGATTTGGAAAAATATGACTGGGGCTTACTCCTATGGAGGATTCCCAGTTTAGGGGACTTGGGGATTAATCCTGAGAAGGATTCCCAAATTAATGAGAATTCAGACAGGGGATTATTCATGAAAAGGAGGCCCAGGTTAATGATTCTCTTCTCTAAAAGGATGAGGTTGAATGAATGAAATCTCTAACCTTAGTGACATAAAGATGTGTAAATCACTAGGTTTTAAGAGATATTCCACAGAATTCTTTTCAAATAATGAATCCAACAAAGGAAACATGCCATAAATGTCTTTGAAGAGGGGTTGAAGGCTGAATCTTGAATAGGAGAGGTGGATAGGCATATAAGGAGTGAAATGGGCAGGAAGGGCACCCAAAAAAGGAGGGGCACGCAAGTCCAGTGTGGGCGTGCAAGTCTTGGTCGCGCAAGTATACTTTCGTGACATATGGGTACCTGCGCAATGGTCAACCCTTTGGGTAATACTTGGGCGAGACTTGGCTCAAGCCCTTAGTACTATCCCTAGAGGCTTCCAGAAGAGGGGTGTGCAAGTTCTGTTGAAGGGGTAAGGTGGCGCGCAAGTGTGGCCATTTGTCTTAAGGGAAGGTCACTTGGGCACACAAGTTTTGATGAGTTTCAACACTTATGCCTTACTCCCTCTCTTTAGATCTTCCGTTCTATGTAAGAAATTACCTTAGATGTGTTCGGAAGCTTTGAGAAGAGACTAGGGCACCAAGAGCTCAAATCTGAGTTTCTGGAATTTTTGCTTCTGAAATGGGGGGCCTACAGGGGGTATTTATAGGCTAGTGAAGACCCTGGGAGAATTTCATATAGGGCGCACAAGTCACCTGTGCGACCAATGGGTGGCGTGCAAGTATACTAGCACGACCTTGGTGGAACTTGCGCGACACAAGTGTATTTGAACCTTTGTTCATGCCTTTGTCAATTTTTGATGTTTCTTCAAAGGATGAATCAATTTGGGTTCATGGTATTTTCCTTTTCATTCATTTAGACTCTGTGATGGAAAGGAGCATAAACAAAAGTCCCCCCTCAGAGTTGGATCTAAAAGAAATGAGGATGTAACTCTGAGGAAAGAAGAAAACCAAGGAATCTTCGGCATGCAAGTGTTGAGCGAGCAGAGAGCAGCGCACAAGTGTTTAAGCAGCGCATGCGTCAGCGTAGCTGATTGCACACGCTTGCTTTAGTCATGCAGGGTTGAGGCCTGGCCTATATATATGCAACCATTTCTCATGCAAATCACCTAATTTCAGAATTTTGAGCTTTCACTACGCAAGTTCCCTTTGCCGCGCAAGTTGCTCTGTTTTTCACTATTTCTTCACTGTCGCGCTGCTATCAAGGTATTTGGACTTGCGCGGTGATACTTGCGCGCCAAAAACATATGAGGAACATCCATACATGTGCGACAAATCCATAATTGAAACACAAAATTAGACTTGCACGCCTCAATGCCTTTTCCATTTTCTCAAATTTCATCACAAATTTTATAAAAAATCAACCCATTTAAGAGTTAATTTTTTTCAACCTTTGTGCAGATTCAATGGCTCCCAAGAGAATTGGAGTGGCTGATGAACTGTATAGCAAGCGAATTGATGATATGATCACCATCATTGGCCAGGATTACTAAACCGTCTACGACAGCAGTCTCCCAGATTTGGCCAAGTACCTAAAGAAGTATCATCTTGATTTCTCACAAAGCATCTATCTGCCTTTGTATGACTATGGTCATCTGCGAGAAGTCACCATTCAATAGGAAAATAACAATATCCCTATTTCTGGGTTTCAAAATTAAACCAATTTTGCTTCAGCAAATATCTTAGGTGGAGGAGTATTTGTAAACACTGGAATAGTGGAGAAGGCCTACATAATGTATCATAGCCCATGTACCTCAGATCTAAAACCTCACAAACCTGAGTTGTAACCAAATTGTTATCCCTAAATCTTCTGAAACACTCAGATGGATCAATCCAAAGGCTGTAAGAAAAGTTGGTACTTTCATCCTGGAGGAGGTGTGAAGCCAACATGGATGTGGGCATACTGGGTGCGAAAAACCTGTGCAGAGTTTGTCGAGGATCTGAAACTAGCTGCAATATATGAAGATGTCTGGGCTAGGGAAACATATGTTTACAGGAATGATGATTTTGTGCCAGAGATACTCAGCCATTGGAGCCCAAAAACCAATTATTTACATCTGACTCATGGAGAAGTAGGTATCAGTCTATTGGATGTCCACAAGATATCAGGGGCTCCAATTTTGGTTGATATGTATGATAAATTCATTCCTCCCAAGGTGACTTGGAATGATTCAGATAAGACCTTGTCTTTGGCTCGGAAATTATTAAAAATATTTCACAAGCTCAAGAGTTTAGAGACCTCCTTAAATAATTATAGAAAGTACATTCATCTAGAGGAGTGGATGAATATGTTTCTTACCAAGAAACAGGAGAAGGAGCATAAGGATAAGGGGTACAAGGAGAGGAGATCCAAGGAAAAGGGATCGAAGGGGAAGGGGTCCAAGGAGAAGGGGCCCACTTGTCCTACCAACTGCCCCAAAATAGAGAAGAAGGGTGCTCCAGGCACATTCTGGCCAACCTTGGAAGCAGGAGAATTTTTGAAGTGGGGATATGAAGTAAATCAAAGAATCCCAAAGAAGACTCATTTGGAGGGATTCTTGGCCTTGTGGATCAATGTTTATCTTTTGTAAGTCAGGGACTCAAAGGGAGGCGTCAGGCCAGGGACCATTGTTATTGCAACCAAGTTGGCTGAGGGGAAAATGGTTGGGTTGGCTACCCCCATTTTATCTAGGATTCATAGGAGCTTACTCCATGTTTTCATGGGTAAGTATCCTTTGAGAAAAGTGGGACCATTCCAAGTTTTGTGGGGCTAGATCGCCACTCACATTAGGATGTATAATGTAGAAAATGGAGTACAGATCCCCAGAAGTTCTTTCAGGCCATCAGTGCAAGCATTCTCTGGAATTGCTCCACTAGCTCTCAATTCTTATGACATGAAGGTGAGGCTGATCATGTATAAGGAATTTAATTTCTTTCCTTATGGAAATCCGCCAACTGGGAGGTTTTTTGATGATGGAACAACCGGTCTGGAATTAAGGGCATACATGCTGGCCTATAGAGATGGTGTTCTGGTCACCGAGATTGACCGCGAGATTATATGTGAGGCCTATGCTCCAAATAGATTTGCACTCCAATTCAAGTGTTTGCAGTAAACTGTTGTATCTCCTCCTGTTCATGTCAGGTTAGAGAAACATCTGATGGTTTCCCGGAAACTATGGTTGCTGACATCTAGGGATAAGACTGGGGTAGTGTTGGATCTACCAGTTGATAAAGTGGCAAATAACATGACCAAATGTTATGTCGAGAACATGATATAATCATACCCTAGAGGGGTGCTGAATCACCCGGTTTATCATGCGGGGAAAAGGAAGAGAACTGTAGAGAAAGAAACCCTTCCTCAAGAAGGTGATTCTTCCCCACCTGAAGCTGATTCGCCAGATTCTTCATCTAGGACTGACTCACCGGATTCCCAAGATGGGGATGATGAGGAACAACAATTGGCAAAGCGGCTTCGTGCTCGATATAATCCTCCTGTCAGAATCAAAAGACCCACTCCATCAACTACTAGTGAGTTACTTCATTGTGGAAATTTAATCACCATTACTTTATAGAGCAACAAGTATTATTTTTTTATTATCTTTCTTTAGTTGCAGGAGCTGGGAAGAATTTGAAGTCGAATATTGTAGGACCTTCCTCACAGCCTTCTGGTACAAATACTGAATATCTACGACCGAAGGTTGTCCAGACATGGCAGAGTTTATACTGTGGTGCCGAAACGGCCTGGCTGGATTTGTGTGAGGGGCTACACCTCCCTAGAATAGGGAATATTCTGGATTCTACAGATATCCATTACAAGGATAACCCTGATGAAGTGCGGGCATATATCAGAGAGATGAAAATTCTCATATATGCCACTGATGATTCCATTCCTGTCACCAAGAGGGTGAAGGAAATGATTGATCAAGGTGCCACTGAGGGGACTGGTGGTTCTAGAGATAAGGAGTGGCATGATTATGTGGCTCTTAAAGATGTAACTTTCTTTACTTATTTTCTTTGAAACTTGATTTCAGTAAAAGATTTGTTACTCAAGGAAATTATTTTCTTCATCCAGAAGCTTGAAAAGAAAGGAACTACTGAGGTTCCTTCACCACAATATAGCCCTAGTGGTACTGCCATCGGGGCTGCTGCTGAATCTCCTCGCAAATCAGGCAAGATATCTCTAGGCCAGCAAGCCATGGATGGGGAGTTGGATATGACTTTCCATTCTCCAATTCAAGTGCCTATAAGGGAGACCTCTGACACTCCCAAAAAGTCAAGGAAGCAAAAGAAACGAAGAAGGAAGTCCACAACTAAATGCTTCATTAGTAGTGGTAAGTCCTTCAGATAGTCATGAGTCTTAACCCATGAAAAGGTTGATTATACGTCTTGGGATTGCAGGGGATTATTCAATTTCCCCTATGAGGGAAAGGACTCACCCTCCTTTGAGGACCACAGAGGGTACTGGTGAACAATCACAAGTTCAGGCTGACTTGGCTACTCCTGGAGAAGAGCCAGTATCTGTTCCCAGTATCCCTCCTACTGCTGTTGTAAGAAGAGAAGAACCTACTTCTGGTAAGTTAACAATGCTTCATAAAATGTTGAATGAAACATTGACTGACTTCCATTTTGTAATAATTTAGGTTCAACCCCTGAACTCGAGCTTTTGGAGGCCATTGCAACTAACGTTTCTATTTTATCTGAAGATGCTATTCAGGGTCAGAGACCGCAGGATGAAGGTCTCCAAGAAGACTAACCAAATGCTCCCACTAGTGAGATTAACCAGGATTATGAGATTACATTGGATGAAATGATGGTACTTGGTGCATATTTAGAAGATTTTTTAGATCATGTTAACTTACCATGTAATTTAGAAGATTATGGAAGTGAGTGTTATCCTTCGTCCTATTAAAAATAACTTCTTATTACATGTCTAATCATGATCGGTTAAAATATGCAGCTCTATCTGAGCAATCTGGTGACCTACCAATGCCTGAAGGGGTTACAGAAAACCCTACTATTGTAGTAACATTAGCGCAAGTGGAGCTGAACCCCATAGAGCTTCCTCAAACTCACCCTGAAAATCCTGTTGATGCTAGGAAAAACTGGGAGGAGCCTTCCCAAATTAATGATCTACCGTTGGGTAAGGGATAACAATATTTGCGACTGTACTTAATTTGCAAGACAGTCAATTAACTTTTGTTAACCTTTGAAACTAACCAAAGCTTAAAATTGATTATGAAGGGCCATCAATTTCAGTGGATAGATCTGGATGTGATGCCTCAGCCTCCGCCCCAACAGGAATTGAAAGTGAAGAAGCACAGGTCAGGGGGGAAGGAGCATAACAGGGCACTTCCCAAAGTGCATTAATCCCAGATTATATTCCTCTCTATGACAGTGATGCTGAGTCGGATCTAGAATTACAAAAGGTGCTCCAATTTTCACGATTCAAGGAATGGAAAAATATATAGAAAATCATATCTGAAGTGCCTCTTGAAGAGCTTTCATCAAAGATCCCACGACTATCATTCCTGTTTGTTATGCTAGGACTTGGCAGTTTTGGATATCAAAATATCCATGCCGTGGTAAAGAAAGTTATCTTAAGGAGGGAGAAGGAGAAAAAGTTTCGTGAAGATCTGACCAGGGTGAAGCTGTCAGCCAATATCAGTGAAGTTGAGGGTGCGGTATCCCGAGATGAGGCTTACTATGCTGCCAAGATGAAGGATCTGAAGCATAAGATCAAAGATAAAGTCATCTCGCAGATGCACCTTCAACAACAGTTAGATGTTGTTACTGGGGAACTTGACCAACTCAATAATTAATTGGAAGGAGCTCAAGCAAATGGGATGAAATCCATTGCGGATTCCAAGAAAGCACTCTGTCAGGCTGAAAAGAGTGAAGTTGGTCGAGTGCACGAGCTTCAAGTTGCTGCTTATGAAGCTCGGGATGTTGTACATCACGTGAAGACTTATGTTGATAGCCTTTTTTAATTCCTAGAAAAGAGAAGAGAATCCAGTCTGTGGATGTCCTTCTAATTCTTGTGCATCAAATGGAAAAAACGCATTCATTTTCAATCATCTGTGCCCGCATTTTCCCGCTACCTGCATTAAATTTTTACCTAAGCCAATGGGCCTAGTAAGCATATTTTGACTTTTTCTAGGATTATTATAAATAACCCTACAAAATTTGAATCTTTTAATTTCTCAATATTACCTAAATCCTGAAAAATGTATGTTTATTGAGTTGGGACATGATTTTTATTCATAGTTCCCTAATCTTTTTTGGGTAGTTTAAAGTCATCCTCGTCGGACATAAAAAAATGCCAATGTTTAAGGTCAAAACATCTTTGACCGAATGGATTAAAATTGGCTCAATTTCTTGAAAATTTATCTGAAAACATATTACCACACTCAAGTATGAGGGAAAATCTATAAACTATGACTTAAGAAATTTTGAATCTGAGGGATGACATGAAAAAGGGCTAAAAGACATTATAAGAAGTAGTTCCCATGAATGAAGTTACTACTATTTAACAAACACGTTAGGGGTTGAATTATGCAGGTCCACCTAAGGGAATTGGCTGAATAGTCAAATAATAGTATATTTTAGCTGACAAGTCTGTTATGTAGACTATTTATGCAAGGCCGCCTAAGGGCACATGCTGCATATTCAGGAAAAAGAACTCTCAGAAATTTACTTTTCTACTGCTAAAAAGCTAGTGAAAGTTTATGGGGATTCAAATTTTCTAAAGCATAGAGTTTTCTATATGGAGAGAGGTACTTGAATATGGAAAAGATATTTCCAAACAAGATTGTCTAAGAACTGGATGAATGTCACTCCTACGAAGGTTTGACCCAAATGTAGGGAAGGGAAATATAAACCATAGATTTGAATACTTTCAGATCATGAAATAGAGTATGATACACATATATTAAGGATGGATATTTTCTATGGATCCTTACATATTGTTGATGAGTCCAATAAGGAAAAAAGTGTTTTTCTTCCCAAGAATGAAGTTACCATTATTTGACAAACCTGTTAGGGGGTTGAATTATGCAGGGCCACCTAAGGGCATTGGATGCATAGTCAAATAATAGTATCTTTTGGCTAACAAGTTTGTTATGTAGAATGCTTTTGCAAGGCCGCCTAAGGGAACGTGCTGCATAGTTAGGCAAAAGAACTCTCACAAATTGGACATTTTGTGATCAGAAGTCAAGAAAAGGGTTATGGAGATCTGGAAGTATTTAAGGATAAGAATATGACACATGAAATGGGTATTTTCCAATGCATGAAAGAGATACATAGATCAATGTTAACCATAATCATGTTGTGGCTGGGTCCTGAATTGAAATGTTGGACTTCACTACATATCTCATAAAGATGAGAATCAATCCATACGTAGTTCTTGAAATACAGTTTAACGTCATGCAAGACGAAAGTATGGAAAAATCTCAGTTTAGGGTCATAGAACTCGAACCATTATAATGAATACATAGTGTGTGTTTTTATAGGGACTTTTCAGCTAGGGGAATGAAAGTAAAACTTTGGGTAAGGCCCAAATACATGGGTCTATATTTGAGGGATTCTTGAATATTCCTATGTATCCCATAAGGATGGTAATCAAGCCACACGTAGCTCTTGAAATACCTTCTGTACAAATTTGTTCGTACAAGTGAAGGGTGAAGGAGACATTAGTGCAATGATGGTTTGTCCCAAGATAAAAGGTTCGGGAATTTCCATGTATGCACATAGTCTTTAGAATATAACATGATTGGAGATCAATGTAAATAATGATTCTCTCTCAGGTGAAGGTATCAAAGAATGTTGTAGTTTATTGTCATACAGGACAAAAGTGTTGTACAATTTAACGTCATGTAGCAAGGACAAAGGTGAACCAATGTGAAGAGATTGATTCTGGGGGTGGCTTCATGAATCAACATCGTATGAGATAGAGGTGAACCGATGTGAAGAGATTGGTTTTGGGCTTGAACCTTAGGAGGATGCCTACGTACCCATCCTAGAAGGCAAGGATCAAAGTTCACATAGATTAATTAAATAATGAATTAGTGATTAAGTTGTTCTTGGGGACAACGACCTAAAAAAACGATGTTGGGACTTACGCATGGTTAGCAACCCAGAGATGGTGTTATGGTTGAAGTTTACTCTAAGATTACATGATTCATACTTGGTGTGAGAAACAAGAGGTAGAAACAACCTTAAAGATTCACAGTTTAATGTCATGTAGGACATATGAAGGGACTATGCAGTTTAAAGTCTTGCAGTGAGAACTATTGGTGCTGCACAGTTTTAGTGTCATGTAGCAGGGAAAAAATATAGTTTAACGTCTTGTAGGATGTATATAGGGACACATTTTAACGTCATGTTGGACGTGAACACAGTTTCGCGTCATGTTGGACAATAAGGGTGCTGTACAATTTAGCGTCTTATAGCTAAGATGATGGGGACAATACAGTTTAACATCATGTTGGACGAAAAAGGGGGACTGTTCAGTTTAACATCATGTAGTAAGGACAATGAAGACACAGTTTAATGTCATGTTGGACGTATTAGGGATGAAAATATTTTAAGGTCATATGCATGGACCGTGGATGATGATGTAGTTTAACGTCTTGTTGGATGAGGGAAATGCCAATAGTTTAAGGTCATATGCATGGACCGTTGGTTATGCAGTTTAACATCTTTCTGGATGTAAGGGACTTCTGTACAGTTTAGCGTCCTGGAGTTGACCGCGTTGCAATGCGGGTGGTGTTATGATAATCCCATAAAGCATGAAAGTGTTTATCAGGCCATGACATCTTATCTCTATCCACCATCTTTTGTGGTATATTTGACAGAGTCTTGTTGAAAGCTTCTATCTGGACATTGGCCGCTGCATGATACCGAGATGAATGGTTGGATTTTATGTTGTATTCTTGATAAAACTTCCTCACCTCAGATGAACAGATGTTGGTGCCATTGTCTTTCAATATGGTATGAGGGACACTAAATATGGTAATGATGTTAGACTTGATGAAGCTAACAATGCATTTATAACTGACTTTGTTGAGGGTTATTGCCTCTTCCCATTTGGAAAAGAAGTCAGTAGCAGTAATAATATACTTCAACTGCTTGGTTGTATCCGAAGGATAAGGTCCCACTACATCCATTCCCCATGTGGAAAATGGCCATGAGTATATAGCTTTATGAAGAAACTCTGGGGGTTGATGAATGAAGTTGGCATGTACTTGGAAAGAATGACACTTCTTTGTGAAATCAACACAATCTTGTATCATTGAAGGCTAAAAGTACCCAAGCCTTCGAACTTGATCAGATAGTCTATGTCCAGACTAGTGGGAACCACAGACTCCTACATGTACTTCTTTCATGACAACCATTGTATCTTCACAATAAATTCATCTGAAGATAACTCCATCAAAACCTCTTTTATAGAGAACATTCTCTAACTGATCTGGGCTATAATAAAGAGTGAAATTGACCACACGTCTCCCGACTTGTTCTTTCCCAGCTCTATCAGGTAGAAGTGTTCCATTTGGAAGGTATTCCCTGATAGGTGTCATCCATCCTGTAGTATGACAATATGGTTCAGATATGGGACTAATTTCATTTATTTACTCTGTTATGGATTGAACAAAAGGTGAAATTGTACGACATTGGGCAATACTGATACTTGTCTCATCCCGATTTGGATCTGCCAGAGATGTGGCTATATTAGCTAGTGCATCAGCATGGGCATTTTGAGATCTCGAGACATAAGAAAATGTCGGCTCCGAAGGAAATTCTTCCATTAACTCTCTGACGTAATCATACAAAGGGATTAGCTCTTATTTTTTTGATGGTATAATCCCCCATTGACTTGTTTGATTACTAGGTATGAATCAACTTTCACCTTTAAGTGATTCACTTGTGCTTGAAGTGATAACTCCAATCCTACGATAAGAGCATGGTATTCTACTTCAGTATTTGTACCGCCTCCCAATAATGAGAAGAAATAAGGTAGAAATTCATTTTCTAGGGAAATGAGTAGAACTCCTAACCTAACTTTGTTGAACATTGGATCTTCCATATTCCTCCCTGTTGGAGTTCTGGAAGCACCATCAAAGTACATTTCCCATGTTTGAATACTATCTTGAATAAAGAATACTTCCTCAATAGGAAGTTCAATATCTGAAGATGTATCTTCTACTGAAGTATGTTCATCAAGGAAATCAGCCAGAGCATGGACCTTTATTGCCTTTTGAGACACATGTTGAATATCAAATTGCTGCAAAATAACTACCCATCTTACCAGACGTCCTGTAAGCATTGGACGACAAATGATGAATTTGAGCAGGTTATTGCGAGACACCAATTGGACCTCGTGACGTTGCAGGTAGTGTCTCAACTTTTGAACTGCAAAGATTAATTCTAGGCAGCACTTCTCAATATTTGAATATCAGGTTTCTGCTTCAAGCATAGTCTGACTGAGATAGTAGAGGCTGTTTTCATTCCCACCATCATTCTTCTGGGCAAGAAAGGAACCCAATGATCGCTCTAACGTTGTCACATAGAGGATAAGTGGTCTTCCTTCAACAGGTGGCATTAACACCGGTGGACTCAATGGATACTTCTTGATAATATTGAATGCTTCTTGACATCTTCAGTCCACTGGTAAGTGACTCCCTTCTTCATAAATTTGGTAAAGGGTAAACTTTTTCTTGGAAAATTGGCAATGAAACGCCGAATATAGGCTATGTCTCCTTAAATTCCTCTCAATTATTTTAAATTTCGAGGAGGTGACATACCAAGGATTGACTTTTTCTTCTCAGGATCGACATCGATACCACACTGGCATACAAAAAAGCCGAGAAATTTTCCTTAGGTCTCCCCAAAATCCCATTTTAAGGGGTTCATCTTCAAATTATGTTTCCTAAGTTTGAGGAATATGATTTCCAAATCAGCCAAATTATTAGAACGTTGTTTGGATTTAACCACCAAATCATCCACATAACATTCAACAAACTTCCCTAAAAATGGTTTGAAGATACGATACATGACACACTGATATGTTGCGCCTACATTATTCAGGCAAAAGGGCATTACCCGATAGAAAAACACACCCTGAGGGGATATGAAGGCTATATATTTTTTAACTTTTAGAGCAATTTGGATTTAATTATATCCAGAATATCCATCCATGAAGGAAAGTGCTTTATAGATAGCTATTGCATCAATTAAGAGTTCTGTAATCGCTACCGGAAAATCATCTTTAGGAAAATGCTGATTAAGATATCTAAAATCAATGCAAACTCTAATTTACCCATTCTTATTTTTCACTAGGACAATATTATCCAACCACTTGGGATATTGAACTTATTTGACCGAGTTAGCTTTGATGATCTTATCCACTTCAGCTTCAATTTTGGAAGCATAGGTTGGGTGTGTTCTTCTAGCGGCTTGTTTGAATCCTCGATGTTCTTTTGGAAAACCCAAACGATGAGTGGAGACATCAGGATCAAGCCCTGGAATCTCTATATAGTTCCAAGCAAATATATCTTAATTTTTATTTAAGAAGGAAATATACATCTCTTGCTCTTCAAGAATCATGTCCGCACTAATTAAAGTGGGGCGTGGATCTTCTTTTGTACCCAGATTTATTTCTCTGAGTTCATCCATGGTGGTAGAGATACCATCTTCAAATGATGGAGGAGCATCCCTAAGATATTACTCTTCTTCTTCAACATGTGTTATTTATTCTATTTTCACTTTCATAGTAGATGAAGAAGCATATTTTCTGTGATAAGAAGAGATGTTAAAATTTTAACATCTTGAAGAAGAAGCTTCCATTTCCGACCCTATTGATGATGAATGGTCTTCCTTGGGAAATATAGAGGAGATGATGGATTGAGGATCAACATCATCATTCACAACTGACATTTCTATAACTTCTTCTGGCCTAGTTGGCGAAGTATAGACTTTTTGGATTTCAGCAGATGAAATGAAGACATTTCCATTTGAGCTTTCATCATTGCTTGGTGAATCACCAATTTCTCCCATGTTGTCTGGCCTGATTGCCGTAATTGACATTATGGAAGTTTCCATAAGAGTATTTTGATTTAGGTCTATCCTATCAATTTGACTGATAGAAAACACATAATCTGTACTCACATGTGTAAATGGGTTTACTGGAATCTTTTCCAAACCATATGGAGCATTAACTTTGGTAATCTCCCTTGTTGGGGATTTCTCATTTCCCTTCATGTGGTAGAATTCCGCCTCAATGTATTGAGATTCACATGTCTTGAATGAGGATTTATCACTATACAACATTCCAATTTGACCATCAAAACAATATTTGAGACATTGATGGTATGATGAAGGGATATCTGCATGCTGATGTAGCCAGGGTCTTCCAAGAACGATGTTGAAGGCTGAGTCTCGATCAACAACCATGAAATATAAATTGGATACAAGATCTCCAAACTGAGTTCTGAGTGTAATCTCCCCCAGCGGTTCTTGTTCATTTTTATCATATCCTTGTAACATCAAAGTAGAAGGAGATAAATCATATTCTGTGAGGCCCAATCAATGAAATGTATGAATGTGGATGAGGTTGACTCCTGAACCATTATCAATGAAGATTCTTCGGACGTTTACACCATTGACCTTGCCAAATAAATACAAAGTTCTAATATGTCCATGCACGACATCATCTTCATCTTCATTTGTGAAAGATATCACTGTATGGAATTCTATAGGATTATTCTCTACATGGTAGACTTCAGCTGCAACAATTTTAGTTTCAAACTTTTGAGGAGTTGACAAAGCCTCGATGAGTGCCTCTCGAAGATCCTTTGATAAATTCAATGCATCCAAAATTGATAAATTGGCCGGTATTTGGGCCAAGTGTTTCAATACATCATATTTTTGATCCAAAGGTCTGTGTTTCCCAACAAGAACATGTGGTTTTGCAGGTACCTTAGGAGTTGATGCTTCGGAAGTTGATGCATCTTGTATCGGAATAGGAGTTGATAATACACCTGGATTTGGAATATTAGACCGATTAGGTCTATTTACTTGCTGAGAGGAAGAAGTTGGAACCTTCAACCGATCTTCCAAAATAATTTTTCCAGGACTAATTCTACCTTGTGTGGAAGAACTTGCTTGTTCTTGTTGAGCTCGTTGAAGGGATCTACCATGAGTTTCTGTCACCTACATAGTTCTAGCAGGGGTAGAATTGGAATAGTGGCCTCTTAAAGATCCACGTCTTCCCCTATATCCTAAGCCTCTTGAACTTCCTTTGATTCCTCTATTTGATACAAGAAACTCGGGCTCATCAAAATCAAAACTGCAACTGGCATATAGATATGTTAATTGAACCATATTAATAGAACTGAAGATCAACTCTTCATCCGATTAAAACTCTGCCTGATTAGCCTATTTAGGCTATGTCGTTTGGTGGGGCGGTGCCCGTTGTTTCGAAGTAGATGGTAAAAAATCTTCCAGATTCAAAGACAACATAGGTTTTGACACGATTTCATCTTCTTATGATTGTTCTTATTTCTTTGAATTATGTCTTTCATTTGAGTATTTTCCCTCTGATGAAGAGGGTTTTTCTACGGCATTCATGGAAAAAGAAAAAATTGGTTTCTTTAATTGTGTTCGCAAAATGGCATGGGTTCGGCTGATCGTTTTTATGACCATCCAATCATCATATTTTTGCGCATTTTTGTTCTTGAATTCTTGCCACTCACCTTCCTCATCTGGATCTATTGCAGTAACACATGATACCTCAGCTGAAGAACCTTTTAGTTTGCCTCGTCCCGAGTCGACCATTTTTTGCAGGAGGTCTTTGAAGAAAAAACACTACTTAATGGGATGCCCCAACATTTGATGAAACAAGAAATAGTTTGGATGGTCTTAATAACCTTCCTTGTTTGGCCTCTTGGGCCTTTGTAAATGGAAAAAATTATTTTCCAGAGCCGAAATAAAGTAACCAGGAAATTGTTCATTTCGAAAAGAGTAAACTCTTCTCTTCAAATCCTCAAGTTGTTTTCATCTTTGATCTCATTGATCATATTGACAAAATGGCCTCTGTTGTTGGCTCTCAGGAGGTGGAGCCCTTTATGAAGATGAAGGTTTTGAAGTAGAACCAGGTATAGGTTCTTGTTTAAGAATAACTGTAGCAGTCTCTACTTTACCTATTCTCCTTCCTGGAGCTGATGGAATTACATGATCTTTATCCTTAGTCTTTATAAGAGAGTCTTCAATCTGTTGAGCGATTGAAGTAAGGTCTCAAAACCCTCCTGTGTATTTCACAGGGATCAATGTTGTGCGTAATTCATCTTGTAGATTTTCCACACAGATTGGAAACAATTCTTCTTGAGGGAGTTCTAAGCTTAGGGAATATGTTAATCTCTTCCAGCGAGAAATGAAATATAAAACCCTGTCATTATCCTTTTGATAACATTTTTTAAGATAAACAACTGTTGTCTTTGGAAATGTTGAGCTGAATTGAAGAAGAAATCGTTGACGAAGATCCTCCCACCCAGTAATTGACCGAGATTGCAAGCTTGTGTACCAGACAAAGACAGGTCCTTGTAATGACTATACAAAACAACTGAGCTTAACTGCTTCTTGTTGCTGAGGGGTTCCCATCATAGGATCGCAACGACAAAAAAAATGTGTTAAGTGTTGTTATGGGTCTCCCGAACCATTAATAATTGGGAATGTGGTACTTTCAAAATTTGATGGGGGAGGAATTGCATTAACCCATTCAGGGTAAACTCTCCTCTCTGGTTGAACCTGTGCACGCTTTCCTTCCATAGCTTCCAACCGAGCTATTAATGACTCAATAGTAGTTATTAAATTTTGAGAAACATCCGTTTGGGCTTAGACCTGAATAGGTGAAATGACTGGAGCTTGGAAAGATGTGATGGATGGTTCTGCAATTGATGGTAGCACTGCCGATGGTTGTTGCACTTGACCCGTAGGATTAGACCAGTGAGGTTGTACTGGTAGAAAAGGATATTCTTGATCCATCTCAGTAGCCGCAACAAATTCCCTTGGCTTACTGACTCCATCACACTTAGGAGTAAGACTAACTTGAAGTAATTATGTGTTCAACCTCCCCAATTCATTCATTTCTTCCTCTTGTTGTCAAAATATTTTCTCTAGTGAGAGCGATTGGCCTTCTCCAGAGGAAGGGTATGTAACCTGATTCTTTCCTTTCCCCTTATTGGACACGTTTCGGAGAGGGGGAAGTGAGTTACTTGAAGGATTACCTAGATTCTGGGTAATTCTTTGATTTCATGTATGCACACCTTCATCATTTGTGTCTGTGCATACAACTTTTGAGTAGGAACCTCTTCATATGATCCCTATGAATGAGCCTTATCTGGTGGATCAGCAACAATGACATTGATGAAATTAATTGATGCATAATTCATTTCATCCCTTCTATCTGCATTTCTGCGATATTGTCTTCTTCCATGTCCCTGATGAGACATTACCTTTTGTCGATTTGATTCCTTAGGAACTTCTTGATGACCCATAATTTGGAGGGAATAATTTGATATTTTGGATCTTTGTTTCTCTTGAGGATTCTTCCCCAATCGATATAAGACTGAATTTCTCTAAGGAAGAGATTGATGATTTGAAAATGTACCCAGACTGGAGGACTGGGGCTATTCCTGCTCAACTCCTCGAATCCTATTTGTTGATTCTGAGGGTTGGGTTAAAAGATTCCCCAGTCTGGCAAGCTAGGGTGGCTCTTGAGATGCTACATCTAAGACCTTTTTAAAACCTCTCTTGATCTTGTCGACTTTAGTCTGGAAATTAGATGGATGCATCAACCTACATCCACTTTTATCACCTAGATCAAAAGATCATTGAATGATTTCTAACACTTCTGTCACTTGATGATGTGCTTTCTCCAAATGAGAGACTTGTTCAATATTCTCGTTTTCTTGATACAAGAGTAATTCAACAACTTTTCCTATATATGCTTGATTTTGAGAGGAACTAGTTGAAGTCTGTTCTTGGGAAAGCTTTTGATTACAAACAAAACCCATTGACTATGGCCGGCTATGGGAAATAACATTGCATGAGACCATTTTCGGCGGGATTTGCTGACTGGAGAGTACAACAAAATGTAGCGCTCCATGAACACCCCATCCCCTGATATGAATACTAGATGGGGCATTGTCCATTAACTGGCATAATCGTCTTAGTGCGCCAAGGAATGAACACTGAAGGGCTCTCTACTGTTTTTCAGCCTTCGAATATTGAGAAACTTTGAGAGATTCCAAATCAATTTGGCGTTGTAACCCTTATATTATCTTGAAATGATTTTCATATTCATCATAAGAAAATATTTTCTTTTTCAACTGACAAAGAGTATTCCATATGTTGAGATGAATATCATGAATTCCATCTTCTGTTAACATCTTTGGAATCTCATACTAAGAGTCAGCTAAAGGCCAAAACATGACTGGTACTTCACCTTTTGCCAGTTGTTTTCTCATATTCAATACTTCCTCTTTATCATTAGATGAAGATTCTTCTACCTAATTAGACCATAGCTGGTGCTTATTTGTTGCTTCATCAGATTCAATAAGATTGGTATAGAAATCACTGATCAAACTAGAAGATGCATGACATAGGGGTGGTTTGAAGAATGACCTATACCCTTGAATATCTTCTGATTGAGAAAGCATTTCACCAGCTAATGGTAAAGCATCAGACATGACGAGATTCACATTTTCATGTGACTCAAGATAAGAGGGATTTCTCATCACTACATTGTCCACTGGATCATTTTCCAAGAAATGTTAATTACTACTGTGGAGAGGACTTTCACAACTAAATTCATCATTATGGGGAGGACTACCATGGTGGGTTACAACAAAAGATGAATCATTTTGTTCCTTTGTCTTCTGACCACACAGAGGGTTCTTGTGGCTCTCATCTGAAGATGAAACTTCGAGATCGACCAAATAGTCATGATGAAGGACTTCATGAGGAGGTGTCTGATACAGAAATTCAGAATTAATATTCCCACTATTGGGAATTGAGTGAGTAGAATCTTGAGTTGCAATAGATAGTTGTCTGAGTGCATCAAGAACTCCAGCATCGAGTAAGGCCTTATTACAGATTGGACCTTTATTTCTTGACTGTGTTGGGCAGGTATTCTTCTTAGACGCCTTCTTACTCACTTTAGGAACCACTTGTTGATGAAATGGTCATTATGGGTAGGTGTATATGCCTTCTCAGGAGAAATGATCAGGTTAGGCTGATTATCTCCACTCAAATTAGGTGTATGTGCCTGACTTGGCTGTCTGTATAATATGGGGAAGTACAACCCAGAACCCTCTTGGACAAGAACAGATGTGTGTGTCTGTTCTGGAGTGAACTGTTGATGTGTCACTCCACTGGTAGGGATAGATTTATGTGTCTTTCCCTGAGATGCTGCTGAAGCTGTTATAATATCTTAGAAGGCATCCTGAATATGAGAAGGGATTTGATTATTCTCTTTCACCTTTGATAGAATGTTCTTGGTGACTTCAGCGGTCGGAATGAGGATATATGTCCATTCTGTGCCTGGAGTATGTGTATGTGACTGCTCCTGTCCTCCTTTTCTAATCAGTGAATTCAGACAGTACTCATGTGTGGGGGCAGAGAGTTGAGTCTGCCTCCTGTTTGTCGCCGAAGCTTTCCGACTGACTTCTCTGAATGCTACCAAACGAGACTGTTGGTAGGCTTGATCAATACTAGCAGGTGTATGTGCCTACTGATTGCACTCCGCCAAACGTGGTTGATGAACTTCTTTCAAAACCTGACAAGCAAGGCTGCTGGCAGGATTGATGAGTGTAAGCAGGTGTATATGCCTGTTTTCCAGTTGTGAACACATTGGGTTAGCGGGATCCATCACATGTAGTCAAACGATCCTGCTGACTAGCCGATGATTTATAAACAAGTGTATGTTATTTGCTATAGTACTCTGCCGAAATCGCCTAGCGGGATTGGCATGCTGCTGCCAGACGAGTCTTCTAGACAACAGAATTAAAATGGGCTGGTGTGTGTGCGTGCTCGTTGCTTTCCACCACGTTAGGTTGGTGGAATTCTCTAGAAACGGTAGAGATAATAACCTACTTCCTGTTACCCAGCTGTCGCCATTGGTGGTTAGTCTTGCGTACCAGGTTCGATGAAACTGAGCTGAACGCCTGGACATGACACCCTCATCATGTTGAGGGAATACTTCCGCATGAGTCTGGCGGCGATTGTTGGTGGGAGCCCTTGGGAAGGACTCTGGTTTCCTTTAATTAAGGCCCTGAGTGGCCTTCTCATTCACCTCCTAGGAATATGGGAGGGAATGGTTGTTGCGTTCCGGGGATAACGACACGAAATGGTTGGAGACGATGGTTAGCACCCCATGCTTTTTGATCACTGGTCATCGCTATCCAGATGAACAAGGTGAATTGTTCACCTAGAGGGCTTGTCGAGAAGCCTCTAGAGTTGGAATGGTACCATGTTGACAATACTCCTTAACCAGTGCATTCGATACCCAGCATTGAAAACGGTGAGTAGGTGATGTCTCCATCAGAGCGGATGACGATCCAGTAGGAGTAGCAACATATGCATTCACAGCAGAGGTTTTCACAGCAAAGGCATTCACAGACGTGAACTTAAGAAAAGTCTTTCTTGTAATGCAGAAGATCTTGGAAAAGAGTGCATGTTGGATATAATAGTCACAATCAAGATAAGTCTGGCCACTACATCTTTTGGATAAACACATATGTTATTGATTGTTTTGTTGGCCCTCTCATTGAATTTTAAATAGGGGTATAACAAATAAGTAAAACATCATTTTAACTTGGTTAAGGATTCACGTCGGGTTCACCATTTTTTGTTTCCTATGGAATTGGGGATGATCTCATTTATTTAAGATTCAAACATTCCAAGAGGTTTCTAACGGGGTTGTTTGTAAAACCAGAAACATCCAATGATTCCATATTCATTTGGACCTATTTTCCAAAGGTAGGTGCTCATTAGTTGTGAACTGATGAGACTTAAGAATTTTCATTGGTTGAGAGGATGGGAGGTCGGACTCATCACACCTTTTTTAGGGGAATTATTGTCTACTCTGGGACTCTCTTTATAGATTTAAGTTATGTCATTGAATCCTTATTACATTACAAAGTATGAAAATGAGCTTTCCTTTAGATCTGACAATCAATTATTAGTTTGTATGAGATTTAGATAATCTATTATATGTATTTGAGGTTCTTCATCAATAGATAATCATCTTAATTTTTTAGATATTCTTGGTCAATAGTATCCTTTGACACATTATATAGAAATCGCTTGGTTATTATGAAAACCATACTAGTTTTAAAGCCACTCAGCGGGGCACTTGAAGTTTATTGTCATTCAGAAGGACATAAATTATTTCATAGTTGGGATTGTACCCACAGATGGGCTACCTACGTATCCTTTTTTTTGGAAAAGAAATCAAAACGCATGTATTTCATGTAAAGAAGTATGAGGTTTATGCATGATTGATGGCTCAAAGAAAGATGTCATAATTACTTTTACACTCTAAGCTCATGTGAGTCATACTCGATGTGAGAAACAAGAGGTATTGGTGAAACCAGACAATTGTTCCATGAAATATGCAATTATAAGAAATGAGTGGGGCTTATGTATGTATGAATTCCCAAATAGATAAAGATTAGGATTTACTTCGTGGAAAAAACCCGAGAACAAGGTCCATAAAGGTATATGTGCTTTATGGAGATTTGAATACTCTAACATGGGGCTTATTCCTAAGGAGGATTCCCAAATTTGAGACCGGCGATTACTCCAGAAAAGGAATCCTAGGTTAAGAGAACCATGGTTGGGGCTTACTCGTGAGGAGGATGCCCAGATTTTAGGAAGTTTGAGACTGGGGCTTACTCCTGAAAAGGAAACCCAGATTTGGAAAATTATTACTGGGGATTACTCCTAAGGAGGATTCCCAGTTGTGGGGACTTGGGGCTTACTCTTGAAGAGGTTGCCCAATTTAAGGAGAATTTGAATTGGGGCTTATTCCTGAAAAGGAGGCCTAGATTAAGGATTCTCTCATCTTAAAGGATGAGGTTGAATGAATGAAATATCTAACCTTAGTGACATAAAGATGTGTAAATCACTATGTTTTAAGAGTTGTTTTACAGAATTCATTTCAAATAAGGAATCCAACAAAGGAAACATGCCATAAATGGATTTGAAGAGGGGTTTGAAGGCCGAATCCTGAATAGGAGAGGTGGATAGGCATATAAGGAGTGAAATGGGAAGGAAGGGAACCCAAAAAAGGAGGGGCATGCAAGTCCAGTGTTGGTGCGCAAGTCTTGGTTTCACAAGTATACTTGTGAGACACATGGGTACCTGCGTGACGGTCAACCATTAGGGTAATACTTGGGCGAGACTTGGCTTAATACCTTATTACTATCACTAGAGGCTTCCAGAAGAGGGGCACACAAGTTCTATTGAAAGGGTAAGGCAGCACAAAAGTCTATAAATTTGTCTTAAGGGATGTCCACTTAGGCGCACAAGTGTTGATGAGTTTCAAAACTTAGGCCTTACTCCCTCTCTTTAGATCTTCCGTTCTAGGTAAGAAATTACTTTAGAAGTGTTTAGAAGCTTTGAGAAGAGACTAGGGCGCCGGGAGCTCAAATCCGAGTTTCTGGAATTTTTCCTCCCAAAATGGGGGGCCCACAAGGGGTATTTATAGGCTAGTGAAGGCCGTAGGTGAATTTCATATAGGGCGCGTAAGTCACCTACACGAACAATGGGTGGAGCGCAAGTATACTTGTGCGAACATGGTGGAACTTTACCAACACAAGTGTATTTGAACCTTTGTTCATGCCTTTGTCAATTTTTGATGTTTCTTCAAAGGATGAATCACTTTGGGTTCAAGGTATTTCCCTTTACATTCATTTAGACTCTGTGATGGAAAGAAGAATCAACATAGACGTCTTCAACAAAATTCCCATTTAGAAAAGTAGTTTTGACATCCATTTTCCAAATTTCATAATCATGAAAGGCTGCTATTGAAGGAAATATTATGATGGATTTAAGAATTTCCACTAGTGATAAGGTTTCATCATAGTCAATTCCTTGACGTTGTCTGAAACCCTTTGAAACCAGTCTTGATTTAAAGGTATTAACCTTACCATCCATGTCCAGCTTCTTCTTGAATACCCATTTTCATGCAATAGGATTTACATTAGCTAGAGGGTATACTAAAATCCAAACTTGATTTTGGTACATGGAATACATCTCATAATTCATGGCTTATTTCCATTTAGTAGCTTCTTTGACTTCTACTAATTCCTTGTTGGTTAGAGGTTCATCATCCTCAAGGACTATTGTGTCACCTGACTCGGTGACAAGAAAACTGTAACGCTCTGGTTCTCTAACCTCTCACGTAGTCCTACGTAGTATCTGTGTCTCAGGAACAATTTCTTCTTCCACTTTCTCTTTTGGAGAATGTTCCTCTACCAACTCTTGTGCATTTGGAGCATTAACTTCATCGAAGTCAATCTTGCTCCCACTATTTCCAGTAGAAATGTGATCCCATTATAGAAATGTGGTGTATCTTTCCACAATGAATTTTTTATCTAAAGGGTTATATAGGTAGTATCTTCTAGTTTCATTAGGATAACCTATAAAGATTCACTTAGTGCTTATGGATGATAATTTTTCACTTGGTAATGTCTTTACAAATGCTTCGTACCCCCACACATGCCTGTGTGTCAGATTGGGTTTCTTTCCATACCATAACTGATATGGAATCCCATCTGCAGCTTTAGTTGGTACTCGTTTAAGGGTATATGCTGCTGCCTACAAGGCGTATCCCCAAAAGGAAAATGGAAGTGTTGTATGCCTCATCATTGATCCGACCATGTCAAGCAAGGTCATTTTACTAATTTCACTAACACCATTCCATTGTGGTGTATAAGGAGGATTGAGTTGGGATACTATCCCACACTACTTCAAGAGATCAATGAAAGATTGGTTAAGATATTCTCCTCATCAGTCTGAGGGAAGTGATTTTATCTTCTTACCAAGTTGGTTTTCTAATTAATTTTTGTATTCCTTAAAGAAACAAAAGGAATCTTACTTATACCACATTAATTAGATATAACCATACTTACTATAATCATCGGTAAAAGTAATGAAGTATAGAAAACCACCCCTTTCTTCTACTGAAAATGGACCACATACATCAGTATGTATTAATTCAAACACTGCATTGGATCTTTCTCCCTTCCCTAAGAATGGTGCTTTGGTCATCTTTCCTTGTAAACAATCTTGACATACATCTAAGGGTACTAACTATATCGTGTCTAGATACCCTTCTTGATGTAATCTTCATAATCGCTTCTCATTTACATGACCAAGTCTGAAGTTCCATAGGTAGGTATTATTTGAGTCATGATTGCTCTTTTTTTTCATTGATTTCCATTACTAAGTTTTATAGTTCTAGTATATATAAAACATTGTTAAAATGTGCCATACCATAGCATATGTTATCCCTATAAAAGAGACAACTTTTATTTCGAAAATTGAAATAAAAACCCATTGTGTCTAAACGTGACACAGAGATAATGTTCCTGGTAACAAACGGTACATAATAGCAATTGTTTAAAACAAGAACCAAGCCATTTGGTAAAGTCAAGTAATAGTCTCCCACTGACAAGGCTGCCAGACTTGCACCATTTGTAGCTCGGAGATCCACTTGACCTTTTTCAATCTTCTTGAACCTACTTGGTTCCTGTATATGAATACAAATGTGTGAACCACATGCTGTATCCAATACCCAACATGTAGATAAAGATAGATTTCATTCAATGAAAAAAATACCTGAAGTAGAAGCGTCACCTTGCTTCTTCTTCCCAGCTCTCCAATTCTTCTTCCAGTGGACTTTCTTTCCACATCCAATGTAGACAGCTTCCTACTCATAACTTTGCCTCTTAATCTTTGGATTCTTTGCGGGACGATACATTGGTGTCTTTGGCCTTCACTTGGCCTTGGACCCCTTTTCCTTGCCCTTGTTTTTCTTGTTCACCATAAGGACAGTTGAGTTGGTGTTTTTCATGTCCTTATCAGCTTGGAGAACTAAATCCATGAGATCCGGGAGCGACTTTTTTCATATCAGTCATATTATAATTGACAATGAAAGTCGAGAAGCTTGATGGTAAAGAGGCAAGAATGAGACCCACTGCTAGTTCTTGGTTTAGTTTGAACCGAAGGGCTTGAAGCCTCTCAATATACCCAATCATCTTGAGTACATGAGGACCAGCTTGATGCCCTTCTGCTAGCCTGCACTTATAAAGTGCACTTGAGATCTCATACCTTTCTTTCCTAGCCCTCTCCTCATACAGTTCTTGGAGATGTGAAAGAATCTTGTAGGCATCCTCTTCCTCGTGCATTTTTTTCAATTGGCAAGACATGGATGAAAAAATGATGCATTTTACATCAAGAGCATCATCTACATGCTTTCTCCACTTATCTTTTTCCGTATTGCTTGCTCCCTGAGGAGGCTCAGCAGGAATTAGAGATTCCAGAACATATAACTTTGTTTCTTGGCATAGTACTATGCGCAAGTGCCTATACCACTCGTAGAAGTTATCATCGGTCAGGATATTTTCTTTATCCAAGATTGATTATAGTGATAAAGTACTTGTGGTGTTGGGGATTGAAATTTTGAATCTACATCAGATAAACATTTAGCAGTTAGTACTTTGTCTTGATTACTTTTTGACATTTTATGATTAATAAATTATTATACCATTTAATGTCTCCCACTATTTTAACAAACCTTAATAGCACTCACTATTAGATTCAGAATACTCTATCACTTGAGCATTCTAGTGGCAAGGATCCTCGAAACCTCCCTCGTAGTCTACAAGCTAGGGCTACGACACTACGTGGAGGGTTTCAAGGTAGGCGCTAAGCTGGCCAACCACTTGTTCTTGTGGTTCCTTGTGTTGTTGAGTAAAGTTACAGCTTTTGGAATCTGAACTTGATTCCCTCAACCTATTGCCTCTAAAGTGATATCAAGTTAGCTAGGGCTAATCCTTGACCACTCAATTTAGTTAAGTCGACCTGTTTCTCTCATGAAAACGCCCCAGTAGTAAGAGGCACTCACAACTAAGGTTGACGAGCACCCAAACAAACAGTTTTGTTTAGATGTGAGAAATGGAGGCATTTAGACTTAATATATATTTGAGGTATTTTTAATATTAGTTGAAGAATATAATCCTTTTCTATTTATTATGTTCAAACTGGGTTGTCACGCTCACAACTGAACATGAAGTAGTAGATTATTCGTCACATCTTTATGCATTTTATATTGTTTACTATTCTATGTGATCACGCAATAAGCATGCAGATGCATAAAATAATAAACTATGCATAAAGTAAATCATGAATTCTGACTGGTCTTGAGCATTCTATAATGATCGATCGATAACTAATCAATCATCACCTCGAGGAATCCATACCCGAGTCAATACATGACTCATGTCGCTGCTGGCCCCAGTGCAAAGCGTCCAACTCTTATCTGGACTACCACATCAATATGGTGGGGTCTGCCTCTCGAATCACCACTGTATAATTACAAATATACTTGCACGCGGCCGTGGGGGTCTGGGGTACAAAATACAACTAGTGAAATGGACGCGCATTCCCTTATACATATTTGAATTAAAATACGATTTGTAGACAGTCATTTATTTAATTAAATATTACAATCATTGCACATATTGAATAAATAAAAAAATAAATAAACAAATGCCAGAAATACACAAGTCGGTCACTAGATCAAGACCAGTCGGGGTAAATGCACAATAAAATTAAATTGCAAAAAATTTAAATAATGTGTGGGTGTTATAATAAATTATATGAATCTGATTAAATTCAACTAATTTATTTTTATCGATTCCATTTGTTTAATTTAATTTTAATTACAAAAATTAAATTAAACCATCAAATTAATTCTAAACATAAATTAAATCAATGTTTTGGATTAAAATAATTTTAACCCCTAAATTAATTCCAATTAATTTAATTTAAAAACTAAATTAATTAAAATTAATTTAATGCAGGGTCACCTCTTACTAGAGAGGAGTCCGACAGGACTGCGTACCACCACGGGGTGTCGTCCTGGAATGGGTATTGTGGCTTGACCTCGTCTTGACTGTGGCTTGACCGTGGTGTGACTGCGGCGTGACCACGAGGTGACCGCGGCGTGACTGTGGCGTCTGACGACTCCTGCGGCAGGTGCATCATCCGGCATGGTCCGAGGGGAGCGGGAAGAGGCCGGAAAAGAAGACGGCCATCCACATGGCTAGTAGCCCGCTGCTTCAGCGAGCTGGCAAGGCGGTTTTCCGGTCCGGGAAGTCCCGGACGGCCCGGACGGCGTGGCACAGCCCGTCCGGAAAACTCGGGGCGGCCGGCTGGAGGCGGTCCGGCGGAGGAGGAGGCCGGCACGGGCTCGGGGCGGCCGGACGGAGCCAGTCTGGCATAGAGGAGGAGGCCGGTGCGGGGTCGGGTCGGCTAGATGGAGTCGATTCAAAGGAGGCTGGCGTGGGCTCGGGGTGACCAGATAGAGCCGGTCCTGCATGGAGGAGGATGTCCGGCGCGGGGTGCGGCTAGGGTTTCACCCTCAAGGGGTGTCGCACCCCCTTGCGCCGCATGAGAGGAGACCCCTTTGGGGTCTCCCTCCTTTTTTTGTTTGTTTGTGTCTTTAGAAAAAAGGAAGTCTTCCCATCTTTTTTAAAAAATAAAGGGAGAATACCCCATTTTGGGGTATTTTCTTCCATGTTTTTTTATTTAAAAGAAAGAAGACCCCAATTTGGGGTCTTGGTCTTGGTCCCCTTCCCTCATATATTTTATTATTATAAAATATTATAAAATATTTATTATAAAATATTCTATTATAAAATATAATAAAATATATATTTGATGTTAATTATCAATTTGAGATAAACATAAAATAAACGAAAAAACACCACGTCGATCCAATTAAAAATTTTAAATGATCGTAATTTGATCATTCAAAAACAAAACGATGCACGATTGAATCCGAATGAACCATTTTGACACCCCGTAATTAAATTTAATGCATTTTAATTTTTTTGACTCAGAAAAAACTTGTGATCCCTCTAATACCATTGTTGGGTACCAGGACTGCGCAGCGGAAGCCGGTGGGCCAGGAATTTAAAATTTTATGCTTCACCGGAGTGACATAACCCTGACAACTCTGGTGATCTTGTCCTGGCTTGGTCTGAGGATCTCACAAGGTTTATATAGAGCATGAAATATTAAACTGAACATTTACCTTGTTCAGAATTGACATGTGAAATTCTACCGCAGGATGTCAGTGATCGATGCTTGAAGACTACGACGTTGAATCCCTCTAGATCGTCCACACATGCATCACAAATCTTCTTGCGATCTGTTCATCAAGATCCTGGTGCTAGCACGGATCTTCAACACACACTTCAGCGCGACGACGATCACTGAAAAATAAGGTGCTTCAATCCGAGATAGATGATCTTGAAGATCCTTCTTTTCTTGAGATACTCTCTCTCTAGATTCTAGGAGGAGAGATAATCTCTCAATCTTGACACATTAACAGTAATCATGGGAGAGCCTCCCTCTCACTTATATTGGGAGTGTTTAAAACACGCGGTATAGGTTCCCGACCCTCGTGTAATAGACGTCTGCTATATAAATGATATAAATAATTATTTATGACAAATAAAATTATGCCATAAATAATATTTACAATTTATCACTTACTTGTAATATATATAAATATATTGCGTGATAAATTTGAGTCTTTAACTCGACTCATTCCTCCTGCTAATATTAAACGAACCTAGGATATTTAAATTCATTCGAATAATATTAATACCTGTATTTACTATGTAACTTGTAAATACAAGTTATAAATAAATTCAACGAATTATTGTATACTCTAATAATTAATGAATTTATATATTCTTTGGTGATTCATAGAACTTGGATAGTGCTCGGACCCTTTGGCGGGGCCCACCAAGTTCTAAATTCATATTCCGAGAATAGGGCACATTCTCAAGGCGCTATTGTGTGTGACCCTCTAGGCCCTTATCTCAATAGTAGTGAATAATACCACCGACCTAGAGCGAGGTCTAGAAACCCATCGAGTCCCCTATAGAGATAAGGCAAAGTCAAAGCAATGAATTCCTTCCTATGAACACAGTCCGTGTAATATAATCTCTTCATCATCGATATCTCAATAAAGAAAAATTCATACTAGTGTCATCATTCTTTATTTGCTTTATTTTGTTTGTTGATTTGTATGGATGGTCTTACCTTCGACTTCCATGGCCATGGATTTATTGAAGGTGCAACCATCCTAATCAACCAGGCCCGAGATATCTCTTCCTGAACTCGAAAGCAACAAATCCTTTCTCGATTATTCAATTAATGGCATGCCATTAATGACGTACCCAATAAAAACTACCTCACCACGACTTTGTCTCCATGGTTTTCACCTTATATAAAATGTATGTAATTAAATGAAATTCATTGATAATGATCTCAAGTTAGGAGACCATTACACATGTCCGTAGATAAGAACGACCAATGACACCAGAAACAAGTGGTGTTCCTATTAAGAGGGTTTTTCTTCATGATCTCAATAGCTAGAGATCATCAAGTGAAAAATTCATGAGAAGAACTCTCAATGCTTATAAGACCCCATCACCTGAAGGTCACACATCATCTGTGTCCTTTCAGAATGATGTAACTGGACCATAGGACGTTACATTAAGATTACTATCATGGCATTTTTGGGTTCTCATTATAGCCTGGGACCTGCTATAACCATTTGATGCGACAGGTAATCTAAGGACATTACCATAAACAAAGTGGATGCAGAAGTATCTAAACTATCATGGCATGATGAACACATGTATAAAAACAAACTGAATACATGTAACAGTAATCAAAGTACAATACAAGTTGGGTATAGGTCACCCACTTTCAACACGAAGGCCCAGTAGACATGAATCCCATTACATGACCTAAAGGACCCCAAGCTGGCCCGAAGGCCCTATGCAACATCATGCCTACATCACCTCTGCAAGCATCAGGCTTATGTCATCACCTGCCTGTGTTACCACATACAATGGAAAATTCTCTCCCACCCGGATTTAAACCCGGGTCTGATGCATGATTACATGGAGGCTTTACCACTCATGTAAGCCCCCAAATACAATATTTATAGTTATATATTTATAATTATATATAAATAATTTTTAAATAAATATATTTATAATTATAATTATAAATAAATAAATATTTATTTATTTAAATAAATATATGTATCTAATGAAATTGGTCAATAAATATATTGATGTGTGAGTTTAATTGATGTTCATATGTTATGTATTTATCATGAATATTAATTATACCTTACACCCTTATTATTATTCATGTTGCTCGTATATGTGATGACTTGTTTTTTGTGATCTTTACTTTACGAAGTATATGATTCATTCAAGTCATACCAATGAATATATTTTTTTCTCATAAATACTTATAAAATTATATGAAATATATTTAAATAATAAATATATTTATTATATTTATAATTATAAATTTTTAATTATATATAAATAATTTTTAAATATATTTATTTATAATTATAATTATAACTATATATATATATATATTTATAATTATAATTATCACTGAATATATATATATATATATATATAATTTTTAAATTACAATAGATATGTATATATATATATATATATATAAATGTTTTTATAATTATATACAAATATCTATAAATATATTTATTTATACTTATAATTACAAATAAATATATATGTGTGTGTAAATAATTATAAAATTATAATAAATATATTTATTATACTTATAAAGTTATAAATATATATAATTAAATATATATATATATATAAATATACAAATATTTATAAAAAACAAATCTTTATAATTATAATTATAAATAAATATAGATATATTTAAATAATTATAAAATTATAATAAATATATTAATTATATATATTTATAAAATTATAATAAATATATTAATTATATATATTTATAAAATTATAGGTATAGTAAATACAGTTATTATAATTTTATAATAATTTAAATAAATAAATATATATTTATTTATAGTTATAATTATAAATAAATATATTTCTATTTAAATAATTATAAAATTATAATAAATATATTTATTATATTTATAATCTTATAAATATATATAAATAGATAAATTTATAAAAATATTTATTATATATATATAAATAAATATATCTTTATTTATTATTATAATTATAAATAAATATATTTATTTATTATATATATAATTTTATAAATATATAAAATAATATAAATAAATTAATAATATTATATATTTATCATGGATTTTTTAGCGCTGAAAAAGATAAGCCTTTATCGGTGCAAAAAAGAGCTGATAAAATGTGTCTTTATCGGCACGATCATTTTATCGCTGATAAAGACACTATTTACAAAAAAAACATTGATAAAGGTAGGTTTTATTTGTGATTTCTATTTTAGAACTCATAAAACATACATTTATCATCATTTTTTGATGTATCGTTGATAAAAGTGTTGCCTGATTTTAAAAATAAATCCTAACAGTCGGCTCTTCATTTTCACACCTTCAAGATCTCGTGAAATCCAATTGATGTTGCGCTACTGGTTTTGCCAAACCCTACTGTCACCCGCTCTTCTAGTTACACCCAATCACACTACTGCAACCCCTCTTCACCACCACTCTTGCTGAACCCCACTTTTGTCTCTCTCTCCCAACCACACTACCGTAGCCTTGCCACGCCATCACTCTTGTCGAACCCCGCTGCCGTTGTGCACCACTCTCCCCTAGTAACACTGTCTCTACTCCATCACTTTGCTACACTTTCTCCCCGCCATTGCGCTTCCTCAAAAACCCCACTACGACTATATTTTTTACAAATCAAGACCCTCAAAACTAAAGTCATGATATTCAAATATTTTTGTTATATATTTTCTTATGATTTATCTTCCTTTGATATATTTTTTAGATACAAATGAATTTTGGGTTATGTAATTTTTTTCATTTCCATTAAAGTGCATATAAATTGGGTAATTTGGAGAAGCATCATAAGAGATATATACTCATTCAACCATCTATTATTTTTTTCCCTTCTGTCTTTAGATTGTATCATTAACATTTGATAATAATATTTCTCAGTGGTTGTCACTTTTAAATCAATCCCTTATCATGTTCTTATTCTTCTATTTTTATTCTTTAATCCCTTATGATGTAAATTTTCATTGGTTATAGGGTGAATTGGTGGACATTCATGGTATACGAGAAAATCTATTTGAATTTCAAATTATACTATTAAAGTAGTAAGTACTTATCCTTTGAGGGGCTTTATAAGAATTTATAATCCTTTATGTGATTTACATGTTTTTTTGTTATTAGATAATAAAATTATAATAAATTATCAAACTATGGGTTCATGTATAGCCAAGAGACACTTTTTTTGATATATTTCACATTTTGGTGTTTTTGTGTCCATGAGACCATTTCATGATAAGACATTTCTATAACTTGAAATGTTATGGAATGTCTGCAGATAAATGTATGGTTTATTTATTTCTTGTTTCCACAAACTAATTTAGTAACCCAGACATATGTAACGACCAATATAGATTACAGTCTAGAAAGTGATAGTGTCCTGGTTAGACTAAGTGTGTTAAAAGGATTGATTAGTACCCTAATGATATAGATGAGCTCCCTCATATGGAATACATGGTTCATATATTCCATCTAGTGTTCCTAGTGATAGTCTTAGTATCCTCAGAATTATAATTTTTATCCTTCAATGAATGATTAATGACTACCTATGATTTGATATCATTATTTCACTATTTATTATTGAATCTTGATATTTCCAATTTCATATAACCTTGTTTTTAGTTTATTTGACCATTTTCATGTTTTCTATTATGGAAATATTATTTTAAAGAATGAACAATTTTTATTTCATTTTTGCAAACTATAACTAATGGTTTCAATGGTGAAAAACATTATTTAGATTCAATGTGTTATACTATTGGGATTTGCTTCACACCCTACATTTTCCAAAGGGGTTTATATCGAATTTATTTTATAGGATACATGAAAAATAAAGGGTTCCATTACATTTGGTGACTCTTATTGAATCATTTGGTTTATAGGATAAGACAATTATGGCAACGTTTTAATCAGTCCAGGTATTTTATATAGGTGAACTAATTTATAAATTGATTTAAAGGGTTTCTCAAATTTAATGTTTTAATAAATGTGTTATAAATTATTTCAAATTATTATATAGATAATTGGCCACTTGGTGTGTTTTCTAACTAGTTTTATACCTTTTTAAGGAATGATATTCAATGAAAAGTGTTTGGGAAAATTCCTATATGGATTTTTTAAAGAATTCTTTTGGTTTTAAAATCAGTGGTAATCATTGACTTTATGTTTTAAAAATTATTCTTGTGTTAATTGTATTTCAAACGAAAAGTTTTGTTGATTTTAAAGTTTTAAATTTTTTGGAAAATTTTGTTTTATTTTTAATGTGGTGAGTTAAACCTTGTGATCTAGATTTAAAACCACATTTTTAGCCTTGGTTTATTTTTATATCAACATTTTTGGGTGCTTATAGATTTTAAGATTTCTAAATCAGATGGATTATTTCAAAAGGGTGTGTTTTCCCATGTGGATTGGATATTGAAACTTATTATATATTTTAATTTTTTCCAATGGCTGTTTAAAGGGTATTGTGAATTCCTATTTGAGTTTCAAAGCTATTTTGATAAAATTTGTTTGAAGAGTAGATTGGGATGACTTTTATAAATGATAAAATGTCCTGACATTCAAAGAATGTTTTTAAAAGAGAAGGTCCATTTGAAATTTTATAAAAAAATGATTTTTCATGAAAGTTGTGACACCCTCTTAGTCCAATTTGAAAAGTGTTCTCAAATGATAAAAGATAGAATGGTTTGTATTTGAAATGCTAAGAATGTGTGAGTTTTGAAACTGCGGGTTTAGGCCACCATGAATAGTTTTATGGAAATTTTTAGTTTTAAAACATGTTAAATAAAATATCATGACAATTGGAAACCACTTTTATTTTTGAAATATGTTTTCCAAGGGATTGTTTTTGAATAACTCATGTGAGAGTGGTGATTATCATAGCTCATGAGCCGAGCGTCGAGCTACCTATTCTACTTGACGGTGAAGATATTCATACAATCAGCAAAGATATTTGAACATTCATTGAATGGATATTAGATCTTGTAAAAACACATTTCAACAAGGAGGTATTTATTTACAACTTATTTTTCATGCTAAACCATTAATAATTGATGAAAAAATGCCTGAACCGACGAATGTTATTATAGATAGACAAAGGGACCAAGATGAAATGAAAGGTTGTCTCAAAACCATCTAAAGGATCACCCAACTAATCAAAAATATATTCTAAAATCACCGTTACCATGACCATTGAAAATATTCATTTACTATCATTGATGTTTCATGCGGGTAAAAAGTTACAAAGTGGTAGTAGATGAATAATTTATTTTGATGAAAAAATGTATCAAAAGGAATGTACTGACTACATTAGTTAGGATAATGTAAATAAAATATTCAACTATTAATGGGTAGGATCCTTAGTTGTAAATGTATAAATGAGGTATGTTTTCATGATTTAATTTTTTTAAAGCTGATATACTGTGTTAATTATGACTAAAAACATTTCATATTTTTTATAGGTGTATATATAGATATAAAAAAGATATTTCCTTGTGAATTTTTTTTGACACATTAGTCCTCATGTAACATCTACTGAACAAACAAAAATAGAATAAAAATAAATCATGAAATAGTGGAAAACCTTTCCAAATCATTTGAAAGAAAACCTGGGGATGACATATTCTTCTTAATAACAACATTTTAGGGGTAAAAGACAACAATTTAATCATATCAAATACATTTTCATTTAATTCCTTACTTTTTCCTTTATTTTCTTTTAGGAATCATTGGATTCTTATTGCGGTCAATTTGGATACTTAAAATATTTATTTCCAAGATTCACTGCATGGATTACTAAAAAACATACCACACATGATGGCATTTTGCAATTTTTAATACACTATATCCAATGTTTTAGAACTAAACTATAGGTTATATAATTTATATTATTTTTTAATGAGCATTCTAATATTATAGGGTGGTGTGTGAATATCATTTAAATTATAGCATGAGGACAAGCATTTTTCACAAAGACCATGATAAGTTCTACAACTATATAAGTATCAGAGAATATATAATAATATTAAACTATAAAAACACATATCAAAACAAATTACTTATTTTTATCAATGTTTCTACAGTTTCTGAAATACAAAAATGAGAAATATTATGGTTATTAAGTTTGTAAAATTACGAGAGAGATCTTATTCCATAAAAAAACACAAATCCCCAAAGAGGTATTTTCAAAGTTAATTCTTATTTCATTCAAAATATTTATTAATCCTTTGTATATTTTTATGTTTCTAGTGCTACTATGACTGTAAAAAAATCATATTCAGAATATGACATACATTTTCTTATAAAATAATGGTCAAAATACCTGATTGAAGAATGTAAAAAAATAGCATAACGATTTTACTTTCATAGAAGCAATGGATTATTTCATATTTATGTTTAATTTATTTATTTTTAGTATTACTCATATAATTTTTTTTTTCTTATACTGGTGGATTCCTTTGTTCAAGTTTTGGTGTGTTTTTTGAAGATTCTCATTCTCATGAGAGATTGGACTTTGAGGCTACAACTTAGAATTCAATGATAAGTTAATGTTTTTTAATATAATATGTTTTTACTAATAATATTATATGTTATCTACTGCATTGACACAGTGTAAATTAAATTTTTGACTACTCAGGAAGACAATGTCTTCCACAGAATTATTCTCCCTCAAAACCTTGTCACCCATGCAGTGTCAACATTTATCACTTTCCATCAAAGGTAGTGGAAGAAACTTGAAGGAAAGTGATAAATGTAGAAAATACAGTGTTGCCAATTTGAGAAAGAAAACAAATGGAAATCATGGTAACATTGACATTTGGAATTTTTTGAGACTTAGTGACATGTAGGAATCAACCAAATCTCAATATGATGCATGATGTGGTCAGTATAACTCAAATTGTACCTTTTTATTTAAAATTGACATTAATTTTAGTAAAAAGAATACTAAAAACCAATACAATACATTCATATTGTTTTGATAATTTAGTATAATGATCCATGAGTCATTTTTGATGTGTATGAGTCAACTACACCCCAATATGATTCATGTTGTGACCAGTATGACTCCAAGTGTGTATTTTTATTTAAAACTAACATTAATTTATGTAAAAATAACAAGTAACATAACGAAAATAGAGAGAACACATTAATATTGTTTTCATAATTTATGAAAACAATTCATGAGTCATTTTTGACATGTATGACTCAACAACACCTCAATTCGATGCACGATGTGACCGGTACGACTAAAAGTGTTTGTTATCAGTTTAAAATTGACATTTTATTTCACAATGTGTCAAATATTTTAAACCAAGAAAACATGCTCTAATTTTTTTGATAATTAAATAAATTAATTCATAAGTCATTTTTTATGTGTATGAATTAGTCTCATATCAAACTGATGTATGATGCGACTGGAATGACTCAAAATGCGTGTTTCCAGTTTGAAATGACATTTTAGTAAAAAAACACATCTAGCATAATGAAAACTGAGAAAATTCATTCATATTATTTTTATAATTTAATAAAATTATCTATAAGTAATTTTTTATGTATTGGAATCAACCACACCTCAATATGATGAACTGTGTGGCCTGTATAACTCAAAGTGTCTCTTTTTATTTAAAATTGACATTAATTTTAGTAAAAAGAACAAGTGACATACTGAAAACCAAGAAAAAACATTAGCATTATTTTGATAATTTATTAAAATGATCCATGATTCATTTTTGACATGTATGAGTCAACCAAACATCAATAAGACACATAGTGTGACCGATATGACTCCAAGCATGTCTTTTTGTTTAAAATTGACATTAATTGAAGTAAAAAAGAACAAGTGACATATTGAAAACTGAGAAAACACATTTGGATTGTTTTTATACTTTAGGAAAACGAAACATGATATATTATTTACATTTAGGACTCATCCAAACCTCAATATGATGCATAGTGTAACCGGTATTACTAAAAGTGTCTGTTATCAGTTTAAAATTGACATTTTAGTTCAAAAGACATCACTCCCAAAACAATAATAAAATGTGATCTGGCTGTCTGTATAATTTATTAAAGTGATTAATAAGTTATTTTTGACCTGTATTAATAAATTTCACATCAAACTAATTCTATATGTGATGGGTATGATCCAAAATGTGTGTTTCCAGTATGAAATGACATTTTTGTAAAAAAACACAATTGGCACACTAAAACCCGAGAAAATGATTTCATATTATTTTGATAATTTAGGAAAATAATCTATACATAATTTCTGACATGTAGGAATCAATATAACCTCAATATGATGCATGGTGTGGCTAGTATAACTCAAAGTGTCACTTTTTATTTAATATTTACATTAATTTTTTGTAAAATGAACAAGTGACATACTGAAAACCGAGAAAAAAAATTCATACTGTTTTGATAATTTAAGAAAACTATCCATTTTTCATTTGTGATTTTTAGGAGCCAACCTCACCTCAATAAGATTCATGGAACTGGTGTAAATTTTGCATATACCAATTCTTCATGCCTAATGGTTTGAAAAAACCATTGGGAAAAGTATTATATACTGACGGTTTCCTGTAACGTTGGTATAAGACTAAATAATGTGGATTTTTCTAATGTTTTGAGAGAACCATTGGGAAAGGTGGTTTGTTCTAAAGCTATCCCATCTTTTACTTTAAACCATTGGGATATACCTTCTATTCCAATGGTTTTTTCAAATAGTTGGGATAGAAAACCCCCAAATTCAGCCAATCCAGCACCCTTCTTCGATCTAACTGATCACGTTTTCCCTAAAGAGATATCCCCCTCCTATGAAGAGTACTTACCAAGTGGAAACCATTCCTCTTGGACTCTCCATCCTATGATGAGTACTTCCCAAGAGGCAACCCTTCTTCTCAAGAACTCCCACCTACGAATAGTAATTCCCAAGCGGCAACCCTTCTTCCCGAGCACACTTCCTCCCAAACCGATCTATCAAGCCTACCAACCCTACTTCCAAACCCGTGATTTATCTTTGATTAACATAATTTTTATTCTTCCACTTAAAATCGGTGTGTTTTAAGTGCTTCTATTTATTTTAGTGTTTCCAGTCAATTTTGTTGCAATCTTCTTTGTTTTACCCACTATGTATTACGATCCTCTTATGAACACAAGCAATATATCAATTTAGGTTGTGGTTTTCTTATAATTTATCTTCATGGAATAATTTATATTGATATAAAAGAGTTAAATATTATCATGAATTAATTTATCCTTGATTTATTTTAAATTTAATATTTATTGACATGATTTGGTTGGTTAGACATAAAAATAGCTATAGAATTTTTTATCCTTAGAGGAACAACAATATACTCTTTCATTATGAATCTACCAAAAAATGTTGTCTTTGAAATATCACACTCTAAATTTATCATGATGATACCCTCACTATAATTCATTCATGAACCTTCTATAATGGCCAATGAGTTTCCTATTTTATGTTACCCAAACACATTGATAATAGATTTCATGAATATTCTTACACCAGGTTGTCGTGGGGCAGCGTGCTGAGGCATGTATCATGTGCTTGTTGTGTGAGGTGTTAAAGGTATCTCACATCGACCCAAATAATTACAATTGAGATTCCACAAATATTTAGATATTGATACAAAAGTTTGGAGTGAATTTATAATATGATGTGGGATCAGGAAAAATTGGACAGTGTAACACTATATAATGTTTTTTTATATAAGTTACATGAAATGGAATTTCTAAGTCTAATTACATCATTATCCTCTTCATAATACATTTAATATACTTATATATCCAAATACATACTAATTATAAGATCATATATCATCTAATACACATGTTATGATTTTAATTGATGCCACATTCATTTTATTCGACTACACAAAATCAGTATAACAGACTATGTGAGATAATGTTTACATAATAATAGATTAAAAGTTTAATTTTGAACAAAAATATTCTGTATAAATTAAACATGAAACATACACGCATACAGATATTATGAGTGAGCATCGATCGTGTTTCCATATAACTTCAATAAGGGTGTTGATATTCTTTGAGTGTAAGGTTAATACATGAGAACCATCAGTTAGTAAATGATTCCACCCCCTAGACAGCTCCCCCACCTCCCCCCTGGACAGCCTCCACACCCCCTCTATAGACCCCCCCCACCCCTGGATAGCCACCCACCTCCCCCGAGAAAGCCCCCAGCAGACCCCCACCCCCATGGATAGCCCCCACCTCCCCCTGGAAATCCCCTGCCGACCCCCACCCCTAGAAATCACAGCCACCCCCATGCACACTACCCACCCACCTTGGACATCCTCCCACCCCCTGGGAACCCCCATGCAGACCCCCACCTCTCTAAACATCCCCCACCCCCTGTGAAACCCCCCTGACATCCCCCCACCCCACCCCCTTAGATAGGCCCCACCCCCTGCAGACCCCCACCCCCAGGACAACCCCACCCCCTTGACACCCCACCCCCTGGACAACCCCCCGCCCACCCCACCCCTCTGGATAGCCCCCCCCCCCCCACCCTGACAGCCCCCCTACAGACCCCCCTACTAGATACGCCCACCTCACCCTAGACAGTCCCCCTGCAGACCCCCACCCCTTTGGGATAGCCCCCCCACCCCCACTACACACCCCACCCCCTAGACTGCCCCCACCCCCTAGAGACCCCCACCACACTTCTTAGTATAACTCCAAGCATCTACACAATAATATGATCCAAAATCTCACTGTCACCCAAATTCGATACCATAATCACTACAATTTTCCAACTAAACACACCATAGTGTCCTAAACTGATGCCTCCTAAATAATCATGGAGCTCCCCACCATAGGAATCATTATATGGGACAAGATTCTATAACTCCAATGGAATTCCCAGTGCTATTCAGTTTCATTGCACATTATCAATGAAAGATGTAGGTGAATTTTCAATACCCAAACCTCATTACAGGTTTTGAGCAGAACTAATGACTCACAACCAACAAATGAATCTTGAATAAGATGAACTTCTTTGAAAGGAACTAGATTATTATTACACAACTTAGTCATACTTGATAGGTTGAGCTCGATGTAGTTACAACCCACATCATTTAGGTTAATACAAAATAGTTGTTAACTTCCCATGTTTAGGCATCATATAGAGGATATCGATGGAGGAGATAGAGCCCTTAATCATAGGAAGTGTATTAGTCAATATTCATATCTAATTACCTTCTAAATTCTAAATTCAATTATGTATGTGTTTTACAGATTCAATTCTATATGTATTGAATTTTGAATTGAATACACTATAAATAAAATATCTCAAGTGGTATAGTTGTTCCTGAAATCTATGAATACTCAATAACAACATGCTTCTTATCCTTCAATGTCTCCCTGCTTTAAAATATCTCTATTTCTTTGATATATGATGTATTTATCTCTCAGAATTCTAACACAGTTTATGCATGTTCTTTCAAAATCCACTACTTTCATCTTTTTCAACTTTCATAATAAATTGACACAAAATATCATTTGAGTAAAATATTCCATATTCCAAATATGGATTCTCTATGATCTTCAGTAGTAGGTACTATTTTCTATTTTAAATCTTTAAAACATATTCTTGATTTATTCATCCTTGAATCCTAGTTTTGTATCATCATTAAATTCACCCAAAGAATTGGTTGTTTCCTTATTTTAATCCTCAAAAATAGACTTCTTTAAAATCATTTTAAATCACCATGTATATGGAATCATGCTTCTTTTCCCCATGGAACCTTCAACTTATGACATAAAACTTCTCTTAGTTCCATTTAATCTTTCTTGGATCATGATCCACATGTATGACCATGATGTTTCAATCCCTAAGGAACTTTTACCATCTTTTTTAGATTATATTTCCCATTTATTCATAATAGATATTATGAATATAACTCAAATAATCTTCTAAAATATTAAGTTTCTTTGAACTAAAATTTACTCAACTGCTGAATAATTATCCTCCACAAGTGTACATGATGTTGTACACTCATGTATAGCTCTTCAAAGATATTCGAAACCTTCCTTGAACATTGTTTTTTGTCTCAAAACACTCTCCAAATCTCAAGTTATCAAATTATTACATAATTCATTGAATACTTGTGAATAATGGGATTCTTCTCCTTTAAAGGCTCATGGATTCTAAATATCTCATTCTATTTGACATAAGATGTATAGGACTCTCAAAATTCTCCCATAGATTATATATTTTCACTCAATATGAACAACTTTCATGGTATTATATGTATAATTTAAGTCAATGTCAGGTATTTATATTATTTTATAGTATATTTTTATAAATATAGTACTTTTTGTCTTTTATATTATGATTCTCACATAGAGTAGTGTGTTAGTTATGGTTTTATATAAAGTGAAAAATTCTCATTTACTTAAATATATTTTCGATTAAACTTCAATATTATTGAATTTCTTTTGATTAAATGACTTATAACAATTTTTTTACAAAATGGCTAGAATTTGGATATATGAAATTGATCGGATGTCAAGCGATTTTCAAAAACAATTTGAGATATTTTTAGATTTTTTATTTCACAATGTTTTAGATAGTGGTCACATACACTGTCTATGTTACAATTGTGTTGAAGGGCCTTTGTTGAGCCATGAAGAAATCAGCTACCACATAATCAAATATGGTTTTCAAGAAAACTACTATTTGTGTAATCATAATGGGGATAAAATGAAATCTCAAAATGCTAATGATCCAAATGAGAGGACTAGATTGGAGAATTTGTTATATGACCAGTTTCCTTTTATTCGTCATCATGAAAAAGAAAGGATTCCAACCCAAGAGGAATTTGATATGAGAACACATGACAAGTCTAATGAAAATGATGATGTTGTGAGGGTGAAAAAATTGAATGATGCTGCCATGACTCTAGTATATCGACAATGTAGTAAAATGAAAAAGATGGAATTTTAATCCGATTGGTTCATGAGAAAACTATGTATGAGATTTATAACACTGCAATCGATTATATTCTTACCTTATTAAAGGACTTACTTCCAGATGATGCAGATATTCCCTCAAACCACTATATGGCATGGAAGTTAGTTTAGGAACATGGATTTTCAAGAAAAAAAATTCATGATTTCTCGAAATATTGCAGATTATTCTTTGAGGAAACTACTGAATGAAATGATTTTATAAAATGTGGAACATCCCTCTGGAAGACAAAAGCTGATGGAACACCATCCCGTGTTCCACTGAAAGTAATGTGGCACTTTCCATTGATCCCCAGACACCAAAATCCTATTATTTCTGATGAAATATTAATAAAAATATGATAACATGATATCGAGAGAAAGAAGACTAATGATTAGTTGGTTCACAAAACAGATGGATTTTCATGGAATATATATGATGCTTGATATCCTGATTTTGCAGCTGATGTGCATAATGTGAGGATGGGTCTTCTATGTGACGGTTTTAATCTATCTGGGAATATTATTAGTTTACACAGTTAATGGCCGGTTTTTATACACATTTATGACCTTCCCCCATGGTTGTGTATGACAAAACCTTTCACTTTCATTAGTATACTCATATCTGGCCCCTTTGATCTCTACAATGATATAGACGTATACATGAAACCTTTAATAAATGATTTGAAACTTCTTTGGGATCTGGGTGTGTGCACATATGATGCATGTTCGAAAGAAATATTCCAGATGCATGATGTGCTTATGTAGATGATCAATGATTTTTCTACTTATGCAATGATGTCTGAATGGAGCAAGAAGGGAAAACTGCCATTTCCTACTTGTATGAAGAATACATGATCCAAAAGACTGAAACATCATTGTAGTTTCAGTTTTATGGGACATCGACGATTCTTTCCAATGGACCATCCATATAGAAATAATCATTAAAGATTTGAAAATACCATAGAGACCAATGATCCACCTCAGTGTATGTCTGGAACTGATGTGATTAATGAATTAAAAGAATTTATTTTTTCACTCGGGAAGTGTTAAATGAAATTTGCAAAGAGAAATAATATTTCCACTGAAACCTGTTACAATTGGAAGAAGAGGGGTATCTTCTTTGATTTTACTTATTTTTCAACCAATTTATTACGACATTGCTTAGAAATAACGAAAATTGAAAAGAATATATGTGAAATGTTGCTTTTGATTCGTATAAATGTTAATAGAAAGAAAAAAAGATGATTTATGATCTCAGCATGACTTGGTGGATTTGGGAATCAGAATAGAATGGCGTCCTATGCATATCAGTGAAAATAATTTGCAAGTTCCATGTGCTTCTTATATGATGACACCTACAGAAAAAAGAAATTTTTGGAAGTACTAGAGACTATTAAAGTTTTTTATGGATATTAAAGCAACCTATATAAATGGGTCAACAAAAGAGAGTTGAAGATAAAATCTCTGAAGACTCATGATTATCACGTCCTTTTGTATGAGTTGATTCCAATAGAAATCCGTCAAATTTTGTCCAATACTGTAAGGGTGGATGTTATTTGGTTGTTCTATTGGTTTAGAGATCTTTATGCTAAGAATTTTTCTATGTATTTCTTGCAAACAATGTTGTAATATTCGCCCATTAATTTTGTTTGAGTTATAGAAAATATTTTCTCCATAATTTTTCACATTCATGTTACATCTGACTATCCATATTCCAAATGAAATAATTCTCGTAGGACCTATTTCTTTTCGTTGGATGTATCGAATTGAAACAAATATGCACACATTAGATTCTTATATCCGAAACCGGAATTTTCCCAAAGGTTCTATCGTGAATGGTTACATGGATCAAGAATGTATGGATTTCTGCCCTATATATTTGTCTGATCTTACAATAAAAATGGCATAATCGTAAATAAAATAATTAAATAAATTATTTTATTTTTCAAATGCTTATAACTCAAAAATGTTAACTCAGATTAAAAATACGAGACCACCATTGATGTTGTGAGGGTATGCTTTCTTTATGTAGATACTAACTTTGGCCGGTGCGGGCCACCATATAAAGTTAGTTATTGACTGCATATAACATAATTAAGTGACAATTATTTTATTATAAAATTCATAACATCTAAATAGTAACTCAGATTGAAAATATGAGAGTACCATTGGGTTCGTTGGAGCGTGTTTCACCTAGGTAGAGCCTAACCTCGACTGGCGCAGGTCGAGGGTGACTGATAATAATTTTCCGAACATTTTTTCGAGTACGTTCAGTAAACGCGCGAGTGGAGTTTTGTAACATTTGAACTGGTGCTCAGAATTTAAATCTGAGGGCACCGTTGAACTCGCAGCATCAGTATTCTCTTAAAGAGACTTGAACCTCGACGACAGATGGTTGAGGGTGAAAGTTAGTTTTTGAGTTTTTTGTGAAAGAATAAAAATAAAAATAAAAGTGTGTGACACTTTATTTTTATTTGCAACACCCATGTGGGTGTTGGGAGGTGGGGTCCACCAGAACTAAACCTCCTTGTGGAACTTGGGAAGTAGGGACCACCATACCTTAACCTCCCATGAGAGGTTATGGTGGTGGGGACCACCAGACCCTAACCTCCCATGAGAGTTTGTGGTGGTGGGGACCACCTGGGGCCTAAACCTCCCAAATCCCCTCTTAATGAGCGAGAAACCTCTCAACTCCCTCATTAATATGGAGGAGCCTCTTTAGATTCATCCACATTAATTATGTCAACACACCACCATTATTTGAACCAATATAAATTAATTGGATTGACCCCCTTTTTAAATTAAGTAACATTGTCATTGGAATTTTGGAAGGTTCCTAATAAATGAACCTTCATAAATTTCATGATTGTTACATACCTACCCCCTCTACTATATATATAGATATTGGGAGGATATTTTTGGATGGATTTACCAAGCGAAGAAGAACTGGTAAAGTGACACGATGCCCATCACTCAGAGGATTACGCTCTCCCACAAAGAATGCTCCACCGATGAAGAACGCTGACGAGGAATGCCTTCGACTATGAAGAATGACCTTGACATAGAATTACATCCTTGGAACTTCCTCTGACGTAGGACGTGTTCATATATAATGAATCAACGTCCTCCTTCTCATGATAACGTCAACCAACAACAAACAAGGTAGGGGATTATTATGATTGATTTATATACCCATGTTCTTCCCTTATAGATTAAGGAAGGCAGATCAACTTTCTAACTAGTTGATCCGCATAAGTTTACTTCTGCGGGTTTTGGGAATAATCATTGCAGAAGGGATTGATGTTATTCATTCTTATTCTATGTTTAGCCTCTTGCTATCACTCGAAATGCAGAGGGTTCAGACCAAACCAACATGGCCTGACCCCTCCTCTATTCCCTTTTGCGGTGTTCTTCGAAACAGAGAAAGGAGATAATGGAGACAAAGGCGACGAAGGAAATGGTCGCACCACCCGTGGCCTCCGTGACCCACACTGACCCCATGGCGTTCTACAATGCCTCCAGCCAAACAGGGCGCGAGCCCTCATGGTGCCCCAGACGAACCGGTCGTGCCCCCTTGCGGTGCCCCTAGCTGGGGTGCACCACCCTGGCCGCACCGTCCACCGGCTGAACTGGCCCCGACCACCTCGACCTCCCGGTCGAACTGGCTCCTGTCTGCCCATGCCCTCCCAGCTGAACTAGCCTCGTGGAACCCTCCCGGCGGAACTGGGCTCACGACACCCTTTCGAGCCACCCCGACCTCCAAGTCGAACCGGCTCCCGGCTGCCTGCGCCCTCGCGGTGCCCCGGCCGAATCAGCCCCACGCAGCGCCCTCCAGGCCGAGCTGCCCACATGATGCCCTCCAGGCCAAGACACCCACACGATGCCCTCATGGCCAAACCACCGTCATGCTAACTCACAGCCGGTCTGTGCCCTCGTGGCCTGACCACACCCTCACGACCCTCCACGGCCCCTCGTGGCCCGTTGGGCTGGGCCTAGCGGGCCGGACCGAACCGAACGGGCTGGCCTGAACAACGGGCCGGGGAAAACCCAACGGGTCAGGCCGGGTCGACCCAAACCAGGTCGGCCCAGACTAGGTCGGGCTGAGTTGGTCTGACCGGGTCGGACCGGACCCGAGCCCACTACGACCCTTTACTTTATTTTGGCCATAACTTTGGCACCGGAGGTCCGTTTGACAAACCGTCAACAGCACTACTAACCCTGGAGCTTGATGGTCCCTTTGAGCTTACCCAACTAGAGTTTAGGGTATAGTTGAGATATGGTCATGTTGGATCGTTCACGAATCCAATTGGGCCCCCGGAACTAAAAGGCTAATAACTCACAGACCGGGCATCTGATTGACGTACCGAATGTTGCGTTGAGACCCCTATGACATGGAGGAACATTGAGATAATTTTTCATGGGAATTTGTGATAGTTGGAGTATTGACCATTAGCTCGTAGAGAGGATCTTTCCGGTGATGATCGAGCAGAGTATGGAAACCTAGTAGCAGGCTGAGACCTAACGACTGCTGACCGTTTGGCTCGGAGTGACTCTACTAGCCCAGTGGGGAGCGCCTGGTTGTAGTGGAAGCCCCATGGTGGATGAGTTTATTTGGTGACGTGGCAGACCCATGGTACTCGATAGGAGGAGTACCTCATCAAGCTACGAGGGGGAGCGCTTGGGTGCGGTGGTAGACCCGCAGTGGGGAGCGCCTCTGTGTGACACAGAAGACCCACATTACTTGACAGGAGGAGTACCTCAGCAGTCCAAGGTTAGTGGGAAGCACTCTTGGTGTCACGGCATGCCCACTATACTCATTAATGGAGGAGTTATCCAGCAGTCGAGGTTTCGATAATGTGAATAAAAGGATGGTTGAGATGAGTCAATTTTTCTGTTTTTTCTTTATGATTGAGATGGATCATTTGATAACTTAGGTATATATATGGGCATATAATTAAGTAGGGTTATATTTTCATTTCTATCTTTTTGGTTTATCCTTGATGGATTTTGTGATACCTTGAGGGTCTCGGGGTCCGTATTGAGTATCGTTATACTCACCCCTGCACAGGTTGTGCCCGCACCTTGTTGTGTTGGATACAAATGACAGATAGTGCTGATCAAGGCTGAGTGTACTAGGACTAGATGGTACCCAGATGTGGACCATATGGAGTGACAAAACATGGAGGAGATGGACGGACCTAGAGTGCTAAAGAGGTGATCTATACCTACCCTTCAGGTAGGAACCTCGAAGGATGACCCAACTGTAGTTTTTCTTTTCTCCAGTTGTACTTTTAGTTTCTTGTACTTTACAGTTTGGCTTGTTTTTCGGCCCTTTTTCTTCCAGCACTCTTTTTTTATAGTTTTACCTAGTGTTTTGTATCCATCTTTGTGCTATTTTGTTTGTGTATATAGGTCATAAAGGCAATTCCTTCCCAGTTTTAGGGAATTACCCCTTTGGTGCTGGTTGCGAGCCCCTGACCTATGAAAGGTGGGAATGAGGTAGTCATGGCATGGGCCCCGGTGGACGGGTCATGACATATCTATTAAATTATTCCTATTTTTAGCTATAGGGAACATAAATAAATGATAAATTGAAATAATCATTCTTTATCTTTGTTAAGGATAGATACTTTACATAACAAAGAGTTTTCTGCTTGGTTAAAATTGAAGTTAAAAATTTTACTATTTAATATAATTAATTCAATATTTAATTAAGTTTAATATTCATTTATATTTCAGGTATTGAGTTTTCTAGCTGATTCTGTCTCTGAGGAAATAAGAGCTTTGCCTTTTACTCCTAATACCATGGTTTGTGATTGTAAATTAATTGTTATCAATGAGTACAAATTTATTATAACTGAACGAGAAAAGAACATGCGAACACAACATGATGGTGTTTTGGTTAATGCCAAAACATACTATTTTGACAGTGTATCAGATAGTATACCTCAATTTGAAAATGTAGGTTATTATGGAGTTATTGAAAAAATAATAATATTTGATTATTACTCTCTTGGACGAGTCACTATGATGAAATGCCAGTTGTTTGATTTGATGATAAGGTAGGTCACATTTATTAATGATTGTGTATTTTGAGTAATTTATACGAGTCGCACTCTTTCTACCGATGAACCATATGTATTGGCATTAATGGTGATACAATTTTTTATGTCAAAGACCATCTTCGACCAGAATTTGGTGTTATTATTGAAGTAATTCCAAGACATATTTTTGATGGTGGTGATGATGGAATTGACACCAAACCTACATTATTTGGAACCAATCCATTTATTAATTTTGATGACTCCAATATCTCAATTCTCAACGTTTACTGTGAACCTAATGTTTTGGTGAGAAATATATAGAATCATCCATCCATGTTCTCAATTATTTTGGTTTACCTCGACTTCAGTTGTTAAGGTTGGTAATATTCAAATAGATTTAATATTGATTAAAAATATGTTGTATCTAACTTGATTTTAATGTGAATTTTCAATATTTGATTGTAGTTTTATTTGAATTGCATTTTCTAATTTGGAATTGAACTGTATTCAAACCTACTAAACCAACCTTTCAAACTTGGTGAAAATTACAATGTTTTATTGATCATTACTGTTTGAACCTAGAACCCATAAATACCCCTATCCGCTCTCTTATATTTTTCTGGGTTACACATTAGTTATCATTTTATAAATACTACCATATTTCTTTTAAAATACTGGAAATGAAACCGATTGAAGAGATGCAATAAAAAAAGATGACGAACAACAACCGTCACATGGAAGAGATGGATATTTCTCCACTAGTGCATGTTGTGAGTATTTTATTTCAAATATATATATATTTCAATAACATATAATATTATGTGACTAATTTTATAAAACATTTTTGGAGGATCCACCACTCAGGTGATAGTTATTTGATGAGGATCATAGTAGTGGTTGCAATTCTCAAGTTAGTGGTATGTGCAGGGGTGGTATGAGAGCTAGAAGATCTAGTCGGCGTACTTGATTAGACCCTGACCCTCCCAATAATGTACCATATATCCCACATTCTAATACCGATGTTTCATTAGACACACATGGGATATTTAGGCCTCCCATGTCTTCACCACCTTTTTCATCTAAGCCTCATCACCCATATTTACCATCTTCGATGACGATTCCCACTCCCCATCCATATCAGGCACTTGGTCAGCCAACCATGCATTCTTATTTTACTTATACTTCCTTCTATCTATGATTCTATATTCCATCTTCATTGAATTCTACTAAACCACATTTTGAGCCTACGGAGCATACACTAGGATCCACTCCGTCTGTACAATGTGTTCCTTCAGTTTTTATGGATCCAGTGGCTCCCACTGATAAGACTACCGCAGGTATATTTATAGAACCCTAAGAAATTTTTATATCATAATTTATTTTTATAATAAATTTTATTTATATATTTTCTGTTTTTATTTCATAACAGATACATATAATAATAGGAGTCATGGGAGGGGGTGTACAAGCATGCGTATGGTGTGGAACCACCACACGTAGCTGATGGTGGACTACAATAAAGATAATAAAATGGTTGAAAAAATAGGGAAGCAATGTTAGAGTTTTTTGGCATCACTTGAAAAATACTTTGACATCATTCCCGTCAGCCCACTCTCATGAAGATAGTTTCCAAACTAAGTCAATGATAATTCTTGGGAACATATATGGGTAAAAAATTATGTTCGATTTATTGTAATATTTTTTTGTATTTATATAAATTAATATTTTTGTGTTAGATTCGGTTTAATTTACCCAATGGTGAGGGTGCAGGGTTAGCACATATATAGGAATTAGGTGATATTTGGAGAGGCTAAAAACATGAGTTGTATATTGGATGGCATGCTATAGTTGGAATATAGTATAATATGGTACCTTTCATGGATGACTATATGATATAACAGTATCGGAAAATGATTATATGACTACCATGTTTAAGGTATTAATCATATTTGAGATTTTTAAATGAAAAATTTCATAATTTGCATTAATAATATCTTTTGTATTATTGAATTTTATTTAGGAATTATCTGAAAAAAATAAAACATTAATTCTAAAAAATGCCTTCACACCATGGGGTGTACTATGATGTCAAATCATGAGAGGAAACTAGTACGACAATTTATAATTTTTTCAGTACTTTCACATTCTATTGATTTCTCCATAATTTATTTGATTTATATAATTTTAATATGAATTTAGTTATGAAATTAATTATTGGTAACTTATTTTCAATTATTTTCTCCTACATTCAATGTTATTACAGTGGCAGGAATTGAATATTGAAGGACGTGTGCCTCAAGAAAAACTGTTTTGCTCGAGTAGAAAGAAAAAAGATGGGAAGTGTTGTTAATGAAGCAACACAACAACAGATTATAAGTTTTAATTTGATGATTTAAAATTTTAATATCTATTTTGTTACTTAATAATCTATTTAAATTTGTAACATACTACTTTGGAGGCTCTTGATGCTCATGAACCTGATAATTTTAGGCCAAATGATCATTTACATCAGGTGTTGGGAGATGAGCACACTGGAAGAGTACACTAACGACCTGGGAAGTGTATAGTACCGATGAGGTAGTTTCCATCTTCATGTATCGGTTGTACTTACACCGAGTTGGAAAAGGTTATGGAATATGAAAAACAGGCTGAAAAATGGCCACATAGGTGAAAAAACGAACTGAAAGGGAAAATTCTAAATTCATGAATTTGATGAAAGTTTTATGTCCATGACTTCCACCAGAGGCTAGTGTTCCTTGTGATTCATATATGTATTCTACGTGTTAATTATATAGTGCACCATGTGGTAGTTCTTGTGGTGGTAGATATGATGTGGTTCCTAGTGATGGTGATCATGATGGTGAGGAAGAGGCTGAGGGCAAGGATGATGCTGAGGAGGTGGGCGGGGAAGAGGGAGATGAGGTGGGCGAAGAGGAGGTCTGGGTTGTGGATGGGGATGAGGATGGGGATGAGGGTGGGGATTATGGTAGGGATGATTATGGGGACAGAGATGAAGATGAGGATGAGGTTGATGATTATGGTGATGATAGTGATGGTGATGAGGGACAGATTGATATATTACATTTTTGACTGATATTACTGAGATTTTATGTTTGATGATTTTCTATGACAGATATTACTGAGATTTTATTTTTGATGATTTAATGTGACTGGATATTCCTTACATCTTTTTCCTCTGTTAATTTTGTATATTTTCATTTGTTTTTTTTATAATCTTGATTTAAGTCTCTTGTTTGATTCAAGTCTCACCTTTGGTCAGCATCATTTTAGTGACTATCTTGTTTTATTTTATCATATGTTGAGATATTCGAAGAACTAGTGACATTTGGATTGTAATATTATATTTTTGGAGTTTTTTGGGTGTTTCATGGTTTGCCCACACAATTAGGAGTAACCACATGGTTCACATGTATAGGGTTCAATCATGGAGATATAGACATGTTTAAATGTGTTTTGAGATTAGAATAAAGGGTTTCTATTTTTAAATTCAAGTCTTCTTATTTGAAATTGAATATCTTTATTTGTAAGAATTTATTAAATACCATTGAGACCTTCTGAAATGGATTCAATGGTGTGTGGATGATTTTGATTTTATTTCATTTTTGATGGAGTGAAAACTATCAACTAATCTAATTTCATTTTTGATGAAGGGGGTGTGGGTTGTGAAGGTGGGGTGGGGTGTGTAGGTTGGGAGGGGGTAAGTTGCCCAGGGAGAGGGTGGTTGTCTAGGTGGGGTGGGGGTGTGTAGGGGGTGGGGGCCTGTCAAGGGGGGTAAGGATGTGGAGGGGGTGGGGTCTGTATAGTGGGGTGTGGGCTGTAGGGGGTGGGGGTTGTCCAGGGTGGTGGGTGTCTACAGGGGGCTGTCCGGGGGTGCCAGATAAACCCTTTTAAAACCACATTTTACACAACAGGCAAAATAATATCGAATCCCATAGTGGAAATGTCTATCTCTTGTCCCTTCTTGAAATTCTCTAAATGTGAATCATCAAGATAAACCCTATTAAAACCATATTTTACACCATCATTTTCCTTTCTAAGACAGGCCAAAATTGTATCCTCAGTCCCTTTAACACTATCTAATCCTGAGTCTAAGGGAAAGGAAGAAATAGAATTTTTCCTCCTGCACTATGTGAGAAGTAACATCAAAACTGATCCCTGTAGAAAATTTGATTCACTAATGGTTTGAGAGGATGGAATATGAATGTCACTAATTATATCTCCATCCCTTTTAGCATTGTTAGTCCTTGGGGTGATTGGTTTACCAGTAGCAGGATTTAATTCCCTATCATGAGAAGGCACAAAGACTAAACCAGATCATGAATAATTCATTGCATCACAAGAGAAAATAATCTTAGTAGTCTATATACCGCTATCTATATTCTTAGGACAAGACGAGATCTAAATGATAATGATATATATATCCTCATTAGAACAATACTTTCTAAAAGCAATCATAACAACATACTTTTATATCTCACTTCCATGGGTGAGTTCTGATACCGATCCATGTTTTGAATGAGTTATATCATCACATCATAGAGGATTCATAGTGGTCTACCCATTTCCCATAGGATTTGGAGTTTCCAACATACTTTAAATTAGATATATACCTTGAAATTGATCCACTGTATGACTCGAGTCAAGTGGGGAGTGTCTAGGGGGTGGGGGTCTCCAAGGGTGGGGGCTGTCTATGGGGTGAGGGTCTACAGGGAGAGGGTTGTCTTGGGGTGGTGTAGGTGGGGAGGGGGTGTTGGTTGTGTAGGTGGGGAGGTGGTGCAGGTTGGGAGGGGGTGGGTTGTCCAGGGAGAGAGGGTTGTGGGCTATCCGGGTGGGTTGGCGGTGTGCAGGGGTGGGGGTATGTCCAGGGGTGGGGGTGTCCAGGGGGTGGGGGTCTGTCCAGTGGGGGTGGGATGGTGGTATGCAGGGGGGGGGGGGGGGGTCGTCCAGGGGTAGGTGGGGGTTGTCCATGGGAGGTGGGGGTCTGTAGGGGGTGGGGATGTATGGGGGGATGGGGGCTGTCCGAGGGGGGCTATACAGGGGGTGGGTGGTGTGTAGTGGGAGGGTGGGGCTACGCAATGGGAGGGGGGTTTGGCTGTAGGGGGGGCTATAGAGGGGGTGTAGTGGGAGGGGGCTATTTAGTGGGAGGGGGTGTGTAGTGAGAGGGTGGGGGTTGTTGTGGGGGGGGGTGTAGTGGGAGGGGGTTTTAGGGGGCGGGGGGCTGTGTAGTGGGAGGGTGGGTTGTAGGGGGAATAATTGGCCAAAAGACCAAAAACACCCTCAATAAACTACTACACAACACACCTCACTCGCTAGCCAGTTGGGGTCCATCGATTGGATAGTGAGTCCTTAGGGGTAGCGGAAATTATTCCTACCCCATTGGTCCGCCAATGATCTTTTTTGGGTAGCAGGTCTTATTACTATCCCATTGGATAAGTGATGGATTGAGAAGTATCCACGGATGCTCTGGGCCTCCTCCATTGAAAACCCTATCTTTGAGCCCCTTGTGAGCCTTCATTATAGTCTATAAAATCATATTTTATATGTTTAAATAGGAAAAATCTTATTTCCATCCTATATTATCTATATTATACATCCACTTGATGAAAATTTTAGGTTCCCTTTCAAATTCACAGCCCATAACGATGTAGGTCATTACAATATCATCACCATATTAGTTCTAATCCTTGAGAAGTTGTGGTATCATATGAATCATTCATTATGATCCACCTCAATATTTATACAAATATATTTTAATTTATTCCTTCCATGAACAAAAATACATCACCTCCAGTCGTTGATCACTCTCAAAGGCCCACCATGCTCCCGCTAAATTACTTTAAGCACAAAACACGAGAAGCTGAGCCAAAAGATCACTATTCTCTAACATCAAGACCATGATCAATGCATCTTTTTACCTAAAAACACCACAGTTTCCTCAACCAATTTATCATAGAGAATCAATTTCATCCCCTACATATGAATATTCATACATAATAGGATTCTGATAGTCAAAATACATGCTTGGTGTAGTTCTATTCCATCACACTTCATCACACAAATCACATCTTATAAGTCAATACCCAAAAATCTTTATTTGTTATGAGTCAAAACAACAAGTATTCCTTGACTAATAATACCTGAAAATTCAAAAATTTATATAAATTCCCCTGTAAATTCTTATATTCCTCTTTTATATTTGATACGATGAGATCAATGCGGTATTTTCCTATCACATCCAGGTTCACATAGAAAACAACAGTTCATACTTTTCTATCCATATTTCTAAAAATGTGACTAGCCCCCAAAACCAACACTCCATGAATATACAAATAATGATGCCTTTATCCTTAGTGGTTTCATTACATTGATCAAACATCCTTACCAAATTTTGAACCTACATCAATGAAATATCTCTGGTTGGTTCACCAAACACTTACACCATCCACAAGGCTTTGAACCTTTCTCTAATTCACCAATGATATGAATCCATATTAGTATGAACTGATTTTAACCTTAGTCTAGAACAAATATCTATTATACATCCATTGATATATCTAAATCAAATAATATTAATTCATCATGAAACTAGATAATCTCAGGTCTTTTACACATTGATCTTCTAGAGTCACCATGACCGTTCAATGATTAGTCTTACACAGTACCATGACCCTTCCCACAAGAGGGACATTAAATTATGACCATATTGATGGATAAAATCATATAATTATCATTATTTTCTCATTTCAACGATTCTATAAGTCTTCTTGACCCCAACTTGTCCATCTCTGAATGAAATGATTAAGTGTGACCATCTGTTCATACTCAATTGTCAAGCACAACACTAAGCACGATAAAAAACCTATAATAACCAGAATGAAATGTACTATATCAAATGATCCATTATTGTTGTTTATAATTTTTACTAGTATCCTAGGCATGGGTTATAAATTCATACTGATATAGGTATTTTACCCTCACGTGAGGAACAATACCAAACCATAACTCTTGCACACAAAAAATCAGGGATTGATCTCACAATGGTACACCAAATACATTATCAAAGGTGTCTCCCAACAAAAAGAAATATATTATCATAAAAAACTCTCCATTTAAAATCGCTAAAAAATTATGGAGATGAATATGGGTATTTACATGTTATCTTTGTTGTGGTTTCCATTAAACTACTATGATATTGCAGCAAGAGGAGGAAAAAATGAGTCAAATTATACATGTTATCTTTGTTGTGGTTACCATTAAACTACCATTACATTCACTATGTGAATCTAATTTCATAGGCTATATTTGTTGAAATATATATGCGATAATATTTTGGTGTGTGAATTCTATCTGTTGTTTGTTGGAGGTTTTTTCTACATTGGGCATTCTGGTTCTTGTTTTTGCAGGTTCTATGTTTTGTGTGCAATGGGTAGGCTTCTAGTTTATGCTACAGCAGGGAGGGGGTATTTACCAATGGTTTGATAACGATTGGGAAATATGGTGAATACCAGACCATATCCCAATGGTTTAAACTAAACCATTGCAATAGGCATATACCAACGAGTTGATAACCGTTAGAAAATTTGAAAACCAAGAGTCTATACCAATGGTTCTAATTGAACTCTTTCCATAGGAATATACCAATGGTTAGATAACTTTCGGGAAATTTAAAAAAAAATTCTATTCCAATGATTCAAAACCATTGGTAGAGAAAATCTCCAATGGTAAAACTAAACTTTTGGTATTTTGAAAATCTTGGCAGCCCATCCCAATAGTTTCAATTGAACCGTTCGTATAGGGCTATCCCCACGCCTCACACACCAAAAATTCATAAAACCATTGGGATAGAATATCCCAATGGGTTTGAGGTCTTTACTAATGGTTTGAAACCATTGGTAGAGGCTTATTTCATAGTAGTGTGGTGTGACCAGTATGACTCCATGTGTGTCTTTTTATTTAAAATTGACATTAATAGAAGTAAAAATAACAAGTGACATACTAAAAACCAAAAAAAAAGAATTTGGATTGTTTTTATAATTTATTAAATTGATCCATGAGTCAGTTTTATGTGTATAAATCAAACACACCTCAATCCGATGCACGGTGTGACTGGTATGAATAAAAGTATATGTGATCAGTTTAAAATTGACATTTTAGTTCAAAAAATGTCACTCGTTGAAAAACAAGAAAATGCACTCCGATTGTCTGGAACATTTAGGATAGTGATTCATATGTAATTTGTGATGTGTATAAATAATTCTCACATCAAACCGACACATGATGCAACTGATATGACTCAAAATATGTGTTTCCTATTTGAAATGACATTTTAGTAAAAAAAATAGAATTGACATTCTCAAAATTGAGAAAATGCATTTATATTGTTTTGATATTTCAATAAACTAACATATAAGTCATTTTTGAGGTTTAAGAATCAACTGAACCTCAATATGATTCATGGTGTGGCTACTATAACTCAAAGTGTCTCTTTTTTTTAAATTAATAATAATTTTAGTAAAAATAACAAGTGACATACTAAAAACTGATAAAACACATTCAGATTATTTTGATAATTTAGAAAAAATATCCATGAGTCATTTTTGAAGTGTAGAAGTCTACCTCACCTCAATACGATGCACGGTGTGACTGGTATTACTCTAAGTGTGTATTTTTATTTAAAATTGACATTAATTTAATTAAAAAGAACAAGTGACATACTAAAAACGGAGAAAAAACATTAGTATTATTTTGATACTTTAGTAAAATTATCCATGAGTCATTTTTTATTTGTAGGAATAATCCACACCGCTATATGATGCATGGTGTAACCGATTTGATTAAAAGTGCATGTTATCTATTTAAAATTGAAATTTTAGTTCAAAAGGTGTCACTCATTGAAAACCAATAAAACGCGCTCTGATTGTCTTGATAATTTAGGATAGTGATTCATAAGTAATTTTTGATGTGTATGAAGTATTATCATAACAAACTGATATACGATGTGACTGTTATGTCTCAAAATATGTGTGTCCAGTTTGAAATGAAATTTTTGTTAAAAAACATGACTGGCATACTAAAAACCAATAAAACATATTTGTATCGTTCTAATACTTTAGAAAATGATCTATAAGTCATTTGTGATGTGTAGGAATCAACCATACCTCAATATGATGAATGGTGTGGCCAGTATAACCTAAAATTTTACCATTATTTAAAATTGACATTAATATTAGTAAAAGAACAAGTGACATCCTCAAAACTGATAAAACACATTCATATTTTTTTGATATTATAGTAAAATGATCCATAACTCATTTCTGATGTGTAGGAATCAACCCCACCATAATATGATTCATGATGTGACCGATATAACTCCAAATGCATCGTTTTTATTAAAAATTTACATTTTATTAATGTATTATTTCATATTAATGTTTAATTAATTTTTTTATATTATTACTAACATTATATTTTTTTTCTTATATAGGTGGAATCATTTTCTCAGATTGAGATAATTTTTTCAGAAATTGATACCATGGGTGGACATTTTTGAGAGGGGATCATAGGCGCCAAAAGATGAAACATTAATGTTTTTAAATGTTTGTTGAATAGTTGTAAATATAATTGTATAAAACATTGTTTGGAATGTATATAGAAGTGTTTTTTGGTAAATACCATGGGAGGACATTTTTGTATTCATGATGCTAATTAAATGTATATATCATTATTAGAAATTACATGTTTTTATTGGGTGTTCTCTTATACTAATAGTACAATACAACAAGCTTGGCCTTTATCAATGCTAATTCAATCTCTAATAATGGCCTCCCTTTATCAGCACTGATAATGTGGGGCAGTTATAAGTTCTTTTTATTAGCACAGATAAAGGAACCCATTTATCAATGCTTTTTTAATGTGATAAAGGGGACCCCCAATCAGTGTTTCAATTAACAATTATTTTTAGCACTATTAAAATCCTTTTTTCATACTGTAAACGGTCATATTTGTAGAAGTGTCATGTTTTTCTTGGATTTAAAATTTTTTGACTGCATAATTCTATAAATCCACTTAAGTGATTTGTTCTAGGAAATGGTACTTTGGAATTATTCAAGTTATCACACTCATGGTGACTCTTTTTGAATGTTTTCAAACTCAGTATTGTTACAATGAACTCATTACTTGAGAAAACTGTTAAAATTTATTACATAATTATTTTTTTATCCGAGTTTTAATTGTTTTAGATTATTATTAAGAGATGCATTGATAATATTTTATGACTGGTAAGTTATTTCCAATAGTTATATGGATCAAGTAGTATATATTTTTCATTCTTTTTAATGATTGTGTTTTCCCAATATTAGTTTTTTTTATTATTTTGTATCATTTCAACAAGAAGGATTTTTTTGAATTTATTTATTCACATTGGTATGAATATCAATTGTGCTAGTGATATTTTGTATATCATTTCAGGTTGTACATATAATATTGTATTAAATATTGGAATGAATTTTAAACATTCAAGGTGATTTTTGTTTAAATTTTAAATTTTAATTTTTTTGAAATTTTTATTTCTTTAAAAAGTTATTTTTTAATTCTATATTTTTAACATTTCTAATCAATTGAAGTACATTTTTAAATTTCCTTGCGACTTTTTACACCTATAAGTTCTTCCACCCTCTAATTCATTGAATTTTTTCAATATATTTTCATTCTCTTTTATGACCTACAATATATTCATTATATTTTCAATATGAAGGAGATTTCACATCATCTATTCAATATACTGGTACAAACTCCGCCTACTATATTGTTCAACCATACCCTGATTTTTTATATTCTCTTTTATTTTTAGTAACAACACATATGATTTTAATGACATCTATTCTCTTTTTTCCTTCTAGGTTCTTCAAAAAAATTTAATATTAATATAACTCCACCAATTACTTCAATAAAAATTGTAATATTAATACCCGCAATAGGAAATATTTTTTTAATATTTAATAGGCCTTCTAGTTATTCTGAATATATACAATTTTTGTTCTTATATTAATATTCAATATGCATACTCTGTTAATATGAGATATGAATATATGCAATATGCATTCTACATTCTTCATTCTACATTAATATGAAATATGAATACATGTAATATGATTTTTTTTTCTCATATGAAATATTCATATATGAAATATGCATTTTATGTTCATATAAAATATGAATATTTGTTATATGAATTCTATTTCTAATATGAATTATGAATTATGTTTCTAATATGTGTTATGTATTATGTTTATTATGAGTATATGCATTGTGCATTCTCTTTCTAATGTGCAATATTCATTTTGTTAATTCTTAATATATGTAATATACATCCTATTTGTTCTTAGTATACGAAACATTTAATATATAATTTGTAGTCACAATATATATAACATGCAATATGAATTATTAATACATGAAATATGAATCATGTGTTCTGTATATATACAATATGAAATAATCATTTTATTTTGATATGAAATATGTTTATATGTAATATTCATTTTATTTTCCACTTTTAACATGCATTCAATTTCAGAAAATAAATTATGAATATATTTTTATTGATCAAATAAAATTTATTATGAAATGAATAATTCATTTTATCATAATGGGATAGATTGATAAAGTTAAAAAAGATAACAAAAAATCTTCATAACAACAAAAAATTGTACTTCACAACACATATTCATTAGAAAGAAAGGGAGATATGGAATGAAATGAGATAGAGAAGAGCTGTAGTGATGTATTACTTTGTTCTACCTCTCAAATCCTAGGAAAGATAAAGTCAGGATCAACCATGTTGTATGGTTTTGAGTTTTCCTCCCTAGTTAAAAACTTCCTCATGGGCTCGGTCCTTATTTAGAAGCAGAAGGACTCGTTTTTATCTCCTTCAACATCAACCACCTCTAAAAATCACAACCACCCACATTATTCTCTACTTGCAGGTCAATCACTCTAACCACACTGTAAAAATCATCCATATGTAAATTCTTTTATTTACAAAATCCAATAAACACTTGAACATCAAGAGTATTCACTATACGAGGCACACACTATTGGGAAACCACATGCATAAGTCCTGTGACCTATGACATAACTCTACTAAACATGAAACATTTAAAAAATACATCAAAAACATTCCATGAGACAATAAAATGACAATAATTTGATAATTTTAATGCTCCTAGCATCCTATCATTAGACAACAAGAATTCCAACTAGGAACATAACATCCTGTATCAAACTCAAAGAGAGTGTATTAAGAGTAATTGTTGAGGAATTGTTGATAATTTCCCACTCGGGGAGATTACTTAAAATGAAATCAGATAATATTTTTATATTTTGTATTATTTTTCTTTTCTTGTTTTCATTTATGGCTAGTTTAACATCATTTAACTCTTACACTACTGAAACCCATGGGAACAATTCCATACTCATCTCCACTATATAGAAAATTGTGTGTGTATAATACATAAATGGTTTCAATCAAAACATACTCTTCAATAGAGCTAATAGGTGATGTCTAATCCATATAGGTGACCCCATTTAATTGAGTTTACTTGTTTCATTTTTTTGTCATTGTTAGTAAAATTATCTATCACATGTATTTCAATTTTATCCATAATCCATGTCATCATTTACCTTTTTTTAATCTTGCAGTTATGGAAGTATGAAGAGGTGATTCATATGTGCAAGGAGAATGTGACTTTTTCATAAAATAATTTTAGTTAGTTGGATATCAATATTTATTTTGAGAACCTAGAAATCCATGAATACAAAAGGAGATTATATTTTTAGTCATGGTGGTCACGATTTATATGCAATTCCTAATTCAATATGGGAAATCATGAGGCAACTCTCAATTTACTTGAAAACCAAGAGCATAAGGCATGAGCTATTATAGAAAGGTGATCCTTCATTGAAAAATAATGTATTTTCTTACTTGATTTGTTCAAGATTTTTATAAGTATAGGTAATTCATGATGGTGCATATTTTGGAAGGAAAAACTGAATTCATCAACTCAATTAGCTGCTCAATAAATGAATTTTTTATATATAAGGTGCTCTATTATTCCCCTAGTCAATGTAGATGAAAACATTTATCCCTTATTTTCTTCTATAATTTTTTTAATTTCAAAATGTTGGTAATGAAGTATTTCAAGATGGTCAATACATGAAAGCCATAGAACATTATAAAACTACTTTAACAAGGAGGGTTGAATCTCAACCTTTTAAAAAAAATTGTTTTTCAAGAATGGAATTGTGAACCATGCACTGGACCATATTTTCTATAGTATCACTGACATTAATATTCCTATTTTCCTTTATTAAATTTACCAAGAGGTTTTATTATCTTCTTGAGTTTATGAACATGAAATTATATAGCATCACTTCACAAATTAAGTTGACCTCATTGGATTTTGATTCTTCCTTGTGCATGCAATTTCAAGAGGGTCCATATTTCATGAAAAGATAAGGGATCATGAACATGCATCTTGGGACCCCAAGAGGCTTATAACCTTTCTTTAAAATCATTCTTCTGAATCACCAGATGTAAAAGATATTGGTCGTCCTCAGATAAAGGTATCTTTAATGACAGATTAAGCTACAAAGTATATTTCATTGGTTTTTTAACTCATGTAATACCTATTTTTTAAACTCGTCTTAAGTGTGGTATATATTATTTATCACTTTTATTGAATCCATGTTTGTATATAATGCATAATTTCAATTATAGTTCATTCTCTAATAATTAGCACTCAGTTCACAGTGAGTGATTGCAAGGAAGTCTGATTATTTTGTAGCACTATCTCACACAAAGTTGGATGAAGGTAGATAACTACTAAACTATTTCTCAACTTTTCCAATGTTCTTATTGGTTTTGAATATTGTTCTATAATTTCTAGAATTTATTCATCGAATGTTTTCTAAATTTTGTGTCTTTTAAAATCAATTTGGGGATGATTTTTTATGGATCTGCATTTATGGTATATAATTATCAGGGCTAAGAAATTTTTTAAGCTACTTATCTCAAATTTACTCATTATCCCTCATATTGTTTGACTATATTTTCATATGTCACATATGATTACTTCAATTTTTAGGATTCTCTTCATACCAGCCATACCAAATTTGTGTTAAATTTAGATAAAAGATTTATATTTATTGTAACGACCCAAACATTCATTAATGGAAATCTCTCTTGATCTAATTAAATGTCTCTTAATGTAAAATGTTTATATAAAATTTCAATTTATTTGTTTTTATTTTAATAATTGTGATCGTTTCTAATAATGTCATTGAACAGTGATCACATGATTATTATAAATATAGGGCTTTAACAATCTAATTTATTCAGACAATGGAAGTGATGGAATCATCCAGTAGAATTGCTCCATATGAAGACCATTTGTCAAATCTCTGAAAAGAGGTGGCGTCATTGGGATTCTCTCTTGACCAAACCCAAGCCAAGCTTCATCATGTCAAGCTCGAACAGAACCGTCTGTGAGAGAAGTGGAAGTTGATAGAGATCACCACACGTGCAATGTTATCTAAGCCACCCCAAGAGTCTGTCACCATCACGCAGCTTACCCTGAAGTCTTATGCGGCTAATTTAAGTGGTCTTGTAAAAAATCTCTAATACTTTGGTTATGTACATTATTTTTGTATATAATAATGAATATACTTTCATTTTATTATTTTTACCTTGTAAATAGTTTTTAAATCACAAATAGTAGTTTTAGTTAATATTCAAATAAGAAATATATTTTGATGAATTAATGGATTTTTGAATTAAATAATATTTTAATAAAATATTATTATTATTATTAAATTTATTTTTATTAAATATAACTGATCGCATAATTTTATGAATGCAATTGTAATTTTTATTAAGGTTAGAAGTCCATCTTTCACAAAACCCATAAATTTTCGATAAATGTGGGTTATTATTATTAAAGTAAAAATTAACATATTTAGAAAATTATTGATACAAAATAAATATTATTTCTGGAATCTGGATGTCAAAAATATCCAACAGTTAATTTTTCATAATTTTCCGAGACAACCAAATGTTTGTGTAAAAATTAAATACCGTTTAAATATATAATGCGTTTTATGACATCATAATGACCCAATAGTGATGTAATAAATTACTATAAACCTTATGTTCGGCCAATATATATTTTACAATTAAAATAATGTGATTTTGGGTTTGTTTGATTTATTTTACAATGCTTTAGTGGACCCTTCAAGACTTATTAAACTTTTGGTCTTTTTAAATTGTTTTCCTTGTGAGTGTGACTCACCTCCACATAAGCAACCCCATTATTTTAAGATTTTTGGACTTTGGACTTATAAAATATTGTTTTCCAATTCTATTTTACAAAAAACCATGGGCAAAAACTATGGGCTGGTTTGTGGTTTGGATTAGTTTAATGTGAGGGTCTCAAACCTAAATAATATAGAATTCCCTCACCTTTACTATATAATCCCACCCATGTTCCCACTTCCTCCCCACTCAATGAATTTGGAGTTAGTCCAACCTCTTCCCACCACTCTCTAAAATCCTTCCAAGGTGCCCCAAGATCCCAAGAAGAATCTCTCAATCCTCTCTCAAGACTTTGGAAGCATACTTCCATGTAAGGGTTTTTCTTCATTTCTCATTTTTGTCTAATTTTCTTAATATTGTTATGCCCTTTTAATTTTTATTATAAATGTTGGGGTATGGTTTAGAACCTCCCCCATACTACCCTATTTATGTTTTAATGATGGGATACCCCTTTATCTCTCATTAAATGCCTCCCATGTACACCCGTTACTATGCCGAAATTCCGAAATGAATTTCTCTCTCCTCATTTACATTCAAGAAATTATTTTGTATCATGAATCTAATTTCCATTACATTTGTTGGGACATGTATCTATATGAACCCCTTACTATCCATGTAATGTAAATATGATGAGACACCCCTTTCTCTCTCATCAACCATTTTAATGAGTTCCTATGTTAGGTTGTTATGCTGCCGAAATTGCATCGCATTTTTTCAAGCCAAAGTCATTGCGTAGTGCATACCATACCCATTTATCTATCAAGGGTATTCACATTTATGAACATTTAGTAATTTTTAAATAGTTTCAAGTATGTATTACACATTATTTTATCATGGAATAAATGATTATGTTGAATGATTCAACGTTTTATGATCCATGTGGCACACTTATGCATGAAATGAAATGTTTAAGAAGGGTGCGCCCTGATAGCGCTACAATGCATTGGGTAATATATAGTATCATGATACGTCATGTGAAATGGGTGTTGACTCATTCTAATTCAATTGCAAGGAGGTTTTACTTGTGATTCAGGTGCAATGAATATTTACTCATGCTCCCTGTGCAATGAGCCTTGGCTCATGCTAATTCCATGCTAAGTGTTGTTGCCACATTTCCATGTTATGATTATCATTCTTTATCATACCTTAATGTTAATGGTTCCCTTGTGCTCCATTGATATGCCTATTTTCTAACATATATTATATATCTCATTTTATTCCATGATTATTCCCTTATTCGGCTTTATAGCTCACCCTTTTCTTATTCCTGTCCTTAGTTTATCCAATGCAATGCTAAGTATGAGAGAATATAGTGGTCATGTAAAGGTTGTTTTCAATAAAGATGTTTTTTTTCATGTTTCAAGATGTTATGTAATGATCCTAATACCCAAATACACTAGACCTCTTGATCTTCTATGTTGAACCAAGTGAAGTTTATGTAATAAATTATGTTTAATTGTGTAATAAAAGAGTAGGGTTGTCATAGTTTGTATCAGAGGATATGTTTAGTTATTTTTGGGATTAGGATTAGAATACCCTAGTAAATATTTAGAGACAAGACTAAGTATAATAAAAACATCCCTAAGTCATGGTGAGTTTTTAGTAAGTGGTTTATCAATAAAATACATCCATGTCTAGATATGAGCAGGTAGAGGCAGCTCTGGCCCAGATGTATCCTATGGGTAAAACCTGAAAACACCACTTTGATCTAGAATCGAACGGGAATAGGTGCATGACAACATGCCTTGCTGCACTCTTGGTTACAAAACTCCCATGGTATATTCTTTGGTAAATTCCCAAGCTTAGTATGAACCATTATTAAAGGGAAAAAATTCCCTAAGAATGTATGCTAGAAAGTAGATCATGGATAACATAGATTGAATCCAATAGATTCATATGCTAAGGAAATAAAAGTAATTTATAATTCATCTGTTTTTTCCTTGTATTACCCTTTATGTTTTACCCCTAACTTTCCTTTCATTCTAGACAATGGTTTGTAATAGGAGGACTTGGGCTAACAACCGATGTGAAGAACAATGTGATGATTATACTAATGAGATGACCAATCCAATGGGAACAAGAATCGTGAAATTTGTCATGCTTCTCTCTCAGATAACTCAAACTTTGAATAGAAACATGGGCCAAGGGGAACATTCAACCCCCCCTCCCCTAAAAAAGAACAAGTCATTATCCAGAGCTTCATGGGACAATGGCCTCCTACTTTTAGTGGATCATACGATCCCTCAATCAATGAAAAAATGTTCAAATCCATTGAAAAGATATTCTCTGTCCTTAAATGTTCTAAACAATAGAAGTTTATATAGTTTGATTATCATATGAAGTGTGAAGCTGATCAATGGTGGATGTTGATTAAAAATATTAAGCCTGAGGAGGAGATCGAGGCATTGGAATGGAAGGATTTCCGGAAGATGTTTTTCGATAAATATTTTCCGCGCACCCTCCGGCTTAAGATGGAATGGGACTTCCTTGCCCTCAATCAAAACGATGATGAATCTGTTGGAGTGTACAATGAAAACATTACAAGGCTTGAACAATACACTTCTGGCTTTGTCGTTACCCTCAAATTCAAGGTTGGCCGCTTCTTTTGTGGGATGAAACCTAGCCTTCAGAAAGCGCTGGAGATCTGTGACTTCGACAACAATGAAGAAATTGTCTGATGTTCCCTCAAGGTCTAAATGTAGATCAGAGAATATCAGGGGTCTGATGGATAAATCCTACTGTGCTAAAAATATCAAGCACCCCACTTTCCAAAGGTGCAGAAAGAATCCCCCAAGAAATTTCCTAAAGGGTATGAGGAAATCCTTTAGGTGTGGAAGACAAGGGAACCTAGCTGTTAACTATCAGAAAGATAGAACTGTAGCTGCGATAGATGATAGGAATGATCCATTCAAACCTCAACAGGTGGTTCATTACTACAACTGCAAAGAACCATGGCATCTTTCAAATCAGTGCCCGAAGCCAAGGGTTTTCAGAGTAAACCAACAACCTCCAAGGTAGAAAGGGTGAGGTTTTTCCATCACTACTGATGAAGTGAAACCAGAAAATAAAGTGATGATATGTACGCTAGTTATTCATTAAAACAATGGTGAACATACTTTTTGATTCAGGTTCTACACATTCTTTTATATCTCGAAAGTTTAGTAGAACAATCCTAGCACCACCGCAAATCATGGAAGTGATGATGTCGGTGAGTACAAAAAATGGATAAATCATTTCATCCTAGGAATATAACTCCTCCCTTGTCATAATATGTGGATTAAACATCCATGCGTACCTCTTCATACTCCCTTTAGTGTAATTTGATGCAATTCTTGGCATGGGTTGGATTTCCTTATATAGATCCAACATAAATTGTTGTGATAGAGAAATCACTCTCCATATGGAGAATAGACCCCCGATTCTTTTCAAGTGCAAGGATAAAGATGAACCTTCTTTAGCTCCATCATCTCAAGAATAGATATTAATTACCCATTAGCACATGTATCTAGCTCATATGATTGAGTCTAAGGATGAAACCATCCTAGAAGACATGCCTATTGTGAGGGAATTCATTGAAGTGTTTCCTAAGGAATTTCCTGGTATTTCTTCTAGAAGTGATGTTGAATTCTCAATTAATCTTATACTTGGGGCATTTCCAATATCCAAGACTATGTATATAATGGCTGTTGTGGAGCTTGAAGAGCTTAAGAAAGAACTACAGGAGAATCTGGATAAACGGTTTATACGCCCAAGTGCTCCACCATGGGGTGCAACAGTCCTTTTCGTTGAGAAGAAGGATGGGTCATTGCGCCTTTGAATCGATTATCGTGAGCTTAAAAAAATCATGATAAAGAACAAGTATCCTCTCCCATGAAATAATGACTTGTTCGATCAGCTGTGTGGAGCTCAATACTTCTCCAAGGTAGATTTGCGGTCAGGATATTATCAAGTAAGGGTGAAGAAGTAATATATCCCCAAGAATACTTTTCATACAAGATACGGGCACTATGAATTCATATTAATTCCTTTCAGACTCACTAATACTCTAAAAATATTCATGGACTTTATGAATAGAGTCTTTAGATATTACCTCGACAAATTTGTGGTAGTCTTTATAGATGATATTCAGATATACTCAAAAACCAAGTAAGATCATGAGAAGTATCTAAGAACTGTACTAGAGACCTTACCGAAGGAGAAGCTCTATGAAAAGTACAGAAAGTGTGAGTTCTGGTTGAAGGAGGTCTCATTCTTAGGCCATATCATCACACAAAATTAGATATCTGTGGATCCATCAAAAATAGATGCAATTGAGGGATGGCTGAGGCCAACATCGGTAATGGATATCTGAAGCTTTTTGGGATTAGCTGGATATTATCGACGATTTGTGAGAAATTTATCATGATTTTCAAACCCTCTTACAAAGCTAACTCAGAAGGGAGTAATGTTTTCTTGGAGTGATGAATGTGAAGAAAACTTCAAGGAGTTAAAAAACTTCTTATCACTGTTCCTATGCTTACTTTACCCACAAGTGGATAACTTTTTGTGGTATCCAGTGATGCTTCAAAGAAGGTCCTCAGATGCGTGTTGATGAAAAATGACAATGTCATTTCCTATGCTTCAAGGAAATTTAATGTTCATGAATAGAACTATCCAACACATAACCTTGAGTTGGCTTCAGTGATTTTCACTTTGAAAATTTGGCGGCATTATCTCTTTGGGGAGAAGATCAAAATATATACGGACCAAAAAAGCCTCAAGTATATATTCACACAGAAAGAGTTAAACATGAGCCAATGAAGATGGTTAGAGATGATCAAAGTCTATGACTGCACAATATATTACCACCCTGGGAAAGAGAACAAGGAGGAAGATTCCATAAGTAGAAAGGAACCAATGATTATATCATTGATGAGAATTGAAAAGGATCAAATCTTCTTAGATTTGATGAAGATGGACATGGGATTCATAAATAAGGGAACATCATCACTCCTTTCACAAATTATTTCTCAACCGTAACTTTTAGAAAGGTTAAAGGATGCTAAAAAGGATGATGTGGGAATTCAGGAATAAATGGAAGCTATCAGAAAAGGTAAATCCTTAGAGTTTAATGTTAATGAAGAAGGAATTGTGAGATTTGGGAAAATACTATGCGTTCCATCAATTCTAGAGCTGAAGAAAAAACTTTTGGATGATGCACATAGTTCAAATTTCTCTATTCACCTAGGAAACACAAAGATGTATCGAGATATCCAAGAGAATTATTGGTGGGATAATATGAAGAAGGAGATCACATAATATACGTCAAAGTGCCCAGTGTGTCATCAAGTGAAGGCAGAGAGGCAGAAGTCTAAGGGGATGATGCGACCATTGCCCATACCAGAATGGAAATGCAAGAACATCACCATGGTCTTTGTCACCACAATTCTAAAGACATCCAAAGGTTACAATGCAATCTGGGTTTTTGTGGATGGTCTTACAAATATTGCACACTTCATTTCTATTTGGTAGGATTTCTCATGAGATCAATTGGCAAGGATATATATCACGAAAGTTTTAAGGCTTCATGGAGTACCACTATCTATTATTTCTAATCAAGATCCAAGATTCACCTCTATGTTTTGGAAGAGTCTTCAACATGCTCTAAATACTGAACTGAACTTTAGTACAACCTATCAAACTCAAACTAATGGCCATTCTGAGCAGAATATCCAAACACTTGATGACATGTTGAGAGCGTTCTCAATGGGCTTTAAACGTGGATGTGATCAACATATTCCTCTGGTTGAGTTCTCCTATAATAGCAGTTTCCACTTGAGCATCTAAATTGCTCCATATTAAGATCTTTATGGGAGATGGTGAAGAACACTAGTGTTTTGGGATGAGGTTGGTGAGCGTAAGCTTCTTGGACCCGATATGGTCGAAGAAATGGTGGAGAAGGTGAAAACCATTCAACAGCATATCAAGGCAGCTCAGAGTCGATAGAAGAGTTATGCATATAACCGTCGATGAGACCTTGAGTTTAAACTTGAAGACATGGTATTTCTACACATATCTCTGCAGAAGAAGGTCATGAGGTTTAGAATGAAAGGGAAGTTAAGTCCAACGTACATCGGCCCCTTCGAGATTCTTGATCGTGTCAAGGATGTGGCCTATTGACTAGCACATCAACCTACCATGGCCATTGTACATGATGTCTTTCATGTATCCCTCTTAAGTAAGTACATAATTGACCCATCACATGTAATATCTTTAGAGGTGGTACAGTTAGAGGATGATATTTCTTATGAGGAGCAACCAGTGAAGATCTTAGATCGTAGAGAAAAAGTTCTACGAATTAAGACAATGCCCCACCTCAAGGTGTTGTGGCGAAACCACAAGTTTGAAGACGTGATATGGGAATCCGAGGAAATGATGAAGCCGAGTTACACACATCTGTTTTAGTGATGGGAAAAGAAATTTAGAGGGAGAAATTTCTTAATGGGAGAAGATTTTAACGACCCTAACTTTCATTAATGGAAATCTCTCTTGATCTAATTAAATGTCTCTTTATGTACAATGTTTATATAAAATGTCAACTTCTTTGGTTTTATTTTAATAATTGTGACTGTTGATAATATAGATGTTGAATAGTGAACACATGAACAATATAAATATAGGGATTTAACAATCTAATTTACTCAGACAAAAGAAGATATGGCCTCATCTAGTAGAATTGATCCATACGAAGCCCATTTTTTGGAGCTTGGAAAAGAGGTGGTGTCATTGGGCTTATCTCTTAACCTATCCCAAGCTCAGCTTCATCATGTCAAGCTCGAACAGAACCATCTACGGGAGAAGTGGAAGTTGATTGAGATCACAACACGTGCAATGTTATCCGAGCCACGCTAAGAGTCTGTCACCATCACCCACCTTACCCTTAGGTATTATGAGGCTATTTTAAGGGGTTATGTAACAAATCACTAATACTATGGTTATGTCCATTATTTTTGTATATAATAATGAATATAGTTTCATTTTATTATTGTTACATTGTAAATAGTTTTTAAAGCACAAATTGTATTTTTAGTTAATGTTCAACTAAGAAATATATTTTGTTGAATTAATGGATTTTTGATTTAAAAAATATTTAAAAAAAATATTATTATTATTAAATTATTTTTTATTAAATATAAATGATCATATAATTTTATGAATGCAATTTTAATTTTTATTAAGGTTTGAAAGCCATTTTTCTCAAAACCCATGAATTTTCGATAAATGTCAGTTTTTATTTTAAAAGGTAAAATTATCATATTCAGAAAATTATTTGGATAAAATGAATATTATTTCTAGAATCAGGATGTCAAAATTATCCAAAGGTGAATTTTTCATAATTTTTTGAGAAAGTAAAATTTTTGGGTAAAAATTAAATACTGTTTAAATATATAAAGTGTTTTATGACATCATAATGACCCAATAGTGATGTAATAAAATACATTAAACCTTATGTTAAGAAAATATATGTTTTAAAATTTATATAGTGTGATTTTGGGTTTGTTTGATTTATTTTACAAAGCTTTAGTGGACCCTTCAAGACTTATTAAACATTTCGTCTTTTTAAATTGTTTTCCTTGGGAGTGTGACACATCTCCACATAAGAAAACCCATTATTTTAAGAAGTTCGGACTTGGTAATTATAAAATATTTTTTTCCACTTACATTTTCCAAAAACCATGGGCAAAAACCATGTTCTGGTTTGTGGTTTTTATTAGTTTAATGTGAGGGTCCCAAACCTAAATAATAAAGAATTGTCTCACATTTCCTATATAAACCCACCCAAACTCCCTCTTCATCCTCACTAAAATCCATTGTAGTTATTCCAACATCTTCCATCCTCTCTCTATAATCCTCCCAAGTTTCCCCAAGCTCCAGAGAAATCTCTTTCAACCCTCTCTCAAGCCTTTGGAAGCATACTTCCAAGTAAGGGGTTTTCTTCCTTTCTCATTTTTGTCCAATTTTATTAATGTTTTCATTCCCTTTTAATTTATATTATAAATGTTGGGGTATGGTTTCTCACCTCCCCCATACTACCCTATTTATGTTTTAATTATGGGATACCCCTTTCTCTCTCATTAAATGCCTCCAATCTACACCCGTTACTATGCCATGATTCTGAAAGGAATTTCTTTCTCCTCATTTACATTCAAGAAATTCTTTTTTATCATGAATCTAATTTCCATTAAATTTGTTGGGAAATGTATATATATGACCCCTTAATGTCCATGTCATGTAAATATAATGAGACACCACATTATCTCTCATCAATCATTTTTATGAGTTCTTATGTCACGTCGTTATACTGCTAAAATTGCACTGTGTTTTTTCAAGCCAAAGTCATTGTGTAGTGAATACCATGCCCATTTATCTATCAAGGGTATTCAACTTTATGAACATTTAATTATTGTTTAAATAGTTTCAAGTATTTATTCCATGTTCCATTATTGTGGAATAAATGATTATGTTGAATGATTTAGTGTTTTATGATCCATGTGGCACACTTATGCATGAAATGAAATGTTTAAGAAGGGTGTGCCCTGATAGCACTCGAATGAATTAGGTAATGTATAGTATCATGATAAATCATGTGAAATGGGTGTTGACTCATGAAAATTCAAGTGAAACTAGGTTTTACTTGTGCATCATGTGCAATGACGATTTACTCATGCTCCATGTGCAATGAGCCTTGGCTCATGATAATTCCATGTTAAGTGTTTTTGGCACATTCCCATGTTATGATTATCATTCTTTATCATGAATTTATGTTTATGCTTCTATTGTGCTCTATTGATATTCCCATTTTCTAACATGTATTGTATTCCTCATGTTATTCCAGGGTTATTCCCTTTACTGGGCTTTATAGCTCACCCTTTTCTTATGAATGTCCTCAGGTTATCCCCTACAATGGTAAGTACGAGGGAATGTAGTGGTCATGTAAAGGAAGTTTTCAATTAAGATATTGTTTTTCATGTTTTAAGTTTTTATGTAATGATACTAAGCCCCAAATACACTAGACCTCTAGTTATTATATGTTGTATCAAGTGAATTTTATGTAATAAATTATGTTTAATTGTGTAATAAAAGAGTAGGGTTGTCATATTTATATTCGTGATTGTTAATGATGTATAAAATAAGGAGTTTCACATATGTTTAGGTATAATTTATTGATGATACATGTCACAAAAAAATATTAAATTTCACTGATGATCTCTCTTGGAACTAACTTTTTCAAGAAGCTAGTTAAAGGCATGCCCAACATCATCTTCCCTAGACTTTTATTGAAAGTAATTTTTGTATTTAATTATTATCATTATGAGTTTTAATATATCAATCCTTACTGGAACAAGATATATTCAACTCATGCAATTACTTTTCAACTCTTTAAATCTTTAGTGGTTGTTAGTTGGGCTACCAAATCACACAAAGTATTGTTTCAGATTGAATCTGTTTTTATATAAAATTTATTTGATAATTTCTATTTGGAGTGAAATTGAATATATCCCATGTTATCCACTGTAATTCTATTTTATGTGTTCCTCTGGGGGTCAGACCAACCGAACAACATCCAAATACAATGAAATCGTACAAAAATAGTCGTAGTGTGAATTGTTAAATGGCTGAGTAGACAAAACATTAACTAAAGATGGTGTTTTTCTGATAGGATCTAAAATTCAATATTAGAGTCATGAAACACCAAAACACAAATTTAACCATCAAATCCATAGAAAAAACTTCTGAATCACTTCAAATCTTAGGAAAACAATATTATTATTATTTATGGTCTGTACAAGAAGACAAAACATCGATTAGAGGTTCATTTTTCCTAAAATGACCAAATATGTTGTTTTTAAAGGTTTGAAAATAATAGTGATGTGAATTATGAAATGGTTGAGTAGATAGTATGTAAATTAGAGGTGTTCTTTGACCGTGACGATGGAAAATGTACTTTTAGTGTCATAAAACACAAAAAAGGTCATTTATTGGCCAGATGCATAGAAAACAGCCTCTGAAAGGCATGAAATCATAGGAAAGCTGTATTATTTTTATTTTTGACATGTATGAGGAGAAAAAATGTAAATTGGATATGCATTCTACTAATAATGACTGAATGTCTGGTTTTTAATGATTTGAATCCCTTTAAGAAGGTGTGTTCAGGGTTCAAAACCAACCAAACGACATCTAAATGCCATAAAATCATGAGACAGAAACCATAGTTTTAATTGTTTAATGTTTTAGTATATGAAACATCAATTCGAGATGGATTTTTCTTATAAGGACCAAATACACACTTTTAGTGTCGTAAAACACCGAAACATGTGTTTAATGGTTAGATGCATAGAAAACAACCACAAAATGACTGGAAATCATAGAAAACTATGTTACTATTATTTTTTATGTATCAAAGCATATTAAACATCATTTGTATGTGTGGTCTATGTGGAATGACTGAATATGTGGTTTTTAAAGATTTGACGCCATTTAAGAAGGTGCGTCTGGGGGTTAAAACCAGTCAAATGACCTCTAAATGCCATTAAATCAGACGAAAATTACTGTGGAGTGATTTTTGAAATGGTTGAGTAGGAATAATGTCAATTTGAGCTGGAATATTCCTAATAGGACCAAAAACTCACTTTTGGTATCATAAAACCCCAAAATGCTCATTTAATGGTCAAATACATAGAAAACGACCTTGGAATGGCTTGAAATCATAGGAAAACCATCTTATTAATATTTTGGACATGTAAGAGTAGATAACACATCAATCAGACATCTATTCTTTGAAGGAAGACTGAATATGTCATTTTTAAAGTTTGAAACCCTTTAAAAAGCTGCATCTAGTGGTCTAAACTTGTTGAATGACCTCCAAATGCTATAAAATCAGAAAAAACAACTATAGAGTGACTTTTAAAATTATTAAGTAGACAGAACATCAATCTGAGCCAGTGTTTGTTCAAGAGGGACAAAAATGCACTTTTAGTGTCATAAAACACCAAAATGTGCATTTAACTATCAAATCGATAGAAAAAAACCTCATAAAAACATGAAATCTCGAGAAACCGTCTTATTTTTATTCTTGAAATGTAAGAGTAGATAACACATCAATAAGACTTGTGGTCTGTCTAGAAAGATTGAATATGCGATTTTTAAAGGTTTGAAACCCTTTAAAAGCATGGAAGGGTCAAAACCCACTGAACATCCTCCAAATGAGGTGAAATTAGACTAGAAAAACTATTGAGTTAATTTTAAAATTCTTGAGCATATTGTGTGTCAATCAGAGGTATCGTTTGTACGGGATGGCGAAAAACACTCTTTTAGTGATATAAATACCAAAACATGCGTTTAACCGTCATATATATAGAAAATGTTCTCATAATGATTTTAAATCATAGTAAAACAATATTTTTTTTACTAATCATGATGTTTATTAGGAGATGGAATGTAAATTGGATGTGAGATCTACCCAAAACTACTGAATATGCGATCTTAAAATGTTTTACACCCTTTCAAAAGGTGCATTTGGGAGTCGAAACCAACCGAATGACATTATATTTCCATGAAATAAGAAGAAAAAAATTTAGAGTGAATTTTGAAATGGTTGAGTATATAGAACATCAATCTAAGGTGTCGTTTTCTGGAGATGATTAAAAACTCACTTTTAATGCCATAAAGCACCAAAACATTCATTTCACAGTTAAATCCATAGAAAATGATCTCATAATGACATGAAATAATAGGAAACCCATTTATTATTATTTTTGAAGTGTATGAGGAGATTAAATCTCAATCTAATGTGTGTTCTTCCCAGAACGACTGGATATGTGGGTTTAAAGATTTGAAGCCCATTAAAAAGGTGTGTTCGGGGGTCAAAACCAATCGAACATAATCTAAATGTTGTGAAATCAAAAGAACACAATTGTAGTGTGAATTATGAAATGTTTGAGTTGATGTGATATCATTCCGAGTTGGAAATATTCTAAGAGGACCAAAAACTCACTTTTAGTGTCATAAAACACCAAAACACGCATTTAATGGTCAGATCCTTTAATAATGACCTCAGAAAGAATTTAAATCATTGGGAAACCATCTTATTATTATTCATGATGTGTAAGATCAAATGACACATCCATAAAATGTTTGGTCTGCATGAAATAACTAAATATGTTGTTTTTAAAGATTTGGCACCCTTTGAAAAGGTGCATCTGAGGGCCAAAACCAACCGAATGCCTTTTGAACATTATGAAATTAGAGGAAAAAATTTGTGGAGTGAATTTTGAAATGTTTGAGTAGACGGTATGTCAATCGGAGGTGTTTTTTGACCACAATGATGGAAAACACACTTTTAGTGTCACAAAACACCAAAAATGGCATTTAACGATCAAATTCATAGAAAAAGACCTAAAAATGACATGAAATCATAGGAATACTATATTTTTATCTATGATATGAATGAGGAGACAAAACATCAATCAGACATGAATTTTTCTTAAAACGACTGAATGCATAGTTTTTAAAGATTTGATGCCCTTTAAAAAGGTGTGTTCAGGGGTTAGAACCAATGAAAAAACATCTAAATTCTATGAAATTAAATGAAAACAACCTTATCCTATGTTTTCAAAAGGTTGAGTAGAAAATATTTTAATCTGAGCTGGTGCTTTCCCTGGAGGACCAAAAATGTACTTTTAATGTAATAAAACACCAAAACACACATTTGATGGTCATATCCATAGAAAATGACTCGTAATTAATTAAAATCATAGTAAAAGCATCTTATTATTATTCATGATGTGTAAGAGTAGACACTAAGTCAATACTACATGCGGTCTATGCAGAACGATCGAATATGTGGTTTTTAAAGCATTTACTCCTTTTAAAAAGGTATGTATGGGGGTCAACACGAGTCGAACAACCTAAAAATTCCATGAAATTAGATAACAACAACAATAAATATGAAGTTAATTTTGAAATTATTGAGTAGAAATAACATCAATCAGACCTGAAAATTTCCCAAGAGGACCGAAAAATAACTTTTAGTGTCATAAAACACCAAAATGAGAGTTTAACGGTCAAATCCATCGAAAAGGTCCTCATAATGACTTTAAATCATAGAAAACCCATATTATTATTTTTCAGGACATGTAAGAGTAGACAACTCATCAATCAGATGTGTTGTCTATAGATAATGACTAAATATGTTGTTTCTAAATATTTGATTCCCTTTAAAAAGGTGTGTTCGGGGGTCAAAACCATACAAATGACATTACAATTCCATGAAATCAGATGAAAACAACTATGGATTGATTTGTGAAATTATCGAGTTGATGATGCATGTAAAGACCCTAACCCCAGTAGCCTAGAACCGATGACTTATTTTATTACATTAGTACTACGAACAAACATTCACATCCCAAAGGACCAAATATTTTAGAAGATTTGGAAGAGTATATACAAACATAAGTATTTGATTACAACATTAAATGAAATAAAAAATATAAACTCTATTTGAAACACCTATAAAATCCTAGATTATCCCTGTAAGTCATTCATAATAAACATCATCACATCCTGGGGGAAAATAAAAAATAAGAAAGGGGTGAACTCAAATGCTCAGTAAGGGTACATAATACTATGGAAGCTATCATTAATAATCATAAATAAGAAGGAAATGTTAATAACTAAAAACATTCCATTAAAATATAATCTTGATCCTAATATGATAGGAATGAATGATTATTAAATAATTATATATAAATAATCATATGAGAATGAATGTTAACCATGAATATTATAATAGTTTAATAATAACATGGATTACCAATTACTAATATCATAATGAAGAAATTCATAATGTTGTACATCTGAATCATACCATCGAGACCTTGGACAAGACATCTGAAAAGAAATGGTTAGGACCTCATCCTAATTCATCTTTTAAAAATAAATGGGCAAGGCCTCGACCAAGTCCATATCTGGTTTGTCCCATGAGACTTACTAATTCATCAAGGGGATATAGTAGGCCACATCCATTAATTATAGATTCCAATGAATTATTAATATAAATGGGGGTGAAACATAAAAAATATATACATATGAACTGTAAATAACTTTTCCCAGTCAGTAAACATAATCACAAACGATTTTGAGTAATATGGTGAATGATATCAAGACATCGCATCCACAATCAAGCTGATCATAAACTATTTAATATAATATGGTAGATGATATCATAAAATATTAGTCCCAATTAAGAATATTATTCAATATAGGGTGTTGAAATAGATGAAAATACTCTAATAAAATCATCAAGGAATTCTTGAGAGAAATACCTATTTTTATTTTGCAAAGAAGATTTTTTTGGAAAAATCATTTGTATTTGTCATAAAATCATATTGTAAACATTTATATCCTAGAATGGAAAATTCAAGGATAATGAAATTATGCTTTAGGCATAAATGATGTACAACTGAAGTGAAACATGTAAAAATATTTTTTATGAAATTTTAGAAACAAGCCACTTGAGCGCGGTTTAAGAGAAAAAAAAGTAGTTAAAAAAGACAAAAGATTATTTATTTACATAAAACCAGAAAAAAGATAAGATAGTTTTTTATGATAAAAATATTGATTTTATAAAAATATTTTTATCCTAAAATAGATTATATTTTACTTGAAAATTGGTAAGAAATTGGGAAGTACCCTTTATTTGGGATTGCTTATCAGGAGGAATTGAAAAGTAAACATTATAAAACATGTATTTCTCATAAAAAAGATAAACTAATCTAGAACCAAGATTTTGGGACAAATTAAAATAATTTAGAATAAATATATAAAAAAATAATTACATTGGGTTATAGAGAGAGAAAGTGTAACCCAAATGAAAAATGGAGGATCAGGGAGAATCCCTTACCACTTTTCTAATAGTCAAAATGTATGCCCATTCAAATTAATGACCATCAAATAAAACATTTGAATACAATTATTACTGATCAATATATGATATTATATATCAAATATAAGTATATATACACCACACAAAATATATATTGGTTAACAAGGCATATCTCACAGAAATAAAGCTGAGATGAGAAAACCCTTACCTTATGTTTGAAAGTGTTTTTGCACTTGTAGTTAATATCTTGCATAATAAAATTATTAAACTAATAACCTATTTAAAATGTATTTGATTTTTTATAATTTTATTAAGTTCTTTTATGGCCTTTTTTATGAGTTATAAGAGTCAATCTCGTCGTTTGAGAATGTTTGTTTCCTTGGTTTTCATGATTGGTTTACTTAAATACAAGTTCAAAAGAGAATGTAAAATAGAAATAGTTATCCAGAATTAAAGTTTTATGTTGTTAATGAAATTACAAGTGATATAATGGTCTTATATATCATTTTTCATATATTATGATGATTCATTATATAAATCATTAATTATAACCATTTAGATTATTTTGGAGTTTTTTCTTCATCAAAAACTAGTTTTTTTGTATGAAGTAAACTTTTATATATCTAGTAGATATATAACATTAAATATGTTTTATAACATGTATTAATGTCTTTTATAACCATAAAAATGGTTTTATGACCATCCTTGAAGGTGGAATTAAAAAATGAAAACTCATCATCCACAAAGGTGGTAAATTGGCAACTAACAGATGCTATTTTCATCTTTAGAATAAAAAGGGAAAGAGAAGAGAATTGATGGTTGATATACAATTAACAAAATAAAATTATATTATATAAAAGATATTTGAGTTATCATGTCTCTTGGGATAGGGTAGGTGAGGTAAGGATAATAAAAAAGAAAAAATATTGAAAGAGAGAGAGACAAGGTTTTACCTCTTGAGTGTCACCTCCTTGAGAACCTCCTTAAGGGACTTTGAGATGGTCTATTGGTGATACCAGAAAGACCAAAACATGTGGTAGGGGTTTGGGAGAGTAAATGGATAAAATATAAGTAATATTAATGTCTTTTTAGGTGTGAGGAAAAGGGGTGGTATTTAGAGTGGAGGATATGGGTATTTTTTTATTATTTTATTCATTAGTTTATTATTTTGGCTCCATACTATGAATAATGTTGATTCTTATAACTAAATAATATAACTAGTGCATGTTATTTTGAACCAATGTGTTCTTACCTCAACCATACATCATCCATGAATCAATAATTTAATTATTTACTTATAATTTTAAATACTCTTAATTATTGTATTTTTCTATTCACTAAAAATTCAACTATTTCGGAAAAATCCAAAAAATTTACCCTAACCATTTTTTAAACTGTAAAATTAAAAATGGGCTCCATTATATGGAAATAATTCCCTAAATATTAGAAATTTAATTTTTAGTCAAAATTATTATTTATTTGAAAAATACTATTTTTAAAATTATAAATGATTTTACGACACTTTTAAAATTTTTACTAAGGTACTATAAAATTATATTATAATCATAAAAAAACAAAATATTAATTTATGAATCAATTTTGTGATTTTTTTCTTTTAAGTAATTATATTAATTATAAAATTTTAAATATACATTTATGCTTTATAGAAATACCAACACTTAATTTTTCACTTCTAATTTTTTTTTTTACATATTTCATGATATAAATATAACATATTTTTATTTATAATATAGCAAAATTTTATTTCCACATTTATAGTTTTGGTTACTATTTAAATCATAAATAGAATATTAATATAGTGAAAATGAATGTTTTATAAAAATTAGGATTTTCCACTATTCACGAGAAAATATATATTTTCATAAAAATACCAAAATTTTACACTAAAATAATTTTAAAATTCAGATATTAAAAATGAAGTTTATTCTTTCAATAAAATTTATAAAAGTGTCAATATTTAGTTTTTAAAAATGTATTCCATTAAAATTTGATAAAATTTATTTTAGAAAATACATCTTTTATGCATAAAATTGGATTTATTCTTATTTTAAGCCTGTCAAACATAATTATTGAATTAAAAAATATTTGATGGAATATGTAATATATAAATTTCATTAAGATATTTCAAAAACAGTGATTAATTTAAGATAAAATTCCATTGTTCTCATAATTTTTTTTTATAAAAATACATCCTTTATATTGAATTGGATTTTATTTTCATTTATAATTAATTGGTAACCAATGCATTCATTTTATAAACATGTTTAAACTATATTTTCATAATTTAATTAATCCCTTTTATTACCACCATTCCAATGACTAGGTCATAATAATAATATTTAATCAATTGTTTAAGCTCAGTGTTCTATAAAATGTAAGCTATCGAAGAAATTTAATTTTAAAAGGAGACATAACATAAAATATTGAGGTGTTATAGTACATCCATCAGAGGTGTTGTTTGACCAGGATGATAGAAAACACACTTTTAGTGTCATAAAACACCAAAACGTGTTTTTAACAGTCAGATGCATAGAAAACAAACTCAGAATGACATGAAATCATAGGACAACCGACTTATTATTATTTATGATGTGTGAAAGCATAAGGAATGTCAATTGGACGTTTGGTTTTCTCGAAACAATATAATAATCCATTTTAAATTTTTAAAAAATGACTCTAAATTATTAATACATTTTCAAAATCAAATAGCATCGATCTGTTGTACTAAGATTTAATTAAAATATTGTATTTCATTTCTATTATTATATGGGATATTTTTTCTATACTAGTTATTTAATTAAATTTTATCATGTAGTTTTATTTGATGATGGGTGTGGAGCTTGGATGATTTTGAGGAAAAGAGATTTATGTGCCATGGTTTTAGATATTTTGGAAATATTTTTTGTATTATTGAAAAATAGTGTTTTTTTAAGTTTTCCATGAAATTTTCCTAAAAAAACAATATAACCAATAGTTACCACCTAATGGAGGTCGCTATGGGTCTTGGTTAGCTAGTCTATAGAGACCTCTATTTAAATGTTTCTATAGTTTATTCCAAAGGAGGCTATAGTGATCGCCAAACGGCAGTTGCTATAGTCCAACTCAGCATGGTCTATAATTACTGTTGTTTTGCGGTTACTATAGGTGATACCAATCTCATCTATAGTGTCTACCAAATAGTAGATTCTATAGGTAACAATAAAGGTCCTAAAGCATCTATCGTTTGTGGATTATCGGTGGCCACTATAGGCCTTTATCAATACCTTTCGGTGGTTTCTAAAAGCCTTTTTTTTCTATTAGTGAATGTTAGAGAAGAACAACAATAACCCAAATATTTAAGTCTTTTGGTCCTGTGGGGACCTACATGCATGAAAATAACACCACCCAGTACATGAATATCTTATTAAGCTCAAAATAACTGAATTATATAGGTGAAAACCAACAAGAGAATAAATCAAGAGCAAGAAAATACAAGATTTAAATTTTCAAATTAAACGAAACTAAACAAAAGGTTACACTTACAGTTCTAGAGTTTTAATGAACTTCAGTAGTCCTGATCTCTTTAAGCTGATGTGGGTGCATGGAACACACATGGAACTTAGGACTCCTTCTCTCATAAGTCTGGAACTATAGTGTTGAAGGTAACACTTTATCGACTGAGGAAGGGAGTCACCTCCACCTGAATTTGACCACGAGGCGAAGTTGAGGGAGGACGGAAAACCTTTACAGAAGCTCCAATGATGTAGAGAGGAAATGGTGAGATAGGGTTTACCCAATGTAAATCAAGATCCATGCTAGGATATAAGGTAGAATGAACCATAGCTGAAGTGACTGAGTGTAGGGGTGACCAATTCCCCTAACATCAGGATGCTTTCCTCGAACAGAACGACCAACCAAACTATGCCATGAGGTAATGCAAAACAAAATTACAGCGGTGTAGTAAAAAATGTGCATAGGTGGAAAATCCATATTCAAAGGGTGGCACAAATAATCAATTCCCAGCAAACAAAACAACAGCAGATCACTAGGGTGTGCAGGCGCATGTGAGAAGTAGGCTAGCAAAAGGCCATGGCTCACACAAAGAGGTCCACATAGATAAAACACAACCTAGGTAGAAAAGGCCCATAAATATGTATATATTATTTAGTATTGAAAAAAAATAATTTTGCATGAATGGTTTATCAAACAAAAAAAATAATGAAATTTATCGATTTAAACAAGGTATAATTTTAAGATGAAAAAAACTAAATGAATACCAAATTTCATAAATCTCCACCATTTTCAATTAAATTTGGAATTGTTATTAGACCTATAGATATATAATTGGAACCATGTTTAAACTATCTAAATAAAATTTAATTTATATAATTTTATAGCATTAGTAAAACTATCATCCAAGTTATCATCAGTGTGTATCTTATTGACACACATGGTTCCAGATTCTACAACATATCTAATATAATGAATTCAAATATCAATCTGTTTTGATTTACCATGACACACTAAATTTATGTAAAAATTATGTGTTGAGTGACTATCATAAAATACATTAATAATATAATTATACAGTTTCAGTTTAGAAGAAAAACCCTTCAACCATAAGGCTTATTTCACTACCTCGTTCAAGGTAATATACTCAGATTACATAGTTGAAAGAGAAACCTGAGACTGTAAGTTTCATTTCCCAGAAATGGGACCACCACAGGTAGTGATCACATAACCAATAAAGTATTTTATGTTGTCAATGTTACCTATATATTCATCATCTACATATCCAACAAGAATTTTAGAAGTGTCAACATTTTTACCATAACACAGAGACATATTAGAGCTACGTGAGAGATATCTAAGAATCCACTTAAGGTATTTCCAATTTGGATTACTAGGTGTGGAAATAAATATTATAGGAGTGAATATTATATAGGAAATATTAGGTCTAGTGAAAATCATTGAACACATAATTCTACCAACAATAGTAGCCTAAAAAATTTTAGACATAACCTATGCATCATCAATAGTTGTGGGTGCCTGTGTTAAAGAGAGTTTAAAGTTCTTTCCAAGTGTTATATTAATAGTTTTGAGATATTTAAACATATTTCACTTGAGAATCATTAAAACATAAGTATTCTAAGAAAGATCAATAAGTTTATTAGGTTTATCTCTAATTATTTTAACACCAAATATTTTCTTATATGTACCTAAGTATTTCATTTCAAACTTTAATTGTGATTTGACAACAATGATAAGACTCATATTATTACCAATGATAAGAATTTTATCGATATAAAGAAGTAGATAAACCATAAAATTCTTAGTTGATTTAAAATAAACATATGAATCATATTTACTACTTGTAAATTAGTTATCTAGCATAAATGAATCAAATTTCATATACCACTTCCTAGAGGAATATTTCAAAAACAACATCAAATTTTTTAACAATAACACTTGATTCAGTTAAAATCCATTAGAATAACCATCATGAGGTTTCATATAAAGCTTATCATTTAAATCACCATTTAAAAAATTAGTTTAACATCCAATTATTCAATATGTAGATCACTATAGGCAACAAAATAACGAAATATCCAAATATAAGAATGATTAATAATAGGTTAAAAAATTTTGTATGATCAATACCTACTCTTTGGAAAAATCCTTAGAAACTAACTATTATTTTTATTTGATTTTATTTCCCTCAGTGTAGTAGATTTTTCTCTTATAAATCCACTTTCAACCAATAAACTAATTATTGGGTGGTTAATTAACAATAGACCAAGTGTGATTCTTTCTTAGAGAGTGTATTTCTTCATCCATGGAAAATACACACTACTTTGAGTATTTTTCACTTAAGTCTTGCTTATAGGTTTGAGGTTCATAATTTATGAGATTCTAGGCTACATGAAAGTCATAAGATGTCATATCATATTGGATGAACTAAGCCGGAGGTATTGACATCATCATTTATCTATCCTGGATTAGTTGGTACTCTCTATTATCAATAGGATTTTCTGATTCAGAATCTATAAAAGAACTAGACTCAAAATCAAACTCAATATTGGGATGAGGTATAGGTGAAATAGTCTGAATAACAACCTCAAAATGAGTGGGGGAATCATTTTCATCACTCTGTTCTAAGGCTGTTTCATGGATTTCAGATGTGGAGAACTTGGTTTTAGTAAAATAGGACTTATGGAAGACTACATCCCTACTAATAATACTTTTTGGTAACCTGGTTTATCTACACAATGTTTATACCCCTTAACACCCTCGAGATACCAAATTATAATGCATTTGAGAGATCTTGGTCCTATTTTATCAGTTTTGACATGTGCATATATTGTAGAACCAAATACTCTTAAATAGGTATAGGGGGGAGGCTTACCATTCCACAATTCTTCATGTGTTTTGAATTGATTAGCAGAAGAGGGACACCTATTAATCAAGTAAATAGCATCACTAACAGCCTCTTTATTGAAGTATTTGTGGAGGATTGATCATGAAATCATGCTTCATACTCTTTCAAGGATTTTTCTATTCATTCTTTCTGCTAAGATACTTTGTTGGATAGTTTCCATAACTATTCAATGTCTTTAAATACCTTTATCTTCACAATATAAAATTAATTGAGTGGATATGTATTCTAACCTAGTATCTTCTCTCATAGTTATAATTTTCTTCCCAATTTGGTTTTCAACTAATGATTTTAAAGTTTTAAAATTTTATAAAACATTATATCTACTTTTTAGAATGTAAATATAGACTATTTTAAAAAATTAATCAATGAAGGTGAAAACATAAGAGCCTCCAACATGGGAGGTAGTCCAAGATGGACCCTATAGGTCATAATGAATGTATTCAAGGGTGATGGAAACATAAAAATAGGACCAATTAAAGGTTACCATCTTGGAATTTCCCATCACAAAATCTTCACAAAATGGAAGATTAGTTGGTGTGATGTCACTCAACAACCCTTTCTTGTTGAGTTCTTCAAGGCCCTTGAAGCTTATATTCCCCAATCCTTTATACCAAATCATATTATAATTAGTGTTGGTGGAAAGGACACTACCCAATTTCCTTGAATGGTTATTTCTATTCAAGACACACAACCCATTAATTAGAGACACCATTACAATGGTTTTGGATCCTTTAGAGATTTTAAGGAAACCTATTTTAGATCTAAAAGTGATCCCATTTTGATCTATAACTCCTAAGGAAACTAGGTATCCTTAAAGGTTGGGAACCAGGTGAACATCAAGTAAGGTGATGATAGAATGATCTTCTAGTAAAAAAAACAAAACATCTAATATCAACCTTACACATATTATTATTTCCTAATAAGAAATCTTCTTCTACTCTTTCAACTAATTCTAGGAATGAATCTCTAGAGGGATACATGAGAAAGGAACAACCTAAATCTATGACCTACTCTTGATTGAGTGAATGGCTAGATGCATTATATAATTTAGAAGTGTCATAACCTGAGTCAACTAGATGGTACTGGTCAGTGTTCAGTTTGGAATCTAACTCATGTTTTATTTTCATACATTCAGGCTTAATATGCCCAGGCTTACCAAAATGGAATTAAGTGACTCTCCTTTCCACAGAACTAGGACTAGGTTTAGGTTCTTTATTGTTCTTGATTTTTTATTTAGTATAATCTTTCTTATTATCTTTTTAGTGAGTTATCCCACTATAGAATAAGATCACTCCCTCACCTTTGATTTTTGGTTTATGTTTTGTTTTTTAGAAAGAAGGGATGACTTGGCCTCTTCAATAGTCAATGAGTCTCAACCACACAACATCGTCTCAACTAAAGTGTTGTAAGTATTATCTAGAGAAATTTGTATGATAATTGATTGATCATCATCATTAAGAGTGACATAAATGTTGGATAAATCTAACATAACCATGTTAAATGCAGCAGGATGGGGTTTAGTAGAACTATATGGTTTTATTTTAAATGTAAACATGCGATGTTTTTTATAAATCCTACCAACCAATGAATGAGTCATGTATAATTTCACTATATTAACCCAAATACTCATAGAAATAGAATCGTAAGAAACTTCTCTTATAACATTATCACCTAATGAAGGTGGTAAGGAGCTATGTGCATTAACTAACACATCAGGGGATACCTCTATATATTTAGTAGCGGAATGTACGATTTCATTTACAGTAATAATAGGTTTATTAGTCCCACAAAGGGAATAAACTAGGAACTTCCATAAAACTAGGTATCTCATCTTAATTTTCTATAGGATAAATTCATTATTACCATAAAATTTCTCAAATTAATATATCTATAAATACCCGAAAATCCTATGGAATTGTTTTTCTTAAATACATGGGAATTTTACGAGTCCGCAGTCTCTGAAGGCGCCCGATTCCGAGGCCTGGTGTGCCCTGAATCAATTTCTGAAGTTTTGTTCGGGTACATTAAGTAAACGTACATGAAGGATTTTATATCTTTTGAACCAGTGCTCATAATACAAATCTGAGGGCACCGTTGAACTCGCAGTGCCGATATTCGCTTAAGGAGGCCCTTACCGCAGTTGCGTTTCAACGCGAATGGAAGTTAAAAATTGGGGTTTCTAATTAAAATTAAAAATTAACTAAAAATGTGGGTGTAAAAAAAAATTATTTGAAAGGTGGTTAAAGTACCTAAGTGGAGGTTATGGGTGGGTCACACCACACCCTAACCTCCCTTGGGAGGATATAACTAGGGGTGGGGCCCACTAGTTTAAACTCCCCTTAAACCCCCCATGTAACTCTTAATTAAATTGAAGAGGGTCTCTTAAGCTTCCCTTTACCACTTTTAAACCCCTTAAACTCTTGGACTTCTCCTTTATGGTGCCAACACATTGAATTAATGTTTTAATTAATTTTTTTGTGTGTTTGATTTATTTTTAATTGATTATGCCAATATAATAATATGCGATATACTATTATGGTGGAAGTGGGAGTAATTTGGACTGGTTTGGGAGAATTTGGAGGAACTCTTAGAGGAATAATACCCTCTCGACGAAGAACACCATTTTCCACCGAATAACGATGACGCGACTTATTTGTTTCCAATTGGGGTAAGAAAAGGAAGACACCACCCACAAAGAACGCCACCAAAGACAATGTCATTTCCTCTAACGTTGATGGAATGACATCCGTCTTCTGCGACGCCGTCTTCCACGACTTTGACAACGTACCTTGAATCAAGTTAGGGGTTACTTTATTGTTTGATTCTACCCTTCGTTCTACATTGTTAAATTGGTGGAATGATGTACCGAGTGATATCATATGATGAGGGCGGTTCGGGCCGCAAGAACAACGCCCGAGCCTCCCCTTTTTTGCTTCCATTTGATGATGAAAGAGGCGGAGCCAAAAGCACGCGGCACCATCGCACCGCGCCGGAGAATAACCGTGGCCAGGAGGACCGCGACGGTGGAGGAAGAGGAACCACAGCTAGGAGGGCCGCGACAGATGAAGAGGCACGACGCTGTCATGTCACGCAGTGGAGCTGAAGGTCGCGGCCAGGCCGGGCCGCGGCAGTGGAGGATCGGCGCCGTCATGCCGGCCGCATGGAGGGGGAGGACACGGCCGACATCGATGGGATGCTCGGCCGAACTGAACGGGCTGGCCTCCTGCTGGCCGGGCTGAAAAACCGTGGTGCCCTAAGGCGCTGTGTGGAGGAGGACTGCGGCCCGCAACCATGTGACACTCTACTGGGTGAACCGGTCGGCCACCTGCCTGCCGAGCTGGTGGACCGAAGCCCCCGGAGGCGCTGTGCAGAGGAGAACCATGACCCGCTGTGTGGGCCGTGTGTGCGGGGAAGAACTGGCCGGCTACAGTCGGCCGTGCAGGGAGAGGCGGTACCGTCGGGAAAACTGAACCGGACCGCAGTATAGGCAGGGTCCGCAGGTGGGACATGCCCCACCGGGCCAGGCCGACGCCCTAGTCGGGTCAGACCTGCCAAGCCGAGTCGGGCTGACCCGCCAGCCCACTGGGCTTGACGGGTCGGGCCCAACTCTGCTTGAATGTGAATATCTCTTAGACCGCGCGGTCGATCGACGCACTGTCTGCGGTACTGGGACCATCGCAATGAGGCGGTCCTTTTGTGATACTCTAATTGAGTTTTGGAAAAATTTGTAAAATGGCCGGCTTTGGAATGAGTGTAAATTCTACTGGGCCCCTAGAACGGAAATGCCAATATCTCTCAAACCGGGCGTCCGATTGACGTGCCGTCTGTCACGTTGGGTTCCTTATGATGAGACTGAATGTCGGGATACATCAACTCAGGACCTAGGTATAGTTTATGTATTGAGACTTTACTCGAGAAGCGGACCCTCTTGGAATTGAGCATGATGTGTGCGAGAACCCTAGAGCTGGCTGCGACGACTACTATACCGGAATCCTACGTGGGTTCGACATCGATGAATACTCTTCCAAAATCCTACATGGGTCCGACAGTGATGACTACTGTACCGGAATCCTATGTGGGTTTGATTTTGATGCTACTGTACCAGGATCCTCTGTGGGTCCGACAGTTTTGCCATCTATTCCTGTATCCTGTGTGGGTCCGACAGAGTAGCTGGTCCTGTATCCTGTGTGGGTCCGGCAGCTTAGCTGGTCCTGTATCCTATGTGGGTCTGACAACTTAGATGAATCAGTGACTACATCTGATCATCTCTATCACTCTTTGAATGTTTTATACCTGTGTGAGCTGAGTCATGTCTCTCAACCATTATGATCGTGGTGATTGACTTTACTTACTATGTGGAATGGGTTGTGTTTGGGCTCGAGAGTTGGAGCCGGACTGTGACAGGTAACTTAAGTATATGTATGGGCATATAACTAATTAGGGTTGGTTGATACTTCGTGTTTATATCTTTCTTATTTGGTTTATCCTTCGTGGATTCTAGGAGACCTTCAGGGGTCTCAGGGTCTCTACTGAGTATCGTTATACTCACCCCTGCACGAGCTATGCCTGCACATCATTGTGTTGGTTTCAGACGACAGATAACACTAATCGAGACATAGAGTTGTAGAGTTTGATGGTACCCAGAGGTGGAAAACTTGGAAAGTCATACACGGAGCGGATGGACGAGCCTAGGGTTCTGAGGAGGCCATTTGTACCCACCCTTCAGGTGGGATTCTCAGAGTACGACTCAGTAGTTGTTGTTTACCTTTCTGCAGTTGTACTTACTTTTCAGTTTTTGTACTTTACTATTTGGGCTTGTATTTCCGACCCCTTTCCTTTCAGAGATTTCTTTTGTATATAGTTTTACTTAGTGTTTACTTCCATTTGCGTACTCGGATTCTTGTGTTAAGGCTATGTGTGTGTACAGGTTAAAGGCAATGCCTTCCATTTTTATAGGGATTGTGACTTTGGTGCTAGTCTACAGCCCTTGGCCTATGGAAGGAGGGCTTGGGGTAGTCACCGCACGGGCCCCCAGGATAGGTCGTGACAAATTTATATCAGAGGAGTCAGTTCTACCACAAAACATAGACTCTGATTCTTTTAATAGCAATAGTGTTAAGTGTTTTGGGTGTGGTTCTCAGTTTAGGGAAACCAGTGTTGGTGCGGTGGCTGACGTATCAATACACTAGGACTCTTACTTCTGATTTCTGACTCAGTTCACGAAAACACTGATTGCATGTGTGTTTCCTTTGAAAAAGTTTTCTTCATGATTAGTTTTTCTCAGCTCACCATGTATAGTGTTTTAACCGTGGCACACCTATTTCTTTTCAGGATGGCCCTATGAAGTTATCCATCTAGGGTTCCGAGTTTCGTACGAGATGGTAGCCCAACGAGCAATGAGGCCTTAGTGCAGGGCCCCATCACAGCAGAGGTACTAGTGGTACCACTACCCACTGGGCCACCAATAACACCAGATCTAGCATTAGAGATTAGATGCCACCTGAGTGCATTGCATGAGTTCCAACGCCAGAGGCCGCTCAGGTTCCGGGGAGAGACGGACCCACAGGTAGTTGAGGATTGACTGGAATCTATCGTGAGAGTTTTCATATTGGTAGGGACACCATCCGACCTCATGGTGATCCTTACCACGAGTCTCCTACATGCAGCAACAGACAGATGGTGGAGCCAGATGCTCTAGGTGCATTATGAGGAATCATTACTCTGGACAGACTTCGAGAGTCTCTTCCGCACAGAGTTTGTTCCAGACACCCTTTTTGTGGTGCGGATTCAGGAGTTACTTCATCTAAAGTAGGGCAGCATGACAGTAGCTCAGTACTCAGTGAGGTTCACTGACCTCTCGCTCTACTCCACGGATATGGTACGCGACCCATTATTTAGGGCCCGGACCATCGAGCAGTGACTTAGGCATGAGATCAGGGCTTCGATGATTCCCCTCAGCATTCCGACGTAGGCGTGGGTGCTAGAGAGAGCTATTCTAGTGGAGATTTGTCTCGCTGAGCAGTCACTAGCGGTGAGACCCACCACAGGGCGACACCAAGCAGAGTCTTGTGCTGCTGGTAGTAGAAAGATGACGCAAAGGTCGAAGTGGACTAGGCCATCAGGTGGGTGACCCCAGGATACAGGTTTGGTTGTGCGGGGCACACGAGACAGATCCAGATATACAAGGATCATGCAGTTTTATGCATTCGGCGGGTAGGGTAACATGGATCGAGACTGCCCGACTCGCCATGAAGAGGAGAAGAAGACAATAGAGGGACCTCCCAGGCAGAGGAAGTGGTTCGACCGTGGAGGTCCGCCAGGAGTAGGCAGACATGGAAGAGGAGCTGGTCGAGCAGCGGGTGGTGGATGACGCTTCAAGACTCTACCACCACCACCACTAGGAGGTCCACCCCGACCACATAGAGCTGGCGGACAGAGGTGGGCTCATCTCCAGGCAGTCAAGGCCTATGACCACGGCACACCTGATATGATTCGAGGTACTATCTGTGTCTACTCCACCCTTGATGCAGTACTTATATACATATGTGTGAGTCATTGTTATATTTCCACTGCCCTCGTTCGGAGTTCGATGATTCCAATGGTGCTGATGGCTCGATCCTTATGGTTAGAGACTCCTACGGGAGTAGTCTCAAAGATTACGCACTGTTGCCAGAAGTGTGAGCTTAATCTAGGAGGCAAGAGTTTCAGCTGGGATCTTCTTGTAGCGGCGTCGAGGCCTTATGATGTCATTTTGTGTATGGACTGGTTATCCACAGTTCATGCTCAAATTGATTATATTAGGCGCAAAGTGAGATGTATCCATATAGATGGGACTAGGTTCACCTTCACTGGCGAGAAGGGAGCCTTTGCAGCACAGGATGGACTTACGCAGAGGAGGGGGCAGCCGATCACACATCAGTTGGCTAGTCTGATCCTCAGATCGGTTGATGTGCAGAGTCTGAATTTTCATGTTGTGGTGGATCAGTACACAGATGGATTTCCTAACGACATCCCAGGACTGCCTCCTCATTGAGAGGTAGAATTCTACATTGACCTGTACCCCATGATAGCACCGATATCTACACCAACATATCAAATGGCTTCAATTGGGCTTCGTGATCTGAGGGTACAACTGGAGGACTTGCAGGGGAAGGGATTTATCCGACCCAGTGTTTCACCCTGGACATCCCTGATTTTGTTCGCCAAGAAGGAGGATATGAGCTTGCGACTGTGTTTCAGCTACAGTCTCTTGAATCAGGTAACTGTGAATAACAAGTTCCCACTCCCGAGGATTGACGACCTATAACGACCCATACATTACATACATTGTTATTACTTCAGAATTGAAGCACACTTATTACAACATATAACCAAACCAAGAAAGGACCGTATAAGTATAATGTCTTTAGAAACTGGGAAACATAAACAATTGGTTCATAAAGTATCTACTTTGCCTCCCATTTATTTCATCATATCTTGAGTCCCTTTTTGGCATATTCTACTTAATAACCTTCTTCCTGACCTGGGGAAATAAAAAATACAGAAGGGTGAGCTCAAATGCTCAGTAAGGGTAAACAAAAGAAATATCAATCACATCATATACATAAGCACATAACTTTTGGAAATATTAACCTGCAAAAGAGATCATAATTTCATAACATGGGATAAGTCATAGTAGTGAAATGTAATCCCAATAATCATAACATAAAACATGAAACTTTTTGGCATACACACATAATCATAGAGAATAATTTCTTATTAGTCAAGACTCATTGCCAAGACTATCTTAGTGGACAAAGTTCATTTCTGAACCGAGTTCACTCCTCGTTTCAGTCCAGTTTCACTGAACTGGTATAACCTACCGTTCCATCCATGTCTATATCATGAGATATAAAATCCTTCCCAATGCATTGGAGGGAGATATAGGTCCCACCCATCTCATAATGATACCATTCTTATGTGTGCCACAAAATCAGAAACCATACATCATAGCATAACCCATGTAATTAAAATGGGAATCTTAAACATCGTGACATCATAAAACAATTCATATAAGATAAAGAAATTAATAAACATAATTCCATCACAACATAATAAAATCAATGTAATAATAGGGATAGAAACAGAACCCTTTATTATCTTAGATGGAAAATAATTTTGATCAAACACTTGAACTCCATTCTTGAGGAAAATATCCTTTCTACTTCAAAAACACTTTTCCTTTCTTAACATGTCATACAATTATAAATTAAAATAAGTTGATTAAAAATAAACTTGATAACTTGTAATGTAATCTTCTTGGAAATAATGTTTTAAAAATCCATTCATGCCGTAAAAGTAAAAAAAACATTCTTCATACTTTTGTCGAAAAAGTCAAAAAGTACCTCGTACGAAAAACGACAAAAGATTCCTTTCATATATTTTACTAAAAACTCACCAAAGGGTAAAATTGGATTTAAACAATTGCAGGTGGATGGAAATAATATTACATATCGAGGAAACATGGATGTGGATGATAAAATACACCCCAGTAAATGCCAAAGTAAAAACAATCTCGGATAAAAATGAGATTGTGATATTTCCCTTACCTTAGGTCCGATATACTTTGTACGTGTCCGAACCTCCTGTATAATTATTTAAATAATGTTATTGAATTATTCCAGAATCATAATTATTTTTATGATATCATATTTGGTCATATTCTTAGCTTCTTAGTAGTAATATTTCATTGCTACTTGTTATTCGGGTGTTTATAACTTTTTGTTCTTATGCGTGTTTTGACGAATAAATTCTTATTCTTCTCTTTAGGTTATAGATATCTCATTTACAAAATGGTATTAGTGTAATATATATCATATTAATTCACTTAATTCATTTATATAATCATTATGAATTGAAGATCATGTAGAACGAGTCACATCACATCGTGGAGACTGTATTCCGCACGTACACACGAGTGATGATATCGTTCCTATGATCATGGAATTGTATTGGAGTGTATGTATAATATTTAAGAATCAGTATCACTTTATAATAGTCATATATAGTCATTATTCACACCATTATACCCATCCAAGTAAGGTGGTGGTGGAAAATAGATTACACCACTGCGTGGAGACGGTATTCCATACGTACGCACGCGCGGTGATTTCTTTTTCCGTAGGATGGATAGATGGTGAAATAGGGTTGTTTCATACTTATAATAACATATCAGTATATGAGTGATACTTATGTTATTACTTCATAATGAAACAACTAAAGAAGAAGAAGTGGAAGAAGAAATAAAGATGAAAGAATCGGTAACGGACATTACCTCTTCTTTGAAGTGCTTCTTTGAGACCTTCTTTTAGGGCACTAAAATTGGTCTTTGAAGAAGACCAGGACCTCTAGGATGTCTCTAGGGAAGTGTAGAGGAGAAAGTGTCAGGGGTTGGCTTATCTTGAAGGCTCAAAGTGGTGTGAGGAAGAGAAGGCGGAGGTGCCCTTTTATAAGGGAGGAGAGGGACACCTTTGGAATAACTAAAAATATTATTTTATTATAAAGTCAAGTTCGGTTTTAAATTGATCCAAATTGATTTATTTAGAAGCTAAGGTGGGGATGGGTCGAAATACTCTTATCCAATAGAATTTAGACAAGTTTAGGTACCTATTTTAACCTTATCATTTATATTTAACATTAAGTTAAATAATTTTACTTTTACCATGTCTTCTTGTGTTCTTATACTATAAGGTTAATAAACTTACTATAAGCAGCCAAACGAACCCCAAGTTGTTTATTATTAATATATATAACCTTATCTAAGTCATTTGGCCGAACCATAGATTTTTAGGAATAAAATAACAATTACTAATATAATATTTGTTTTAAAAACTATTTTATGTCAATTTTGACACTATTTAGTAATTAATTTTTGTGAAAATCATAACAGAATGATTAGTTCGAAAAAAGTTAATTAAATCAATACAAAACATGTCATATTAATCTAGAAAAATAGTGGAATTCATAAAAAGTCTCAAATTATATTTATTTGGGTATTTATAACATCAATTATGTCAATATTTCATTAATAAGATAATTAATGCATCATCGTTGTGTCATAAATAAATTAAATTATTTAATGTCTAAAAATTACAAATAAAATACCATTATGTAGGAAAATTTTTATCATTATAATTAATATTTATAGTCATATTTATCTTATGTATAACCCCATATTAAAAATTATTTAGTTATTAAACTTCGATTTTAACTATTTTAACCCTTCTTTAAATAAATTAATAATAAATGACCTAATCTAATCCAAGTAGGCCTAAATGGTCATTTTTTATTACTAAGTTTGTTTTTGGTCGAATTACACTTGTCCAATAGAATTAGGACATGTGTTAGGGTAATAATAATATCACTGTTACCCTTAATTACCCTATTTACTTTTAACCGTGGTAAAAAAAAGTAAAAAGTTACTATTCACCAAAAATTATTTTCATCTCATTGAATCACATTTTAGTCCTTGATATTAACCGTGTCTCTCGGATTTTCGAAATTCCACTCACAGAAGCGGTAAAATTAAGTTTTATGAAAAATTCAATTTTTTTAACTACCACTTAGTGGTTTCACTATTCATAAAAAATTGAAAGTTTTCAAAAAAATACCAAAATTTCACCCAAGGCTAATTTCGATATTACGAATCCAAAAATGAAGTCCATTTTGAAAAATAAAATTTATAAAATTTCAAAAAGTGGTTATTACTATTCATAACGGCTAGTTTTAATAATATTTTAATAGTATATCGTTGTTTAGTGAAACTCGGTATTGCGTACGACGCAAGCTATCGAGGAAGCTCACGATTTCGTGTAAATCAAGACAAGAAAGTGTTGTGTGTAGAAAAAGATTACTTTGATGATTTATATAACATAAAAGTCTCAGGTGTTACACGACCTCTTTGATCAGCTCAAGGGAGCACGATTGTTCTCGAAGATAGACCTTAGGTTAGGCTATCACTGGCTCAGAGTTCGAGATGAGGATGTGCAGAAGATAGCCATCAGGTTTCGGTATGGACACTACGAGTTCTTGGTTATGCCCTTCATCATAACCAACAAACCAGAAGTGTTCATGGGTCTCATGAACAGGATCTTCCAGCCTTACCTCAATCGTTTTGTCATAGTCTTCATCAAAAACATACTGATTTACTCGACTTCTGAGGAGGAACACGCCTACCATTTGCGGGTAGTACAGGATACACTCTGAGAGCCCCAGCTTTATGGTAAGCTCTTGAAGTGCCAATTCTGGATTCGAGAGGTTCATTTCTTAGGACACGTCATCTCGAAGGTTGGAGTTGCAATGGATCCAGCAAATATCGAGGCAGTACTTTCTTGGGAGCCACCCAAGAGTGTGATAGAGGTACAGAGTTTCCTGGGATCGGCTGGGTACTATCGTAGATTTGTTCCAGACTTCTCCAGAGTTGCAGCACCACTTTCAGCATTGACGAAGAAGGGGCAACCCTTCGTGTGGTCAGATAGATGCCAGTAGTGCTTTCAGTATCTGAGGTAGATATTGACGAGTGCGCCCATCTAGAGGCTACTAGAGGAGGGCATAGGGTACATAGTTTACTAAGACGCAGTAGGGACCAGAAATGGGTGTGTCTTGATGCAGGTGTGAGCATTGATCGCTTATGGTTCGCGGCAGTTGAGACAACACGAGCAGAACTACGCTACCCATGACCTGGATTTATCAGCATTGGTGTTTGCCTTGAAGATGTGGTGACACTATCTGATGGGCGAGCATTTTATAGTCTACTCTGACCACCAGAGTCTTAGGTACATCTTCTCACAGAAGGACCTGAACCTGAGACAGCGACGATGGCTCGAGTTCCTCCAAGACTATGAATTCGAGATAGTCTATACTCCTGGGAAGGGTAACGTTGTAGCAGATGCTCTCAGAAAGAGATTAGGCATTCAGCTTCTAGGAGAGGCCACAGAGCAGCTGGTTGTGTTGCAGAAATCCTTCGTGGATAGAGATAGAGCATCCTTTCTACAGTATCTCACAGTTACTCCTCCACTTCTTCAATGAGTCAGAGAGGAATAGAATGGGGACATTGACTGTGAGATGCGACGTGCTCAGATATCCTCATGGCAGGAACCTGATGGATTTTCTAAAGGTGGGGAGCACTTCATCATCTTTAGAGGACGTACCATGGTACCGGCTGCACTACATGAGGAGGTGGTGAGGGAGTTCCACACTTTCCCTCTAGTGGTACATCCGGGAGTGGCGAAGATGTATTAGGACCTCAGACGATAGCACTAGTTTCTAGGTATAAACAAGGAAGTAGAAGAGTTTATCTCGCGATGCCTCACTTGTCAGTAGGTGAAGGCAGAGCAACGAGTTCTAGAAGGCTTTGTTCAACCCTTAGAGGTCCTAGAGTAGAAATGGGATGGGATATCCATGGATTTTGTGATGGGGATTCCACGTACATCTTGAGTACATGATTCTATCTGGGTGATTGTCGACCAACTCACCAAGTCAGCCCACTTCCTAACGATCAGAGAGTAGGGCTCAGTAGAGATCTTGGGATTACTCTACATACAGGAGAACATACGACTTCATGGTGTGCCATAGACGATCGTCACTGATCGAGATTCTCGTTTCACTTCCCTATTATGGAAGGGGTTGCGGGAGGCTTTTGGGATGCAGCTTCCCTTGAGCACCACCTTCCATCCTCAGATGGACGGTCATACTGAGAGAACCATTCAGACTCTCGAAGACATGCTCCATGCATGTGTCCTTGACTTTGGTCACATCTGGGAGGATCAATTACCCTTGGTGGAGTTTGCGTTCAACAATAGCTACCACTCCACCATTGGGATGGCACCTTATGAGGCATTGTATGACTGACCATGTAGATCGCCTTTGTGCTGGACTAACCCAGAGGAGTCGACAATTTTAGAACCAGATATGGTGCAGGCTATGACAGAGAAGGTGTAGATCATCCAAGAGCGGAGGAAGATTTCACAGAGTAGACAGAAGTCCTATGCTGATAAGAGATAGAGACCACTGAAGTTAAAGGATGGTGACCATGTATTCCTACGAGTCTCACCTCAACGAGGTCTACGGAGATTTGGATGAGGTTGGAAGTTATCTCCGCGTTTCATCAGACCTTTTCAGGTCCTCAGTAGGGTAGGGGAGGTGGCTTACCACCAAGGCTTTCCACCTTAGTTGCATCGGGTGCACGACGTCTTCCACGTAAATCATTTGAGGAGAAATGTGCATGAACTGTCCCACATCATCGACCATGGGGAGCTAGACATCGATGACAAGGCGACTTTCATGGAGGTCCCAGTGGAGATCAAGGATCGATAGGAACAGGTCCTACGTGGACGGTTGATTCCTCTGGGGCGCATTCGCTGGCAGCACGGGATACTCTAGGAGAGCACATGGGAGCGGGAGGCTCAGATGTGTGCTCAGTACCCTCATTTGTTCCCTTAGTGTGTGTAGTAGCTTACAGGGATTTACATCCCTGAAGTGGTAAGATTTCAAAAAACCTTAAATTCTGTGGAAAATGTTTTCTTAGATACATGGGAATTTTATGAGCCTGCGGTTTCTGAGGGCGCCTGATTCCGAGGCCCAGTGTGCCCGAAATCGATTTCTGAAGTTTTGTTCAGGTACGTTCAGTAAATTTAAGTGTGGGATTTTATATCTTTTGATCCGGTGATCGAAATTGAAATCTGAGGGAACTGTTGAACTCGCATTGCCAGTATTATCTTAAGGAGGATTTTACCACAGTTGTGTTTCAACGTGAATGGAAGTTATAAATTGGGGTTTCTAATTAAAATTAAAAATTAAATAAAAATGTTTGTGTAACACATTTTTATTTGAAAGGTGGTTAAAGTCTCTATGTGGAGGTTAGGGGTGGGGCCCACCACACCCTAACCTCCCTTGTGTGGATATAACTAGGGGTGGGGCCCAATAGTTTAAACTCCCCTTAAACCCCCCATGTAACTCTCAATTAAATTGAAGTGGGTCTCTTAAGCTTACCTTAACCCCTTTTAATCCCCTTAAACTCTTGGAATTCTCATTTATGGTGCCAACACATTGAATTAATGTTTTAATTAATTGTTTTGTGTGTTTGAATTATTTTGAATTGATTATTCCAACATAATAATATGCGATATATTGTTGTGGTGGAAGTGGGAATAATTTGGCCTGGGTTGGGAAAATTGGGAGGAACTCTAGGAGGAATAATACCCTCTCGACGAAGAATGCCATTTTCCACTGAAGAATGACGACGCAACTTCTTTCTTTCCAACCAGGGAAAGAAAAGGAAGACGTCACCTACAAAGAACGCCGCCAACAACAATGTCATTTCCTCCGATGTTGACAGAACTATGTCCGTCTTCCGCGACGCCGTCTTCCACGACTTCGACAACATAACTTGAATCGAGGTAGGGGCTAATTTATTTTTTGATTCTACCCTATCTTCTACATCGTTAAATTGGTGGAATGATGTGCCGATTGATATCATATGACGAGGTGGTTCGGGATGCACGAACACGGCCCAAACCTCCCATTTGTTGATTCCATTTGATGACGACGGAGGCTGAGCCGAAAGGGCGTGGCACCATCGCACCGTGCTGGAGAATAACCGCGGCCAAGAGGACCATGGCGAACGGAAGAGGAACCGCAGCCGGGAGGGCCACAGTGGATGAAGAGGCGTAGTGCAGTTGCGCCGTGCATTGGAGCCGAAGCCCACGGCTAGGCCGGGCCACGACGGTGGAAAACCAGCGCCGTCGCTCCGGCTACGTGGATGTGGAGGATGCGGCCCGCGTCCGCGGGCTGCTCGGGTGAACTGAACTGGTCGGCCTCCTGACATTCGGGCTGGTGGACCATGGTGCCGCTCGGAAGATAACCATGGCCTACAACCGTGGGCCACTGTGTTGGGCGAATAGGTCTGCCTCCTGCCGGCCGGCTGGTGGACCACGGCGCCCGCAGGTGCCGCTCGGAGGAGAACCGTGGCCCGCTGTGCGGGCCGCATGCGCCAGGCAGAACCGGCCGACTACGGCCAGCCGAGCCGGGAGAGGCGACCCCGCTTGGCTCCACTAGGAAAACCAAACCGGTCAGCAGCGTGGGCCGTGTCCATTGGCGGGCTGCGCCCGACTGGGCTGGGCCGACCCCCAGTCAGGTCGGACCCGCCGAGCCGACCCCTAGCCGGGTCGAGTCAGGCCGACCCGCCAGCCCACTGGGTTGGACGGGCCGGGCCCGACTCCGCTTAAATCCGAATATCTCCTAGACCGCATGTCTGATCGACGTGCCGTCTACGGCATTGGGACCCTTGCAAGTAGGTGGTAATTTTTCAATACTCTAAGTGAGTTTTTCACAAATTTTGAAAATGGCCGGGTTTGGAACGAGCGTAAATTCAACCGGGCCCCTGGAACGGAAATGCCAATATCTCTCAGACCGAGCGTCCAATTGAAGCTCTATCTGTCGTGTTGGGTTCCTTATTCTGAGACATAATATCGGGATGCCTCAACTTAGGACTTCGTGATAGTTGATGTTTCAAAAATTGAATCGAGGAGCGGAGCCTCCCAGAATCGAGCGTGCTGTGTACAGGAACCCTAGAGATGGCTGCGATGACTACTGTACCAGAATCCTATGTGGGTTTGACAGTGATGACTACTGTACCATAATACTACTTGGGTTTGACAGTGATTACTACTGTACCGGAATACTCCGTGGGTTTGATGATGATGCTACTGTACCAGGATCTTCCATGGGTCCGACAGTTTTGACTTCAGTTCCAGTATCCTTTGTGGGTCCGACATAGCAGCTTGTCCTGTATCCTATGTGGTTCCGACAGCTTAGCTGGTCCTGTATCCTATGTGGATCTGAAAGCTTAGATGAATTAGTGACTACATTTCATCATCTCTATCACTCTACTCAAGTTTTATACCTATGTGAGTTGATTCGTGTCTTTAAACCATTATCATCGCTATGATTGACTTTACTTCCTTTGTGGACTCGGTTGTGTTTGGGCTCGAGAGTTGGAGCCAGACTGTGAATGGTAACTTAGGTATATGTATGGGAATATACCTAAGTAGGGTTGGTTGATACTTTTTGTTTGTATATTTCTTCTATGGTTTATCCTTTGTGGATTCTGGGAGACCTTCGGGGGTCTCGAGGTCCCTACTGAGTATCATTATACTCACCCCTGCATGGGCTATGCCCGCACATCATTGTGTAGGATGCATATGACGGACAGCACTGATCGAGACATAGAGTTGTACAGCTGGATAGTACCCGGAGGTGGAAAACATGGAAAGTCATACACGGAGTGGACAGACGAGCCTGGGGTGCTGAAGAGGCCATATGTACCCACCCTTCATGTGGGATTCCCAGAGGATGACTCAGTAGTTGTTGCTTACCATTCTGTAGTTATACTAGCTTTTCAGTTGTTGTACTTTACAGGTTGGACTTGTATCTCCAGCCCGTTTCCTTTCAGCACTTTTGTATAAAATTTTACTTAGTGTTTTCTTCCTGTTACAAACTCTTCTTCTTGTGTTCATGCTGTGTGTGTGTACATGTTAAAGGCAATGTCTTCCCATTTTAAAGGGATTATGCCTTTGGTGCTAGTCACCAGCCCCTGGCCTATAGAAGGCGGGCTTGGGGGTAGTCACGACATGGGACCCAAGGTTGAGTCATGACAATATCATTATTGACATGTTCACCCATAGATTAAATGTCATGTTCTTGCGGAAAATATTAACTTTACACCCCCAACAACCAACCAATCTCTTGGGTAAACAATGATTAACCAAAGAGATACAAAATTAATATAAATTACAGATGGGATAGAGACTCTAATCTAATACAATGGTCAAACAATGGAGATTTAAGAAGTGACGAAAGTCCATAAATTAAATAGAAACCAGAACTGTAATGAAAGAATTATGAATCAAATCAATTGTAAAAGAAAAGTACTGAGTCGCTGATACCACTTTGTATGGGGAGAGGCCGATATGAATACAAGTAGAAAGCTAAATCCCAATAAGGAATGAATTGGAAATTTGAAAACATAAGTTAAAATCAAATAACCAAAATAATAAGATTCAAAAAAGTAAGGAAGTAAGAAAAAGAACACTGATATTTACACGCCTCTGTCTATTGGGGACCTACATGCCTAGAAAGAACACCACCCAGTACACACACATTTTATTAATATTAGAAGAAAAGATTTTTTCAAGTAAAAACCAGTAATAGAAGTATATATGAACAATAAAATAATAAATTTTCAGCTTTGAATCAAATGAAAATAAGAAAAGTAACACTTATAGTATCATATTTTGAATGAAATCAGGCGGTATTGATATCATGGAGCCGGTGTAGGTGTGTGGAACACACATAGAAATGAGGAATCCCACTCCCATATGTCATGAATAATCATGATGAAGGCTACACTTCTTCTGTAAGGACGTCGCCTCCACCAGAAATCATCCATGAGGTGAATCCAAGAGAGGATGACAAGCCTGTACAGAAGATCCTATAATTCCAACAAGAAAAGTACAGTTGGGGTTTTGCTAAAGGAAAATGAGATCCATTCAGGGAGAGAAATAAGAATGACTCATAGCCAAAGCGACCCAGTGTAGGGGTGATCAATGCCCCAAAACCATCTTTCCTTTCTTGAATAGAATGACCAACCAAACCGTGCCATGAATCCATGTGAAATAGAATCCTAATGGCGTAGTAAAAAAAGGTGAACGTGTGGATGGTCTAGATTCAAATGGCATCCTGGATAATAAATTTCGAACAAACAAAACAACCACTGAACACAGGGGTGTGCAGGTGTGCATGATTAGTGGGTAGGTCGAAGGCCAAGGCCCACATAGAGAGGCCCATGTATATAGAACATGACCTAGAAATAAATGTCCCAAAAATTATTTATAATTGGGAATTTAAAAAAAAATCATGCATGGTTTATCAAACCAAAAAATAATGAGATTTGTTGAATTAAAAAAGGATTAATTTTAATATGAAAATAAATAAATGAATACCGCATTTCACAATAGATATGTTACAGATGTTTCCCATGATATGATGATTTCATGATGGGGAGATTTGAAAAATTATAGCCCTATAGTGGATGCTTCATGATTGGTTATATAGATTTGAGTGTTTTTTTATCATTATGTTTTTTTATATATGATGTCCTAAAAAAATGTGTATGTATTGCAATGTTGATGGATCAAGTTGAGTAAATGTGTTGCTGAAAAGTAATTCAGTAGAAATAGAAAGTTCTCTATGGTTTTTGGAGTTACTAAGGTGGTGGAAGCCATCTATATATACTTGTTACCACATCATTTATAGGGGATCAAGAAATATATAAAGATCACAACCATGATTTTGAGGTTAAAAATACTGAGAGAAATTTGAATAGAGACTCTTTGTTTTTTCAAAAAGAAAATAAATACTATCAAAGACTCTATTCCATGCAATTTAAGAAGAGTGAAAGTCTTATAAAATAGGGTTTTCATGAAGTAGAGTTTAGAAGAGGATTTCTAGAAACATGCAGTGAACTGGGAGTTAGGAAAAGTCAATGACCAAAGTTATGTTGGAAATACAGAAGAACATAATTGAAATATCAGTTTAAAAAAAAGAAATATAAGAGAGAGGAATCAGATGATATTTGATATCTAAGATAGGTAGTGAATATTAAAAGTTTTTAGATTTGGAGAAAAAAAGGAGAGCCACATAGTATACATTATTAACTCGTATGGTTTAGTTCAAGAGAATGGTCATGACAAAATGGGAATAAGTATCTGTTGGGCGGAGAAGAAAAGAAGTGATGGCAAGAGGGGGGGTGAATTGCCTTTTAAAAAACAATAAACAATTTAAAATCAAAGTGAAAGTGCAACGGAAATAAAAGAGGAAAAACACAAAACTTGATAACGGAGTTCGGCTTAAACCCAAGCCTACGTCTCCGCTCCCAACTCAACCGTTGAGAGATTTACTACCACTTGCTTTTTAATGGTTTTAGAAAGAAACCCACTAGACTTTAAGGTTAGTCTAGAACCTATTACAGCTTGCTTTTATTGGTTGAGCAAGAACCCACTAGCCTTCTTACAGGTGAAGGATAGCTAACCTTTGACACAAGCCTTTTAAAGGGAAGGCTTGCCTAACCTCTTCACACCTTGAAGGTGGTGTGAAAACCCAAAAGAGAGGATGAGAGAAAGAGTTAGGGGTTTGTAGGCACAAACCCAATTTGATGCTCAAAATAAATAAATAATGAAAAACCGTAATGGGAGAAGCCTTGGGCGCCAATGGATTGATGAAGTTGATGAAGAGAGCTCCCAAGCTTCTATGGTGGTGCTCCTTGGATGTGGAAATGAGTTGGAGCAATTGGGGGTTCCTTGGAGGAATGCGCCGGAGGTTCGCCAAATGATCAAAAATGTGTCCGTGGACTTCCGTATGTTTCGATTGTGTTCCGGGGCTTCCTAGTCCTTTATTTATAGAGGGGGAACCCTCAAATGGCCTTTGGGAGGCTTCAGAGCCATTGGAGAGGCCTTCTGAGCCGTTGGGAGGCAAGTGGACAGGTCTGGTCAAAGCCCAACGGCTAGTTTGACTGGCTCCACTGGCTGACCGGTGCTAAGCCACCGGTTGGCCGGTGCTTTGAAAATGGGAGAGGGCTCGGGCTCAGGCTCCACCGACTGGCCGGTGAGGAGGCCACCGGTTGGCCGGTGCTGAGGCAGTGGCTGACACTGTTCTGGCTGGGTGCCACCGGCTGGCCGGTGCTGAGGCTACCGGTTGGCCGGTGCTGAGGCAGTGGCTCAGCCTTCTGTCTGGGTTCCATCGGCTGGCTGGTGGTGAAGCCAACGGTTGGCCGGTGGACATGAAAACAGTCCACTTTTCCTCCTTTGCCACTTCTTGCTCCTGAAATCATGCCTATTAACAAAAACACTTGAAAACAAGATTATATAAAAAGGAAAGTGATTGTGATCATGAAAATTAAACCACGAGGGGTACGAGAGGTACAACAGTATCATCACTTTCTCTAGATGTTGAATGAGTGATTAAGGAGATAATTAAAATCATGTAATTATAATCATCTCATAGAAAGTGTTCATGAAATTTGAGGAACCATCTAGACTCAACTCTCATTTATTTGGTGTAGTTAATATATTTTAAAGAATGAGGTGGGAAACATATTGGAGTTTACTATGCATATATATAGATATGGAGAAACAACTAGTTCATGATAAACTACAAGATACCCTCAAGTCTATAAACAGACATTATCATTCACAGAGTAGTGAGTAGAGTTAATAAGAGTGAGTCACCATTAAGTGAGGTGTTACTGAACCATAAATATTTTTAATGTAGTTTTCTTATCATGAAGTAACCATGGACAAAACATTACATCCATGTAACTTGTGATGCATAGTAGATCTTGGCACATCGACACATCATTGTTGTGTTGTCATTGGACATAGAAATTTGTGGTAAACCAAGTAAAATATTTGTGTTTTGTGCATTCTTTACTTTTATTCATATTTTTTTTGTTTGACTGATTACAATAGCAAGATTTACAGGCTTAACAATGTTCTTGTTAACATGGGTGTTGTCTCCATCACCCTCTTAGATGTTTTAATGATCAAAACCCCATTTATGATTCCGACCTTTTCAATATATGTGATTTTAGTTATTATTTGTTTTCATCATAGTAGGCAATAGACTAACCATTTGATGGGTAAAACGGTGTGTGGAGGTCCAATTTGAAGGCCCTCATTGGGTAGAGATTTCATATAGTTAGAGAAAAATAATTGAACGATTAGTTGGTAAAGGTCGTAGCACCTACTATTGTCTGGAACCACTGGCCAAACATTGAGCCAATAACAGCTAGTTGATGGAGTCGAATAGTGGCACCTTCACTACCCAGAATCCACTGACCAGCTAGCATGTCCCAACTTTTAACAGGTGGTTCCATTCCCAAAATCCAAACTGGCCATTGTGGGCACTCCACTCCATACTTACCTAGATCCAAATGGATCTATTGAATTCCAAACACCTCAAGAATTATCATAATACCTCAAGAGGCTATAAATACACCCCTAATAAGCCTTTGACAATACAAGTTACTATTGTGCCTCTATTTGTGCTTTATTTTAGTGTCCTTGTTGTACACAATCACTCCCTCACTATTATCTCTCTATTTCTCTCATTTTTTATTTCAATCATTTATCTATTTAAATAATTATTTGATATTAGAGAGTGTGGTGTAAAGGGTTTGTATGAGACAAACCTCTCCCTCTTCTTATTATTGGGTACCCACTACCACTAGTGTGTGGGATTTGAGTTTATCCCTTTAATCATTAAAAATCATTGTCTAAATTGTATTTGGTTTCTTAATAAAAACAATAAATGAAAAGTTTTTTAGGTATAATGGCTCCCATTAAAGTTATGTATCAATCAGAACCCTCAATCCCTTAAGGGGAGGAAATTCAAGTACCATGTTGAGTTTTTTCCCATTACCATTATCAAAATTGACTTGAAGTTTATTTTAATTACACCACATTGACACATTTAATTTTTAGTTATCTCTTAATCATTGTATTAAATTTCTTAAATGTTTTGATATTTAATTCTCCCCCTCTTTACATTCTATTCAGATCAATATTTGGTATTATAGAAATTATTTATTTCTAAACCTTATCACATTTCAATGAATAACTATTTAGGATGGCCTCCACCTCTAACACCCAAGGTGATCCCAAGGGACAATCAATGTGTTTAACTCCTTTATTTGATGCCTAAAATTACGGATATTCCAAAAATTGCATGTCTATAATTCCTATAAGTTTAGGTGATCCAATTTGAAAATTTTTATGATTTGTTACGCACCAAATAATAAATCATAGGATAAATGGACTCATTATGATATGGTAAAATTTGTGCTTAATAGAAATTCAATGAATTCTCTTTATTTTGGGTTATACCATAAAGAATTTAATCATACTCCCATATTTGGAATTTCACATGAAATTTTGAAACTTATTTATGTCACACATAAGGGTATAAAAAATTTCAAGGCCACTAGACTTGAAATTTATCCTGAATACTTTGAATGTTTTTTCATGAATTTTAATTAATCTATTACTAGAATGTTTACCTGTTTTTCTGATATTTACTATTGTAAAAAATATATCAGAGATGTTATTACTATAGATATTCTTGTGAAGAATATACTTTGGGTATTTCCATGTTTCTAGTCACAAAAGTTATTTCAATTCAATAAGAAAAGGATAAAAAGAAAATTCTGATAGCATAACTCATTGGGTCACTCATGAACAATGAGAAAACTAAGAAGCGGAAAGCCAAAATGGAATCTAGATAATTCTTGGAAAATAATACAATTTTCTTTAATGAAATCAAGTATGTTTCTTTCGGATGTGATGTTGAAATTTTTCACTTATCCAAGAAGATGAAAAAATCATGAGAAATAATAAATCACTTCATCATGCCAAAAATTAGAATCAATGTATAAAAGTAGAGGTAACTTGCTATAAAAGCAAGAAGAAGGGAAAAGTCAAAGTAGAGTAACCCATATTAAAAAATAAGGTGATATAAATGAAGAAAAAAAAATAAATGCTTCGAATTTTTTGCATGGAGTTTAGTGATAACTCGCTCTCCTCAAATAAATCAAGTGATAATAGTTCAAAATATATCATGGTTGAAATTTTGATAAATTGTGAGGTAAATCATGCTTGTTTCACTTGTTCATCAAGTTCTTCATATCATTCACACTATTAATACATTAAATATTCTAGAGATCAATTTGGGTATGTATTTGTTTATAGACATATAAATTCATCAATATTACCTCAAATAAAAAGTGTATGTTGGACACCAAGTCAAAACCTTTTAGTGCTAACACCACTAGTTGTAACCTAAGACACCATAATAGAGGTGTAAATTAAGGTAAAAACCAAATTTAAAAAAATTATTTTATTTAATTTTTTATTTCCCCTTATTTTAGAAAAAATCATTCTCAGCCTATAAATATTGATGTTTAAATCATTAAAACCAACAAAAAAATACAAGAAAGTAAATCATACACATAACAAAATGATTTTACTTGGTTCACCACAAAGGGATATGTATAATGAAAAAACAAAAATGATGTGCAGATGAGCCAAAACACACTAATATTCACTATTTATATGGATATAATGTTCTATCCATGGAAAATTTTTGCCATACACACTTCTTTTACATGCTTTAGGGTTCAGTCACTCCTCACCCAAAGGATACTCTCTTTTTTTACCTCCACAAAAAATGATATGGGAAATTTATAAACTTGATGGTATCTTAAATCTAATCCTGGTAAACATGAATTGGTTACATATCTCTCTTCTCATAAATGCATGATAAACTCAAATATTCTTTACACTTCCTTCTTTAAACTAGATGAACTCAACACCTTATGAATGAGAGTGAAGTCTATTTCTTCCCTCAAACTGCAACAATACTTTCTCTTAGATGATGATAATTACAAGATATAAATTATCTTCAAAATTTCATTTTATTTAAAATTTAAAATATAACAATGATAAGACACCTGATATTAATTATTCTACAATCAAAATATATCAGATGTGATCACATGAATTTTCTTCTACTTATTTTATTTATAAATACCATGTTAATACTACTTTGTGAAACTTTATTTGAGAAACCTGTTCCACTAATAGAAGTATGTAGAACTCTATTCTTGTAAGAAATTCCATAAGTGATTAATTCAATAACTTCTAAGACTGGTGCACCATATGTCCAATGGTATTCTTTAAACAATATATTTTTCACTATTACACAGCAGCTTATGAAACAATTACTTCTTTATTTCCCACTACCTTTAGAAAAATGATACCAGATGATCTTTTCAGAACTGCTATAACTTCTAAAAAACTCTTATTAAATCTTATTTGTGACATCATCTCACTTCTTATTCTTCTTTTAACTATTTTTCATGTGCATATCAATCTCCGTGAAAGTTTTGTACATTTAATGGTATTGACATGTATTTTTTACCATGGTAACAAACAATTTTGGAAATATAATGATTTTGTTTCATGCCCACTATTCATAAATTCATAAAATACTGCATCAATATTTTATAACCCTCTACTCACAAAAAAATCCCCTCTTTCACGCAATTATTCCTTGTACACAGAACCTACCTCATTCAAAGAGTTTTTTATGGCTTACTGGAAGAAAAAAATTGAAATAGGTTTAGTTTTTTAATTTTCCAAAATATTTTCTAATGAGATTTATGCCTTCAACGCTTATTAGATTTTATAAAAGGCATAAAGTCCATCGACACCTTTGCCTTAGCTCAGTGACATGGAAAAGCTTTTGAAGGAGGAAACACCTTTTTCATTTTTTTATGTTGAAAGGTGTTGCCTCCCACAATACCTTTCACTAAATAAAACATGAAAGGTGATGATTGGGATAATTTCATTACCCCTATGAAGGTATACCCCCTCCTAATCTCAACACACATTTTCTTCTTATTCTCTCTAGTGTTGAAATATAGACAGTGGTGGAAGTCTGGATGTATATTTCTAGGGATGAAAAATTTACCATGATTTATTTAATGTTATTTTTCATGATTTTTTTATTTTTTTATTTATTTAATTAATTTATTAATTAGATATAATTTAATAATTAGTAATAATAGTTTTAATTTATTTTGTAATATTATTCTTAAAATTAATAAAAACATTGGTTAATTAATTATTAATGATATGTTTATTAATAGTAATTATAGTAGTTAATAATTAATAATAGTTAATAACTAATAATAATATAATTTAGTATTATTTTAATTAGTTAATAATTTAATTTTTAGTATTTATAATTACAATGGTTAGTAATAATGATGGGTAATAACCAGAAATAATGTAATTCAATATTAATTCAATTAGTTACTAACTAATGTAATAATATCAATTATTCTTTTAATTAATAATCTCTTAGGATTTATTTAATGTGAGAACTCTGGGTAGTGGGGCATCACTTTGGACCTATCCCATGTCCATATAAAAGATTTTACCAAACTACGGTGGCAAAGATGTCTAATTTGTTTCCACAAGACTCATGATGCATAATATCTTTAGCGGCTGTTAATTAGAAGAGAAAACTTTTTAGGAAAATGAAAAATTAAAAAATTACAATCTTCATTGAATGGTATTTCTTAATATCATTATAATTATATTTTTCTATTTTTAATTGATTAATTTATTAAATATAATTTAATAATTTTTAATTATAATGTTTAATTAGTTATTAATAAGGTGTTTAATATTTGTAATAATAATTGTTAGTAACTACTAATAATATAATTTATTATTATTTTTTAATTTGCTACTAATTTGTTATTTAGTATTAGTAATAATAATGGTTAGAAAAAATGATGTTTAGTAACCAATAATAATATAATTTTATGTTGTTTTAATTGTTAGAAACTAATGTAATAATATCACATATTTTTTAATTACCAATTTCTCTAGATATGTTCAGCATGGGAACTTTGTATAGTGGAGAATCACATTTGACCTATCTTGTGTCCACCGAGGGGTTTTCCCTGATTAAGGTTAGCGGGTTTTCTTTTGTTTACTTCAAAAAATCACACTATATAGTATCTTTAAAGGATAACAATTAGAAGAGAATTTTTTTTCAAAAATATAAAGCAATTAACCCTAATTTATAGTAAATAGTTTGTAAAAATAAATTTTAATATGGAATAAGATGGAGTTATTATGGGTTTTTTGAAAAAAAAATAATGGAAATGTGTTTAGTTTTTTTTTTATTTTGAATTATTATTTTGCCACATGTTGGGAGCATCAACGCATTTTAGATTTCTAATTTCAAGGAGGGTGAAGTATTCATTTAGGAAGTGTACTGTGTTGTACACAATACATGTCACCTTAGATTAGTGATATACATGATAGTATATCTAATCATCCACTAGAGGGAGAGAATGTTCCTATTTATGAACCTCCTCTAGTAGATACTGATGTTGAGAAGCCATGACAGTGATGATGTTGTCCATGTTGAGCTACACGTGAGGCCTCACCTACTCTACCTGAAGATAAAGATCATTTAGAATATGAGCCATGAAAAATTGTTGATGTGTTCTAGTGGTATTTGGATCCAATTAATTTATCAATATATCCACATTATTCACCTAATATAGTGGATCCGAGCTTGTATCAAAGGCTATTTCCCATTTCATCACCATTTAGGACTGAGCCATCACATACCCAATGCATCCCTTATGGGGTGTCAGGTCCTTCCACTTACACACGTAGTGAGAGATGGATCAGGTGTAGATTGATCACATATTAATATCCTAGATATAGCAGAGTAACCTCCTCCTTATGAATCATAAGCAGAGGAGAAACATGAGATTGAGTTTTCTATACATGAGGAAGATCCCCCGATAGTTCACCATACACCACCACATCATGAAGTTCAACAATTGTGATACATGAGTCTCATTCAAACCTCAGATTGTGGTAAACGATCCCATGAGAGACAAAAATGAAAATTAATTATACTCAATAATTTTATATGGTTTCTATGACATAAATTATTTGATATTTCCTTGAATTCAATATATTAAGGAAAATGTAAAAATTATTCTATGGACATTATTCAAATAATTAAATTTCATAAATATATTTTAATTAAATCCACTTCCAAAGAGTATTGAAATTATAATTAATAGTATACATTTTATCTATACAATTTCATTAATACTATAAATCTTTATTCAATATATTTATTTATAAGGATTATTTCAAATATATATAAATAAAAATATTTATTTATAATTACTTTAATTATTAATAATATTTTTTTAAAAAAAAATTATATGTTTTAACAAATGTGACTCTGCTTCCTAAAGAATGGTGTTGAAGCCCTCAACACAACACATAACTAAAAATATTTAAAACAAGGCCCATTTGTTTTTTGAACCCACTTGAAGAGAAAATCTAAAAAATTATGTGAATAGATAATATATGTATATATATCTAATATGTATCTTATATAACATTGTATTTATGTTATAAAAATATTAATAAATATTTTCTTTACATTTATTAAAGTTATTTTCATAATAAAGTTATCATAAATATAACATTAATTTGTTATTATTATTTAGTGTCAACTGTTCTCCATTGTCTTTAATTTACCTTTATTATTATTATTTATTACTAATTATTGATAACTATCACTAGATGTTAATTTGTATTATGAGTTATTAATGACTACTAAATAATTAAAATTGATAATGTATTAGTTATCATTACTTATTTATAAATTATTAATAATAATTTTTTTATAACTTACTATTTTCCATTATATATGATATATATATATAAAAAAAAGAAATTTTTATTTTTCTACTAAATGCGTTAAGGGATTTTACACATTGTGTAAAACATTATACAAGAATGCATGAAATTCCCTCATGATTTTCGATGATCCCAAATGCATCAGGAGATTTAATTCCTTTTATACCCACTTACAAAATTAATTTTAACATAGAACTATTTTTTAAATTATTTTAAAAAAATGCATAAAAAATTACTCTAATGTAGATATAAATTCATTAATAATCATCAAACATTTCATCATGTGTTTCTATATATTCATATTTCTTTCAACACATAGAGCTTATACAAAAATAGGGATCAACTATTTCACATTCTCTCTTATCATCCTCGATCTTGATCTCTCACGAGTTCTCATCTATGTAGACTAAAAATAATGTAGTCTTAGGTATTTATTGATGTTTCACACTACCTCAGTTCCTAAAAAACCATAGTGAACAATTCAATTCCACTGAATTACTTTATAGGATCCGATTCATTTTATTCAAGCTATCCACATTCCAAAGCCTATACATTTTTGTATGACACTGAATATAAAAACCCTTACCAAGTGACTTATCAATCATGTATCATCCACTATACAACTAGAAATTCACTCTTTTACCCTTTATGGTGTTTATATATCATTGAGATAATATTTTTTAATTCTTTCATTCAAGTTTAACTCCCTTTAGCATCGCTTGGATCATATCATGCAGTAGCTTAGGCCATCTTTTTTACATCACTATGGGTTCCTGAGCATCACCGCTACTCCATGTGGTGATAAGGCTAACATGATCGTCACTCTTGGTCACACTTCACTTAGGAACTTGACCAAACATCTTATTGATCAAATGATTCCATCATCGTAATTCCACCAAAAGCAGTACACTAATAGTATACGCAGAAGGACGATAAGAACATATAATCACCAATAAGAAATAAAACACCAAATCTAGGGTACTTGAACCAAGGTGAGAAAAAACCCTTAATGAAGAGGTGAATAATAAATCCAAAATGCTAAAGAGATGAGAGTGTAGGGGTCATCAATTCTACTAACACCCATAGAGACTTGAAATGGTACCACTAACCAATTAACTCCACAGATCCATACTAAATAGAAAATGAAGTGGCACATTGAATAAAGAAACCCAGATGGATTGAGAGGATTAAATAAGATTCCATATCAATCAATGAATATGAATAAAATTGTCATGAATTAATGGTGTGTAAGACACATATCGAAGGAAAACAAAACATGGATGAATGGGACAACCTAGCAACAAGAACATAAAATATTTTGTTGAGTAAATCATAAAATCTAGAAGAATAATTAATTTAGACAGATAAAATTGAGTATAATAATAAATATAATATTATATTTAATATTATAAATAAATGAATTTAAATGGAAGATTAATTACCATGTAATTTTAATATGAAATCACATGAAATAACTTTATATCACAAATATCCACCATATTCAATTGAAATTTAACATGTTATTACACCTGAGTTTATATAATGGGAAAAATCATTATATCTAAGAAGTATTTTAATTTAGATAATACCTCAGCTTTAGTCAAACTATTAGCCGGGTTATCATCTGTGTGTATCTTATTGACACACAATGTTCTATATTCAATAAAATTTCTAATGAAATTTAATCTAATATACATGTGTTTGGATTTACCATTAAATACTAAATTCTTGCACAGGTTCTTGTTCCCAATGGTGAAATTTTTTGTAAATTTAACGAGCTTACCAAGAAGATCACAGAGGGATGGGGCTTTGAGGACTGGGGAATGACGACAATGGGAAGGGGATATTATCATATAATCTTCCCTGCTGATGAGTTGAAGCGCAAGGCTTGGAGCTTTGGACCGCTCCCTCTAAAGCCAGGGTTCTTATGTATTTAGGAATGGGATATGAGTTTTGATCCTAATAATGTAAGGAATTCTCATGTGCAGCTCTGGATGTGTATCTGTCGTTTGAATTGGTTGTATTGAAATCCACAGGTTTTATGGGATATTGCCTCCTCGGTTGGAACCCCCATTCAGCTGGATAAACAAACACACAATCCGCAATTTGGTCATTATGAAAGATTATTGGTTGAGGTAGATATGTCCAGCACTTTAGTGGAAGAGGTAGTACTCACCACAAGGGATGACAACATGAAAATTGAAATACAATATGAAAGAAAGACAAAGTTCTGTATGGTCTGTAGACTCTTTGGTCACCTCTCTTATGAGTGAAATAGAGATAAGGAGTATACTCTTTGCAAGGTGAAAGGATATGATGATGCCTCATGTAGAAGAAGGAAAGGAAAGGATAAGGTTATTTATTTTGAATTGATTGTTGGACCCTCAAGTGAGTCTCCCCCTGTTGAAGGTGGCTTGGACCCTACACCCTCATTAATACAGATGAAGGATCCTGTTGGAACTTCATTATCTGATGCCCCTCAAGCTGGGGAAGGTCTTGTAACCATCCAGGAGAAGGAATTTGGAGGTGGGTCTTCCCCTATTATTGTCTCTAATGGCATTCCATCTATTTATGTGAAACATGAAGATGGCCTTGTTGGTGTGAGTGTGAATGGCTCTACACGTGATTAGGGGCAATCTGTCATACTGCGAGATGATTCACCTGCACAGTCTGTGCATGAATTTGAGGGCCCTGTCCACCCAGATGATGGTACAACCTCAGTTTACATGTGGAACCCCATGAAATCTGGACCCTTTCTGATGTTGTCCCCTCCTGAGGGCCCCTTTCCCACTGATCTAGTAGTGACCTGCATGGACACGGGATCACAGGGAGAGGGAATTTCTCTAGAAATGAATCCTATTTCTGTATTGGAGAGAACTGGGTTCCTAGAAGGGGCTAATTCACAAGCATTGTAGCAACATAAAGGAGCTCTTGATGCTTCAAGGAAAGAGGAAAAATCATCATATGGTGAGGAAGTGGAGGATTCTTCACCTACTGGATGTGCTCTGGGGAGTCCCTTCAAATAGGCTAATCCAAATAAGGTTGAAAAAAGGGCATCTCAAATGAGCAGTGAACCTTGTCACCTACTGTTAAGAAAAAACTTTTATCCTCTAGATGGCATCTCTTGTGATGCTGATGGTCTCCGGGATGTGCAGGTTATCCCCAATTCAGGTGGTCAGTCTGAAATGCCTTATACTGAGACAGATGTAGGTGAGTATGTTGGCTCGAAGAGTGAAATTGGAGTGAATTTAATTTTTGATGATAAAGAGAAAATGGAAACTGGAAAAAAGGGCATCGGCCCAGTGATTGTAACCAATGAAAGGAGGCCCCTAACAAAGAGCCAAACCCTTCTTCAATGAAGATTTTTTTTTTCTGGAATTGCCAAGGGCTTGGGAATACCCCAACAGCCAGGGCCATTAGACACTACATTGTGGCGAATAATCCTATGCTGATTGGAATTGCAGAACCTAAAATTCTCTTTGGAAATTGGAAGGCTTTCAAATGGAGTTCTCTTGGTTATAATTTTATTTCTCAGAATTTGCATGATATCAATAAGGACCATATCTGGGTTTTTATGCATGAGAGATTACAGTTATCCTCCTCTGTTAAGAACCCACAATGGGTCTCGGTCTCATGTTCTTATCAAGATTATAGCCTTGAATCCACCTTCATTTCTGATTCCCCATCCTATACACGAAGAATGGAGCATTGGAGTGAGCTTGAAGCCTTTGCTGGACATACCTTCAATAGATGAGTGATAATGGGAGATTTCAACACTGTTTTGAGACCAGAAGTGAAAACTGGGTTGAATTTCAGTAGGGTGGCCTCCTTGGACTTCTCATCTTTCATTGACCAATTTCATCTTGCTGAAATTTGAATCTTAGGTGCTGATTTCACATGGAGCCGGTATACTATGCATGGAAGACAATCAAGTAAACTTGAAAGATGCTTTGATCAGATTGATGATGAGAGTGCTGATTCTGGAATATCTGGACACACATTACCAGAGCATCACTCAGATCACAACCCCATTGTGATTGATATGTCCTTAAATTGTGTCATGTATGGTCCTCTTCCCTTTCGTTTTAATAATTCTGGAATATCTGGACACACATTACCAAAGCATCACTCGGATCACAACCCCATTGTGATTGATATGTCCTTACATTGTGTCAGGTCTGGTCCTCTTCCCTTTCGTTTGAATAATGGATGGATTGTGACACATGGATGCAGGGAAGTCATTATTAAGGCTTGGAATATTAATTTTCAAGGTATCCCACTGTATACTCTTGCTGTTAACCTTAACAATGTTAAATCATTCTTACAAAAATAGAGTAAGGAGTCTTTTTCTCAGCTTGATAGTGAGATCATGGCTGCTGAAAATCAATTGTCTAGCCATGAAATTAGAAATCAGAACCATGACATCCCCTCACATGAGGAAATTCATTCACTTTCAAAGCTTGATGATCTTTTGATTGTCAAAGAAAGGCTAGAGCGTAATCACTTTAATGTAAAGTGTTTTAAAGATGGAGACAAGAACTCTAAATGCTTTCATTGGATGCAAAAAGAAGAAAGAATTAGGGCGGGACTAAAGTCCATTAAAGTTGAGGGTTGCCTCTACACCTTTGAAAGTGAGATTTCAAATGCAGTAGTGAAATATTTCACTGGCCTTTACTTTGATGATGGCAAGGAAAACCCTAAGGAGATGATTGATAACATTTCCCCTTGTACTGAAGAACATCAAAACCTTGCTCTTACAATGGTTCCTCAAAAGAAGAAATAAAGGAGGCCCTCTTTTCTCTTAACATGGAAAGTACAGCTAGACCCGATTGTTTCACCAACAAGTTTTTTATGTTCCATTGGGACATTATGAAAGATGATATGGTTAGTGAAATAAGGGATTTCTTTGATCAAAGTTATACGCCTTATGATTTCAACTCTAATTTCATTGCTTTGATTCCTAAGAAGGAGAATTCAATTGATGTGAAGGATTTCAGACTAGTTACGATTAGAAACACCACCCCAAAAATCATTAGTAAAATCTTGATGAACAGATTAGGGGGTTTAATCAAGGATCACATCTATCCTAATTAGTATGGCTTCATACTTGGTAAAAACATTCAAAACTATCTTTTCACTACATTAGAGAGCATCAATTTGATGAAAAATAAAGCAACGCATGGAAATTTTTCCCTCAAAATTGAAATCTCCAAGGCCCTTGACAACCTTAAGTGGGGATTTATCTTCGATATTCTCATGAGATTTGGTTTCTCAAGTGGATTCATCAACCTTTTTAGAAGTATCCTTACATCTGCAAGGCTGTCCATTTTAATTAATGAATCTCCCATGGGTTATTTTCACTGCACCTGAGGTGTTCAACAAGCTGATCCACTTTATTGGATTATTTTTTCCATTGCTGAATAATATATGAGTATATGCCTTAATGGGATATCTCAAATTGGTATTTTTAGACATAGTAAGGCTGGGAGGGACAACCTTTTCCCATCTCATTTACAATATGCTTATGATATTCTGATTTTTGGGGAAGGCTCAAGGAAGTTGTTATCTGCGATCAAAGCCTTCTTCTCACACCATGAGACTATTGCTGGACAGCATATAAAATGGAATAAATCCTTCATTCTTTTTGGTGATGGGATCACTACTGGGAAATAGAACAGGGTCACCAGATTCCTCGGAGTCAGAAAAGGATCTCTTCCATTTATTTATCATGTAGTTACAATATTTTGTGGTAGGATACATAGGCACTACCTTGATGGAATTTCCTCTGGTATCATGAATCATATGGATAAATGGAAGGTTAAATACCTATATCAAGCTGGAAGGGTGTGCCTCATTAACTCAGTAATCACATCAAATTTTGTCTACTCCTTTTCCATTTATAAGTGGCCAAAAAATCTGCTCAAAGAACTCCAATGCATGATGAGGAATTTTATCTGGATGGGCTCTATTAATGAAAGGAAGTTGATCACTGTTGCTTGGAAGGACTGTATCAAACCCATTGAGTTGGGTGGTCTTGGAGTCAAGGACCTTCAACGTTTTAATGAGGAACTTATTAATAAGTTCACATGGAATCTGTTAACCTCCAATGACTCATACCTGGATATTTTTTTATTCAGATTCAAAATGAAGCTTATTAATGGATACCCCCATTATATGTCGTCATTTGTACGGACTTCCCTTCGGCACTCCTTCAATGATGTTATGTAGAATTATAAATTGATTTTTTATAGACAATCTGGCCTTAACTATTGTAACAATCCTTGGCTGGACAACCCCTTATACACTGGTGATATTCCCCCCCCCCACACGATGGACATGTCTATAATAGATTTTCTAGATCGTTATCATGTCCTTGAAACCATGATTACTTCTCAGGCCAAACATGAAATCCCGACCAACTCTTTCATGGACTTTGATACTCTGGTCTGGAGGGCCAACAGGAATAGGCATTTTAATTTAAAAGAGTTCTACAACATGCATCTTGTTGGATCCACAAAAACACCCCCTTGGTTTCTCACATTTAAAGTGCCTTTTATCCAACCCTCCATGTTTTTATTATCTGGAGAATGTAAGGGAACCAGTTTCCAAAGCATGATCAATTAAGGAAGGCTGGCCAATGTATTGTGTTTGCCTGTTATCTATGCCTGAATGAACCCGAAACTGTACAACACATTTTCAGCTGCTGTCTCTTTTCTCAGAAGATCTGGAAATATATCGGAGACATATTCAACATGGATATATGCTCATATAGGTTTCTAGAAGACTTGATGGTTTTCATCTCCATGTTTGTAAGGAGTGTCCAGATTCAAAACATGCTGTTGGTTATTGCAATCACTATTTGTCATGCCATATGGATAGCCTAGAATAGCCTCCTTTTTGACAACAAGGCTACGTCCTTTCATGAAAGTGCAATGCTAATTCATTAGGACATACATGCTACTAATGCGATACAGAATGGTTGCATGGATAATACCTGTACAGACTTAACTACACTGCGGATGCTTGGAATTTCAGGTAAAATGAAGTAGCCATTGGTGGTAAAGTTTATTCACTGGATACCACTAATCTCTCCATGTTTTATGGTTAATGTTGATGGAGCCTCATCTGGAGTGCCGGGTAGATTGGGTTGTGGTGGTGTCTTCTGCATGCATCGTGGATTCGTCAAGGGTTTCTTTCATCATTTTTTAGGGACGGGAGTTTCTTATGAAGAAAAATTATGGGCCATTACTTATGCCGTAAAACATGCTGTCTTTCATAACTGGAATATCTTATGGATTAAATCAGACTCCAAACATGGGGTGTATTCCCTCACAATGAGTACTCGGGATGTTACATGGATACTTCTAACTCACTAGATCAGATGTCTTAATCAGGTAAAACATCTCAACTTGGTAATTACTCATGAATATCGGGAGGCAATCAAGTGGTTGATGCCTTGTCCAAGAGGGTTTTCTTGGAGATGACTACCATGGGGTCCTTTCGAAGCCCTGATTTTTGTGCATCTCTGGTTGAGGCTGATATGAGGGGAGTGTCTCATTCTAGGCTCTGTAAAACCTCTTGCTCTGTATAACTGTGTAACTTTACTTTTTCTTTAATATTTTAGGGGGACGGTTTTATCGGACCCAATTTTCTGGCATAGACTACACAATGCATTTCCATGGAATAGGGTATCCATAATAAGTGAATACATACCCAGTTAATGAATTTCAAGTATCAATGTTCCCTATATAGTAAGAATATACATGTTTAAAAATTAATTTATCAATATCCACACTCTTACCATAACAAAAAGACAAATTAGATGTTCATGAAAAATACTACAGAAGCCACTTCAGGGCATGCCAATGTGGCATCACTGTACAAGACATAAATCTTATAAGGGTATAGATTCCAAAGGCTATATCAGGCCTAGTTAAAATTATACAATGCATGATGCTACCAACTGTAATTACATAGGGAATTTTATATATAAACTCAATATCAATAGTAGCAGTATGTGCTAGACTTAATGGAATTTTAAAGTGTTATCCAAGTGGTATACTTAAATGTTTACAAGATTAAAATTGGTAAATTTTAAGTATTTTCAAAACATATTCATTATGTGAATAATATTATACTTTATTTGGTTTATCCCTTATAATTTATTCACTTAGAATTTTCTTAGAAACCCCTAAGTACTTCATTTTAAACATGACTTTTTAATTGATATTTAACAATTGTAATGAGATTTATATTATTGTAAATAATAATCATGTCATAAACATACAAAAATAGGCAAAAAATTCTATTTTGAACTATTTTAAAAAAAACACAAGCCTCATACTGGAACATAATAAAATGGTTGTCAAGAATAAAATAATCGATTTTTCTATACCTTCATCTTAAGGATTATTTTAAATAATAAAATTATATATTTTAAAGGAAATCTTGGTTAGATTTTAATTATTTAGAGTAACCATCAGGAGTATTCATGTAATGTTTCTCATTTCGTTCACTATGAAGGAATGTAGTTTTCACACCATGTTGTTCAATGTGAAAGTCACTATAAGTATAAAAATTATGCAACATCCATATTGAAAAGTTCTTAACAATTGGAGAAATTTTTTTAGAACAATCCATTCCATTTATTTGAAGGAATCCCTTATAAAATAATATTTTTTTGAATTTAATTTTATTTCTAGTATTTTTTCCTTCCGTTATTTTATAAATTATCTTAAATCTAATTAATTTAGCCTTGGTTGGTTTATCTATGATAGATAAAGTATGATTTTTTCTAAAGGAATGCATTTCTTCATTTATAGAAAAGATCCATTATTTTGATTATTTTCCATTAAGGGATTTCTTATAGGTATGAGGGTCATCATTAATACAATACTAGGAAATATGAAATGCATAAGAATCCATACCATTTTGGATAAACCATGTAAGAGGTATAGGGACCCTCCTAACTCTATTTCGGGTTAACAGATAGTATGTATTTTTGGAAGGAGGTTTATCTTTGTAATCTAAATCAGAACTTGATCTTAAATAAACTGAGGTCACAATATGGGGATCAGTCTAAATAGTATCCTCAAAATGAACAGAAGTCTTATTTTCAGCAACCTCATCTATGGATGGATCATAACTGTGAGGTTTGATAAATTTAGATTTATGTTAATAGTACTCATGGAACACTACATCTCTACCAATGATGAATTTTTGAAAACCGATTTTATCATCCCAAATCTTATAACATTTTACACCCTTAGGATATCCCACAATGATACATTTAATATCTTAAGTCTCAAGCTCATCATTTTTACATGATCATAAATTGTACAACCAATGACTCTTAAGTAACTATAAGAGGGTTTTTTTCATTCCAATGTTCTTTTGAGTGTTTAAAGTGATTGAAAGAGGAAGTAAATCTATTTATGAGGCACCATAACATGGTGTTATCTTCTTCCTATAAATATTTAGGGATACCTAAGCCTGCAAGAATACCTCCAACTCTCTCTAAAATGGTTTTATTCATTATTTCAATGACACCATTCCATTTGGGGGTTTTCCTAATACATAGATGTCCAAAAATTCACTAAGAATCAAAAAATTGAATAAATTTAGTAGTTAGGTATTCTAAGACGTTATCTGTTATCATTGTTTTAATATTTTTTCCTACCTGATTATCTACCTGGATTTTCTAGGTTTTAAAGTCTGAAAATCATTATATTTATATTTTATTATTTAAATCTATACCTTTCTTGATAAGTCATCTGTAAAGGTAACAAAACCAAAAATTCCACCACGGGAGGTAGTCCAATATTATCCCCATAGGTTAGAATTTATGTATTCTAAAGGGTAAGAAAATCTAAATTTTGACCTATTAAAGGAGACTCTCTTAGCCTTACCCATCACACAATCTTTAGAAAATGGAATTTTTATTTGTTCGATGTCAATTAGTAACCCTTGTTTATTAAGTTCTTATAGGCCATTAGATCTTACATTCCCAAAGATCCTATACCATAATAGGGTATTATAAATATTATTGGTATAAACACCACCTAATTTTATTAAATGGGTGCATCCATCCAGAACATAAAACCGATTATCAAGGTAACCCTTAATGATAGTTCTAGATCCCTTAGATATTTTTAGATATCTTGATTTAAACCTAAACGTAGAGATATTTTATTATAGAATCCCTAAATTATTTAGGTTTATATAGAGGTTAGGAACCCACCTAACATCAAGAAAATTAATGATAGTGATTCCATCAAGTTCTTTTAAAATAGAACCTCTTCCCTCTACATTACACCTCCTATTAGTTCCTAACAAGACATCTTCATATACTCTTTCTATCAAATCTAGGAATGACTAACTTAAGATAAAACTTGTGGAATGAGAAACTTGAGTCTAGGACCCACTCATGGTTAAGGGAATGGATGGACACATTCAACACTTCAGTTATTTCATAAATATAATCCAAAATAAGGGATAGGTTAGTGGGTTGTTTGGTCTCAATTTCTTGCTTAATATTTCTACATATGGTCTTAGTGTGTCTGGGATTTCCACAATAAAAGAACCCAATTTTTTCCGCTAGAACGAGACCTTGGATTTGGTTTTTTATTTTTATTTAATTTTTCCTCACTATAATATTTATCCCTACCCCTAGATAGTGGTACAACTCTTGTGAAAAGACTCTATGGCTCCCCTTTAACTTTAGGTATATAATTTGGTTCCTTAGAGTGTAGGACATACTTAACCTCTTCAATGGTTAAAGAGTTACAACCATATATCATTTTTTTCAAATAAAGAGTTTTAGGAATTATATAAATAAATTAAAAGGTTCATTTCTTGATCATCATCACAAATAGTTACATTTATGTTAGATTGATCTAACATCACCTTATTGAATTCGTCTAAATGGGATTTAATTTAAATACCAATTTTAATTTTAAATATAAACATTTAGTGTTTATTTAAATTTTTACCAACTAAAGAATATTTCATGAATAATTTATCTATATTAATCTATATACGAAAACATTAGTTTCATATGATACTTATCTAAGAACATTATCACCTAAAAAAACACAAAAAATTGTGCTCCTTAACAATAACATCAAGGGATACACCCTAATAAACATTGGAGGTATCTGTAGTTTCAGATATAGTTACAATTAGTTTATTAAACCCAAACAAGGAAAAAATTAATCCTTGATGAACTAGCAAGTCCCTCATCTTAATTATCCATAAATTAAAGTCATTTTGATCATCAAATTTCTTGATTTCAAACCTAAATTTTTAAATTTTTACCCAAATGATTTGCTATGAAGTTGTTACAGAAAAGGATAAGCATATGCCACCAAGAACTGGATAATATCAAAGGGTATACATGGTTATCCTACTTGATTTTAGAATTTTATAGAATTATATGGGTTACAGTGGATTTAATTTTAAAGAAAAGATAAAAGGGATGAATTAAGATGATACTGAAGTGAAGAAATTTAAAAAAGGAACCAGAATTAGGACTAATAAATAGATATGAAAACAAAAAATAACCAATGAGGTTATGGTACCAGTTTGTGAGAGTAAGGTGCATTGGAAAGAGAATAACACAAGGAGCCTAAATGACTGTATTGGTTCTTTTTTTTCAAAAAAGTGGGATTCAATATAAACAAACCATTCAAGATACAAGAAAGAAATAAAGTAGTAAAGAATACAATTATTTGATGTGTTTTGGTCCCATTGGGGCCTGCATGCCTGGAAAGAAGACCACCCACACAGTAAAAAATATTATTAATTCTCAAAGAATAATATTACAGAGTACAGGCTAATAAAAATAGTGACAAAAAAGGAATATTTTAATAACTAAAACTATAAAATGAGAGTTTGGGTCAAAAAACATACAATGCTGGATACATGGGTCTGACAGTCCTATTCTCTTCAAGATATCATCAGAATCCATTGTATATCTTGTTACAAGATTGGTAGTGGTACTCACCTAGTCTATAAATAACACCTACATCACTTGGGAACTCAATGACACATATTCTTGATAAAAGGATTCCATCATCTAACCTCCACCAGAAGTAATACACCAATAGTGTATGTCGGAGGATGGAATTTATGGATAATCACCATCGAGAAATCAAACATCAAAGATATGGTACTAGAATTAGATAAAGAGAACACACTTAATGTTGAGTTTAATTAGAAATGCATAATTCCAAAGAGACAAGGGGGTATGGTTCTTCAATTCCCTTGACACCTTCAGATCCTCAAAAAAGAACAACCAACCAACAAGCACCATGGATCCATGCCAAATAGAAAATCCAATGGTATAACAAACAAACTGACATAGATGGATGATGAGGATAAAAAAAGTGGTATAATTGATCAATTAATTGTAATATAAGATTCATTGATCAATGATATGATAGAATCACCTATAAGTAAAACAAAAGTTGGCTAAATGGGCCATCCTAGTAACAAGCCCAACCAACAAGACCTTGTAGAAATCAGACAACCCATAAGAACAATTAATCTAGCATGATAAAATTAAGAATAATAATAAACCTAAAATAATTTTCCATGAATTTATATAAATGAAGTTAAATTCTAGATAAATAAATAAGTGATTTCAATATTAAAACAATTGAAAGCACCTAATTTTTCACTCTCCCTACCTGACCCGACGTACCTTCAAGTGTCATCCTTTTCCTCTACTACCAGAGCCAACTCACACTAGATATACCACTAGTATATATTTCGTATGTGAATTGGGTTTCAAGCTTTGTGAACACCATTCAAGAATCTCCCTCTTCTTTAACCTAACCACTAGATGTAATTTTTTTATAATTAGAAAATTTATGCCTTTTCCAAAATACGAACATCCTCTAATACTTTTAATAAATTATTTATGCATAACAAATACATCTTATGAACATGTTATGTCTCTTTATTAACTATATAAAGTCAATTAAATAATCCATTTAATGAATCTCTACATATATTTTCAACAAATCCAACATATGAAATTCATGGTTACAACAATATATGATATTAGTTTATTAGATTTCAAATATTAAAATGGGTAATTATTCATAGTATGAGCATTATAATTAGTAATGAATTATTATACATATTTTCATTTTTAATAATTATTATTGGAATATTTTAAATTTATAATAATATTCATTAGAAAAGAAAACTAACTCAACTAAAATATATAATTATTTGTTAATATTATTTTCAGTATCATTAAATATTACATTTAATTATAAAATAAATTCATAATTTTCTTATCAAAAATATTAATACAAATTAAATTAATTGTAATAAAATAATAAAATTATGATCCACTTAAAACAATTATAACACATATTATTTACATATTAATAAATTATTAATCAAAATATTAAGAATATAAACTAGAATTGGAAATATTAATTATAATTGGTTAATATGTTTTAAACATCATTTAATATTAATTATTTTATATATTGATAATTTTATAAATTCATATGATTAAAAAATAAAAAATATAAAACACTTCATAAATAATCATATGTGATGATGAATTTTTGGAAAAAAGTATCTCAAAATAACATGTTATAGTGACTTTATAAAAACATCTATCTCAAAATAAACTTATGTTAGCAGTACCAAAGGATTGTTATTGGATTTTTTGATAATAAGATCGATCAATGTTGTTGATAATAAAGTTATTCAAGGATGTTGATAATGAGTATGGTCATGGTTGAATTCCAAGATGAATAATGATGGCCACCAATATGTTTTCTGGTATCTCAATAAAGAAATTTGGATTTGTTGACAATAACATTGTTGAAAACACATGTAGAAGACATGTTCAAGAGTACCAAAGTTGTTGAGTGGGGATTAGGAGTTTTTTAGTTCCTAAAGTGAAGACTAAGATGAGTATTATTAGATAATTTTTATTGGTTCATGAATTCCATAATTCTTTTCAAAGTAGGACAAAATAATGAATGTCTAAGTGGAGATATTTGTAGACATTCCATAAGTGACATTTGTGGAATTATAAAATTATATATGTAGGATGATATGAGAGTTGGTGACTTCCATTTGATGTGTAAGGGTAGTAAAATAATATGGAATACTTGTGTAAGGGTAGCACACCCATTACATAAAGGTAAGTCCTAAAGGTTGTGTAAGGGTATATGCACCATATGTAGGTTCATGTAAAGGTATCTACACAACTGCATATAGGTACATGCAGCCTGCATAAGGGTAAAGAGACCTATGTAAAGTTAAATCGGTCTGCTTAAGGGTAACCCACATTATGCAAGGTTATTTGGGAGGCCTGCATAATGGAATAACAACCCACATAAGGGAAATCTATGATGTGTAAGGGTATCTAGACAACCTGTATAAGGGTAACCCATGAGCAGAGTTTTCATGACTCGCGTAGGGGTAAAAAGAAAAGTCTACGGCTGAAAAGAGTGTATCAAAATGCAACCTATGTGAATTAAAGATTGTGAGATTCTTCACAAGTCGTAGAGACATAGATTACACTGTGTAAGGGGTTTGAAATGAGTTTATAGTGACATATGCACTGTAAAGAAGAAAACGCATTATAGGAGAAAGGGTTTTACACCTTGGAGATTATGTCTATTTTGCAAAGGAAAGTGCATATTTAATATCAATATTCTTCCATTTAAGAAGTTTTAATACTATAGATAAGAAGTTACACCACAGCAGTTGGTGTTTCTAAAGACACAGATTTCCTTTCACTATAGAAAATAGGCTACACTATATTAGCCTTGCATGAATATAGGAGAATATTTTAGGAGAATATTATCTATCCCAAAATATAGTTAAAATGTGTGGTTATTCTTAAATATAGATTCTATATCATTTGATTAAGGATTATAATCATGGTCAATGAAGACTTATAAGATAACTACATTGATTTTCATTGGTGTACATTCGGTTTTATATATTTATAGATATGGAAATGCTTTTAGAATAATCATAAAGTCTCAAATATTTTTATATTTTAAATATATACATTCAACTATAACCGATGTTACATGGAGAATTTAGGACTCATTTATGAATTGTAAAATTATAGTTACAACACATGTGATAATGAATGTATAATAGAAGAAGATTTTTATCACATGTTCTATATCTTAGTATAAGAAAATTTGAGGGTTGATTCTCTTTGACATATTTAAACAATTGATAGAGCTATACATAGAGAACACATTTCCATATATGATCTTCAAAGAGTAAGGAGAGTTCATTCTAGAGTGGGCCAGGAAGTACATAAAAACTGGAAACTATTGAAGATCTTTCCAAAGTAGAAGATGGTGTTTGTTGACCCGACAATAAATAAGGAGTTGTTCAAGAGATATTATTTAAATAAAAAGGTTTTTTATCTAGGTGATTTCACATGTGGTGAAGAAGCTTCCAATCAGGACTTCAGTATAGAATCTACAGTGAATGATTCATTTCATGATAGTAATGATAGAAAAGGGACCTATATATCCATAAAATATGAAGGTGATCCTTTCCACTTATAGTGATCTAGTAAAGGAATGTTCAAGGGAATTATCCTTGGAAATTAGTGAGTTATCCTTAAACCTTGTAAGTTATTGAGAGTAGGCATGGGAGTGAATTATCCCAATCCTTTATACGTAGTGAGATTTATAATGATTTTGGTGTATAGGAAAAATCGATGCATGCTCCTTGTAAATATCATAGTGAGGGTGAACTAAGAAAATACTCATGTACATGTTTACATAATGTATGAACACAAAAACAAATCAATAAACCTTAATAATATTTGGTTAAAGAGAATAAAAGAGTGACCCTAAAAGCTAAGTGGTCAAGATATTATTATAAATGTGATACTTTAAAGTAGTATGAGTTAAAACTTTTAAAGGTTTTGTATACCCTAATTCTCCTTTGTTAGGGAAGACTCTCTCTAAGTCCCTTATACAATTCCAATAATTGGTATCAAAGGGATAACGTCAATTTTGGATTTTTTCTTACTCTGAATTGATCCAAAGTTGTGCCAAAGATTTCATCCATAAATAAGGCTCATTTCATTGAAATAAATAACTTCAACGAAGTTAATAAAATTCTTGGAAGATACTTGTGGATTTTATAGATGAGTAGAATAACATGAAATTTTTTTGTTTATCCAAAATAGAGTCATCTTTTAGAAAAATAAATTAAAAACTAAAATTGATACTTTAGTCAAATGGGTATTAAAGGAGCCTCTCTAAAAAGATTTACAAGAAATTTGAATCATTTCCTGTTCTCCAAATACATTTGGATTCAATTAGAATATTTTTTTTAGAAAAGAATAAATACCAGGTGAGTGTTTTATTATATCAATGTGGAAGAAGAAAAAGAATAAGAGAAATTCATCCCTGAAGTATTTTTCTCCAACTAAAGTAAAATCTTAGCCTAATGATGTTTTTTATTTTTACCCACATGTGGAGAAAGGATGTGAAATTTTGGTCTCTCCTTTGGAGCTTAAAAGGATATATGATTCTGGTGATGAAATTACAACAACATAAAGCTATTATTCCAAATCATTATCAAGAAATTATGACCAATATTTATGGAGTATCATTCATGAACTATACTATTTGATGATATAATATTTTTCCATAGAAAATAAAATATTGATTAATGAAAAAGTTTCCTTGAAATATATCATGCCGAAAATGGGAGTGAAGAGGAAGGAGAAAAGTAACATGATTGAAAGGATTTCCTTATTGATCATGAAGACAATGGATATGGAGAAAGAGTTTAAGGATAGCATCATGACTCTCATAAAAAACTTAATGAAATTAGATAATCATGTATGTACTCTACTTTAAATAGAAAATTTATGGGTTTTCATTTGAAAGAGAAAGATATAAAAATCATACAAACTAAGGAAATGATGAAAAATCCTTCAAAAGTATCCATAGAGGAAATAATGTTTCTAGATATAAAATCTAGAATCAAGGGATTTTTCCATGAAAAATATGGAAGTGTTATTTAATAAATTAAGGAGGAAACCAAGTGATTTTATTGTGGAATTTTTGGGCACATCCAGAGAAGATGTTTCGAAGATAACAAGTTAAAAGATTTTTAATGAATTCCAATAGTGTCAGCATCTCAGTCAAGGAGAGATAAAATGAGGTGTTATTCTTATGTATTATTTTTCATTTTTTCTATCCTTGGTCATATTTAATGTTATTGTAATTGGTTAAATTAATATAAGGGTAAACAATCCATAAAGAGACACTCTAATCCTATGACTTATAAGGTTATTTCTTATCCTAGAAAAGGATTATTAAGATGGATAATAGGTTTAATGTTTTGGAGGGTGAAACTGATCCTAAAAAAATTCTATATCAAGAATAAAAATCTAGGAACTCATAAAAACTATCATAGAGGTAAAGAATAAAAATTTGGAATCTAAAAAAGGAGTTAGTTATCGATTTAAATAAGGTGGAAGAGAATGTGAAGTTGAATTCTCTAAAGAATATGTATTCCAAGAATGAATTTTTGGCCATCGAGGAATAGTTTTTTCAAAGTATTTCTTCACAAAACACTAATAATAAAAATTACAAGATAAAATGGAGTAGAAATATGGAGGTGAGACCCACTAGTGATGCAACCCAAGAAGCTTCTTATTTAAGTTTGATCGATTCAACAATTGTAGAAAATACCAAGCCAAGGAGGGATGAAAATGTTCATATCCATGGAAAGAAGTGTAAAGAGGTATCACCCAAAGGGTATCCTTTATAAGGAGGTTTAGTTTTTAGTTATAAGTGATGATAAATAACTTGAATAGTTGATTTCTTTCCTTTCCTAAAATCTAATAAAGTGAAATTGAAAGATGGAAGGTGATGGGTTATTTCATCTTGACTAACCCTATTCCTCAACTTGAGGAACCTCAGGGAAACCTTCTCCACATATTTTTTTATTTCAATATTTTTCTAAAGTGGAGGAAAATTAATGGGGAGGTATGATCCATGGTATTATTGTGCTTGAAAAGCGCAAAAAAGATTGTGCTAGAAATTCTCAACTGGATGGAGGTTAATAAAAATATGGAAAAGAAGAATATGTGGAACCATTTTTTATCAACAAGTGGTATCAAAAATGGTGTCAACAGATATAGTATCAGGGGGAGTTGTGTTGGACATCAATTTCTTTTAAGCCTTGTTAGAATTTATTTGAATCCTATAATGACCTGAATGACATGGAGTTAAAATGATATAATTTTTTCAATTTGAATAGTTCATAAAAAAAGTGGTTTAAAATAATTATTAAGTTATATAAATTACTTTATCATGTGGTATGTTTCTAAAAACCAAGTATTAAATTTTATAAACTATCTTTTTCATGATAATAGATGGAGATCAAAAGTTGTGTTTTGAAAGTGGAAAATCAAAATCATTTATGTGTGTTTCCTAGTATTCATGAGTGAAATGGACATCCTTTATGTTGTGTATAAAAAATATTATTTCCTATATCGGTCTTTATCTTAGTAGGGTTATAGGACTTATTTATGCCTCAAGTACCATGTGGTAAAATCACTCAGTGAATCTCTTGTGAAAATACAACATGAAATGATATTTTCTTGTGTAATATGTGGTTTTAAAGGATTTAGAAAATCAACATGTGGTTGATGCAAAAGAATGAAGTTGTTTTGAAATAGAGGGATAAAATATCCTTATGTGGAGAAGATATCCCCAAATTGGTAGATGATGTGAAGATTATTTTTCCTTTAATAAGGTGGATAAAAAAGAAAATTGTATCAGTGTATTTTTTGATAGGATTTTGGAAATAAACTTTTTATTCAAAAGTCCCTTTTTATTTCCTTGATAGTAATGGCTATAAGAAGATATCTTGAGAGGGAGATGATATAATTAATAGGGAGAAGTTAATTCCAAGGGTGTATTGAACAGGTGGGAGAAAACTATGTGTATTTTATTAAAAAAATCCAAAGGGGGAGATTGTTAGCAATCCCAATGGATTGATGTTGTATTTTTTGAAAATAAGGTTGGTCCAATTTGTTGATTATAAAACTAGAAATGGTTATTGAAAATGAGAATTATCAAGGTTGAATACCAAGATGAATAAGTATTATCACCAATATGTGTGTTGGCATCCCAATGAATCGAGTTGAATTTTTTGACAAAAACATTATTGAAAACCCATATTAAACACATGATCAATATGACTAAAGTGGTGAAGTGATTGTTGAGAGATTTTTAAATCCCAAAATGAGAAACAATACGAAGATTCAGGGAGAACTATTATGGACTCCTTAAGTTCATATGTCTTGTCAAAATAAGTCAAAGTGATGATTGGACAAGAGGAGAGCTAAGTGGAGATGTCTAGATAAATGAAAGAAGTGATGTTTATGGAATAATAAAAGCTAGATGATATGGGAGGTGATTATTTACTTTCCTTGTGTAAGGGTAGTGAAATAATATGAAATCCTTGTGTAATGGTAGTATGAACACTTCATAAAGGTAAGTCATGAGGTTAGTGTAAGGGTACATGCAATATATGGAAGTTTGCATACGTGTATCTATATAGCTATGTCTAGATAATGGAGTCCTATGTAAGGGTAAGGTGATTTACATACAGGTAAAATTCCATGTGTAAGAGAAATCCATGATATGTAAGGGTATCTGAATGAACTGTGTAAGGTTAATCTATGGTCTAAGTTTTCAGAGTGTAAGGGTAATCGGAAACTTCTATGATACAAAAGAACATATCAATAGACGACCTGTGTGAAGTTGAGATTTTGAGAGTCTTCACAAACCACAGAGACAAGTATTTCACTGAAGAAGATGTTTGAAATGGGTTTATGACTATGGATACACCACAAAAAATATCCACGATGCAGGGAAAAGTGTTTCGAACCATAGAGATTATGTATATGACGCAAAGGTGAGCATATCTTTTATATTATTATTATTACATTTAAGAAGTAACCAAATTTTATAGAAGAAGATAAACTAAAAATGTGATTGTTTCTATATACATGAAGGTCACTACATAATAGAGAAAAAGGAAACACCACAATATCCATGTGTAAATATTGGAGTAGATTTCCAGAGACTCTTATCTATCCACAAATGCGATGAACTCATGTAGTTATTATTAAATTTAGGTTCAATTGAATTTGATGAGGGTTTTATGATCATGGGTGATGAATTGTTAATAACAATTGACAATGATCATCATGGGTTCTATTTTTTATTCTATATTTAAAGATAGAGACATATTTATTGGCAGAAGAAGAAATTCTCTGGTAAGAATATCTTTCTGATATATTTATGTAGTTACAACCTGAGACACATAGTGTATTTAGGAGTCATTTAAGACTCTTAAAATATAAGTTATGTCACATGTTATAATGGATTTATAATACTAAAAGATCAATATTTCATGTGATATATCTTGTTATAGGGGAACATGAGGAGAAATTTTCTTTAAGAGATATGAAATATTTAGAAACATTTGCATGAAGAACACATATCCATATCTGGTTCTTATAGAGGAAGGAGAGTTTTTAATAGTAAGGGGATATAAATTATTGATGAATTGGAAACTATTAAATATCTTTCCAATGTATAATATGGTGTTCACTATGCCTACAACAATGGATGTTTTTCTACATAAATTATGAAAGAATAAGGTGGTGCATCATGGTGATTTCACAAGAGGTGAAGAAGTAGCCCAATAGGAATATAATAGAGAATCTACATATTTTGAGGGATGCATTACATGATAATGATGCTAGATATGGGACCTACATGCCTATAAATAGTGAAGGTTTTCATTTCCATTAGAAGAGATCCAATGAAGAAACGTTTGAGTGAGTGAACCTTGAGAAGCTGTGAGCTGACGATAAACCTTTTAAGGTAGTGAGACTGGTAAAATGAGTGACCTAGATCATTACATTATATTTTGTGAGATTTATTGTGATTTTGGTGCACAAAACAATGTTGATTCATGTTAATTGAATGTATCCTAGTGATATTGAACCAAGTAAATACTCATGTTCATATTTATTTTATGCATGCACACCAAACCAGATCAAGAAACCTTAAGAATATCCAGTTAAAGAGCATAAAAAAGTGACCCTCAAGGATAAGAGGTCAAGATCCTATTTTGAAAGTGAAACTTTAAAGGAGTAAGAGGTTTAATTGTTAAATACTTTACATACCCTGATACACCCCTCTCGGTGAAATATCACTCTAAGTCCCATGTATAAGTCTAACAACATATGATCACTTTTTAACAAGGATCACATATTTGTTTTTTATAATTATTAAAAAAATGAATTAAAATATATAATTATTAATTATTATTGTTTTGTTATCATTAGTAAATATTTTATTATATTTCACCATAACTTTATAAACACACAATTACAAGAAATATCATATCTAAAATAGATATTACATGATATCTTACTAAAATCAAGGTGGAAGAGTCCATGGACGATTTGAGGAACGTATCATAGCAACATCATGCAACATGTTGGCCAATCATCTTGAATTGCTCTCCCTATGTGAAAACCTAGTTTTTGATTCAAATAGTTTAGGAAAAATAAGGTGTAATTCTAAAATTCATAATCATTTATATCTATACATTTTAAATTTTAATATTTCATGTTTTATTTAACTTCATAGTTTATATATTAAATATATTGGTTTTTAGTTTTATAAAATTCAGTTTATTTTATTATTTGACAATGTGAAACCCATTTGGGTATTGAGGGCACAATGACTATGTGTATCCAAAATAGTTAAGTGAAACATTTTGTCCCCAATTCATTTTTCACAAATTTTAAATAAAATAAATTTTAGGTTTATTAGGAACACTTACACCCTTTAAATCAATTTTTTATGTAAAAATAATCCACATTTAGATTGGGATGGAAATGGGGAGATCGTCCAAAAAAATGTGGATACCTATAACCAAATATGTTTAATAAAAATGATGCCCAAAACTGATTAATACCCATTATATAATAGCCAAATTCTAACCTAGGTAGAATAGTTCCTAATAACAGTTCACCCATCGCCATTTCCATCCCTACTCTGATTTATTGAAACCTCACATGAGCATTGAAAATATGGAAATAATAGTTCATGACAAATAATCACCACATAGCAACACTGAATCTTTTATTGAGATGCATTATCATAATTTCTACAATAGTCCAATGTTTTCCTAATATTGTTTTTTCAACACCCACACCATAAATGATATCATAACATCACTCATATCTCTACCAAAACAAAAAAAACAATAAAATAATTCATTAATTACAACAATACTTACAACATTATGAAAATCTTAGCCATCATTAAACATGACAACAATAAGAACATCACAGTAACAAACAACACTCATCAATTTATTTTAAATAAACTTTTTTTATTAAATAGTCTATATATTTCTTAGCATTAGGCATGGTAGATCTCAAATCCCCAAATTATCCTCTTAAATTTCCATATTTAAATTATTTATCAATTATAAACAAGCTTAACATATCACTAATAATTTAATGGATCTCAATAAAATCAAAACATTTCAATATACTCTTCCTCAAACACTTAACAATATGAAAAAATGATAATAATAATTACAATAGAAGCAAATATATGAATGGACAAACACAATTCCCACCATCAATTTATTTATGTTTGATTAATTATATTCTAAATAGAATTAAAAGGATATACCCATTGAAAAACAAATAATGATTGATCCCAAAATTACATAATAAAATAAAGGATAATGTTTGAATCCAATGCCGTAGTTTATTTAAATAAGTAAATGAAATTAAAAAAAATCCAATAATTATGAATTACCAAATTCATAAGGATTCCAGAGAAGACTAAACCACATCAAACCTCTATAGATACCTTTACCAAACATCAACTAAACCCAAGAAATTTTTTTTCAAAATTTTATAGGGATAAGAAATATGAAGAATTAGAGTCAAAGAGAAGTGAGTGTTCCTTGAATCAGAGGGAATGGATCTCATGAAATAGGAGGTTTAAATCTATAAAGAGATGGAAAATTAGCACCAATGGGGAGCTAAATGACTGATTGCTCTTGAAAAGTTAAAAATAAATCAAAACAAAAGAATATGTGGAACAAATTTATTAAAAAAATTTTTATGAACCCATTTTAGCGTTGCGAATCCACCACTATACAATATTTTTTTGCAAAGTCCTGACCAAGGTTCCATGCACCAGTGCCCCGAGACGGTTGGTCACATGACCTCTGGAAAGCTTCCCCGTATACCAAAAGCTTATACCTAGAAGTGAGGGTCTAACATCGATCATGGTAGGACTATACCCTCTCTTTTTTCCAATAAGAGTGATACACGAAAAGAAATAATAAAGCAATAATAGAAATGATATAACATAACGAGAATAATATCAGTACCACATGATAACTAAAGCATGGAATATGATGTCAAAATGCAATAGTATATATGTCATTCTAAAGTACGTATAAAGTTTTAAAATTATACAAAAAATTAAAGACAATGACTACTCTTAAGTGGGTTCCAAACCTGATCTGGTTCCCACATCCATGCTCCATCCCAACTGGACCATCAAACATGGGGCCTTTTCCCTTATCCTATCCTTCAACCATGAAATATATTCAAGTACTAATCAGGCATCCTATATTGTGTGTGAGTACAACTCAGTAGGACACCACCAACAATGTATAAAACAATATCTTATCAAATAATAGTGTATGAATTTGAATAAACAAATAATTAAAATTCATAAGAAAAAAATTATCACATTATCAATTAATCATTATTTAACCGCATGAATCCCATATTCCTGTGGATACCCATATCTAAATACCTACTTTAACCCATGTCAGAGTTTGAACTAATCCTAACAATATCATATCTCAGAATTCCATTGTTTCTATTCATTAATTCACACAATTGAATGACCTTGTTACCATTCATTAATTTACACAATTTATTGGCCATGTTACCATTCATAATACCTAGCAAAATATCAATGTTACCATTCATCAATTAATAAAACATAATTGAATGATCATGTTATCATTCATAATACATGTCTGAATGTCCATGCTATCATTCACAATATCATAATCACATAATTAAATGAGCATGTTACCATTTATAATACTTGGACGAATGTCCATGTTACCATTTACCATTTCATAATCACATAATTGAATGAGCATGTTACCATTCATATTACTTGGTCAAATGTCCATGTTACCATTCACCATTTCATAATCACATAATTGAATGAGCATGTTACCATTCATAATACATAATTAATGAAAAAAAAGTTATCCACATCAATTTCATGACTAATTCAACAATTATTCATCAGAAAATTCCCTTAATTAATTCCCCAATTAATTAAGCACATCAATCCCATTAATTAATTTTCCAATTGATTAATCTTTATCACAACTCAATATCCAATAATTAATTCAATAATTAATTACTCAATTCACAATTCAATTTTTTAATAATTAACACAACAGTTAATTATCTCAAATAAATGACCTCAATATCACATAATGAACTCGGTAATTAATTATCTCAGTTCCACAATCTCAATATCTCATAATTAATTCAACAATTAATTATCTCAATTCCATAATTACAATATTTTCATTAATTAAGTCCACAATTAAATAATCACATTCAATCCGTTCAATTAATTTATCAATTAATTGTTTATGTCAATCATACTATTTAATTAAAAAATTAAGTAATCACACACTTCTATTAATTAATTCATCAATCAATGAATCTAATCAGTACCATTATTTAATTCAGTGTTTAAATAATCACATTAATTTCATTAATTAATTCATTAATCAATTAATCCCATCAATCCCATTATTTTATTCAATAATTAAATAATCACATTACTTCCATTAATTAATTCATTAATTAATTAATCCCATTAGTATAATTATTTAATTCAACAATTAAATAATCACATTGCTTCCATTAATTAATTCATCAATTAGTTAATCCCATTAATCCCATTATTTAATTCAATAGTTAAATAATCACATTACTTCCATTAATTATTTCATCAATTAATTAATCAAATTTATAGTCCGGAAATCATTATAATTAATTCCAAAATTAAATATTCTAAGTAAAATCCATTAATTAATTCAACAATTAATTAATCCATATTAATTCTAGTAACTAATTCAACAATTAATTAACTATTTCAACCCTATTAATTAATTAAAAAATTAATTAATAATTGTTTCTGATGCTTTCCTATGGGGCGCACATGCATCCGTCACGCAGGGGACGCGCGGCTTGTTGCCCCACATTCCCACCTTCCAAAGGTGGGCGGCATCTGTTTCTTGTTTAGGGACGTCTTCTCCTTGATCAAAACCGGGATGATGGGATGTCGGTTCTTCATTCCGTGGATTCCTCCTCAGAGCTCGTCACCTAGTCCACTCCCTCATAGATTTAAGACAGGTTCGTCAATCTCGTTCCCAGTGTCATATCTTCATGGACATCGGTTAATTACACTACTTCTGCCAGGACATTCCATTGGGTCCTGACATGGTAGCAACCTTCGGTCGGAGTAGATGACAACATCAGGCATGTTGGGGAATCTTTGGGTGCGTGGACATCGGGGACCCTGTATTCTTTCTCCTAAGAGGGAATCTCAAGGGTGCATAACCCGAGGCATCCTGCATCGGATGCAGGGAATCATATGCCATAGGCATGTTTCTGAGGTTTTCCTCAGCTTCCCATGTTTAAAAAGGGGTATGCCGCGAGTTTAATGTCTTGGAGAGACGGTTAGGCCAATGGCGTGTCTTCTGAGGTTTTCCTCAACTTCCCATGTTTAACACGGGGTATGCAACATGTTTAATGTCTTGTAGAGACGGTTATGACAAGGGCATGTATTATGAGGTTTTCCACAGCTTCCCATGTTTAACACAGGTTATGCCACGTGTTTAACATCTTGCGGAGACAGTTACGCCAAGGGCATATCTTCTGAGGTTTTCCTCACCTTCCCATGTTTAACACGGGGTATGCCACGTGTTTAACGTCTTGCAGAGACAGTTACGCCAAGGGCGTATCTTCTGAGGTTATCCTTAGCTTCCCATGTTTAACACGGTTTATGCCACGTGTTTAACAACTTGCGGAGACGGTTACGCCAAGGGCATGTCTTCTAAGGTTTTCCTCAGCTTCCCATGTTTAACACGGGGTATGCCACATGTTTAATGTCTTGCAGAGATGGTTACGCCAAAGGCGTATCTTCTATGTTTTTCCTCATCTTCCCATGTTTAACACGGGGTATGTCGCGTGTTTAACATCTTGCAGAGATGGTTTGAGGGTGATCGGAACATCCCATAGAGAGGGATCAGATTGGTACATCCCAAGGAGGTAACACCTAGAAGATGAATGGATCATAATGCTCAATGAGGATGGATCCAAGGTGGTTCACCCCATGTAGGGGAGATGACACACCGTGGCTGATCTGAACAACACAGAGGGCAGATCTGGGAGAGTTCAACCAAAAATGGGGGACACTAGGGATTACCATTGTGTGGGATTGATCCTCATGGAGGTTTTCTACATACCCTATGTAGAGGATAGGTATCAAAACCCACATAGTTCGAAGGGGTGATGATCCGGGGTGTACACAAAGGACAACGACCTGGAGACATGCTGGGGCTTGTGCATGGTTAGCTGCACGGGTTCCACAGAGAGCGGCGTAGGGATGAATGGCCTGATCTCACCGGGAAGTGGCGGCCCGGGTAAGAATCAGGATGGGTGGTGGATGGATTAATGAAATGGAGGGGGAATGAAATGGGGCCATCGCAAGGGAAATGGTGTAGTTGGGCTTGAGACTCGAAGAGGCTTCCTATGTATCCCCATGGCATGGTATCAAAGTCAACGTAGTTCGATGGTATGGGGCTTATGCAAGGGTGTGGCCCGTGTGACGCTATGGAGCGACAATAGTGGATGGGGATTACGCTCTGAGGCAGCCCACAATTATGGATGGATGGGGCTTACACTCTGAGGCGGCCCACAATGGTTGTATGGGGCTTACGCTCTGGGGCGGCCGATGGTTGCATGGGGCTTACACTCTGAGGCGGCCCACAATGGTGGATAGATCGGCCTTACGCAAGGGCTGCCCATGGCGGTATGGGGATTATGATCTGAGGTGGCCCATTGTGGTATGGGGCTTACACTCTGAGGCCTCCCATGGTGGTATGTGGATTACACTCTGAGGAAGACTATAATTGTTGGTGAACCGACGTGAAGAGGTCAGAACAACCGGGTGGTGGGATTGAACCTCGTGGAGGATTCCCACGTATCCCCGTGGCAGGGAATCAAAGTCCACCTAGTTCGATTGTATGGGGCTTACGCAAGGGTGCTGCCTGTGTGCCGCTATAGGGTGGTAATGGTGTATGGGGCTTATGCAAAGGTGTTGCCCACAATGTCTTCCTCATATCTGGCCATGATTGCATCCCAACTCACTGGTGGGTTGAGGTAATCACCTATGCACTAGCGCACAAGAGGGATAATGCCAAGGGCATTGGAATCGGTCCGAACAAAGGGAGATGAAAAGTGTGAATCACATGCTTGACATTCGGAATGCGGTGAGGGTGGCGTGGTGATGGAGGATAACTGTTGACCATGGCGGAAACGCAACATCCATACCACTTTATCCAGAAATGAGGACAATCAAATGAGGGTCGACTGTTGACCATGTTCAAAACACATGACCTAACTCAAAGTGTTATCCAAAGTCTCCCGGGATGTTGGCCCAGGACAGTTGGTGAACCATAGTGCAATCATCCATACTGTTACAGCAGGAGGACCAAGGTCTATCATCTATACTATTACAGGAGGAGGACCATAGGTCTATCATCCATACTGTTACAGTAGGTGGACCATGGTCTATCATCCGTACTGTTAGGGGGTCCCTTTAGACATGGAAGTGGATGACGATCCGAATGAAGGACACACAAAGCGTGAGGTAGAGTGATGGAATGTTTGAACGGATTCCAATGCTCTTGAAATTACGCCAATGTAATCATGGCATTAGGCATATTATGCTTGGAGGATAAGGCCTCACTTATCTGGAACAAGAGGCATCCTATCATTCGTTAGATAGGGAGTACTACAGTTTATGGTCACGTAGATATGACCATTGGCATCTTATGCTAGGAGCATAAGGCATCTCTTGTATAGGGAAAGAGGAATCCTATCATTTGTTAGATAGGGAGTACTATAGTTTATAGTCAGGTAGATAGGACTATTAAGCATCTCATGCTTGAAACATGAGTCATCTCTCATTTGGAGCAAGAGGCATCCTATGTTAGGAACATAGGGTGTACTACAGTTTAGAGTCTTGTAGATAGGACTACTGGAATCTTATGATTGGCACACAAGGAATCTCTTGTATAGGGAAAGAGGCATCCTATCATTTGTTAGATAGGGAGTACTAAAGTTTAGAGTCTTGTAGATAGTACTACTGGCATCTTATGCTTGGCGCACAAGGCTTCTCTCATATAGGGCAAGAGGCATCCTATCATTTGTTAGATAGGGAGTACTACAGTTGATAGTCATGTAGGTAGGACTGTTGGAATCTTATGCTAGGAGCATAAGGCATATATCGTATAGGGAAAGAGGCATCCAATCATTTGTTAGATAGGGAGTACTACAGTTTATAGTCATGTTGGTAGGACTGTTGGCATAAGGCGCCTAGAACTGCTGGTGTTGGGTCTTATGCAAGGGCATCCCTTTCTGGTTCAACCTGGAAAAAGAGCCAAGTGATAGGGTTTAGAGGAGTTGCCTGAGGAATGGTTCGACTCAAGGTACTCGGGAAATTGATGATGAGAATCTCGACTCACAACACGTGAAAGGGACCAAGAGGAATATGTCGAATCAAGGTATTTCATGGTGTGCAGAGGAGTATCTCAAATCATGCTATTCCATATGTGGAGAGAGGCTGTGCGTAAGGGCGCAATGGAAAACCCCGACGTCTTGACCCGAGAAGTTCGCGGTGCGACTATCCATTATCAATGGGGGTATGTGACGGTAGCGAAGGGTCCGGCCCAGAGGGTTGGGACTGCAACCCAGCACTGACCCCGAGCGCGGGTGCAGCTCCCGCGATATGGACCAGTGGGTGCAGGCCTGAACACTATTGCACGAAATAGGGCGGCCATGTGCGCAATTGAGGGTGTTGCACAGAAAACACCAGGTCGGCGTGCAATAGGGGTGCGACGTGTGCAATAGGTGCGGCGGGCGCACAATACGGGATCCGGGCGCACAATAATGGAGTCTGGGTGCGCAATACCGGATGTGGGCTCACAATAGGGGTTTTTTGCGCGCAAAAGGAAGTGGTGCACGCAATAGGGGAAGGCTTACGCACAACAGGACTGGTGTTGCACTGGCGCGCGGAAAATTGGGCTCAGCGGCACTATTGCGCGCAAAAATTATATGTTTCATGGAAAACTAGGCAGGTTGTCCCTTTTTCCGTGAAAAACTAATGTTTTGCGCGCCGTAGGGGGGTTTTTCGTGCGGGTGCGGAAACTCCGGACATATGTGCATCAGAGCGGTGGCTGACCTCCAGGGTCCTCCTCAAGAAGGGGGGGTGCCCTTGTATTTATAGGCGGAAACTCGGGCATCGGTGTGCGTAAAATTGCATGCGCCCAAGGTGGTGCGCGTAATATTCCTCCCACGCAAAGAGGGGCACAAAATATTCCGCGCGCTCAAAGATGGGCGCGTAATATTCCACGTGTGCAAATGGTTTTCCGTGCGAAACTCCTTTTTTTACGCGCAAACCCATACTTTGCCCCAAAACCATCCTGAATGGCCATCCACAGCAGCCCAACTTCAAGCAGCAATAACTTCTGATCCGTAACTTCGTTTTGGTTCCACGACCAGTCAAATCAAAGCTTGCGGAACGAGCTACGCTCTGGGACCATCTATGGGGATGTTTGGAAAATTTTGGGGACGCGTTTTCTGGGGTCAACAACCATCTAAATAAATTTAATAATAATAAAAATCTCCAATAATTAATTATACATTTAATTATTCAAATTTAATGAATTCAATATATAAATAATTAATTCAATAACTAATTACCCAATTTCCAGAATCTAAATCTAGCCATAATTAATTCAATAATTAATTATTCAAAATCACAATTTCATAATCCCAACCATTCACCTTAATTAATTATATAATTAATTAATCATGTTAACCATTCTCAATAACATCATAATTAATTCGACAATTAATTATTCAATGTCTATAATCCCATTGTCCCTAGTTTCATAAACATCACAGTTAATTAATTCACCAAATTAATTAATTCAATCAAGAACTCAATTTATAAACATCTAATAGAAATTCTAAAATAACATAAATGTAATTAAATTCATGACTTTGGGATTTGAATTATTGACCACATACCTCAAGATTGATGACAAATGCTTGCCGAAAGAAATCACAAAATTTAGTAGAACAATGATGAATAATGGGATCTTGATTGAATTCTTAGATCCAATACTCAAAAAAATAAAGATCTACCAACCATAGATCTAAATATTTATCCAATGGTGGATAAACATCCTTCTTTTATTCGGGAAGAGGAGTGGGAGATAAGGAGAGATCTTTACGGGAAGAAACCAACTACCCGGGATGGTGCTGATCTTTAATCCACCCATTGTTTCACCAAGAACAGAGGTCAGGATCCCTAGGAAATTGTTCTAGAGCCTCCAAAATTGATATTATTTGATTATTTTTGAGTGGGGGTCAATTTGGGTTAAAATATGGGGTTCAAGTATTTTAAAATCTAATTTTTGGGTTAATTAAATTCTTACACATGATTTTCTTCATGGGGAACATAGTTTCCCTTAATTGTGGAATTTAACCATGTGCCTCTTCTAGGGGGTGAATGGTTTCTCCTTTTAGGGGACACGGTTTGAAAAACCATGCAGTAGCCTTTAAAAACCTCTCTATCTAGGGTTGCACGGTTTTTTGGGTCAGGGCGCATGGTTAGGGAAAACCGTGCGCCAACCGTGCACTACCCTTTTTCTTCTATTTATCTCAAATTTTCACCCAAACACACCCCAAAGTAAAACCCAGATGAAAGTTACTCAACATAAGGAAAATGATAACCTATAAACAATCCCAATAAATCACCAAAAATTTAGAGTTCTTACAATCTTCCTACTTTATAACAGATCATCCTTGAGCTTTACTCCCATGTTTCTCTAATATTTAGAGTCAAAAGATCAGGCCACTAAGACCTCATATCCATTTTTCTTTCCAATATTTCCTCCTAAACCTATCGATGTTTCCACAATACATTAACTATCGTCCTGGTATTTCCCCGTAACACTTTCTCACTATGATCCAACAGACGTATCAGATGCTCCACAAAGGATGCATCATACTCAAGTTCAACTTTCACAACATACCTGATGAATTTACCAACTTATCATGGCGAAAAACCACAAGAACACCATCCAACATTGGTACTCATCCTTGACCTCAAAACCCACCTATAAAGGATGTACATACACCACCTCCAAAGCCCACCTGACTTTTACTCTAGGAATTTAAACATGTGCCTTATAGGTTCCTCACTAGAATTCTGATGTCTCTACTTCTAACCCATGGTCTTGATCTACACACTTACTATAGACACATATCTCCCCACCTTTGGAGCATAGTTAACACCACTTAATCAAGAAACTCTACAACCACGACCAACACTTTAATTACAAGTTAAACCCTAAAACTTGGATGTTTCCTTATACCCTTTCACAGGACAACAAAACAACATCAATGGCCACCCATTTTCAGATTTGGAATGCGGGACCCACGGTATTCCTCGACCATTGGTCTAGCCTGAGGGCCTCACCCATAACTTTTCGATGGCGTACCTCCCACCATCTAATTCTACATGTACCGCTTCATAAGCACAACCTCTAATTGGTCACATATCCAATCAAAACACTTTCCTGTAGCTAAGTTTAAAGATAGATCTTTCTTAGGGTACCTGGGATGATGTCAAGGAAAGGGACATGATCTTCACAAATTGAAAGTACGCAAAGAAGTCATAGGTTAACACCACCACAAATCCTCAATCACCGATGTTACCTACGATTATAGAAACAGATTAATCTGTTGAAAAATCTCAAGCTTCCCTGCCTGCTAACATCTCACCATACTGATAAAAAACCAGGTGGTTCCTCGCACAAACTACAACCGAGTTCTCAAACTGGATCATTATTCTACCCAAACCACCCACATCAAGGAAGAAATAAACAATAGTGAGGATTATCATTTTACATCATCAATATAGTTAACATGAGGGTTTGAACAAAACCATAACAAGTCACCCCCTTTTTCTTCCACATGGTAAAAACTGAGGCACTCTCACTACCCTTAACCACCATACACCCAGGTCAGGGTTAACAATGGGTAATCTCATTCTCACTTTTCAAGTTTCTCATTAAACACCCATTTATTCTTATCCGGCATCATTTTTCAATATTTCTCAATTTCATGTTAGGAACTAATTTTAGTTCCATTTCATAAGCAAGGAAAAATAGTTCAAGTTCAATAACTTACCCATAACCTGTTTTCTCGTGCAGGCCTAAAATGATGAATGTAATAAATTAATCCTGAGTGCTTAGAATGATGAATGAAAACTCAACTCTTATGTCATACCAAGCCATGAGTCAGTTCATAAAAAATCTCAGAATCAATAACCAGTTACACAACAAGTGTGTCACTTAAGGTGAAATAATATTCAACTATAATAGAAAACAATGGTAACAAAAATCTCACCCTTGGTGCTTGGGTTCTCCCCCATACATGGGTCATCTACTCCCATGAACAATTTCATAACCAAGGACCAACTATTCTTAGTCTCATATCTTTTTTTCCCAAACAATAATAGAAAAATAAAAGAAAAATAATATAAAATTGGTCTTTGATACCACTTTGTAACATCTTGGCTCAGGTGTCATGCACTGATGCCCCGAGCTGGTTGGTCACATGACCTTAGGTGTGCCCTATATACCATAGGCTACCCATTTGCAGTGAGGATTTAACATCGATCATGGGGATACTATACCCTCTTTTTTCAATTAGATTAATACACCAGTGAAAATAATAATGAAATAAAAGAAATTTTATAACATAACTAGAATAATATCAGTACCACATGATGAATAAAGCAAGGAATACAATGTCAAAACTCAAAATTAGATATTCCAAGATAAATTATGTTCCAATTGTGAAAATGAAACTCAAAATTAAAGACACAGTCTACTCCAAAGTGAGTGTCGAACCATGTACACTTCCCTCAACCATGCTTCATCCCAAATCAACCATCTAACATTAGGCCTTTTCCCCTATCATGTCCTACAACCATCAAATCTATTTGGGTAGAGGTTAGGCAACCCAAGTAGGGTGTGAGTACAAATTAGTAGGCCACTTCCAAAAGTGTCTAAAACAATATCCAGTCAAATATTAGTGTATGTAGTTTTATAAGGAAATAATTAAAATTCATAAGTAAATAGTTATCACATTATAAATTAATCTTTATTTGACCACATAAACCCCCTGGTTCTCATGGACGCCCATATCCGAATACCTACTTTGGGTCATGGTGGATTTTCAACTAATCCCAAGAATATCATATCTCATAATTCCATTTTTACCATTCATTAATTCATACAATTGAATGACCATGTTACTATTCATTAATTTACACTATTTAATGACCATGTTATCATTCATAATACGTGGTCAAATTTCCATGTTACTATTCACCAATTAATAATACATAATTGAATGGGCTTGTTACAATTTAAAATACTTGGTTGAATGTCCATGTTACCAGTCATCATTTCATAATCACATAATTAAATGAGCATGTTATCATTCATAATACTTGGCTAAATTTACATATTACCATTCACAATTTCATAATCACATAATTGAATGAGAACGTTACCATTCATAATACATGGCCAAATGTCCATGTTACCATTAACCATTTTATAATCACAAAATTTAATGAGAAATTTTCCATTCATAATACATAATTACTTTGATAATTAATTATCCACATCAATTTCAATATTAATTCAATAATTTTTCATCGCATAATTTCCTTAATTAATTACCACAATTAATTAAGCACATCAATACCATTAATTAATTCTCCAACTAATTAATCATTATCACAACTCAATATCCCATAATTAATTCAAAAATTAATTATTCATTTCATAATTCAATATTATGATAATTAACTCTATAATTAACTATCTCAAATTGATAATCTGAATATCTCTTAACTAACTCAACAATTAATTATCTCAATTCCATAATCTCAATATCTCATAAATAATTAAATAATTAATTATACCAATTTCTCAATCACAATATCTTCATTAATTAATTCCATAATTAATTAATCTCATTAAATACCTTCACTTAATTCACCAATTAATTGTTCACATCAATCCCATTATTTAATTCAATAATTAAATAATCACACTACTTCCATTAATTAATTCCTCAATTAATGAAACCCATCAATCCCATTATTTAATTAAATAATTAAATAATCACATTACTTCTATTAAGTAATTCATCAATTAATTAATCCCATAAATTCCATTATTTAATTCAATAATTAAATAATCACATTACTTCCATTAATAAGTCATCAATTAATTAATCCCATTAATCCCATTATTTAATTCAACAGTTAAATAATCACATTACATCCATTAATTAATCCATCAATTAATTAATCTCATAAATCACATTATTTAATTAAAAAAATTAAATGATCTCATTACATCTATTAATTAATTCATCAATTAATTAATCCCATTGATCCCGCCATTTAATTTAATAATTTAATAATCAAATTACTTCCATTAATTAATTCATCAATTAATTAATCATATCAATTCCATTATTTAATTCAACAATTAAATAATCAAATTACTTCCATTAATTAACTCCTCAATTAATTACAAAAATTCACAGTCCTGACCTCCTCATAATTACTTCCATAATTAACTTTTCCAATTAAACTTTTTTAATTAATAAAACTATTAATTAATACATTAAAATTCCATTAAATAATTTAACAATTAATTAATAATTTCAACCCTATTAATTAATTCATCATTTAATTAATCACATCAATAAATTTAATAATAATAAAAATCTCTAATAATTAATTCTATATTTAATTATCCCAATTTAACAACTTTAATATAACAATAATTAATTACTCAATTTCAAAAATTCCTATAACACCCCAAGATTTTGTAAATAAATTTAATATTTAATGCATGAAACACTAAGTCTCTACAGAACACCACTTTTTGTAACCTAGCCTGTAAACATAAATTTTACCACCCCTATGATTTGAATTTTGAAAATCTGGCATACACGGTTGTGATCAGTAAGTTATTTAGATTCTAATATGACCAACTTAATTTTTGGTGAATAGTAACATACCCTTATGAATATTAATGTTACCCTTAGTAATAGTGAAATAACCTTATGAATAGTAACCTCACCTATGATAGTATATATATAGTATTTATTTGAATGTATGATGTACCTATGTTTTTCTATAAGTAAACAAATGTTAGAAAAACTGCATTTTTCCAGTAAATTTTGAATTTAATTTAAAATTAAATTAATAATATTTAGAAAATTATTTTCAAAAAATGGACTTCATTTTTGGATTCAACATGTGGAAAAATGGTTAGGGTGAATGTTTGGTATTTTTCTGAAATTCTTGAATTTTTGATGAATAGTAAAATACAGTAATTTACCATATATATAAATTATCAGTTAAATTCACTATTCCTAGAATCATGGATGATGTAATCATAGTTGATTCGAAATAAAATTCACATATTACTATTCTTGGTCACAATAATCAATACTACTGGTTGTATTTGGAAAAATAATAAAATAATGAGTAAAATAATGGGAAACCCCTCCTCTCCTCCACTATAACCCCCCTCACTCCCTCTTCTATTCATTCCCCTAAGCCTTGATTCTCCTCAATGTTCTTCAAAAATACCCATTCTTATTAACTTACCACATTCATGAGATCTTGGTCTTCCCAAAAGACCAAAACCCCTTCCCTTAAGGAGGATCCCAAGGAGGTTATTTCAAGAGGTAAAACATCTTTCATTTTCATTTAGTTTCATTTCAATTTATATTCTTTTATTATTTTCTCCTAACCTCATATTTCTAATTGAGACTTATAACTCCAGTATCATCTATATGATTTAATTATACCATTTTAATGTAATAACCATTATCAATCTTGTTTCTCTCTCTCTCTCCCACTCTTATAAATGAAATCATCGTCTGTGAGGTTCCAATTTACAACCTTCGTGGATGAAGAAGTCTCGTTCTTCAATTTATCCTTAATTATTAGTCATGAAACCATTTTTATGATTGAACCAGACTATAATATATTTATTATATCCTGATTAATATTCAAGAAATAGTATATGTACATTGTTTTAATATATATGATAAAACTAGTTCATAATATTCCAAATACCGCCAAATAATCTAAGTGATTGTCATTAATATTTCATCCAATGATTCATCCTCATACCATGTAAAAAAATCTATATATAACCAATAAAACTTATTTATGTTAATAAATAATATATAATTTCAATTCTGGAGAATTACATCCATTCCACATGAACATCCATACTCATATACAAATATATCGTTCATGAAAACCAAGGAAACAAACACTCTGGAATGACAGAATTCAATCTTATAACTTATAAATAAGAACATAATGAACTTAATAAAATTATGATAAAATAAATAAATGTCTAATATGTTCTGAATTAAGTTATTAATAAGTCTAATTTCATATTACATAACCTTATTTTCAAGAGAGGAACACATTTGACCTTAAGGTAAGGGTTTTCCACCCGAACCTCCATTTTCATTCAGGTTAATTTTATTATCTACTTACCTCAATTAAATTATTATTCAATAATATTAACTTCTCATAATTTCTGTGTGAATGTTTTATATATGTGTTCCAACCAGAATCATACATTCATTTATGGGGAGTTATATGTTTTAAAAGGATCTTTCAAAAATCCTTCCCGATAAAGAAGCCCATTTCAAGGGAAATTTTCAAATTCTTTCCTATTTTCAAGGGAACTATATAATCTGTTTATAGAGACCATTATATTTATAAAATAAATTATTTTATTATTAAAATACCATCTTACTTCACTTATGGTTTTATACAAATATTTTTCCAAAAGAACTCTTCTTTTGAAAGTAAAAGAGTATTTATCTCAAGAATTACTCGATGATTTCATAAGATTATCTTCATCGATTTAAAAACTCCTATTGATTATTATGTATTATTGAGATTAATATTTATGATATCATCTTTCATATTAGATTTAATTTTTTATGTTTAGTTTTACTATGGATTTTCTATCTTAAAACCATTCACCATTTTACTCTCAATGGTTTGTGTTTATTCTTAATGTTCGGGGAAAGTTATTTATGTTTCATATGTTAGTTTGAATATGAATGTATATATTGTTTATGTTTATCCTCATTAATATAAGTAATTAATTGGACTTATTTTTAAATTTTTGGGGCCCTTTATAGCCCCCCGGTGCATCAGTAGGTCTTATGAGACAAATAGATTTGGAATTGGCCAATGCCTTGGCCATTTTCTAGATATGGTTTTGGCAGAGGCCTTAATAATTTTTAGATGTATTGGTCGAGGAATTGATGGTATGTTTCAAATTTTCTATCATATAAAATTACCTCATTACGAAGCTATAAATTCAATGTTTATGAGTTTATTCGACTAGTATAATACCCATGATTATGTTTTATTGTGACAATATTTACTCAACTCATATTCCTACCATTTTATGTTCAAGATTATTTTTTTAAAGGCATTTGTTTTAAATTATTCACCATGCCTAATGTTTATGTTATCTTCTGCCGTATTTCTTACTCTTACTAAGCATTTTTTCTCACCCCTTTCTTATGTTTCTTTTTCTTAGGACATGAAGAAGTTTTTTATGAATGAACTGCAGGGATAAGCTTATAGTTGTAGATTTTCTCAATAAAACTTATATGATATATTTAATTTCAAGTTGTAATTTTGAACTTATATATGTATATTGTTTCGAAATATACTAAACTACTTGGTCATTATGGATTAATATTCCTTGTTTATATTCCAATGTATTAAAATAAGGCACCACCTATGGGAAACTGGGGTCGAGTCTTTATAGTTCGTATTAATGGAAGTTTAGAAGAAAACATGAAAACTAGATTTAGAAAACGTAGATTACGAAACAAATCCCTAAGATAGTCTTTGAGGATAAATATACAAGAACATCTTGGTATTTTGGTAAGGAATAGATAATTTGGATCCTTGTAGCAAATACATCCCTTTCTGGATACTACAGGTGGACATGGTTCTGGCACATATGTACCTAGGAGTGAAAACCCCAACAAGGAGTTTTGGGCTTGACCTGAGGTATCCTAGTACCTGATAACTGGCCTTGCGGTGCACCTAGTTTGACACTCCTGGGGGATATTCTTAGGATAATTCAAATTTTATTTTCAAGCCACTATGAAGGATTTAAATGTAAATTTTTCCTTATAGAATCCATATTTATGATTATGGGATTATCCATGCATATTATTTCAATTTATTCCAAGTATTTTTCTATGTTGAGATTATACATTAGGATTTATAACCTAATATAGTGTATGCCATTTTTTGGAAATAGATCCTAATGGAAGGAATGAAAACCACATGAACGCACATATCCCATATAGGGACTTCCCTCTTGTGAAAGATAATTATGTTGTCTCTAGATCTGTGACATGTGAGGATCAACTTATAACTATACTGGGAAAACATACACAATTTATGAACAATAACTTTACCCGTATTGAGAATCTATATCCAAAATGTGGAGGAGATATGTTAGGTCACTTTATGTTACAACAACTACATAATTTAATGGGAATACAAACCCATTCATAGCAGAGTAGTGGATAAGTTCCTTAGAAAATAAATTTCTCTCCTTGGGAAGTAACGAAAGGGATAAGGTTTTCATGGTAGTTTATCATCTGTTAGGAGATGCTGATCAATGGTGGTCACTAATTCAAAACACAAAGGAGGAGGAAAAGATAGAAAACATGGAATGGAGTGAATTTAAAGAACATTTCTTAGAGAAATACTTTCCTTGTGAATATAGAGTAGATATGGAAAGGTAGTTTTTTAATTTGAAGCAAAAGGAAGAGTAGAATGTTGAAAAGTATAGAGCTAACTTCAAAAGGTTAGAAAGGAATGTTATGAACTATATACGTAATACAAGGATAAAGATTTATTGATTCTTTGATGGCTTAAATCCATTCCTCTGGCAGGCATTGGTCTACTAAACATTCTCATCATATAAAGATATAGTCTTAGGAGATATTAAGATGGAAAAGGAGTTCTCTAAGTATTATGACTTTTAAGGAAACAAATAGAAGAATAGGGTTTCTAGAAACTCTAGAAAAGGAAATAAGGAAATGGGTAAGAAGGGAAGAGTTTACTTTCCACCCTATGATAATTATGGAAGGAAACACCACGGTGCCTTCTTGAAAGGAAAAGGGGTGTGCTATAAGTGTGAACAGAAAGACCATCGTGTTGGTGTTTTCAAGTGGAAGAAATAATCTATCAATGTTCAATGTTATAATTATAGGGAGATGGGACACTATGCTAATGATTTTCCAAAGCACCAAGGAAACGCGCCTCAAAAATGGCCAAGGGAAAAGGGACAAGATTATGCGATCTCAACTACTGATTTTGAAGTTCCTAATGACATGGTGAAAGGTACTTTAATCAATTATTCAAACTTAACCAATGCATTATTTGACTATGTATCATCACATTATTTCATATCTTCCAAAATTTCCAAGAAAATTAGATATTTTTAATTTTATTTAGTAAGGGTATTGTCAATCAAAACTCTCAAGGGAAGTATCATTGCAACAAATTTGTGTCAGGAAGTCCCCATTATGGCATATAAAAATGCTTTATATACTTATTTTATTGTCATACCCATTATTGAATTTGATATAATCCTTGGTATGGATTGTCTTTTGAACCATGATGTGAAAATTTATTACAAGAAGAAGAAGTTTACAATTTTTGAGGACGATGAGGAATCCCTTTTATTTCGGGCAGAAACATCACCATTTGATTCTCATCTAGATCCACCCTCAGTATCTCTAATGAATTCAGTTATTGGGGAGGAAGGGAATACAATAACTATGGGTGAGGAAAAGAATTTTCAAATAGAGGACATACCTATTTTGCATGAATATGTCGATGTCTTTACAAAGGATTTACCAGGACATCCTATAGAGCAGGAAATTTAGTTTTCCATTGACTTAATTCCTTATTCAAGGCCCATATCAAAGACCCCTTATAGAATGGCCATAGTGAAATTAGTGGAACTGAATAAAAAACTTTATGGAATTGAATGATAAAGGATTTATTCACCCTAGTGTTTCTCCATGGGGATCCCATGTTCTTTTCATTAATAATAAAGATGGATCCATGAGGTTGTGAATTGACTACATGGAGAACAATGCTATAACAATAAAGAAAAAGTATTCCCTACCTTGAATTGATGATTTGTTTGATCAAATTTATGGAGCCCAATGTTTTTCAAAGATTTATATTTGATTTGGATATCATTAGTTGCATGTGATGAAGGAATATATTCTAAAGACAGCATTTCGAACCTTGTATGGGAATTATGAGTTTATAGTAATACCTTTTGAACTGACTAATGCACCCTCTGTTTTCATGGATCTAATGAATAAATTTTTCCAAGAATATCTTGATGACTTTGTGGGGGTATTTATCAATGATATCTTGGTATACTCTAAAATCTATGACTATCATTAAAATAAACTTGTGAACTATTCTTAAGACTATTGGAAGAAATGAATTATATGGGATGTTTAGCAAGTGTGAATGTTGGCTTCAATCAGTTTCCTTTCTTGGCCAAGTTGTATCTAAGGATGGAATATCTGTTGATCCTGGGAAGACAAAGGCTTTGCAAGAATGGCCTACTCTAATGAACATAATTGGGGTATGTATTTTTATTGGTTTATCATGTTATTATCGGTGTTTTTTCAGAACTTTTCTTATTTAGCCAACTCGATGACCAAGATTACACACAAAGGGGTTAATTTCATATGGACAAAAGAATGTGAGGATTGTTTTGAAGAATTGAAGAGGATATTAGTGAATGCAACAATCCTAACTCTACCATCAGGGAATGATGGTTTTGTGATCTGTAGTGATGCATCAACGAAAGGACCTGGTTGTATCTTTATTTATAATGATTGATTTATTTCCTATGCATCAAGGTAGTTAAAAATTTATTAACAAAACTATCTCACTCATGATCTTGAGTTAGCAGTGGTAATATTTTCTCTGAAGATATGGAGACATTATCTCCATGGTAAAAAATGTGAGATATATACGGATCATAAGAGTCTAAAATATATATATTCTCACAGAAATAACTCAACATGAGGCAATGTCGATGGCTCGAACTACTGAAATATTATGATTTTTCCATACACTACCACCCACGAAAGGAAAATAAGGTAGCTGCTACATTGATCAGAAAGGATCATCGAGTTATCAACAATATTTGTATTGATAAGAATCCTTTATACATAGATCTAGTGAGGACGGATATGGGAATTATCAAAGAAGGTGAAACATCACAAATTTTTCATTTGGTTTCCAAAATATCTTTATTAGAAAGGATTAAAATCACTCATCCTGATAATGATAACATACAAAAAGAAATTAATCCTGTGAAAGAGGGGAAGTTTGATGACTTCGTTGTGAAGATGGAATTATGAAATTTGGGAAGAGGCTATGTGTTACCCCTATACCTGAGATGAAAAGGGAGTTATTAGATGATTTTCATAGCTCAAATTTTTATATACTCCCTGGTATCACTAAAATGTATAGATATTTGAAATAACATTTCTGGTTAGATAACATGTAGAGTGAAATTTTTGATTATGTATCAAGATGTTTAGTCTGTTAGCTAGTGAAGGTTGAACGAAAATGTCCTAGAGGAGTCACAGAACCTCTACCTATTCAGACATGGAAATGGGATGACATCACCATGAATTTTTTCACTAGATTACCCAAAACTCCATGAAGTAATAATGCAATATGGGTCATTATTGATCGAATTATGAAATATGCACATTTCCTTGCTATAAGAGAGGATTTTCTACTAGAGCGCCTAACATGACTCTATATCAATGAAGTTTTGAGACTCTATAGATAACCTTTCAAAATTTTTTCTAATCATGATCCACGATTTACATTGAAATTCTGGAAAAGTATTCTGAAATCTTTGGATACTGAGCTTTGATTGAGTACTTATTATCACCCACAAACTGACGGGAAATCAAAAAGGACGATCCAAACCTAAGAGGATATGTTGAGATCATGTTAACATGAATTTAAAGGTATGTGGGATCAATATTTACCTTTAGTAGAGTTTTCCTAAAATAATAGTTTCCATTCAAGTATTCAAATGGAACCGTATGAAGCATTCTACGGAAAGAGATGTCGTACACCAACTTATTGGGATGAAGTTGGAGAAAGGAAGCTTGTGGGCTCAGATCTTATGGAGGAAACAATAGTGAAGGTAAAGACTATTCAATGCCATGTAAAATAAGCTCAAAGTAGAAAAAAAATCTATGCTGATAATTGAATGAAGGATTTGGAGTTTCAAGTGAGAGATCATGTTTTCTTGAAAGTATCTACATGGAAGGGTTTTATAAGATTTGGGAAGAAAGGGAAATTGAGCCCTAGGTATGTAGGCCCTTTTCTAATTCTAGAGAGAATTAATGATGTTACATATAATTTGGAAATTCTACCTAGCCTGTCTAAAGTACACAATGTGTTCCATGTTTCATTGCTAAGAAAGTACATGCCAGACCCAACACATGTCCTCACTTCTAAAGGTATAAAATTGGAACCTGGCCTATCTTACTATGAAGAGCCTATCCGAATTTTGGACCCTAAAGAAAAATTGTTGAGGAATCGGACAACTCGACTGGCAGAGATACTTTGGAAAAATTATAAAATCAAAGAGACAATTAGTGAGGTAACATTCTGGTAATTTTGAGGAAGAAATATTTGTAAGGAGGGGATAATGTAACACACCAAGATTTTGAAAATAAATTTAATATTGAATTCATGAAACAATTAGTCTCTACAAAACACCAATTTTTTATAACCTATCCAATAAACATAAATTTTACCACCCCTGTGATTTTAATTTTGCAAATTTTGCATACACGGTTGTGATCAGTAAGTTATTTTGAGTCTGATATGACCAACTTAATTTTTGGTGAATAGTAACATACCCTTATGAATATTAATGTTACCCTTATGAATAGATACATAACCTTATGAATAGTAACCTCACCTATTATAGTATATATATAGGATTTAATTGAAAGTATGACGTACCTATGTTTTGGAATAAGTAAATAAATGTTTTAAAAACTGTATTTTTTAAGTAAATTATGAATTTAATTAAAAATTAAATTAATAATATTTAGAAATTTATTTTTGAAAAATTTAATTCATTATTGGATTCTACAGGTCAAAAAATGTTTAGATTGGATTTTTTTCATTGTTCTGAATTACTCGACTTTTTGATGAATAGTAAAATATAGTAATTTTCTATATACATTATCGGTTAAATTCACTCTTCCTAGAATCACAGATGATGTAAGCACACTTGGTTAGAACTCACATGCACATATTACTATTCTTCGTCACAAGAATCAATATTATTGGCTGTATTTAGAAAAATAATAGAATAATGAGTAAAATAATGGGAAAACTCTCCTCTCCTCCACTATAACTCCCCGCCTCACCCCCTCTTCTCTTCATTACTCTACACCTTGATGCTTCTATACTTTATTCCCAAATAACCTTCCCTAGTTACTCTCCACATCTAGGAGCTCTTTTTCTTCCCAAATACCAAAACACCATCCCTTAAGGAGGTTCTCAAGGAGGTTATTTCAAGAGGTAAAGCATCTTTTTTTTCATTTAGTTTCATTTCAATTTATCTTATTTTCTTATTCAATCCTAAAATCCTCCATCCAATTTATCATTATAACTTCATTATCATATATATACATTAATTACACCATATTAATGTAATAACCATTATCAATCTTATTACTCACTCTCTTTCTCTCTTATAAATGAAATCATCGTCCGTGAGGTTTCAATTTACAACCTTCATGGATGACGAAGTTTCATTCTTCAAATTATCCTTCATTAATAGTCATAATACCATTTTTATGGTTGAAAAATAATATAATATATGTATTATAACATAATTAATATTCAGGAACCCGTATATTTACATAGTTCATGTGACAAAACTAGTTCATAATAGTCCAAATACCGCCAAATAATCTAAGTGATTGTCATTAATATTTCATCCAATGATTCATCCTCATACCATATAAACAAATGATATATATAACCATTAACAGTTAGGTATGTTCATAAATAATATATAATTTCAATTCTGGATAATTACATCCTTTCCACATGAACATCAATACTCATATACAAATATGCCGATCATGAAAACCAAGGAAACGAACACTTCTGAAGGACAAAATTTAATATTATAACTTATCAATAAATAAATAATGAACATAATAAAATTATTATAAAAAAAATACATGTATAATATGTTATTAATTAAGTTATTAATTAGTCTAATTTCATATTCTAGGACCTTAAATTCAAGAGTGTAACACATTTGAACTTAAGTTAAGGGTTTTCCACCCGAACCTCCATTTTCATTCGGGTTAATTTTTTTATCTACTTACCTCAATTAAATTAATATTCATTCATATTTACTTCTAATAATTTCTATTTTTATTTTCTATATATTTTTTCCAACCATAACCATAAATTCATTTATATGGAGTTATATTTTTTTAAAATGATCTTTCAAAAATCCTTCCTGATAAACAAGCCCATTTCAAGGGATATTCTCAAATTAATTCCTATTTTCAAGGGCACTATATAATCTATTTCTAGAAACCATTATCTTTATAAAATCACTTATTTTATTTTAAAAATACCATCTTACTTCACATCTAGTTTTATACAAATATTTTTCCAAAAGAACTCTTCTTTTCAAAGTAAAAGAGTATTTATCTCAAAAATTACTCAATGATTTCATAAGAGTATCTTCGTCTGTTTCAACACTCATATTAATTATTATGTATTATTGGGATTAATATTTATGATATAATATACCATATTTTATTTAATGGTTTATGATTAGTTTGTATGTGGATGTTTTATCTTAAAACCATTCACCATTTTACTCTGAATGGTTAGAGTTTATGCTTAATGTTCACGGAAAGATATTTACGTTTCATGTGTTAGTTTGAATATGAAAGTATATATTGTTTATGTTTATAATTATTCATATAAGGAATGAATTGGACTTATTTTCTAATGGTTGGGGCCTTCTATAGCCCCTTGGTGCATCGGTAGGTCTCATGAGACAAATATATATGGACTTGGTTGAGGCCTTTCCCATTTTTTAGATGCGGTTTTGGTCAAGGCCTTAATGATTTTTAGATGTCTTGGAAGAGGCCTTGATGGTATGTTTTAGAATATCTAGAATATTAAATTCCCTCATTATGATGCTATAAATTCAAAGTTCATGAGGTTATTTGACTAGTATAATACCCATGATTATGTTTTATTATGGTAATATTTACTCATCTCATATTCCTACCATTTTATGTTCAAGATTATTTTTTAAAGGAATGTGTTTTAAATAATTCACCATGCCTAATGTTTAAGTTATCTTCTACTGTATTTCTTACTCTTACTGGGCATTCGTGCTCACCCCTTTCTTATGTTTCTTTTTCTGAGGACTTGAAGAAGTTAATTCTGAATGACCTATAGGGATAAACTTATAATTTTGGATGTTCAAAATAAAACTTATATGATTTACTTAATTTAATGTTTAAATGTTGAATTTGTGTATGTATATTGTTTCCAAAGTGACTAAATTACTCATTCCTTGGGGATGAATATTTCTTGTTTATATGCCAATGTAATAAAATAAGGCACTAGATCTAGGCAACTGGGGTCAGGTCTTTACAATCTCTATCTCAATATAATTAAATTAACAATTAATTATTAAAAATCACAATTTCATAATCCCAGTCATTCCAATTAATTTATTCTATAATTAATTAATCATGTTCAACAATCTCATTAAGTTCATAATTAATTTAACAATTAATTATTCAACATCTATAATTCCATTATTCCTAATTTCATTATCTCCTCAATTAATTAATTCACCAAATTTATGAATTAAATCAACAACTCAATTGATAAACATCCAATATATATTCTATAATTAAATACATGTAATTTAAATCAATACTTTGGGATTTGAATTATAGAACACCTACCTCAAGATTGACAATAAATGTTTTCCAATGGAAATCCCTAAATTTAGTGGAACAATAACGAAGAACGAGATCTTAATTCAATTCATAGATCTGAGATTTAAAAAATATAGATCTAATGACCTTAGATATAAATCTAGATCCAACTGTGGATAAACATCCCTCTTTTGTATAGGAAAATGATTGGGATAAAAGATAGATCTAAACTAGAAGAAACCACTTACCCGGGATAGTACAGATCATTAATCTGCCCTTTGATTCACCAAGAACCGAGGTCAGGAACCCTAGGAAATCATTTGGGAGCCTCCAAAATCGAAGGGATTTGATTATGTTTGAGTGGGGTTTGATTTGGGTTAAAATAGGGGTTTGGATATTTTGAAATATTAATTTAGGGTTAATTAAATTCTCGTGCATGGTTTGTTTCTTAGGGGGTATAGTTTCCCTTAACCATGCACCTTAACTGTGTGACTATTCTAGGGGGTGAAAGGTTCCTCCTTTTAGGTTACACGATTTGATAAACTTTGAATAATCCATGTAAAAACAATTCATCTAGGGTTTCATAATTTTCTATTCCAGGGCACATGGTTATGGAAAACTATGATTCAACCACGCACTACCCTATTTCTTCCATTTTTTTCAAACTTTCAACCAAAACCACCCCAAAGTAAAAAAACCAAATGAAAAGTACACAACACAAGGAAAAGGTGAACATATAAATGAGACGAAGACATCTATAGAAAATTTTGGGTTATTACATTTTTTAGGTAAAAATGATATGTGGATATTTGAATTGTTTAAAATAGCCACATCCTCCCTATATCATTACTATTTTTCTATTTTTAAAAATGTATTAGACACCTATATCATATAGTAACTTTTGAAATAGGGATTTTAGACTGTGAACTAGGGATATTCTAAGAATAAACATGGAATATCCACCACAACCTAGCCATATAAACCATGAATATCCTAAGTGATTAATACACAAAAAACCACTAACTATGACATAGAGGCTAAACAATCTCTGAAATAGGCATTTCTTCTATCCCTATTTCTACCAATTAATCTACTAAGAGTGTAAAGACTCTGAATGTAGTAGCTCATATTTTGTGGTTAATTTATTTCATTATAACTATATACAAGCGACCCAATCATAAATGAAATAATAGTTTAATATTATTGGTAAATTATATACAAATTGAAATCCAAAATTATCTTGAAAACAAAAAAAATACAACATAATATTTTTTTGGGACTATCATTATTCCTCTAGTAAATCCCTATATATCAATCATAATAAACTTCCTTGAATCCTAGGGAAAGGAAACATATGAAATTTGTGAGCTCAAATTCTTTTTAAGGGTATGGATACAGTGAAATATATCATTAATAAATAATCCATAAATAATATGGCAAGGAAAATTTCTGAAAACAAATGAAATTTAATCAATTATTTGAGCATAATATTACAGGATTAAATAATTATCAAGTAATTCTATATAAATAATCACATGATCTTTAAACTAATCAATGGATATCACAACACATAAAATAATAACATGGAAATAAATAACTAATTTCACAATTATAGAATGTATAATACCATTCATCTAAAACATATTGTCGAGTACTTGTGCCAAGACATCTAAAAATACCATCAAGGCCTCATACCAAGACATTAATATAAATGATTAAGTCCTTGACCGAATAACAAATCTAATTTGTCTCATGAGACCTACCAATTCCTCAATGGTATATATAATTTTGGGTGTACCTATCACAAATAAGTCTAATTAATTACTGATAATAATGGAGAGAAATATAATCAATGTAAAAATTCATCGTGAAAACTAACTAGTTAAATGTTAATAATTTCTCCAATAAATAAACATAATCATATACCCTTTAGAGTAATATGTCAAATGATATCAATATAGTAAATCAAACTAATCATAAACCATCCATAGAAAGAACAACGATGGTATCATTACAACATATCCCCAATAGATCAAATGTAGAATAAGGGTTGATTTCTTTGATGAATAGAAATACCATAATAATATCCGTAAAATGTTCTTGAGAAAAATTACTATTTAGTTCTGAAATCTCTTTTATAAAATAAAAATATTTTCAACATATTATTAAATAAATTATTTGAATATTACTTGTAAAATTGTAAATAAATCATAAAATAAATGATGGTAGGTAATTCCATACTTGTTTTATGAGTTAAAAAAATATTCCTTTTACAATATTGCAAAAGGTTTAAAAGTACCTCGTTCAGAAAAAGACAAAGAGATTCCTTTCATCCATTTTTAAAAAGTCAAACATGGGTAAAATGTTCTTTAAAAAATCATTTAAATAATTTTAAAAACATTTTTGAATTTATTTTTAGAAACATGGATTTGGAGGAAAAATGATTTTTGATCGAAGAGATAAATAATGTCAATTTTCTTAAAAAAATATTTTTAGTATCTTGAGTTCTTAAAGTGAGGAAAATGGAAGTAAAAATTATAATTTATATAAATAACCATAGGATAATAAAATATATAAGGATTAAGATAGTAAGATCAACTAATTCCCCCAACAGAGACTTAAACATAAATAATCCTCAATTATAATGAGATTGTGAAAAAAACCATTAACACTTTTGAAACTTCTAAATCATAAGCCCCATGAAATAAATAAATTCAAATTAAACATTAAATATTATGAATATAAATATATTAATTATTTAACCTGGAAAATATTTATTATATATGCACCACACAAAATAAATAATTAGTGAATATGGCATATGTCCCACTGAAGTAAAAGTGAGATGAGAAAACCCTTACCTCAGGTCTGATTTCCTTCATACATATCCAAACCTCCTGTATAATAAATATGGAGTTATTATTAATATATTAAAGAACCATAATAATATATATAATTCCATATATGGTTTATTTATAGTATTTTATTACTCATTTATTAACAATTCCTTTTCAAATCACTGTTCCATGTAGTAACTTCTTCATTTTTCATGTATGTTTTGGTTTGGTAGTTCCGATCCTTATAAGTTAATCATTATTACATAATATACATAATGAAAACCCTGATTTTAATATCATATATATTATTTATATATATAGTCGTCCATAATATTTAAAGATATAAAGATGAAATGCATCATTCATGAAGATGGTAGGCCATACGTACAAATGAATGATATTATCGTTTTTCTTCGATGTATAGAATGAAATAAAGTTAAATATTAATTCTCTTTTATATATTCATTATAAATGTATATATATCACATATATACATCAAATTTAACCTTATTTCATTTAATTTAAAGAATATGTTAAAAAAGAATCACATTTCTTCGTGAGGCAATAGTGTGACGTACACTTGAGAGATGTTTTCCTATTCCCCACAGAATGAAAAGTAATAGGTAAATGTGGTGTTATAATTCCATAGGTATGTTTATGTAAGAAAAATTATATATATAATTTATATCAATATTTATAAAAAAATTGAGATTCAGTGATAGAAAATGTACTACATCAGTTATCATGGCGATAATCCATCACACACATGATCAATGGTTTCATTTCCCATTTGAGGAAATATGAGATGGATATAGGTCATGAAATTACCATAAACGATCTTGGTATATGTAAGATACTTATATTATAATATCATCACGTTTTAATAAAAATTTTAGGGTGTGTAAGAATAAATAAAATAAATATGTTCATTTAAGAATGTTACATATTCTTCAAAAACTTCAATTAGGGTCACACAAAAAGCCTTCATAGGATGGGTTTAGGATGAAAACATAGGATATTGGTCATGGATATGGATTTAAGGAAGTTATTTGGGAAATTATTGTCTAAAAATAATATTTGAGTGTGGAAATGATATTATAGGAGAGGTCCTTTTATTAGTGGGGAAAGAAACCCACTTGGAAACCACATGGAAATTTTCCAAAAGAATCCAAAATGATAAATTAATTCCCAAGAAACTATCTTAAAAATTAATATATATTATAACTTGAGATGGTATAAGGTCTAAATTTTTCCATGCAATAGAATTTATGTAACACCCTGAGATTTTATGAGAAATATTATTTTTTAATTATTTTGATGTCTTGTGTTGTACGCTACACCAAAATTAGCTTGCGCTATACGCAACACCATATTAGCTTACAGAATATGAGGCTTGCGTTGCACGCTAGAGCAACCTTCCTCGATAGTGTCTGTTGTACGCAATACCGAGTTTCACTAAAAGAGATATTATTATAATATTATTATGAACTAGCCGTTATGAATAGTAATACCAACTTTTTGAAATTTTATTAATTTTATCTTTTAAAATGGACTTCATTTTTGGATTCAAAAAATCAAAATTATAATAGCATGAATTTTTGGTATTTTTCTGAAAACATTTAATTTTTGATGAATAGTGAAAACACTAGGATACTATTTAAAAACCGACTTTTTATTTAAATAATTATTTATTTTATTTAAATTTATTTTAGGTAAAAATTGATACATAATACCTATATAAGTTCAATTTAATTCATTGGAGTCATTTTATAATAATTTTAGATATATAAAAATTTTATTGAACTTTCCACCTTCTTTTACCCACCTCCCAGGAGAATTTGAAAATTTACATAAAACATAATTTTACCGCTTCTGTGAGTGGAATTTTGAAAATCCGAGAGACACAGTTAATATCATGGGGTAAAATGTGGTTCAATAAGATAAAAATAATTTCTGGTAAATAGTAACGTTTTACTTTTATTTAACACGGTTAAAAGTAAATAGGGTAATTAAGGGTAAAAATGATATTATTATTACCCTAACACATGTCCTAATTCTATTGAATAAGTTTAATTTGATCAAAAATAATATTAGGAATAAAATATTACCCTTTAGGTCCACTTGGATTAGATTAGGAAATTTATTATTATTTTATTAAAAAAAGAGTTAAAATAGTTAAAATCAATGTTTAATAAATAAAACATTTTTAATATACGGTTATACATAAGATAAATTCTACTATAAAAATTAATTATAAAGATACAAATATTTCCTAACTAATGGTATTTTATTGATAATTTTTAGACATTAAATAATTTAATTTATTTATGACACAATGGTGATGCATTAATTACCTAAATAATGAAATATTAAAATAATTGATATTATAAATACCAAAATAAATGTAATTTGAGACTTTTTATGAATTAAAATACTTTAATAGGTTAATATTACATGTTATTATTGATTTAATTAATGTTTTTTTAACTAATCATGCTTTTATGGTTTTCAAAAAAATCAATTACCAAATAGTGTCAAAATTGATATAAAATAGTTTTTAAAACAAATATTATATTATTAATTGTTATTATATTCCTAAAATCTAAGGTTCGGCCAAATGACTTAGATAAGGTTATATATATTACTAATGATCCACTTGGGGTTCTTTTGGATTGTTATAGTATGTTTATTAACCATATAGTGTAAGAAAACAAGAAGACGTGGTAAAAGTTAAATTATTTAACTTAGAGTTAAATTTAAAATATAAGGTTAAAATAGTAACCTAAAATTGTCTAAAACCAATTGGTTGAGAGTATTTCTACCCATCCCCAAATTATCTTCGTAATAAATCAATTTGGAGCTATTATAAACTGAATATGACTTTATTATAAAATAATATTTTAAGTTTTTCCAAAGGTGCCCCTCTCCTCCCTTATAAAAGGGCAGCCCTTCCCTCTTCTCTTCACACCCTTTTGAGCATTGAAGCTCGTACAAACCATGAAAATTATTCTTCTAAACCTCTATAGTTATATCATCGAGGTTCCGGTCTTCTCAAAATACCAACTCTAGTTCCCTAAGAAGAAGTTTAAAGGAGATGCATCGAGGAAGAAGTAATCTCTTCTACCGACTCTTTCAAGTTTCTTTCTTCTTCTACTTACTCTTATTTAGTTGTTTCATTATAAAGTAATAACATAAGTATTACTTATATACTGATATTTTATTATAAATATTAAACAACTCTATTTCACCTTCTATCCATCCTACGAAAAACAAAATCACCGCGCGTGGGTACGTATGAAATACCGTCTCCACGCCGTGGTGTAATCAGTTTTTCCACCACCACCTTACTTGGAGGGGTATAATGGTGTAAATAATAACTATATATGATTATTATAACATCATATTGATTATAAAATATTATATCATCCACTACAATTCCATTCAATAAATATGGGAATGATATCATCGCTCGTGCGTACGTACGGATTACCGTCTCCACAACGCGATGAGATTCATTTTCCATGTTAACAATTCAAGAATGATTATAATGTATATATAATAAGTAATCATGAAATATATGAAATAATAATGCTACTGGATTTATGTTTATATATGTATGTCATCTACTTAATTCCATTCAATTCAACAAGGAAATGAAAAACAACGTTCAAGCGTACATACAGTCTACCGTCTCCATGAACGGTGTATTTATTTCCATTTATCAATATATTATATATATATATATATGTATATTATGAATATATATTATATATAAATCATGTTTTATATTATGTAATTAATTAATCATGATCTAAGTAATCATATTAATAATTACAAGTCAAAACACGGACGATAAATGAAACGATTTTACCCAAAACGCTTCTTTAACATGGAATTGACAAATGAACGGATAATATAAAGTCATAAGTGAATTATATATGATATCATAAATTTTATTATGTTTATGTTACAAGTTAATAATATGTTTAAACCCAATATACAGGAGTCTCTAACACATATGGAAGAAATTGTATATAAGGGAAGGTATAATTATTGCAATCTCATTCTTATCTGAGATTGTTTATTCTTAAGTATTTATTAGGGTTATGTTTATTATCCATGTCCATATGTTCTCAAATTGTTTTCATAAAATGTTTACTTTTCTTTCATGTATTTTTACAGTCATTTTTACCCTTTTTTACTTTTACCACATCTTATGGAAGGAATCTTTCTTTTGTTTACCATATGAGGTACTTTTTGACTTTTCTAGCAATAGTACGAGAAGAATGTTTTTTAACTTATACGACATGAACAAATTTTTACGATTTCATAACAACTTATTTTTATGAATATTACTCTACAAGATTTAATAGCTATTTTCAAAAAATCCATTTCTTTAAAAATTTCATGGCATTTTGTGAAAAGAAAATGATTTTGAAGAAGAAAGGATATTTTCCTCAAGAATTCCATTCAAGTGTTTTATCAAAACCATTTTTCATATAAGATGGAATTATTTCTTATGTGTATGTTTCAAGTATAATTTCTATATTATTTATTTGGTTTCAATTTTCTTATAATGAAATGATATCCCTTTTTTATTGATTATGTTATGATGGGATGATGTTTTTGAAACCCATTTTATACTTTTGGTAATGATGAATGATTTATGTTCATGTTGTGGCACAAGTAAGAATGATTTAATTATGAGATGGGTGGGACCTATATCTCCCTCCAATTCATTGGGTAAAGATTTATATCTCATGAGATACACATGTTTAGAATGGTAAGTTAATCCGGTTAAGTGTTACAGGACTAAAACAAGGAGTGAACTCGATTCAGAAAGGGTATTTTTCCACGAAGATGGTCTTGGAAGCAATTCCTTGGCTACTATGGAAATCATATCATGTAATTAATGGTTTTCCACAATTAAATTTTTTATTCCCATGCTATTTTATCATGATTAATGTTCCTTTATGACCTTTGTCTTACATACTTCCACGATTTATTTCACAACTCAAGATTTTGATGTGTAAACATTATGTTCATGTTTTTAAGTTCAAATTTATATGGTTTGTTTTATTTTCTCCATGCATACCCTTACTGAGCATTTGAGAACACCCTTTATATGATTTATTTTCCCCAGAATATAAATAAAGGTTTTAGGTAAGAAAACCAAAGGGGAATATCTTTATGGGAGATGTTGAAGAACTTTCACCGCAATTAGAAGATTGTGTTCCGAGTTTCCAAAGACACTAAACTATTACGGTACTTGTGTGTTTGTTTTTGTTACGTATTAATTATTCCGAAAAAGTAATGTAATGTACATATATGTCAAGCTTTGGGTCTCTCCAGTTGGTATCAGAGGAAAGGTTTAGTTAACCTTTGACAACTAGGATGCGAAAACATTAGTGAAATACCTATAGATATTTCTAAGGTATTCCTAGGGATGTCCCCAAGGTTAAGTATGAGTATAGGTTATAGTTTTAGAATTATGGCAACGATATTAGAATTAAACCTAAGATGTTAGATATTGAAGGTACTCCCACTTTATTATGTTGTTTTCCTAGAATGATTTTTGCCTCTCACACTGTTCTTTTTGGGTTTTAGACGATGGCTTGAACCCGAACGAACCGTGTTGATCAATATAATGGAAAATGCAATGATTTTCCTCACGAGAAACCAAATATTATGGGATATGGAGTAAAAATATTATTCCTATTATTACACAATCTATGAATCATTCTGGACTTCCAGATGAGCAGAGAAGGGAACAATATTCTATTGAGTCCTTCATGGGGAAACATACACCTTCTTTCAGTGGGTCTTCTGATCCAATTTTTGCTGAACAATGGATCAGTACCATTGAAAAGATATTTTCCATACTTCACTGTTCAGAACATGAAAATTCATTCTAGCTATTTACCGATTATAAGGTGAATCAGATCAATGGTGGACTCTAATTAAGAGTACAAGGCCCCGAGATTAAATTGAATCCATGTAATGGGATGAGTTCAAGAACTTATTTTTTAATATGTACTTCCCTCGTATTCTTCGAACAAAGATGTAAAAGGAGTTCCTTGAGATTAAACAAAAGGATGATGAATCTGTTGGTATATATGAAGATAATTTTACAAGACTTGCAAGGTATGCATCTGGCTTTATCATCCAACCAAAAAGTAATGTTGATCAATTCTTCAGTGGATTAAAACCAAGTATTCGAAGGGCTTTAGCTATAAGTGACTTCAGTAGCTATGAAGAAATTGTGCATTGTGATATCAAGGTAGAAATGGAAGTTGGTGTAACATATCCATCCCATGGTTTTGACAAGAAACAAAAGATGGAGTTCAAGGGGAAATCTCATAATAATAGTGAAAAGAAGATGAATGTATCTCTATGCTCAATGTGGGGAAAGAAGCATGGTGGAGATTGTCATAATGGGACTAGAAACTGTTTTAAGTGTGGAAAAGAAGGTCATCGAGCAGTTGAGTGTTGAAGTAATGGAAAATGGGTTTCTAATGATGCGAATAAAGAAAATACTACAGATAATGCACCACTAATACTTCAATTTTTCAAGTGAAAGGAAATGGGGCATTATGCTAATCAATGCCCTAATCCAAGGGTTAATTATGATCAATGTGGGCAACCTCTTAAGGAAAAGGATAAAGGGAGGTCACATGCGATCACTATTTCTGATGTTGAGTATGAAAATAATTTTGTGTAATGATTAAGTGTTTATGTAATGGGATTTCAAAATCGTATCATGGAATCTCATTTATGGTATCGTAGAATTTTGGAATATCTATGTATTGGTTTTCAATAATTATATGGTACCGTAAATCATGAAAAGTGATTGAAATATTTTTGGAAAGAAGATGATATGCACGTAATGAAGGGATAAGGAGAAAACAATATTAATGAGCTCATGACTGATATAAGGACAAAGTGATATCAAGGTTTGAGTATATTGAAATTTTGGGATTTTGGAATCTGGAAAAAGTTATCTTTTGTCAGCACTCATGTTTTCACTAAGGTTCTATGGCAATTCATGTTTTTAAAGAATTCATGATTAAGGTATTCACATGTTTCGAATGTGACCAAGAAGATATATCTTTTGATATATGGGGGATAAATAAAGGCATTTACATTCTTGTTATGTGACATTTCAAGTAATTGTTTTCATTATACTATGAGATTAGACATATGTATTTTGGATAACCTAAAGATTGGAATGGATTATGTTGGAAATCTGATAGTATTTTTTATGGATAGAGCTTTTTTTCGATATTATTTCTGGAATGTTATAACAGTGTAGTTTTAGAAAAAGGGGAAACCTGCAGGACGGGCGACAACACGTCGCGTCAGACAAGGTTGCGGGAATTGAACCCACAACCAAAGTGCAACATGCCTTTATTTCCTACCACTGGCCTACAGGAAGTCCCTGGTTAGTAGAAAATAGTTTTATTTTATTATGCGGTATGATAGATGAAGTATAAGTCCATTTTTAGAATCATATATGATTACCCTCACCATAGATGGACTTATGTATATTTGATAACTTTTGCAAACCTTTTGTTGGAGACATATGGAATGACCCATTATTCTATCACATGATCTGCTAACACTTCACGAATTACAAATTAAACTTCATTTCTTTAAGAGAAGAAGTGGAAATTGTTTAAGGCATGAACAACGGTGAGATTATACCGAAATAAAGAAAGTATTTCTTCTAAATTCTCCAAATTTAGAGAAATGATCTTGAAAACCAAAAATGTTGTCCTAGTGCCCTTATATATGATTAATTATATGGTACTTTAGATCATCACAAATTTATGGCTTTGTGATTGTTGGATTTTTCATAGCTATGTCCTCTACCACTCTTCATCAGAAGTTGATGGTTATATTTCTCTTCTATATCCATATTTTAACCTATGTTGTCCTATGTGGAAACCCAGTGCTGAGTTACTTTGGGCGACTATTATGATTCTAACTTCCATTTCTAAAATGAAGTTTTAGTATTCCTTTTTACGATGTGTGTTTCTATGAAATAAACTTTCAAGTAGTAAATCATTTATAACCTCGACGAATTTCGAGGGCGAAATTCCTTTTAAGGGGGGTAGAATGTAACACCCCGAGATTTTATGAGAAATATTATTTTTTTAATTACTTTGATGTCTTGTATTGTATGCTACACCAAGATTAGCTTCTGATGTATGAAAACCCGTATTAGCTTACAGTATACGATGCTTGTGGTGCACGTCAGAGAAACCTTCCTTGATAGCGTGTGTTGCACGCAATACCAAGTTTCACTAAACAAGATATTATTAAAATATTATTATGAACTAGCCGTTATGAATAGTAATACCCACTTTTTGAAATATTATAAATTTTATCTTTCAAAATGGAATTCATTTTTTGATTCAGAATATAGAAATTATCCTAAGGTGAATTTTTGGTATTTTTCTGAAAATTTCAATTTTTGATGAATAGTGAAAACACTAGGTTACTATTTAAAAACTGACTTTTTATTTAAATAATTATTTATTTTATTTAATTTTATTTTAGGTCAAAATTGATATATAATACCTATATAATTTCAATGTATTTCATTGGAGTCATTTTATAATAATTTTAGATATATAAAAATTTTATTGAACTTTTCACCGTCTTTTACCCACCTCCTAGGAGAATTTGAAAATTTACATAAAACATAATTTTACCGCTTCTGTGAGTGGAATTTCGAAAATCCAAGAGACAGGGTTAATATCAAGGGGTAAAAATTGGTTTAAAAAGATAAAAATAATTTTTGGTGAATAGTAACTTTTTACTTTTATTTACCACGGTTAAAAGTGAAAATTGTAATTAAGGGTAAAAATGATGTTATTATTACCCTAACACATGTCCTAATTCTATTGGATAAGTGTAATTTGACCAAATATAATCTTAGGAATAAAATACTACTCTTTAGGTCCTCTTGGATTAGATTAGGACATTTATTATTATTTTATTAAAAAGGGTTCAAATAGTTAAATTCAATGTTTAATAAATAAAACATTTTTAATATAGGGTTATACATAAGATAAATTCGACTATAAATATTAATTACAAATATAAAAATATTTCCTACCTAATGGTATTTTATTTATAATTTTTAGAAATTAAATAATTTAATTTATTTATGACACAATGGTGATGCAGTAATTATCTAAATAATGAAATATTAAAATAATTGATATTATAAATACCCAAATAAATGTAATTTGAGACATTTTATGAATTAAAAAAAATATCTAGGTTAATATGACATGTTAGTATTGATTTAATGAACTGTTTGAGAAATAATCAAGCTGTTATGATTTTCACAAAAATCAATTACCAAATAGTGTCAAAATTTACAAAAAATAGTTTTTAAAACAAATATTATATTATTAATTGTTATTATATTCATAAAAATATAAGAATCGGCCAAATGACATAGATAAGGTTATATATACTAATAAAGATCCACTTGGGGTTCTTTTGGCTTGTTATAGTATGTTTATTAACCATATAGTGTCAGAAAACAAGAAGAAATGGTAAAAGTTAAATTATTTAACATAGAGTTAAATTTAAAATATAAGGTTAAAATAGTAACCTAAACTTTTGTAAAACCTATTGGTTGAGAGGATTTAGACCCATCCACAAATTAAATTCTAAATAAATCAATTTTGAGCTATTATAAACCAAATATGACTTTATTATAAATTATATTTTATGTTTTTCCAAAGGTGCCCCTCTCCTACCTCATAAAAAGGGCACCCCTTCCCTCTTCTCTTCACACCCTTTTGAGCCTTGAAGCTCGTACGAACCCAGACAATTACTCTTCTCAACCTCTCTAGTAATATAATAGAGGTTCTGGTCTTCTCAAAAGACCACCTCTTGTGCCCTAAGATGAAGTTTAAAAGAGATGCGTTGAGGAAGAGGTAATCTCTTCTACCGACTCTTTCAAATTTCTTTCTTCTTCTACTTATTATTCTTTAGTTGATTCATTATAAAGTAATAACATATGTATAACATATATACTAATATTTTATTATAAATATTAAACAAATCTATTTCACCTACTATCCATCCTACAGAAAACGAAATCACCGCGCGTGCGTACGTATGGAATACCGTCTCCACGCCGTGGTGTAATCAGTTTTTCCACCACCACCTTACTTGGATGGGTATAATGGTGTAAAGAATAACTATATATTATTATTATAACATAATAATTATTCTAAGATATTATATCATCCACTCTAATTCCATTCAATAAATATGGGAACAATATCATTGCTCGTGCGTACGTACGGATTACCGTCTCTAGGACGTGATGAGATTCATTTTCCATGTTAACAATTCAAGAATGATTATAAAGTATATATAATAAGTAATAATTAAATATATGACATAATAATTCTACTGGATTTATGTATATATATTTATGTCATCTACTCAATTCCATTCAATTCAATAAGGAAACGAAAAACAACATTCATGCGTACGTACAGCCTACCGTCGTCATGAATGGTGTATTTCATTCAATTTATAGATATATTATATATATGTATATTATGAATATATATTATATATAAATCCTTTTTTATATTCTAGAATTAATTAATCATGATCTAATTTATCATTTTAATAATTAAAAGTCAAAACACGGATGATAAATGAAACAATTTTACCCAAAACGCTTCTTTAACATGGAATTGACAAATGAACGGATAATATAAAGTCGGAACTGAAACATATATGATATCATAAATATTATTATGGTTCTGTTACAAGTTAATAATATGTTTAAACCCACTATATAGGAGTCTCAAACACATAAGAAAGAAATTGGACATAAGGTAAGGGATAATTATTCCAATCTCGTTCTTATCCGAGATTGTTTATTCGTAAGTATTTATTGGGGTTATGTTTATTATCCATGTCCATATGTTCTCAAAATGTTTTAATAAAATGTTTACTTTTCTTCCATGTATTTTTAATGACATTTTTACCTTTTTTTTACTTTTACCACATCGTATGGAAAGAATCTTTCTTTTTTTACCATACGAGGTACTTTTTGTCTTTTCTAGTAAAAGTACGAGAAAAATGTTTTTAACTTATATGACATGAACAGATTTTTATAGTTCCATAACGCCTTTTTTTCATGAAGCTTACTCTACAAGATTTATTCACTATTTTCAAAAAAATCCTTTTTTTTAAAATTGCATGGCATTTTGTGAAAAGAAAATGATTTTGAAGAATAAAGGATATTTTCCTCAAGAATTCATTTCAAGTGTTTTATCAAAACCATTCTTCAAATAAGATGGAATTATTTCATATGTGTATGTTTCAAAAATAATTTCTCTATGATTTACATGGTTTCACTTTTCTTATGATGAAATTATATCCATTTTTTATGGATTATGTTATGATGGGATGATGTTTATGAAACCCATTTTATACTTTGGGTAATGATTAATGATTTATGTTCTTGTTGTGGCACAAGTAAGAATGATTTTATTATGAGATGGGTGAGACCTATATCTCCCTCAAATGCATTGGGTAAAGATTTATATCTCATGAGATAGACATGTATGGAATGGTAAGTTAATCTGGTTTAATTTTATAGGACTAAAACGAGGAGTGAACTTGATTCAGAAAGGGACATTGACCACTAAGATGGTATTGGAAGCAATTCCTTGGATACTATGAAAATCATATCATGTTCTTAATTGTTTTCAACAATTAAATGTTTTATTCCCATGATATTTTATCATTATTAATGTTCTTTTATGACCTATGCCTTATGTACTACCACAATTTATTTCACAACTCAAGATTTTTATGTGTAAACTTTATGTTCATGTTTTGAAGTTCAAATGTATATGGTTTGTTTTATTTTCTTACCCTTACTGAGAATTTGAGCTCACCCATTTCATGTTTTCATTTCCCCAGGATATAAAAAAAAGGTTCTAGGTAAGAAAGCAAAATGTGATGTTCATTATGGGAGATGTTGAAGATCTTTCACCACAATTAGAAGATCATGTTACAAGTTTCCAAAGACACTAAACTATTACGGTCCTTGTGTTTTTTTGTTATGTATTAAGTATTCTGAAAAAGTAATGTAATGTTCATGTACTTAAAGCTTTGTGTCTCTACAGTTGGTATCAGAGGAAAGGTTTAGTTAACCTTTGGAAACTAGTTTGCGAAAACTTTAGTGAAATCCCTAGAGATATTTCTAAGGTATGCCTAGGGATGTCCCTATGGTTAAGTATAAGTATAGGTTACAGTCCTAGAATTATGGGAACGATATTAGAATTAAACCTAAGATGTTAAATATTGAAGGTACTCCCCCTTTATTATATTGTTTTTCTAGCATGATTTTTCCCTCTCACACTGTTCTTTTTGGGTTTTAGATGATGGCTGGAACCCGAAGGAACCATATTGATCAATGTAATGGACAATGCAATGATTGTCCTCCAGAGCAACCAAATGTTATTGGAGATTGAGTGAAAATTATTATTTTTATACTTACACAATCTATGAATCATTATGGACTTCTAAATGAGAAGAGACGGGAAAAATATTCTATTGAGTCCTACATGAGGCAACGTCCACCTTCTTTCAATGGGTCTTCTGATCCACTTGTTGCTGAACAATTGATCAGTACCATTGAAAAGATATTTTCCATACTTCATTGTTTGGAACATGAAAAATTCATTCTGGTTATTTACCATTTAGAAGGTGAAGAAGATCAAAGGTGGACTCTAATTAAAAATATGAGGCCCTGAGATTAAATTGAATCCATGGAATGCGATGAGTTCAAGAACCTATTTTTCAATAAGTACTTCCCTCATATTCTTCGAAGAAAGATGGAAAAGGAGTTCCTTGAGCTTAAACAAAAGGATGATGAATCTATTGGTATATACGAAGAGAATTTTACAAGACTATAAAGGTAAGCATCTGGCTTTATCATCCAAAATGAAAGTAAAGTTGATCGATTCTTCAGTGGCTTAAAACCAAGTCTTCAAAGGGAATTAGCTATAAGATACTTCAGTATATATGAAGAAATTGTGCATTGTGATATCAAGGTATAAATGGAAGTTGGTGTTAAATATCCATCTCATGGCTTTGACAAGAAACGAAGTATTGAGTTCAAGGAGAAATATCATAATAACGGTGAAAAGAAGATGAATGTATCTTTATGCTCAATGTGTGGAAAGAAGCATGGTGGAGATTGTCTTAAAGGGAATAGAAAAATTTTTAAGTGTGGAAAATAAGGTAATCGAGTAGTTGAGTGTTGAAGTAATGGAAAAAGGGTTTCAAATGATGTGAATAAAGATAATACTACAGAGAACGCACCACCAACACTTCAATGCTTCTAGTGAAAGGAAATTGGGGCATTATGGTAATAAATTACCTAATCCAAGGGTTAATGACGATCAACGTGAGAAACCTCTTAAGAAAAAGGATAAAGGGAAGTCACATGCGATCACTATTTGTGATTTTGAGTATGAAAATGATGTTGTGTAATGATTAAGTGATTATGTAATGGGATTTCAAAATAGAATAATGGAATCTCATTTATGGTATCGTGGAATTTTTGAATAGCTATGTATTGGTTTTCAATAATTATATGGTACCGGTAACCATGAAACGTGATTGAAATATTTTTGGAAAGAAGATGATATGTGCATAATGAAGGGATAATGAGAAAATAAAATTAATGAGCTCATGACTGATATAAGGACAAAGTGATATCAAGGATTGAGAATATTGAAATTTTGGGATTTTGGTATGTGGAAAGAGTTCACTTTTGAAAGCACTCATGTTTTCACTAAGGTTCTATGGTAATTAATTTTTCAAAAGAAAACATGATTAAGGTATTCATATGTTTGGAATATGAAGAACACGATATATCTTATGATATATGGGGATAAATAAAGGCATTCATGTGCTTGTTATGTGACATTTCAGTAATCGTTTTTTTATACTATGAGATTGGACATATGTATTTTGGATAAGCCTAAAGATTAGAATGGATTATGTTGGACATCGATAGTATGGTTTAAGGATAGATTTTTTTTTGGATATTATTAATGGAATGTTATAATAGAGTAGTTTTAGAAAAAGGGACAACCTGCAGGATGGGCGACAACCCGTCGCGTCAGACAAAGTTGCGGGAATTGAACCCACAACCGAAGTGCGACATGCCTTTATTTCCTACCACTGGCCTACAGGAAGTCCCTGGTTAGTAGAAACTAGTTTTATTTTATTAAGCGGTATGATAGATGAAGTACAAGTCAATTTTTTGAATCATATACGATTAACCTCACCATAGATGGACTTCTGTATATTTGGTAACTTTGGCTAACCTTTTGTTTGAGACATATGTAATGACCCATCATTATATCACATGATCTGCTAACACTTCACGAATGAAAAATTCAACTTCATTTCTTTAATATATGAAGTGTAAATTGTTCAAGGCACAAACAACGTTGAGATTATACTGAAATAAAGTAAGTATTTCGTCTAAATTCTTCAACTTTAAGGAAATGATCTTGAAAACCAAAAATGTTGTCCTAGTGCCCTTATATCTGATGAATTAGATTGTACCTTAGATTATCAAAAATTTATGGCTTTGTGATTGTTGGATTTTTTATAGCCATTTCCTCTACCACTCTTCATCAGAAGTTGATGGTTATATTTCTCTTCCATATACATATTTTCACCTATATTGTCATATGTGGAAACCCAGGGTTGAGTTACTTTGGGTGACTGTTATTATTATAACATCACTTTATAAAATGAAGTTATAGTATTCCTTTTTACGATGTGGGTTTCTATGAAAGAATCTTTCAAATAGTAAACCATTTATAACCCCAACAAATTTCGAGGGCAAAATTCATTTTAAGGGGGGTAGAATGTAACACCCCGGGATTTTTTGAGAAATATTATTTTTTAATTACTTTGATGTCTTTTTTTGTACACTACACCAAGATTAGCTTGAGTTATATGAAAAACCATATTATCTTACAGTATATGAGGATTTTGTTGCACGCTAGAGCAACCTTCCTCGATAGCGTGTGTTGAACACAATACCGAGTTTCACTAAAAGAGATATTATTAGAATAGTATTATAAACTATCCGTTATGAATAGTAATACACACTTTTTGAAATTTTATAAACATTATCCTTTAAAATGAACTTTATTTTTTTGTTTTGGAATATCAAAATTATCCTAGGGTGATTATTTGGTATTTTTCTGAAAACGTTCAATTTTTGATGAATAGTGAAAACACTAGGTTACTATTTAAAAACCGACTTTTTATTTAAATAATTATTTATTTTATTTAAATTTATTTTAGGTCAAAATTGATATATAATACCTATATATGTTCAATGTAATTAATTGGAGTCATTTTATAATAATTTTAGATATATAAAAATTTTATTGAACTGTTCACCGTCTTTTACCCACCTCCTAGTAGAATTAGAAAATTTCTATAAAACTTTATTTTACTGCTTCTGTGAGTAGAATTTAAAAAATCTTAGAGACACGGTTAATATCAAGGGGTACAATGTGGTTCAATAAGATAAAAATAATGTTTGGTGAATAGTAACTTTTTACTTTTATTTACCACAGTAATAAGTAAATAGGGTAATTAAGGGTAAAAATGATATTATTATTACCCTAAAACATGTCATAATTATATTGGATAAATGTAATTCAACCAAAAAGAATATTAGGAATAAAATATTACCCTTTAGGTCCACTTGGATTATATTAGGACATTTATTATTATTTTATTAAAAAAAGAGTTAAAATAGGTAAAATCAATGTTTAATAACAAAAACATTTTTTATATAAGGATATAGATAAGATAAATTCAACTATAAGTATTTATTAGAAATATAAAACTATTTTCTACCTAATGGTATTTTATTTATAATTTTTAAAAATTAAATATTTTAATTTATTTATGACACAATGGTGATGCAGTAATTACCTAAATAATGAAATATTAAAATAATTAATATTTTAAATACCCAAATAAATGTAATTTTAGACTTTTTATGAATTACAATAATTTTCTAGGTTAATATGAAATATTATTATTGATTTAATTAACTTTTTTTGAACTAATCATGTTGTAATAATTTTAACAAAAATCAATTACCAAATAGTGTCAAAATTTACATAAAATATTTTTTAAAACAAATATTATATTATTAATTGTTATTATATTCATAAAAATCTAAGTTTGGAAATATTACTTAGATAAGTTTATATATATTAATAATTATCCACTTGGGTTTCGTTTGGCTTTTTAAACTAAGTTTAGTAACCATATAGTTTAAGAAAACAAGAAGACACGGTAAAAGTTAAATTATTTAACTTAGAGTTAAATTTAAAAGATAAGGTTAAAATAGTAACCTAAATTTGTCTAAAACCTATTGTTTGAAATTATTTCGACCCATACCCACATTATCTTGGAAATAAAACAATTTTGAGCTATTATAAACTGAATATGACTTTATTATAAAATAATATTTTAAGTTTTTCCAAAGGTGACCCTCTCCTCCCTTATAAAAAGTGCACCCCTTCCCTCTTCTTTTCACACCCTTTTGAGCCTTGAATCTCGGCCAAAACCTGAAAATTACTCTTCTAAACCTCTCTAGTTTTATCATAGAGGTTTGGGTCTTCTCAACATACCACCTCTAGTGCCATAAGAAGAATTTTAAGGGAGATGTGTCGAGGAAGAGGTAATCTTTTCTACCGACTCTTTCAAGTTTCTTTCTTCTTCTACATCCTCTTCTTTAGTTGTTTCATTATAAAGTAATAACATAAGTATTAATTATATACTGATATGTTATTTTAAATATTAAACAAATATATTTCACCTTTTATCCATCTTACGAAAAATGAAATCACCGCGTGTGTGTATGTACGGAATATCGTCTCCACGCCGTGGTGTAATCAGTTTTTCCACCACCACCTTACTTGGATGGGTATAATGGTGTAAAGAATAACTATATATGATTATTATAATATCATAATGATTCTATGATATTATATCATCCACTCCAATTCCATTCAATAAATATGGGAGCGATATCATCACTCGTGCGTACGTACGGATTACCATCTCCACGACGCGATGAGATTCATTTTCCATGTTAACAATTCAAGAATGTTTATAACGTATATATAATAAGTAATCATGAAATATATTAAATAATAATTATACTAGATTTATGTATATATATTTATTTCATATACCTAATTCCATTCAATACAATAAGGAAATGAAAAACATCATTCATGCGTACGTACGACCTACCGTCTCCATGAACGATGTATTTTTTTCCATTTATCGATCTATTATATATACATATATTCTGAATATATATTATATATAAATCATGATTTATATTCTGTAATTAAGTAATCATGATCTAAGTAATCATATTAATAATTAAAAGTCAAAACACGGATGATAAATGAAATTCTTTTACCCAAAACGCTACTTTAACATGGAATTGACAAATGAACGGATAATATAAAGTTGTAAGTGAATCATATATGATATAATAAATATTATTATGGTTCTTTTACAAGTTTATAATGTTTTTAAACCCACTATAATGGAGTCTCATACACATCTAGAAGAAATTGGAAATAAGTTAAGGGATAATTATTCCAATCTCATTCTTTTCCGAGATTGTTTATTCGTTAGTATTTACTGGGGTTATGTTTATTATCCATGTCCATATGTTCTCATAATGTTTTCATATAATTTTTAATTTTATTACATGTATTTTTAAAGTCATTTTTACAATTTTTTTACTTTTACCACATCGTATGAAAGGAATCATTCTTTTGTTAACCATACGAGGTACTTTTTAACTTTTCCGGCAAAAGTATGAGAAGAATATTTTTTTAACTTATACGACATGAACAGATTTTTACGATTTCATAACGCCTTATTTTCATGAATCTTAATCTACAAGATTTAATGAAGATTTTCAACAAAATATGTTTTTTTAAATTTCATGGCATTTTGAGAAAATAAAATGATTTTGAAGAAGAAAGGATATTTTCCTCAAGAATTCATTTCAAGTGTTTTTTCAAAACCATTTTCCATATAAGATGGCATTATTTCATATGTGTATGTTTCAAGTATAATTTATCTATGATTTACACGGTTTCACTTTTCTTATGATAAAATTATATCAATTTTTTTATGAATTATGTTATGATGGGATGATGTTTATGAAACCCATTTTTTACTTTGGGTAATGATGAATGATTTATGTTCATGTTGTGGAAAAAGTAAGAATGATTTCATTTTGAGATGGGTGGGACCTATATATCCCTAAAATTCACTGGGTAAAGATTTATATCTCATGAGATAGAATGGCTGGAATGGTAAGTTAATTCGGTTCAGTGTTACAGGACTGAAACAAGGAGTGAACTCGATTCAGAAAGGGACTTTGTCCACTAAGATTGTCTTGGCAGCAATGCCTTGGCTACAATGGAAATCATATCATGTGATTAATTTTTTGAAACAATTAAATGTTTTATTCCTATGATATTTTATCATTATTAATGTTCCTTTATGACCTATGCCTTATGTACTTCCACGATTTATTTCACAACTCAAGATTTTGATGTGTAAACTTTATGTTCATGTTTTGAAGTTCAAATGTATATGGTTTGTTTTATTTTCTCCATGCTTACCCTTACTGATCATTTGAGCACACAATTTATATGTTTTATTTTCCCCAAGATATAAATAAAGTTGTTAGGTAATAAAAAAAAAGGGGAATATCTTTATGGGAGATGTTGAAGATCTTTCACCATGATTAGAAGATTATGTTCTGAGTTTCCAAAGACACTATACTATTACGGTCGTTGTGTGTTTGTTTTTATTATGTGTTAAGTATTCCCCAAAAGTAATGTAATGTCCATGTACATCAAGATTTAGGTATCTACAATTTATATAAGTATTAATGGAAATATTACCCTTATAATCTTTGTTTAACCATAGTAAATCAACTTTAACCTTAACCATGAAAATTTATTTTTACTGTTTTCACTATACATTATGGTCAGAAATTATGTTGAGGTTATTAGATAATTTTAATTTTTATTATAAAAAAATATTCAATCCTTTTTTACAAATTAAATTCATATAAGTGGAAGAATTTAATATAGAATTAAACCCACATACGTGATGAAAAAACGATTTCCAAAGGAACAGTTCTCATAAGTTTAAAAGGGTTTTATATAAAAATTCAATACGTAATTTATTATCCTAACCTAAATTGGATTAAAACTATTATAATTGAACTAATTTTACCTTTAGATACATTTTAATATAAATTTTATATTTATAATTGATTTAAATTAAATTACATTTTTTAATAAAAATCAGCATTTTCACTATTCATCGAAAAATAAAATTTTTCAAAAAAATCCCAAAAATTAACTCTAAGATAATTTTGATATTATGATTTATAAAAAGAATTTAATTTTTTAAAATTCATTTTTATAGAGGTGGAAAAATATATTTTTTAAATAAGTGCTCAAAAAGCATCAAACCCGCTTTTAAGAAAAATACAGCTTTTCAGAAAACATTTCCTTTATTCTCAATTTGTTATTATATTTATTTTCAACTAATTCATAGCTAAATAAATTATTTTATAATTATTTAAAACATAAATTTTCATAATATATTTAATTCTATTCATGCCCTCCATTCCAATGGCTAGGCGATAACTATACTATTAACTAATAAATTGTTAATAGTATATTGTAGTTCATTAAAACTCAGTGTTTCGTGTATCACAATATATAAAAGTGATTAAATTATTTAAAGTTGAATATATTATAAAATATAGGGGTGGTTTATTCTACCCCCTTATAGAAATTTCACCTTCATAATTTTTTTATATCATTCAAGGCTTAATATTTAAAAATTCCTTTATTGAAACCTACATTGTATAAAAGAGTACCAAAACATCCCTTAAAAATGTAATTTATGAAACATAAAGGTTACCTGAAGTAACACATAAGTAGGTTTCCATATAGTGAAAACATTGATGAGAAATTAAAATATAGACATGGAGGAGAAAACTAAATCCCATGTATTAATAGAGAGTGATAGAAAACATGGTCGAGAGAAAGTAAATGACCTTTAAACCATAAATAAGTGATGGGTGGAACGACCATTAGTTCATCAAAAATGAAGGTAATATGTTAAAGAAATTATCAAGATCCTTTTACTAATGTTGAGGATTTCATTCACCATCTACAAACATAATGAAATATACCTACTTGATATCTTTCAATTTTAAAACCACGATTTCATCCTTTGGTTGTGCTTTGATCACTTTCCACTTCATCACTTACTCCAAGAAATGAATATCCAAAATGATTTTTTTATATAATAAAATATTCTTTTAACAGGTCATAATATCTATAAATGAGTGACACATATTTTTTCATATCTCTAAATAAATACCAAAACCAAAATGTTTAGCACAAATTATCAATTATAATACATTAATCTCTAAAGCCTTAAAAGTTAAACACAAAGTTAAACTTAATCCATTATATAAGTACTTATCCATCAAATCATTTAATTAAAAATGATGTCATACTATCCAAGACATCACATAGGTTGATGGTAGGCACCACACCCTTTTCACCCATCATTTGTGGGTTAAATCCCCATGGCCTTACTAGATGAGAAAGTTTTTCACCTGGCATGTAGGTTACGTTTTTTCCAAAACATCATTAATATTATTCTTATAATATTCCCAAATTTTAATAACCCTTAGTTATTTGTACATAAACGATAAGATAAAACTTAAATTTTACCAATATTATCCCATTTAATTTATCACAATCAAACTTCTCTTTATCCCATTATTATATCAGCATCATGCACATATTAAGGGTTATATTTCCCATAATACTGAGTTCACTAAAAATGCCACCTTACCACTAAATCACATTTCTTGGTTATCAATACCATTCAAAATATTCTTTCAAATTCATTAATAAAACCATTATAGTAAAATCCTTATATGATTCAGGATTCTTATAACCATAAAATCATTTTTAAAATAAATATACAACACAATTCTTGATTCCAAATACACAAGAACTTTAATCATTCCACTTTATCTATTGTAACAACATAAGATTAACTTTGTTCCCTTAGCTAATTCTTAGGTATATTCCCTTGATGCTTGGGATATTTGTTTTTATAGTGCATCATATCCTTACAGTTGAAGCATTGAAATTTGAAATCATCCTAATCGAACTTATAATAATGATCATGATGTCCTTTCTCTCCACACTTGTAAAAAACTCCCATTCCCTTCACACAAGCACCATATTGTTTATTTCCACAATTACCACATGTGGGAAAATATTTCTTTCCCTTATTTCTATTATCTGTTTTTTATTTGTTTCACTCTTCTTCTCTTTCATTCCTTCAAATACTTAAGTATTAGTGAATTATTTCTCTATATTTATAACACATGGCACTACATCCTCATATGATAAGAATGTTTGGGAGATTAGTGCCATTCAAAGGATAATATTTATCCAAATAAAGAAATGGTCAATATTACTCTTTGGATTATGTACGTATTCCACAACATACCTTGAAAATCTTGTAATGTTAGATTTATACCTAACAATATTTTCCTCTTCCTTTTGTCTTAGACTCAAGAATTGTCTATCCATATCAACTCATTAATCATGAGGTAAATATTTTATCAACAAGTTTACCTCAAAATCCTTCCACTCCATGTTTTCTATTTCTTCTTCATCCTTAGTGTTTTTATCAATGACCACCATTGATCCAAATCTTCTAAGAGATGATAAAATTAAATGAACACCTTATCCATTTCATTACTTCTTAGAGTGAGATATATATTCTCTAATGATCTTTTCTATTGATTAGCTAAAAATGGTTTTTTAGTCCCATTGAATAATGGAGGTTTCTGACTCATAAATCTATCTAACATTGTGACACTACATGGAAGATAATCAGGACACTTTATCTGGAAAAGTTTATTTCTTCTAACCAGATTCAGCTTCCCTAATATGGTTATAATTTTTTCAGTTCCAGCTGGAACTCCATCTCCAGCATCATTATCTTTCTCAGGAGGGAAATCCCTACATGAGGCACATGCATTGACATGCTTCCCATTATTTCTAATATGATCTATTTAAAAACAATGGAATACAGTAGAATAGATCATAATATTATGAAACATAATGTATAATCCCAAAACTAGTAAAAAACATAACCTTAATTGAAAATTTTATGCAAGTGTCATCTCAAAAACATAAAATTGGTTTATTTGGGAAAATTTTCAAATCATAAAAATATTTTCAAGACCTTAATAATGGTTTGTAATGAAAATGTGGATAAACCAAAGCATATCCCCCTAGAGTGTCAAACCAGGTGCACAGTATAACCTATTTTCATATATCATGTAATGTTTGAGTCAATCCCAAAGCACCTTTTTCAGAGTTATTACCCCAAGTTATATCTATGCCAGAACCATTTCCACTTATAGTATCCAGAAAGGGATGTATTACTCAGAAAAAAAATATTATCTTCCTTACCAAAACATTTAGGATATTATCATTTACCTAGATTAATCATCAAATTCAGTATTAAGGTTATATTCCTCAATATATGTTTTCCTAAATCTAGTTCCTAAGGTTTCTACTAAATTTTCCTCATATACCAACTGTAAATACTCTAACCCTAGCAGACTAGATTCAGTGTTTACTTTATTATATGGTAACTTGATACATGTGATCGTATCCCAAAGGAAAAAATAGTTTATTAGTCTTGGTAAACTAGATACATGCATAAATCCCAAATTACAATGAATATATAAAAATACAACATAACATTTTCTTTGGTTTCATCATTATTTCATCAAGCATATCCCTATATATCAATCATAAAACACTTCTTAGAATCCTGAGGAAAGGAAGCATAAAAAAGGGGTTACCTTATATTCTTATTAAGGGTATGCATACAACATAATCTACCAGGAATAAATAATATGGAAAGGTAAATACTTGAAAACACATGCCATTTGATCAGTATCTTTATCATAATATATAAGACGTAAATAATGATAAAATAATTTCATATAAATAATCACATGAGTTTGAAAATAATCTATAGACATCATAACAAATAAAATAATCACATGAACACTGAGAAATGATTTTATAATAATGGAATACATATATTGAACATATGATATTTAATTTTGAGTCATTATGCCATGAAATTTAAAAATACTATCAAGGACTGATTCTAATACATCTATATAAATGAGTATAGCCTCGACTAAACACCCAATCTAATTTGTATCATGAGAATTACTAATAAATCAAGGGGATATATAATTCTAAGACCCACCTATCACATAATAATTCCTATTAATTCCTCATATAAAATGGTAGAAACATAATCAACATAAATATTCTCAATGGAAACTAGCATACGAAATGTTAATAATTTATCCAATCATAGAACATTATGAGTATTATGAAAAAATTTATCAAAATAGTACATCAAATCGATGATAAACCATCTGGAAAAATAATTAGGATGGTATCATTTTAATATATCCCCAATGGAGTTGAATTAAGATAAGGATTGATGTCGTTAATGAATATAGATACCATAAAAATATCATTAAAACATTTTTGAGTAAAATAAACTTTCCATTTTATAACTCTTTTATAAAATAAAAATATTTTCAAAATATTATGAAAAAATTTTGTTTGAAAATTACATGTAAACCTACAAATGAAGATTCAATGAAATTATGACAAGTGATTATGTACAAGCCATACAAGATAAAATAACATTCCTTTCACATAGTTGTAAAAAGATTAAAATTTAACTCATTTGGAAAATGAAAAGAAGACTCCTTTCAACCATTTCATAAAAATTCAAATATGGGTAAAAATGTATTCAATAAATTATTTAGATAATGTTAAAAACATTTTTGAAAACATTTTTATAAAACATGGATATGGAGTAAAACTGATATTCGACTGAAAAGAGAAATAAATATTATTTTCCTTTGTTTCCATCAAAAACTTCATGCCATTCACTTTTTTTCATGACCCATGGTACTATCCTCAGTTTGAAAACACATTCTGAGTTTGAGTAATGATATGTCTCCATGCCTAAATAAGAATAAGATTATATTTCCAAGTGCCTCAAGACTGTTCATACATCAAGGGATGGATATTCCTCATAAATTATTCAAAATATGGTGGTGGGAACCCCCCCCTCTAAGAGTATGATGTGTATTTTTTAAATTGAAGATAAAAGGTGTCGAATACTAAAATTATATTTTAGAGGGTCTTCTAGGAACTATTTGGAAAAAATCATGATAGTGTGTATAAACATTATATAAGGGTGTAGTTCATTTTCCAGGCTTCAATTTTACTACCAAGGGATCCCACACTGACGCACGAACCAAAATTTATGGTTTTTCTAAGTTAGGTTTTATTTTAAACCAAATGAGATTTTTGTGATGTCTAAAATCCCACATAACACTTTTCTTTGACAACATAATGCTTTTCTCTGACCATAAATCACTAAAATATATTGGCAGAACCACTTTAATATTTGAATTGGAGGTGGTGGTTTTCTTCTCCATATAGAAATTTTACTAGACTGTATGAAGCCTTAAATTCTTTGTGAAACACTCCTCTCACAAATTGAAGTCGTTCATGGTCTGAGGTGGTGAATTTTGGCCTCCCACCAACTAAAATCAGTTTTCAGTTTGAGGCATCATTTTATGACCAACTCATAGAAAATTAATATGTTAATGAAGATTTTTTACAACAATAACTCTGTGGAAATCACTTTGTGATACTCCTATGTGAAGATCCTGCGCGGCCACTCTCCTTCATGAACCGCAATGTAGACATCTTTCTCTATGAAAAAAAATATTTTTGGAAAATAGTTATTCACCACTACCTATAAATACTGACACCCACTTCAGGAAAGGGGGTCTAAAAATATAAGGAAAGAGGAACATACATGGAGGATGCTCTCGGATTCTCATTCCATTCACACTCTCCCAGAATCACTCGGGTAAAATTCCTGAATTTTAAATCAAAGAGGGATTTTGTAATATAATCCTATAAATACGCTTTATAAAGAAATACCTCCACAAATTAGGCTCTCTTAAATAAAACTTTATGAAATTCTTTGTGGATCTCCCTATGAAAAAATATATATGGCTAGCCTCTATACGAAGACACTATACAGATCCCCTTCATAAACCTTCTGTGTGGAAGGCCCTATATAGATGAATCTTTGCAAAACTCTTATAAAGATTCCCCTTTTCAAATCCCTATGTGGATGACCCTTTACAAAGATCCTCTGTGGATTCACCTTCATGAATCCCCATGTGTATAACATTTTGTAAATCTCCCATGTGTACACCCCTTCATGAAGCTCTATGCTGATGACCCTATAAAAAAGTCATATGTGGACGCCCTTGGTGATGGACTATGTGGAAAATGCTAAGAAAAGTTCCTATATAGACACCCCTTAAAAAATGAAAATATAAAGGTCATATGCGTACACCCCTCGTAGAAACCCTATAAATCCAATGCTAGGTTGATCTCTTATTCAGCCCCATTCAGGAAGTGTTATGCAGACACTCCTATGCATGTATGTGATCCACCATGGACATACATTTCTGGAATTCTCCTTGTTTAATCCCCAACCAAATATATAATTAACCATTGATTAAATATACTCCTCATGGTTATAAATTATCCATGAGTCAAGATACTTCTAATGGTTCTAGAAACATGAGAATCCTCTTTGTTGTAAGACCCAACCAAATATTTAGTTAACCATTGAGTCAAGATACTCCTCATGGTTATCAATTATCCATGATTTGAGATACTCTTCATGGTTATAGAAACATGGTAATACTTCTAAGTTTAATCCCCAATCAAGTTTTTAATTAAACACTGAGTCGAGATATTCATCAGAAATATCAATTCACGATGTCTCGAGATACTCTTCATGGCTCTTGAAACATGGACATCCTCTTATGTGTAAGCTCCAACCAAATATTTAATTAACCACTGATTTAAGATACTCGTCATGGTTATAAAATCACCATGAGTCATAATAATCCTCATTGTTCAAAAAACATGGGCATCCTTCTAGGCATAAGCCTTGAACAAATATTTAATTAACCACTGAGTTAATATACTCCTCTCGTTTATCAATTCACCTTGAGTCAAGATAGTCCTCAAGGTTCTAGAGGCATGAGAATTCACCTAGGTTTAATCCCCAACAAAATATTTAATTAAATACTGAGTCAAGATACTCCTCATGGTTATGAGTTCACTATGATTTGGGATGCTCTTTATGGTTCTAGAAACATGAGCATCCTCCTAGGTGTAATCCCAACCAAATTATAAATTAACCACTGAGTCGAGATACTTATCATGGATATCAATTCACCATGAGTAAAGATTTTTTTTGTGGTTAAGGAAACATGGGTATCCACCTTGGAAAAATCCCTAACCAAATATTTAAATGACCATTGAGTTGATATACACATTATGGTTATCAATATTCACCTTGATTCAAGACACTTCACAAGGTGTCCAAATATGGGCCTCCTCCAAGGTGTAAGTCCCAACAAAATCTTCAATTAACATTGAGTTCAGATACACCTCATTATTATTCATGTTTAGTTGATATACTCCTATAGGTTACCAAATATGGGCCTCCTCCCATGTATAAGCCCCAAACCATACCCAAACCTGACCCACCTATTGGGTTATGTATCTCAGGGAAACTAAAATTATTTCATGTTGTTTCCCCTTTCACGACACATGAGTCTTCTCAAGGAAGCCTTAGTGTATAGGACTGAAATTATTATATAATAGTATGTTTTCACATAATGTGACTAAATTTATGGTTTATCTTGTTTCTTACACTGAGCATGACCCATATGGGCTTAGAGATCAGCATTGATTATCCCATCAACATGGTGAAAGCACCTCTATTGTGGGCCAACTTTTGTAGTATAAGCCTCGATAATTTAACTGAATAATGAGGGCTCTAATTACTATTATTAATCAGATACATAGGATTCCTCTTTGAGGTATGAACCCAATATAATTCCCCACTTTACCCATTACATCAAACTATATGGGTTTTGATTATACATAGGATGCCTCTTCAAGGTTCAATCCCAACTCGAAAGGACTGACCACCCCCCTATACGGTGATAAACTCCTGATAACCTAGCTAGTCAACTTTAAACCAAGGCATCATAAATTAATAAGATAAATATGGGAAATCTATAATATATATAGATTTTTTACATCAAACACATGGTCTCGACAAGATCATTAGAACAGGGGTAACTAATTCCATAGTGGTATTTTTGAAGGATTCAAAAATAAGTCTTAAATTTATAAGAGAGTATTAAAGTCAAGAATAACCCCCCTTAAAAGGGTGTGGTGAGATTGAACTCCCATCCTCTCAAACAAAACATTTTCTAAGATGTCACTAGTAAAGTCCTAGTGACTGCCTTTATTTGGAAAGCAGGTTCACATTGACTCAAAATGAATGTAGGCGTGAAATCCATCGTTGTTTCCATAAGAAAAAATGGTGAACCCAACATAAATTAGTATACAAACAAACTTAACCCCCCCCCACCCACAATCAATATTCAGGTGTCTATTTTTTTCGAGAAACATCCTTAAAAACCTATTTTCAATCTCTTGGGTTCTTAATGTGAGGAAAATGGAAGGAAAATTATAATTTCCAAAAATAACCAAAGGATAAGAAAATAGATAGGGCTTATGATAGTAATTTAAAATAATTCCTCTAATAGAGACTTAATCATAAAAAATCCAAAATAATAATGATATTTTGAAATAAACCCTTTCCATTTTGTTAACTTCTGAATCATAATCGTCGTGAATGAAATGACTTCAAATGAAACTTTAAATACTCTGTGGATAAATAGATTCATGATATAAAATAACAAAGTGTAAGAAGTTGAAGAATTTAATTTTGATGATTCTAAATATAGAATCAATTTTTCAAAATTCAATTTATAGAAGTGAAAATTTTTAAATTTAAATTTTCCCCGTAGATGTGAGGGGGAAAATTTTTCCAAAGGAAACGTTCTCATAACTTAAAAATATTTTATATTTAAATTCAACATGTAATTGATTATAATGGAATAAATTGGATTAAAAAATATAATTTAACTAACATTAATTTTAAAACTATTTTAAAAAAATGCAACTTTATAAATTCTTTAAATGAAATGATTTTTTTAATAAAAAACTGCATTTTTCACTATTCGTCAAAAAATGAAACTTTTAAGAATAATACGAAAAACTAATCCTAAGATAATTTCTATATTTTGATTACAAAAATGATGTTTTTTCTAAAAAATTCATTTTTTATGGTTGGAAAAAATTGATTTGAAAATTAGTGCACAAAATGCATCGAAACAATTTTTTTTAGAAAAATACACTTTTTCAGAAATCATTTCCTTTATTTTATATTGGTTTTTATTTTCATTTATAATTAATTTATATTAAAAAAATCATTTTATAAATGTGTGAACCATAAATTTTCATAATATATTTAATTATATTCCTACCCTCAATTCCAATGGTTTGGAGATAACTTTAATGCTAAATAATTATTTTTAATAGTATATCATAGTTTGTTAAAACTTGATGTAGAATAGATTAATTTTTTTAAATAGGAAAATATAATAAAACCTGGGGTCTTACCAAAAGTATTTTGACAAAATAACCACCAAAATAGTATGTGTTACGATGTAAATGGCCACTATTATGTAACCAAAATCCAAAATGGTCATTTCAGATCTCAACTCACCAAACCATAAAAATAAAAAATATAATTATACCCACACACAAACTATGAAATCCAAAATGGCTTGGCACTTTATTGAAATAGTCATTTAATCCCCTACAAAATTAGACCACCCAAATGACCAAACACCATGGCCTGGAACTCCATAAAAATGGTTATTTTTTCCTCCACAATGCAAAAACAACCCCTTTATCCCTCTAGCTCCTCCAAAACTCCACTCTGACACCCAAAATAATCCCAATACATGATTTAGAGGACTGGGAAATGTTTTAACATCCAAAAAAAATTTCACTAAAATTTTGATTTATTATACTTAAAATATTCACTGTAATATCCGAATAGAAACTTCAACTTAAAAATATTTATAGGAAAGTTACATTAGAAAATACATTTAGAAAAATTCCACTAGAAACATAATTTTATTTCAAAAAATCCTATCATATAAACAAATTCACTACAAAATTTAATTATAAAATATCAATATAAAATTACATTTAAAAAATTCATAAACATTTTATATGTAAAATAATTCCATAAAAATAATAGTGAAATTTTTCATTGAAAAAATACAAGGGAATATTCCATTGAAAAAATTTCTATAAAATAGTAGGGTAAAATTTCACTACAATTTTCCAAAAAAAATTAAACTGATAAATTTCACTATAAACATTTAGTGATAATTACTTTTGAAAAATTATAATATAAACACCTAGTGGGAATTTTAACTGGAAACTTTCACTAAAAACTACAGTAGAAAACTTCAATAAAAACTATGGTTGAATGTTTTAGTAAATAAATCCATTTTAAAACTCTATTTAATGTATCCATTTAAAAATTCAACTTTAGAAATACAGTGAAAACATTCAATCTAAAAAACCAACTTAAAAAATCACTAGAAAATTTTAATGTAAGACTCAAAAAATATAGTTTACTACATCAACTGGAATATTCAATTAGAATATTTCAATGGAAAATTACATTAAAATATTTCATAATATTTTTCTAGTGTAATTTGACAACTAAATTATCTTTTGGAATATTTTCTCCATAAAATTCAATTGGAATATTTCATTGGAGAATGATATATAAATATTTCACCAGAATATCCCAATGTAATTTTTCTCTTTAATTTTCCAACTGAAATATCATCGTGTAAAGATGTGTTGTGATATAATAATAAAATATTTCAGTGGGAAAATTTTTATATAAAATATTACTTGAATATTACAAGAAATTTAATAGTGAAAATTTAAAATAAAACAATCTGTTGGAATTTTCAGTTGGAATTTCTTATTGGAATTACCCACTGAAGTATTTAAATGGAAAATTGTATTGTAAAGTCCCATTGGACTGAATAGAAATTATTATTTTTTCTTATATCATAAAACCCTTTTAAAGGCTGAGGGGAACCCAACATGACTTCAAGGACATAAGACATTAAATTTTTCCCCCAAAAGACTAAAATCCATAAAACTGAATCAAATCAACAAGGGAACCCCCTCCCCTGCATAAAAACAACTAGTCCAGCTTCCACCTTATCATAGCTGCTCAACTAACTGTCATGTGCAGTGACACATAGGTCTGGTACTTATGGAAAAATTCATACCCTACTACTACAAAAATGGGCAAGGGAAGTTCCACCTTTTATCAGCGCAAAGAAAAAATGTTGAAAAAGAATTACCTTTATCAGTGCTTTTTTAGCACTAATAAAGGGTGCCTTTATCTGAGCTAAAATTTTAGCACTGATAAATGATGACTTTATTAGAAATTTTTTAGCACTGATAAATGTACTCTTTATCTTCGTTAGAAATGAACTGACAAAGTGATCCTTTATCAATGCTAAAATTAAGTGCTAATAAAGGTGATCTTTATCAGCTCTTATCATGCTCTGATAAATAGAACCTATTATCAGCGCTAATAAAGGATTATAAAGTGACCCTTTATCAGTGATAAAATTTTAGCGCTGATAAAACCATAGGACCATTTTATAAAAATAGGGTTCACAATGCCCTCTATTTATCACTCCCTCAAGCTCTCATGGGATTGTACCGCTGCGACAACTACCCTTCTCCTGATCTTCTATTTGTCGGACCTCCGCCGCCTCTAACCTTACTCTGCCGCTATCCCTACTCCGCTGTGAACCCTACTCCTTATCCTCCCCCTCGAACCCCTTCTGCAAATCCTCCTCGCCATGAACCCTATTTCTCCTCCCCACAAGACCCTACTCCTCACAAACCATACATCAAGTGTTTGGGATTCCTTTCGACGAGGTTTGATTCTTGTCCTTCCATCTTTGATCTTTGTTGATTCTCTGCTCATCCTTATTTGTTTCCTTTTTTTTTATTCTAAAATTCACTATGGTGGTTTAGTTTGGTTTGTTTTGGGTTGTGTTGTGTGTTTGGGCTACGTTTTTAGGTCACATTCTTTCAAAAATGCATGAAGGGGTTAAATTTTAACAAAGTGAATTGTTTATTACTTATAAGGTTTTATTAAGTTATTTTCAAGATTAAGATTATTCTAAAACCTATATTGTAAATGTGAGTAGTGATAAGGATAAAAGTGGTTGTTATATTTTTAAATGTACTTAAGAATGGTGCATGGGGTGATGAGGTGGTTTTTTAGAATATAAGTGTTGGGGTATATATGATTATTTCAGTGTAGAAGATTATCCCTTGGTGTTGGTAAGTTATTTAATTTTTTGGAATAAATTTATTAATTTCGATGATTATACATGTTGAAACATTATCATAGTAATGTGCGCAAGAAGTAGAAAGAGACATGGGGTAGAGTGTTGTGAAATTTCAATAGTAGGAGGGGTTGATGTTTATTGTCTATGTGTTGGGTCCTAAGGATATGAATTATATAGAATCTGTTGAGGAGGGTTTTGAATTGGAAAATATTCTTTCTCATTTATGGGTTTCCTTAGTAGTGGGCTTACTTTTAAGAGTGTCTTGAAAATGATGGAAGGAAAATCATGTTCAGACAAAAGTTGTTTTAGGAAGATTTTTATTACCTAGATATAGAAGTATGAGTGTATACAGAATATCATGGAATTCAATCAAGTTGGATACAGTGTGATTTCCCTTGGGATTCACATCTGTGCATTGATGGTCTAGTTTTTTGAACACTTGGTTGATGAATAAATTAAATTCTGTAATTTTGAGTCATATTTGAGGTTAGATATTCTAAGGAAGGTTGCGAGTTTATTTTTGAGCTTTTGGTTGTAGATGAGGTATTGGGATGAATTTGTCAAGAGTAGTTTTCTTTGAGTTTCATAGAATACTAAAGATGGTTCCTTGAGTTGTGGTCCTAATGGAATGAGGAATAAGGGAGTGACACGATTTTCTAGATGTAGGGTGGGTATTATGCCCTAGGATTGAGTATCTCAAGGTGTAAAATAACTATATAGTTGATTTATTTCAACAGTGATGCAGTGGGGCATCACTAGTATGAGTTCCCCATGATTCATGGTGTTTATTGGTTTCAGTAAGGTGTAGTTTTATTTAGTTTTATGGTCTTGTTTAAGTTGATAAAAATTTTGGATGTGGTGAGTTTGGTTTGAGAGTCTAGGCATGATTATGTCCTGAGTTATTAACCTCATCCCTTTATTAAAAAATACCCTCTTTCAATTGATACTAAAATATTCGGTTGAATTATTTTCAAAGGAATTTTTTATCTCTCTTTACCTTCAAATTCCTGTAAAAATATGAATTTTATTGAGTTGGTTAGTGTGTTTGTACAAATTTAATGATTCACAAGAAAAAAGGAATAATATTTCTATTTTACCTAAATGGAAGGGTATTTTTGTAATATAAAGGCCATGATTTTGGTAAATAATTTATTTATAAAATTAATTTCACAAATATTTTCAGTATTCTGGAAGGTATTAACAGTTAGTGAGAGGAGGTTTGAGTTCTGGGTAGGGATGGTCGATGTGGCCCCTCTCCCTGATGTGTGAGTTTATTAACACTAAGGGATTGTTGTTTATCCCTTTGTATGGGAATGATATTTTTTATAGAATGGATGTAAGGCGTGTCTGTGGATATTAGTTACAAGTTTGGGTAAGTTGAGGTAGAGTTATTGCATATCCTTTAGTTGTTCATGGTAGAATTTATGTTCACTAACCTGAATTTTCTATTTCTTATGTTAATTTGGGTAACAAAACCAATGATATTCCATAGAAATTTTGGATAAACCTAGATAGGTTATTTGTATCCCTCGAAAACCCGTTTGTTCTAGGAAATGTATCTACTATATTAGTTTTCTCATCAAAATCGTATCCTTATTTTCATTTTATTTGAGTTTGGTCACTAGTTTTGTGTTGTTTAATGTGATTATTTTTTTATGAATGAGGTGGATTGTAGGGGTGGTTAAAAGGATGTTTAATGTTTTGATGCAAGGGTGTTGGGTGCTAGAACTACTGGTAAGGGGGCTGGAAAGTGTGTTGATTTTGATGGGGGTCTATCCTGGTTATGTTGATTTCCAAATATTTATTGGAAATGGTTAGGCTCTATTAATCTCTATTTTTATAAGAAATTGGTTCTCTTCTACTATATTTGGAAGTCCTGTTTTGTGTATTTGAATCATAAATATTAAAATTTGATATTCAAATAGGATGGAGATGAATAAAGATTGGATAGATGCTAATTGTTTGACAATAGTGTATGAGAATGGAGTGAAAGAGTTCATCAAGTTTGCAAAGGATCACACAAAGGATCCTTCTCAAATTATTTTTCCATGTTTACGTTGTTTATATTCTAGAATAATTACTCTAGAGGAGTTGGAAGAACATTTGATATGTCACAGAATAGATTGGAGTTATAAATGTTGGAATAAACATGGAGAAAAAGCGGATGTAGGTACTAGCTGGGATAAAACTGCAGTTTATGGATCATCACATATGATTACAAATATGGATAATAAAGAATACCGTATGAAGGATGTGATTACAGATGTCAATGATGTTGAAGATCATATTTAGTAAATTACAAGGATAGTTGAAGATGAACTCCGTGATTGCCCAAAATTGTTTGAGAAGTTAAAGAGTTGTGCAAAGACGCCATTGTATGCTAGTTGCTTTAAATATACAGTATTGTCAACTTTAATGAAGTTGTATAAATTGAATGTAGGAAATGGATAGAGTGTTGTTAGTTTTACAGAACTACTTACTCTCTTGAATGACATGCCCCCGGAAGATAATGAGCTCCCAAAATGAACATATGAAGCTAAACGAATGCTACACTTGATGGGTATGATTTTGGAAAGAATACATGCATAACCAAAAGACTGTATATTGTTTCTCAATGTGAAAAAATCACTTATAGAAAGCCCAAAGTGTGGTTCTTCTTGATACAAGAAAGATGAATACAATCCTATGAAAGTTGTGTGGTACTTTCCGATCATTCTAAGGTTTAGGCATCTATATGGATGTGAAGAAACTGAAAGAAAATTGTTGTGGCATGCAGATAAATGAAATAAAGATGGAAAGTTATGTCACCCGGCTGACTCTCCTTAATGGAATAGAATTGATCATGAGTATCATGAATTTGTAAATGAGCCGGGAAACTTTCGTTGTGCGTTATCTATAGATGGACTGAATCCTTTTGGTTTTCAAACCAGCACTCACAGTACAAGGTCTGTTATGTTGGTAAATTATAACTTGCTACCCTGGTTATGCATCAAATGGAAATTCATCATGTTATCTATGCCTGTATAATTACCAAAACAACCAGGCAATGATATTGATGTTTATTTTGATTCTATTATCAAGTATTTTTAGTTATTGTGGGATTCAGGTGTTATATTGTATGATGCTTATAAAAGTGAATAATTCATGTTGAGAGCAATGTTGTATGTGATGATAAATGATTTCCCTACTTATGGAAATTTTTCTGGCTATAGAATTAAAGGAACTCAAGGGTTTCCCATGTGCGAAGAAGATAAGAAATCAATTAGGTTGAAACATTCATTGAAATCTGTGTTTCTAGGACATCGTAATTTTATACCTCATCGGTATAAGTACCAATCTTGGACGACATCATTCAATAGAAGTTCAGAACAACGCCCAACACTGTCTCCACTAACAGGTGATCGGTTGTTTGAGAAAGTAAAAAATGTGAACACTATTTTTGGTAAGCCATTTTTGAAAAACATTATGAAAATAGGTTGGAAAAAGACATCAGTTTTTTTTGAATTATAATATTGGAATTGTCTGTACGTCATAAATTTTCTTGATGTGATTCATATGGAAAATATTTATGTGACCGTGTTATTAGAACATTGCTAAATTACAATGTAAAAACAAAGGATGGAATTAAGGAAAGGTTGGACATGGTTGACATGGGAATACTGTAACGACCCATACTTTTTAAATAGTATATTAACTTACTCTTAACGATTTAATAGAGATGTTAATGGTTAATGCATAAAGTGCAGTCTATGGCTTCATCCAGTAGACTTGAACCATATGAAGCCCACTTATCAGAGTTTGGGAAGGAGGTGGAATCTTTGGGCTTAGCTTTGGACCAAGCCCAAGCCGAACTCCAGCGTGTAAAGCTTGAACGAAAACACCTGCGGGAGAAGTTCAAGTTAGTAGAGATTAGTACTAGGGAAATTTTATCTAAGCCTCCCTCAGATTCTGTCACCATATCACACCATACACTTAGGTCATATGCTGGTGTTATAAGGGGCTATGCGATGAGACTATAGCTACTTCGTGTAATCCTTTGGGATGAATAAATTGAGATTTCTTCCTTTAGTGAGGTTTGTGAAATTTCAAATGTCCGGATAATTTTAGGATGTATTTTATTGATGAATTTTGGAAAAAGGATATTTTAAATTTTTTATGTAAACCATAAATAATTAATGATGTGTAATGATTTAAAAAAATGGTCTTCTACAAAAGTGTTCACTAAGGAATTTGGAGTCTAATATGATCAATTTAATTTTTGATGAATAGTAAATTATGAATAGTGATTTTATGCTTAGGATTAGTAATGTGACCAAATGGATTAGTAATCTCACTTAAAGAAAGTTTTAATATAATTTACAAACTTTGATTTAGTAATGTGATTCAACAAAATGGTTAAATAACGGTTTCATAAATTATTAATCAAGTATTAGTTTTTTCGGGTGAATAGTGTTTTTTATTTAAAAATTTATTTAAAAATATTTAAAAAATTATTTTTATAAAATGGACATTATTTTTTATCTTAGAGAACCGATATTATGTTATGGTAATTTTTTGGGATTTTTCTGAGAAAGATGAATTTTCAGTGAATAGTAAAAATGCAGTTTCAGGGTTTCAGAATGTTAAATGACATCATAACTGTGTCATGATGATGTCATGAGATATTTTAAGGGATGGTCGACTAAAGGGGATGAATTATTGTGTGAGGTTTACCATGTTTCCAATACCATGGGAAAATACCATGGGCAAGCCCATGGTTTTTCCAAAACCACCAATGAGGTGTCCCTTGGCCATTAATGCCTTGTCCCCTCACTTTCCCTATAAATACCAATCCATTCTCTCATAATTTGGACTCCAAAATCATTATCAAATACTTTCTGGTCTCCTTACCTCCCAAGGAGTCCTCCCAAGGTTCCCTCAATCCTCTCAAGGTCCCAACCTTTGAGTTTTAAGAGTTACATTTAAGGTAAGGGATCCAACCTCTCTCTTTCTTTTCAAGTAATATATTTTATGTCATTCCTTTTATGCTCCATGTGCTTATGTTGGAGGATGTTCTTATATATTCATATTACTTCCCTTTTCAAGTTCATATTATTAGAGACCCCCTGTTTCTCTCATCAACTCGTTTTAAGAATGTCTGAGTGGCGCCGTTAGACTGCCGAATTTTTAAGGGATTCTTTCACCCTTCTTTTGTTCAAAGTTCTACTTTCATGTCAAGTATTTCAATTTATTTTAATTATATTGGGGTATGATCTCTATATCTATCATACTCATATTTTATGATCATATGATGAGAGACCCTATTTTATCTCTTCAATTCATTTTTATTGATGTTTAAGTGATGTCGTTAGGCTGTCAAATTTTTATAAGAGAAATCTTATTTTTGTCTTACATCCATGTTTTTCATTTCAAATGGTATGTCCTTAAAATTTCAATACCATGATTCATATCCTTTATATTCTGTCCCTATACTAGTTTTATAGATCATTTATGAGTGGGTGACCCATGTCCCCTCTCTTTTCAACGTTTTCTAAAACCTTGTAACATAGCCATTATGCTGCAGAATTTTCATCTCAAAATGCCTCTCTCTTTTCTCAAAATTATTTTATGTTATTAAGTGAATACTCAAAGCTCTTATTTCTATAGCTGTATTCAAATATATATCAAAATTTTCTATTTTAAATTCTGGGATTTACATACATGATACCCACTTTCCCTTTCTGTGGGTTTAAAGTGACATAAAGATCATGTCTTTAAAGCAGTTTTTAAAACGTTATGATTATGAAATGAAACCCATTTCTTTTATACTATATGGGTTGTTTATGAAATGATTTATGATGAAATATGTGGCTCACATGATAATAAAGGCATGTCAAGGGTGCGCCCAGATAGTGCTCCAATGCATTGGGTAAAGACTTAATCTCTAGAGATGACCTTTTAGACTGATACCTTGGTGAATAACCTTGACAATCTTTTATGACACCTTGGGGATGGACCATGGTGAAACGAAATGATTGTCAATATTAAATGTTGTAGCCACATCATGAAGTTATGAAAAATGTTATTTTTATTATGATATATCTCATGATTTCTTTCTCATGCCTTAAAGTTCTTTTCATGACCTTATTGAAGTATCTCAAGTTCACATGTAAAATGTTTCTCTAGTTTCCCTTACTGGGCCTTCTGCTCACCCATTGTTTTGATGTATGTCCCCAAGTTTTGAGATACAGTAATGAACCTAGGATGAACTTAAATACAAGCCTTTAAAGTTTTTAAGAAGAATGTTTTTGTTGTTTTTCATGTATTATGTTCCTGGTTTCCAAGACACTAAACCATAAAGATCCTCAGTTTTGTGTAATGTAATGAAAGTTTATGTTATAAAAATGAGGGATGCCATAAATATGAAAAGATTTGGTTCCCATGAAGGGTGAAAATTGAATTTTTCTTCCTCCAAATGCTTACACTATTTCTAGGGAGGAGATATATCTGTTTTTCAACTTCTTTAATAATGTAAAGGTTCCAGAGGGGTATTCATCAAATATCAAGAACAATGTGTCAATGAATTATTTTAAGTTAAAAGGTTTTAAATCACATGAATACCATGTTTTTATGTAAGATTTCATTCCTATAGATTTACGTTGCATTTTTTCCATGAATGTTCATCATATGTTAACCAGACTTTGTTTCTTTTTCAAAGATATATGCAACAACGTTTTAGACCCGGCAAAATTACCTCCTATGGAAAGAGAAATTCTCATCATATTATGTGAATTAGAAATGTTCTTCCTGCCATAATTTTTTGATATGATGGTTCATTTGATGGTTTACATGGTGAAGGATATTCATCTTTTTGGTCCTATGCACTATAAATGGATGTACCCCGTTGAACAGTATAAGAAGATTTTGAAAGGGTATGTCAAAAATCGAAGTCGGCCAGAGGGTTGTATTATAGAGCGATATATTGTTGAGGAAGCTATTGAATTTTGTACCGAATACTTATATGATGTGGAAATCATTGGTCTCATGAAATCTCATCACACTGGACGCATTGAGGGTGACAGAATTTTTGGAAGAGATGTTGTGATAATCAATATTACAGATTGGGAGTAGGCCTACCTATAGGTTTTTCATAACAGTTGGGAGGTTTCTCCATATATTGATACCCAAAAAGAAATTCTTAGGTAGTTGAATCCATCAAGGTATGAAAAATGGATATCAAATAAACATAATCACCAGTTTATAGGATGGTTTCGGGACTATATTTTTAAGGAGTTAGCTGAAAATCCAAATTCAATTTCAGAACGACTTTGATTGATAACCTTTGGACCAAGTGTGTATGTATTATCTTATAATGGTTATGTAATTAATGGTTATAAATTTTATACAAATGAACATTATGAATATAGTACAATCCAAAATATTGGAGTTACACTTGTGGCTGAAGCGATTCATGTTTCTGGTATTAAGGATAGAAATCCAATTTATGTGAATATGTCATACTTTGGAATTATCAAAAAAAATATGGGATTTGGATTATACAACATTACAATTGCCAATTTTACAATGAAAATGGGTTGATAACAACATTGGTGTTAAAATAGATGAATTGGGATTTTTGAAAGTTGATTTTAGTAAAGAAGGGTACAAAGACAAACAGTTTATAATGGCATCACAAGCTGTACAAGTATTTTATGTTCCATATCCCGCAAACCAAAAGTGGTCAATTATTATGTTATCATCTAAAACTATTGAAGGGTCTAATGAAAATTCAATTGAGGGAGATCCTTTCAGTGCTATGTCACAATCATTTCACTTCAGTCCCAAGGTATATGATGTTTTTTATGTTAGAGGATACCACCATTTAGAGATTTGGATAATTGATATAGGTGTCAAATCCCATAATCCTTTGAAAAAAAAGAAATATATTTCAATAAAAAGGTTATATTTTTTTGTAATATAGATCTTGTTATCTCATGTTATTATCTTATCATTACTGAATTTATGTAATCTAAATTAATTTTTCAACCACTTTTGTAGATAATGACTCTTGTACGTTCTGGTGCTCCTAACCTCGAAGCTGAACAAGTCTCTCAAGCTGTTTTTATTGCTGTTGATGCTGCTGCTGCTCACAGTACAGAGAAACAACAAGTTTCTAAACCTGTTGATGCTCCTACTATTGAGGTCCAACAACCAGCAGCACCTGTCGTTGCTACCATTTCAGATGAACATATGTATGATGTTGATATCGATGAAATGGTCGGGGATGAAGGGCCAACGTCGCAGAAAACATAGGTGGGTTGTAGTTTGACGGTGTTAGAAAAGTTCTTAAGGCGAAAAGAAAAGGCATCAAATTTGAGGTCAGATGGAATGCACGAAGCCGGCATATAAATCCCAACAAGGCTATGTTTAGTAGTTACATTGGAATTGTCACTTGGAAACGCGTGATGATTGACATAGATTCATGACACCATGTTGTGTCTGGGCTGAAGGCTGTGATATGGGAATAAGTTATAGTAACATTATGATATTATTTCTTTAATTTACAAGCAAATAAAATAACGAAACAATTTCTTACTCTTCTCAATCCCTTTCAGAGTAAATTTATAGTAGATGATTCACACTTGAATTATGTACTATGGATTACATGAAGGATTCATCAAGGTTTTCACACTATTTTAACATAATTTCACCTGAAATATTCCAAAGGTAAAATAAACCAGCACCCACCCCTTGTCTATGGTCGCCTGATATCCCAAGAAGCATGGGATGCATTTATTGGCCGCTGTGGGGATGAGAAGTTTCAGGTACATTGTGGATGATAATACATTGTTTGACGATACATGTATTTATCAATTTGATTGTCAATATTTTATTTATGAATAGAAACTCAGTTCTGAAAATAGGGAACATGCATCAAAACCAACATACCCCTATCATAAAGCAAGGATGGGGTACACTTCACTAGAAAAGAAAATTGTATGTATTTTAAATTTACAGTAATATTGTTATGTTCCAAGAAACAACATCATAATTATCTTTCTATATTTATATGTATATTGATGAGTCTAAAGACAAAGACACTTCTATCCCACATCATGTGCTATGGAAGGTGGCACGTGTGAATAAGTAAGGGAAGATAGTAGATGAGAACAGAGAAAAAGTGTGGGAAATATGTCTAAGTATGACATGATAAAAGGTTTTGCTTTAAATTACTATTACATAATAATAATTTCTTATTTTCCTATATCCGACAATCATAAGAATCATCTACTCTTGTAGAGGATGCAGACCTATTATCAACGGATTTAAAGATTCCAGAATAATAAGGTCGTGTCAGAGGTGCGAGGTTTGGCGTGACACCCCGAGTATATTTTGAGGAAAAAACGGATGATAGAAATGATGGAATGAAACAAATGAGCCAAAGACTAGAAAATATTGAATAATTATTTCAATGGAAGGGAGAGTTGGTAGAAACTTTTATGGGTGGTAAGCAAAGGGAAGACACAACTCAAGAACAACCAGCACGTGAAGATCCCACCCCACCCCACCAGCTTTGAGCCGAGCCATTCCCCTCAAAGAGCTGTCTTAGCCATGGTAATCAATATTATAATAATTGTTCCCAAGAAATTTGAATCGGAAAAACACTGATACTTTTCCTGTACTGGTCTTCTAGAGGGTGATAATGACTGTGATTTATATCTGTCAACACCCACCTATCACGTTGTAGAGAGGGTTACCGTGTTAAACATCCAAGAGGACAAGATTCATAATAGACTGCTTCCAACAGATCATCTGAAAGTGATGATTACTATACCTCGTGAGCCAAAGAGTATATGTGGAAAAAGAAGTATTTATTTCCTTTTTTTCAATATAAACCTTTAACAATTAATGAAAAAAAGGTCTGAACCAATGAATGATATTATAGATAGAGAAAGGGAAGTGGGTGATAAGAAACATGGGTTCAAAAGCATCTAAAGGATCGACCAACCGATCCAAAAGATCTACTAAAAGCACAATAAAAATGCATGTTCTCTATTCACATTTACTAGCATTGAAGACTCATGTGGATACGAAGCTAAAAATTGGTAGTAGTCATATAGTTGTTTTTGAAAAGAATATATTTGGAGAAAAAATTCAATATTTCATTGCTACTGAATATGTAAATGAGATCCTTGAATACGGTTGGCTTGGCGTCACAGTTGTAAATTTATATATGAGGTATGTTTTCAGGAATTGATTTTCTAAAAGCTGATATAATATGATAATTATGACTAAATGCATTTTATATTATTGGGAGGAATATATATGAAAAACAATTGAAGGGATTTTCCCATGAGCCAAAATTCGAACTTGTTAGTCCCCATACCACATCAACACAACTAATGAAATTAGAGCCATCAAAAAGGGATGAAATAGTGAAAGGCTTGCTGAAAACATTTTAAAGCAAGAATACAGATGACATACTCTTCCTAATACCAACCATGCTATTATAAAACTCTAGGATTAATGTATATCAATTATATTTTCACTTCTTTTATTACTTATTCCTTTTTCTGTTTTAGGCAACATTGGCTACTAACTGTGGTGAACTTGGATACTCCAAAGATTTATTTTCTGGATTCAATGTAAGGATATTCAAAAAACCAACCACGGATGATGAAGTTTGTGAATCTTTAAGACATTACATCCTACGTTTTAGGTATAGACATCATGTTATATAATATTTATTATATATTACTAAGGATTCTATTATAATAGGGCGGTGTATCAATATCGAATAAAAAAAGGAATGAGGGAAGGGGCTAAGCATAAGGAGGTGAGAAAGTACTACGTTTGGACACGTATCAGGGTATATATAATAAAATTTCACTATCTAAACACATATCAAAACAAGTTACTTATTCTCATAAATATCAAAGTTTTTGCAGTGTCCAAAACAAACAAAAAACGAAAATGATTGCAGTTATTATGTTTGTAAATTTAAGAGAGAGATCATTTTTCATAACAAACTAGAATCCCTAAAATGGTATTTTCAAAAATGACTACTATTTCATTTAAATTATATATTAAATCTTTATTTATATATTTTTCAGTACTACTCTGACTGTCAAAAAGCCTTATATTCACAAGACGATATAATTTTTTTTAGAAACAACATGATTGAAGATTGTACAAAAATAGCATGAAGATCTAACTTGGGGATGTGTACAATTGGAAGACATTTTTGAGAGGGTCTAAGGAGATCAAAAGATGAAACATTGGTGTATGTAAATGTTCGTAGGAAAATTGTGATTGTTATTAAATAGAACATCCTTTCTCCAATGATTCATTTGTCCATTTTAACAGATGAAATGCACCAGAAACATTCAGGAATGATGAACCACTTTTCTTTGGTATTTGGATAAGAAAAACCTGTAAAATATCCAAAATACCTTCATATCATGCATGCCCACTCACATTCAAAGAAAATATGAGTAAATGTCTCCACCCAAAATTGATTGCAGTATGAGTATCGAGATGCCAAATGGAATTTCAAATGCATTTGTTTTGTGTTGATACTTGAAGAGAATAATACATGGGTCAATTTTGACATGTATGAGTCAACCCTGGCTCAATCTGAGGCACGTTGTGACCGGTATCACTCAAAGTGTCACTCTTTTATTTAAAATTGACAGAATTTTAAGTGAAAACAACAGCTGACATACAGATACCGACCAAACGGATTCATATTGTGTTGATACTTTAGTAAAACGATCTATGGGTCATGTGTGACGTGTATGAGTCAACCCCGCCTCAATCTGAGGCATAGTGTGTCCGGTATCACTCAAAGTGTCTCTTTTTTGTTTAAAATGGACAAAATTTTAAGTGAAAACCACAACTGACATACGGAAAACCAACTAAACACATTAAGATTATGTTGATACTTTAGGATAATGACACATGGGTCATGTGTAACTTTTATGAGTCAAACTCATCTCAATCCTCGGTATGGTGTGTCCAGTATCACTCAAAGTGTCACTTTTTTATTTAAAATGGTCTGAATTGAAAGTGAAAACAACAACTAACGTACATAAAACTAACCAAACACATTCGGATTGTGTTGATACTTTACGAAAATGATCCATGGGTCATTTTTGAGTTGTAATAGTCAAACCTGCCTCAATCTAAGGCATGGTGTGGCTCGTATCACTCAAAGTGTCTCTCTTTTGTTTAAAATGAATAGAATTTTAAGTGAAAACAACAACAGACTTATGGAAAACTGACCAAACGCCTTCAGATTGCGTTGATACTTTAGGAAAACGACCCATGGGTTATGTGAGATGTGTAAAAGATAACCTACCATAAATCGGAGGCATGGTGTGGCCAGTATCACTCAAATTTTTCCTCTTTTGTTTAAAATGGACTAAATTTTAAGTGAAAACAACAACTGACATATAGAAAATAGACCAAACACATTCATATTGTGTTGATACATTATTAAAATGATACATGGGTCATTTTCGACGTGTAATAGTCAACCCTGAATCAATCCAAGTCAAGGTGTGGCCGGTATCACTCAAAGTGTCGCGCTTTTGTTTAAAATTTTCAGAATTTTAAGTGAAAACAACAACTAACATATGGAAAACCCACCAAATTAATTTGGATTGTGTTGATACTTTATTACAATGATACATGGGTCATGTGTGACATATAAATTTCAGAACCACCTCAATTTGAGGCACGGTGTGGCCGGTATCACTCAAAGTTTCTCTATTTTGTTTAAAATGGATAGAATTTTAAGTTAAAACAACAACTGACGTACGGAAACCCGACCAAAAGAATTTTAATTGTGTTGATACATTAATCCAATGATCCATGGGTTATTTGTGTTGTGTAAGAGTAAAACCCACCTCAATATGAGGAGTGATTTGACTGGTATCACTCAAAGTGTCTCTCTTTTGTTTAAAATTGACCGAATTTTAAGTGAAAACAACAACTAATGTACGAAAAACTGACCAAAGTCATTCGGATTGTGTTTATACTTTATGTTAATGATCCATGAATCATTGATGACGTGTATGAGTCAACCCCACCTCAATAAAAGGCACGGTATGGCCGGTATCACTTAGAGTGCCTCTCTTTTGTTTAAAATGGACGGAATTTTAAGTGAAAACAACAACTCACGTACGAAAAACCGACCAAACGCATTATTATTGTGTTTATAATTTATTCCAACGATCAATGGGTCATTTGGGATGTGTATGAGTCAACCATTCCTCAATCTAATGCACAGTGCGATCGGTATCACTCAAAGTGTCTCTCTTTTGTTTAAAATGGATAGAATTTTAAGTGAAAACAACAATTGACCTATAGAAAACTGACCAAATGCATTCATATTGTGATGATACATTAGGAAAATGATCCATAGGACCTTTTTAATGTGTACGATTCAACCCGACCTCAATTTGAGGCACAGTGTGATCGATATCACTCAAAGTATCTCTCTTTTGTTTAAAATGGACAGAATTGGAAGTGAAAACAACAACAAACATATGGAAAATCGACCAAATGCATTCGTATTGTGTTTATACTTTAGGAGAAATATACATGGGTTATTTTTGATGTGTACAAGTCAACCCCACCTCAATCTGAGGCACGTTGTGGCCGATATCACTGAAAGTGTCTCTCTTTTGTTTAAAATTGAAAGAATTTTAAGTGAAAACAATAACTGACATATGGAAAACTGACCAAACACATTTGGATTGTGTTGATACTTTAGGGAATCAATCCATGGGTCATGTGTGACATGTAAGACTCAACCCTACTTTAATACGAGGCACAGTGCGGCCGATATCACTCATAGTGTCTCTCTTTTGTTTAAAATGGAAAGAATTTTAAGTGAAAACAACAACTGACGTACGGAAAAATGAACAATGCATTTGGATTGTGTTGATACATTAGGAAAACGATCCATGGGTCATTTGTGACTTGTAAGAGTCAAAATTTCCTCAATCCGAGGCACGTTGTGGCCGGTATCACACAAAGTGTCTCTCTTTTGTTTAAAATGGACAAAATTTTAAGGGAAAACAACAACGAACGTACAGAAAACAATCCAAAAGTCATTAACTATGACATAAGACACTTAGACAAGCCTCATAGAGTCCCAAGTAGTCCTTATACAATAAACTCACATTAATTATTCTTCACACACCCTAAATATAAACTTTTAGCCCTAGAGTTCATGGTGAGGAGTGAAAACAAAGAGGAAAGGGAGGGGGAGAAGAACGAATGGGAAAGTAAAAAGAATAGAGGATTTAAATTGGATAAATTTTCAAGATAAAAAAATTCCATATCCAAGCTTGACAGGAATCTTAACCACAAAAAACATGAAGTATAACTTGTATTCATGCCTTAATCAAATTCAAGATTTCGTTGCTACTGAATATGTAAATGAGATCCTTTAAAACGATTGGCTAGGCCTCACAGTTGTAAATTTATATATGATGTATGTTTTCATGAATTTATTTTCTAAAAGTTGATATAATGTGATAATTATGACTAAATGTATTTTATATTATTGGCATGAATATATATGAAAAACAATTGAAGGGATTTTCCCATGAGCCAAAATTTGGACTTGTTAGTCGTCATACCATATCAACAAAACTAATGAAATTAGAGCCATCAAAAAGGGATGAAATAGTGAAAGGCTTGCAGAAAACATTTGGAAGAAAGATTAAAGATGACAGAATCTTCCTAATACCAACCATGCAGGAGTAAAACTCTATGATTAAAGCATATTAATTATATTTTCACTTCTTTCATTACTTATTCCTTTTTTTGTTTTAGACAACATTGGCTGCTAATTGCGGTGAAGTTGGATACTCCAATGATTTATTTTTTGGATTCAATGTATGGATATTCAAAAAACCAACCATAGATGATGGATTTTGTGAATCTTTAAGACTCTACATCCTACATTTTAGGTATAAACATCATGTTATATAATTTATATTATCTTTTATTGAGGATTATATTATGATAGGGAGGTGTATCAATATCGTATAAAAAAAGGAATGAGGATAGGGGCTAAGCATAAGGAGGTGAGAAAGTACTACGTCTGGAGAAGTATCAGGGTATATATAATAAAATTTCACTATCCAAACACATATCCAAACAAGTTACTTAATCTCCTAATGATCAAAGTTTTTGTAGTTTCTAAAACAAACAAACAATAATGATTGCGCTTATTATGTTTGTAAATTTATGAGAGAGATCATTTTATATCAAAAAACTAGCATCCCTAAAGAGTTATTTTCAAAAACAACTACTATTTCATTTAAATTATATATTAATTCTTTATTTATATATTTTTCAGTACTACTCTGACTATCAAAAATCCACATATTCACAAGAAGATATAGATTTTTTCAGAAATGAGTGGGCCGCATACCTGATGTAAGATTGTACAAAAATAGAATGAAGATCTAACATGGGTACATGTTCAATTGGCGGACATTTTTGAGAGGGTTTAAGGTGATCAAAATATGAAACATTGTTGTATGTAAATATTCATAGGAAAATTGTAATTATTATTAAATAAAACATCCTTTCTCCAATGAGTCATTTATCCATTTTAACAGATGAAATGCACCAGAAATATGAAAGAATGATGAACCACTTTTATTTTTTATTTGGATAAGAAAAACCAATAAAATCTCAAAAATACATTCATATCACGCATTCCCACTCACATTCAAAGAAAACATGAGTAAACGTCTCCGCCCAAAATTGATTGCAGTATGAGTTTCGAGATGTCAAATGGATTCCCAAACACATTTTTATTGTGTTGATACTTGAGGAGAATGATACATGGGTCATTTTGGACATGTACGAGTCTACCTCGGCTCAATCCGAGGCACGGTGTGACCGGTATTACTCAAAGTGTCTCTATTTTGTTTAAAATTGACAGAATTTTATGTGAAAGAAACAACCGACATATAGATACTGACCAAACACATTAGTATTGGGTTGATTCTTTAGGAAAATTATCCATGGGTCATGTGTGACGTGTATGAGTCAACCCCGCCTCAATCCGAGGCATAGTGTGGCCGGTATCACTCGAAGTGTCTCTCTTTTGTTTAAAATGGACTGAATTTTAAGTAAAAACAACAACTGACATATAGAAAACCAACCAACACATTCAGATTGCGTCGATACTTTAGGATAACGATAAATGGGTTATTTGTGACATGTATGAGTCAACCTTGCCTCAATCCTAGGTATGGTGTGTCCAGTATCACTCAAAGTGTCTCTTTTTTGTTTAAAATGGACTGAATTTTAAGTGAAAACAACAACTGACGTATGGAAAATAGACCAAACGAATTCGGATTGTGTTGATACCTTACGCCAATTATCCATGGGTCATTTTTGACATGTAAGAGTCAAAACGTCCTCAATCCAAGGCATGGTGTGGCCGGTATCACTCAAAGTGTCTCTCTTTTGTTTAAAATGAATAGAATTTTAAGTGAAAACAATAACAACCATACGGAAAACCGACCAAAACCATTCAAATTGTGTTGATAATTTAGGCCAATGATCCATGGGTCATGTGTGATGTGTAATAGTCAACCTTGCCTCAATCTAAGGCATGGTGTGGCCGGTATCACTCAAAGTGTCTCTCTTTTGTTTAAAATGGACTAAATTTTAAGTGAAAACAACAACTGACGTATGGAAAACTGACCAAAAACATTCGGATTGTGTTGATACTTTATTATAATGATACATGGGTCATTTTTGACATGTTAGAGTCAACCCCTCATTAAAAAAAGGCATGGTGTGGCCAGTATCAGTCAAAGTGTTGCACTTTTATTTAAAATGAACAGAATTTTAAGAAAAAACAACAAATGACGTATGGAAAACCAACCAAATGCATTCAGATTGTGTGGATACTGTAGTAAAATGATTCATGGGTCATGTTTGACATTTAAGAGTCAGACCCACCTCAATCTGAGGCATGGTGTGGCCAGTATCACTCAAAGTGTCTCTCTTTTGTTTAAAATGGATAGGATTTTAAGTGAAAACAACAACTAACGTAATGAAAACCAACTAAATGCATTCAGATTGTGTTGATATTTTAGTCCAATGAAATATGGGTTATTTTTTACGTGTAAGAGTAAATACCACCTCAATATGAGGCATGGTTTGACCGGTATCACTCAAAGTGTCTCTGTTTTGTTTAAAATTGACCGAATTTTAAGTGAAAACAACAACCAACGTACAGAGAACTGACCAAAGTCATTAATATTGTGTTGATACTTTAGAGGAATGATACATGAATCATTTTTGACATGTAAGAGTCAACCCCACCTCAATCCAAGGCATGGTGCGGCCGGTATCACTCAAAGTGTCTCTCTTTTGTTTAAAATGGACAGAATTTTATGTGAAAATAACAATTGACATACGGAAAACCAACCAAATCCATTCGTATTATGTTAATACATTAGGAAAATTATCCATGGGTCATTTCTGATGTGTAAAAGTCAAACCCGCCTCAATATGATGCACAATGTGACCGGTGTCACTCAAAGTGTCTTTCTTTTGTTTAAAATCGACAGAATTTTAAGTGAAAACAACAATTGACATACAGAAAACCGACCAAATGCATTCAGATTGTGTTGATACTTTAGTAAAATGATCCATAGGTCATTTTTAACGTGTACGTGTCAACCCGACCTCAATCTGTGGCACAGTGTGATCGATATCACTCAAAGTGTCTCTCTTTCGTTTAAAATGGACAAAATGTTAAGTGAAAACAACAACTGGCATGTGGAAAATCGACCAAACGCATTCGAATTGTGTTGATAATTTCGGAGAATGATCCACAGGTCATCTGTGACGTGTACGAGTCAACCCCGCCTCAATCTGAGGCATAGTGTGGCTGGAATCACTCAAAGTGTCTCTCTTTTGTTTAAAATTGACAGAATTTTAAGTGAAAACAATAACTGACATATGAAAAACCCACCAAACGCATTCAGATTGTGTTGATACTTTAGGCCAAAGATTCATGGGTCATGTGTGACGTGTACGAGTCAACCCTGACTCAATCCAAAGCACGGTTTGGCCGGTATCACTCAAAGTGTCTCTCTTTTTTTTAAAATGGACAGAATTTTAAGTGAAAACAACAACTAACGTATGGAAAACAATCCAAAATTCATTACCTATGACATAAGACACTTAGAAAATCCTCATAGATTCTTAAGTAGTCCCTATACAATAACCCCCCATTAATTATTTGTCACACACACCAAATATAAACCTTTATCCCTAGAGTTCATGGTGAGGGGTGAAAACTAAGAGGAAAGGGAGAGTGAGAAGAGCGAAAGGGAGAGAAAAAAGAATAGAGGGTTTAAATTGGATAAATTTTCAAGATAAACAAATTCAATATCCAAGCTTAACATGAATATTAACCACAAAAAACATGAAGAATAACTTGTATTCATGCCTTAATCAAATTTTTCTTAAGGTTCTGACATTGAACTATCTATACATTTTATCTGAGGCAATGCAAGATATCATTTGGAGGAGATAGTATTTAATGGTACCTTTTGATAATCATAATGAATAATTAGTACATCACGTTAGTTATATATTTTTTCCCATCGTTTGATCCCAAATTTACTACCACTGTATATTTTATCTGTGTGAACTGCTTGTTTGATATGCTGATTTTTTTGCAGATCATGTTTGGGTGTGCTACTGCAGAATTTTATGTTTCATTAGGCAGGGCATTTATCAGCACGTTTTGAGCACTGATAAAGGATCCCTTTATCAACTATGAGCTTTATAGTTCCTTTAGCATTGCTAAATTCTATTTTGATCACTAATAAATCCCTTTTTGTAGTAGTGGTCCCTCTCAGACATCCAATTCCAAATAGCCATAATCTGGTGAAAACATTCAACTCTAAACCTCATCTTGAGCAGATTCTAAAGTAGATTTGGAACCATAGACCATTGAACCCTTGACCATACAGCATAACACACCACCCAACCAGATTTACCCAGCAGATTCACCGCAAGAAGGAGATTCACAATAATAAGCAGATCCAAGCTTACGAAAAATTGAAGAGCAAAACCCATCCCCATAAGACCGGCCGCCTGAACGCCAGAACTAACGTAACCTTGCTTCCAGCAGAACCAAGACAAAAACAAATTCATAACCCATCGCCACCATCAACCCCGCCGGAGAAGACCATATTAAACACCCGAAGCACGCCCAACAGCAAACACGATGACAATAAAATTATATAATTTCTGTTTTTAATATTTTTTTGTGAAGTCTTTTATGTCTAAGATTTATATATGGTTGAGGAAAATAGTAATGTTGAATCATTTAAAAACTAAATCTGTTGAAAAAAATGTAATGATAATTTATGGATTGAAATAATATATTTAGTAAACATTGAATAATATTACAAGTTTATGAAAGACATATGAACTATTTTAGTTTTTTTCAAAAGGAATAAAAATTTTATTTTTTTAAACTCTTATATTTTAATAATTCATATTTTTATTTTTACACTAAAAGATTATTTTTTATATACAAATATTATCATTCGGTAGATATTTTTTACAACATATAAAATATTATACTTCTTAAAATATTATTAGCTTTTAAAAGATAAAATGTTGTATTATTTTCTTTAAAAAACATATTTGAAAAATTAATTTGATTAAAAAAATATATCAATAAAAAAATTTATCTCATATCCTTTACAAAACACATTTTAATATCATTTAAAAACCCTTGTTTCATTTATGTATTCTAAAAATGATAAAATTAAATAAATGGAGCCATTTTAAAAAACCCAAATATTAATCATAACTTTAAATGAAAAAATTATTTAAATTAAATAGCACAAAAAAATATATTTTTAAGATAAAAAATATTTTTTATTTAAATAATAAAATTGATTTAAAACAATATAAATCATTATTTTTGATGTCGATGCATAATTATTAGTGACACTCCTCACTTTAATATTGATGGAAGGCTTTAATTTTTAGAAGGAAAACATATCCCTATTCTATTATTTAAATGAGTAATATTTAAAAATGTGTTAAGATAAAAGGTCACCCTCAGCATATAGGGGTTTTCCACTGGCATCTTCATTCGGTGACCTTATTCCTCCTGCCTGTCTTGCTGTTTCTTCTGGGAGGACTCGGTCTCACCCTTCGTTGCAGGATCCAGTGATTCTGGAGTTCAGTGCTCCTTGTGGTCATCCCCTTCCACCTTCGTCCACGACGATGGTGCGATGGGATGTAGGAATCTGCATCGGTGATACAACGGTGAAGGCTCGATGCTCTGCGGCTGGAAGGCTCGATGCTGAACGGCTATCAAGCAATGGCGGTGGGATGACTTGAATGGGTCCTCAGTGGCTGTTTCAGAGATGTCTAATCTGGGAGCCGGTGCATCGATAGCGGGATGCAGGAATCAGTATCAGTGATACGGCTACCAGGCTCGATGCTTGGAGGCTGTCAGGCGATAGCGGTGGGAGGGCTCGAAGGGGTCCCCAGCGGCTGTTTCAGCCACATCTCAATCGGGAGGTGGTGCATCACGGCAGCTGGACCCTCTGAGGCGGAGCTTGTAGGAGCAACTACGGGATCTGGCGAAGTCTGGCATCAGTGGCGCCTACACAAGAGGTTGTCAGCATGGCTCGTGGCGTCTAGGGTTAGCTCTGTGGGGGCTCGGAGCCCAGCACCGCAGCTCATCATCACAACCGGGACACGCCGCTTGATCTCCGCAACCAAGAGGACTTTCGATACATGGCACCATCATCATCGTCGTCTTTAATCATCGCCATCATTGACACACCATCATCATCGGCGACATCACCTCTACTTCATTCATCTTCGGTTCACACCGGTTACCGCAAACACGACAACCCCTTCCTCTTTTCTGTCTTGGCAGCTACATCTTTGCCAGGCCACATTCAAAAACTTTCTACCACATCTTCTTATATAGAAATCATGTCCATATTTCTATTTAATGTAGTCAACATTCATAATCCCATAATTATTCCACCAATTAATATTGGAAAAAACTCTTCATTAATGATGGGAGAAAATCCTCCATTAATGTTGAGAAAACCCCTCCATTAAAAATTTTCTCTCTCCCCATTATTTAAATTTTAAATCAAAATATCACAACAAGCTCATGGATGGTGGACAGTTTAGGGTTTTAAAAGCCCTTGGGCATTCGGGCCACTATTTTCTTGGCCTTCGGGCCTTTGGACCTTTGGGTTTGCATGGCACGAGACCTCTGGACAATCTTTTGTTTTTTGCACTAGTTTTGTACCAGTGGGCTCTTAGTATACTGATATATAGGTTATGTGAATCTTCTTGGGTTTTCCTTTAACCTAGATCAAAAAGTGTTAATTTCTTTATAAGTCTATCCTTTTAGGTTCAAAGTTTTCTTTTTTTTTTGCTCATAGCTAAGTAATAAAGACCTCCAACTATACGTTATTTTTCTTAGTTAATGGAGGGAAATAGAAGAACAAGTTCCAACCACCAATGTGATAGGTAATGTGAATATTTACTTAATGATATAACCAATATGATAGGAACACACTACTACAAAAACGGGCATTAAAAGCACTAAAAACGGGCTTTAACAGCGCTAAAAAAGTGCTGTAAAGCTCGGTGCTGATAAAGGGGGTACCCCTTTATCAGCACTAAACAAGAACTTCTTTAGCTTTAATAAATGATTGTTTTATCAGCGCTCCTTTGGCACTTATAAACTTATCTTTTATCATCACTTCTTTAGCACTGATAAAGGTGGAGTTCATGAGCGCTTTTTTAGCGCTGATAAAAGCACGATTTATCAGCTCTAAAAGAGCACTGATAAACTTATCTTTTACCAGTGCTTCTTTAGCACTGATAAAGGTGAAGTTTATTAGCGCTCTTTTAGTGCTGATAGAAGCATGATTTATCAGCGCTAAAAGACTGCTGATAAATTCCCTCTCTGCTTCTACGATAAATCTGCAAGTAGCACACCTGAACACCTGCAAATAAACAACATCTCAATAAGCCAATTAAAGCAGGTATATCCATAAAAAATTAACTCATAAATCATAAGAAAATTAGACCAAGAATACCCATACATCAATTATACCCATACACCCTTAACACATAATTTATATGTTAATCAAGTACTTATAGAAATCAATTCAGAATTCAGGGGGGTTGGGGGATTTTCAACGGTTTGGGGTGGCCGTTCAAGGGTTTGGGGTGGCTGTCCATGGGGGGGTAGGGGGTGTCAGGGGGGCTTTCCAGTTCAATCCTAAGGCTTCACATGGGTGTGTTTTATCAATACATAAATCTTTGGACTTTTCTCTAACCACTAGGCATCATGTTCTCAACCTCAAAGAAGTTATAAGGTTTGTACACACACTGAGGTGCACATACATGGGGGGGATGAATCTCATTTATAAACCCCCAATATTAAACCTGCAATAGGCTATTGTAAGTGCATGATCAGGAAATATGCACAACCTAGTTGAGAATGAACTGGAATAAATCTAATAAAAAGTCATCATTGATCCTCAAATCCATGATCATGATTAAACCCAAATTAATTTTGCAAGTGCTGAACTTTTAACAAGAATTTCACAAGGATCATGTCGAAATTATAAAAATATAGTTTGACCAAGTCCTACCCCATCTACATCAAGACCCATTGATTCTCAAGTATTAAAGCTTGATCAACCATACATACTTCATCCAATGTTAGGGTTTCTTTGAGTACATCATAGGAACCACACAAAACATATAATATACCATGGTCTCCCCACTATATACATAATTATCATTGACCTCCAATATGTGAGTTTTATTTACACTCCATCATGGAAATCCACTTATGGGAGTTTTCTCATCCAGGGAATACCCTCAACAGTATCTCAGACCACCCATATGTGTTCTTCCAATTCTGAGGCATAAGACCTACAAGGATCTCATCCCTATACTATGGGAGTACCCTTATTTAGGAAATAATACTAAGAAGCATATATTCTTTACCATATGGGAGAATTATCATCCAAATAATAATCCCTAGAAGCATATCAACCCTTTAATATGGGTGTATTCTCATTAGAGGCATAATCTATATAATCATCTCAGCCCTACCCTATGGGATTGTTTTCATTTAGTGAATATTCCCGATAAGAATCTCATCCCACTCCTATGGTTGTATTCTCTTTTGGGGAATAATACCTATATACATCTCATCCCTCCCCTATGAGAGTATTCTCATTTAAGGAATAAGACCCATAAGCCTATCCACCCTCCCAAATGGGAGTATTTTCATCCAGATATATGCCTATAAGTATCATAGAACCAAATACATGATCACCCTAGTATACCAGGCCAACCATGACATGATATATATGAGGCCCCTGATAGATCACATGCCATGACCCCCCATTTAAAAGATCAATGCAATCTGAATGCGTTTGGTCAGATTTCCGTAGGTCAGTTGTTGTTTTCACTTAAAATCTTGTCCATTTTAAAGAAAATAGAGACCCTTTGAGTGCTAGAGGCCACACCGTACCTCGGATTGAGGCGATGTTGACTCTTAATCATCACCAAGGACCCTTGGATCATTTTTATAAAAGATCAATGCAATCTTAATGAGTTTTTTCAGATTTCCATAGGTCAATTGTTGTTTTCACTTAAAATATTGTCCATTTTAAACACAATAGAGACCCTTTGAGTGCTAGCGGCCACACTGTGACTTTTATTGAGGCAAGGTTGACGCGTAAACATCACCAAGGACCCTTGGATAGTTATTATAAAAGATAAATTCAATCTGAATGCGTTTGGTCAGATTTCCGTAGGTCAGTTGTTGTTTTCACTTAAAATCATGTCCACTTTAAACAAAATAGAGACCCTTTGAGTTATAGCGGCCACACCATGCCTCAGATTGAGGTGGGGTTTACTCTTACAGGTCACCAGGGACCCTTGTATTGTTCTTATGAAATATCAATGCAATATTAATGCATTTGGTCAGATTTCCGTAGGTCAGTTGTTGTTTTCACTTAAAATCTTGTCCATTTTAAACAAAATAGAGACCCTTTGTGTGATAACGGCCACAATGTGCCTTGTATTGAGGCATGGTTGACTCGTACACATCAACAAGGACCCTTGGATCATTCTTATAAAATATCAATGCAATCCGAATGCGTTTGGTCATATTTTCGTAGGTCAGTTGTTGTTTTCACTTAAAATCTTGTCCATTTTAAACAAAATAGAGACCCTTTGAGTGATAACGGCCACACCATGCCTCAGATTGAGGTGAGGTTGACTCGTACATGTCACCAAGGACCCTTGGATCGTTATTATAAAATATCAATGCAACCTGAATGCATTTGGTCAGATTTCCATAGGTCAGTTGTTGTTTTCAATTAAAATCGTTTCCACTTTAAACAAAATAGAGACCCTTTGAGTGATTGCGGCCACACCATGCCTCGGATTGAGGCTAGGATGACTCGTACACATCTCCAAGTACCCTTCGATCGTTCTTATAATAGATCAATGCAATCAGAATGCGTTTGGTCGGATTTCCGTAGGTCAGTTGTTGTTTTCACTTAAAATCTTGTCCATTTTAAACAAAATAGAGACCCTTTGAGTGATAGAGGCCACACCGTGCCTTTCATTGAGGCAGGGTTGACTCGTACACGTCACTAAGAACCCTTGGATCGTTCTTATAAAATATCATTTCAATCCAAATGCGTTTGGTCATATTTCTGTAGGTCAGTTGTCATCTTCACTTAAAATCTTGTCCATTTTAAACAAAATAGAGACCCTTTGAGTGATAGCAGCCACACCATTCCTCATATTGAGGCGAGGTTGACTCTTACACATCAACAAGGAACCTTGGATCTTTCTTATAAAAGATAAATGCAATCCGAATGCATTTTTTCAGATTTCCGTAGGTCAGTTGTTGTTTTCAATTCAAATCGCGTCCACTTTAAACAAAATAGAAACCCTTTGAGTGATAGCGGCCACAACGTGCCTCGGATTGAGGCAAGGTTTACTCGTACACGTCACCAAGGACCCCTGGATCGTTCTTATAAAAGATCAATGAAATCCAAATGCGTTTGGCCGGATTACTGTAGGTCAGTTGTTTTTTTTCACTTAAAATCTTGTCCACTTTAAACAAAATAGAGACCCTTTGAGTGCTAGCGGCCACACCGTGCCTCAGATTGAGGCGGGGTTGACTCGTACACGTCACCATGGACCCTTGGATCGTTATTATAAAATATCAATGCAATTCGAATGTGTTTGGTTGGATTTCTGTAGGTCAGTTGTTGCTTTCACTTAAAATCTTGTCCATTTTAAACAAAATAGACACCCTTTGAGTGCTAGCGTCCACACCATGCCTTGGATTGAGGTGGGGTTGACTTTTACACGTCACCAAGGACCCTTGTATCATTCTTATAAAATATCAATGCAATCCGAATGTTTTTGGTTGGATTTCTGTAGGTCAGTTGTAGTTTTCACTTAAAATCATGTCCATTTTAAACAAAATAGAGACCCTTTGAGTGCTAGCGGCCACACCGTGCCTCGGATTGAGGCGGGGTTTACTCATACATGTCACCAAGGAACCTTGGATCGTTCTTATAAAATATCATTGCAATCCGAATTTGATCTACAAATTATTCATTATACAAAACATAAAGGTACCATTAAATACTTACATTGCCCCAAACACCCATAACACAGCCCAACCACAACCTTCATCTCAATGTACTCAACAGATATAAACACCAAGATGGGTTTTACCCAAGAATAACTAATTAAAAACACTGATCAAGTCATCAAACAAACACTTAATTTCTATGGTGCTCCCCACTATACACTTTAGCCCACGAATACCACCATCTAATGTTTAACACCTCCATCATCGGGAAAGAACCACTAGAACCCCAACTAAAACTCCACAACATACCCATCATGTTTTCTAACTTACCGTGCTTAGACATCCATGAGAACACCAAACAATGTTATCATCCAACCTTTCCATCAAAACCACATGGAATGGATGTGATTCCATCATCCATACATGAATCGAGGACAATTCAACTTTTCCTCAAAGATTGAACCCATTTTCAAAACATAATTAACATTTCAAAACATCAAATAGATGTGGCTTACAACTCACCACATTTGTTACTTTTTACTGGATGAATTTGAAACATGCACCACATAGGTTGTAAAATTAGTAGAGTATAGATCTTTTTGATCATATGATTACATGAACCCAAGTTTATCCTTGGGGAAACTGATGAGTGATGTTTGTGAATGCTTTTTGGAACTAGGAACTGACTCGCTTGATGAAACACAAGAAATATCTTTAAATGTAGCCTCACTTTCTGAATCATTGGAACAATTTCCTGTATTGGATGCTCTTAATGTCAGATTTAGCATCCCAACTTGTTCATCAAATAGATTGGTCAACTTCCAATCTATCATGGAGGATGCTGCACCACCTTTACACGCAACTAATGATCAGAGGAAGCTTGATTAGAAAGACAATCCTGAGGGCACTGGACAAGAAAGATCATGTGGTGCCATAGTTGCTCAGCAACCTCAATTTACCCCCCATGATATAAGGCTATTGCATGATGTCCAAGACATAGCGAGAGGAGAAGAGAAGGTGAAAGTCTCATAGACGAACAACATCAACAATGAACATCCACCACCCTTTCACTATATACATAAAAATCATATTTTTAAGAACGTCCATGTGAATTTCTATCTTTCTTCCATCGAGGATGATGCATGTTGGTCAACATGTTTTAGAAATTGTTTATCTTCATCTGTACCTTGTACTTGCACCCATGGATTTGAAGGTGAGTATCCGTACACGATAGTTTAACTTCTTAGAGAAGAGTTTCTAGAAGAGTATAAGAGACATGAAGCAACAAATATCATTAGAGTGTTGGTGAAAATGTGGTTTCTACAAACAATGTGGCAATCGGCTTGTGCAACGCGGCTTATGTTACAACTTGCAGGTATTGTACTTTATTTGTTTCTGGAGGGTTTCAGTGTAAATGCATTTTGGAATGATCATTGTTATTCATTGTCTTTTAGGTATTTTTGACAGCTGAGGGGAAAGGGTGGGGTCTGCAGACATTGGAGGATATGTCAAAGGGTGAATTTATGGGAAATTACATCCTATATTTTTGCAAAATTTCCATAGTATCTAACATCTAACCAAATGGGCTCTTTGCCCTTCAAGCTCCCCAAACCCCGATCACCATCGGGGTTCAGGGATCTTGAAGGGAAAAGATTCCATTTATCCAACATATTCACACACAAAATCACCCTTCGACATATCCTCCAATGTCTACAGACCCCACCCTTTCCCATCGGTTGTCAAAAAAACATAAAAGACAATGAATAGAAATGATCATTACAAAATGAATTTACACTGAAACCCTCCAGAAAAAAATAATGTACAATATCTGCAAGTTGTAACTTAGGCCGCATTGCATAAGACGATTGCCACATTATTTGTAGCAACCGCATTTGCTCTAACACTCTAATGATATTCATTGCTTCATGTCTCTTATACTCTTAAAGAAACTCTTCTCTAAAAAGGTCAACAATCGTACATGTCACCAAGGACCCTTGGATCGTTCTTATAAATGATCAATGCAATCCGAATGCGTTTGGTCGGATTTCCGTGGTTTAGTTGTTGTTTTCACTTAAAATCTTGTCCATTTTAAGCAAAATAGAGACCCTTTGAGTGCTAGCGGCCACACTATGCCTCAGATTGAGGAGGGGTTGACTCGTACACGTCACTGAGGACCCTTGGATCGTTTTTATAAAATATCAATGAAATCCGAATGCGTTTGGTTATATTTCCTTAGGTCAGTTGTTGTTTTCACTTAAAATCATGTCCATTTTAAACAAAATAGAGACCCTTTGAGTGGTAGCGGTCACACCGTGCCTCGGATTGAGGCGGGGTTGACTCATACATGTTTCCAAGGACCCTTGGATCATTTTTATAAAAGATCAATGTAATCCAAATGTTTTTGTTCGGATTTCTGTAGGTCAGTTGTTGTTTTCACTTAAAATCTTGTCCATTTTAAACAAAATGGAGACCCTTTGAGCGCTAGCGGACACACCGTGCCTCGGATTGAGGTGGGTTTGAATCTTACACATCACCAAGGACCCTTGGATCATTCTTATAAAATATCAATGCAATCCAAATGCGTTTGGTCGGATTTCCATAGGTCATTTGTTGTTTTCACTTAAAATATTGTCCATTTTAAGAAAAATAGAGACCCTTTGAGTGGTTAAGCATTCTTGCATGTTGCTGGTGCATATCATCTGTAAAAAAGGTAAAATGACTCATTAGAGAAAGGTTGTTTTATTTATTAACAATTACAATTTTCCTACGAACATTTACATACAATAATGTTTCATCTTTTCATCCCCTTAACCCCTCTCAAAAATGACCACAAATTGTACATGTCCCCAAGTTAGATCTTCATTGTATTTGTGTACAATCTTCCATCAGGTATGCAGCCCAGTCGTTTCGGAATACATCTATATTGTCTTGTGAGTATGAGGCTTTTCGGAAGTCATAGTAGTACTGAAAAATGTAAAAATAAATAATTAATAAATAACTTAAACGAACTAGTAGTTGTTTTTAAAAATACCTCTTTAGGGATGCTAGTTGGCTGATGAAAAACAATCTCTTTAATAAATTTAGAAACATAAGAACCCCAATCATTATCTTTTGTTTGTTTTGGACACTGCAAAATAATTGATCATTAGGATAATAAGTAACTTGTGATGAGATGTGTTTGGATAGTGAAATTTTATTATATATACCCAGATATTTGTCCAGACGTAGTACTTGCTCACCTCCTTATACTTAGCCCCTAGCCCCATTCCTTTTCTTAGATGATAATGATACACCTCCCTATCAGTAAAAGATAATATAAATTATATTACTTGATGTTTAGACCTAATGCGTAAGATATACTCTCTTGCAGATTCACAAACTCCATCATGTGTGGTTGGTTTGATGGATATCCTTTCTTTGAATCTAGAAAATAAATCTTCAAAGTATCCAAGTTCACCGCAATTAGCAACCAATGATTCCCCAAAACACAAAAATTAATAAGTAATAAAATAAGAGAAAATATAATTGATATGATTTAATTGTAGAGTATTACCCCTGCATGATTGGTATTAGGAAAGGTCTGTCATCTGTAATCATGCGTTCAAATGTTTTCAGCAAGCCATTCAATATTTAATTCCTTTTTAATGGATTTATTTTTTTAGGTGTGTTGATGTGATATGAGGACTAACCAGTCCAAATCTTATCTCATGGGAATATTCCATCAATTGTTTTTCATAATTGCGTCTGTCAACATTATAAAATGCAGTTAGTCATAATTTTCACGTTAGATCAGCTTTTGGAAAATCAATTCATGGAAACATACCTCATATATACATTTACAACTGTGACACCTAGCCAACTATTTTCAAGGATTTCATTTACCTTTTCAGCAGCAACAAAATCTTGACTTTCCTCTCTATATATATTCTCTTCGAAAACCACTATATGACTATTACCATATTTTAGCTTCGTATCCATATGAATCTTCAATTCTAGTAAATGTGGAAAGAGAATAGGTGGTGTTATTGTGCTTTTAGTAGCTCCTTGGGATCGGTTGGTCGATCCTTTAGATGGTTTTGAGCCGACGTTTGTCACCCCCTTCCCTTTCTCCGTCTATAACAACAATCATTGGTTCAGAACCTTTTTTCATTAATTGTTAATGGTTTAGCTTGAAAAGAAAAGGAAATAAATACCTCTTTGTCTGCATGTACTCTTACAAGTTGTGACAGCCATGAAATGAATGTCCCAATAGCCTTTCCAACCGTATGAATATCATCTTCATGAATTGGAATAGGTAGCTCTTCCTTTGTCTCATGAGCTACAGTAATCATCAATTTCAGATGATCTTTCAGAAGTGGTATATTATGCAGTGTGGAATCTGGGATATTGAACATTGTATCCCTAGCTACAAGGTGATAGGTGGGTGTTGACTGATATAAATCACAATCATTATCATCCTGTAGAAGATGAGTACAGAAAAATTATCAGTGTTTGTCTGATTCATATTTCATGGGAACAATTATTAGAATATTGATTAACATGGCTATGACAGTTCTTTGAGGTGAATGGATCGCCTCAAAGCTGGTGGGGGGGGGGGGGATGTTCATGCGGTGGTTGTTCTTGAGTTGTGGCTTCCCATTGCTTCTCACCCATAAAATTTGCTAGCAACTCTCCCTGCCATTGCAATTGTTCTTCAAGGGTTTCTATTTTTTCGCTCATTTGTTCCAATTTTTCATCTGTATCAACCATTTTTTTTCTTCTTCTCAAAATATACTCGGGGTGTCACCCCAAACCCTGTACCTCTGACATGACCGTATTTTTCCGGCTGCTTCAAATCCGTCGATAATAGGTCTGTATAAGCTACTAGAGTAGCTGATTCCTGTAACTGTCGGATATAGAAAAATAACTAATTATTTTTATGTAATGGAAATTTTAAACAAATTATTTTATCTTCATGTCATACTTACACATATTTCCCACACTTTATGTGTGTTCTCATCTACTAACTTCCCATCACTGTTCACACGTGCCTCCTTCCATAGCACATGACGTGGGATGGAATTGCATTTGGTTTTAGACTCATCAATCTACATATAAACATAGAAAAATAATTATGATATTGTTTATTGGCACCTAATAATATTATTGTAAATTTAAAATACGTACCATTTTCTTTTCTAATGAAGCGTACCTCATCCTTGCTTTACGATAGGGGTATGTTGGTTTTGAAGCCCTTTCCTTATTTTCAGTACATAGTTTCTGTTTCATAAATGAAATATTGACAATCAAAGTGATGAATACAGGTATCCTCAAACAACGTATTATCACTCACAATGTACCTGAAACTTCTCATCCCCATGACAACCAATAAATGAATCCCATGCTTCTTGGGATATCAGGTGAGCGTAGACAATGGGTGGGTGTGGGTTTATTTTACCTTTAGAATCATTGAGGTGACATCTTGTTAAAGTAGTGTGAAAACCTCGATGAATCTTTCCTGCAAGCCTTAGTACATAATCCTTGTGTGAATCATCTACTATAAATATACTCTACAAGAGATTGAGAAGAGCAAGACATTGTTTCATTATTTTATTTTCTAGTAAATTAAAGAAATAAATTCATAATGTTACCTTAAGTTCTTCCCAGATCACAGCCTTCAGCCCGAACACAACATGGTGCCATGAATCTATTTCAGTCGACACGCGTTGCAGAGTGACAACTCCAATGTAGCTGATAAACATAGCCTTGTTGGGATTCACATGTTGGCCTCCTGCATTCCATATGACTTCAAATTTGATGCCTTTTCTTTTCTCCTTAATAATTTTGGTTAACACCATCAAACTACGATGCACCTGTGATTTCTGTGACGCTGGTCCTTCATTCCATACCATTTCATCGATATCAACATCATCTATATGTTCATCTAGAATGGTATCAACGACATGTGTTGATGGTTGTTGGACCTCAACACTAAGATCAGAAGGAGACATAGCAGTAGGAGCAGCAGGAGGAGCAGCGGGAGGAGAATCAGCATCAGGAGCCGTAGTAGGAGGAGCCTCAGGAGCAACCGGAGCCACAGTAGGAGCAACAGCAGCAGCAACATGAGCTGCAGGAGCAGCAGCAGCAACAGCAGCAGCAGCACGAGCTGCAGGAGCAGTAGCAGCCATAGCAGCAGCTACTTGAGAGACTTGTTCAGGCTCAAGGTTTGGAGCATCAGAATGTGCAGAAGTCATTATCTGCAAAAGTGGTGAACATTTAATTCAGATTACATAAATTCAATAATGATAAGATAATAACATGAGATAAAAAGATCTATATTACAAAAAATATATAACCTATTTACTGAACTCTCTTTATTTTTTTGAATGGTTTAAGGGATTTGAAACCTCTATCAACTATCAAAATCCCTTCATTGTGGTCTCCTCTAACATACAAAACATCATCTGCATTGGGACCGCTCCGAAATGATTGCGAAGTACCACTAAAAGGATCGTCCTCAACTGAATTTTCATCAGAACCTTTAATAGTTTTGGTCGATAACAGAACAATCAACCACTTTCAGTTTGCAGGATCTGGAACATAAAAAACTTGTACCGCTTGTGATGCCATTATAAACTATTCGTCTTTGTACCCTTGTTTACTAAAATCAACATTCACAAATCCCCATTCATCTATTTTAACACCACTATTGTTATCAATCCATTTGCATTGAAAAATCGGCAATTGGAATGTCATATAATCCAACTCCAATATTATTTTGATAATGCCAAATTATGACATATTTGCATAAATTAGATTTCTATCCTTACTACCAGAAACATCCATCACTTCAGCCACTAGTGTAACTCAACTATTTTTCATGGTACTTTCTTTATCATGTTCATCTGTATAGAATGTATAACCATTAATTACATAACCACTGTAAGGTAATACATACACACTTGGTCCAGCGACTAGCCATCAAAGATGTTCTGAAATTGAATTCGGATTTTCATCCAACTGCTTAAAAATATGGTCCTGAAACCATCTTATAAACTGGTGATTATGTGTATCGGATAACCATTTTTCATCCCTTGATGGATTTAACTACCTAAGAATTTCTTTGTGAGTTTTAATATATAGAGAAACCTCCTAACTGTTATTCAAAACATAAATATGAGCCTGCTCCCGATCGGTAATACTTATTGTCACAACTTCTCGTCCAGAAATTCCCTCACCCTCAATGCGTCCAGTGTGATGATATTTCGGGAGACCAATGCTTACCACATCAGATAGGTATTCAGTACAAAATTCAATGACTTCCTCATCAATATATCTCTCCACTATAAAACCCTCTGGCCAACAAAGATTTTTGACATACCCTTTAAAAATCTTCATACACCGTTCAACAGGATACATCCATCTATAGTGCACAGGACCACAAAGTCGAATCTCTCTCACCAAGTGAATCATCAAATGAACCATCATATCAAAGAATGTTGGCGGGAAGAACATTTCTAATTCACATAATATGATGACAATTTCTTTTTTCATAGCTGGAAATTTCCCCGGTTCTAAAACTTTTCTTCATATAGCATTGAAAAAGAAACAATGTTTGGTTAACGTATGACGAAAATTATTGGGCATAATGCAACGTAATGCTTTAGGAATTAGATCTTGCATCAAAACATGGCGATCATGTGATTTCAAACCTTTTAACATCAAATCATTCATTGACACAATGTTCTTGATATTTGATGAGTACCCCTATGGAACCTTTACATCATTGAAGAAGTTGCAAAACTGATATTTCTCCGTCCTAGAAAGAGTATAAGTAGATAGAGGAAGAAACATTCAATTTTCACCCTTCATGGGAGCCAACTCTTCTTGTCTTCCCATGTCAACCATGTCCAACCTTGCCTTAATTCCATATTTTGTTTTTCCAAGGGAATTTAGAAACGTTTTGATAACACTGTCACATAAATGTTGTTCCACATGCATCACATCAAGAAAATGTATGACGTACAAACAATTCCAGTATGGTAATTCAAAAAAAACTGATCTCTTTTTGAAACCAATTTTTTTTAAGTTTTTTCAAAAATGGTTTACCAAAAATAGTGTTCAGATATTTTACATTCACAAACAGCTGATCACCTATTAGTGGAGACAGTGTTGCACGTTTTTCTGAACTTCCATTGAATTATGTCATCCAAGATCGGTACTTATGTTGATGAGGTAGAAATCTACGATGTCCTAGAAACATAGATTTCGATGAATGTTTCTACCTAATTGTTTCTATATCTTCTTCGCACATGGGACACCCATTTGTTACTTTAATCTATAGCCTGAAAAATTTCCATAAGCAGGGAAATCATTTATTGTCCCATACAACATCGCTCTCAACATGAAGTATTCACTTTTATAAGCATCATACAACATTACACCTGAGTCCCACAATAACTTCAAATCCTCGATCAAAGGAACCAGATAAACATCAATATCGTTACCTAGTTGTTTTGTTCCTGATATAAGCATAGATAACATGATGAATTTCCGCTTCATGCATAACCAGGGTGGAAAGTTATAATTTACCAACATAACAGGTCATGTACTATAAGTGATGGTTTGAAAACCAAAAGGATTCACTCCATCTATAGATAACACAAGATGAAGGTTTCTCGGCTCTTTTCCAAATTCAGGATACTCATGATCAATTTTCTTCCATTGAGGAGAGTCGGACGGATGACATAATAAACCATCTTTATTTCTTTTATCTGGATGCCATGAAAATTGTCTTGTAGTTTCTTCACTTCCATATAGACGCCTAAACCTTGGATTGATTGGAAAGTACCATACAACATTCGTAGGATTGGATTAATCTTTATTGTATCGAGAAGCACCACACTTTGGGAATTCTGTAAGTGATTTGTTCTCTTTGAGAAACAATGTAAAGTCTTTTGGGAAGGCATGTATTCATTCAGAAATCATTCCCATCGAGTGTATCATTCATCTAGCTTCATATGTCTGGATTGGGAGCTCATTATCTTCTGGGAGAAACTCATTCAAGAGAGCAAGTAGTTCCGTAAAACTGACATCACTCCATCCGTTTCCTGCTTTTTATTTATACAACTTCAGTACAGCTGACAATGTTGTATTCCTAGTGCAAGCAGAATACAATGGCGTCTTTGCACAACTCTTTAACTTCTCAAACAATTTTGGGCAATCACGGAGTTCATCTTGAATTATCTTTGTCATTTCTTCAAAAAGATCTTCATCACCATTGACATCTGTAATCACATCCTCCATACATTCTTCTTCGTTATCCATATTTTTATTCATATCTGACGATCCATAAAATGCAGATTTATCCAAGCTAGTAGCTACATTCGCTTTTTCCCCATATTTATTCCAACATTTATAACTCTGATCTATTCCATGACATATCAAATGTTCTTCCAACTCCTATGGAGTAAGTAGTCTATAATAACAACAACGTAAACACGGACAAAATATTTGAGAAAGATCCTTTGTGTGATCCTTTGCAAACTTGATGAACTCTTTCACTCTGTTCTCATACTCTATTGTTAAATGTAACGCCCCGACCCTAGTTAACCAGAGTCGGTGCATTATTACATAACATTGTCATGATCACAAGAAAGATCAAATCTCGAAAGACCGATTGGTTTAGTAGCCTTGGAAATACTAGAGATATTCATAAGTCTTACATTACATCATAAAATGAAAAACTACTACAACAACATATTGTCTCCGTAATTCACACTCATATCCACACATAATATCCCTACAGGTCATTCATAATTTACTTCTTCACTTCCTGGGAAAAATAAAACATAGGAAAGGGGTGAGATCAAATCCTAGTAAGGATAACAATATAGAGGAAACTTTCATAAATAAGAATAAACATTTAAGGCAATGTATAACTAAAACAAAATCCATTCAAACTTGAACTTTCAATATAGTATGGCATAAAGAAAATGAAATAATTCCATTTACTTATTCACATGGATATTCTACTAATCTAATAATCACATGAAAAATCAATAACCACTTTCATATTGATGGAATGCATAATGCCATACTATCATAACCACATAGCCAAGGCCTCGTGCCAAGACTACAAATAAGATTTTGTCAAGGCCTTGTGCCAAGACACTAGTTTGTATCATGAGACCTACCGATGCATCGAGGAGCTATAGCGGGCTCCACCCGTCACATATTAAGTTCAATGCATTCCCATATGAAAAGGTTTAAACATAACATAAACATTCGTATTAAAACTAGCATACGAAATGCCAATACTTTCATCATAAACCATGAATGGTATAAAAATAGCACATCCATAGTCAAAAATATCACAAAACCTTCAATACAACATAGAAGTTTTGTATCATAATAAATAAACTTCAAATAAGCGTAAAATGCAACAAAGGATGTTGACATAGATGAAATCAGAACTCTTTTTAGAGAAATATCTATTTTATTTTGAAATAATTTAAGATCCATATAAAATAAAACATTTTCTTTGAAAATATTTTTATAAGATTGTAAGGGAAGCTTCGACGATTTTATAACGGCGGAAAATAGCCGCACCTGCCGTATAAGTTAAAAAACATTCTTACCTTAATTTTGTCGAAAAGGTTAAAAAGCACCTTGTTTGGAAAACGACGGAAATATTCCTTTATAAACCTCTTATAAAAAGTCAAAAAAGGGTATAAATGACTTTAACCCATATTATTGTGAATAGTAAAAATGTTTTGAAATACATTTTTAAGAAATATGGATGTGGATGACAAAGAGATCCAAATAGATTATTATGTATAAACAACCTCGGATAATGAAGAGATTGTGAAATAACCCTTACCTTGTACTTTTACTTGGTTGGGGTAGGTTAATCACATGTATAATGGTGAAATAATTGTTATTAAATTATAAAATAATCATATATATTAATATGATATCATATATGATCTTTTAACATTGATTTGTTAATGATATCTTTGAATTGTCGTCGTTTCGGGTGTTAACTTACTCATTTTCTTTTATATGTTTTGTTACATAAGCCATGTTTGTCATGGATATGTTGTATATTTTTCATATAAAGAATGATATCAAGTCCTTAAACATCATTTCTAAATCATAAAATGATAATTATACTTTAATGGATACGATGGAGAATGAATCTCATCGCGTTCGTGGAGACGGTAGTCCGTACGTACGCACGAGCGACAATATCATTCTGTTGATATTAAAATAATATATAAATGGATGGTATATCATATATACAGAATCATTAACATGTTATATTTATTATTTACATGAGTTACACATCATTATTATACCCATCCAAATAATAATATATTGAATAACAATTACACCACGACGTGGAGACGGTAAGCCATACGTACGCACGTATGGTGACATGCTATTCAAAGGGTGGATAGAATACTGAATATGGTTGTACCATATTTATAATAACATCACATTATATATAATATACTGGAGTTATTATTTTATAATGGTAATAACAAAGAAAGAAGAAGTGTAAGAAGAAAGGAACTTGAAAAGGGGTGGTGAAAACATTACCTCTTCATTGGGTTCTTCCTTTTGATTTGATCAAAAGGGCTCCTTAGGTTGGCTTTCTGATAAAATAAGGCCTCTAGGTTGTATTGAGAATAGTTGGGAGAGTATTTGGTCAGAGTTTGGCCGAACCACAAGGCTTTGAAGGTGTGAAGAAAAGATAAGGAGGAGTTCCCTTGTATAAGAGGGGTGAGGGGCACCTTTGGAAAAGCTAGAAATATTAATTTATAATAAATTTATATTCGGTTTATAATGGATAAAAAGTTGATTATTTAAATTTTAAGGTGGGGATGGGTCGAAAAAAACTCAACCAATATAATTTAGACAGGTTTGGGTACTTATATTAACCTTATCTTTAAGTATTAATTCTAAGTTAATTAGTTTCACTTTTACAATGTCTCTTTGTATTTTTATATAATATGGTTAATAAACTTAGTATATACATCCAGGAGATCCCAAATTGGTCCATTAATGTTGAAAATATCATGATATAAGTCTCTTGGCCAAACCTTAGATTTTTAGGAATTTAATATCAATTAATAATATAATATTTGGTTTAAGAACTCTTTTATGTCAATTTTGACACTATTCAATAGTTGATTTTTGTGAAACTCATAGAAGATTGATTACTTAGAAAAAAGTCAATTAAATCAATACTAATATATCATATTATCCTAGAAAATTATTTTAATTCATTAAAAGTTTCATATTATATTTATTTGGGTTTTTATAATATAAATTATTTTAATTTTTCACTATTATAGTAATTACTTCATCATCATTGTGTCATAAATAAATTAAATTATTTAATGTCTAAAAATTATAAATAAAATATCATTATGTATTAAATAGTTTCATCTTTCTAAGGAATATTTATAATCTAAAATCCAACATATATAACCCTATGTAAAAAGTGTTTTTCTAAAAGATATATGCTTGTGTCATTTTTGTATTCATTTTAACTTAATTAAAATAAAGTGTCCCTATCACCTACAAGTGGCACCATGGGGTCCCAAAATCGACCCAAAAATGCCTATGGTCGAAACCTTATCAACCAATAAGTCTAGGACACGTTTTAGGGTAATTTAGTATTATTATAATATTATTTTTTAACCCTTATTTACCGGATTTACCCTTAACCATGGTAAATAAAATATTTACCGCAATAATTATTCAAAATGTCTAAAAATAAAAGTTACCTATTTACACAATTTGGACCTACTTATTCCAAATATGGAATCCATTTTTCTAAATTCAAAACACATAAGTGGTAGAAATTAATTTAAAATCAATTCCCGCTGTCAAAACAAAAAACGTGTTTTTAAGAGATAATAACTATCAAAAGATTGACACTTGTTTATGTTCGGTTTAATTGTAAAATTATGTCCAATGACCAACATTATATTAAATGGTAAAAATATATTCTAAATATAATTTAAAACCTCTCAAATTTATAATTTATCACTATTAATTATTTTGATTAAAAAAAGTTGTTTTTAATTAAAATTTAGTAATTTTCACTATTCATCAAAATATTAAAGTTATCTGAAAAGTACCCAAATTTCACCTTAGGATAAATTCGATATTCCAAATCCAAAAATGAAGTCCATTTTGAAATATAAAATATATATAATTTCAAAAAGTAGGTATTACTATTCATAACGGCTAGTTTGATTGGTTACGGTGTGTTGGAACTCGGTGTTGCGTACAACACACGCTATCACATTATTCAAAGAGAAGCATACCATAGAAGCTTGGGGTGTTACATTAAACGATTAGCATCCATCCAATCTTTATTCATCTCCATCCTATTAGAATCTCAAATATTAGTATTTATGGTTCATTTACACAAAATAAGAATTCCAAATACAGTATAATCGAATCACTTCCTTATAAAAATGGAGATTAATAGAGCCTAACCATTAGTATTTATTCATCATGCCTAAATACTCACTGATAGTGGAAGTGAAACCATTCCTGATGATCATGCCAAGAATAAATAGAAACCAAAAGGGGGAGTGAATCAAAATACCCCAAACAAGATGGAAAAACATGGTATTTGAGAATCAGTTAGTGGATTTCATGTTATATAGAAGGAAACCTAATTTATTTCAATGAAAAAGGTTAATTAACAAAAATATACAATCCATTCCATATATTATTTTCATTAATAGGGTTATTTTGTGCTTCAAAATGATCAAAACATGTCTAAAAAACTTCAAATGGATAAAATATGAATTCATGAAACACATGAATCCCAAAAAAAGATATAGTATAGAAACACCCACATGGAATCTGAATGAGTCTTCTCAAATGAAGAACATCATACATCTCCAACTACATCGATGATTTCTCATATACAATGACACCACTAGCTAGATAGTGGCCCTCACCAAGAACTTCATACATCTCCAAATAAGAGACTACAACCACTAACCATGAAGAACATCATAAGATGGAAATATACTGAGAACACATCCCTTCACCCAAATAAGAGACTATAACCACTAACCATGAAGAACCACTAAGATAATAATTTGAAACCTAAGGAAAGGTACACCCAAAAAATACCAATTAATTCAAATGAAAAACTTTTTAAACCAAACCATTGAAATCCTCAAATGTTCCTAACATCAAACCCCATCATATCTCCTAATAAAATTCTTTGATAACACTATTTCATGGACTATACCCATTTAGACCCCTCTATTGGTTAGTAGGTTATAGTTTAGTGACCCCCTAAAACCATCCTCCAACATGTCCTGGGTTAGTGAATGCACCGAGGGTATTTATAACAACCATGTGCAATGTACTTCTAATAATAAATAATTGATATTGTTTAACATCAAGTTGTATATATGATTTTTCGAATGATACCAAGTGAAAGTTAGTATGGTAAATATGTGTGATAAGACATTTTTGGTCTAACTAAAAGGGGATATAGCCTAATGAGTGTATTTTGGATTCAAAAAAAATATGACTCTATGTGGTATAGGTTTTTTCAAATAGTACGAGTATGGACCACTAAGTGAATATAGTCCTCTATGTGTGGGAATTTTTTCATTTAGAGTATGGACTAATATGTATGGTTCCCATAGAATAAGGCCCATTTCAATTAGATATTTGGGCTCATTACACAAGGTGGATCACATATTTCATGTGAGGAATCTACACCAATTTTGTTCATAAAATATATTCAAAGCACATAAGGATTTATATATTCATCAACTAATGAATCATGTTCTTATCACACCAGGTAAGAACATAAGATCATATACTAAGGGAAGTGTTTATAGATCATATTCTCATCACATAGGGGATTCTTTGGCACATCGCCTAATGAATATCATGCTTCTCATGTGAGGTATAACCCTAGGATCATTACCTAGGAGATGAATAAGAGATCTTATGATCATCACATAGGGGATTCTTTGGCATATCCCCTAATAAATCTATTTATAATCTCATGAGGTATAATCAAGGGAACATTATTTGGGAGATAAAAAAGATCTCATATTCCCATAACATAGGGACTTCATATTCTCATCACCTAAGGCAACCTAGGATTATCACCTAGAGTTTGATGTTTCCTGAATTAAGAGTGGTCATAGGTTTATATCTCGGTAAAGGTACTCACATATTTGAAATTTAGAAGAGGGAACCACCCGATACACTCATCACATAGGGGGTGAGCATAGTTTTATAGCCACCATTTCATTTTTATCCATGATGTTATTCAATTCCCACCAAACCCTTTTCAATTTCATCATTAAAAACTATATTCTATGTCACTGGAAAACTAAAAGGAAAACCCATATCAACTAACGATGTCATCTCCCACAATAACCCACTCATTACATCTTTTTAACAATGGAAAGGTTGATGCTTCCCCACTGCACGATTTACCACCTCAACCATCTCAAATTTCCCCCCAATGGAATCTATCACAACCAAACTAATAAAAACCTTCTCAAACAAACCCACCAAAAAACAATGATGATTTTCAACAATAAAAGTAAACAAGCACCATGTTCTTCAGAAATATAATGAAAATTAGTAAACACATGTGAATCATCCCCTTTACATCATTTTCCATCAAGTATGGTCCATTTTCGTCAATCGGTCAATCCATAATACTCACCCATATAATAAAAAATCATGTTAAAAAATGATATACAAATGGGAGAGTATAACAATATTGAAAAAAGATTTGGAAAACATGCCTTAAAGGAGGTCCTGCAAACCGAAGCTTGAAAGCATTGCGGGCGGCGGAGGTCTGGAAAACTGAAGCTCGAGGGCGGCAGAGGTCCGACAATGCGAACTCAGCGGGTGGCGGAGGTCCTCCAACGAGTAGAAAGGGTGGCAGAGGTCCGGAAACGTAATATCAGTGGGCGGCAGAGGGGAGTCGCAGAGTTACAGTACCATGAGAGCTTTAGGTCACGATTAAACGGGGGCACTGTGCGACTGACTTTATAAAAAAATGCACTAAGGTTTTATCAACGCTAACATCTTAGCGCTGATAATGGTGTCCTTTATCAGCGCTTTTTTAGCGCTGATAATAGTACCCTTTATCAGCGCTAAAAAAGTGTTGATAAATCCTTACTGTATCAGTGCTAAAATTTTAGCACTGATATTGGGAGTCTTTATCAGTGCTTTTCCAGTGCTGATAAAGGGTCTTTTTATCAGCGCAATTTTAGCATTGATAAAGGTTACCTTGTATCAGCGCTAAAATTTTAGCGCTGATAAAGTAGTTCTTTATCAACGCTTTTCTAGCACTGATATATGGCCTCTTTATCAGCACTAGAAAAGTGCTGATAAAGACTCCCTGTATCAGCTCTAAAATTGTAGTGCTGATACAGCGTTTCTTTATCAGTGCTTTTCTAGCGCTGATAAAGAGGCCATATATCAGCGCTAGAAAATCACTGATAAAGAACTCCTTTATCAGTGATAATATTTTAGCGCTAATACAGGGTAACCTTTATTAGTGGTTTTTCTTAGCGCTGATATAAGGGGTAGATTCTCTTGACCATTTTGGTAGTAGTGATGGGTGCTGAAAACCTCATGATAGTACTTTCTCAACTGGGTCCAGTTATAAATAATAACATGAATCATGCAGAAACCCCACATAATCCAAGGAAAGATAATGTTTCTATATAATCCTTCATGCAGAAAAGACCTCCCATGTTTATCAGATATTTTGATCCCCTTCTCGCGGAACAATATATTAACTCCATTGAAAAGATATCCTCCGACCTCCAGTGATCAGAAGAAGATAAGGTTGTACTGGCGGTCTATCGTTTTGATGGCGAAGATAACCAGTGGTGGACACTGATCAACAATACAATATCCCAAGAGGAAATTGATTCCGTGGGTTGGGAGGAATTCAAGATGATTTTTTTCAAAAAATATTTTCCTCAAACTCTCCGTCTCATGATAGAAGGAGACTTCCTCAGACTCAAGAAGAAGGAAGATGAGTCTATTGGGGCATATGAAGCAAACCTTACAAGGCTTTCAAGGTATGCCTCCGAATTTTTCATGAACACTGAATGAATGGTGGATCACTTATTTAGCAGACTAAAGCCGATTCTACAAAAATAATTGGTGATTCGAGACTTCAATAGTTATGAGGATATTTCCCGTTGTGCCCTCAAGGTTGAAATGGTGATTGGAGACTCTTAGTGGTCTCATGGGCCTAATGAAAAGAAGCATAAAATGGAGAACCACATGGGTGGTTCATCAAAAAAATCTCATGATGGAAAGAAGCATAACTTTTCCCCTTATAAAAGTTGTGAGAACAAACATCCTGGTAACTATCTAAAGGGAACCAAGAATTTCATCAAATGTGGAATGTTTGGTCATTTGGCCAAGAACTAATAAAGGGATATGAGAAATCTGGCTAATGTGGAAGAAGAATGGATGGTTCATATCAACACGTAGCCTACAGTGCAATGTTACAACTGCAAGGAGGATGTGAATTATGCAAGCAATTTCTCTAAGCTGAGGGTTGTCGGAGGCAATGAGCAACAACCTCCAAAGCAAAAAGTAAGGGCTTATGCTATCACTACTACTGTGGTGGAGCCGAAAAATGATGTGGTTAAAATTACGCTGGTTATTTATTCAAGAACATCCAATGTACTTTTTGATTCTAGTTCTATACATTCTTTCATATCATTCAAGTTTAGTAGAACTATTCAAACACCATCTTAAAATGTGGAGGAAAAGTTATCTATGAGAACAAAAAATGGGGAAATTATTGCTTCCCTGGTTTATAAATCTTCCATGGTTAATGTTTGTGGAATGAACCTCCCAGCAAACCTCATCATACTTCCTTTTGTGGAGTTCGATGTTATCTTGGTCATGAATTGGATATCTTAATACAAAGCCAACATGAACTGTCAGGAAAGGGAGATCAATTTTCACATCCCAAATCATTCTTCAATTCTTTAAAAGTTGAAGGAGGAAGATGAGTCTCTTTTTGAATCATCATCTCAAGTGTGGATATTGATACCTTGTGATCAAGCATATCTAGCTCAAATTATTGAGATGAAGGAAAGAATCATGCTTGAAGACATTCCCATCATGGGGGATTACACTGATGTATTCCCTAAAAAGTTGTCTGGTCTTCCTCATGGCTGAGAGGTTGACTCCTCAATTGAACTTATCCTTGTATCTCTTCTTTATCTCAACGAAACATTAAATAATGGCCACCGTAGAGTTGGAATAGATGAAGAATAAGTTATAAGAGAATATGGAGAAGGGTTTTATATGCCTGAGTGCTTCACCAAGGGGTGTGACAGTCCTCTTTGTTAGGAAGAAGGACATATCAATGCGCCTCTGCATTGATTATCGTGAGCTTAATAAAATAATGATAAAGAACAAGCATCCCCTTCCATAGATATATGACTTGTTCGATCAACTTTGTGGGGCTAGTTATTTCTCTAAGGTGGACCTTCGGTCGGGATATCATCAATTAAAGGTGAGGAATGAAGATATTCCCAAGACTACCTTTCAAATGAGGTATGGACACTATTAATTAAAAGTGATTCCCTTCATACTCACTAATGCACTAGAAATTTTAATGGATTTAATGAATATAGTCTTTATAGATTACCTCGGCAAATTTATGGTAGTCTTTATTGATGATATTTTGATATGCTCCAAGAGAAAGGATGAACATGAGGATCATTTGAATACTGTGTTAAATAATTTTCAAAGGGATAAGTTATATGAAAAGTATAGTAAATATGAGTTCTGGATGGAGGGAGTATCATTCTTGGGGAATGCTATCACTAGAAAAGGGATATCTCTGGACCCTTCCAAGATGAAGGAAATTGAAGAGTGGCCCAGGCCAACTTCTGTAACGGAGATCTGTAGCGTTTTGGGACTAGCTGGGTATTATCAATGATTTATGAAGAACTTTTCACTATTTTCAAACCCAATGACCAAGCTGATGCGGAAGGGAGTGAGGTTTGTTTGGACACAGAAATGTGAATACTGTTTCAAGGAGTTGAAAAAGAGGCTTATCTCTGCACCAATACTCACACTCTTTATAAGTAGAGAACTCTTAGTGGTGTATAGTGATGCTTCTAAGAAGGGATTAGGATGTGTCCTAATGAAAAATTATAAAGTAATATCCTATGAATCAAGGAAGCTAAAAAATCCAGGAGAAAAACTGTCATACGCATGATCTAGAGTTCGTAGCGGTGATATTTGCATTGAAAATCTGGTGACATTATCTCTATGGGGAGATGTATGAGATATATAATGACCACAAGAGTCTCAAATATACATTCACACAAAAAGATCTTAATATGTTCCAGTGAATATGGATATATCTCATCAATGATTATGACTACTCAATCCACTACCATCCTGGTAAGGAAAATATGGTGGTAGATTCTCTAAGTAGAAAGGATCTTGCATCTTTATCAATGATGAGAATTCAAAAGGATATGATCTTCATAGATTTGCAATGGATGGACATGGGAATAAATAATGGATGGACATCATCAGTACTTTCTCAAATTATTGATCAACCTTCCATCATGGAGGAAATAAAGAATGCTCAATGAAAAGATGTTGAAATTTAGAAAAGGGTGGAAGCTACCAGAAATGGGAAATCCTCCAATTTCAAAATTGATGAGGAAGGAGTTGTAAGATTTGGGACATGATTATGTGTACCATCTGATCTAGAGATAAAGAAGGATCTATTGAATGATGACCATATCTCGACCTTCTCTATCCACCCAGGGAGAACAAATGTAAAGACCCGAAGCCTGACTTACATGGACTTTACATTACTTTTGCGGAATACTTAGTACATAAAAAAAACACACACACAAGGATCGTAATAGTTTAGTGTCTTTGGAAACTCGGAAATAAAATCTTCTAATCGTGGTGAAAGATCTTCAACATCTTCCATAAAGATCTTCCTTTTTTTTACCTAAAACCTTTCTTTATATCCTGGGGAAGAGAAAACATAAAAGGGTGAGCTCAAATGCTCAGTAAGGGTAAACAAAAGAAATATCAATCACATCGTATTCATAAGAACATAACATTTTGGAAATCATAACCTGCAAAAGAGAGCATAATTTCATAACATGGGATAAATCATGGTAGTGAAATGTAATCACAATAATCATAACTTAAAACATGAAACTTTGTGGCATTCACACATAATCATATAGAATCATTTCTTGTTAGTCAAGACTCATTTCCAAGACTATCTTAGTGGAAAAAGTCCCTTTCTGAATCGAGTAACCCTCGTTTCAGTCCTGTTTCACTGATCCGGTATAACCTACCATTCCAGTCATGTCTATCTCATGAGATATAAAATCTTTACCCAATGCATTGGAGGGAGATATAGGTCCCACCCATATCATAATGATACCATTCTTATGTGTGCCACAAAATAATAAATCATACATCATTGCATAACCCATGTAATAAAAATGGGAATCTTAAACATCATGAAAACATAAAACAATTCATATAAGATTAAGGAATTCATAAAAATAATTCCAACACAACATAGTCAAATCAATGTAAAAATAGGGATAGAAACAGAACCCTTTATTTTCATATATGGAAAATAATTTTGATAAAACACTTGAACTCTATTCTTGAGGAAAATATCCTTTCTACTTCAAAAACATTTTCCTTTCTTAACATGTCATACAATTTTAAAATAAAAGAAGTTGATTAAAAATAATCTTGAAAACTTTTAAAGGAAGCTTGTTGGAAATAATGTTTTAACAATCCATTCATGCCGTATAAGTTAAAAAAAACATTCTTCCCATACTTTTGTCAGAAAAGTCAAAAAAAAAAATACCTCGTACGAAAAACGACAAAAGATTCCTTTCATATCTTTTACTAAAAACTCACCAAAGGGTAAAATAGGTTTTAAAAAAATTGTAGGTGGATGGAAATAATATTACATATTGATGAAACATGGATGTGGATGATAAAATACACCCCAGTAAATACTTACGAATAAACAATCTCGGATAAAAATGAGATTGTGATATTTCCCTTACCTTAGGTCCGATTTTATTCGTATGTGTCCGAACCTCCTGTATAATGATTTAAATAATGTCATTGACTTATTACAGAATCATATTCATTGTTATGATATCATATATGGTTCACTTATGACTTTATATTACCCGTTCTTTTGTAAATTCCATATTAAAGAAGCGTTTTGGGTAAAATCGTTTCATTTATCGTGGGTGTTTTGACTTGTTGTTCTTGACATTATTATTACTTATATCATGATTTAAATACTTCCAGAATATAAAATATGATTTATATATCATATATATTCAGTATATATATATATATATATAATAGATAGATAAATGAAATGAAAAACACCGTTCATGGAGATGGTAGTCCGTACGTACGCATAAACGCTGTTTTCCTTTACTTATTGTCTTGAATGGAAGTAAGTAGATGACATACATATATAAATGTCATATATTTCATTATTATTTCTTATATATACTTTTTAATCATTCTTAAATGGTTAACATGGAGAATGAATCTCATCGCGTCGTGGAGACGGTAGTCCGTACGTACGCACGAGCGATGATATCGTTCCCATGGTCGTGGAATTGTGTTGAAGTGTATGTATACTATTTCAGTATCAATATAACTTTATAATAATCATATATAGTTACTCATTACACCATTATAACAATCCAATTAAGGTGGTGACGGAAAATATATTACACCACGGTGTGGAGACGGTATTCCGTACGTACGCACGCGCGGTGATTTAATTTTTCCGTAGGATGGATAGAAGTTGAATTAGAGTTGTTTCATATTTATAATAACATATTAGTATATAAGAAATACTGATGTTATTACTTTATCATGAAACAACTAAAGAAGAATAAGTTGAAGAAGAAAGAAATTGAAAAGATCGGTAATGGATATTACCTCTTCTTTGAAACGCCTCTTTGAATCCTCCACTTAGGGAACTAAGATTGGTCTTTGAAGAAGACCAGGACCTCTAGGATTATTCTAGGGAAGTGGAGAGGAGAAAATGGCAGGGTTTGGCCGAGCTTGAGTGCTCAAATTGGTGTGAGGAGGAGGGGGATGAGGAACCCTTTTATAAGGGAGGAGAGGGGCACCTTAGGAATATCTCAAAATATTATTTTATATTAAAGTCAAAATCGGTTTATAATGGTTCCAAAGGGTCTTATTTCGAAGCTAAGGTGGGGATGGGTCGAAATCCTATCAACCAATAGGATTTAGACAAGTTTAGGTTATTATTTTAACCTTATCAATTAGATTTAACTCTAAGTTAAATAATTTAACTTTTACCGTGTCTTTTTGTTTTCTTACACTATATGGTTAATAAACTTACTATAACATGCCAAACGAACCCCAAATTGTTTATTATTAATATATATATCCTTATATAAGTTATTTGGCCGAACCTTAGATTTTTAGGAATAAAATAACAATTAATAATATAATATTTATTTTAAAAACAATTTTATGTCAATTTTGACACTATTTAGTAATTGATTTTTGTGAAAATCATGACAGAATGATAAGTTCAAACAAAGTTAATTAAATCAATAATAACATGTCATAGCAACCTAGAAAATTATTGGAATTCATAAAAAGTCTCAAATTATATTTATTTGGGTATTTATAACATCAATTATGTCAATATTTCATTAATAAGATAATTACTGCATCATCGTTGAGTCATAAATAAATTAAATTATTCAATGTATAAAAATTACAAATAAAATACAATTATGTAGGAAATCTTTTTAGCTTCCTAATTAATATTTATAGTCAAATTTATCTTATGTATAACCCCATATTAAAAATGATTTACTTATTAAATTTTGATTTTAACTATTTTAACTATTCATTAAATAAAATAATATTAAATGTCATAATCTAATCCAAGTGGACCTAAATGGTCATATTTTATTACTAAGCTTGTTTTTGGTAGAATTAAACTTATCCAATAGAATTTGGACATGTGTTAGGGTAATAATAATATCATTTTTACCCTTAATTACCCTATTTATTTTTAACCGTGGTAAAAAAAAGTCAAAAGTTACTATTCACCTAAAATTATTTTCATCTCATTGAACCAAATTTTAGTCCTTGATATTAACCGTGTGTCTCGGATTTTCGAAATTCCACTCACAGAAGCGGGAAAATTATGTTTTATGAAAAATTCAGTTTTTTTAACTACCACTTAGTTGTTTCACTATTTATCAAAAAATGAAAGTTTCCAGAAAAATATCAAAAAATAGGCCTAAGCTATATTTGATATTATGAATTCAAAAATGATGTCTATTTTATCAAATTAAAAACATATCAGTTACATTAATTAATTTAAAAATTAATTCCTGTCGTCAAAACAAATAGCGTGTTTTTAAGAGATAATAACTATGAAAAGATTGACACTTGTTTATGTCTGGTTTAAATGTGAAATTACATCCAATGACCAAAATTGTATTAAATTGTAAAAATATATTCTAAATATAATTTAAACCCACTAAAAATAATAATTTATCACTATTAATTATTTCTATTAAAAAATTTGTTTTTAATTAAAATTTAGTAATTTTCACTATTCATCAGAATATGAAAGTTATCCGAAAAGTACCAAAATTTCACCCTAAGATAATTTCGATATTCCGAATCCAAAAATGAAGTCAATTTTGAAAAATAAAATTTACAAAATTTCAAAAAGTGGTTATTACTATTCATAACAGCTAGTTTTAATAATATTTTTATAGCATATCATTGTTTAGTGAAACTCGGTATTGCGTACTATACACGCTATCAAGGAAGGTCGCGATTGTGTGTAATGAAAGGAAAGTCAAGGATGCGTGTTTTGCAAGCTCCTTTTGGTGTAGCGTACAACACAAGACATTAATGAAATTAAAAAGAATATTTTTCATAAAATCTCGGGGTGTTACTTTCTACCCCCCTTAAAATGAATTTCGCCCTCGAAATTCGTTGGGGTTATAAATGGTTTACTACTTGAAAGTTTCTTTAATAGAAACCCACATCGTAAAAAGGAATACCAAAACCAATCTTTAAAAACAAAAGTATGAAACGTAACGGTTACCCAAATAAACTAATCACTAGGTTTCCACATAGGTGAAAATATGGATATGGAAGAAAAATCTAACCATCATGTTCTGAGGGAGAGTGGTAGAGAACATGGCTATGGAAAATCCAACAATCAAAAATCCATAAATTTGTGATGATCTAAGGTAACATCTGATTAATCAGATATAAGAGCACTATGACAACATTTTTGGTTTTCAAGATCTTTTCCCTAAAGTTGAAGAATTTAAATTAGAATAAATACTTACTTTATTTTGGTACAATCTCACTGTTGTTCGTGCCTTGAACAATTTCTATTTCATCTCTTAAATAAATGAAGTTGAATTTGTTATTCGTGAAGTGTTAGCAGATCATGTGATAGAATGATGGGTCATTCCATCTCTTTCAAACAAAAGGTTTGGAAAAGTTATAAGTCCATCTTATGGTTAGATTAATCGTATATGGTTCCAAAAATGAACTTATACTTCATATATCATACAGATTAATAAAATAAAACTAGTTTATACTAACCAGGGACTTCCTCTAGGCCAGTGGTAGGCGATAAAGGCCAGTCGCACTTCGGTTGTGGGTTCGATCCCCACAGCCTTGTCCGAAGCGATGGGTTGTCGCCCGTCCTGCAGGTTGTCCATTTTCTAAAACTATATTACTATAACATCCCATCAATAATATCAAAACAAAACTTCTATCCTTAAACAATACTAACTTATTTCCAACATAATCCATTCCAATCTTTAGGCTTATCCATAATACTGCAGTCCACTCTCATAACATAGTGAAAACGATTACCATAGATTTAATACCATCGTTGATCCCCATATATCATAAGATATGTTTTGTTGGTCACATTACAAACATTAAAAGTCCTTAATCATGTATTCTCTTGAATACCCCTTGAACCTTATTGAAAACATGAGTGCTGTTAAAAGTTAACTATTTCCACATACCAAAATCCTCAAAATTCTATATACTCAAACCATGATATAACCATCTCTTTATATCAGTCATGAGCTCATGAATACTATCAAACATTTAATTTTCTCCTTATCCCTTCATTATGTGCATATCATCTACATTCCAAAAATATCTGAATAACCTTTCATGGATACTGGTAACATTAATCATACACTTTCAATACTCAAGGAAAGGCAACAGTGTAACAATCCTTAGATGTCTCTTTATTCCATAGTACCATGAGATTACTTCTACAACATTCCACTACATTCTTAAACCATTGACCAAGCTTCAAAAATTCTTTCATCTAAAATATCATTTATAGTCTCTTCATCATCATCAACATAAATACTACCCATAAGACAATACTGATTCTCTTTATGAGACATTACCTTAGGGCATTGGTTTGCATAATGCCCGTACATTCCACATTTAAAACATTTAACCATTGTTGATGTCGTAGCAATACCATTATCCTCATCCCTGGTGTTAGCTGAACCTTTTCCTTTACACTTACTGGCTCTGTGTCCTTATTTTCCACACCCAAAGCATCTTCCAGTTCCTTTGAAACATTCTCCTTGATGCCTCTTCCCACATTATTTACATAGGGGAAATTGAACTTTCTTTCCTCTATGATCATCATGAAACTCCATCTTTCTCTTATTAGCCGAGTCAGGAAACTTACCAAATTTTACTTTATTGATCATATTATGACATTGATGATTCGGCATAATAATGATGTTTGGACTTCCAAATCCCATTTCATTATGAAGAATATCATTCCATTGTCAATCATATTCTCCATTATCGTGAATCATCTTGTTTCCAGCCATTTTCTAAAACCCAAAAAGAATAGTGTGAGAGGCAAAAATCATGCTAGGGGAAAACAACAAAATAAAGGGGGAGTAACTTCAATATCTAACATCTTAGGTTTAATTTTATGATCGTTTGCATAATTCTAGTACTATAACATATACGTATACTTAACCTTAGAGACATCCCTAGACATACCTTAGAAATATCTCTAGGGATCTCACTAACGTTCTCACATCCTAGTTTCCAAAGGTTGACTAAACCTTTCCTCTGATACCAACTGTAAATACCCGAAGCCTGACTTACATGGACTTTACATTACTTTTGCAGAATACTTAGTACATAACAAAAACACACACACAAGGATCGTAATAGTTTAGTGTCTTTGGAAACTCGGAATAAAATCTTCTAATCGTGGTGAAAGATCTTCAACATCTCCCATAAAGATCTTTCTTTTTTTACCTAAAACCTTTCTTTATATCCTGGGGAAAAGAAAACATAAAAGGGTGAGCTCAAATGATCAGTAAGGGTAAACAAAAGAAATATCAATCACATCGTATTCATAAGAACATAACATTTTGGAAACCATAACCTACAAAAGAGAGCATAATTTCATAACATGGGATAAATCATGGTAGTGAAATGTAATCACAATAATCATAACTTAAAACATGAAACTTTGTGGCATTCACACATAATCATAGAGAATCATTTCTTGTTAGTCAAGACTCATTTCCAAGACTATCTTAGTGGACAAAGTCCCTTTCTGAATCGAGTAACCCTCATTTTAGTCCTGTTTCACTGAACCGGTATAACCTACCATTCCAGCCATGTCTATCTCATGAGATATAAAATCTTTACCCAATTCATTGGAGGGAGATATAGGTCCCACCCATCTCATAATGATACCATTCTTATGTGTGCCACAAAATAATAAATCATACATCATTTCATAACCCATGTAATAAAAATGGGAATCTTAAACATCATGAAAACATAAAACAATTCATATAAGATTAAGGAATTCATAGAAATAATTCCAACACAACATAGTCAAATCAATGTAAAAATAGGGATAGAAATAGAACCCTTTATTTTCATAGATGGAAAATAATTTTGATAAAACACTTGAACTCTATTCTTGAGGAAAATATACTTTCTACTTCAAAAACATTTTCCTTTCTTAACATGTCATAAAATTTTAAAATAAAAGAAGTTGATTAAAAATAAACTTGAAAAATTTTAAAGGAAGCTTCTTGGAAATAATGTTTTAACAATCCATTCATGCCGTATAAGTTAAAAAAACATTCTTCCCGTACTTTTGTCGGAAAAGTCAAAAAAAATACCTCGTACGAAAAACGAAAAAAGATTCCTTTCATATCTTTTACTAAAAACTCACCAAATGGTAAAATAGGTTTTAAAAAAATTGTAGGTGGATGGAAATAATATTAGATATTAATGAAACATGGATGTGGATGATAAAATACACCCCAGTAAATACTTACGAATAAACAATCTCGGATAAAAATGAGATTGTGATATTTCCCTTACCTTAGGTCCGATTTGCTTCGTATGTGTCAGAACCTCCTGTATAATGATTTAAATAATGTCATTGACTTATTAGAGAATCATATTAATTGTTATGATATCATATATGGTTCACTTATGACTTTATATTACTCGTTCTTTTGTAAATTCCATATTAAAGAAGCGTTTTGGGTAAAATCGTTTCATTTATCGTAGGTGTTTTGACTTGTTGTTCTGGACATTATTATTACTTATATCATGATTTACTTACTTCCAGAATATAAAATATTATTTATATATCATATATATTCATTATATATATATATATATAATAGATAGATAAATGAAATGAAAAACACCGTTCATGGAGACGGTAGTCCGTACGTACGCATGAACGCTGTTTTCCTTTCCTTATTGTCTTGAATGGAAGTAAGTAGATGACATACATATATAAATGTCATATATTTCATTATTATTTCTTATATATACTTTTTAATCATTCTTAAATGGTTAACATGGAGAATGAATCTCATCGCATTGTGGAGACGGTAGTCCGTACGTACGCACGAGCGATGATATCGTTCCCATGGTCGGGGAATTGTGTTGAAGTGTATGTATACTATTTCAGTATCAATATAACTTTATAATAATCATATATAGTTACTCATTACACCATTATACCAATCCAATTAAGGTGGTGACGGAAAATATATTACACCACGGCGTGGAGACGGTATTCCATATGTACGCACACGCGGTGATTTCATTTTTCCGTAGGATGGATAGAAGGTGAATTAGAGTTGTTTCATATTTATAATAACATATCAGTATATAAGAAATACTGATGTTATTACTTTATCATGAAACAACTAAAGAAGAAGAAGTTGAAGAAGAAAGAAATTGAAAAGATCGGTAATGGATATTACCTCTTCTTTGAAACGCCTCTTTGAATCGTCCACTTAGGGAACTAAGATTGGTCTTTGAAGAAGACCATGACCTCTAGGATTATTCTAGGGAAGTGGAGAGGAGAAAATGTCAGGGTTTGGCCGAGATTGAGTGCTCAAATTGGTGTGAGGAGGAGGGGGAGGAGGAACCCTTTTATAAGGGAGGAGAGGGGCACCTTAGGAATATCTCAAAATATTATTTTATATTAAAGTCAAAATCGGTTTATAATGGTTCCAAAGTGTCTTATTTCAAAGCTAAAGTGGGGATGGGTCGAAATACTATCAACCAATAGGATTTAGACAAGTTTAGGTTATTATTTTAACCTTATCAATTAGATTTAACTCTAAGTTAAATAATTTAACTTTTACCGTGTCTTTTTGTTTTCTTACACTATATGGTTAATAAACTTACTATAACATGCCAAACGAACCCCAAATTGTTTATTATTAATATATATATCCTTATCTAAGTCATTTGGCCGAACCATATATTTTTAGGAATAAAATAACAATTAATAATATAATATTTGTTTTAAAAACAATTTTATGTCAATTTTGACACTATTTAGTAATTGATTTTTCTGAAAATCATGACAGAATGATAAGTTCTAAAAACGTTACTTAAATCAATAATAACATCTCATATAAACCTAGAAAATTATTGGAATTCATAAAAAGTCTCAAATTATATTTATTTGGGTATTTATAACATCAATTATGTCAATATTTCATTAATAAGATAATTACTGCATCATCGTTGTGTCATAAATAAATTACATTATTTAATGTCTAAAAATTACAAATAAAATACCATTATGTAGGAAATCTTTTTAGCTTCCTAATTAATATTTATAGTCGAATTTATCTTATGTATAACCCCATATTAAAAATGATTTACTTATTAAACATTGATTTTAACTATTTTAACTATTCATTAAATAAAATAATATTAAATGTCATAATCTAATCCAAGTGGACCTAAATGGTCATATTTTATTCCTAAGCTTGTTTTTGGTCGAATTAAACTTATCCAATAGAATTTGGACATGTGTTAGGGTAATAATAATATCATTTTTACCCTTAATTACCCTATTTACTTTTAACCGTGGTAAAAAAAAGTCAAAAGTTACTATTCACCAAAAATTATTTTCATCTCATTGAACCACATTTTAGTCTTTGATATTAACCGTGTCTCTCGTATTTTCGAAATTCCACTCACAGAAGCGGGAAAATTATGTTTTATGAAAAATTCAGTTTTTTTAACTTCCACTTAGTGGTTTCACTATTCATCAAAAAATGAAAGTTTCCAGAAAAATATCAAAAAATAGGCCTAAGCTATATTTGATATTATGAATTCAAAAATGATGTCTATTTTATCAAATTAAAAACATATCAGTTACATTAATTAATTTAAAAATTAATTCCCGTCGTCAAAACAAATAGCGTGTTTTTAAGAGATAATAACTATGAAAAGATTGACACTTGTTTATGTCTGGTTTAAATGTGAAATTACATCCAATGACCAAAATTGTATTAAATTGTAAAAATATATTCTAAATATACTTTAAAACCACTCAAATTAATAATTTATCACTATTAATTATTTCTATTAAAAAATTTGTTTTTAATTAAAATTTAGTAATTTTCACTATTCATCAGAATATGAAAGTTATCCGAAAAGTACCAAAATTTCACCCTAAGCTAATTTCAATATTCCGAATCCAAAAATGAAGTAAATTTTGAAAAATAAAATTTACAAAATTTCAAAAAGTGGTTATTACTATTCATAATGGCTAGTTTTAATAATATTTTAATAGCATATCGTTGTTTAGTGAAACTCGGTATTGCGTACTATACACGCTATCAAGGAAGGTCGCGATTGTGTTTAATGAAAGGCAAGTCAAGGATGCGTGTTGTGCAAGCTCCTTTTGGTGTAGCGTACAACACAAGACATTAATGAAATTAAAAAGAATATTTTTCATAAAATTTCGGGGTGTTACAACAAAGATGTATCGAGATCTCCGAGAAAACTTTTGGTGGGACAATATGAAAAGTGAGATTGCTGAATATACCTCAAAGTGCCTGGTATGTCAGCATGTAAAGGCTAGGAGGAAAAATTCTAATGGGATGATGCAACCAATACCCATACCGCCATGTAAGTGGGGGAAATTACCATGGACTTTATCACTGGAATTACAATGAAATCTATAGGAAACAATGCTATATGGGTCGTTGTGGATCCTATTATAATGAAGACTCTCTTTATCGCAATTGGATATGACTTCTCATTGGATAAACTTGTACGGATTTACATCAAAGTAGTGGTAAGGAAGCATGGATTACCACTATATATTGCATCTGATCATGATCTGAGATTAACCTTGATGTTCTGGAAAAGTCTCCAAAAAGCTCTAAGCACTTAATTGAACTATAGTACGACCTATCATCCTCCAATTGATGTCTAATATGAGATAACTATTCAAACACTATAAGAAATGTTGAGAGCATGATCTAGGGAATTCAAAGTAGTATGTGACCATCATATTACACTAGTTGAATTCTCCTATAAAAAACTGTTTACACTTGAGCATCCGAATGGAACCATATGAAGCCCTTTATGGGAAAAGGTGAGGAAGACCAGCATGTTGGGATTATGTTGGTGAGAGTAAACTACTAGAACGTTAAATGGTCAAAGAAAGGGTGGAGAAGGTGAAAACCATTCAGCAGCATATCAAGGAAGCCCAAAGTCGACAGAAAAAATTATGCAGAAAACCCTCGATGAGCCATTAGTTTAAATTTGGAGACATGGTATTTTTACGTAAATCTCCATGGAAGAAGTTCATGTGGTTTGGAAATAAAGGGTAGTTAAGTCCCAGGTATATCAGCCCCTCCGAGATCCTTGATAGAGTCAAATATGTGGCCTATCGACTGGAACGTCTAGCTACCATGTTGAAATTACATGATGTCTTTCATGTATCCCTATTAAGGGAGTACATACCAGACCCTTCACATGTACTCTCTTCATAAGTGGTATAGTGGGAGGATGATATTCCCTATGAGGAGTAGCCAGTGAAGATCTTGGATCCCTGAAAAAATGTTCTACGCAACAAGACTACTCATCTGATCAAGGTAATATGGAAAAACCATATGTACAAAGAGGCCACATGGGAACATGAGAAAGCATTGAAGGAAAATTACCCCTACCTTTTTTTTGGCTTAGAATGTAAAATCAAATTTCGAGGGAGAAATTTCTTAGGGGGGGAAGAATGTAACGTCCTAATGATTTTCAATGGAAATTCCCTTCTTAAAAATATTTCATAAAATCACATGAAAACACAACATATTGAACTACTATGTGCTAAGTGACATTTAAACAAATGTTTTTCAATTCTGTGTTTGGAATTTCTAAAATATGACATACACGGTTGCAATCTGTAAGTTATTTGGAGTCATATAAGGGAAAAAAATTTTTATGGTGAATAGTAACCTACCCTTATGAATAGTAACATACCATTATGAATAGTTATATACCATAATGAATAGTAACCTTACCAATGATAATATATAAATAATATTCAAGTTTAATGTACGAAATACCTATATTCTAGAATAAGTAAATGAATGTTTTAAAATTTATTTTTGATAATAAATTATGATTTTAATTAAATATTAATATAATCATATTTAGAAAATTATTTTTGAAAAATTTATTTAATTTTTGGATTCTACACGTCAAAAAATGGTTAGGGTGAATTTTTGATATTTTTATGAAATACTTGAATATTTATGAATAGTAAAATACGACAATTTACGATAAATGCTAAATAATGGATTTATTGAGTCATTGATGATGATCTGCTGATGTAAGACCAATTGGATCGAAGTCGTAGGAAATTATTACTATTTTTGGTCATGGAATCATCACTATTTATGGTCTTTAGGGAAAATAATAAACTAATGATTACAATATTATGAAAACCCTCCTCTCCTCCACTATTAAACCCCCCTCACTCCCCTCTTCTCTTCATACTCTCAAGCCTTATGGATTGCCTCTATTCTTCCCTAATATCTCCCCAAGATCCTCCCCCACTACCGAAAGCACCTAGACTCTTAAAAATACTAAAACCTCTCCCCTTAAGAGGTTCTCAAAGGAGGAAGTCTCAAGAGGTAAATTCCTCTTTCAAATTCCTTCATTTCTTTTAAGTTCTTTTCTTTTTGTGTCTTTTCGCATCTCCCTTCACCAAAATAGTATTATAACTAAAGTAAAATACATGTAATGGAATTTTCTTATTCTAATGGGATAATTTTTTATCTTCTCACTTTTTCCAACCTTTTGTTTGAAAGAAATGAATCCACCATTTGAGATGTGATAATTTAGCACATTTAAGGACAACGTTTATTGATTTCTATTATCATCTTGAATTATGGTCATCAAACCATTTGTGTTATGGTTGAACCAGATTTTTATATATGTAATATATATTATTCTTGGTTATATAATCCATTTTTAAAAATGGTATTAATTTATAAATAAAAACATGTTTTTGTAATCAAACCCATCGATTAATAAAAACAGTTGTCACTATGGTTTTATATAATATTTCAACTTCACTCTAAGTAACCAAATTAAAATTAAAATAATGTAATCTACTTGATGTTAAATAATATAATATGACCTCAATTATGTAAAACCAATTTCATCTTACATGTTTATCCAAACATGAATAGATGAGAATCAGTCATTAAAACCAAGTAAACAAACGAGCCAGAACAATGAAATTGAACCTCATAACCAATCAAAATGGTTATAAATGAACATAAAATGATTATACTAAACCTATTAAATATATAATAGGTTTTGGAAATATTAATTAATAATCCTAATATGTTTATTCGGGTATTTCTTAACAAGTGGACAACACCAACAGATTTAAGGTTAGGGATCCTCTCCATTTCTCTTGTAATCAAGATTTTCCTCTACTATATGCCTTTTTATGTGTAAACCCAAATAATAGGGTATGTTTTTTCACCTCCCCCATAATTCACTAATAATTATAATTTATTAAAAACCTCTTTTATCCATCATCAAACCCTCTTAGTTACACCCGACACCATGTCGATAAACCGTAAAGAATTCTACCTGGACCTTCTTTGTTCTTTCAGGAAGCCTTATCTTTCTCTATATCAAAAAGGAGATATATTATATGATTATGTACATTTTAAAAATGTTTTTTAGTTGTAAAAAAACACATTTATGAGTACCCTTTCATCACCCACTTTTGGGGATATACATGTTTTTAAAATATTCCTTCCTTAGAACTTTTCGATAAGAAAACCTTTTTAAGGGAACTTCTCGAATTTTTACCCAATTTAAAGTGAACTATATTTTATATTTTAAGGAACCATTTTATTTATAAAATAATTATTTTATTATTAAAACCATATTGGTTAAATTATAGTTTTAAATTAATGATTTTTATCATTTCTATTTTAAAATATCTACAGTATTTTCCTTAAAACCGCACAAAAATATTTTAATGCTAATGTATCTCAAATACATTTATTTTATGTTTTCAATTATTTTTGAAATCACTTACCATGTAATATTCATATTTTACCATATGTAAGTCCATGTATGTTATAATATCTTTCTTTCATGGACAAATTCATGATATGCCCATTGGTTATGCTTTATGTCATGATTGTGGTACCCAATTCTTTCCATGGGTACCCTTATGCTTATATATGGTTGATTATGTATGATTATTTATTGGGAAAGAATATTCATGAAAATGTTGATATGGGTGCGACTAGATAGCTCTCCAATGTATTTGGTAACGTTATGTCTCATGAGATGTGATGTGTAATGGGGTTGGGGGTTAGCCTTGATCCGTACTAAAATGGAAAACAGGATTGGCGGTTAGACTTGAAACGTACTAAAGAAATGTTTTATAATTCTAACAGATTTATATGATTCCATTTTTATATGATTCGATGCTTATATGATACGATTTATATGTTTCATGCCTTGGATACCATTATGTTATTCCTCCTAACTCATGTGCTTAAGACATATCCTTATGTTTATTCACTTACTGGGATTTTCAGCTCATTCTTTGATCATGTGTTCCCAAGGGTACCCTATGTAGTTGTAAGGGCTTAAAGATTGATTGGAGATCTTTATGGAGATTAAATAAAGAAATGTTTTTCCCCATGTTTTATGTTTTATGTGCCTATTCTTCCAAGAAACTAGACTTAACGATCCGTGGCTTGTACTCTAATGTATAATTATGTTTAAAATCATGTAATGTTATATGTAAAAGGCTTGGGTCACTATAATAACTATCCAAGAATCCTTAATTTTTTTATAGGATATTATTCTTCGATAAGGTATATGTTCATTCCAACATTTTTCATGTTTATTTATTCCTTAACATTCCCCAAATATTCCATAACCATATCAACATAATTAAATAAGTATCTTAATTTTTTTTCTTAATAGTGAAAAAAAATTCAATATATTTTTCATCAACTTGAAAGTGAAAGCATCATGCATGTGTACGTACAGAATACCACCTCCATGAAGTAATGTAATTAATTTTTCATCACCAATGGTCAAGTATAGTTATATAAATGGATTTAATTATTATAAATGTTATAATTATTATTACTTAAATATAAATTCTTATTTACATTCCTTTCATTATATTAATTAAAAAATGAAAGCATCAATTAGGTGTACGTGCAGACTACCTCCTCCATGAAATGATGTAATTAATTTTTCATAACTACCATACATGTATTGTTATAAATGTTCACATAATAAATAGATAAGACAACGGTGAACTGATTAATATTTTTAAATCATGACAATGATTAAATTATTGGACCATAAAATCAAAACATAAATGGAAAAAAGAAGAGTTAACAACCAAATATTGATTTTAATAAATAATTTTTAATAAATATGTGATTGGAAATAATAAGGGAATGAAAAATATTAATATACGTATAAAAATGGTTCTATTATAGATTTATTATAAATATAAATTTGTTATATAGGAGGATATAGTGTGTGTGGAGCATTTTTTGACTTCAGGTAAGGGAATCCCCATCTTAATTTCCATTCACTGAGATATGTTCTATATGCACCACCTTGTTTATTTATTATGGTGAATTTACTTCCCACTAATGTATTTGATGATTATTTTCAAAAAATTATTTTTATTTAAAAATACAGAAAATTTTAACTCTTTAATAATGTTTTGATTCAAATATTACCAAATATATTAGTGTAATGTTACTATCTAATTTTTATCCAGACTATTTATGTTTCAATTTAATTTTTTGGAAACTGTATTATATTAATTTTGTAAAACCTAAACACTTTCTTCATCTATGGTTATTTTTAATTTTTCCAAAAATATTTACATTTTCACTATATATGGTACACAAAAGGCTAGAAAAATGTTTTCTTGCAAATCCGATCTCATTTCTCCTTTTTGGATGGGATTATTTATATTACTTGTCCATGTTATTTAGATTATTTTATGAATTTTTTCATATCTAAATGAAATTTTCATATAGGACAATTTGACTACATTTTAATTTCTATATAAAGGATAAATATGACACTTTCTAGATGTTTTTATATGACCCACTTTCAACATTTCACCCAAGAAAGAAAATATGTTTTTAACATTTATGGATCAACCACACTAATCCTCCATCATAAAAATATTCATTATAATGATTACGTTATGAGTTTATATGGTTTTTCAAATAAAATCATATTTAAATTATTTGGAAAATTTTACCTTTTCAAAATAAACCAAAGGAAAAAAGATGTTTTCCCATGTTTTTAAAGTTGTAAATCTATTTATTTTATAAAACAATTTTTTATCTACGTTAAAATATTTTAAAGATTTATATTATTCACCTCTGTTATTATTTTATGTTACCAAAGATTCTATTTCTATGGATTAATTTTAATGATGATGTCATGATGATATTTTTATAAAACCCATTTCACTCCCACCAGTTAATGCTAGGTTAAAACGATGTATGTCATTATGATCTTATGGGAGATTTATGTATGGTTTTCATTATTTGATGGGTGGACATGGAATTATTTATCCTTCAAATGCATTGGTTAAGGATTCATATCTCGTGATATATAATTAAAGGTAATCAGGATTGAACCCAATCCACCACGTGAACCTTTCCCCTATGTTAATGCAAATGAACAGTGAACCTAATCCATTATAGGACTCTATATACTATGTTTATGGGATGGAGAGTGAACCCAATCAACTATAGGGCTCATTCAACTATGTTTATGTGATTGGGTAGTGAACCCAATCCATTATAGGACTCTTTACACTATGCTTATGGGAATAAAGAGTAAACCAAATCCATAATGATACTTTCTCCACTATGATATCCTTGTAAGTGATCCTCAACCAAGGAAATGATTTTCTTTGATTATGCTTATGAAAAAACCTATGCATTATTCTTATGATATAATCTCATGAATAATGATTGATTATTGATGAATCATTACTCTTATGACTCATGTATTTTTATTAACAAATATTTATTCCATGACATCTTATTTATGGTCTATCACTTGTTGGGTATGATTCCATAAGTTGTAATCATGTTCTTGTATCCATATTATTATCTTGTGGTCACTTATAATTATCAATTGATATATCCTATTTTTAACTTTACTAAGAATATGATCTCATAGTTTTTTATTATTTATTTCCCTAGGTCATAGAGAAAGGTTTTAAGTAGGATATGTCTAATAATGGGATTATGCGAGGAGAAATCTATACGATACAATGAGGATCTTTCATGAAATAAGTTAATTTTGTATCAAGACTCCACAAATTCTATACCTTTATGGTTCTTGATAGTATATTATTGTGATATCTATTGAATATTCATAAAAAAATATTTAATATTTATGTATGAAATTATGAATTGATTATAAATGTTATCAACGATAAGTATAATTATTTTTATATATTATGTTCTGAGGAATTAAAGGATAAAATATATAAAAACCGATGATAAAAACAATTTATAGGATAAAATTAAATTATCATAGGTTGATAATAAGGTGTCATAATTTAAGACATATTAAGAGTGATTATCATTACAATATGATATATCACTTTGATAATGTGTGTTTGATAGTCGCAATAATGTTTTTTTCGTCAATTACTGGAACCAATAAAAATTTTATGAAAATTGAATCTTATGACCAAAGTAATGAAAATCCTTATTAGAAACCAAAAAGAATCAATAGTGGTATGAAAATTATTTTTGACATTCTCACCCAACATTCTAATGATATAAATAGTTACATGTGTCAAACTAAATTTCCAAACATCTATATGAAGGAACAAATAGTCATTTAAACATTTTTACAGAAAAAACACCTTCTTTCAGTGGCCCTTCTAATCCACTTATTTTTTATCAACAAATCAATTATATGAAAAAGATATTTTTTATTCTCTAGCTCTTGGACCATAGGGTGTTTGTTTTGGTTGTGTATTATTTAGAAGGTGACAATGATCAATGTTAGTGTTTTATAAAAAATACAATGAAAAAAATGAGAAAATCAAATCCCTAAATTTTTAAGATTTTAAGAAGGTATTTTAAATAATTATTTTCCTTGAACTATTCATACTAAAATGGGGAGGGAATTCATGGAAATTTGTGAAAATAATTATGAAACCATTAGTACATAGGGGTGATTTTTCACAAGACATTAATTATATACGGTATGATTTTTCATCAATCCTAAAATAATAATTGATAAATAATTTAGTGGCTTAAGTCTATGTAACCTAAATTAATTGAATACAAGAGAATTAGATATCCATAATGAAATTTTTTATTTTTCTCTCAAGATAAAATAGGAGAGTGGAGACTCTTATTATCCTCATTGGTTTTGGGACAAGAAGAAAAATATGGTAGTTTAATGAAAATATAATAATAAAACCCATAGAGTAAAGAATCTTAATATCCCTTCATGAATAAACATAGAAGGATACATTGGTGAAATTCTCTTTAGGGAGTAGGGAAAATTTTAATATATAGAAAAGGTGATCGTATAGAAAATGAATTTTGAAGATTCCTGATGAGGTTGATCAATGATGTGATGAAATATAAACCAACTTCACAACCCTCAATCCAATTCTACATGTTTATGGAGTATGAACATTACACTAACCAAATCATAAATCAACAGATTAATGAAAATAGTCGGCATCAACAACCTGGTGATCCAAAGGAAATGGTAAAGCCCTATGTTATCAAAACTACTGAAGTGGGTCATTATAAATAAGTGTGTAATGGTACACATATCATTAACTCTAAAACTAAAAATTTATTTTTTGATTCAGTTTTTACTCACTTTTTTATATCTAAATATTTTTCAAAGGGTATTAAATCACAAAATCAATGAATAGATATTTAATTGTTACTAAAAATTACTAATGGTATAACTATTTCAAATCAGGTTTATAGATCCTATATGATATATGATTATGGAAATGTGATTTGTAAAAATATTTTTATTATCCCAATAATTGAATATGATATAGTTTTGGTCAGGGACTGGCTCAATCTATATAGATCCCATATCAATATTGAGGAAGGGAAGTAAAATTTGAAATTCTTAATCCTCAAATGATCTCCTATAAATGTTAGGATTAACATGAATGTATAGTGTAAATTAATTCATTATATGGGTATTATTGATTATTCATGAGTGGTATTTATCTTAAAGAGTTTCATAGTTTCCCCATTAATCGTTAAGTTGAGTTCACAATAGAACTCATAATAGGTGATCCACCTATTTGAAGTATTCCATATATAATTTAATCAATTGATTTGTAGAAATTAAATAAGAAACTCTAATATAATATAGAAATTGGATTCATATAGCTTAGTTCATTACCATGGGGTGTACTGATTCTTTTTTTTGAAAATATATATGGGTCATTACATCACTAAATTTATTATTGAGAACATAACATGATCACTATAACGAAAAAGTATCCTTTAACCCATATTAATGAATTTTTGACCAATTTCACCAATCTCAATACTTTTCTAGGATTTATATTTGATTTTTATAACATCTGTTAAGGGTAAAAATGGAGGATATACACAATTAAGACCTTCTGTATGAGTTATAGAAATTAATAATTTAGAGTGATTCCATTTATACATACCCATTTCTAATTATAATCATGTATTTGATGAATATATTCTTTATAGATTACCTTTATTAGTTTGGGGTGGTATTTATAATTGGTATTCTCACATATTCCAAGAACAAGGAAGTGTATGATGATCATTTTAGGATTATTTTGATGAACATCAAGAAGGCGAAGATGTATGAAAATTATATAATATGTAAATTATGGATATAGAAAGTTACATGGGTCACGTAATTACAGTGGGGGTGTATCAGTCGATCCTTCAATGTAATAAGATATTAAAAAATGGAAAAGAACAACCAAAGTAACCAAACTTCATAGTTTTCATTTATATTATAGATATTAATGACACATTTCAAGAAACATATCATGATTAAAAAATTTGACAACCATTTTTATATGGAAGGTTTCCAAGTTACTTTGGGTAAATTATTGTTAAGAAATTTTGAAGGAGATAAAGAGAATTCTAGTTAGTAGAAAGACAATTACACTACCCTATAGTAGAGAACATTTTATAATATGTAGTAAAGCATAAATGATGGAACTCAGATGTGTTCTCATGGATAATTACACGGTATTTTCATATGAATAATGACAATTTATGTTTAATGAGAAAAATCACTAGACTCATGATTTTAAGTTATAAGTGGTAATTTTTTGTTTAAAAATATTGGGGAATTGCCTTTATATTGAAAGAACTGATATAAAGTCTCTTTCTTAGCATCCAAAATTCCCAGGATCAAATTCAGACAGGAAAGAATTTCTGGGGGTGCTGTAGTAGCACTGTAGAGGGTACTGTAGTAGCACTGTAAAAGTGACAGAAATTTAGTAGTGGCAGCAATGTAGCGGCGGAGGCACTGTAACAGGGACTATAGTGGCAACAACACTGTAGTAGCCTAGCTAATGTAGCAATACTATTTACTAAGGGGACATTTTGGCCAAATAATGGGCTCTTGGGCCTTGTATTCATACCACTTAGTCATGGGTCTTCGGGATATGTAATGGGTCTCCCTCTACCCAGTTTGAAAGAGGTCCTTGCTTTAAATAATAAATGAGGTTTTAGACACAAAATTTAAAAAAATGTGTGATATCTATATTGATCATAAAGTTTGAATGGAATATTAACACAAAAAGAGTTGAATATATTCTGGAGGATATGATTGGAGTTTCTTAAGAATTTTGACTTATAAATACATTACAACCACTGTAAGGTGAACAAAGTTTCTTGATTTAGATTGATCATGTTATATTTTCCATGATGAGGATTTAAAGAGATATAATATTTATGGATTTATAGAGGATGGACTTTAAAATCGTAAAGAAAGTGGATAAATCATATCTTACTCAAATGAATATTGAACCATATATTCATGTGATGATTAAAGAGGCATAAAATGAATATAGAAAGATATAAAAGAATTTAGGTATTGTTCTAGAGTGAAAAATTGAATGTGATGGAATTATATAATTTTAGAACCATATATATACCTTCCATATAAGAATTAAATAACGATCTATTGGATGAAGCACATATATCACCCTTATCTATCCATCTTAGAATTTCAAAGATATATAGATATATCAAAGATAAATTATGGTGGGACAATATGGAGGTGGATATTGTAGAGTATATATCTTTATTGCTAGTATATCATTATGGTAAGGATAAATAAAATAAGTCTATGTGGATGATGCAACTATTTTCTATGCTGGTATGGAAATGGGAAAACATCGCCATGTGTTTTGTCATAAGAATCCCCAATATTTCTATGAGCCATAATTCCATTTGGGTTACAGTATATTGGCTTATGAAGTTAATATATTTAATTTATATGATGGAATATTTCTTTCCTGGCATACTTTATATAATATAAATTATGTAAGTGGCATGGTTTCATGGAGTACCACACTCAATTATATCTGATCAAGAATTTAGGTTTACTTTTATGTTCTGTAAAGGTATTTAAAGAGTTTTTCATATAGTGCTGAGATTCGACACTGTATATCATCCTCAAATATAAGAGGACCATTATAACCCTAGAATACAAAATGAGAGTTTGAAATATGATTTTCAAATGTTGTTGGGATCAAAACATCCTTTAATTAAAATCCTCATACAAAAATAGATTTTACTTAAGGATTTTTACGGCTCCTAATGAATCCAACTAAGGAAAAAAGTTCATAAATCAAAAAATGATTGGATAAAGATAGAGATCATACGATTTTTTGTCCTAATTAAGTTGAGGAAAAGATAGGAATGATTAGGTCCATTCCACAACACATCTTATTAACTTATTGTTTATAGAAGATTTATGCTGACAATTATTAGTGAGATATTGATCTGGAAGTTGAGGATATGTACTATTAAAAAAATCTTTTTTCTGATGCTTTTACGCCAAGGTGCGCGCGTGTGTCTGTCACGCATGGGAGGATGCGTGGCTCGTTGCCCGGCATTCCGGATTTCCAAAGGCGGGCAACATCTGTTCCTTATTCAAGGACGTCTGATCCTTGATCGAAACCGGGATGATGAGATGTTGGATCTTCCTTCCGTGGATTCCTCCTCAGAGCTCGTCACCTACTCTAGGTATCCCTTATAGATTTAAGATGGGTTCTTGAATCTTGTTCCCAGCGCCATATCTCCATGGACACCAGTTAATTACGCTGCTTTTGTCGAGACGCTCCAAGGGGTCTTGTCGGGGCAGCAACCTTCAGTGAGAAGAATGGGCACGTTGGGGTGTCGTTGGAATGTCTTGACACTGGGGATTGGCATGTCTATCTTCTGTCCCTTATCACAGGGCTTCTCGAGGGCGCGGAAGCCCGAGGCATCCCACATCGAATGTGGGTAATGTGTACCATCTGAAGTTTTCCTCAGCTTCCCATGTTTAACATGGGGTATGTCGCGAGTTTAACATCTTGCGGAGACGGATCGGACTGATCAAAACACTGAGAGTGGATCATATTGAAGGACCTCCTAGGGGGAACACCGATGTTGGGGCCAACACATGGGCGGCTTTCCGGATACTATAGAGTTGAATGGGGTGTCATGATCTCACCAGGATGTGGCGGCCCGGGTAAGGATCAGGATGGGTGATGGAATGATGGGATTGAACCTTGTGGAGGATTCCTACGTATCCCCATGGCAGGGAATCAATGTCCATGTAGTTCGGTTATACGGTGGGACACCTAAAGAGGCGACCTATGAGAATGGACGCACGGATTGGAGCCTGGAAAAGTAAGATCCCTGGGCTAGGGAATGAGCTTCCCAAGGAACGTGGGCTTGAGGGGGGAAGTCAGGATGAGACGTGGGTGTGAGGCATGGGGCTTATGATCTGAGATGGACCAAGAGGGGGAGTATAAATTAACATCATGTAGGATGAGAGCATACCATTTAACATCACGTGGGACGGGGGCATACAGTTTAATGTCATGCAGGACGAGGGCATACAATTTAACATCATGCGGGACGAGATACAGTTTGCCGTCATGCGGGACGAGCACATACAGTTTAACGTCATGCGGGACAAAGAATCTGGTGCTTATGCCCTGAGGTGTCCCTAAGTGGATATGGGGATTATGCTCTGAGGCGGCCCATAGTGGTTGGGGAACCGACATGGAGAGGTCGGAACGATCAGGTGGTGGGATTGAACCTCGTGGAGGCTTCCTACGTACCATGCGTTAGCACGGATCAAAGTCCACATAGTTTGTTGGGATGGGGCTTACACTATGGGGAAGCCCATAAGAGGATTTCATGGCTGATGCACACTCTAATTCCATGTGAGTCATGCTCAGTGTGAGAAACAAGAGGCAGTAGGGACCAAAAGATCACGTCGCAAAAGGTGTGTCCGTGAAAAGCGGAAAGGGGCTTACGCGTTGAGCGGCCCAAAGAGGAAACAGGGGCTTATGCGTGGTGAGCGGCCCTGGGTGTCGGGGCTTACTCCAGGTTGGAGGCCCGTGGTGCGACAAAGCACAATGTGAAAGGGACTCCACTAGCCTTGGCAGGGGGGAAGTACGGAGGTGCATGGGTGAAACCTTCCGTAAGAGAGGCTAGGGGCTTACGCTCTGAGGTAGCCCTTACCCCATGGAGAAACGCCACTCCGACATGGAGGATCTCATTCCATGCAAGGAAGATTCCATTCCTGTGGAGATGAGAGGAATAAAAAATTTCCATTCTGGGGGGACCCTGCGTGCGAAGCATGAGGTCGGACCACAGTTTAACGTCATGTGTTAAGGATGAGGTGCTTAGCAGTTTAACGTCCTGCAGCTTGGACGAGGTGGGTTCGCTCCACACCCCTAGGGATTACATGCAAAATTCCCTCTACCCCTTGTGGGAGGGAAGGCATCGGCAAGGCCTTAATGAAGGGGGGCCGCAGGGCGAACCATTGAGGGGTCCATGTCAGCGTGGATATGCGAAGAAGCAATTGCCGTTAGCATGCCTATGCGGAGAAGCATAAGGCAAAGCAACGCAAAGGGAAACACCGCTCAAGGGACCTTGAGGTTACTTCATATGAGCCTGGAAGGCCGTACGGGAAAACAACGCATGGCGTGCATGCCTAGCAGGAGAGACATCAGGTGCCGGCGCGGAAAGGCAGCCAAGGGGCGTCAAGGTAAAGGGGTCCTGGGTGTTGCGCGCAAAAAGAAGGTTTGCGCATAAAACACCGGGATGGCGCCCAATAGGGATAAAGGATTGCGCGGATAGGTGATTGTGCGCTAGGTATTGCGTTCATAGAAGGGGATTGGCGCAAGGTGCAATGATTGCGTGCAAGGGAAGTACCCGAAAGAGTGGGATAATTCACTTAAGCCAGTGGAGTTGCGTGCAAAGGTGAACCCCGGGGCAAGGTTGCGCGAAAAGGGAATTACCTGGAAGTCATATTGTGCACAGGGGGGGGGGGTCGAATTACACGCACATGGAGCCGTTCTGAATTCCGCAACCCCAAACCGTTTTGGGTCGCCTTCTATTTATAGGCATCGACCGGCGCGGAATCCAGGCATCGAGTGAAATTTTCCGTGACGGGAACCGTCGGCACACAAAGCTTCACCACGTGGAACCGAGGCACACAAAATTGTGCGTACCATTTGCTTGATTACTCGAATCCTAGGGATGCTTTGTGCGCACATCATTATTTCGCACAAGTCCTCTATTATTTCGTGCACCACTTCCCGGGCCTCTGATTCTGAATATGACTTCACTTTGCCATTTCAAAACTTCCTATAGGAGTTACGGACTTTTTTCGGCGTCTACAAATGCCCCCCTCGGAATTGGATCGGCGAGAGGTCACAACGGTCAGATTCTGAGGGAAATGCCGAAACGCCGAAGTAGGGCCACTCCTGGGCGCTTAGCACGTAAACAATCCCCACGGCACGTAAAACGATGGATCGGTGCGTAATTTGCCTTCCCCGTGGCGTGGAACCCTGGAATCACCTATAAAAAGGGGCGCTGGGTCCCAAATCCATACTCCAGCCTTTCCATGCGATAGGCTTATAGATCTCGTGCGTGAAATTGCTCTTGCAGCTACGTGTAAAAACACTATGGCAGCGTGGAATTCCTTCCGAATTTTGGCTCTCCTTGCGTTCCTACTCGGGATATTCCGCGCTTAGCGTGCGGATTGCGCGCCCATATCCCGGATTTCACGCAGCACTCTCCGATTCCGCACACTACATCCCAGTCTCATGCAACTCCTGAAATATTTGAGATGGCGGCAAAGCGAGTTGATGAGGGGAAAGCCACCACTCATAGGACTGAAATGGCGGCGAACGAGGAGGTTTATGGCAGCAAGGTGATTGTTTCAAAAAACCTGACCTTGTTCAATCTGCTGATTTAGCCTAGAAGACGTATCCCCTGTCTGACAACCTCCTACTCTGGAATTTTTTCATTCTAGAGGAGGTGCCCCAACCGGGTTTCTAGGTGGACACACCGCGGTCACGGGTGACCCGGGTGGAAGAGCTTCATCGCTACAACATTACCAACAACGGCTGTCCTGCTAGGGAAACCAGACATATGGATGTATATGTCCTGAACCCGAGGACCAGGACCATTACTGGGGATGAGCCTGTCACAGAGAATTCTCCAGCCCTCTACGTGAGCACATTCTGTCAGAGCATCACAGATGACCCGAAGGGCTGGCTGAAGGATTTGGACATGCGGTCCGGGGGTAAATTCACCAGCGAGTGGGCCTGGGTGTTTTGGGTTCGCGATTCCTGCAACCAGTTCGGGGATGAACTGCGGTATATTGGCCTGTTCGAGGCGGTATGGATGTCGTAGTTCCACTTACACCGTCATCCTGAGCACGGGCCGGAGCTATTCACCCGGTGGTCTCCTGATACCAACACATTCCACCTTCATCATGGAGAAGTTGGCATCAGTCTCTGGGAAATTCATTGCATCGGAGGTATCCCACTAGAGGGCTACCAATACGATGAGTTCGTTCCTCCAAAGAACAACTGGGAAGATAGGTCATGGACACCCATGCTGACGTGGCACCTATTGGAGCTGGCCAAAGAGAGGCTGGGGGTCAAGTACTTCCTAAAGGAAATTTCCTACAAGGGTAGGTTTAGCCAGTTCCTTGAGAAGAATCCGGCCGTCAAGATGTCGGGATAGGGTAAACGGTGCCCAACCACGGCTCAGAGGAGCAGGGATGGGTCATACTGGAGGACCCTGGAGGCAGGGAAATACCAATCATGGGGCTACCGTGTCATTGAGTCCCAGGACCCAAACGTCCGATACGCCGTGTTCCCAGCCGCCTTCCTAAGCAGGTGGCTCCCTCCGGTGCAGGATGTGAGGATGGTCGTCTGTCCAGCAACACTGGTGATGGCGGGCACCATGGTCGCCAACAAACGGTTCAACTTGGTCATCCCCATACTGGCCAAGTTTTATTCCATCCTAGGACGCATCTCACAAGGGGGGTCACCTCAGAGAGTATGTGGCCCCTTCCAGATCTTCCATGGTTGGGTGGCGGCTCACCACGGCGGGTACACTTTCCCGAACGCCATCCATCCTCCGTCCTCCTGTCAATGGCCTGCAATCATCCTTGCTGAACATCGTAGGGGTGGCGCTGATGATGCTCAATGAGGAGGGCGTGAGAATCCACATTGGAAACCACAAAAACATCCACTTTAGCCCGCTCCCCTCCCCGATTGGCCAGATGGTGGACAATGGGTGAGGCTCTCTGGAACATCAGGATTATTTCTAGAGCATTCAAGGTGGGGTGCTCGTGGCTCGGATTGACGGGAAGGTGATATGCGAGCCTTACGTGCCATCCCGATTCCCTAGGCAATTTGGGTGACTCCAGTGAATGTCGAAGAAGGTATTCACGACTGTCTGGTAGGAGAAGAATCCCTGCATTCTGCGCCAGATGTGGTTGATGTTTACCACTTTCGGCTCTGGCGACGCCGTCACTCTTCCTCCCCCCGATGTTGATGCTGGCCTGGCAACTGAGTATGTCGAACATTGGACCATTGCGTACCCTGAGGGGATATTACGCAAGCGATTACGGCAACTCGAGGTTACTCGCGCGGAAACAGGGCAATGGGGGTGAAGGAAAGGTGCTTCTGGAAGGAAGGAACTAGGGTTTCATTAGCCAGTGAGGCCTACGCAGGCCATAACTTCAGCAGCGGCAACATCACACAGCACCGCCGCGACCTCGTTGCCCATAGGGGGGTCACATGAGGCGGCCAGGGAGCTTCCCGGGAAGCAGATAAGATACCTGCTCGAACCTTTCCAAGATGCAATCCTCCCAACACTGTGGTCGGCCTGGATGACCCTGCAGTAATCGCTGAGTGTTGAAGCCATCTTGCTGAAGATAATGCAAAACGGGATCCACCTGCCAGAGGTCGGGCTCGTTCGAGTTACCGACTGGGTAAATTTCCATCGGCGGCTTACTTATCTGATGGCCATGGACACATACGCGTTCGAAAGGGGTCGGTGTGTGGAGCCACCTTTCCTAGTGAAAGTAATGATCGACCGGGAGCATGATCTGGAATTGATGCCACCAGGAGAAGGCGACAGTGTCGAGGAGTCGGATGGGGAGGAGGAGACCGGAGAAGAAGAAGGCGATGGATAAGATGAAGAAGAAGGAGAACCCGATGGTGAGGGGTCATAGGGGGCGACCTACCAAGGGAGTCTCTGAGAGAGCGGCGAGATTGTCGGCTCTGATCTCAACATAACCGACATACTCAAGGTTTGTCTCTATCCTCATTAATTTTCCTTCTTCATCCATTCTCCTTTCCAATTTCCAAACCATCTCTCTACCTCAATCAGGAGTAGTTGAGTGTTGGATGGGAGTCCCCACTAGAGGAGGGAAGAGAGGAACTGGTGGACATGATGGGGATCTGACACCCATCATTGAATTAACAAGCATAGAGGGGTCTCCCATCATGGCGGCTCCTGCTGCGACCGGAACACTAGAGACCGATGTTCTAGACTCCTGTAAGTCTCATGCTTCACTACTGGCTCTTGTTATCAAAATATCACAACTAATAAGCGTACGCCTTGCGCAGTGATCTCAACATTGGAGGCTCGTCAGGCTGCGGAGCCCGGGATGTCCGTGAGTGGACCAGTGGCAGACATACCACCGCATTCAGAACATGCTCCCTACAATGAGTCGACCCTGGAAATTGGTGATCAGGGGGAAGAGGACACCAGTAGTGTTGTTCTTGAGGCGAGGCCTAAAGCTAACGGAGGCATCGTCGCTACTGGGGCAAGAGAGGAAGGTTGCCCGGACGCCGAGGATCCTATTCCTCACGAAGACATCCCTGAGGCAGATCCTGCGGCCGATCTGCTGGCTACCTTCCCTACGTACCGACCCGCTGACCTAGAGGAGGTAGATGAATCAGACTAAGAGGATTCTGAGAGAGCCGGATGACACGACGCAAAGGGTGGAATTGTATCTAGCACTTTCTCAGACAGCCCCATTCAGATTGGTTGAGGTGGATGGGATCACTCCAGACATGGCTACGCTTCCTGTGCGCTAGAGGGGATGACGTTCAGTGCCTTCATCTGACGGTCCGTGATTACATGTCCTAGAAGATATGTGAGGGCAGTCGGCACACCGGCGTTTCCCAGTGTTGGGAATGATCGGTGAGTGCCCGAGCATTGCTGAGGGTGGAGTAGGAGGTCCGACACCTCGAAGGGTAGGAGAAAGATAAGGAGGCCTTCATTGCAACATGCTCTGAGATTGTGGAGAAACTGATGTCCCAACTGGTTGACGTGCATGAACAACTGATGGAGGCGAGTCACCCAATGATCGTACTTCAAACTGAGTGGGCGCAGACACAAGCTAGTATTGGCGAGCTGCGCTCTGCAGCGGCTGATGAGGAGAGAGTCTTCGAGGAGTGAGAAGCGGTCCTGGAGGCTACCAGCGAAAGGGTAGCAGCACTAGAAAGGTCGATCCAGCACGCTGATCCTTAAGGGATTTGTTTTGGCCTTCTCATGAACCTCTTGCTTGTACTGCTCATCATCTCAATCCAATACATGGCCAAATGTATTCATCTATACCCTTGGTTTAATATGCTCAACCATAATTCTGAAATGAATAACAAATCACCCCTACGCTCTTGTGGGTCGCACCCAACGCGAGAAGCAATGGATACTCATGATATCATTTCTTCCAACTGTGGGGAATTGACCAAGCCTCAGGCATACGAAATTGGGCCTTGATTTCTTAGGATAAGACCTCAGGACGATTGATATATCACCTTCTCAATGTGCTCTGACACACGAGCGGGGCATTGCTGGGGGCATTGAAATCCATCCGAACATGGGGAGATGAAAAGAAAAGGTGACTCACGCTACCCGAATTCAGAACACTGTGGGGCGTGATGATGGAGGATAACTGTTAACCGTGATGGAAACACAACATCCATATCGTGTTGGCATGGAGTGGGGACAATAAATGAGGGATGAATGCTGACCATGTTCGCAACACGGGGCCTAACTCAAATATCATCGGTCAGTTTCCCAGAATGTTGGCCCATGACAGCAGGCGGACTATAGGTCTATCATCCATATTTCTACAATAGGCAGACCAAAGGTCTATCATCCATATTGTGGTAGCAGGCGGACTAATGTCTATCATCCATACTGTTAGGGGGTCTCGTCAAACATGACCAGTCCTCTGGAACGTTGGCCCATGATAGTAGGTGGACCGTAGGTCGATCATCAATATTGTTAGGGGGTCTCGTAAGACATGAAAGAGAATGAGGATCCAAATAAAGGGGCACACAAAGCGTGGAAGGTGGAGTCGTGGTTTGTTCGAACAGAGTCCAACACTCCTAAAATTGCGCCACTATGGCGGAGGCGCATTAGGCGGACGTACCAACCAGATCACGAGTCATACCAATTTTCAGGCAGGACCTCTATGGTGAGAGAACTGCCGCTTCCCATTATTAATATTGGGCATCCCGAACTTATTCATGGTATATTTCACGATTACACCACTTCCCATGAAGTCAGGCCGAGGGGCCGAAAATAAGGAGGGACGGGGTTTGGTAATCCTTGGGGCTGGACCCAAGAAGAAATGTCAGGGTATTCCTATATATCTCATTATGATGAGATTCAAGCCACAAGTAGTTCTAGAAGCATAGTTTAATGTCATTTTGGATGAAATACAGTTTAACGTCATGTGGGATGGGGGAAAAATCTCATCTAGGGATAGGTACAGCACGGCCAGTAACCTGATGTGAATGAGGACATAATCCCTCACCACACCGTACAATCCCACAAGAGAGACCGAGTCATGGAAATCCAAGCAAAGGATATTAGTTTTAGGTCTTAGAACTCGGACCAAGGGAGAAGGGGAATGGGAGACACACGGTAAAGCGGTTGCAAAACCCAACGTGAATGGGGAAAATCCCTGCTTACTATGTGCTCCTGGGGACGCGTTTAGGCCGAGAGACCGAACACGAAAAGTTAGGCTGGGCTTGCGGGGAAGTTCCCAGGCGCTCCTACGTATCTCATAAGGATGAGAATCAAACCATACGTAGTTATTGAAAGGCAGCATGGCGCGATATAGCACCTACACAAAGGACTAAGGAGTCGTGCGAGTCTAGCCCTCACACTAAAAGAAGTGGCATTTGATATATCTTGTTTGTTCATGAAGGTAAATGGTTTTTCATTTGTGGGGCAACTGGCCTAGGCTAGAAATTCCTGGCGTCTCCACAATAATCAATCCATAAAAGGCATTGAAAATTGGCATGGTAATCGACCAATACCTAGCGTGATGTCCAACATGGGGAGTTCATCACAATGCGGTGCCATTTTTCGTCGTGCGGCCAGGACGATATCATCACAGTTTAAGGTCTCATGGTAGTACCAACATCACAGTTTAAGGTCATCAGGCTTGGACCAACAAAACAGTTTAAGGTCCTAAGGCTTGGACCAATAGCACAGTTTAAGGTCATATGGTTTGGACCAACAACACAGTTTAAGGTCGTAAGGCTTGGACCAACAGTACAGTTTAAGGTCCTAAGGCTTGGACCAACAACACAGTTTAAGGTCATATGGTTTGGACCAACATCACAGTTTAAGGTCATAAGGCTTGGACCAACAAGAACACGCACGATGCGATAAAGCATACCTGATGCGAGTGAGGGCATAATCCCATACCATCATCACACGCGGTTCTGAGAGAGGAGCCTTGGGCCAAAGGGGCCAACGAGGGTTCAACAATTAGGGGGTAGGATATTCTAGCTCCCAGCTATGCTGGGCTTGAAACGCAATGTCTAGGAGACTCCTCGTTCCCCATGGGGATGAGGGTCAAGTTGCACCCAACCTGTAAAGAAGAAACCCAAGCACATACTCTAGCGCTCAGATCGCGGGAGCCCCGAGAGACACCGTTACGCAGCTCAGTCTGTCTGATGCGTGGGGGTGTACTGAGGGTTAATACAAGGAGTGTCGATATTACACCTTGAAACAGTGTGGCGAAACACAATGTGAATCAGGTAACCGACATTCAAGGCCCGAGGAAGCCGATGTGACGATTGAGGATTACTGCTGACCACGTTCACAACATAGCATCCTGTCGCGTTATCCTAGGAGTAGGGGAAAACAAATGAGAACAAACCGCTAACCACATTCGCAACATGGGATTTGTATCAATTTTTTTCCCAAAACCCTTGGGTCATTGGCCCGTTATGGTAGGATATCCCTTAGGCGTTGTATCTTGGCCGTTCTTGGGCGTCCCTCAGGGTGTGAAGGATGGTGGGGCCTAAATGAAGGGGAACACGAAGCTTGACAAGTGGATGAAAACTTGTCTATGTCGAATCTGACACTCCAGGTCCTAGACCAGAGTACTCTGAACACATTAGAAGACCACAAGAGAGGGTCGAAGGGCTCAGTCAGAGAGTGGAAAAAATATGGCAGATTCCTGAGGGAAGGGCATTCCAAAATATAGAGGCAACCGGGAGATCGTGGGATCTCCTATGAGACGAGGCTGGACCTGAAATCTAAGTGTTCATGAGGTCCTACGTATCCCATAAAGATGGGAATCAAGCCACACATAGTTCTAGAGACATATTTTAACGTCATGTTGGATGAAATAAGGATCTTAGTTTTAGGTCTTAGAACTCGGACCAAGGTGTTGTTTAAGGTCGTGCGGGACCATACAGTTTAAGGTCATGCAGGACCACAGGAGGAGAGAGAACTAGGGCTAGGCCCAAGACGAAATGTACAGACGTTCCTACATATCTCATTAGGATGAGAATAAATCCACACGTAGTTCTAGAAGCACAGTTTAACGTCATGTTTGACAAAATACAGATCTTAGTTTTAGGTCTTAGAACTCGGACCAAGGAGGCCAGATGTAGGGAAAAGTGTAGTTTAAGGTCATGCTCGACCAGGTGCAGTTTATGGTCATGTGGCACCGCAGAAGGATCTAAGTTTTAGGTCTTGGAACTCGGACCCTGGTGCAGTTTAAGGTCGTGCTGGACTGGGTGTAGTTTAAGGTCATGCGGGACCGTACAGTTTAAGGTCATGCAGGACCACAGGAGGATTAGGCAAAGTACTTTTGAGGAACCTGGCGTTGGTGGGAGGAGTTACATGCTCACCATCCATAGTCACTAGAGAATATGCGCCATTGGGATAGAACTTATGGAAAATAAAAGGTCCCTCCCATTTGGGCTCCAACTTGGGTGGTTTCCTACCGGGAATCATTGGCGCTCTGAGATCCAAGACTAGGTCACCTTGCAGGAAGAAGCAGAGGTGAACCTTCTTATTGAAAGCTCGAGCCATCCTAATCTGATGCCTTTCCAGGTTATGTAAAGCGCGAATCATACTTTCATACAGCACTTCCAAATCGGCTAGATGGATTTCGGCAACTCTATCTGGTTCTTGCTGGTCATAGACCGCCGTGCGTAATGAGGGAAACTAGATCATGATGGGCAGGATGGCCTCAGCTCCGTATACCAGGGATTACAGAGTCACCTGGGTGGAGTTATGAGTCGTCGTTCTATAAGCCCAGAGGGCGTTGGGGAGCGTGTTCAGCCAACTTTTCTTGTTCTGACCAACCATCTTTTGCAGAATGTTAGAGAGGGTTTTGTTAAATGCCTCAATCTATCCATTCACCTACGCATGGTAGTGGGAGGTGTGGTTAGAGTGAATGGTGTACTTAGCAAACAATTTCTTCATCTCGGCTGCTCAGAAGTTGGTTCCATTATCCGTGAGGATATCATGAGGTACTCTAAACCGATAGATGATATTGGAGCTCACGAAGTCAGTGATAGAACCGGCCTTGACTTCCCTGAGCGGGAATGCCTCTTCCCACTTTGAGAAGAAATCTGTAGCGGTTAAGATGAATCGTCACTGGAGGGTCGTCGCCGGAGGGTAAGGCCCTACGATATCCAACCCCCAGACTGCAAAGTTCCAAGAATACTTGGTAATATGGAGAGGCTCCGGTGGCCGATGTAAAATGTTAGCATGAACATGGCACCCATGACACCTCTTGGCATACTCGATGCAGTCGTAGATCATGGAGGGACAGAAGTATCCCAGCCTCTGAATCTAGTGGGACAACTTCGACCCGTCCTGGTGGGCGCCACAGGAACCAGCTTGCACTTCTTGCATGACCTATGGGATCTCGACTCCTTGAAAGCAACGGAGGAGAACACCATAACATCTATGCCTGTAAAGGAGCTTCTCAAGGCTTCGACCACTTTGAAGGGTGAACTGCGGCGCACGACGTCAGATTCCTTCTCGCTCGGCTCAGTCTGACGGAATATTTCCATGCTGGAGATATCCAACCAAGGGCATTCTCTAGTCAGTAATTGTCTCGATTACCACACCTGAACCCCCGAGGATTCTCACGCAGGGGCACCAGCGGTGAGATGGTTCACTCACGGGCCACGATTGCCCTCCAGAATAATAGGAGAAATGACTCTCTGGTGCGCCACGTGGATGATTAGGTCATCTTGTTCGGGCTCCACAAGTGATGCGGCCATGCTGGCCAAAGAATCTGCTCGACTGTTCTATGACTGGGGAATGTGAACGACCTCTGGTCAAGAGGGGAACATTTCCATTAGACGGAGGGTGCACTGTAGAAATGGCACGACTTCTGGATTTCTAACAGCATAGTCACCATTGACCTACTTGATGAGTATCTCGGAGTCCCCTTTTACATATAGATTGGGTACGTCAATCTCGAGAGACAACTTGATGCCAGTAATGAGGGCATGATACTCTGCCTCATTGTTAGTGCAGCCTTCTGACAACTGGAATGAATACGGCAGAACGGCTTGCTCCGGGTTGATGAAGACGATACCTAGGCCCACACTGTTAAGCCTAGGATTGTTGAGACTTCTACCGGTGGCGCTCCAGGAGACACTGTCAAAGTGCATCTTCCAGCATGAGATAGCGTGATTGACTGAGAGGATTGCCTCATCAGGAAAGACTAGATCTAGTGGCAGGTCCGCAGAGGTTGGGTGGGCAGCTAAGAATTCTGCCAACGCCTGTCCTTTGAAGGCCTTAGGAGGTACGAACCTGATGTCGAACTGCTAGAGGATCACCGCCCAGCGTGCCAATTGGCTGGTCAACATAGGTCGGTTCAGGATGTATTTCAACGGGTCTACCTGAGAGACCAGCTGTACCTTATGGTGCTGCAAGTAGTGCCGCAATTTCTGTATGGAAAATATGAGATTCAAGTAGTTATTCTAGATGGGAGAATATGTAATTTACGCATCGAGGAGCATGTGGCTGAGGTAGTAGAGGATATTCTCTATTCCCTCGTTGTTCTTCTGGGTGAGAAGTGCACTGAGGCATCGCTCTAGGGCGGTCACGTAAAGGACCAGCAGCTTTCTGAAAACGGGTGGCATCAAGACCGGAGGTTGAAGTAGATACTTCTTGATTTCTTCAAAAGAGATCTGACACTCTTCATCCCATTCATAGGTGGCGCCTTTCTTCATGAGCTGAGAAAAGGGCTTACACTTTCCGGCCAGATTCGCAATGAATCGGCGTATATAGGCTAAGTGGCCTTGAAGACCTCTCATCTCCTGAATATTATTTGGGGGAGGCATCTTATTGATGGACTTGATCATCTCTAGGTCGATCTCGATGCCTTGATACCTAACAATGAATCCAAGAAACGTTCCGGAGGTGACCCCAAAGGCACACTTCAACAGGTTCATCTTCAAGTAGCGAGAACGGAGGAAGCCAAACACTTTATCAAGGTTTTTGAGATGGTCATGGTGATGATGATATTTAACCACCAGATCATTCGCGTAATACTCCACTAGCGTCCCGAGAATCGGCTTGAATATTTAGTGCATGGCCCATTGATAGGTGGAACCTGCATTCTTTAGGCCGAAGGGCGTAACCTGGTAGCAGAAAGTACCCTAGGGTGCCCTGAAGGCAGTGAACTATTCATCCTCGGGGGCCATCCGTATTTGGTTTTACCCGAAGTACCCATCCATTAAAGAGAGGGCTTGGAACCCGGTAATGGCATCAATCAACAAATCTGTCTTGGGAAGGGAAAAATCATCCTTCGGACAGTGGCGATTGAGATCGCAGAAGTCGATACAGACCCTGATCTGCCCGTTCTTCTTCCTGACTGGAAAAATATTGGATAGCCACCTAGGTTACATGACTTCCTTGATGAAGTTGGCCTTGATGATCTTATCAACTTCGGCCTTAACCATGGCACCGTGAGAGGGGTGCATCTTTCTGGGAGCCTGCTTGAACCCGCGATGGTTTTCTGGAAAGCAAAGGTGGTGGATGACTACATTGGGATCTAGTCCTGGTATCTCATCATAACTCCAGGCAAAAACATCATGGTGCTGTCTGAGGAAGTCTAAATACCGTTGCCATTCCTTATGGGGCATAGCGGCGCTGACCAATGTGGGTCATAGGTCCACCTTGCTACTGAGGTTCACCTGCACTAACTCATCAACCGTGGTAGGGACGCCCTCCTCAAAGGAAAGAGGAGCATCTTTCATGTCCTCCTCTCTGCATGTGGAGGGATCATCCATGGGGGGAGACGTTTCGGGGCTGCCAGACCCTGATGGGAAGCTGGTGCCAGCTTGGGTGGCAGAGGTCATCACGTCAGGGGACCCATGCACTGCGGAGACCATGGAAACAAAGGCGGTTGATCCAATCCCATATGGCCTTCGGCCCAATGGGCCACACTTTATGACATCAAAGTAGTAGTGGTGCATTGGTTTGAGTGAATCGATTTCGGCCTGACGAAGCAGACACGTATGGCGTACTGCCATTGCCATGAGCCCAATGTCCCGATATCGTACAAGGGTAGGGGGCTCGGGGATCACCTGATCCTGGTGGTTGTAATATTATGAAGTGATTTTTCCACCATCGCTTGGAACTGGAAATATTCCTTCCTCTGGTACCTAAAACAATAAATCACTGCCCCATGTCGGGGGACGTGGCCTCCAACCGATAAATTGTGAAGACATATGCGTCGTCCAAACTTGCCCAGGGATCACTCGCGATAATGGCGGGCTCGACCTCACCTGCTAGGATCTGCATGTCCTTGCTCTTGTAACAGTCAGAGTCCAGATAACGGGCTTCACAAGAGGCAAAAGGAGACGCATCTCCTTGGAGCACGCCCACTCGACCCTTAAAGGAGTATTTGAGGCACTGGTGATACGATGAGGGGACCACTACGTGAAGGTGGAGCCACAACCTGCCCATCAACGCATTGTAGGTGGTGTCCTGAGAGACAACCATGAATTCAGTATTGGCAATTAGGGTGCCGAACTGGGTCTTCAGATGAATCTTGCCAAGTAGAGTTTTCTCAGTCCTATCAAACCCATGGATCCTGAGGTCAGAGGGAGTTAAATAATCCTCAGACAACCCCAGTTTTCACAGTGTCCGAGATGGGATTAGGTTAATCCCAGAACCTGTGTCAACAAGGCAACGGCGGACTTCCATGCCATTGAACTAGCCGGTGATGTACAGTGGGCGAATGTGCCCCTGTATGGGAAGGTATTCATCTTCACCGGAAAATGAGATAACTGGCTGACATTCAGCGTCCTCAATCGCCTCGGTGTGGAAGGCTTCTTCAGCCGCCACCTCCGTCTCAAAATGGTGGGGGATCTTTAGAGCCTCGGCAAGCACCTCGCGCATTTCAGACAACAGATGAAGGGACTCAAGGGTAGAAAGCCTTGCCGGAATGCCGTCCAGGTGCTTTAGAACATCATACGTTTGAGCCAAATGCGAGCTTCTGCCTACAGGAGGCCGCTCTGTGATTGGAGGCATGACGGGCCCTGCCAGCGGGACCCGTGACTGACTGGTACTAGGCACGTCTCACTGTTCACTAGTCGAATCCTGGGAGGTGGCTGCCGCATTAGGACCGAAAGGCTGTAGTCGGCCGGTGGTAGGGCAGGGCTGGTTGCGACACAGACGAGGTAGTCCCACCCGATCCAGCAACACAAACGGTGGTGGAGGCGAACCTGTCGACACCGGGTGAGGGGGACACATGTGATGGTCTTTGTATTAGGCCTACTTCCTGGTCTCAGTAGTGTGCACAACCTGACTGGAGGCGACGACTGCCGTGCCCCGGCGATTCAGGTAGCCATGGCTCTGCCGACGTTGGCGACGACTGGGGACATTGGGGAGGTCCACCTAGAGTTCCTCATCGTTCGGAGTCAAAAAAGGATTTACCGACTCTACGTTTGTAACCTAAGCGTACCCCAGGCTTTCAATCGAGGAGTCATCCACTACCGTACGGAGTCTCGGAGGGATCCCCATCTCTAGGGGCATAAAATTTCCAAGCGTGCGGGAAGGTGATGGAACTGGTAGGGTGCGTTCTTCTCTTCTTGCACCGCCGCTTGCTCTTCTGGGAAGAGGTAGGCTGGGACGACGATACCAAAGCGGCGCTCGCAGATTCTAAGGGCTCTGACTGACTCAGGAGGGCACGGATGATGCCATGGGCATGGGAGACCATCTTGCGGGCCATCCAGTCATTATAATTATGGGACCCATTGTCGGAAACCTATTCCCACTCATCCTCGTTGTCACTGCTGCCATCTGATCTGACAAAGACACATGCCACCAGCGTCGGGGCCGGGCCCGACCTGACTATGCTGTTTTCAATCTGGTACTGGAGCCAGTCCTTGAACAGAAGCATCACTGGATGGTGTGCCCCCAGATCCAGTGATAAGGGTAGTAGTTAGGGTGATCAGTGAGACGCACCTCTTCTGGCTTCCGGCACTCAGGCAGCCGCACGATCCTCTACTCTAAGGTGCTACGGAAATAACCGGGGACCTGGGCCTTATCAAATGAGTAAATCTGATTCCTTCTGTCTGGAAAGGGGGATCTTGGAGGCTGACCATGGCTAGGGGCCGGAGAAGCATGCCGAGGAGGCAGATCCTGAATATCTCGCCTGGGTGGTGGCGGCGTGTTACGCGGAGGTGCGTGTCGATTTTGAGGCGGTCACTGCTGGGCTGGAGGCTGTGACATGGGGGTGGACCCCTATGGGGCTGCTGAGCTGGAATTACTAGTAGAAACTCTAGCTATCTGGGGGCCTCTATCTTGGCTACACAAGAGCGGGCTCGGCGGCGGCTCTCCTTGCAGGGATTACAGGAGGCAGCATGCGTGCCTAACTGGCCTATTACAGGGCTTCTTCGAGGTGACGAGCCTTGTCCGAGAAGTCTCGAAACCCTTCGGGGTAATTCTGAGTGATCAGAGAAGGAACCAGCTCTACCTTGACGTTCCCTACACACATTGTCAGTTATTTCTTCTGAGTTAGTGTCATGTCAAGGGAGTACGTGAGCCCCTTCCACCGGGCGACAAAGTCCGCGACTCACTCATCGGGCCTTTGTTTGCACCTGAAGAGGTATGAAATGTTCGTCTTCCAAGTTGTGGAACTGAACTGGTATAGGAATTTCCGGAGAAGGTCCTCCCAGCTAGTCAGAAATCCAACAGGGAGCTGGCTGTACCAGACGAAGGCTGGTCCTTCCAGTGTCTGAACGAAGCAACGGAGCTTGGCTGCCTCCTACTGCGCTGGAGTACCTAACATAGGCCCGAACCTTGAGTTGAAGTGGGCCAGGTGTTGTGTCGGGTCTCCGGTCCTGTTAAAGGTGGAGAATGTGGGGTTCCTAAACCCCGATGGGGCCAGCATATCATCCACCCATGCTGGGTATGGCTTGTCGTTCGGTGGGATTGCCACCTGCCGAGTTTCAAGGGCCTCCCAGTGGGCGATGCATACTTCCATCAGATCGTTCGGATGAGGATTCCTGTCCAGATGGGGATCTCTAACCAAAAGCGCATTTTCGGACTCTTCAATCCGGTAGTCAAGCTCAGCAGCTCGCGGGGCAGCTGGCGGAGCGACTCTCGGGGTAGTGGGAGGAAACCGAGCAGGGTCCCCTAGGTGATCCTGCCGCTCGGGAGGGTTCGACGAGACGTATCGCGCCCTCTGGCCATGGGCTCCGGCCTCTCCACTGTCAGTGAATGCAACATGGTTGAGGTTTCCCGGGGGAATCTCGTCAAGGGGTAGGTTCTCTTGCCCCTGCTGTCCTGGCCTAGGATTAGCGTAGTCAGGCCGCCGCTCTGCAATGCGTTTGACCAAGAGCTCATCAACCCGCCTCTTTTTCTCAGCAAGCTGTTGGCATAGAGTGGCCTTCTCGGAGTCTTCCTCTACCTTCTGCACCAAGGTAGATGGGTCGGCGAGCTTGATAGCCCAGGCATGCTCTTTACCCTTGCTGATGTTTCGTCTCAGTGTTAATGCCTCAGTGAGTGTGGGGAGACCTAGGAGGATCCTCTGGTGGCAAGTAATCCTACCAGATGGGTCCAGCAGAGGGTTTTCCTTAGGGGTTGAGTCCTCATCGAGGAGATCCACACTGTTTCCCTCATCTAAATGGTCTTCCATGTTGACCTCCACTCCCTTTGGCGACATTCCCTAAGGATCGCCCGATGAATCGGTCTGTCGGCAGATCACACAGAAAAGAAGGGCGGCGTACTGCCCCCATCCGCAGATGTGTGCGTGGGGGGTGACTTCCTCGATAACCTTGTGGAGTACTTGAAAACTCTGGACGCATTGTTGCTGGAGGGCCCTGCGGTGGCCAAGTGACTCAGGGTGCCGAACCGCAGGGAGCGCTGCAAGGTCGACCCGACGACACTTCTCACTGATATCCTCGAGAGGTGCTTGAATCCCGGGATAAGGCACTTACTGATGGAGAAGACGGTAGTGAGTCACCCAAAGAGTCTGGTGAAAAAATTCAAACTCTTTTGGGGTGAGAAACTCTGGCATATCAAAATCTAATCTTGTGACTGGCCAAAACTTCTCGGGGAAGTGACCCGCTGCGAGGATGGTCCAGAAGCTCGATGACTCCAGTTCGGAGTCTGGACCTTGCTTCCCCTGCTCATCAACCAAGAATGGTCGTGGAGCTAGAAATAGTGCCGAGGTAGGTCGCCGGGCCGGTGGGTTGGCTGGCGGGGAATATGGCGAACTGGCCGATTGGCCGCTGATCCCTGAGTCGTCCTCCAAGGGTTTCAGTACCCTGGCTGCCACGTCGTGATAGGATGGGCCAGCGAATGGGCCTCCTGTCACAGTGTCGGTGCTCGCCGAGGGTGTGTCACCTTACGACTGTTCCGTCGGTCCCCAGAAAAGTTCCCCACCCTCCCTGACTGAGGTGGAAGGTGCTTCTGGGGAGGCCAGTGATAACATCGGGTTTGACCCCTGGGGGTATGCCAAGTCCTTGTCCTCCTGGATATACCTTCGGAGGGAGGAGTGAATCATATGGATCTCGCATTCCTGGAGTAAGATACTGAGGCACTGCATCCCCATCCCTTCCCTCGACTCAAAGTGTTTGGGGGAAGGTTCCACCGTCGAGTCGTATTCCGCCTCAGAGTACGAGAAATGGACCGGTCTAATTTCCGTCCGGACTCCACTGACATTCCTCCTACGACGATGACTCCCCGCCTTCCTGCCCCTGGGTGGCTCCTTAGGGTAAGGATGATTACCGTCAATGAGTCCCCTGGCCGCAATAGTGCTGGGGCAGAGGGGTCTAAAGGCTGAGGTGTGGGAAGCACTGGGACAGATGTCGAAAGGGACATGGGGAGGACCTCCATGTGAGTGAGTTACTGGATACACAACGGCTCCATACTCGCGGCCAGCGGTAGGGGGAGTGACCTCATACCCAGTGTAGTGGGCGCTGGAAAGAGTCATACCAGGAGAGTATCTATTGCAAAGAAGACTTCGGCTTTCCAGATCAGTGGCACGGAATGAGCCTTCATGGTGGGTGGAACTACAGCAGATTGGTCCGCGGTGGCCATTGCCAGTGCCCGCGACCGGGAGAGTCGACCCAGCCTACCTGTAGGGTGGTCGGGGCCTTGATCCCAGTCGGGCATGTGACTGCCCCTGATCAACATGTGTGGGGGTCTGGTAGTAGGAGTCATCAGTGGCTCAGGCCACAACGGTTGCTGACATTGGTGCCCCAGGATGGGAATTCTCTTCCGCTCGCGCCCGACGCTGGCGTCGGGTTAGATGGGTTGGAGCCGGTGGTGTGGGTAGAAAGATTGCTTGGTCCTCGACCCAGGGAGTTGGGCGATGACGTCGTCATAGCCTGGTGTGGGTTCTTGCCGTTAATCCCTGGGACGGGTCTCCGATCGGGCAGACCCGGACATCCCCCACCTCAATGGCGTAGGGGACGGATGTGTCAAGGCGCTCCGGGGATAGGCTCCCGATGTGGTTGAACGTCGGAGTGGGGAGCATCGGCTCCTTGTGCGGGCCTCGGGGCCGACGACGATAGTGAGGCACAACCGCCTCTAGATCCAACCGGGCCATGCCCCTGGTGGGGATGATCCCTTCCTCATCGTACCTACGAACCAGGTCGTCGATCACCCTTCGCTGGACAATTTCTGATGGGGAGAGGGGGTGAGAGCGCACAACAGTCGTGGAAATCGGAGACAGAGTGACTGTGGAAAAGGTGAGACCGTGCGGGGTAGCTGCGTCGGTACTGCCCCTACCCCTGTGCCAGTGGGCAGGTGGCGATCGAGCTCCAGATGTAGTGATCTGATTCCTGGAAGTAGGGAGATGAACCCATTAATACTAAGAGGAAAAGAAATCTATAACCAAGATCCCATCGTAATTCCGTCTTCCGTGGTCAGTGAGAGGGATCTATGCTGACGACGCCATAGAACGGAGTTCTCAACATCTTGAGTGCCTCAAACCCTGGTGGGTTTCACGTCCCGGTGATAGGTACCAGGACCTGGTGACATGCTAATATTCCGACACCCTGAACGCTACCCATCTCCGTATTGAGGAGAAGAGCTTCATGTCGGGTTCACCATTTTATGTTTCTGATGCTTTTTCTCTGGGGTGCGCGCGCATGTCTGTCACGCATGGGAGGACGCATGGCTTGTTTCCCCGCATTCCCACTTTCCAAAGGCGGGTGACATCCATTCCTTATTCATGGACGTTTTCTCCTTAATCGAAACAGGGATGATGGGATGTTGGTTCTTCCTTCCACGGATTCCTCCTCAGAGCTCGTCATCTAGTCCGGGTCTCCCTTATAGATTTATGACGGGTTCTTGAAGCTCGTTCTTGGCGCCATATCTGCATGGACGCCAGTTAATTACACTGCTTCTGTCAAGATGCTCCAAGGGGTCTTGTCGGGGCAGCAACCTTTGGTGAGGAGAATGGTCACGTTGGGGTGTCATTGGCATGTCTTGACGCTGAGGATTGGCATGTATGTCTTCTGTCCCTTATCACAGGGCTTCTCGAGGGTGCGGAATCCCGAGGCATCTCACATCAAACATAGGGAATGTGTACCATCTGAGGTTTTCCTCAGCTTCCCATGTTTAACCCGGGGTATTCTGCGAGTTTAACGTCTTGCGAAGACTGATCAGACTGATCAAAACACTGAGAGTGGATCAGATTGAAGGACCCCTTGTGGGGAACACCGATGTCGGGGCCAGCACGTGGGAAACTTCCCGGATACTATGGAGTGGAATGGGGTGGCATGATCTCACCGGGATGTGGAAGCCTGGGTAAGGATCAGGATGGGTGACAAAATGACGGGCTTGAACCTCGTGGAGGCTTCTTACATATCCCCATGGCAGGGAATCAAAGTCCGCGTAGTTCGGTGATATAGTGGGACACCTGAAGAGGCGAACTGTGATAATAGACGCATGGATTGGAGCCTGGAGGATGTAAGATCTTCGGGCTAGGGAATGAGCTTCCCAAGGCACATGGGCTTGAGGGGGAAGTCAGGATGAGAAGTGGGTTTGAGGCATAGGGCTTATACTCTGAGATGGCCCAGGAGGGGTAATACAGTTTAACGTCATGCAGGATGAGGGCATACAGTTTAACGTCATGCGGGACGAGGGCATACAGTTTAACGTCATGCGGGACGAGGGCATAAAGTTTAACGTCATGTGGGATGAGATACAGTTTAACGTCTTGCGGGACGAGGGAATACAGTTTAATGTCATGATGGACGATGAATCTGGGGCTTACGCTCTGAGGCGACCCTGAGTGGATATGGGGCCTACGCTCTGAGGCGGCCCATGGGGGTTGGGGAACCGATGTGGAGAGGTCAGAACGACCGGGTGGTAGGCTTGATCCTCGGGGAGGCTTCCTACATACCATGCGTTAGCACGGATCAAAGTCCACGTAATTATTTGGGATTGGGATTATGCTATGGTGTGGACCATAAGAGGATGTCATGGTCGATGCACACTCTAATCCCATGTGAGTCATGCTCAGTGTGAGAAACAAGAGACAGCCGGGACCAGACGATCACATCACAAAAGGTGCGTTTGTGAGAAGCGGAAAGGGGCTTACGCGTTGAGCAGCCCAAAGAGGAAACAGGGGCTTATGCGTGGTTAGCGGCCCTGGGTGATGAGGCTTACTCCAGGGTGGAGGCCCATGGTGTGACAAAGCACAGTGGGAAAGGGACTCCACTGGCCTTGGCAGGGGGGATGTATGGAGGTGCATGGGTGCATCCTTCCGTAAGAGAGGCTAGGGGCTTACGCTCTGAGGAAGCCCTTCCCCCGTGGAAAACGCCTCTCCAACAAGGAGGATATCATTCTATGCGAAGAAGATTCCATTCCCATGGAGACCAGAGGCATAAACAATGTCCGAGATGGGGGGACCCTGCGTGCGAAGCACGGGGTCGGACAACAGTTTAACGTCATGTGTTAAGGATGAGGTGCTTATCAGTTTAACGTCCTGCAGCTTGGACGAGGTGGGTTCGCTCCACACCCCTAGGTCTTACATGGCCAATGCCCTCTACCCCTTGTGGGAGGGAATGCATCAGAAAGGCTGTAATGAAGGGGAACCGCTGGGCGGACCATTGAGGAGTCCACGTTAGCGTGGCTATGCGAAGAAGCAATAGCCTTTAGCATGCCTATGTGGAGAAGCATAAGGCAAAGCAACGCAACGGCGAACACCGCCCAAGGGACCTTAAGGTTACTTCGTACGAGCTTGGAAGGCCGTACGGGAAAACAACGCATGGCGCGCTTGCCTGGCAGGGGAGACATCATGTGCCAGTGCGGGAAGGCAGCCATGGGGCGTCAAGGTAAAGGGGTCCTGGGTGTTGCGCGCAAAAAGAAGGTTTGCGCGCAAAACACCGGGATGGCGTGAAATATGGCCAGAGGATTGCGCGGATAGGTGATTGTGCGCTAGGGGCAACGATTGCGCGCAAGGGAAGTGCTTGGAGGAGTGGAAAAATTCACTAAAGCCAGTGGAGTTGCGCACAAAGGCGAACCATGGGGCAAGGTTGCGTGAAAAGTGGAATTTCCTTGAAGTCATATTGCGCGTGGGGGGGGGGGGGGGAGTCGAATTGTGCGCACCGGAGCCATTCCAAATTTTGCAACCCCAAACCATTTTGGGTCGCCTTCTATTTATAGGCATCGACTGGCGCAGAATCCAGGCGGTGCGTGAAATTTTCCGTGACGGGAACCGTCGACGCGCAAAGCTTCACCACGCGGAACCGGGGCGCACAAAATTGTGCATGCCATCCACTCGATTATGCGAATCCCGAGAATTCTTCACGCACACATCATTATTTTGTGCAAGTCCTCATTTATTTCTCACACCACTTTTGTGGGCCTCTAGATCGGGCCTCTGATTCCGAATATGACTTCGCTTTGCCATTTTGAAACTTCTTCTAGGAGTTACGGACTTTTTTCAGCATCTACAAATATCCTAGGAAGAAGTTCATGAGGTTTGGAAATAAGGGTAAATGAGACACATATATATTGGTCCCTATGATATTCATTATTATATCAGGGTGGTATCTTATCAACTATAAGAATCACTAATCCATTACCATGTTCATGATGTGTTCCCATTATATTTTATAAGGAAGTGTATTCCTAATCCTCAACATGTACTAAACTCATATTTTATACCAATGTATCATTATTTTTGTTATAAATAATAACTGATGGAGAATCTAGATGGATTAGAAAAGGTGTCATAGAATTATACCACTCATTAGGTAAAAATATTATGGTGGAATTAAAATATTGAAGAAGCTATATGGGAACCTGGGAATGTAATGAGGAGAAATTATCCCCTTTTTTCTTCTTCTATGTAATGGAATTTCAATTGTGAAATTATTATTGGGGGGGGGTCAATGTAACACCCATATGTTTCAAAATAAAGTTTTTAGTAAAATAAATTCAATTTGATTAATAGCTTATGATTCCCACAATGAATAAATAATGTGTATTAATCTTTATTATAATATGATGTGAAATATATTATGTGACAATTAACTAAAACATAATTAGTGAAATCAATAATAATAAATAGTAATTTAATTATTCATAGGTCATTATAAATGCTTTGTTTAAAAATACTGATTTTATTGTATATTACATTTTAAAGGTAAAATTATAAATTTTAATAATTTAATTTGAAAAATTGAACTTAATTTTGGTATTAAAAATGTCAAAATTAGATTAATTTAAAAATTTTATATTTTTTAAAAATAGTTTATCTTAGGTGAATAGTAAAATACCAATTTTACAAATACAACAACTTTTATGAAATAATTATGATATAATAATGAATTAAAATTATATTAAACCTTCTATTTGATTAAATATACGTTTTAGGAGTAAAATAAAACATTTAAAAGTATTATTTTGAATTTAAAAACCTGTTCTTGACCTTTTGGAACCTAAGTTACATTTTATTCAATAAAAAGTAATTTTAATCATTTTCCTTTAATTAAGTAATAAAAATGATTTAATTGATCTTATATTTCTCTAGAATTAATAAGATTATCATTTTCTATCTGTAAAACAATATATTTAATGGGAATAAATTTTATTCATGATTTTGGTGTATATTCATTTTTATACTTAAAATATATTTTTCTAGAAACAGTTTATTAGTTGTGTTTTCCTTAAAAATATTAAAATTCACATTTTACAATTGTTGAAATTGAATATTATAAAATAAATTCTCTATTTCTAATAATCATAATAAATATTTGGTAATATGTTTAACTAATTGTTTATTCATAATGACCAGTTAACATGATTAAAATATCCTCTCCAAGTAAGGGTTTAAAGGGTTAATGAGTATGTTAAACCAAGAGATAAGTTATAAATTATCACTAAAAATTATCTAAATATTATTGTAATTGTGTATTTAAACATAAAATTATTTTATTTTTGATATTTATTCCATTGGTTCTATTTTCTCACAAATTTTTTTTTATGTGATCTTATGGTGGGTATTTACAATGGTGCCACACCCCCCACTAATAATAGGGAACCTCCTATTCCCACATCACCATGAATCATGGTCAAGTAATCTTAAAAAAACTCTACCAAAATAACTTCCCTAACACCCTTATACATTACTTATTGTTTATGGATCAACAAAAAATCCATCCATGAATCCTTAAGGGGGTTTTAAAGGAGATTATCCAGGGAAAATGAATACGTTCTTACTCACCTTTTTCGCGTTTCATTCTTCTTAAACCACATAAAAGTATTAAATGAACATATTAACATAATTAAATAATTATATGTACTATAAATAAATATTTATGATAATTATAAAACAAATTTCTATATCCTTTCCGTCTAATGCAAAATGAAATTGTCACACAAGCATGCATGTGGGAGATATAAGTAAATTTTCATCACCTCCTATAAATTATGGTTGTATTGATGCATTTAATGAATATATATGATATAGGTGATATAATTATGATGATATAAAGGTAAATTATTTTTTTATTTTTTTATTTCCATTATTTAACAAAATGAAAGAATCACCAATGCATATGTCAAGACCACCATTTCCATAAAGTTCTGTAATTCATTTTTCATGACCCACTTCCATGGATTGTTTTAAAAGTGTTATAATAAATTAAAATATATATATATAATTTTTAAGGTTTTTTCATCATGAATTATGAAAAAAGATCTGAAATATCAAACTAAAACATTTATTGAAAACAAAATAGTTAACACCCCAATATTGAATTTAATAAATAATTGTTAATAAATGTGTGATTGTGAATTATAAGGGAATAGTATATAGTAATATAAATATTAATATCATTGTGTTATATATGTATAATTGATCAAAATTTATTATACATGAGTCCATAGGGTGTATGAAAAAATTCATGAAATAAGGGAAGGTTTTCTACGTCTATATTTCCCTTTATTAAGATATGTTCTATATCCATCACCTTCTTTATTTTGTGTGGTGTATATATTTACCATGAATTTATTTTATGATTATTTTAATAAAGTTTATAAGTTTTGAAAAATCAATATAATTCACTCTCTTTCAAGAATTTTTAATTTAGATATTACCAATGAAGTAAGTGTTTATGTTACAATATCACTTTTACTGGGCTTGATTATCATTGAATCTTTTTTGTGGGAAATATAATGTTATTTGTGTCTTAAAACCCATCTATTTATTCTTATTTTTTATTTATCAGGTTTTCAAGGATCATTTAAATTTCCCCCATCTTTGGTACTCAAAAAATATCAAATGATATTTTTATGAAAATCCAACCTTGTTTCTCCTTTTTGGCAGGAATATTCATCTTCCATGTCCATGTTATTTAAACTTTTATTTGAAAATATTTCACAAAAAATAATTTTTTAATATTTGTATTTTTGGACCATATAATTTATTTAAAAATGATCAAAATATCCCTATTTAAATTATTTTTATGACCCCATTTTGATTTCTTAGAAAAATAAGAAAATAATGATTTTTAACATTTTGGAAATAATTACAAATTTTTACCATTATGACAATTATTCATTATAAAGATAAATCCATAAGTATATATGATTTTTAAAATAAAATAAAATTCCCATAATTCTATGAATTTTTAGTTTTCAATAAATACCTAAATAAAAACATGCTTTTTCTTTTTTTGTCAAAACAAATTTCTAATGCTTCTATAAAAGTGTTTTTCTACTATGTAAACAAATTTTTTGGATTTTTATGATTAATTGGGGTTATTATTTTATGATATAGTCCTATTTGTTTCTTTACATGGAGGGTGATGAATAATTTTGAAGGATGTTTTTATGAAACCCATTTTGTTCCCAGAGGTTAATTATGAAATGCTAAAATGATAAATGATTTTATGATCCTTTCACGCACTTATGTAAAGTTTTCATTATGTGATTGGTGGGCCCGAAATTATTTAACCCTTTAATGAATTTGTTAATTATTAATATTAGGTAAATGTTGATATTCAATTACATAATAGTATATTTAACATGGAGTGAGCCCAATCCACTATAGGATTCAATCCACTATTTTTAAAAGAATGGGGAGAGAACCTAATCATCTATGGGAAACTATAAACCATGTTTACAGTAACGTAGAGTGAAACCAATCCACTAATATAATATTTACACTATGTTTATGGGAATTATTAGAGAACACAATCAACTATGAAATTCTATACAACATGTTTATGGCATTATGGGAGTGAACCCAATACGCTATGGGACTTTGTCTACTATGATAGTCTTGGTAGTGATACATGACTAAATAAATGATTTTATATGATTAGGTTTATGCCAAAAATTTATTTTGTATTATTTTTATATTCTCTTATGGATCATTATTGATTTTTGATGATTCCAAAATCTTATGAATCATGTTTTTATTATGAAACAGACTTATTCCATGACTCTTGATTTATGATATATGACTTTTTGGGTATGATATCATATGTTTTGATATTTTTATCATACTCTTATGATTATCATAGATCAATTTTTATCATATATTGAAATCTATATTTTTTTACCCTTATTGAGAATTTGTTCCCACCCAATATTATGTCTCAATTTTCCCAGGTTATGGAAAAATCTTTTTAGTAGTATGTGTTTAAGAATGGTACTATGTTAGATAAAAATAACACGATATATTAATTATATTTCATAAAATAAGTTTATTTTATATCTAGTGTACAAATATAATAATCCTTTACATTTATTAGGAATGTGTTATAGTGAGTTTTATTTAATTTTCATCTAAAATAATGTATTATTTATGTTTAGCTTGTTATAAAACATTTCAAAGAAAAGGTTGAAAATAAATATAGAATTACTAATTAGAGAAAATATTGTAAATAAATTGATGAGTTTGATGTGAATTAGGGTGGATCACATAATCTAGTGTAGGTAGAATATTCGAAGACAAAATTAGTGGATTAAAATCCTTCTTAAGAGAGTTAATAAACAACATAACTAAGGAATAAATGAGATAAGGCTGATGAACCAAAAGAAATTAGTGATAAATAAATTCCAAAAAATGTGAAGGGTAAGGAATGATGTGAAAACTAATCTATTATCTCAAATAGATGGATATTAATTTTATGAAAGAAAAAAAATAAATCAATGATCAATACCTTAAATGAAGTGTTTGAATAAATAGAAAATAATGAAATAGGTGAATCAGTGATGATGATGATGGATCAAAAAATCATCAAAAATATTTTTTTATTAAAGAATAAATAATATGAATTAGTAAGAGTTGTCTAAAATAAATAAATAATAGTGTAATAATGGAAATAGACATGTTATATGTGTTTATATGGAAGACCATTCCACACCTATGGTGATAATTGAATCGATAAAACTCTTTTTGGCTATGGAAATTCAAATAAATTTTAGAATCTATCAAATGGTTATCCAGAACATTTTTAACTGAGTTATCTATAAGTATGTATATATAAAAAACATCAAATTATTTTAATTTTAGATGATTAATCAAAAGTTTACATGTTGAGAACAATTATTTACAGCTTAAAATATGCACCTAGTGTTTGATATGATTGATTTGATGACTTTTCAAATAAGAAATAATTTAGATGAGGTGGTGTAGATCATAATAATTTTTTCAAATTGAGGAATGAAGATAAGTTCTTCGTTATTGTATATGTTTTTGAAATATCATTTTGTGTTAACAAATTGAAATTGGTGGAATAGTTTTCATTACTAATGAACCCAAATTTGGACATTTCAATTATATAATAGAATCTATATTTCCTGTGGTTGAATTTAAATCAAATAGATGGATACACATTTTTCCATGATGATAATTATATGATGGAAAATCTAAAGATGTTTGAAATTAGTGATAAAAAATCAGCATTAACACCAATTATAGTTGGAAAAATGCTTTAGAAGTGCGAGAATGTAAAATCTATTTATCCCACAGAATACCAAATTAAGATTGGATTTATTTATATCCCAAAGTCAATAAGACATTTACAATTTATGACATATACTGGAATTATAATTTTCAATGTTATAATAATTAGTAATAGCACATAGCTATGAAATGAGTCCTGAGGCTCATTCGAGGTACAATAAATTATTGTTTGGTTTCTTTTCATAGAAATGATTTAACTTTTTTATGCTTATTTAGATTTTGATTAGATTGGATATGTTTTGTATGTAAAATAAAAAAGTAGGGGATGGTTCATATTTTGGAGAACATGAATTGTTTGTATAAACAAGAAATTGGAAAGAAAATTACTAACCATGTCTGAAGTAGAATAAATTTCACCCACAAAGGTGTTTACCCAAATACTATGGATGAAACAAAAACTAGAGGATATTAGAGAAGATTTAAAGATTCACATGGTTTTCTAACTAGATAGTAGGAGTGTAATTGAGATGATTATGAATCAAATACAACAAAATTAAATGAAACATATTGGTATTTGATATAATTTTTATTAAAGATATGGTGGATAATTGAATAATTAATATGGAGTATGTTTCTCATAATCAAAAAGTACCATAACAAATCAAAAAAAAATTAATACACCGTAATTTGAGACACATTAATTAAATCATGATGTATAATCACCATTCTAAAATGATGATTTTAATGCAATACCTCTCCAAAATTGAACATAATGTATGAATTGGTTTCATATTACTTGTAATCCATTCTCCAATGTGTTTATTATAAAATGGGGAAAATACAATGTATGTAAAATTTAGTAGATAAAATTTGACCTATCAATTGGGATTCAACTTTTCCAAGGGAGTCTTTTTTTGAAGAAATGTGGTGATTAAAAACATAGGGATGATAACATGAATTAATTATATATGGGATGAATCCAAGGGAATTTTCTTTGGAATTGTTGAGTTTTTTAGAAAGTGTAAATAAGTGGTATGTGTAGTAATGCAGTCCATGCATGTTTGGCATGGTCTTCTCTCTTAATCACTTGTTTTATTCATTGATCATTACAAATTTAGACTAATGGTGATGGATGAGTAATTCAATTTCTTGAATCTAACCAAAATATATATTAGTTTGAAATGAAACCTAAAGGGTGTGAATATTGGAAATAAGGGTGCTAATCTTGGAGATGTTTTATCCTTAGAAGAGTGAGAAATGTTAACTATTTTGTTTTTTCTTATTAATCCTGGTTGTAATTAATTAATCTTGATGATATATATAATTTTAAAAAATCCTAGATATGATTGGAGTAATAGATATAGAGACTAAGGAGGAAATTGGCGAAGGGTAGATTTATCACAAGGGTTTTGGTGTGACCTATGTTTCAGTAGTGTTGAAAATGAAGAACCTAAAGTGTTGATAGATAATTTGGGATATTATACAATATATAGGAATTTATATCTGAAATGGCATGAATACAATGCCTTGTATGGGGTAATTTTACAATAAAATACATTTAGTATAGATATCAATTTTAATATTTGATGTTTTTTTGGATAAAATAGACGAATTATAGAATTATACATAAGGTAAAGAAACCTACGTGAAATTGCAGGGGACATAGCAGAGTTAATGGTGGTAGAAGGATAATGTAAATTGAATATTTGGTTTTTATGACACTGTTATGAAATTCATAGTATGATTAGAAATCCTTAAAAGAAATAGGTTCATATAATGTGTATTTTTGGAGATGCAATATTCAATATTTACAAATAATATAAACAAAATAATATAAATATACATTCAATTAGACAATTAATTTTTGGTGTTAACATTCTAGATTTAAACTAAAATAGGTGGTTGGATATTACAAATTCCATATTTAAATGCTTTATATATTAAGGAGTGTAATTCCATGTTCAAACATGACTCAGAAAAAATGAAATTAAAAATGATTGAAAATATTAGGATAAAAGTCATGGTTCTCAGAGTTAGATCTAGAAAAAGACACATATAACTGAACTTTTGTGGGGTCATTATGCAATGGTGAATTAATATTTATTGAAACTTGTAGATTCAACTAGATTTTATTATAAATACTGAATATATTTAAATATGGGTTTTAATTTAGTCATGTTATGTTAATTTAATGGACTAATAAGAAGGTGATGTGTGGAGATGAATGTTAATGATTTTTGAGTTTTAAATGAAATATTTTAGAAGAGAAAATTGATGGTTTTATAGAGGAAGAAACTGATGGATTTGGATATTTAGTCAAAAGAGGAATTAGGAATAAATATTTTGAATATAGATATCCCACAGAGAGTAAAATGGTTTTTTGACAACACCAATGCTAGTTTGGGGTTTAATATTTAGGAATAATTATTTCGAGATATCTTCATGTTATTATATCCTTTTATCTCTCCCTTGAAGTATAGAGAGAATATAGAGAAAGGAGTGAACCATGGGTCGATAGTGTGACTTTTATAAACCATGTAATCATCTATAGTGAGTAGGGAAATCCTTCAGTATGTTGAAACAACATCAACATATTCTCCTTGGAGTATCTCTTAGTGTTTAACCAAATAAAATATCTATGCCACTAGATTTATTTTCAATATTATGATATTATATGCGGAAAAGTTCAATTATTTTTATAGGATCTTCAAACATGATAATAATAACTAGTCAAAAATGAGAAAAAATATGCACACAGATTTACCCCGCCTCTTAGGGTGTTTTCAGACATGTAGCTGCAAAAAATTGTTTCTAAATGTGTTTGCTACATTGATTTTTTTGGGAGAAACTTCATTTATTTCGTTTTTGATTATTTTTATTAAAATTCTATTACAAAATTCCTTTTAAATATTATACTATTATTCTTCACATTTTCATAGTTTCATCATACTATCTATTTTGAAGTTCTTTAAAACGAGTATTCTAGTTTTAAGAATCACTACTTCCAGGAAGTTTCCATTGGATTTATTTATGGAACAGAAAATTTTCAATAGTTCTTTATCCAAATGGGACCTACTTTCTAAAGGCATACGTTCATTATGTTTTAACTTCACGATACTAAAGAACGTGCATTAGTCAAGAAGATGGGAGGTCAAACTCATCACACACTTTTGGGGGGAATTATTGTCTACTCTGGGACTCTGTTTATAATTTAAGATATTTTCATGAATCCTTATTAATTCACCAAGTATATCATAAGTATCCCTTGGAATTTTCAATCACTTATTAACATGTGAAATGTTTATAATCATCAGTATGCATTTAAGGTTATACATTAATGGAGATATTTGCATGTATTAGAGGTTCCCCATCAAAGTTATCCACTAATATACTATTTCAAGACACTTTTAGTCATAATATCAATGATATTAGGTTTTAAGCCACTTAGTGGGGCACTCTGGAATTTATTGTCATCTAGGGAGACGATGGTTTGGTTTGTTCTTGGGTTCGTGCCCTTCAAATGGGCTACATACGTATCCTTGTAAAAGGAATCAGAACCCTCGTAGTTCAGTGCCACTGAATGGGACACATCATACCTTTTAAGGTTTTGTGATAAGGACCTAGCCGTATAGTTTAAGGTCATTGGTTATGAAAATCTAAGCGGATGGTGCTTAGTCAAACATAGTGTGGGGCTTATAATAAACCATCCCAAGGAACATGGAAAGGATATGGGTTTCCATGTAGGATCTGAACCTATTGGGAATATGTCCCAAGGATAATAGGGTTTATTTAAGGTATTGGGTTTGAACCTGAAGGAGGCTTCCTACGTATCCCATATAGATCGTAATCAAATCCCACATAGTTCAATAAGTCTCATAGGAGAGTATAGTCTTTTGAGAGAAATGATTTTGGGCTTACATCCTTAAAAGGATGCCTTGGTTATTTGAGGAATTAATTTGGGACTTATTACTAAGGTGGATGACCAGATTAAGTGAATTATGGTTGGATTCCTAAGGAGGATACCCAGTGAGCTTGGGCCCTGAAAGGGATTCTTACATATCATGGTTTTGACAGGAATCAGAGTTCTCGTATTTCCTTCCATTATCAGTTTTTGTGCACATGTTTTAATCATCATGAATCTCTAATCCCACGTGATTCAAGCTCGATGTGAGAAACAAGAGGATGTGAAAAATTTCAAAAATTACAGATGCACTTTTCCTCTACCGCTGGTGGAAGAGGGTGCACCCATAGCGGCGAGGGTGGACGAGGTCGAGGCGACCCGAGTAGAGGAAGAGGTGATGAGCTTTCCCTCTATTCACTTTACATTTGACAGGGGTCCAAGGAAAGGAGGAAGGGATGAAAGGTTAGGGGATTACACTAGGATGGATTCCCATGTTGAAAAGGCCCAACAAGATAGGGAAAGGATAACAAAAAGTCCCTCTATCCATCTTCCCTATGGTCTTTGGCATCGAAGAAGAAAGGAGAAATGGTGATGCAACCTCATATAGGAAAAGATAGAGGCTTATGACATCATGGTTGCCCTAAAATTGATCCTGGTATGGGAGGGAGAATTCTGCTTTATTTTTAGAAGGAAAATAATGAATGAAGCATACCTTCCCCTACCAGATACAAGAGGTTCTAGGCCATCTCTTCGAGAAAGCAGAGTCTAGGACCCAACCGTCCTCCAAACTTAGAACTTCTAAACACTATTTCTAGGAGAAAGTTCCATGTGACTGTGGATATAAAAACCCTCATACAATCCATGTATCCTAACTCCCTTATAAAACAAATGTGGGAAACATCTGGCTGTGGAAATACAATCCCAAATAGGAGACACACTGATGTGCCTTTCCCGAAGGATTGATAAGTTAAGAGGTTTTGGTGGAGGATTAAACTTAGTCAATTTTAGATAAGGGAACGAAAGAAGGTGATACCATGACCTGATTGGATTTTAAAGAAGGTACGTGAGTTGGTATGTAGGATTTATACAAAGCTCTACCGCGTAGGTACCTCATGAAAGTATTCCACGTAGGTACCCTGCGTTGATGTACCATGTAGGTATACCACATAGGTATGCCTCACAGGTGTGGCACTTAGGTATGCCATGCTTGTGTGAATGATGATTGAAGAACATGTTTCACATAGAAGAACCAAACCTATATAAAAATTTTAAAATACTTTCAAAACATGATTATTCATTTTAACTATCTCTTCACCCATGTTTTAGTGTGCTACCTGAGATAATTTGAGGGATCTAGGTGAAAGAGCTACGCAATGGGACCTTGAGAGAGCCTTTCAATTTTTTCAGTCTCTGAAATGAGGTGCCCAAGGGTGCTATTTATAGGCCTGAATGGGGCCTGGTCGAAGAGACATTTCCTGTGTAGGTCTTTCACGAAATTCATCTATGCAGGTACTCCGCGCAGGGATATAAAAATTATTTGGGCGCAGAGCTCTACCACGCAGGTCTGTCACATAGTTCTGCCACATAGGTATGTGGTGTTGGTCTGTCACATAGAGCTTCCACTTAGCTCTTTCGCGTAGGTCATTTGGAGTATTTGAATTTCTTTTGAACTTTTAAAACCTTGTTGTGGTATTTTTAAATTTCCAGGGATCTCTTCATATTATTTTTTTTCTTAAGTGGTGTTAAAAAACCCCCCTCATGATTGGATCCAAAAAATAGAAAGACGGTCAAGTACTAAGGTATAATTGTGGGTAAATGACTGTGGGTTAAATGTTGGACAATGTAGGTTTGTTATGGAGCTACTTCTCATAGGTATTCCGCAAAGATGTTGCGCGCAGTCCTGATGCGCATGTCATCGGTTGTCTATAAATAGGTCTGATCCATTACAATTTTTATCACATGTTCTTTTCTGAATTTACTTCTCTCATTACGTAGATCTTTCGTCCAACCCCATCACATTTTTCTCTCACGTAATTCCCTTGAAATTTCATCAAAGTAAAATTTTTTAAGCGATGTATCTATGATAAAAGACGTCATCAAAGGATTTATGCTACAATCCTTGTCGAAGGACCTATGAGACAGACCTCATTGAATTTCCTACGTGACAGACCTCATCGAAGGACCCATGTGAACATTGTCCTTTTACAAAATTTTTATTTCCATTTTTTTAACATTAAATTGAAGTTAAAATTCCAACCTAATAGGGGAATTTTTATAAATATTTTGCAGAAAAAATGGCTCATTTGATGACCCATACTGAAGAAGCTAAGGCTTGTCAAAATGAAATGATGAAGATCATCAGACCAGACTATTATGATGTTGTTGAAAGTACTCTTCCTAGGATATGGAAGGGTTTAATTCCATACTAACGTGACTATCCAAAAAATTCCTTACATACCCTTGTAAGGGCATGGGATTTTACAAGATGCCCATTTTCCACATGTTAAGAAGTACTTTCCAAAGAATTGGTTTCTTCAATACTCCAACTATAACTACAAGAATATTAGTGAAATGGGGATTCTAATACAAGAAGTAATGATCCCTATTGGTTTCATCCTTCATCATAGTGGTTGTACTCCTGATATGATGGATTAAGTTGTAGAGACAATACCACATTGATATGATTCCACTTTTCTAGCTTCTTAAACAGATCAATATAAATGTTGGAAGGAAGACTGGGATCTTCATTCTAGAGGACGTGTTAAAACCGAGTGGATGTGAGCATTCTGGGTGCCTCAGACATTTGCAGAATTCCAAAGGGAGTTATAAGATGTTCATATCTATGAAGCTTTCTAGATGGGGAAAACTTATGTTTATAACAATTATTTCATTCCTAAATTACTAATCTGATGGAGTCCTAAAAAAAATCATTCCATTTTATGCATGGAGAAGTTGGTATTAGTCTCTTGGATATTTACCAAATAGCATGAATTCCCATTCATGAGAAAATTTATGATGAATTGCTTCTATCCGTTACAACATGGGGTGATGATACCATAACACCATCTATGGGACATGACCTATTTAAAATAGGGAAGAATTTACACAAAGATAAGAAAGATATTCATTTTAGATTGTGGAAGGGAGCTAACTTAGAACCAAAAATAGAGAAAGGTCTTACCTGTTGATGTCCTATTTTTTGTCCTTCTGCAGATAACCCGGGTAGTTTAGGCACATATTGGCCTAAACTATAAAGAGGTAACTATAAGCATTAGGACTATAAAGTAAAATCTTATATAAATGCAATGGTACTCTTAACTTCTTTCCTTGCTACATGGATAAGAGTTTACTTGATTCCAGTCCATGAATTTGGAGGCGGTGTAAGTCATGGACTTTTTTCATTGTAGCTAAATTGGTAGAATAGAAGTATATTGGGTCATAAATCCTTATATTGGAAATAATTTACCTTCTCATACTGCATTTATACAATGGGAAGGATCCATTTATAATTTCATTGCCATTCTAGGTGTTGTGGGGCTAGATTGAAGCACATTTTTCTTCATACTTGGTGATGAATTCAGTTAGAGTTCCCAATTTTCGATTCACCCCATTTTTATAGAATGTTTATGATATTCAGCCTCTAAATTTGAGACCAGATGTGGTGCCAAAGGCATTGAATGCCTTGGGATAATTCAACATAATTCCTTTTAGTAACACAACAATTGGAACATTTATTGATGATGGTAAAGGAAAGAATTATGAGCTGAGATCTTATATGATGGAATTCAATGATGGTGTATTATCAACCAGGATTGATGGTGAAATTATCTATGAGGATTACATCCCTTATAGGTTTTCTTGTCAGTTCAGATGTCTTCAACAATCACACACTTTTCCACCTACGTATGTCAGAAATGAGAAGAACCCAATGGCATCAAGACAATTATGGATTCTAATGGCTGTAGAGGTGTCCAAATTGATGATTAAATTATCTCCATCAGATGCATAAATCAGATTGGAATATGGATATGCTAATGCTTAGGATTCTTCATATCCTCAAGGGGATTTTACAAAAGGAATATATCTAGTGGAAGCTACAATGACTGTTACATGTGGAAATTATGGTAAGAAGTCCAGGCCAGAGATGATACAGAAGTTTCCGAGGTTTCTGAGCCCTCAAAAAATATTCGAAGGAGTATGCCAGGAAGACTAAGGATAAAGAAGAAATACCTCTAATGATAAGGGGTTCCAGTTGCCACCATCAAACAAGGGTTCCTATTCCATCCTTTGAACTCTCTGAAGAAGAAAGGAGGCCTGAAGAGGCTCACAAGTCAGAAGGTGTTGGAACTCGTCCACAATCAACCATACCAATATTTAATTATGTGTGACCTTCATCCATTCATCATTGGGAGATTTTGACCCATGATATTAGGGATGAATGGTCCTTCCTCCATCATGGAATTCGAATACCAGATGTTGGTGATATTAAGGAACCTTCTGATTGCAATCTAGATAATAACCTGTCAGAAGTACAGAAGGATATTACAGAGTTGGAGGCTTTTATATATGAAACAGATGAACAAATCCCAGCCTCTAAACGAGTATCTTTTATGATGGAAATATGAGTACACAAAGGGGAAATTATTTACTTTGAGGAGGAGTGGGATATTTATGTTCATACTAAGAATGTATTTCCCTTTTTCCTTTATCTCAACTCTTCTTTACTATTCATCACCATTAACATTGATGAAAATGTATTTGTGCAACATGAATGTAGGGATGGAAACTCCGGACTAGTTCTTGAATCACCAAAGTATGGGCCTCCAGGCTCTCCCATTAATGCAATGAATGATCCTCCCAGGTCTCCAGAAAGTTTTCTAGGAGTGAGAATTATTACTGGGGTAGTGGAGACAAATAATCCTCAACCATTAACTCAAGTTTCTTCTACCAAAAGGAGTGTTTTTATTTCTCCCCAAGATTTTGAAAAGAAAATACAGAGAGCAATGAGATTGATCCAAAGTGTTCACTGAAGGATTAAATATTTATAATATCTTTAGGGCATGTAATTTTCTCAACACACTTTGGTAATAATGTTTCCTCTTGCAAGATTAGTGTCTCTTTATTCTCTCAAGGGACTACGAGTTGATTCTTCTAGACCAGAGAAGGAAACCCCAGTAGAAACTAAAGTTCATGTTGATGAATCTGCTATCTTAGTAGATAAATCATCAAAAGATTCATCTATACTCACTCTTGTCTCTAATGAGAGAGAAAAAAGTCATGGTATGATTAAATACATTCCTTAGTTGCTTTTGTTAGTGGATCCTGAAAAAATCAATGCGGATACTCCTATTGATCCAGAAGAAAGTAATGAGGACCCAGGGAAATCTGAGATATATACTAATGTTGAAAAAAACTGGAAAGACCTAATGATGCTTTTACAATTAAAAAGACAATGGAATAGAATGTCAACGGAGACAATTTGGTCCTCAAATAACTTTTTTTGGATACCTTAAATGGTGAGGATGCTATAACATTCCAAGCCGCATACACTGAAATGATGGACTCCCTTAATCCAAATATTTATATTCAAGGTTCCATCAAGGAGTTTGGGGATTTTCATGAGGAATTTCGAGGAAGTAAGTCCTTATTATTGCATTTTTCATACACAATTGTTCTTATTTACATGATTTATTACATCAATGTTCAGGTGATGCATCTTTATATGCAGAAAATGTTGCAAAGAATCTTCAGGAATGAGGTATTCAACTCTATCTCTCTATTGGAGCTAGAGGAATATTTGTACAAGATCCACCATCAAGAGATGCTCCAAAAACTTCAAATATGATAACTGAGAAAACTTAGGGGAGTTTCCCTTCTCATGAAACATCTGCTCAAATCACTGAAGCTGAGAATACAGGGGATGAATCCAATCAAGTAACTGGCTTATTATTAGCTAAATATAACCACCTATCTAAATCATATTTGTTTCTTACAATTGAAACTAAAAAATACCTTGATTTATCATTTATGGTCATCAGCTCCTAGATCAAAGAGTGAAGCTTATTCTATTCCGAGAGAAGTAAAACAAGACAGCTCTTTAAGTGATCTGTTTCCAAAGTACATTTTAGGTCATGTTAGTGAATCAGATTCAGACGTAGAGATGTATTATGATCTTGGAATGGCACATATGAATACATGGCATCATATCTGGAGCATAATTGTTGAGAATCCTTTAGATGAACTACTATCCCATTTTTTTCGACTCCCAACATTATTCTGTGTATTAGGATTTGGTAGATTTATTATCAACTAGTCCATGGTGCTATAAAAGAGATCATTTTCCAACGGGAGCTGGAGAATAAGCTATGACATTATTTTGAAGAGGCTAAATGGTTTATCAATATTGAGGGAATTCAAGCTATATTAGCTGAGTCAGAGGAAAATAATAAGAAGAAATCGATCGAAATTAGCCAACAAATCAAAGAATACAAAAAGTGGTTGTTATATCTTTAACATCAACTAGATGCTATTCAAAATAAACCTAAGCAATTGAACCAAACATTGGGAGAAACCCAATTTGAGGGCATAACAACCACTTCAACTACTAAGGAAGCACTTAATCGTGCTAAGGAAGCTGGAATTTCTGAACTATTTCAACTTCAACAGGTATCTAGTACAAATTATGAACCTATTAAAAAAAATGAAATGTCATCTTGGGAGTTTATTGTGAATCATTATAAAGAGGATCCATTTTGTGTATGGCTCTCAGATTTCAAATGAACGAATGAAAATTTTCCTTTTATCGTATATGTCTTCATTCCTATTTTGCATGATTGTAATATTAAAGGAAATGGTGATAATGAACTTTATTTAAATCATTAATCCTTAATATTAAACAATAATTATTACAATGATAAGAATGGAGTGCACAGAATTTTCTTATTATGCCAATAGACCTACTGAGAATAATTTGGTTTTTGATAGGGTTATATGGACAACTCCACAAATTTCGCATGTTTTGTTATTTTATTGGTCAATTTGACTTAAATCATACAAAAATGTATGTTTAGTGAGCTGGGACTCAACTTTTGTCTAGAGTTCACTTTGTGGGTTCTTAATCTAATGAGTACCAAGCCTTTTTTGTTGAATGTTTAGAGTCATTCATGTTGGACTATAAAGGGATAATATTTATGGTCAAATATATTTTACCATAAATTATGAAAGTAGTTCTAAAACAATATCTGTTGAAAAGAATCGCTTTAATATTCTTTAAATATTTCCATGGGGAATCTTGGGCCATGATTTTTATGGCCACAAAATTTGAAACTTGTATCATCAAAAGGGGAGTATCTACCAAGAATGATGTTACCATTATTTGAAAAACCCGTTATGGGGGTTTTGTTATACAGGGCCAAATGGGGCATATGCTGCGTAGCCAAATAGTGACATATTTTGGCTGAGATGCCTATTATGTAGGGAACTTATTTAAGGCCACATTAGGGCACGTACTGTATTTTCAAGAAAAATAGCTCTTAAGAATTTAACATTTTACTACTGATATACATAGGGAAATAATATTTTGGTGACTCCAGACAATAATGGATAGTTTTTCCAAGGAAATAAATCTTAAGAATGAAAGGTCTATTTTATACCGACATATGTCAGTAATAGGAAAACCATTTCTATACAAATTTGATGTATGAGGAATGGTTAAAATTTATTAGAAATGGGAATTTTTTATATCATATTGTGTAGTTTTAAGTCATGCAGTGATGACATTGATACTGTGCAGTTTTAAGTCATGTAATGAAGACATTTTTACTGTGTAGTTTTAAGTCATGCAGCGGGGACATTGAAACTGTCCAGCTTTAAGTCATGTAGTGAGGACATTATGAGTCTTTAATTTAAGGTTGTTAGCTTTGACCAAAGGAAAGATACTCTCCCAATTTATTGATATTTTGTTTACCAATATTCTACCATATCCTGGTTTGAAAAGGAAAATTATAAACTATAATTTAAAAATTAGTGAATCCAAAGGATGATATGGGAAAAGGGATAAAAGCATTAGAGGAAGTCTTTTACAGGAATGAAGTTACCATTATTTGAAAAACCTGTTACGAGGGATGTGTTATGCAGGGCCAACTAGGGAATATGTTTCATAGACAAATAATGGCATCTTTTTATTGAATAACCTGTTATATAGGCAACTTATACAAGGCCAACTAAGGGAACATACTTCATAGTTAATCAAAAGAGCAAATTAAAGATTGACATTCTATTGCTAAAAGCTGAATAAATCTTATAGAAATTAAAATTTTATAAAACACGGAGTTTGGTTTATGGGGAAAGGTACCTGAATATGGATAGGGTATTGACAACTAATATTTACAAAGAATCGGAGGAATAGGACTCCTATGAACGTCTGACCCAAACGTAATAATTATGGTGTCTTGTAGTTTTAGGTCATACAACTAGGACCAAAAAAGGAAATAGTATATGATATGTGGCCAAGTGATTCCAAGGTTATTTCATACTACTTTGAACACATGGAGAGGAAAATGTGTAAACCATGGTCTTTAAGAGTTTCAGATTGAAAAAAAGATAATGGGACAAATATACTAGAATGTCTGTTTTAACATACATATTCTTGTATATTGTTATCAAAGTTTGAAGGGAACAATGACACTATAACCAAGAACAAAATTAAAATTATTTTACAAACCCATTATTGGGGATGTACTATACTGGGCCAATAGGGGCATATACTTCATTGCCAAATAATGGAATCTTCTGACTGATAGGCCTGTTATGTAGTCATCTTATGCAAGGCCACCTCAGGACACATGCTGCATTGTCAAGAAATAGAGTTCTCAGGTATTAGAAACTCTGTCACCAAAAGCCGTAAGAAATACTATGAAGATCAAAAAAAATTGAAGATTAAGAGTGTAAAATATGTAAGGGGGTTATGCACAATGCATATGAGAAATATTTTAACCAATATTGGCCATGAGTTTGATGTCCTTTACATAAATCTGACTCATATGTAAAATAGAGACATTCTTTGTTTCCTCTAAATTAATATTATGATGTGTAGTTTTAAGTATTATAATGAATACATTGTACTGTGCATTTTTATGTCAAGCAGTGAGGACACTGTTAACCCCAAAAAAATGTGACACATTATTTATACAAATAATCCTTTTACCCAATTCCTAAGCCCACATGAGCTATGCTCAATGTGAGAAACATGGAGCAGTAAGGGTTTCTTCTATAACACAAAGGTGACACAAGTGAAGAATATGGGTGTTAGATTTCCATATTGTTTAACATCATGCAGTAAGGGTAAAGATGAACTGATGTGAAAATAAATACTTGTTGTAGCTAGACTAAGTGATAAAACCCAAGTTTCAGTACATGTCTTGCTGAGGGAAAGAATCAATCCATATGTAGTTATTACAACATTACCTATATAGTTTTGATTCTTATAAAAAGAATAATGGTTTTTTTTATCATGGTTGGGTCTGATATTGGATATATTTTCATTTTACGTATCTCAAATATATGAGAATCAAGCCATAAGTAGTTCGTAAAATAATCATTCCTCACACCAATCATGTTTGACATGAAGAATGGGGGATTTTGAAATGTTTTGAGAGAATGGTAAATCATAATACAAAAAATGGTATAATTACCAAAAAATATATATCTTAAGGAAACAATTTTTATAGATCACATTCATATACAGGAGGAGAAAAGAAAATAAAAAGATTTTGTGATTGCGGATGGGCCCAAAATTGGAGATTTAGGCGTTTATACGTATCTCATTTTAAATGAGAATCAAGCCATATATAGTTCCTAAAATAATGTCTCTATGAAGATCTGATTTAGACAAAGGAAAGATAGGTATTCATGGGCTACTAAGGAGTAGAGATAATGTCAATGATGTTTTCTTATGGAAGCTTCTAATGTCAAATAGAGAAAATGTTAGTCTTATAGTTTAATTTCATTCAACGAGGAAAAATGATGTCTTGTAGTTTAATGTCATGTGATAAGGACAAAGATAATATGAATTTTAACATCATGAAACATGGAATATTATGGTTGTTATGCAGTTTAATGTCTTTCAACAAGGACGTTATACTATGCAGTTTTTAGTCTTGTAGCGAGGATATGAGGGTTGTGCAATTTTTTTAGTCTTGCAGCAAGGACATTGTACTGTGTAGTTTTAAGTCATGAAGTGAGTATGATTTGTAAAACTAAAAAAAGTATTTATTTAATAATATTACATTTTTTGGAGTTTTAATAATCTCTCCATCCATTGAGATTAAGGAATAAGATCTATTTGAATAGACCTTATGTATAGAATAAGGTCCTTCCCACTTTGGCTCAAGCATTGGAGGTTTCTTCCATGGTATCACTGGAGTTTCAAGGACCAATACCAATTATCCTTGAAGAAATGAACAGAGGTGAACTTTTTTGTTAAAATCTCTCCCTATTTTGTTCTGATATACTTCTAAATGATGAAATTTAGGTAATATTTTATCATCTAATCATTCCAGATCATTGAACCAGTTTTGAGACCTCTCATCTATAGACAACTGATCACATATTTGAAACTCTGAGTGAAGGAAATTTCATTTCAATTAACAAAACTACTTCTTTTCCATTTAACAATGAATAAGGAGTTGCTTGGGTGGTAGTATGAGTAGTGGTATGATAAGCCCAAAAAGAATTTAGAGGTTTATCAGGCCATGATTTCTTATCTTTAACCCCCATCTTCTGTAGTATATTTGATAGGGTCTTGTTTAATGACTCTATCTATCCATTGGACACCTCATAATAGAGAGATGAATGGTTGGATTTGATATTATGATCCTGATATAACTTCTTTACTTCAATTGAACAAAAATTTGTGCCATTGTCCGTCAATATAGAACGAGGGACAGAAAATCTAGTGATGATGTTAGTTTTGACAAAACTATCAATTATTTTTTCTCTGAATTCTTTGAGAGGTATTGCCTTAGCCCATTTAGAAAAGAAGTTAGTAGAAGTAAGGATATACTTGAAATTCTTAGTTGTAGCTGGAGGATAAGGCCATACTACATCCATTCCCCATTTGGAAAATGGCTAGGAGTATTTAGCTATATGTAGAAACTCTGGGGGTTGATGAATGAATTTGGAATGAACATGGAAGGGATGACATTTCTTAGTGAAATCTCTACAATCCTGCATCATTGAAGGCCAAAAGTATCCAATCCTTCTTATCTGATAAGAGAGTCTATGCCCAGACTAGTGGTCACCACAAGCTCCTGAATTTACTTCTTTCATGGAATCTGCATTATCTTCTCCATCAATACATCTGATGAGGATTCCATCAAATCCTCGCTTGTAGAGGATCTTTTGATGGTATGGACTATCATAAAGAGTAAAATTGGCTACTCATCACTAGATTTGTTCTTTTTCATCCCTACTCGGTGTAAGTACTCCATTTTGAAGATATTCCATGATGGATGTTCTCCATCTCATGGTATGGACATATGGCTCAGAAATATGGCTAATTTAATTAATTTCCTCCACTATGGTTTGAATAAATTTGGATACCACATGACGATTTTCTATGATAATGACGTTCTCATCCTGATATGGATCTTCCAAGGTTGTAGCTGAATTAGCTAGTGCATCTTCTTGGGAATTTTGTGACTGCATGACATTAGACAATGTCAGTTTTGAGGAAAATTCATCCATTAACCCTCTAAAGTAGTCAGAAAAAAGGATTAACACTTCTTTTCTGATAGATTATTCTCTATTTATTTGTTTGATTACTAATTATGAATCACCTTTTACCTTCAAGTGATACATTTTCACCTGAAGTGCCAATTCCAAACATGCAATGAGAGCTTGATACTCCACCACATTGTTGGTTCTGCCTTCTGATAATAGGAAAGAATATGACAATACTGCTTTTTCTGGGGAGATAAGGACAATTCCTAACCCAACTTTGTTGAGTTTATGGTTTTCCATTCTCTTCCCTGTTGGACTTCTGGAAGCACCATCAATGTACATTTCCCATCTTTGGGAATTATCCTGAATAGAGAAGACCGCTTCATCAGGAAGTTCAGTATTTAATGATGTATCTTCTATGGATGGATGTTCAGCAAGGAAGTTGGCCAGAGCTTGGACTTTTATTTACATTTATGGCATAAATTGGATATCAAACTATTGCAAAATGACTACCCACCGTGCCAGAAGCCATGTAAGCATAGGACGAATGAGGATAAATTTGAGTGGGTTATTACGAGATACTAATTGGACCTCATGATGTTGCAGATAGTGCCTCAATGTTTTAAACACAAAGGTTAATTCTAGGAATCACTTTTCAATACTTGAATATCATGTTTCTGCATCATGCGTAGTTTGACTGAGATAGTAGAGGTTGTTTTCATTCACCACATAATTCGTTTGAGAAAGGAAGGAACGCAGTGATCACACTAAAGTTGTCAAATAGGGAATAAGTGGTCTTCCTTCAACATGTGGCATTAATATTGGTGGAATCCATAGATATTTCTTTAGGGTATCAAATGATTCTTGACAATCTTCAGTCTGTCGGTAGGTGACACCCTTCTTCATTAATCAGGTGAAGGGAAACCATTTTCCTGCCAAATTTTCCACGAAACACGGAATATAGGGAAAGAGTCCTTGGAGTACTCTTAATTCTTTCAAATTTTGAAGAGTTGACATACTAAGGACTGATTATGTTTTCTCAGGATCAACTTCGATACAACGATGGTGTACACTGAAGCCAAGGAACATTCCTAAGGTTACCCCGAAAGCACATTTCAAGGGGTTCATCTTCAAAATATGTTGCCAATGTTTACGGAATACAGTCTCCAAATCAGCCATGTGATTGGAACATTGTCTGTATTTGACCACCAAATCATCCACATAACATTCAAAAAACTTCCCTAAGAAGGTTTTGAAGATATGGTGCATGGAACTTTGGTATGTTGTGCCTGTATTCTGTAAACCAAAGGGCATTACCCGATAAAATAACACACCGTGAGGGGCTCTGAAGGCTGTTTATTCTTCATCCTCTTAATCCATACAAATTTGGTTATACCAAAGGTATCCATCCATGAAGAAAATAGCTTCATTTCCAGCCATTGCATCAATTATAATATCTGTAATCAGAACTAGAAAATCATCTTTAGGACAATGCTGGTTAAGATCTATGAAATCAATTAAAACTCTAATTTTTCCATTTTTATTTTTCACTGGGAAAATATTGTCCAACCAATTTGGATATTGAAATTCCCTAACAAATATAGCCTTTATATTCTTATCAACTTCAACTTCAATTTTAGAGGCATGAGTTGGGTGTGTTCTTATTGCTGCTTTCTTGAATCCACGACATTCTTATGGAAAACAAAAATGATTGGTGGCTACATCAGGATTATGTCCTTAAATTTATGGATAATTCCAAAAAAAATATATCTCAATGTTTCATTAGAAATGAAGTATAAAAATATTTCTATTTAGAAGTCATGGCTGCACTAATTAGAGTGGGGCGTGGATATTCTTCTGTACCCAGATTTATTTCTTTGAGCTCATCCATGGTTGTAGAGACAACTTCCTCAAATTCTGGAGGAACATACCCAAGATCATCCTCTTATTATTCATTACCTATTACCTCTTATGTTACCACTTGAATATTATATGATTAGGAAAAACTCACAGAGTTAGAGGGGAAGTCAGTATTTGGACATCCTAAAGAAGAGGCCACCACATCTGACCCTACTACTAACAGAGGGTCTTCCTATGGTAATAAAGGGGAAATGATGGATTGAGAATCAATATATTTGTCTTCCTCTAGCATTGATACAATTTAACCTATTCTGATCAGAGAAGTAGAGGCTTATTATAGTTTAGTAGATTAAATGAAAACATCTCCATTTAGGATTCCATCATTGCTTGGTGGATCAACAGTTTCTCCCATGCTATCAAGATCAGTTGCCACAATTTACATTATGGAAGTTATTGGAAAGGTGCTTGGATTTGTGTTTTCCTTTTCAATTTTATTAATAGGAAGCACATAATCTGTACTCAAATGTATGAATGGGTTTGTTAGAGTATTTTACAATATATTCAGATCATTAACTATGGTTATTACTTTTTTCTTGGAATTCGTTCTTTTTGTGTGATAAAACTCTACCATAATGTATTGAGATTAACATGTTTTGAATGGAGACTTGTCACCATATAATGTCCGGATTTGACCATTGAAATAATAATTCAGAAATTCATGGTATGACAAAGGTATGGCTGCATGTTGATGCAGACAAGGCCTTCTAAGTAGAATATTGAAGGATGTGTCCTGTAGAACAACCATGAAATATGAATTAGACACAAGATCTCCAAACTGAGTTTTGAGAGTAATCCAAGAGACCCGGTTAGCGAGGAATCCTTAAGTTCATCTAAGAGACCTGGGATCAAATCTAGGCGGGGGATAATTTCCAGGGTACTATAGAAGGAATTGTAACAGTACTGTATCAGGGACTGTAGCAGTACAGTAGTAGGAAATGTATAGAACTGTTGCAGGTACTGTAGCAGGAACTGTTTGGCAATATAACAGACGAGAATATTCCCCCATTTGGGCCTTTCAGCCACTGATTTGGCCCCCTAGTCTTTTAAGGCCTTCGGGCCACCCAGGCCTTCGGGTCAGCCAGGCATTAGAGCCACCTCAAGGCCTTCGGGTCACCTTAATGTGAATATGAGAAACAAACAAACAACAAGGAACATGATTTAGAAGGTGGAGCAAGGAACTTTCACCATAGAAGAAGCTAAACGGATTGCAATAATGAGAGGGTATGACACCTTCCATCAGGGCAAGTCTGTGCATGCACAGGAAAGCCTAGCCAAACAGCCATGCGAAGGTGGAGAGCTGATTTCACGATGAAGATGCTAGGGCAGAGCTATTCCAAGTAGTTAGTTTGGGTTGTATGTAATATTTGAAGCCTACGGGCAAACAATTCCTCGAAGGCCTACGGGCCATGTAATACTTACACCTACGGGCCTTGTAGGGTTCCACCTCACCCCTTGAAAGGTGGATTATAAAAAATCAATAAAAAATGAAGGCCTTAGAGCCATTGGAGGAGTGTAATCTCACACAATGGTTCTTGCTCATTTATATCATAATCTTGAAATATTAAAGTGGAAGGAAATATGTTAGATTCAGTTAGGCCCATTCAAAGAAGTGTATGAACAAGAATGAGGTTGACTCTGAAGCCATTATCAATAAAGGCCCACCAGATGTCTACATCATTGACTTATCCAGACAAATAAAAGTGTTTAATATTTCCATGTACAACATCATCTTCATCTTCATATGTAAAATATATGACTATATGACATTCTGTAAGATCATTCTCTATATGGTAAACCTCACCATCAAAAACTTCAGTTTCAAACTCTTGAGGAATTGACAAAAACTCAATAAGTGATTCTCGAAGGTCTTTTGACATACATAAGGCATCCAAAATTGATAACTTGTCCAGTACTTGGACAAATTGTTTCAAGATATCATAATTTTGATCTAGAGGTCTGTGTTTCCTAGAATGGAAATGTGGGTTTCCAGGTGTTTTAGAAGTTTATGCTTTTGATGTATATGTACCTTGTGTTGGAGAAGAAGCTGGAAATACTACTTGATTTGGAAGATTATACTGACTGGGTTTATTCATTTGCTGATAGGATGACTGTGTGACTTATAATCGGTCCTCCAAAATAATCATATCAGATATGAACCTGTCTTTCATGGAAGAAACCCCTTGTTCTTATTGATCCCACCGAAGGGATCTTCCATGAGTTTATGCTACATATATGGTTGGAGCTAAGGTAGAGTTTAAATGGTGGTTTCTAGACTACCAACATCTTTCCATGTATCCTTGAAATTGGTCTCTTCCTCTGGTTCCCCAATCAGGTATAAGGAATTCTGGTTCATTATATTCAGAATCACCATTGACATAAGGACCTGTTAAATGGATAACATTGATAGAACCAAAGATCAATTCTTCATCTGATATAGATTCTTCATGACAGGTTAATTCTGATTGTTCCAATCGGTGGGGCGGGTTCCCATGATTTTGAAATATATAGAATGAAATATGCCAGGGTTAAGGACAACTATGGCCTTAAAGTGAGATCATATTCTTCTGAATTCTCTTTTTCCTTGTGATCATTTTGCTTCTTTGAGGAACTACCTTTTGATGAAGATGATTTTGATGTGGTGGGAGTGGAATAAGACACAAATAGTTGTTTCAACTATGTTTGTAAAATGACATGAGCCTGGTTTATCATTTTTTGATCATCTAATCATCATATTTATGTAGATGTTTACTTTTACTTCCTTCCATTTGTTTTATTCCTCTGGAATAGTAGCTGTAACACGTGTTATATGAGCTAATGAACTTTTTAGTTTCACTTGTCTATAATCTACCATCTATTGTAATAGGTCCATGAAAACAAAAAAATCTTGGATGGGATTCCCTAACATCTGGTGAAAGGGAAAATAATTCAGAAGATCTTAATCTCCTTTTGGTTCATTTTTTCAGCTTTGTGATATTAATCTCCTTTTTGGGTTATTTTTTTCAACCTAACCAAATTGTTTTCAAGAGTTGAGATGACATAACCAATAAATTTTTCATTCCGAGAAGAATAAACTTTTTTCTTTAATTCCTCAAATTGTTTCCAACATTGATCCCGTTGATCATATCGACAAGGCAGTTGTTGCGACTGATGCTCAGGAGGTAGAGACCATTGGTATGACAAATGTCTTGAAATAGAAGCAGGTCCAGATGCCTGCTTGAGTGTAACTATAGCATTTTCTACCTTTCCCATCCTCCTCCCCAGAGCTGATGTAATTATATGAGTTTTAGACTTAGTTTCTATAATAGAGTCTTATATCTGTTGATCGATTGAAGTAAGGTCTTGAAACTCTCCTGTGTATTTCATAAAGATCAGTGGTGTGCATAACTCATCACATATATTTGTGACACAAATTGGCAGCAATTATTCTTAAGGGAGTTCTAGACTTAAGGAATATGTTAATCCTTTCCACCGCACAATAAAATCTGAAACTTTTTCATTCTCGATTTTTTTACTGTTGTTAAGATCAAAACTATCGTCTTTGGTAGCATTGAGATAAAATAAAGAAGGAATTTCTTATGGAGATCTTCCCATCTTGTAATTGATAAGGATTTTAAACTTTTATACTAGACAAATGCTAGTCCCTATAATGAATGCACAAAATACCTAAGATTTACTTCTTCTTATTGTTGAGGAGTTCCCATAATGGGATTACAATGAGAAACAAAATGTGTTAAGTGTTTTTTTGGATCTCCTGAACCATTCAATATTGGGAATGTGGTATTCAAAAAATTTGGCGGGGGAGGAATTGCGTCCACCCATTTAGGGTGAGCTATCTTTTCCAGCTGAACGGGTGCATTCCATTACTCTATAGCTTCCCATGGAGTTGTTAATGACTCAATTGTGTTAATAAGAATTTGAGTAATATCAAGATGAGTTGGATCCTATGCAGGTATAGAAAATGTAGCTTGATCTGGTGCAATGATCGGCAAAACCACTGATGTTGGTGCTGATATTTTCCTTGGATAACCCACAGGAACAAGCCTATCATGATGTGTTTGATCCTTCCTTGATTGTGTACCTAGTGGAGGTAACTCATTATCTGCACCTATATTTACTAAAAATTCTCTTTTCTGAGGAGCTCGTATAGTATTTTCAAGTTGAAGACCTACCTAGGGAGTACGTCTAGCAGAACTGCTACATCGAAGTAACTCTGTATTGATTATTTTCAACTCCTCCATTTCCACTTCTTGCTATGAAAATATTTATTCAAGAAAAAACTATTTTCATTCTCTAGTGGAAAAGTGAGATGCAATATGAATTTTTCCTTTCCCCTTGTTAGATGCCTTTCAGATCGGTGGGATTTGGTTATTTGAAGGCATACCTAGATTATGGGTAAGCCTATAATTTCGAGTATGCACACCTTCTTCATTTTCCTTAGCGTGTATCATATTATGGAAAAGAACATAATATTATGATTCCACTAAACTGGAATCATTTTCTGGAGGATCTTCTATAGTGGTTTTAATGACATTCACTAATGCATAATGCATTGATGGCATTCTATTAGTATTTTTTACGATCTTATCCCTCTGTATCTTCCATGAGACTATGTTCTCCTATATGATGAATTCCTAGGAAATGTTTGGAAGACAATAACCCAAAGGGAATACATGGATAGTTAGTTGTACGTGTTTTTTGTGGCTTCTTCCCTAATTGGGAGAAAAATAACTTCTGTTGAGGAGGGGATTGTAGATATGAAAAATCCCCCCAGCCGTGCAGGATGGGGATATTCTTGTTTTTCTTCTTCTTCAAATCTTTATAAAAAATTAATGAATTTAAAGGTTGAATTAAATGAGCCCCTAGCCTTACATGTTGGGGTGATTCTTGAACTACTATGGTTGAAATTCATGCAACTTCTCTTCTGATTTTTTGAATTTTGGTTTGGAAATTAGTTGGGTGCATTATCTGACAAGAACTCAAATCACCTATTTCAAAATATTTCTTTTCAATTTTAGACATTTTCATTCTCTGATGGCCGATATCCTCTAAGAGGGATGCCTGCTCAAGATTCTCATATTCTTGATGATAAATTAACTCAACAACTTATTTTCTTTGGTCCTGTCTCTGATGAGAGCTGGTTGATGCCAATTCATTAGCGTACATTCAGTTACATACAAAATATTTCGATTGTGGCTAACCGTGTGTAATAACATTGCATGTGACCACTTTTGGAGGACTTTGTTGATTTTAGAGTGCAGTGAAATGAAATACTACATGTTCACCCCATCCTATGATATGAATACCAGATGAGGAATTAGAAATTAGCTGGCGCAGCCTCTTTAGATAATTGAGGCATGTACACTGAAGTACTATCTGCTGTTTTTCAAAATTTAGTTATTGGGAAACTAAGAGATACACCATGTCAATTTGGTGTTGCAACCCTTCTGTTACCTTTACATGTTTTTGATATTCCTCATATGGTAATACTTTGGTTTTCAAATGATGAAGATTATTCCATAAATTGAGGCAGTTATCATAAATACAATCTTCTGTCATCAATTCTGGAATGTTATACTGGTAATTTTCCAAAGGCCAGAACATGATTGGTACTTCTCCCTTAGCCAATTGATTCCTCATGTTTAACAAATATTCATCATCTTTCACTAGATGTTTCTCCACTTGGTCTGAACAATGTGGATGATATGTATTTGAAGATAAATAACCCAAGGAAGGTTTAGAGAATATTTGTTCCCTTAAGATGTCTTATTGTTTATTAATATTTTCATCTGTCAATGACCAGGCTTCATACATGACTAGCCTTTTGTTTGCAAGTGCCTCGAGATAGGAGGGCTTACTTGTCGCAACATTTTCAATGACAATGTGAAATACTACTACGGAGAGGAATTTCATAGCAAATTCCAACTTGGGTAGGATCACCATGGTGGATTATAGAAAGGGATAAATCATCTTTCTCCTTCGTATTCTGACCACATGGAGGGTTTCCGTGGATCTCATCGAGAGATAGGCACTCTAGATTGACCAAAGATTCATGAAGCATGACTTCATGTTAAAGTGTCTGATGAGGAACTTCATAATTACTACTACCACTTCCATAATTTAGAAATGAGAGGATATGATCTTGAGCTACAACAGATAAATGTATGAGGGCTTCAAGAACACCGGTATTAAGAGGATCTAAATCACTGCTTGACTCTTGATTTTCCAACAGTTCTTTGAGAGACTTCATTCTGGATGTTCTATTATACTTAGTTGGGCCATTTGTTTTTTTGGAAAAAATGGTTATCATGGGAAAGTGTATGTGCCTACCTTGGAGTAGATACCAGAACGGACAGATTACCTCCAATTAGAAAGGGTTTATGTTCCTGATCTTGTTGTCCATATGATATGGGGGAGTATGCCCCATGACCCTCCAAGACTGGAAAAAATGTATGTATCTGCTCCGGGATTCCAGGACTATTTGTCATCCCATGTGTGGTGACAGATTTATGTGTCTATTTCACCGGTATTGCTGAAGTGGTTGTTATAATATCCTGGAATGCTTCCAGAATATGGGTAGGGATTTGCATCTACCCATTCACTATTGATAAAATATGTTTGGTGACTCCAATGACTGGAACAAGAATATACGTCCATATTGTGTCTGGATTAGTTGTATGTGCCTGCTCATGTCCTCATTTTCTTGTCAATGGGTATTGAAAACACTCATGCATGGGGTCAGAGAGTAGGTTCGACCAAAAAAATTTCATCAAAGCTTTTTGAATGACTTCTCTGGGTGCTACTAAATGAGACTGTTGGCAGTCTTCATGAACATTGAAAGCTGTATGTGCTTGTTGGCTGTTTCCCATCAAGTATGGTTGAAAGAATTCCTTCAATACTGGAAGGTGAGACTTCTGAAAGAATTAGTTATTGTAAACAGGTGTATATTCAAGTTTAGCAGTTGCCACCCCATTAGATTGGTGTGATTCTTTAAATGCAGTCAGATGATCCTACTGACTGGAAGATAACATGTAAGAAGGTGTATGTGCCTGTTTATATTACTCCACCAGATTTATTGAGTGGGATTGGTGGGTGTCTTAAAGATGAGTCTGTTGGATAGAAAAAATAGGATGGCCTGGTGTATGTGCCCGTTCAGTGTTTTCCATCTAGTTAGGTTGATGGGATTCTCTAGAAGGGGTAGAAGTAAGAACTGGTTCCCTGATGACCGGACACTATCCCCGATGGTTCGTCTTGCATTCCTGGGTCTAAGAGATATGGGTCGAACGTCCAGAGGCAACACCCCCATCATGTTGGGGTTCACTACCACACGATTCTGCTGGCAGTGATTACTGGTGGGCATCGTCAGGATGGAATCCTGTATTCTTGAATTTAGGCCTTGAGTGGACTCTTTCTCTACCTCCCTATAGTATGGAAGGGGTTGATTGTTGAGTTCTAGGGATAATGAACCTAAACATTTGAATATGGTGGTTGGAACCATCTACTTCTTGATCCTTGGTCGTCGATGGCAGGATTATCGAGGATTGTTATTGACCCGGAGGGCCTACCAAGCAGCCTCCAAAGTTGGGATTGTACTGTGATAGATACATTACATTACCAGCACATTAGAGACCCATCATTGAAGATGCTAGGTTGTTGATGAAATCCTTCCCATGGATAAGGATCCAACCTTAGCAGCAGTCGGGAAGTTCATAGATTTTGTCTTAAAGAAATCCATTTTGGAGTGAAGGGAATTCTATGAAAAACTTGAAACAACAATAAACTCCATTAAATAAAACCTTTTTAGATGGATACATGCATGATTTTTTCCTTTTTATAGCTTTCCTTTATCAATTTATAGGGGCCTAACAAGTGGGTAAAATTATTATCTTGGTTAAGGATTCACGTTGGGTTCACCATTTTTGTTTCATAGTTCCTTGAAATGTGTATTATAGTTTTAAGAATCACTTCTTCCAGGTGGTTTCCATTAGATTTATTTACAGAACTGGAAACATTCAATTTTTCTTTGTCCAAAGGGGACCTTCTTTCTAAAGGAAGGCGTTCGTTAAGTTTTAACTTCACAATACTTAAGAATGTGCATTGTTCAAGAGGATGGGAGGTCAGACTCATCACACCCTTTTGGGGGGGGGGAATTATTGTCTACTCCAAAAATCTCTTTATTATTTAATATATTTTTGTGAATCCTTATTAATTAACCAGGAATGTCACAAGTATTCCTTGTATTTTGGAATCACTTTTTAACATGTTTATAATTTAGAATCATCAGTATGCATTCAACATTCTTCATTAATGGAGATATTCGTATGTATTCGTGGTTCCCTATCAATGTTATCCTCTAATATACTGTTTAAAGATTCTTTTAGTCATCATTATGATGATTCTGGTTTTTCATCCACTTAGTGGGGCACTCTAGAATTCATTATCATCCTGGGATATGCAAGTTTGGTTTGATCTTGGGATCGTGCCCATAAAATGGGATACCTATGTATCGTTGTAAATGGAATTAGAACCCTCATAGTTTGGTGCCACTGAATGGGAAAAATCATACCCTTTAAGTTCATGTGATAAGCACCTATCCATATAGTTTAATTTTATGTGGTATCAACATCTAAGAAGAAGGTGCTTTATGAAAACATATTGTGGGAATTATACTGAAGCAGCCCAAGGAACATGGAAATGATATGGGTTTCCAAGTAGGATCAGACCTTGTTGAGAATATGCCCCAAGGAGAAAAGGGTTGATTTAATGTATTGGGTTTGAACCTCAAAGATCCTTCCTACGTATCCCATATAGATGGGAATCAAATCCCATGTAGTTTGATAAGTCTCATAAGAGAGTATAGTCCTTTGAGATAAATGAGTTTTGGCATACTTCCATAAAAGGATGCTTTATTGATTTGAGGATTTAATTTGGGTATTATTTTTAAGGAGGATACCCAGATTAAGGGGATTAAGGTTGGATTCTTGAAGAGGATATCCAATGATCTCGGGCCCTAAAAGGGCTTCCTACATATCTGGGTTTGAATAGGATTAAGAGTTCTAGTAGTTCCTTTCATTATCAGTGTTTTTGTATATGTTTTAATCATCACAAATCTCTAAGCCCATGTGAGTCATGATTGGTGTTAGAAACAAGAGGATGTGAATGATTTTAACAATTGAACATTCAATTTTCCTCATCCACTGGTGGAAGAGGGCGCACCTATGGCGGTGAGGGTGGATGAGGTTGAGGCGACCTGGGAAGAGGGCAAGGAGACGAGCTTTCCCTCTATTCCCTTTACATTGGACATGAGTCCAATTAAAGGATGAAGGGATTAATGGTTAGGGGATTACACTAGGATGGATGTCTATGGTGAAAAAGCCTAGTAGGAGAGGGAAAGGATAAAAAAGTCCATTTGTCTATCTCCCTATGGTGTTTGGCACCGAAAAAGAAATGAGGAGCAGTGATGATACCTCTGTTTCCTCACGGATTTTGGGGATGACCTCCTGGACGGGAGATTCAAACATTCTGATCGGTTTCTAGCGGGTTGGTTCGTAGAACCGGAAACATCCAATGATTCCACATCCGTTTGGACCTACTTTCCAAAGGCAGGCCCTCATTAGCTTGTGGACTGATGAGGCTTAGGAATTTGCATTGGTCGAGAGGATGGGAGTTCGGACTCATCACACCTTTTTGAGGGGAATTATTGTCTACTCCGGGACTCTCTTTATAGATTTAAGTTATGTTCATGAATCCTTATTACATTACCAAGTATAAAATGTGCTTTCCTTTAGTTTTAACAATCAATGATTAAATATGCAAGAAATTTAGAGAATCATTTATATGTATTCGAGGTTCTTCATCAATAGAGAATCATCTATATCTGTTTAGAGATTCTTGGTCAATGGTATCCTTCAAAACATTTATATAAAAGTCTCTTGGTCATTATGATGACCAGGCTGGTTTTAAATCCACTCAGTGGGGCACTTGAAGTTTATCGTCATTCAGAAGGACAAGAATTATTTCAAAGTTCTGATCGAACCCAAAAATGGGCTACCTACGTATCCTTTGTTTTGGAAAAGGAATCAGAACCCACATAGTTCGAGTAATGGAGTATGATGTTTATGATTGATGGCTCAAAGAAGAATGTCATAATTACTTTTACACTCTAAGCTCACGTGAGTCATGCTCGGTGTGAGAAACAAGAGGTATTGGTAAAAATTAGACAATTGTTCCATGAAAGATGCAATCATAAGAATTTGTTTGGGGCTTATGTATGTATGACTGCCCAGATAGATGAAGGTTTAGGATTCACTTTTAGGGAGAAAATCCATGAACAAGGTCCATAAAGTTATATGTGCTTCATGGAGATTTGAATACTCTAATCTTGGGGCTTACTCCTAAGGAGGATTCCCAAGTTAGGAGGGGACTTTATGGTTGGGTTTTACTCCTGAAAAGGAAACCCAAATCAACGGTAAATTAGGACTGGTTAAGAGAAATTTAAGGGGGGCTTGGGGTTTACTCCTAAAAAGGAAACCCAAGATTATGACTGGGACTTACTCCTAAAAAAGGAGGCCCAGGTTAGGGGACTTGGGGCTTACTCCTGAAAAGGAAGCCTAAGATTATGACTGAGTCTTATTCCTGAAAAGGAGACCCAGGTTAGGGGACTTGGGGCTTACTCCTGAAAAGGAAGCCCAAGATTATGACTGAGTGTTATTCCTGAAAAGGAGACCCAGGTTAGGAATTAAGGTTTGGGGATTAGTCCTGAGGAGGATGCCCAATTTTTAGAACTTTAAGAATTTGGGGCTTACTCCTGAAGAGGATGCCCAGATTAAAGGATTTATAACTGGGGATTATTCCTGAAAAGGAGACCCAGGGGGCTTGGGGTTTACTCCTGAAAAGGAAACCCAAGATTATGACTGAGACTTACTCCTAAAAAGGAGGCCCAGGTTAAGGATTCTCTCATCTTAAAGGATGAGGTTAAATGAATGAACTCTCAATATTTGGTGACATAAGGATATTTAAATCACTAGGTTTTGAGAGATATTCCACAGAATTCCTTTCAGATAAGGAAGTTGAATCAAGAAATCAAGCCATAAATGGCTTTAAAGAGTGTCTTGAAGACTGAATCTTGAACAGAAAAAGGTGTAATGGCTTAAGAGGGGTAAAATGGGAAAGATGGGCACCCAAAAAGGTAGGGGCGCGCAAGTCTTGAAAGGCGCGCAAGTCTTCTGTGGGCGCGCAAGTATTGGTCGCGCACGTATACCTGTGCGACATGTGGGGTACTTGCGCGATTTTCAACCAGTATTAGAATACTTGAGCGACTCCTTTTTAATCACTTTAGAATCCTCTTTAGGTTCTTCCAGAAAAGGGACGCGCAAGTTATTTTGAAGGAAATAAGTCGGCGCGCAAGTGTTGATAAGTTTCAACACTTAGGCCTTCCTTCTTCTCTTTAGATCTTCCGTTCTAGGTAAGAAATTACCTTAGAAGTGTTCTGGAAGCTTTGAGAAGAGACTTGGGTGTCGGGAGCTTCAATCCGAGTTTCTGAAAAAAGATCTCTCGAATGGGGGGCCCACAGGGTCTATTTATAGGCAGGAGAAGACCCCGGGCGGTTACCGGGTGGTTACCACTTAGGTCGCGCAAGTCACTTGCGCGACCAAGAGCGTCGCGCAAGTGTACTTGCGCGACAGTAAGATAACTTGCGCGGTGCAGTTGCTGTTGATCCTTTGTTCATGCCTTTGTCGATTTTTGATGTTTTCTTCAAAGGTTGAATCACTTTGAGCTCAGATATTCCCTTTCCCGATCTTTAGATTCTATGACGAAAGGAGCGTCAACAAAATTCCCCCCTCAGAGTTGGATCCGGAGAGAAATGAGTATTTGACTCTGAGGAAATCGAATCCATTCAAAGGAAAGGGGGGGGGGGGGGGGCGCATGTCTTCAGTGCGTAGAGGGCGGCACGCAAGTTTGCGTCGCGCAGGCTTTAAGCGCTCTGGGTACGGCGCGCAGATAGGCTTCCTGGCCTATAAATACACTGCTTTTGTCCGTGGATAACATCTGATTCCGAATTTCTCGAGCTCTCGCCGCGCAAGTCTTCCTCGTCGCGCAAGTCTCTTTTTCCACTGTTTCTTCGCTGCCGCGCTAATCTCAAGGTAATAGGGCTTGCGCGTTGATACATGCGCGACAGAAACTTGCGCGGCACATGTAACACTTGCGCGACTTCTCCATACTAGCACGCCTTAATGCCTTAGCCATTTTTTTCCAAATTCTTTCACAAATTTTATGAAAAATAAACACATTTAAGAGTTTAATTTATTCAACTTCTGTGCAGATTCAATGGCTCTTAGACCTGGATTAATTGATGAACTGGCTAGCAAGCGGATAGATGATATGATGGACATCATTGGCCACGATTACTATACTGTCCAGGATAGTACTCTTCCAGATTTGGCTAAGTATCTGAAAAAATAACATCGCAACTTTCTTCAAAGCACTTATCTACCTTTGTATGTATATGGTCATCTACAAGAAGTCATTATTCCAGAAGTTAAGAATTATCTTCCATTTTCATGGTTTCAGAATTATACCAATTTTGCTTCAGCAAATATCTCAGGTGGAGGAGTATTTCTAACTGCTGGAACAGTGGAGAAGGCTTATGTGATGCATCATAGCCCTTGCACACCAGATCTGAAAAATCATACACCTGAGCTTCAACCACATTGTCATCCTTAAATCTTCCGAAATGCTCAGATGGATCAATCCAAAGGCTGGAAGAAAAGTTGGGATTTCCATCCTGGGGGAGGTGTGAAGCCAACTTGGATGTGGGTATACTGGGTGCGACAGACTTGCGCAGAGTTTATTGAGGACCTGAAGAGAGCTGCAATATATGAGGATTTCTGGGTTGGGCAAACATATGTTTACAGACATGATAACTTCGTGCCAAAGATACTCAGTCACTGGAGTCCAGCAACTAATTCTTTCCATTTTACTCATGGAGAAGTAGGTATCAGTTTGTGGGATGTCCACAAGATTTCAGGAGCTCTAATCATGGGCGATATGTATGATGAATTCATTCCTCCCAAGGTGACTTGGAATGATTCAGAGAAGACTCCTGCTTTAGCTCGAGAATTATTTAAAATATTCCACAGGCTCAAGAGTTCAGAGACCTCATTAACTCATTTTAGAAAAGATATTCATCTAGAATAATGGATGAATGTGTTTCTTACTGAGAAAAAAGGGATGGAGCCAAAAGAAAAAGGATCTAAGAAAAAGAAATCCAAGGATACCAGGCCCAGACGTCCTACCACTTGTCAAAAACCTGAGAAGAGAGGAGCTCCTGGCACATTCTGGCCAAATCTAGAAGCAGGAGAGTTTGAAAAGTGGGGATATGAAGTGAATCAAAGAATTCCAAAGAAAACTCGTCTGGAGGGTTTCTTGGCAATGTGGCTCAGTGTCTATCTCTTGCCGGTCAGGGATTCGAAGGGAGGCGTTAGGCCAGGGACCTTCGTCATTGCGGCAAAGTTGGCTGAGGGAAAAATGGTTGGGTTAGCTACCCCCATTTTAGCAAAGATTCACAGGAGTTTACTTCACGTCTTCCAGGGTAAATCTCCTTTAAGAATAGTTGGACCATTCCAGGTTTTGTGGGGATGGATCGCCACTCACTTCAGGACTTACAATGTACAGAATGGATTAAAAATTCCTGGAAGCTCTTTCAGACCGTCAGTGCAAGCATTCTCTGGAATTTCTCCCTTAGATGTTAATGGTTATGACATGAATGTAAGGCTGAGCATGTTTAAGGAATTCAACTTCTTTCCCTATGGAAGTCCTCCATTCGGGCGGTTTGTTGATTATGGGACAACCCATTTGGATTTGAGGGCATACATGCTAGCTTGAAGGGATGGCGTGTTAGTAGCCAGGATTGATGGAGAAATCATATGTGAGGCCTATGCTCCTTATAGATTTGCACGCCAATTCAAATGTTTGCAACAGATTGTTGTATCCCCTCCGGTACATGTCAGGTTAGAGCAACATCCGATTGTTGCTCGACAACTATGGTTGCTGACATCAAGAGAGAAGACTGGGGCGTTTTTTGATCTACCAGTTGAAAAAGCGGCACATAATCTGACTACATTTTATGCCGAACATTGGATAGCATCATACCCCAAAGGGATATTGAATCACCCAGCATATCAAGTGGGAAAGAGGAAGAGGAATGTAGAGAAAGAAACCCTTCCTCATGAAGGTGACGATTCTCCACCTGAAATAGGTTCAACAGACTCCGCTTCTAGAACTGATTCATCGGATTATCACGATGGGGATGATGAGGCACAACCGGCAGCAAAGCGGTTTCGTGCCCGATATAATCCTCCGGCCAGAATTAAAAGACCCACTCCATCAACTCCTGGTGAGTTATTTCATTGTAGTAATTTCAATCATTGCTACTTTATAAAGTAATAAGTCTTACATTCTTATTCTCTATCTGTAGTTGCAGGAGCTGGGAAGAAATTAAAATAAAAAATTGTAGGACCATCCTCACAGCCTTTATATCTAAGACCAGAGGCTGTTCAGCTATGGCAGAGCTTATACTGTGATACTGAGACCGCCTGGCTGGATTTGTGTGAGGGCCTACAACTTCCTGGAATAGGAAATCTTGTAGCATCTAAAAATCTTCAATACGGAGATAACCCCAATGAAGTGCGAGCTTACATTAGAGAGCTGGAAATTCTCATATATGCCACTGATGACTCGGTTCCTATCACCAGGCGGGTGAAGGAAATGATTGATCGTGGCGCCACTGAGGGGGCTGGTGGTTCTGGAGATGAGGAATGGAAAGAGTACGTGGCTCCTGAAGATGTAAGTTTTCTTTCCTTATTTTCTTTGCAACTTGATTTCAGTTGAAGCTTTGTTACTTAAGGAAGTTATTTTCTTCATCTTGCAGCTTGCAAAGAACGGAACTGGGGTTCCTTCGCCACAATATAGCCCTGGTGGTACTACTATCGGGGCTGCTGCTGATTCTCCTCGTGAACCAGGCGAGATATCTCTAGGCCAGCAGGCCATGAATGAGGTTCTGGACATAGACTTCCATTCACCAATCCAAGTTCTAATAAGGGAGACTACTGATACTCCGAAAAAACAAAAGAAGCCAAGGCAACGAAGGAGGAAATACATATCTAAACGTTTCATTAGCAGTGGTAAGTCCTTCGAACAATCATGAGTTTATACCCATAATCATATGGTTACTCATATTTCTGAGGATTGCAGGGGCTTCTTCAATTTCCCCCTTGAGGGAAGGGACTGACCCTCCTTCAAAGGTCATGGAGGGTGCTGTAGAACAATCAAAGACCCAAGATGACTTGGTTGCTCCTGGAGAAGAGCTACCATCCATTCCTAGTATCCCTCCTACTACTGAAGATGCTGTCCAGGGTCAGGGGTTGCAGGACATAAGTCGGCAAGAAGATGTAGCAAATGCTCCCACTGGTGAGACTAATCAAGATTCTGAAGTATCATTGGATGAAATGATGAATCAAGGAATGACTTTTGAAGAATATTATGATCATGCTAAGTTGTCTTATGATTTAGAAGACCTTGGGCGTGAGTGCTACCCTTCGCCCAATTTTTTTTTAAAAAATATACTTCTAACCGTGATGGAAAATAATATGCACTTTCTTCCGTAGAAGCCACTGAACTAGCAATGCCCAAAGAGGGTGTGGACACTGATGTCAACCCTATCATTGCAGAAACATTAGCTCAAGTAGAGCTAAATCCAATAAACCCTCTTGAGACCCATCTTGAAAATTTTGTTGAAACCGGGAAAGATGGGGAAAAGTCTTCTCAGGTTGTTGAACCATCCTTGGGTAAGGGATAACAATATTTGTGATTGTACTTTATTCGCAAGACAATCTATTCTTTTGTTATACTTTGAAGCTGACTAAACCTTTCAATTAATAATGCAGGACCATCAACTGCAATGACTAGATCCGGAGATGAGGCCTCAGCCTCTGCCCCAACGGGAATTGAAAGTGAAGAAGCACAAGTCAGGGGGGAAAGAGCAGGACAAGGCACTTCCTTAAGCGCGCTAATTCCAGATTACATACCCCCTTCTGATGATGATATTGAATCAGATCCAGAGATTCTTAAAGCATTCATCTTTTCACGACGTAAGGCATGGAACAACATATGGAACATCATATCTGGGGTGCCTTTAGAAGAGATACCATCAAAAAGTTCTCGATTGTCATCCCAATTTTTTATATTGGGACTTGGTGGTTTTGGGTACGAAAAGATCCATGCTGCAGTGAAACAGATCATTTTCAGGAGGGAACAAGTGCAGACAAGTCGCGAAGATTTGACCAGAGTGAAATTGTCAGTCAACATAGGAAAATTTGAGGCTGCGATATCCCAAGCTGAAGCTGATTATGCTGCCAAGATGAAGTATCTGAAGCAAAAAATCAAAGAAAAGGTCGTCCAGCAGGTACAACTCCAGCAACAGTTAGATTCTATTACTGGGGAACTTGATCAGCTTAATAAATCATTGGATGAAACTCATATGAATTGCATGAAAGCCATTGCAGATACTAAGAAGGCACTTCAGCAAGCTGAAAAGAGTGAAGCTGGTCGAGTGAACGAGCTTCAAGTAACTACTGATAAGGCTCAGGGTGCTATACATCAAATGAAAACTTATGTTGACAATCTTCTGTAATTCTTGAAAAAGAGAAGAGACTCCAGTCTGTGGATGTCTTTCTATCTCCTATGTATCAATGAAAAACACTTTCATCTTCAATCAATTGTACCTGCATTCTTTAATTACCTGATTAAAATTTACTTAAGCCAATGGGCCTAGTAAGCATAGTTTGATTTTTACTAGGATTATTACAAATAATCCTACAAACTTTGAACCTTTTAATTGATCAATATTACCTAAATCATACAAAAAATGTATATTTAGTGAGCTGGAACTTGACTTTTATTCAGAGTTCCTTTGTCTTTTGTGTGGGCAGTTTAAAGTCATGCACGCCGGACATAAAGGGGCTAATGTTTAAGGTCGAAATAGCTTTGACCAAAATGGATTAAAATGGATTCAATTCCTTGACAATTTATCTGAAAACAAATTACCATACTCAAGTATGAGAGAAAATATGTAAACTAGGGTTTAAGAATATTTGAATCTGAGGAATGATATGAAAAAGAGCTAAAAGGCATTAGAAGAAGTAGTTTCCAAGAATGAAGTTACTAATATTTAACAAAACCCGTTAGGGGGTTGAAATATGCAGGGCCACCTATGGGCATTGGCTGCATGGTCAAATAAATAGCATCTTTTGGCTGACAAGTCTGTTATGTGGACTGTTTATGCAAGGCCACCTTTGGGCACGTGCTGCATAGTCAGGCAAAAGAACTCCAAGAAATTTACTTTCTTAGTGCTAAAAGCCAGTGAAAGTTTATGGAGATTCAAATTTTCTAAAGTATAGAGTTTGTTGTATGGAAATAGGTACTTGAATATGGAGAAGATATTTCCGAACAAGAATATCGAATAACTGGATGAATATTACTCCTACGAAGGTCTGACCCGAACGTAGGGAAGAAGAATAAACCATAGACTTGAATACTTTCAGATCATGAAAAAGGATATGGGACAAATATGTTAAGGATGGCTATTTTTTGCGGATCCCTACATACTGTCGTTTAAGACAAATAAGGACAAAAGAGGCATTCTTACCAAGAATGAAGTTACTATTATTTAACAAAACCCGTTAAGGGGTTGAAATATGCAGGGCCACCTAAGGGCATTGGCTGCATGGTCAAATAAATAGCATCTTTCGGCTGACAAGTCTGTTATGTGGACTGTTTATGCAAGGCCACCTATGGGCACGTGCTGCATAGTCAGGCAAAATAATTCTCAGATGTTTGAAATTTATGTGATTAGAAGTCATGAAAAGGGTTATGAAGATCTGAAAATATTTAAGGTTAGGATTATAACGCATAAAGATGGGTATTGTCCAATGTATATAGAGATACATAGGTCAATGATAACCATAATCATGTTGTGGCTGGGTCCTGAATTGAAATTTTGGACTTCACTACGTATCTCATAAGAATGAGAATCAAGCCATACGTAGTTCTTGAAATGCAGTTTAACGTCGTACAGGACGAAAGTATGAGAAATCTTAGTTTAGGGTCATAGAATTCGGACCATAATAATGAATACACAGTGTGGGTTTTCATGAGGACTTTTCAGCCAAGGGACTGAAAGTGAAATTTGGGGTTAGGCCCAAAAGACTTGGGGCTAGATTCGAGGGATACTCGAACTTTCCTATGTATCCCATAAGGATGGGAATCAAGCCCAGGTAGTTCTAGAATTACCCTTTGTACAAATTTGGTTCGTACATGTGAAGGGTGAAAGGGGACTTTAGTGCAATGATGGTTTAACCTGAGATAAAAAGTTTAGGCATTACCATGTATGCATGTAGTCTTTTGAAAATGAAACATGATTTAAAAAATCAATGTCAATAATGGTTCCTTCTCAAATGAGGAAATCAAAGAATATTGTAGTTTATTGTCATACTGGACAAAAGTGTTGTATAGTTTAATGTCATATAACAAGGACGAAAGTGAATCAATGTAAAGATATTGATTCTATGGGTGGTTTCACGAATCAACATCATATGAGATAGTGGTGAACCGATGTGAAGAGATTGTTTTTTGGGCTTGAACCTTGGGAGGCTGCCTACATACCCAGCCTGGAGGGAAAGGATCAAAGTCCGTGTAGTTCAATTAAAGAATGAATTAATGATCAAGTTGTTCTTGTGGACAATGATCTAATAAAAAATGTTGTTGGGACTTACACATGGTTAGTGGCCCAAATGGAGTGTTATGGTTGATGTTCGCTCTAAGCTCACGTGAGTCATACTCGGTGTGAGAAACAAGAGGTAATAACAACCTTAACGATGCACAGTTTAATGTCATGTAGGACATAAAAAAGGGACTATGCAGTTTAAAGTCTTGCAGTTAGGACTATTGGTGGTGCACAGTTTAGTGTCATGTAGCAGGGAAAAAATACAGTTTAATTTCATGTAGGACATATCAAGTATTTTCTGTACAGTTTAGCGTCATGTAGTTAGGACGATGGGGATAAAATAGTTTAACGTCATATTGGACGAAAGGGGGATTGTGCAGTTTAATGTCATGCAGTAAGGACAAAATAACACACCATTTATGTCATGTTGGACGAAAGTGCGAATAGTTTAAGGTCATATGCATGGACCGTGGATGGTGCAGTTTAATGTCATGCTGGACCTTTGATGATTATATAGTTTAACATCTTTACGGACGTGAGGGACTTTTATACAGTTTAGCGTCATGTAGTTAGGACGTCACAGTTTAACGTCTTGCTGGACATAGGGGATTTGCAAATAGTTTATGGTCATATACATGGACCAGGGATGATGCAGTTTAAGGTCATGCTGGACGGTTTAGGGAACTTTTTCATAGTTTAATGTCGTGTGGGACGAAGTTGCAGTTTAAAGTCATACTGGACCATTGCTGTATAGTTTAACGTCATATAGCAAGGACGAACTGGTGCTGTATAGTTTAAAGTCATGTAGCTAGGACTAAGGTGAACCAATATGAGGATATCAGTTCTGGGGACTTTTTACAGTTTAACGTCATGCTGGATGATGAAAGTTCCACACAGTTTAATGTCATGTTGCTAGGACACAATATAGTTTAATGTCATCTCGGACAAATAAGGAACTTCTGTACAGTTTAATGTCATGTAGATAGGACATAATACAATTTAGTGTCATTTAGGACATAAAAAAGAACCAATGTGACTGTTTTGGATCTGGGAACAATATTTTGTGTTTATACAAAATACTTCTTCAGAAATCTGGCATTAGTTGGAGTCGTGATGTGTTCTCCATCCATTGAGATTAGAGAATACGCTCCATTGGAGTAGACCTTATGTATTGAATAATGTCCTTCCCATTTTGGTTCAAGATTGGGAGGCTTCTTTCCTGGTATCATTGGTGCTCTGAGAACCAATACCAATTCTCCCTGAATGAATGAACGAAGACGAACTTTTTTGTTAAAAGCTCGTGCTATTCGATTCTGATAGATTTCCAATTGGTGCAAAGTGCACAATCTTTTGTCATCTAACTGTTCCAATTCATTCAACCGCTTTTGGGATTGCTCATCTGTAGATAACTGCTCACAAATGGCTATTCTGAGTGAGGGCAATTGAACTTCAATTGGCAAGACTGCTTTTGTTCCATATACCAATGAATATGGAGTTGACCGCGTTGCATTGAGAGTGGTAGTCCGATAAGCCCATAAAGCATGAAAGAGTTTATCAGGCCATGACCTCTTATCTTTATCCACCATCTTTTGCAGTATATTTGAAAGAGTCTTGTTGAAGGCTTCTATCTGGCCATTAGCCGCTGCATGATATCGAGATGAATGGTTGCACTTAATGTTGTATTCTTGATACAATTTCTTTACCTCATAAGAACAGAAGTTGGTGCCGTTGTCCGTCAATATGGTATTAGGGACACCAAATCTAGTAATGATGTTAGACTTGATGAAGCTAACAATGCATTTAGAACTGACTTCTTTGAGAGGTACTGCCTCTGCCCATTTGGAAAAAAAATCAGTAGCAGTAAGAATGTACTTAAACTGCTTGGTCGTAGCTGAAGGGTAAGGTCCCACCACATCCATTCCCCATGTGGAAAATGGCCATGAGTATTTAGCTGTATGAAGCAACTATGGAGGTTTATGAATGAAGTTGGAATATACTTGGCATGAATGAAACTTCTTTGTAAAATTAACACAATCTTGTATCATTGAAGTACAAAAGTATCCAAGCCTTCGAATTTGATCAGACAGTCTATGTCCAGACTGGTGGGCACCACAGACTCCTGCATGCACTTCTTTTATGACAGCCATTGTCTCTTCACCATCAATACATCTGAAGAGAACTCCATCAAAACCACATTTGTAGAGAATTTTCTCGAGGTGGTTTGGGCTATCATAAAGAGTAAAATTTACCACACGTCGCCGAATTTGTTCTTTCTCGGCTTTATCAGGTGGAAGTGTTCAATTTTGAAGGTATTCCCTAATAGGTGACATCCATCCTGTAGTATGACCATAGGGTTCAGGAATGGGACTAATTTCATTAATTTCCACTGTTCTGACTTGAACATAAGGTGAAATTTCACGACGGTGGGTAATACAGATGGTTGTCTCGTCCCGATTTGGATCTGCTAAATCTGTGGCTATATTAGCCAGTGCATCAGCTTGAGCATTTTGTGATCTTGGGACATAAGAAAATGTCGGTTCAGAAGGGAATTACGACATTAAATCTCTGACGTAATCATACAAAGGGATTAATTCTTCTTTTCTGATGGCATAATCCCCATTGACTTGTTTGATTACCAGGTCTGAATCACCTTTCACCTTTAAGTGATTCACTTGTGCTTGAAGCGCTAACTCCAAGCCTGTAATGAGAGCTTGGTATTCAGCTTCATTATTGGTACCACCTTCCCACAACAAAAAGGAATAAGGTAACACTGCCTTATCTGGAGAAATGATCACAATTCCTAAAACAACTTTGTTGAATTTAGGATTTTCCATTTTCTTCCCTGTTGGAATTCTAGAAGCACCATCAAAATACATTTCCCATGTTTGAGGACTCTCTTGAATAGAGAAAACTTCCTCATCAGGGAGTTCGATATCTGAATACATGTCTTCCACTGAAGGATGTTCCGCCAGGAAATGAGCCAGAGCTTGGCCCTTAATTGCCTTTTGAGACACATACTGAATGTCGAACTGCTGTAGAATAACCTCCCACCTTGCCAGACGTCCTGTAAGCATTGGACGACTAAGGATGAATTTGAGCGGATTATTACGAGATACCAATTGGACCTCATGATGTTGCAGGTAGTGTCTCAGTTTCTGAACTGCAAAGATTAATGCTAGGCAGCACTTTTCAATACTTGAATACCGGGTTTCTGCTTCAAGCATAGTTCTACTGAGATAGTAGAGACTATTTTCATTCCCAGCTTCATTATTTTGAGTGATAAAGGCACCCAATGATCGCTCTAAAGCTGTCACATAGAGGATAAGCGGTCTACCCTCAACAGGTGGCATGAGTACTGGTGGATTCAAGAGGTATTTCTTGAGAACATCAAATGCTTCTTGACATTCTTCAGTCCACTGGTAAGTGACTCCTTTCTTCAATAATTTGGTAAAGGGTAAACTTTTTCCTGCCAAATTGGCGATGAAACGCCGAATATAGGCTAAGTGTCCATGAAGTCCTCTTAATTCTTTCAAATTCTGAGGAGGTGACATACCAAGGATTGATTTGGTCTTCTCAGGATCGACTTCAATACCACGATGGCGTACAACAAAGCTGAGGAATTTTCCTGAGGTTACCCCAAAAGCACATTTTAAGGGGTTCATCTTTAAATTATGTTGTCGAAGCTTGTGGAATATGACTTCCAAATCAGCCAAGTGATTAGAACGTTGTTTGGATTTAACCACCAAATCATCTACATAGCATTCAACAAACTTCCCTAAAAGAGGTTTGAAGATACGATGCATGGCGCGTTGATATGTTGCACCTGCATTCTTTAAACCAAAGGGCATCACCCAGTAAAAAAACACACCTTGAGGAGCTATGAAGACTGTATATTCCTCATCTTCTGGGGCCATTCGGATCTGATTATATCCAGAATATCCATCCATGAAAGAAAGTACTTCATAGCCAGCCGTCGCATCAATTAAGAGTTCTGTAATCGGAACTGGGAAATCATCTTTAGGACAATACCGATTAAGATCTCTGAAATCGATGCAAACCCTAATTTGTCCTTTCTTCTTCTTTACAGGGACAATATTAGCCAACCACTTGGGATATTGAACTTCTCTGACGAAGTTGTCTTTGATCAGCTTATCCACTTCAGCTTCAATTTTGGAAGCTTAGGTTGGGTGTGTTCTTCTCGCGGCTTGTTGAAAACCTCAATGTTCTTTTGGTAAACCCAAATGATGAGTAGCAACATCAGGATCAAGCCCAGGAATTTCTATACAATTTCAAGCAAAAATATCTTTATTTTGCTTTAGAAAAGAAATATACATCTCTTGCTGTTCAAGGGTCATGGCTGCACTAATTAAAGTGGGGCGTGGATCTTTCTCTGTACCCAGATTTAGTTCTCTGAGTTCATCCACAGTGGTAGAGATACCCTCTTCAAATGCAGGAGGAGCATCTCTAAGATCTTCCTCTTCCTCTTCATCATGTGTTATTTCTTCCATTTCTACTTGCAAAGTAGATGAAAAAACGAAATTCTCATGATCATAAGGGATGTCAAAATTTTCACATTTTGAAGAAGAAGCTTCCATTTCCGACCCTATTGATGATAAAGGGTCTTCTTTGGGAATCAAAGAGGAGATGATGGATCGAGAATCGACATCATTATTCACCTCTGGTGTTGCTATAACTTCTTCTGGCCTAATTAGCAAAGTATAGACTTGTTGGACTTCATCACCACTTATGATTTCATCACTACTTGGTAGGTTACCAATTTATCCCATGTTGTCTGGCTCGATCACTGTAATTGACATTATAGATCTTTCCATAAGAGTATTTTGATTTGGGCCTATTTTGTCAATTTGAATAATAGGTAACACATAATCTGTACTCATATGTGAAAATGGATTTATTGGAATTTTCTCCAAACCATATGGAGCATTAACTTTGGTAATTTCCTTCATTGTAGATTTTTCTCTTCCCTTCATGTGATAAAATTCCGCCTCAATGTATTGAGACTCACATGTCTTGAACGGGGCCTTATCACCATACAATGTTCCAAATTGACCATCAAAACAGTATTTGAGACATTGATGGTATGATGAAGGAATATCTGCATGATGATGTAGCCAGGGTCTTCCAAGCAAGATATTGAAAGCTGAGTCTTGATCAACAATCATGAAATCCGAATTGGATACAAGATCTCCAAACTGAGTTCTGAGTGTAACTTCTACCAGTGGTTCTTGTTCATTTTTATCATATCCTTGTAACATCATGGTAGAAGGAGATAAATCAGATTCCGTGAGGCCCAATCGACGAAGTGTACGAATGGGCATGAGGTTGACTCCTGAACCATTGTCAATGAAATCTCTTCGAACATCTATACCATTGACTTTGCCAGATAAGTACAAAGGTTTTATGTTCCCGTGCACAACATCATCTTCATCTTTATCAGTAAAAGATATCACTGCATGGCATTCTACAGGATTATTCTCCATGTGATAGATTTCAGCTGCAGCAATTTCAGCTTCAAACTCCTGAGGACTTGACAAAGCTTCGATGAGTGCTTCCCGGAGATCTTTTGACAGATTCAAAGCATCCAAAATTGATAACTTGTCTGGTACTTGGGCCAAGTGTTTCAATATATCATACTTTTGATCTAGAGGTCTGTGTTTCCCAATAGGAATATGAAGTTTAGCAGGTACCTTGGAAGCAGATGCTTTTGAAGCTGATGCATCTTGTATTGAAGTTGGCAACACCATTGGTTTTGGAAGATTAGAATGATTAGATCCATTTACTTGCTGAGATAAAGAAGATGGAACCTTTAATCGGTCTTCCAAAATAACTGTGCCAAAACTGAGTTGGCCATTGGCAGAAGAAATTGCTTGTTCTTTTTGAGCTCGCTGAAGGGCTCTACCACGAGTTTCTGCTGCATATACAGTGCTAGTAGGGGTAAAATTAGAGTAGTGGCTTCGGAAAGATCCACGTCTTCCCCTGTATCCTGAACCTCTAGAACTTCCTCGGATTCCCTTATTTGATACAAGGAATTCAGGCTCATCAAGACTGGAATATGGATCATTTAATTGAATCATATTAACAGAACCAAAGATTAACTATTCGTCCGATAAAGACTCTGCCTGGTTAGCCTGTTTAGGCTGTGCCGTTTGGTGGGATGGTGCCCGTGGCTTTGATGTAGATGGCATGAAATCTGCCAGAGTCAAAGACAATTTATGCTTTGATACATACTCATCTTCTCCGGATTCCTCTTTCTTTTTTGAATTGCGCTTCCCTTTTGAGGATTTGTATTTTGACGGAGGCTTTACTGCAGCTTTTGTAGGAGACACAATTGGCTTCTTCAATTGTGTTCGCAAAATGGAATGGGTCCGATTGATTGTATTTCTGACCATCCAATCATCATATTTTTTCACAGTTTTTCTTTTTACTTCCTGCCACTCGCCTCCATCCTCTGGATCTATAGCAGTAATACACGCTACATGAGCTGGAGAACCCTTCAATTTGACTTGTCCCAAGTCGGCCATCTTTTGCAGGAGGTCTTTAAAGACAAAACACTCCTGGATGGGATGCCCCAACATTGGATGAAAGGGAAAATAATTGGGATGGTCTTCATCTCCTTCCTTGTTTGGCCTCTTGGGCACTGGTAATTGAACCAAATTATTTTCCAGAGCTGAAATGAAGTAACCAGAAACTTGCTCACTTCAAAAAGAGTATGTATTACTCTTCATATCCTCAAATTGTTTTCGTCGTTGATCTTTTTGATCATTTGGACGAAATAGCCTTTGTTGTTGGCGTTCAGGAGGTGGAGACCTTCGAGAAGATGAAGGTTTTGAAGTAGAAATAGGTACAGGTGCTTGTTTAAGCATAACTGTAGCAGTTTCCGCTTTACCCATTCTCCTTCCTGGAGCTGATGGAATTATACGAGATTTAAACTTAGCCTGTATAAGGGAATCTTCAATCTGTTGAGCGATTGAAGTAAGGTCTCGAAACCCTTCTGTGTATTTCACAGGGCTCAATGGCGTGCGTAATTCGTCACACAAATTTTCCACACAGATTGGCAACAATTCCTCCTGAGGGAGTGCTAAACTCAGGAAATACGTTAATCCCTTCCAACGAGAAATGAAATCAGAGACTCTTTCATTCTCCCTTTTCTTGCAGTTTGTAAGATCGAAAAATGTCGTTTTTGGCAAAGTTGAGCTAAACTGAAGAAGGAATTTTTGACGAAGATCCTCCCATCCGAGGACTGACCGAGATTGCAAGCTTGTATACCAGACAAAAGCTGGTCCTTGTAAGGTTCGCATGAAGCATCTGAGTTTCACTGCTTCTTGCTGCTCTGGAGTTCCCATCATAGGATCACAACAAGACACATAATGCGTCAAATGTTGTTCGGGGTCGCCTAATCCATTGAAAGTAGGGAAAACAGGGTTTCCAAAACTGGATGGAGGAGAAATTGAATCTACCCATTCAGGGTAAACTTTCTTTTCAGGTTGAACTTGCGCCCTTTCACTTCCATAGTTTCTAACCGAGCTGTTAATGACTCAATAGTACTTATTAACTTTTGAGAAATATCAGGTTGAACTTGGTTTTGGGTAGGTGCGATGAATGGAGCTTGGACAGACGTGGTGGTTGGTGCTACAACTGATGGTAGTGCTGCCAACCGTTGTTGCGTTTGACCAGTAGGATTAGACCTCTGAGGGTGTACTGATAAAGGAGGATATTCCTGATCCATCTCAGTAGTTACAACAAATTCCTTCGGCTGTCGGACTTCAGAATCCTTAAGAAGAAGACTACTCTGAAGTAGTTCTACATTCAACCTTCTTAATTCTCTCATTTCTTCCTCCTGTTGTGCAAACCTTTGCTCTAATGAGAGAGATTGACCTCTTTCAGAGGAAGGGTGAGAAGTAACCTGATTCTTTCCTTTCCCCTTATTGGATCCTTTTCGGAGAGGCGGAAGTGGGTTACTTGAAGGAATACTCAGATTTTGGGTAATCCTTTGATTACGTGTGCGCACACCTTTTTTATTTAGGTCTGTGTGCGCAACTTATTGAGCAGGAACCTCTTCGTCTGATCCCTCTGATTGAGCCTCATCTGGTGAATCAGCAGCAACGACATTGATGAAATTAATGGATGCATATTGCATGGAATCCTTTCTATCAGAATTTCTATGATATTGTCTTCTTCCATGTCCATGATGAGACATGGCATTCCGTTGACTTGATCCCTCAGGAACTTCTTGGAGAACCGTCACTTGGTGAGAATCTCCTGATAGCTTGGCTCTTCGTTCCTCTTGAGGCTTATTCCCTAATTGAGAGAATACTGATTTTCTCTGAGGGAGGGATTGAGTATTTGAAAAAGTCTTCAGTCCGGTGGACTTGGGATGTTCCTGCTGCTTCCTCTCAACTCCTCGAATCCCATTTGTTGACTCAGAGGGTTGGGTTAGAGAAGTCCCCAGTCTGACAAGCTGGGGTGTCTCTTGACATGCTATTTCTGATATCTTCTTAAAATCTCTCTTGATCTTGCGAATCTTAGTTCGGAAATTAGCTGGATGCATTAACCTGTATCCACTTTTATCACCTGGTTCAACAGACCATTGGATGATTTCCGAAACTTCTGTCATTTGATGACGTGTTTGCTCCAGACGAGAGGCTTGTGCAATATTCTCGCCTGCTTGATGTAGGAGAAATTCAACAACTTGTTCTCTATATACTTGATTTTGAGAGGAACTAGTTGAAGCCTGTTCTTGAGCAAGCTCTTGATTATGAACAAAGCCCATTGACTGTGGCCGGCCATGGGCAATAACATTGCATGAGACCATTTTCGGCGGGCTTTGCTGACTGGAAAGCACTGTGAAATGTAGTGCTCCGTGAACACCCCATCCTCTGATATGAACATCAGATGGAGCATTGGCAATTAACTGACACAATTTTCTTAGTGCGCCAAGGCATGAACGTTGAAGGGTTCTTTGTTGATTTTCAGCCTTCAGATACCGAGAGACTGATAAAGATGCCAAATCAATCTGGCATTGTAACCCTTCTATTATCTTAATATGATTTTCATAATCACCGTAATATAATACTTTCTTCTTCAATTGACAAAGAGTCTTCCATATGTTGAGACGAATATCATAGATTCCATCATCTGTCAACATCTTTGGAATGTCGTACTGGGAGTCAGCCAAAGGCCAAAACATGACTGGTACTTCACCTTTTGCCAGTTTTTTCCTCATGTTCAGCATTTCCTCTTTATCATTAAATGAAGATTCTTCTACCTGTTTTGACCAGAGTTGGTGTTTCCTTGTTGTTTCATCAGATTCAACAAGATTGGTAGAGAGATCACTATTCATGCTGGAAGATGAATGACCTGGGGATGGTTCGGAGAATAACCTGAACCCCAGACTATCCTCTGATGGAGAAAGTGTTTCACCTGCCGATAGTAAAGCATCAGACATGACTGGCTTTATGTTTTCAAGTACCTCGAGAAATGAGGGATTTCTCGTTACTACATTGCCTTCTGAAAAATTTTCGAGACAACGTGAATCACTTCTGCGGAGAGGACTTTCGCAGCGAAGTTCATCACCATGAGGAGGACTATCATGATGGGTGACAGTAAAAGATGAAATCTCTTGCTCCTTGGTCTTCTGACCACACAGAGGGTTCCTGTGGCTCTCATCTGAAGAAGAAACTTCAAGATTGACCGAACTTTCATGAAGCAAGCCTTCATGAGGAAGTGTCTGTTGAAGACCTTCAAAATTAATGTTCCCGTTATTGAGAACTGAGGGAGTAGAATCTTGAATTCCGACAGATAAATGTCTGAGGGATTCAAGAAATCCAGCATCGAGCAAGGCCTTGTTGCAGATTGGCCTTTGATCTCCTGACTGTGCTGGGTGGATCTTTTTCTTAGATGCCTTCTTACTCACTTTAGAAACCACTTTTTGACGAAAGTGGTTACTCTGAGCAGGTGTATGTGCCTGATCAGGAAAGATGGTCAGGTTAGGCTGACGATCTCCACTCAAATTAGGTGTATGTGCCTGACTTGGTTGTCCGTTTGATATGGGGGAGTATGCCCCATAACCCTCTTGGACTGGAACAGATGTGTGTGTCTGTTTCGGAGTGAATCGTTGATGTGTCACTCCACTGCTAGGGATAGATTTATGTGTCTGTCCCTGAGATGATGCTGAAGCTGTTATGATATCCTGGCAAGCATCCAGAATATGAGCAGGAATTTTCTTCTGCTCTTTCACCATTGACAAAATATGTTTGGTGACTTCAGCCGCCGGAACGGGGATATACGTCCATTCCGGGCTTGGAGTAGGTGTATGTGCCTGCTCCTGTCCTCCTTTTCCTGTCAGTGAATCCTGACAGTACTCAAGTGTGGAGGCAGAGAGTTGATTCTGCCACCTGTTTGTTGTCGGGGCTTTCCGACTGACTTCTCCGTGCGCTACCAAGCGAGACTGTTGGTAGGCTTGATTAGTATTAGCAGGTGTATGTGCATGCTGATTACACTTCGCCAAACGCGGTTGACGAGATCCATCATATGTAGTCAGATGAGCCTGCTGACTAACTGGTGATGTATAAGCAGGTGTATGTTCCTGCCTATAGTACTCCGCCGGAATTGCCTGGCGGGATTGGCGTGATGCTGCCAGACGAGTCTGCTGGACAGCGGAATTAAAACAGATAGGTGTGTATGCCTGCTCGTTGTTCTCCACCAAGTTAGGTTGGTGGACTTCTCCGAAGATGGCAGGGATGACAACCTGCCCATTATTCACCGGATTCCGTCTCTGGCGGTTCATCTTGCCTGCTCGGGTTCGAGGAACCTGAGCTGAATGTCTGGAGTCGGTACCCTCATCATGTTGAGGGCGCACTACCGCATGAGTCTGGCAGCGATTGTTGATGGGAGCCCTTGGGAAGGACTCCTGTCTTTTTGAATTAAGGTCCTCAGGGAACTGCTCATTCACTTCCTCAGAGTAAGGGAGTGAATGGAAATTGCGTTCCGGGGATAACGACCCAAAACGGTTGGAGACGGTAGTCAGCACCACCTTCTTCTTGATCGCTGGCCGCCGTTGTCCAGACGACCAGGTAGAGTTGTTAACTTGGAGGGCTTGATGAGCAGCCTCCAGAGTTGGGATAGTACCGTTGCGACGGTACTCCTTAACCAGTGCATTAGAAACCCAGCATTGAAGACGCTGAGTTGGTGATGTCATCCTTAGAGCAGACGATGTTCCAGCAGGAGTAGCAGCATTGGTTTTCACAGCAGCAGACCTCACAGTAGAGGTGTTCACAGCAGCAGTATTCACAGAGGTGAATTTAAGGAAAGCCATTTTGCAGAAGATCTTGAGAAAAAGAGTGCCTGTTCCACATAACAGACATAATCAAGATGAATCCGACCACTGCATCTTTTGGATGAGCACATGTCAATGATTGCTTTGTTGGCCCAAGGGGCCTAACAAATAAGAAGAATATCACTTTAACTTGGTTAAGGATTCATGTCGGGTTCACCATTTTTGTTTCCTCACGGATTTCGGGGATGACCTCCTAGATGGGAGATTCAAACATTCCGATCGGTTTCTAGCGGGTTTGTTCGTAGAACCGGAAACATCCAATGATTCCACATCCGTTTGGACCTACATTCCAAAGGTAGGCGCTCATTAGCTTGTGGACTGATGAGGCTTAGGAATTTGCATTGGTCGAGAGGATGGGAGGTCGGACTCATCACACCTTTTTGAGGGGAATTATTGTCTACTCCGGGACTCTCTTTATAGATTTAAGTTATGTTCGTGAATCCTTATTACATTACCAAGTATAAAATGTGCTTTCCTTTTGTTTTAACAATCAATGATTAAATATGCAAGAAATTTAGAGAATCTTTTATATGTAATCGAGGTTCTTCATCAATAGAGAATCATCTATATCTGTTTAGAGATTCTTGGTCAATGGTATCCTTCAAAACATTTATATAAAAGTCTCTTGGTCATTATGATGACCAGGCTGGTTTTAAAGCCACTCAGTGGGGCACTTGAAGTTTATCGTCATTCAGAAGGACATGGATTATTTCAAAGTTGGGATCGAACCCAAAAATGGGCTACCTACGTATCCTTTGTTTTGGAAAAGGAATCAGAACCCACGTTGTTCGAGTAATGGAGTATGATGTTTATGATTGATGGCTCAAAGAAGAATGTCATAATTACTTTTACATTCTAAGCTCACGTGAGTCATGCTCGGTGTGAGAAACAAGAGGTATTGGTAAAAATTAGACAATTGTGCCATGAAAGATGAAATCATAAGAATTTGTTTGGGGCTTATGTATGTATGACTGCCCAGATAGATGAAGGTTTAGGATTCACTTTTAGGGAGAAAATCCATGAATAGGGTCCATCAAGATATATGTGCTTCATGGAGATTTGAATACTCTAATCTTGGGGCTTACTCCTAAGGAGGATGCCCAAGATAGTATGGGACTTTATGATTGGGTTTTACTCCTGAAAAGGAAACCCAAATCAAGGGTAAATTAGGACTGGTTAAGAGAAATTTAAGGGGGGCTTGGGGTTTACTCCTGAAAAGGAAACCCAAGATTATGACTGGGACTTACTCCTAAAAAAGGAGGCCCAGGTTAGGGGACTTGGGGCTTACTCCTGAAAAGGAAGCCCAAGATTATGACTGAGTCTTATTCCTGAAAAGGAGACCCAGGTTAGGGGACTTGGGGCTTACTCCTGAAAAGGAAGCCCAAGATTATGACTGAGTGTTATTCCTGAAAAGGAGACCCAGGTTAGGAATTAAGGTTTGGGGCTTACTCCTGAGGAGGATGCCCAAGTTTTAGAACTTTAAGAATTTGGGGCTTACTCCTGAAGAGGATTCCCAGATTAAAGGATTTATAACTGGGGATTATTCCTGAAAAGGAGACCTAGGGGGCTTGGGGTTTACTCCTGAAAAGGAAACCCAAGATTATGACTGGGAATTACTCCTAAAAAGGAGGCCCAGGTTAAGGATTCTCTCATCTTAAAGGATGAGGTTAAATGAATGAACTCTCAATCTTTGGTGACATAAGGATATTTAAATCACTAGGTTTTGAGAGATATTCCACAGAATTCCTTTCAGATAAGGAAGTTGAATCAAGAAATCATGCCATAAATGGCTTTGAAGAGTGTCTTGAAGACTGAATCTTGAAATGAAAAAGGTGTAATGGCTTAAGAGGGGTAAAATGGGAAAGATGGGCACCCAAAAAGGTAGGGGCGCGCAAGTCTTGAAAGGCGCACAAGTCTTCCGTGGGCGCGCAAGTATTGGTCGCGCAAGTATACCTGCGCGACATGTGGGGTACTTGCACAATTTTCAACCAGTATTAGAATACTTGAGCGGCTCCTTTTTAATCACTTTAGAATCCTCTTGAGGTTCTTCCAGAAAAGGGACGCGCAAGTTATTTTGAAGGAAATAAGTCGGCGCGCAAGTGTTGATAAGTTTCAACACTTAGGCCTTCCTTCTTCTCTTTAGATCTTCCGTTCTAGGTAAGAAATTACCTTAGAAGTGTTCCGGAAGCTTTGAGAAGAGACTTGGGCGTTGGGAGCTTCAATCCGAGTTTCTGGAAAAAGATCTCTCGAATGGGGGGCCCACAGGGTCTATATATAGGCATGAGAAGACCCCGGGCGGTTACCGGGCGGTTACCACTTAGGTCGCGCAAGTCACTTGCGCGACTAAGAGCGTCGCGCAAGTGTACTTGCGCGACAGTAAGATAACTTGCGCAGTGCAGTTGCTGTTGATCCTTTGTTCATGCCTTTGTCGATTTTTGATGTTTTCTTGAAAGGTTGAATCACTTTGAGCTCAGATATTCCATTTTTTGATCTTTAGATTCTGTGATGAAAGGAGCGTCAACAACCTCCTGGAATAAAATCTACGGGCTTACACCCAAATGGTTGCCCGAAAATTGATCCTAGTATGGGAGGGAGACATATCATTCAATTTTAAAAAGAAAATTAGGTATGAACTGTACCTTCCCCTACCTTAGACCTGAGGTTCCGGGCCATCTCTTTGAGAAGGGAGAGGCCCAGACCCAACACTCCTCCAAACCGAGAACTTACGAACACTGTTTTTTAGAGAAAGGTCCATGAGACTGTTGATATAAAAACCCAAATACATTCCACGTATCTTAACTCCTTTATAAAACAAATGTGGGAAACCACTGATTGTGAAAATACAAACCAAAATTGGAGAGACACTTATGCGCCTTTCTAAAAGGTATGACAAGTTAGGTGGTTTTGGTGCAGGCTTCGACTTTGTCCCTTTTGGATAAGGGAACCAAGGAAGAAGATACACTACATGAATGGATTTTAAAGAGGGTACATGATTTGGTATGTAGGATTTATAGCAAGCTCTTCCGCGTAGGTACCTCGTGCAAGTATGTCTCATAGGTACACCAAGTTGATGTACCACGTAGGTATACCACACAAGAATACCGCACAGGTATGTCACACAGGTGTGGCGTGCAGGTATTCCGCATAGTTGTGAATGATGAATGAAGAATGTGTTTCACATAGGATAACCAAACCTATGTAAAAATTGTAAAAGACTTTCAAAACATGATTTTCTTGTTTAATTATCTCTTATCACATGTTTAGAGAGCTACGTAATACAATTTGAAGGATCTAGGAGAAATTGCTACGCAATGGGAGCTTTAGAGAGTCTAAACTTGTTTATTCTCTGAAATAAGGAGTCCAAGGGTCCTATTTATAGGCATAGATGGGGCTTGGTCGAAGAGACATTTCCCGATTAGGTCCATCACATAGCTCCTCCTTATAGGTACTCTACGTAGGGGTATATAAATTATTCTGGTGCATAGCTCTGCCACGTAGTTCTGTCGGGTAACTCTGCCGTGTAGGTCTGTGGTGCTGGTCTGTCATGTAGTTCTACCATGTAGGTATTTTGGAGTATTTGACTTTCCTTTTATCTCTTTGAACATTGTTTTGATATTTTTAAATAACCTATCCACTCTTCATAATATTTTGGTTTTCTTAAGTGGTTTCAACAGTAGTGGTATATTTTCCGTTGAAACCTCTTTTAGATAAATTGAACATTAGTTCCACATGAGATAAGAACATGATGGATCATCTTTATGTTGTTCTGTGATTTTTTCCAAAAGTTAATAATCATTAAATTAATTTGTATGATGTTAATATATTCTGTAGAAGAACAACTTGGAAGGAAAATAGATTCCCCATGATTATTGGCAAGGGGTTAGAGTCCCTAAGAAATGTATTATTATGTGGGATAAATTATGAATTATATATGAGGAATAATGAAATTTCTTGAAGAATGATTGTGAAGTGATAAATTTTAATTACTCATTTTATAAGGGAAATTAATATTTTTCTATTGAATGTTTTTGGAGATTTATTCACCAGAAAGAGAATATTATTAGAATTATTCCACCATATTTTGTTTTATATTAGGAATTCATTTACAAAATTTGGAAACAATTTAGTAGATGTTGACTTTAATGGAGTGTATAAAATGGTGGATATATTATCTCTATGAAGAAGATGAAGAAGTTAGAAATGAATACAAATCCATGCGATTATTATAAGTGTGGAATATTATATGGGTAAAATTACACAAGAATGATGTTTGAGAAGTTGAGTTGAGGTAGTAAAAGCTCACTAAAATATCTAATTAATATTTATATGTTGCATTAATCTTTGGAATTATTAAGGTAGTATTTGAAAAATATTTTAAATCATTACAATGTATTTTATAGTATGTGAGAATCAATAAATTGATTATCCATATTCTCCGGATGCTAAAATACATGAAGAATATCCATTGGGTTATGGTTGAGAAGGTTTTTAGTCGATTAAAGTCAAGTTGGATCAATTGTTGAATATAATAGATTTAGTTAATTTTATAAAGTCTATAACTCTAATAAACATTGTATGGTCTATCTAAAAAATCATATGTTAGTGCTGAAACTTTATATGGTTGATCCAAAAACATCATAAGGTTAACTCTGGGGATCATTATAAAAATATGAAAAGGCATTCACCTTGAAAGTTTCACCTCAAAACTTAATAAGACTCAAATAGATAAATAAAAAAAGGAAAACATAATAAGGTTCCTATTGATACTTCATATGGTTGATCATTTCGAGTATATTGAGAATATATTAATTGAATAAGATCATAAGGATAGAAAAAAACCTCATACAATTTCTCTAACACATTTTATGGTTTTTCTTCTTCTTCATGATTCCTAAAAATATTTTAGGTTTCATTTATCCTTATGAAATTATAGTGTAGAAAAAGTTGATGGGATTTTGAGAGTAGATCATCCTGAATAAGATTAATGTTTGATGGTTTCATTTTTAAAAATTATCAAATAATTATAATTATATTTATAATTATGATTTAATCTATATAGTGAGGAAATTTATGTAAGATGAGTTGGTAATGTCCTATGAAGAAGAAAACAATTTCATGATTCAATCTGAGGAAAATTTCAAGTTATAACTATAAATTATGTAGTGTGATATACTCTCAATTAAAGGAGAGTACAATGCCATAATTTGTGATAAAATTAGAGAGAATATAAGAGAAATTTCTGGCACATTATAATAGGACACAACAATGAAAATGATGATGTATGACTCTCAAATAGACATAGAATAATCAATATGTAGATTTTGTAACAGTTTGATGAAGAGAAATAGTCCTATGATAATTATATGTGATCCGTTTTAAAAGAGAGTTGAGTTTTTAAGATTGTAGAGGTTTCATGGTTGATATTTTAGAAGATTTAAAATGTTTTGAATTATAAAAATAATAATCACGTGGTTTGTGAATATTAATTTTGATGAAAAAGAATAAAAATAAAGAAAACTAAATACTAAATTTCTAGCATTATCAAAGTATTGAAGAAGCATACAAGGCCTTTCTAGTACCTAAAATATATTTTGGTTGAAGTATTAATTAGATTCAATGCTCTTTGAACATTTATTATCTTCTTATGCTGAAGAAGGATAAACAAAAGAGAAATGTTCGTCTTACTATTATATATTATTATTTAAGAAGAAATAGTGAGTTATCCAAGATTACAATTTTCTTATATTTTACGATCTAAAAATGATTGAATAATACCTAAAGATTATTATTTTTTGATAAAAGAGATCATACTTATTCAATTCCTAAAGAGAATTGTGTTATTCACTACTGATCATTATTCCTAACGAGTAGACTGGTATCCTATAAAATGTGATGGGAAATTCCGGTTGCTTCCTTATTTTCAATAGTAAGTTGGTGTCTTCCAATATACCAAGTTAGAGCCAAGAATATGGGTCCAAGAATATTCCCTCCACAATGATATTTCTTGATTAAAAAATATCATTGTTAATGTTGGATAAAAACTACAATAAACTAGGGATTTATTCATCTTTATTAATGTCATACATCATTATCATATCGTAATATACTTATTCCTTTAATTTATTGATTTAAATATATGAAAAATGATGGTGTAGATTAAGTAAGAGGTCTATTCACTAAAGATGTGTAGAGATAAAAGAAGGGATGAATGTTTTTATTGATTAAGAATCACTAACACTACTTTACCCCCTATCCAAGTTTAACATACCCCAATTTGATCGAAATAATTGATATCAATGATCATGGATCCATCTCATATTGGATTCACATAGTTTAAAAATTTTATGCCTTTTGAATAATTATATTTTTATTTCTAAATTCGCGATTAAGTGAGTACTTAGAGAATAGGTATCTATTTATGATTAAGAATATTTATATACCAAGACTATAAGGAATAAATAATATAAATCGATTAAAATGTTGAATAAATTATCCCGATTATGCAAAGAGGGAGTGCAATCAGTTTCCCTATGCTCTAACCCTAATGAAGACCAAAAAATCATGGAAAATGAATTGGTAGTTATATAAAATACTAAGGAGATGGAGTGTAATTAACTGTAGAAGGTTTAAACAACATTTTTGATGATATTGAAGAAACTAATAATTTTTTAGGAATTTTTCATTTAGAATATAGAATTATATTTAGGAAAGATCACATATTAATTTATTTACAAGATAAATCAATTTGCACTTTAAAATTTATTATAATTGTAAATAATAGATATTTACTTTTATTTTTGGATATTTTAGAATCTTTTAAAAGGTTATCACCCACCATGTAGAATAATATGATATAACATAAAATGAACTGGCATTAAAGGTGATGATGAATTTTAATCTCATAAGAACTGTAATGCTAAGAGTGATAAAATTATGGATATAAAATAATGACGATCCAATGTAAGAAAGTATCATCTTTAATAAACCATTAATAAATATGAATCCATAAAAACACTTTAAGAAAATTTATAATAATTGAAGAAAAAAATTATATTATTATTCTATAAAAGGATCAACAGGAGACCGAAGCTAAAAAAATAACACAGATTGACTCTTTTTTTCATTAGATGCATAAAATGTATGAATTTATTGAGAATAAAACTGAGGAGATCAGGAGGGAGTAAGGATAAAAAACTAATTCATCATAGGATAAGTACAATATTCTAAATATGAAGTGTCTTAACCAAGAAATTTCATTATAAAATATGAAAGTAACTGAAGATACGTCTTCAAAAAAAAATAATTGCTATATTCTTATAAGAATATCCTATGTAAAATATTATCTATATTAAATGAAAATTGAACATTGGAATATCATAATTATCATTCCACATCAAGTTATATATAAATCTACCATGCCAATCTAATTTATTTTGAACATGATTGTTCTGTTTTTATGTATAGTGCATATTCACACTAAATAATTATATAAAAGAAGGTTTTACAAAATTATGAGGAACCAAACACTACATAAGTGGCGAATATGAGAAATTATAAGATAATATATAAGACTAAATAAATCCATTTTGAGGTTAAAAATATAAAAAATAGTCATGTTTGGATAGACTATTGTGAAACTGAAAAGGTCAGGATTTATTATCCATTTCTCATATTGTGGTAGATTTAAAAATGATGTTATTTTCTGTTGGAATAATATGTCCAATTATAAAATTCAAAGGAATCCAACAATAAGGTAGATTATGGATGAGGTGATTCATAGGCCATATAATAAATAGAAGAATCTATTTGTAACAAACATATTTAAAAACATGATTAATATCTATAGAACATGCTATCAAAGTAGCCATTGAGAAGATTCATGACCTTGAAAATTAGACGATCATGATCCTAAAGTAGTTGAAATAAGAATAAAACAGTATACGAAATCAATGAATAATAATGATGATTTTTTCATGGGATTTATGAAAAAGTTAAATATTAAATAAAACACACCCAAAAAAGGATAATAATATTCCTCCCCCAAAGTAAATGTTTTTACTTTTTTTGGTATAATCAAACATATCATGGATCTTCATAAAAAAAATGATTGTTGGTATTTATGGAAGAAAGAAAATTCAATATAAGGAATCAATCTAGGAATTAAATAAGTAGTTTTTTCTTATATAGTAAATTTCTAACAGGCCATGTGGGAGTTCCATGCATGCTAGTGAGTGAAATATCATATTGAAATCTCAATTGGAAAATGGAATAAAAATAAAAACATATTAAGAGAAGGAATTAAATAAATGAAAAAACAATTAACATTAATAATAAATCAAATTTCAAGAAACGTTTTTTCTGAAAATGATAACCTGGGAGCTTGTAAATAACTATGTGGGAGATACAAGCATGGTTGATACAACTCTAAGGATTATTTAAAATTCAAAATTGATTAAGAAGACTTGATCAAGTAAATGAAACTTGCATAAGAATATATATTTTAATTTATATCTATTATTAATAATAAATTTCCACACAAAGAAGTTTAAATATTGAGGGAAATCACGTCTCAAATGGTATATGAAAACATGAAATTTAGAAGAACTATAATAAAGAGGTCACTCAAACATGGAGGTGGAAATAATGGAGTATCTTGGTTGAGAATAAATTTTCTACCCTACTATTCTCATTTATGGTCAATAGAGTTCTACCTTATTAACATATCTTTTATACCCTACTATTCTCAATGATGGAATGATCTATAACGTTTGTATTTTGGATCCTATATGAATTAAAAAGATAAAATTTGATGAATATAAAAATGATATCAAGATTTCCATCTTGATGTAATCTAAATAGTTATTTTAAGAAATATTATTTTTTGAAGCTATCAATCTTGATGAAGTGAAAATAGAATTTATCCCTTGAGGGAAAGTGTTTGATATGTTTATAGAATAATAATTTTAGGAAAACCTATAAATATGAATGTTTGTAAGGTGTTTTAAATATATTATTAAAAAATAACGAATACCTATTATCTCATCCCAATTTTTTCATTAATAATTTATTAATATTAAAAGTGATAATGGATTCATCCAATGACATGAAACTAAAAATTTCAAGAATATTCAGGGATAATTTATACAGTTGAAACCTATAATTATTTTTGAATGTTTTATCCCATGTGTTAATATGAGTTAATGATTTTAGGTTATTAAAAATCTCATGAGAATACATTCACTATTTTAAATCAATTTAATTATCCAAAAAATGATTAAAAATCTCCCAAAAAAAATAAATTTTATGTGGTATCATATTATTATTTTCATGGATATATATTCTTTTAAATTAGACCCTCTTGTTTTCTACACTATGTATATATCTTTTAGACTTATAGTGGGATATTAAATAGAAAATATCTTGTAAATTAATTGATATAATTATCTCTAATTTAATTAATATTTACCATAAAAAATAGTGAGATAATAATATAAAGGAAGATAATGAGAAATGAGGAGTTATAGGAAAATTTAGAATAGGGAGAAAGAGAATAAAATTGTGATGGAAATATCTGCATCCCACATTGATTATTAGTATTGACAAAAAATAATAATGGATATTGTTAGAACCACATTGTATTTTTTATAATGTTTTAAATATGTGAATAAGGATTAATAAAATGTTTATGATTCCAATATGTATTAGCGACTGACATCATGGAATTAAAATAAATTCCCCTTACTAGATTTTCATAATTTTGAGTTTTAAAAAAAGTATTATTATATTTGATAAATTTTTTTTAAAAAAAGTGAATTAAATAACTACTTAGAATCTTGAACAAGAATAGATTAATTGTCATTACTTATATCATAAAGGAATAGAATATTCTTATATTTAATTTTATTATAGATAAATTCACATATAAGTTAAAATTTAAAGAAGTGTGTTGGTATGTAAATTTTTATATGGAATATTTTTTCAATAATATTTGAGGAATTATAGAATAAGTTAAGTTCCATGTAGTGTAGATAATTATAGATATATAATATCTATGAAGAAGTTGATGAAATCGTCCAAGAAGACTCATCCTTATGATTATTATAAGTATAGATTATTATTTGGATAAAATTACTCTTAGATAAATACATAGAAGTTTATTTGAGGTAGTGGAAGCTCATTGAGATATTCTATAAAATATTGACATGCTGCATTAATATTTGGAATTGTTAAAGAAATAAATGAGGAAGATTTGAAAAAATTCTAATATATTTAAATGTATATGAAAATCCATACCCAGAATTTCCTATAACATTATTATTGTAAAATTCATGAATAATATTAATTGTGTAAAGGTTGAGAAGTTTTTTGATATTATTTTATTCAAGATAGATAAATTCTAGAATCTATAAGTTTCTGTGAATTTAAAAAATCTCTAGACTCTATTGTAATTCCTAAGTTTTATTTGAAAACATGAAAGGTTGTGCTAAAGAATTAAAATATTGATCTTATAAATTTGTATGGTTGAATATTGATAGAGTTCTAAGAGAATTAAAAAGTTATTAAATTTATATGGTTTATATCATAACTTTATAAGATTCACCTAGATGAATGAAATTAAAAACAGAAAACCTTATAAGGTTCCTTTTGAGACATCTTAAGGTTGATCATGTTCATATTACTATGAAAATAGAAAAATAAAAAAATTCATATTGTTGGAAAATAAATTTTTAAAGATCACCTTATAACTGAAAAGGAATTTTCATATTTTATATGGTCTCCCAAAAAGTTCATATGGATTATTAAAAATAATGTAAGGTTAATTTATAATTTAAAAAATTCATTGATTGTAAATAATTCAGGGGTTTCTAGAATCAAGTGTTCGGAAGAATCATAAATTTAGATGATGATGTGTTCTCAATCCAAGGATACCTTTGTTGTATTGTCAAATAGTCGATATGTGAAGAGAGTAGAAAACTACAATGTGTAAAGAAGAAGAAAGGATGCAAAAGATATTTTCACCCAATTATATGGAGCCACGATAAGGATTGTGAAGTTTTTTACCTCTCATAATGATATAAAATAATTAATATAAGGATTTTCTTGATGTTTTAATAACAAAAGTAAAGACATGATAATTCTAATTATCATGTGTAATTAAGTGTAAAGTCTTTAAGATGATTAAATGCAATAATCTATAATCTATTTTAAATTAGACTTGATGATTGAAGATATTGAAGGTTTCAAGTTTGATACATAAGTGTATTTAAAATTCTTAAAATTCAACAAATAATATTTACATGGTTTTTGTATACATATTATAAAGAATAATAATTATAAAAAATTGGGGGAGATAATAATACCAATTCTCTGAGAATTATAAGAGTATCAAATGAGGAGAAATAACTCTATTAACACTAAGAATATATTTTATCTCAAATACGTAAAGATATTTAATAATTATTTAAAGGTAATCATACACATGTGTTTGAAAAGGAGAAGAAGAAGAGAATGTCCGACCATGTTACTATACATTATTAATTTGTTCAAAGAAGAGAGTGAACTTAATTTAATGTATTATTATATTGTAATATCTATAAAATATTGAGGAATATTTCAATATTGATGTATTTATAGTGAAAACTTAAATTCTAGTCAATTTTAGAGGAGAAAATTTTTATTCACAATTTGAAATTATAAAAGAGGTGTAGGATGATGTCCTATATACTATGAGGTAATGTATTGGTTGGTAATAGAGATTGGAGACCAAGTAAATGATTTTTGTCGCACTAGGTTAGTTCTAGGAATATCGGTCAAAGTATATTCCCTTTATCCTGATGTTTATTGATAGTAAAAGTATTGTTCTCCATGAGTGGGATAAAAACCACTATACAAAAGTTATTTCGTCAACCACATTAGAAATAAAAGTTGTTAAAAAAAATTCTGGTCTCATTATTTCTGTACCACATTATTTAAGTATGTGAATTTTGGATGATATGATTAAGTGAGAGAGTCTAGTAACTAAATAAGTGCAGAGGTAAATGAAGGGATGCATATTTTAACTGATCAAGAGTCACCAACACTGATTCAATCCCCCTCTTATTGTTGGAAATTTCCTAAAGTGATCCTTATAGATTCATCACTCATATCTTCATCTATATGTTAGCCTTTATGAATATCAATATTATCTAGGTCTTTGAATTCCAGATTATTTGATGATTAGATCAATTATCTCCTCAACATTACTCACATTTGATATGATCCCAACTATCAATATAAATAATCAATAGACAACATAACAAGATTTACATCTTCAAGAACCAATATCATTAGATAGTAAAATTTTTGAAATCACCATAAAAATTTATTCGAGTGTTATAACCATTCACCTCATCATTGAATTCATGAGTTTCTCTAACAACCTAAAACATTTAGTGAAAAAACTATTTTCATTGGAGCACATCTTTAAATCATTTAATTTATTAAATATTAATTTTATATTTTCTTATTTTACCTTGATTTCCCATATATATATATATATATATATATTTTATCATGTTTATCACATTTTTTCATCAATGTAAAACTCATCATATTTAGGTATATTTGATTTGATAATGATCTGTTTAAGATTTTTTGTGCCTTTACAAACATAGTAGATAACTTTCAATCTACCTTAGTCATTGAGAACCATGAAATGTCACTTACATGAATTACACAAAGCATAAGGAAGAATATAACAAGTCTAAGGGATTACTGATGTGAAATGAGTATATTATTTTAGATCTGGTAGTTTCATCCTACAAACAACAACACTCCCTTTTAAATAACAATGTTCTACTTATCAATGACCATATTTGGATAGATTCTGAAAGATAATCATTTTTTATAAGATGCAACTTATTTTAACCATAACATCCCAAACACACCCTATGATAGTGTTGGATTAGGGTGTTAATTAATTTTCTTATCAACCATTAAGAATATTTTTATTTAATTATAAAGAACACATAAAACCTATCATGATAAAGAACATAACCAAATCTCAAAAATATCTAGAATAAAAATTATGATATAGATAATTTACATAGTTCACCACTATGGGATACTTAATGTAGCATAAAATGATGATGTGTATATACACTAGAACAAAATACTTCTCACCATGGGATTGTAAATGTTAGTAAAATACACACTTTTGATCCAGGGGTCACTCAATATTTCCATATATTCACTCACTACATAAATGAAGAGTTATAAGAAAAAAATATAATATAATGATCACTCATAAATAATATTTACAATATAATAACAACAAATTCAGAAATGGTTTCATAAATTTACTATATTTTAATATACTATGCTAAGATATTAAATAGTTCGTAGTACTAGTTTCTATCCTCTCTTAAACAACTATATATAGTTGTTATTCCACATAGGGATTATTGTAATTTAACATTAATATATATTTTTTGTGTTCCTATCCAAATATCCATTTCACATTCAACTGATATACCACTATAGTCACTATGAAATACATAATGGATACAATTCCATATCATTATCAACCAATCTTATAAACACTATGACCACATCTTCTTTCTCAAAAGAGATTACTCCAATTTACTAATTCACAATAAAGTTAGTTATGAAACTGTGTAGCAATGTGATTTATATAGAGATTTTTGTTTCAGACAAAAATTATAATGCATCATCCAAAGAACCCATATTACGTCCTAATCCAGGGGTTCTACGTGAGGTACACTACCTCATACACTAAAGGTTGCTGACATGGTGTTAGAGTCTCTAAACATGGTGTAGATACTATACTTGTGGTACAATGTAAACCAATTATAAAAATAATATATATAATATATAAAAAGATATTAATAACATGGAATCATAGTTATGTTTCAATGATATATACAATCCAATAACAACATGCTATCAAAAAATGCAACAAATATGAGACATACCCCTATACATACATCATAAGGATTTCCCATTGGGATAATCAAATACTAATGTAAACTAAATAATAAGACATAGATTGATAAATCATATCCTAAGACTAATTCCATCCTTAAAACTCTCTCCAAATATCTATCAAACTACTCTATCCATATTTCTTGTGTAACATGTTACTTGAAAGAGTAACATAAGGTTTGGACATACACTAGGGTTCCTGTGCAAGGTGTAAGAGAAAATATTTGTTGGGGATCACCAATAAGGGTCCTCATATATATATATATAAATATTAAATCATTATGTGTATAATAAATAAATAATTAACACACACAATCATATCTGGTCATCATGTTCCAACTAGGACACCTTAACACCTGACTATACCTGATGTTATTTATATTGAATGACAGGGGATTAACTGATATTTGAACCCATCACCTATATTATAGGAATCTTTATAAACATCATAGGACATAATATATAGAGTTTATACCTGAGACAAAATCTCACACAAGCTAAAACAAACCCATCAATGTATGGTTCCATGGCTATATCTCACACCCATTGATAGAAATATAAATAAGATCCCAAGTAATATAATAAAACAAAAAACCTCCCACATGATCCAAACCACACTTTCTCAGTGAAGTTCCATTGGATAGATCACATCATAATATAAAAATATCATGATGAAATAAATAGTATATCTATCATACATAATGAGTTTAACCAACCTCTTAGGCTAGGTAATGTGGAAAGTACTCATAACACCCTCAACATAAAACCAAACATGATCTCCCAAAACTCATGAAGAATGATCACCCAGGTGGTGTATCTCTACAGCTCGATTACGTTGTCTCTCAAAAACAGCCACAAATGTATCAAAAAAATGTTTACGGTATGATAATCAAACAAATGTGGAAAAATAGCTTATCCCCATACACTCAACTAGCAACTGAACCACACCTAGAATTATGCTAGAGGGTAAAACATATGGAGAGATAATCTATCACCCACATTAACTAATCAGGATAGATATGGTTATAACTTGAAAAAAGCAACTAAAAACTTACTCATGTTGAAATTTATTCTGTTTTTACATCACAAGTTAAAAGAAATCTAACATACTAGTCATATCTAACCATACCCATATACATTCCTAAATCATCAGTCATGCTCAGCCATGCCAACTCACTATGACTCATTGAGGATACACCCTATACCATGGGGTAATTGGAGATAGAAACCACAAACCTTTTATAACAAGTACACTATTAGTTCCTAAGTAATATCCCCATGGTGCTCCACATGACTTCTATGATCCTTTCAATAGATTAACACACACTAAGACCACATTTGGACCAAGAAAGTTAACGTACACCTCACTTTGGTTGACCCATTGGTAACACACCTAATGAGTGATCATAGCCATATATAATCCATTATAAATTACTAGTTATTTAAAATAATCCCAAACAAAACCCATGTTAACACAAACTATTGGTTTTACTCCTTACAAACATCCACCAAGACTCAATATAGAAAACCACATGGTTGATAAGATTATTGCACCAAACCATCACACTTTCCAACAAAATTATGAAGACCATCTAAATCCAACACAAATGGAAAGGAAAAATTATAAATTCCATTAACCTTTGAATAAATACTTCCTTACACATAAGAGACCATATCACCATCTCATCACTCTGACCATGGGATGTAATCTATAAAGAACTCCCATGACCATTTAGACATGAGGTCCATAATAATTATGATTACCCAAATCATATACCTGAGATGTAAACCATTTATAAAACCATAAAACCACAAATATATTCCAAACCCCATCCCTTTATAAATGTATTACATTGGCCAAGTCCCTTTCATGGTCCAATGCACACTACACAGGGCATGTCCTCTTGGAGGAATAATATATAGGAATATCTAGAACCATCGAACTATGATTAAATGTTATAGTATTAATGTAAGTGTACATAACATAGACTAACACAAAATTTAGAACCTATTCAATCCCTTTTAAAAAATTTTAATACTATACCCCCATGAACATTTATACACGAAACACACATACATGAAACATATACTGGAATATCAGAGAAACCAAATAAATTAGGAATGTAAGAGTTAACTCTTAAAAATTCACTTCTCGATTCTATAACACCCCCATATTTTATAAAATATTATTTCCAAATAAATTTTATTTCATCAGTAGCCTATATTACATGCAACACTGCGTCTAATTTTTTTTGATATAATATTAAATTATTATTATTTAAAGTTATATTTATGGTATAACTATTTTATTTGAGTATATAAATATTACTAAATAAATGAAGACAATGTTTTTGTTACATATGTATAAATTTGATTAATTTGTTATAAATTGATTGTAAATGAAAATATAAATTAGTTGAAAGAAAAATAAATATTTATCTGAATAATATTTTTTCTACGAGAAATGTATTTTATCTTAATTATTTAAATTAATCACTATTGGTGAATGATTATAATGACATATATATATTATATATCTAGTAAAATGTTTTAATATTTATTTCATATTTTTCTGTCTAAGAATGCGATAAGAATAAACCAAATTTTAGGACTAAAAATGTATTTTTTTAAAAAGTGGGTTTTGTCGCAATTCCATGATAATTTTAAAATATATTTATGCAACTAATATTTATTGAATTTGATAAGTGAATTACATATTTTTAATCCTGCGGAATAAATATGGTAAATAACCCCCTTTTATTTTCAACTTAATTTATAATGCCATAATTTTTCATCTTAATTCTTATTTTATGAAGATTATTAGAACCTCATCACCTTAATCTATAAATATATTTTTTAATGGACACTTGTCCATAGATATGACCTATATAATATTTAAATCAATGAAATTTACAAAACATCACTCTGTTAGTTTAAATATATCTTATGTATCCATATAGTGAAAAATAAAGTTATGAATGAATATAAGAGTTTATTTTGATAATAATGAATTTAATTTCCTTATATAAATTTGTTTCAAATTTTAAAAAAATTATATAATGACTTTTAATTCTGGTAAAACACTAGTGTAATATTTCCCTAATTAATAAAAAATATAATAAATTATTTAAAAAATGATAAAAGTAATATAATTTGATTGATTTAATCCATTACACATATTTATTAGATGAATATAATATATTAGTGTCATTTTAAGTATTTATTTCTGAACATAACGTTTTTAATTATTTATTTTCTGTCAAATTAAAGGAATCATGTTTAAATTTGACGTAGTGATATTTTATAAATATAATAATTTATTAAATTGCATAAAAATCATAAAAACTAAAAATTTAAAAAATAGGGATATTATATGTTATATATTTTCATCCCATGCCCATTTTTAGGATATTTCAGACAATTTTTATCGATACAAATTTTATTATATTTATATAATTTAAGAAATTCCAAGGGTGACCCTCCCATAAATTATAAAAGGGTTCTCATCCTTTCTATTCTTCACAACAAATTTATCCCTATATCTTGAGCAATATATACCAATATATCTTCTCCACATCTCTAGACACATTCAAGAGGAACTGGTCTTCCAAAAATACCAACCCTAGAGAACATAGGTGGATATTTAAAGGAGTTATTTCATCACATCCGATCACTTTTTTTAATTATTCTTTTAACTATTATAAATCATGTATATTATTCATAAAATAAAAAATTCAGTATATTAAATAAATGTAAATGATATTATGATTATGAAAAACACATTATTCACCATTTTTTCATCAAATGGGATTTGAAAATATTCCTCATGCGTACGTATGGATTACTGTCTCCACATAGTGATACAATCTATTTCTCACCACCATCTTTTATGGACATATATTTTCATTTTTTAAAATTTATATTTTAAAATTATGACATAATTATACTTTTATAATAATAATATAATATATATCTTCTTAAATTCCACACCATTGGAAAACTATAACATCGTTCATGCCTACGTGTGGACTAACACCTCCACGAAGTGATATGATTGGGTTTTCATTACTATATTACATGAATAGTAATTAAGATGAATAATATATTTATATATATATATGATATATATGATATAATTGTGATTTTTTAATGTTTAGTTATTATTTACCTTTCATTCGATTCATTCAAAAAAAATTAAAACAACGTGCATGCATGCGTAAGACCCACCATCTTCACAAACGGTGTAATTCATTTTTATAAATATATATTTTGTGAATGACTATAAAAATTTATATAAATAATATATATGATATTTATATAAATAATATAATTATAGAGATAAAGCAACCATGATAAAAATACAAGTACCTAAACCATCAAACTAGAACATACATGAAAAACAAAGGAGATATCACCCAAAATGAAAATTGTAATAAAGACGTGTTAAAAAATTGGTGATAAAGGGTTATAAGTAAATCATATATGGTATGATATATGTAATTATTATTATATTATATTTTTATAATAAATATAAATTTAATATATGGGATATGAAAAGGTGTACAAAGGAAGTTAGACCTATGGTATGGGATTTTTGTCTCACATTTATTTCGGTGTGGCGCATGCATCATTAATTTTCTTCTCCTATTTTCATTACATGAAAATGAATGTTTTAGGTTAAATTTACTCACCTTAAGTACACAAGATTCAAAAAAATATTTTCTAGGAAAATCTATATTATTTCATTCTTTGGTTGAATTTTATTTCCAATAATGTTTTATTAAAATGTTTTAAGGAATGGTTTTACTATTTTACTATGACTATTTAGAGTCCTTTTACACATGTTTGAATTTTTAAATAGTGTTCCAAAAGAAATATTCTTTTCATTTTCTTAATAAGTTAATGTTTATTGGTTTTCAAAAAAGTGCAAAAGGAATGTATTATTTTAACTTATACATCATGAAAAAATTTCCCACCATCTGGACTAATCAATTATTCAAATATTCCATTAAAAGTTTCCATGGTTATTTTAAAAAAAAATGTTTTCTAGAATATTTTTAATTTTTTTATATTTTAATAATGTGATTTCAAAATGGAAAGTTTATTTTATGCCAAAATATTTTAATGATCTCTTGATGGTATTTCTATTCATTGCAGACAATAATCCTCAATTTTACTTATAACTTAATGGTTTTATAATCAAAGGATATCATCATTATCATTAATGTAGATGGTTTATACTTAAAAATATAAGATGTTTTACATATGTCATACTATGATGAAATAATGAAATGTTTATGGAACCCATATATATTTCACGAGTTATGCTGTAATGAACTATTTATAAAAACAATTTATTTTCATAGGTTATAATATGATGAATACTTTATGATTTTTTAGAAAAAATATATCCTGATTTTAATTATGTGATAGGTGGGATCTATATATCCTTCCAATGAATTGGGTAAAAATTGATATCTCATGATACAAAATAGGCTGGAATGGTGAGTGACCCCAGTTGAGTAAGGGAATATATCCACTATGATAGTCTTTAGAGTGAACCTTGACTACTAATATGGTCTGAAGAGTAGGAGAAATACAACCTGATAGTCTTGGAAGTGGGCCTTGAATACTATGGAAATTATTTTATATGCTTATTTTTATGCCACAAACTTGTGTATTATATCAATGTTTGGCCCTCAGAGATCATTTTATTTGATTCTTTTATGATTCATATCTCATGAACTACTAATACTTATTTCAAGAATCATGATTATGATATATGATATGAAAGGTATTGATTTCTAATGTTAATAACATGTTTATACACCCTTATGATCAGTTTATACTTGTCTTCTCATTGATATATCCTTTATATACCCTTATTGAGCATATGATCTAACCATTTTTTATATTTTATTTTCCTAGGTTTTGAATAAGGTTTTAAGGATTATTTTCTAAGGTGGATTCTAATTACAACAAATTTAATGAGATACTTTTAAGAACTAGTTTTTTATGTTTCCATGTTTCCAAAGATAGTGGTTATATATGATTCTAGTAAGGATAATTATGTTATGTAACGAATATTAATTTATTAATATGTGATATCAATTTATGAAAAGTATGGGTCATTATAGATTCAACCTTGTTCACTTGAAATCAGTAAGAATTTTTTTCCCAAAATGATAATTTCAAAAATAAAGGAGAAACTCAAAAAAAATGGGAGGGAAACTAAGTATTTCCTTTGACAGACCATGAGAAGATCCTTATTCAAACAGAACAACTATGTCATGACCCACCTTCTCCAAGATGAGGGAAGGGACAAAAATGTGCCATGACATTCCATTAACAATATGAAGTAAAGATAATGAACCCTCGAGTCCCACCTTCAATAGGCCCTAGAGCAGGGGCTATCACTAAGGGAATAAAATCTCACATAATATGGAAGGAATTTCCATTTATAGAACAAGATCGGGAGATAAGATAATAAATCCCAAGAAATTCCATATACAAAAAGTAAGAGTAATTCCCCAATACATTCCCATATGAATGTTGAAAAGTAATATTGATACAAGGTAAAACAAAACACCAATGTAATGTACTAAAAGAAAAGAGACTATGCAAAAAAAAAACTAATAATCTTGATGCCTGAGCTAGTAAAGTCCAACACAGTCCTCAATGTTCTCCTAGAAACATGAAAATAATTTTTTATATGTAGGGTGAGCATATGAGTATACTCATTAGGGAAATGAAAGATACCCATGCACAAGTGGGGGAACATACTAATTTCCATGTGAGACAACAGTAGAACCTCAATGAACCTACCACGGAGCACTAACCAACCTAGCCTCACAAAGTCACACTCTCCAAATAATGCAAGTAAAGTAAAGTAGTGGTATAGAACACCGACATTTGGGTACCCCGCACCACATTCCAACTAGTTAACTTCTCATTACTAAAATCTAACATATTAATGAAACCACTCTTCCCATACACTGTCCCACTGCCACAACCAACCTACACACACTTGTGACTCAAACCACACAGAATCCTGCCTGCTGACACCTAGGCCACAACAACCACATCACTCATCAGAAGACACCTAGGCCTCATCCTGAAGATCCTTGGGAAAAATATCATGGCCCACAGAAACTTAAGCCTCTCATCTAAAAAAACTACCCTAATAATCTTGGGACATGGTAAGCCTCAAACCATTAAATCCTGCTCATATACGCTCGAGCGATCAGAACATGAAGAGGGTGTGAGGATGAAAGTCAGTAACCAGCCGTCCATCCTCCCTCTCGGGATGTTTGGAAGACACCCTCTCCCATGAAATGGAGGAGTTCAGAACTTATTTCTCAACAAGGGTGGGGTGAAAATATAAATAATAATTAACTACAATATATATATATACTAAATCACTCATCCCTAAACTAAGGATCCAAAGACAATCAACCAACTGATATAGAACCCCATTTATTCTACTCCTATATACACAACTACTCAATATACACTAAAAAAGAATAGCCCAACCCATTTTCATTTTACCACTTTCCATTTATTAATTAAGGGATTCACACTAATTTATATCTAGCACTGTCAGGAAACTACCAACAATAATCATATCCAAAAAAAAAACAAACAAAACCAGATTTGTTGTCCCATTGCACTCCCCCGTTAAAACTCTACCAACTATCATTATTCAAAGTTATACCACACAATCCTAATATTTACTTGATACATTCCTACTTCATATAAGTCTATAACCACCCCACGGTCCAATTTCCCAATGATGCTCCAAAATAACATCACAAACAAAGGTAGTTCCACTGCCTACCAGTCCATCCATTCCACAATCGATCAGTCTCTGAAACTGGGATACCAACACACCACCAGTATTTCCCTACAAAAAAAGCCCACAGTAACTTCAACTTCAACCATAACCCCTCTGCAAAGTGTCCCACACCCTTCTCATAGAATCAACTCCCTTTCCCATCCCTATACCCATAACCACGCCCCCAACAGATGCACCACACAACTCACACAAAACCCAACAAAACAAAGCACTCAACCACACCTGTCAACAAGATATATATATATATATATATTCAGATTTGTTAACACTGTTCTTTAATCCACTTGATAAATAGGAGTGATCATACAAGGGGATTTATCCCTAGGAATCCATTTCAATTAAAAAAGTGTACGTGTTTAAGAAGATTTCATGTTACGACCAGTTATCAAACATCATTAAAAAACAGGACACCACTAGTTAATAAGAAAAGGAACCCAATGGAAATGATTTTAGAAAGACATTTAGCCACAAAAAATAGTAAAATAATCAAAGATTATAAATAATATAGGATATCAAACATCAATCCACTCCAATCCTGTTATTTCATTTACCCCGTCATTTTTTGATCATATCCTATTATTATTTATTTCCTGTTTTTTGAAAATTACACACCCATTATTCATAAGTAATCATTAGTAAACCCACCTTTCATGATGAAAAATTAAATAGAGGCTAAAGAAATCCCTACCGGAACAATAGTCGACCAAATATCATATTTGAGTCAAGAACATGGGATTGCAAGAACCGTAGGAAAGAACTCCACGACAACTGAGCAGGTGGGGATCTAGCATAGGCACAAGACTCATCTTGGTAGGATGTATATAACCGAACCAAGATGGAATGGAAAACATACAAGGGAATATACTAGAATTTAATAGCTTGATAATATTTTAAAGGAAGAATGATTTTAAAAGTCATTAACATGGGATCATGGTCAAGATCCTATGGTTTGAGTCTCTCAAATACCCTAGAAGGTTAGGATACAAAATATATATTTAATATCCTATGAAATTCTCTTAAAATATCTCAATTTAGAATTTAAACTAGGTTTACATCAAATAATACTTAAGAGGTGAAAAAATGGAAAACTAGGAAAAACTGGGAAAATTACAAATGAGTCGCCAATGGGTGAGTCTCCGACTTGGAGCCACTGATGGGTGAGCTACTGATGCGACCTACTGATGTGGAGCCACATATGCTAGGATACTGACACTAAGCTACCAACCTGAACTACCAATGACGATCTGCCGATACAACAACTTATCAATGCGTTGAACTACTCATGCCTCAACCTACTGACTCCTTGACTCACCGACACCGACATCCTCGACTCACCGATGCCGATGGTCTTGAATCATTGATGTAGATTCCAATCAATCACGAATTCATTGATATGCGAATAAAATGACATGAAGATTCACTGACATGCCAATGCCGACACCCTATGGTATCGAGGGAAATCTAGAAATTTGAAAAACTCTTGAAAAAAGACACTAACAGCTCCCCAAACCCTCTAAAATATACTTTTTTCACAAAGGAAAGGCATAGTGAAATCTGGGTCATTATATCAGATACCTCTCAAACTATTCTTGTCCTCTAGAATTCAAAAATAACCCAGAAGAAAATAGGATTCAACAACCACCCCTTATGATACCTCTTAGGTGCGAACCACAATATATCATTTGAATGCTAGAGTGAAAACCCCAAAATCCAAGAACACCTTCTTTTCATCTATCTACTAAACAACTTTAGAAACACTATGGCCCCCAATTCCCCAAACAACTATGAATAAACAAAAATCACACCATCCAAGCACATGGATTAGGGAGATCCTTTCTCCATGTCATGATACTATCCACTTTGGGCAGCACTATCTCGCCCGCACGGGTTTAACTGCATCTGCAGTAATTCATCTTAATTAATAGTCAGGTCCTCCCCTGACCATAGTCATGAAATTTCACACACATTCAGAGAACAAGGAAAAAATTATCTAATAAAGAACATGGTCAAACATTACATCATAAAATGAAGCACAAGCGTAAAATACAGAAACAAAACTCAAAACACCTCTAGGTAATGGGCATGAATCTATGATTCTCACTCCCAAGTACTCTCCTTAAGGACAACATGCCTCCGTAACATATGAACAATGGAATGGTCTATCCACATAGTACCTTCTTCTCATGATCCTCAATTCTTACCGGTCATTCCATGAACATCACATATTCTTCAACATCCACCTCCCCCAAGTCAAATATGTGGGGGTCATCATGTAGATAACGACAGAGCTGAGAAACATAAAAGACATTGTAGATACTCTCCAAACTTGGTGGCAATGCCAGATGATATGCCACCCCACAAGCTCATTCTAACAAATCGAAAGGTCTGATGAACCTTAGAGAAATCATTCTTCCCTTACCGAACCTCCACTATCGATGTAGAGGGGAAACCATCATGAAACCGTACTCCCCAAAATAGAACTCCAAATAACTCCTCCTATGATCGTCATACGACTACTATCAGTCTTGTGCTGCCTTAATCCTCATGCACAGGCCGAACCTTCTCCATTGCACTCAAAACTACCTATAGCCCAATAAGGGCTGCTTCCCCAACCACTGTCCATCATACTTGTGAACGACGTGAACATTCATACAAATCCTTGAACGATTCTTGGCCGATGGTAGAGTGATAGCTATTATTGTAGGAAAACTCTACCAAGGGGAAATTTTCATACCCACAATCCTCTGAAGACCAAAACACACTCCCAAAACATTTCCTCCCATGTCTGCATGGTCCTCACTATATGTCCATCCGTCTAACGGTGGAATGTAGTAAAAAGGTGTAACTGGGTGCCAAAGGCATGCTATAATCCCCTTCAAACTCAGGAAATAAAACACGTATCCCGATATGAGATAATGGATATTGGAACTATATGCAGCCACACTACCCCATCCACATACCTCAATGCTAATGCATCCACTTCACTCGACTCATTGATCACCATGAAGTGAGATAACTTTCTCAACTAGTCCAATAATAAATAAAGGGTATCACATCCTCCCCGGGACCTGGGTAATAATTTGATCAAATCCATCGAGATATCCTACCACTTCCACTCGGTAATATCTATGGGTTGCAATAGACCTCTAAGAACACGGTGCTCATCCTTCACCTGCTAACACACCCGACCCCTTTCCAAATACAATTACACTTCTCGCTTCATCACAAGCCACCAAAACTGTTCCCTCAAGCCTCAGTACATTTTAGAGTCTCCTGGATTCACCACCAGGGGTGAGCTACTAAACTCACAGAGAAAAACATTGTGCATTTCCACTGGGACAAATAGCTTTCCACAGAACAACATCCTACTTTGACCATTCTCCCTCAATCATACTAGAGCATTGCCAAAGACATCACGATCATGCATCACTTCAGTCTATGAATCTCCCCAATGAGACTTCTACACCTTCCAAACTAAAGGATATTGCAATGTCATCTGAAATCGATAGCCCATGACTCCATATTCTCTCGCATCCATATGCAAAGTAGTAAAATCCTCCATTTCCTTCCGAGAATCTATGGAATCCCAAACCTCCTCTTTTTGTGGCTTGTTACATAAGTAATCAGCCACCACATTGTAGAGACCCATACTTTATGTACATATAAATTACATTTAATTTTTTTAATACTTAATACATTACAAAAACAGACGCCCAAAGACCGTATTAGTTTAGTGTCTTTGGAAACTCGAAAAATTATCTTATAATCATGGTGAATGATCTTAAACATCTCCCATAAATATCTTCCTATTTTGTTTTATTACCTAATACCTTTATATATATCCTGGGGAAAAGAAAACATAAAAAGTGTTAGCATAAATGCTTAGTAGGGGTAAACATGGAGAACATAAAATCAATCCATAAATATTTGAACGTAAAAACATGAACATAAGCAATGACATAAATCGTGGCAGTACATAAGGCATAGATCATAAAGGAACCTTAATCATGATAAAATACCATGGAAATAAAACATGTAATTTTGGAAAACCATTAAGAGCATGTTATTATTTCCATAGTATCCAAGGAATTGTTTCCAAGACCATCATAGTGGACAATGTCCATTACTGAATTGGTTTTACTTGCCGTTCCAGCCCTGTATTACTGAACCAGATTCACTTTCCATTCCAGCCATGTCTATCTCATGAGATATAAATCTTTACACAATGAATTGGAGGTAGATATAGGTCCCACCCATCTAATAATTAAATCATTCTTACTTATGCCACAAAATAAACATAAATCATTCATCATAACCCAAAGATTAAAATGGGATTCACATACATCATCACATCATAACATAATCCATATAAAAAAATGGATATCATTTCATCATAAGAATAATTAAACCATGGAAATAATAGATACATTATACTTGAAACATAATCATACTAAATAATGTCATCTTATATGGAAAATAGTTTTGACAAAACACTTGAAAAGAATTTTGAGGAAAACAACCTTTCTTCTTCAAAATCATTTTCTTTTCAAAAAATGCCAATCAATTTTAAAAGAAAAGGATTTGGTTAAAAATAATCCTGAAATATTGTAGAGGAATATTCATTAAAATTAGGCCTTACTAAACCGTAAAAATCCATTAGTTTTGTATAAATTAAAAAAAACATTATCCTCGTACTTATGCCGGAAAAGTCAAAAAGTTCCTCATATGGTAAACAAAAGAGATATTCCTTCCATAAAACAATGTAAAAGTCAAAGAGGGGTAAACATGACTTTAAACATACATGTAAGATTATTAAAAACTTTTTGAAAAACATTTTTATGGATATGGATGAAAAATATAACCCCAGTAAATACTTACGTATAAGAAATCTCGGATAAAAATAAGATTTGAAAAATTACCCCTTACCTTATGTACAATTTCTTCTATATGTGTCTGAGACTTATTTATAGTGGATTTAAACATATTATTATCTTGTAATAGAACTATAATAAAATTGATGATATCATATATGATTCACTTAAGACTTTATATTACCTTTTTATTTTTCAATTCCATGTTAAAGCAGCATTTTGGGTAAAATCGTTTCATTTATCTTCCGTGTTTTGACTTGTAATTATTCATATGATTACTTAGATCATGATTAATTACTTCCATAATGTAAACATGATTTATATATAAAATATATTCAGAATATACATATATATAATAGATCGATAGATAGAATGAAATACACCGTTCATAGAGACAGTAGGCCGTATGTACGCATGAATGTTGTTTTTGTATCCTTATTAAATTGAATAGAAGTAAGTAAATAACATATAAATAAATCCTGTATCATTAATATGTCATATATTTCTTGATTATTTAATATATATAATTTATAATCATTATTTAATGGTTAACATGGATAATGAATCTCATCGCGTCTTGGAGATGGTAATCCGTATGTACGCACGAGCGATGATATCATACCCATAATTATTGAATGGAATTAGATTGGATGATGTAATATCTCATAATTAGTATCATGATATAATAACCATATATAGTAATTCTTTATAGCATTATACCCATCCATGTAATGTGGTGGTGGAGAAACATATTACACCATAGTGTGGAGACGATATTCCGTACGTACGTACGCACGATGATTTCATTTTCCGTAGGATAAATAGAAGGTGAACTTGGATTGGTTCATATTTATAATAAAATATCAGTATATTATTGATACTTATGTTATTATTATTATTATTAAACAACAAAATAAGAGGACGTAGAAGAAGAAATGAACTTGAAAAAACCAGTAAAGGATATTACCTCTTCTTCGACGCGCCTCTTCTAAACCTCCTATTAGGGAACTAATGTTGGTCTTTAAAGAATACCAGGACCTATGATATGTTTCTAGGTATATGTAGAAGTGAAATTATTAGAATTTGGATGATCTTGAAGGCTCAAAATTGTGTGAAGAGGAGAGGGAGAAGGTTCCCTTCTATAAGAGAAGAGAGGGGCACTTTTGGAAACCTCTAAAATATTAATTTATAATAAATTCAAAACCCACTTAAAAACCTCCAAAAATGACTCAAATCCGAATATTAGATGAGATAGGGTTGTAATATCATTAAAAAAATAAGATTTAGACATGTTGGTAACTTATTTTAAACCTTAACAACTTGATTTATCCTTATTTAATCTATTTAATTTTATTTGTGGTAATAATATTCTAAATTATAAATTATTATAAATAATAACTTATGTGTTTTGAACTATCCATAATTGGGTACTTTATGACATTTTAGATCATATAAATATCAATTTATAATTTTTAAATATTTTTGTAATTTTTAATCAATTTTATAATATGTTATTTTTATAAAATAACAATAGTGTCAATTTTTCAACTATTCATTTATTTGAATTTAAATAAAAACCAATAGAGGATATATTCGAACCAAAATATTTAATAGAATCCGAACTTGTCATATTATTCTGGAGAATTTTTGGATAACATTAATTAGTTCATATAATATTTATTTTAATATTTTTAAAACCATTTATTTGATATTTCAATCCACAAAATAATTTATACATCACTATTGTGTCATCATTAATGATAATTATTTAATCCCTAAAAATTATAAATAAATTATCATGATGTATATAATTTTATTATATTTCTGGATACTGTTTATATTCTATGTTTTATGAGGTTTATCACTAAATATAAATTATTAAACTTATAAGATATAAGAGAGTGACATGTTGTCACTTTCATTCGTTTTAATAATAATTATATCATTTTCTTGGTTAAAAGTACATGAAATAAATCTATTATGACCCTTAAGGGATATGGGTCTATGTTTATTCATGAAATAGGATTTTGGAATGTCTTAGGGTAATTTTATAATCCTATTTTTACCCTTAATTACCCGATTTTCCTTTAAGTGTAGTAAATGAAAATTACCGTAGTTACTATTAATAAAATAAAAAAAATAAGAGTAACCTATTAACATAAAATAGACCCACTGAATCAAAATATGGAATCCATTTTTAAAAATTCAAAACACAGATTTTTCAGTAATTAATTTAAAATTAATCTCGTTGTTAAGAAAACATGTTTTAAAAGTTAAAACCTTGTCAAGGATTGAAAAGTTTTTACCCATGAAGTCAATGTAAAATAAATGATAATGACTTAAATAATATTAAATGGTAAAAATATATTTTTTTATACTTTTAAGCCTTTAAATATTATAATTTTACCATAAAATTATCTTGATGAAAAATTTTGTTTTTAATTAATATTTAGCGTATTTTTACCATTCATCAAAATATAAAAGTTAACAAAAAAATATTACAAAATTATCCAACAAAATTTTTTTTATCCTTATTGAAATAAATAATTTTATTTAATCAAATTTCACTTATAAATGATTCAAAAAACTATATTTAAAGTGTGTGCGCCATCAAAAGGTGGCAAAAATGCATTTTTTGAATGATACTTCTTTTATTCAAAAAATTGATTTTGTTCTCATACCTCTTTCCAAAAAATGTGTAAGATAAACTATATTGTCATAAAATTCAAAATGTGGTTAATAATATTCATAAAGACCAGTTCATAATAATATGATTACAATATATAGTTGTTTAGTGAAACTCGGTATTACGTACAACACACACTATTGAGGATGGTCGCTCTTGTGTGTAATGCAAGCCAAGTCAGGGATGCGTGTAGGGAAAGATTCCTTTGGCGTTTCATATAACATACCAAAAATATAGTTCAATTATGAATTTATCAAAATCTATACTTAGTGTTGTGTAAAATGAATTTTATTCAAAAGAACTTGAAATTTTGTGCATCACAAGCCAAGAATAGTGTTGCGTATACTAAAAGCTAATATGGTGTTTTGTATAGCGCAAGATAATATTGGTGAAGAATACAACAAAAGAAATCAAAGAAATTAAAAGGAATAATCATCATAAAATCTCAGGGTGTAACATTATACCCCCCTTAAAATGAATTTCACCATCGAAATTCGTCAGGGTTATAAATGGTTTTCTACTTGAAAGTTTCTTTCATAGAAACCCACATCATAAAAAGGAATATAAAATCATCATTTTAAAAAGGAACGTTAGAAACATAATGGATACCCAAAGTAACTCATCATTGGGTTTCCACATAGGAGAATATAGGTGAAAGTATGGATATGGAAGAGAAATATGACCATCATATTTTGATGAAGAGTGGTAGAGAATATGGATATGAAAAATCCAACAATCACTAAAACATAAATTTGTGATGATCTAATGTACCATCTGAATCATCAGATATGAGGGCACTAGGATAACATTTTTTGTTTTCAATATCATTTCCCTAATGTTGAATAATTAAAAGAAATACTTACTTGATTTTGGTACAATCTCACTGTTGTTTGTGCCTTGAACAATTTCCACTTCATCTCTTAAAGAAATGAAGTTGAATTTGTATTCCGTGAAGTGTTAGCAGATCATGCGATAGAATGATAGGTCATTCCATCTATCTCAAACATAATGTTTGCAAAATTTATATACATAAGTCCATCTTATGGTGATATTAACCATATATGATTCCAAAAATGGACTTATACTTCAACTATCATACTGCTTAATAAAATAAAACTAGTTTCTACTAACCAGGGAATTACTTTAGGCCAGTGGTATGCGATAAAGGCCTATCGAACTTCAGTTGTGGTTTTGATTCCCGCAACCTTATCCGACGCGACAGGTTGTCGCCCGTCTTGGAGGTTGTCCTTTTTCTAAAACTACACCATTATAAAATTCTAGAAATAATATCAAACAAAAGTTCTATCCTTAAACAATATTATCTTATGTCCAACATAATCCATTTCAAATATTTAGGCTTATCCAAAATGCTTATATCCAAGATCATAGTATAAAAAAGTGATTACTAGAAAGTCATCTACCAAGCATGTGAATACGATCATTTATCCCCCATATATCATAAGATATATCTTGTTGATCACATTCCAAACATGTGAATAACTTAATCTTATATTCTCTTGCATCATGAATTTCCATAAAACATTATTGAAAACATAAATGCTGTCAAAAGTTAACTCTTTCCAAATACCTAAATACCAAAAATTCTTTATACTCAAACCATGATGTCACTTGGTCCTTATATCAGTAATGAGCTCATTAATAATATCAAACATATTATTTTCTCCTTATCCCTTCATTATGAGCCAATCATCTAATTTATAAAAATATTTCAATCACTTTTCATGGTTACCGGTACCATACAATTATTGAAAACCAATACATAGATATTCCAAATTTCCATGATACTATAAATGAGATTCCATGATACTATTTTGAAATCCCATTACATAAAAACTTAATCATTCCCCAACATCCTTGGCATACTCAACATCACAAATAGTGATCACATGTGAATTCCCTTTTTCCTTTTCCTTAAGAGGTTGCTCACGTCAATCATCATTAACCCTTGGATTAGGGAATTGATTAGCATAATGCCCCATTTCCTTGCACTTGAAGCATTGACGTGTTGGTGGAGCGTTCTCTATAGTATTTTCTCTATTCACGTCATTATAAACTTTTTTCCAATTACATCAGTACTCAGCTGCCTGATGACATTTTTTTCCACACTTGAAACATTTTATAGTACCTTTTAGAAAATCTCCACCATGCTTCTTTCCACACTTTGAGCATAAAGAAGCATTCACATTCTTTTCACCATTGTTCTGAGATTTTTCCATGAACTCCATCTTTTGTTTTTTGTCAAAACCATGAGATGGATATGTAACACCAAATTCCAGTTCTACCTTGATATCACAAGGCACAATTTCATCATAGATATTGAAGTCTCTTATAGCTAATACCCTTCGAAGTCTTGGTTTTAAGCCACTGAAGATTTGATCAATTTTACTTTCAAGTTAGATGATAAAGCCAGTTGCATAATTTGAAAGCCTTGTAAAATTCACCTCTTATATACCAACAGATTCATCATCCTTTTTATTAAGCTCAAAGAACTCATTTTCCATATTTCTTTGACGAATACAAGGGAATTACTAATTTAAATAAAAGTTCTTAAACTCGTCCAATTCCATGGATTTAATTTCATCTTTGGGCCTTGTATTCTTAATTATAGTCCACCATTGGTCTGCTTCACCTTCTAACCGGTAAAAAACCAATATGAATTTTTAATCCTCTATACAATGAAGTATGGAAAATATCTTTTCAATGGTACTGATCCATTGTCTAGGCACAAGTGGACCAGAAGACCCACTGAAAGAAGGTGGTCGTTGCCTCATGAAGGAATCAATAGAATATTGTTCCTGTCTCTACTCATTTGGAAGTACAGAATGATTCATAGCTTGTGTAAGTATATCAATAAGATTTTTCACTCCATATCCCATCACATTTGGTTGTTCTAAAGGAAAATCATTTCATTGTCCATTACATTGATCAACATTGTTCCTTCGGGTTCCAGCTATTGTCTAAAACCCAAAAAGAACACTATGAGAGGCAACAATCATGCTAGAAAAAAAACATAAAAAAGTGGGAGCACCTTCAATATATAACATCTTAGGATTAATTCTAAGATCTTTACCATAATTCTAGGACTATAACCTATACTTATTCTTATCCTTAGGGACATCCCTAGACATACCTTATAAATATCTCTAGGGATTTCACTAAAGTTTTTGCATCATAGTTTCCAAAGGTTAACTAAACCGTCACAATAATACCAACTATAGAGACCCATACTTGATGTACATAGAAATTACATTACTTTTGCAGAATACTTAATACATTACAAAAACAGATGCCTAAAGACCGTATTAGTTTAGTGTCTTTAGAAACTCGGAACATATTCTTCTAATCATGGCGAAAGATCTTCAACATCTCCCATAAATATATTCCCCATTTATTCTTACCTAAAACTGTTATTTATATCCTGGGGAAACGAAAACATAAAAAGTGTGAGCTCAAATTCTTAGCAAGGGTAAACATGGAGAACATAAAAACAATCCATAAACATTTGAACGTAAAAACATGAACATAAGCAATGACATAAATCTTGGTAGTACATAGGGCATAGATCCTAAAGGAACATTAATCATGATAAAATATCATGGGAATAAAACATGTAATTGTGAAAAACCCTTAATCACATGTTATGATTTCCATAGTAGCCATGGAATTGTTAACAAGACCATCATAGTGGAAAAAGTCCAATACTGAACCAGGTTTACTTGCCGTTCCAGCCCTGTATTACTAAACCGGATTCATTTGTCATTCCATCCATGTCTATCTAATGAGATATAAATATTTACCCAATTCATTGGAGGGAGATATAGGTCCCACCCATCTCATAATGAAATCATTCTTACTTGTTCGACAAAATAAACATAAATCATTCATCATAACCCAATGAATATAATGGGTTTCATAAACATCATCCCATCATAACATAATCCATATAAAAAATGGATATCATTTCATGAAAAGAAGAATAAAAAAATGGAAATAATAGATATATTATACTTGAAACATAATAATATTAAATAATGTCATCTTATATGGAATATAGTTTTGACACAACACATGAAGTGAATTTTGAGGAAAATATCCTTTCTTCTTCAAAATCATTTTCTTTTCACAAAATGCCATTAAATTTTAAAATAAATGTATTTTGTTGAAAATAATCAGGAAATCATGTAGAGGAAGCTTTATTAAAATTAGGCGTTATGAAACTGTAAAAATCCATTCATGGTCTATAAGTTAAAAAAACATTATCCTCGTACTTTTTCCGGAAAAGTCAAAAAGTTTCTCGTATGGTAAAAAAAAGAAAGATTCCTTCCATAACATAATGTAAAAGTCAAAGATGGGTAAAAATAACTTTAAACATACATGGATGAATATTAGACACTTTATGAAGAACATATTTATGGACATGGATGAAAAATATAACCCCCGTAAATACTTATGTATAAGCAATCTCAGATAAAAATGATATTTTCAAAATTATCCCTTACCTTATGTCCAATTTCTTCTGTATGTATCTATGAATCCTGTATAGTGGGTCTAAATATATTTTTAACTTGTAACCGAACCATAATAATATTTTTGATATCATATATGATTCACATAAGACTTTATATTACCCTTTCATTTGTCAATTCCATGTTAAAGCAGCATTTTGGGTAAAATCGTTTCATTTATCGTCCGTGTTTTGACTTGTAATTATTCATATAATTACTTATATCATGATTACTTACTTCCATAATGTAAAAAAAAATTTATATAAAAAATATATTCATAATATACATATACATAATAGATCGATAAATGGAATGAAATACACTGTTCATGGAGACAGCATGTCGTACGTACGCATGAAGACTGTTTTCGTTTCCTTATTAAATTGAATAGAACTAAGTAAAAAAATATATATAAATACAGTATCATTAATATGCCATATATTTCATGATTATTTAATATATATACTTTATAATCATTCTTGAATGGTTAACTTGGAGAATGAATCTCATCGCGTCGTGGAGACGGTAATCCGTACGTACGCACAAGCGATGATATCTTTCCCATAATTATTGCAGGGAATTAGAGTGGATGATATAATATCTCAGAATTAGTATCATATTATAATAACCATATATAGTTATTCTTTACACCATTATACCCATCCAAGTACGGTGGTGGTGGAAAAACAGATTACACCATGGCCTGGAGACGATATTCCATACGTACGCACGCGCTGTGATTTCATTTTCCATTGGATAGATAGAAGGTGAAAAAGGGTTGGTTCATATTTATAATAACATATAAGTATATGAGTGATACTAATGTTATTACTTTATTATGAAACAATAAAATAAGAGGAAGTAGAAGATGAAATGAACTAGAAAGAATAAGTAAAGGATATTACCTCTTCTTCGACACACCTCTTCTAAACCTCCTCTTAGGGTACTAAAGTTGGCCATTAAAAAAGTAAAGGACCACTATTATGTTTCTAGGGAAGTTTAGAAGAGACATTTTCAGGGTTTTTACATGAATGAAGGCTCAAAATGGTGTGAGGAGGAGAAGAAGGAGGTGCCCTTTTATAAGAGAGGAGATGGGCACTTTTGGAAACCTCTAAAATATTAATTTATAATATAATCTAACCCAACATAAAAACCATAATAAATAGCTAAAATACAAATATTAGATGATATAGGGTTTTAATATCATCAATCAATAAGATTTAGGCATGTTGGTAATTTATTTTAAGCCTTATCATCTTGATTTATCCTTTTTTAATCTATTTAATTTTATTTGTGATAATAATATTCTAAATTTTAAATTGTTATAAATAATTACTTATGTGTTTTGAATTTTCCAAAATTGGATACCTTATGACATTTTAGACCATATAAATTTCAATTTCTAATTTTTAAATATTTTTGTGATTTTTGAACAATTTTATAATATGTTATTTTTATAAAATAACAATAGTGTCAATTGTGACACTATTCATTTATTTAAATTTAAATAAAATCCACATAGAGGATATATTCAAAACAAAATATTTAATAGACTCATAACATGTCATATTAATCTAGAAAATTTCTGGAGAACATTAATTAGTTTATATAATATTTATTTTAATATTTTTAAAACCATTTATTTGATATTTCAATCAATAAAATAATTTATACATCACTATGGTTTCATCCTTAATGTTAATTACTCAATCCCTAAAAATTATAAATAAATTATCATGATGTAGATAATTTTATTATATTTTTGTATACTATTTATACTTTGATATTTATGAGTTTTATCACTAAATTAAAATTATTATACTTATAAGATATAAGAGAGCGACATGTTGTCACTTTCTTTAGTTTTAATAATAATTATATCATTTTCATGGTCCAAATTCCATAAAATGAATCCATTATGAACCTTAAATGATATGGGTCTACTTTTATTCATCCAATAGAATTTTGGCAGGTCTTAGGCTAATTTTATAATCTTATTTTTACCCTTAATTACCCGATTTACCTTTAACTGTAGTAAATTAAAATTACCGTAGTTACTATTCATAACATCAAAAAAATAAATGTAGCCTATGAACATATTTTGGAACCAATAAATACAAATATGGAATCCATTTTCCAAAATTCAAAACACAGATGTTGATGAAATTAATTTAAAATTAATCCCGTTGTTAAGAAAACTGGGTTTAAAAGTTAAAACATTGTCAAAGATTGAAATGTTTTTACCCATGAATTCAATGTAAACTTAATGATAATGACATAAATTATATTAAATGGTAAAAATATATTATATTTATACTTTAAAACATTTCAATATTATAATTTAACCATATAAATTATCTCGATGAAAAAAGTTGTTTTTAATTAAAATTTGGTGTATTTTTACTATTCTTCAAAATATGAATGTTAATAGAAAAATATTAAAAAATTATCCAAAGTAAATTTATTATATCCTTATTGAAATAAATAAATTTATTTCGTCAGATTGAACTTATAAACGTGTCAAAAAACTAGATTATAGTGGGTTCTCCATCAAAAGGAGGCAAAACTGCATTTTTTGAAAAATACATCTTTTATTTGAAATATTGATTTTGTTCTCATACCTGATTCCAGAAAATGTGTAAGATGAACTATAATGTTATAAAATTCAAAATTTGGTTAATAATATTTATAAAGGCTAGTTCATAATTATATTATAACAATATATCATTGTTTAGTGAAACTTAGTATTGCGTACAACACAAGCTATTGAGGAAGGTCACTCTTGTATGTAATGCGAGACAAGTCAAGGTTGGATGTAGGGAAAGCATCCTTTGGTTTTGTGTATAACATACTCAAAATATAGTTCAATTACACATTGATCAAAATCTATACTTATTTTTGTGTAAAATTAATTCTATTCGAAATAACATGAAATTTTGTGCATCACAAGCCAAGAATAGTGTTGCGTATACTACAAGCTAATATGGTGGTTCATATAGTGAAAGCTAATATTGGTGAAGCATACAAAAAAATACATCAAAGAAATTAAAAAGAATAATTCTCATATAATCTTGAGGTATTACACATGCTCTCTTTTTTTGGCGTGTAAGAGATCTTGAATTCATAGTCCAAAAAAATCCACCCATATTCACTTCCACAATTTCAGTTCTCATTTGGAAAAGATATACCTCAAGATATTTTGATCCATGAAGAATAAAAAGTGATCCTTGATGAGGTAATACTACCACAACTTCTGTGCGAACATGACCACATTAAGCTTCAAATCATGGGGGCCCAATTACATTCATGAGGGAATAACTACTTAGACCCATAATAGATAACTCCCTGCCACTATATCAATACACATCTTATGCCTTGGATGGAAGCATCACAGTACAGTTCGAACATCACCCCTCTCTTTTGCAACCTGATCATTGGGAAACTAACCATATTCCCCTTTAGGTGGCTGAAAGCTTCTAGACACCACTCACTCCACACAAAGTCTTGGTTATTTTAGGTCAAAGTCGTCAACGGAGCCATAACATGAGGGTAGTCATGTATGAACCTATGATAATAGCTTGCAAGACCTATGAAACTATGAAACTCCACCACATTTTTGGGAGATACCCATGCTAAAAACACTTTGACCTTGTATGGTTCCAATGTTATACCTTGCTGAGACACCACATGTCCAAGGAAGTGAACCTCTCAGATCCATAACTTTCAATTGGAAAATGTCCCATAGATCGGGTGGTGCCGGTGGACCTCCATGATTGTCCTCAGATGCTCAACATGCTCCTCCTATGACATTGTGTATATTAGGACGTCATCGATGAAAACAACGATGAACCAGTTCAGGAACTCGTGGAAAACAACGTTCATGAGCACCATGAGTACAACATGTGCTTTCAGGACATCGATGGGCATGACCATGAACTTGAAGTTCCCATACTTGCATAAAAGATAAGTCTTTGAGATGTAACCCTCCTTCACCCTTAACTGGTTATATCTGGATTGTAGATCAATCTTAGTGAACCAACCTTCTCCCCTTAACTTGTAGAAAAGATCTTCGATCCTCGGAAGAGGGTAACAGTTCATAAACGTTACCTGATTCAGCCTCCAGTAGTCTTTACGTAGTCTTAGACCACTGTCATTCTTCTTTGCGAACAAGATTGGAGCACCCCACAGAGACACAATTATCCAAATAAGTCCCTTATTCATCAGGTCATCTACCGGAATTCACAACTCCAACAACTTAGAAGGCTCCATCCGATAGGGATCCATCGAAATTGGATGGGCTCTGGGTTGCAAGTCTATTCTGAACTCAATGTCACGTCTATGGGGTTGAGTAACAAACTCCTCTAGGAATACATCATGGAACTCTATGATGACCACTAAAACTTTGCCTATCTCAATGTCCATTGATCACACTAACAACACAGCTAACACAGAAATATGGGGCTCTATGCACTGACTACCCTCTAGAAATCCCTACTTGCGAACGAACGCTACATGCTAGCTATCCATATTTGAGAACATGAATCTTATCCAGAAGTAGTCAATAACAACGTGCATAGAAAAAAACTAGTCGATTCGTATGATGACATCATACGATTTCATTTTTAACAGAAGGAGAACTCCATGGGACTGATGCAGTCTCATCATCAATACACATCCTTGGAGCACATCAAAAAGACTATTCTGACCTCCAAATGGCGTACTCAGCACCAAGGGCATGGAAATTATATCCATGTTTAGTACCAAGTCATGGGATAGACTGGGTGCAACAAAAGGAGTGTGAAGCTTCTGAATCAAACAAATAACACCCAACATTACTAAACAGATTGATCATCCCTCAAACAACCTCTGGCCTCATTGGAACTGCTATCGTAGTGGTGTGAAAGTACCCATCCATAACTCCTCTACCCATTTACTGTATACCACCTCCCTAACCATGCCCTGTTCAAGGTCCCTGAGGAGAACCCTAAGTTCGGACTCCTCTAGCACCATCTACCCTCAGTAGAGTGGGATGTCCCTCCCCCTGATGATGGATAGGCCTGAAAGAAAACTTCTACTTATGAGGTGGGTAATGAACCTGCCCACTCCCACTACACAATGTTCGAATTGGGAACTGGTTCAAGAGATGTCAATGACATACAAATAAAAAGTACCTCGGTCCCAGGGCCATGGGGGAAAGGGTTAGATCTTGTAGATCAGAACTGGAACTGCTAAGGCTTACTTCTCATTGGCCACAACCTAAAAGGCCCTAACATTAAAGACTGGTTGATGATGGCCTTCCCATTCAATGAACATGGTTGTCTCCCATATAATGGTAAAACTACCAATTAGTTCATCCTTTCCACTACATCATCCTTCTTCAGAACCTCTAAGTTTGTCATTAGAGTAAAAAGAGTGATGACGTACTGAAGAGATGGTCAGAGTGCCTCCTCTAAGTGTCTCTCTCAATAATCATCATTTGTTAACCGATATGGTGTGAATTGTAGCGACAATTGAACTTGATACATGGTTCCCTTACCAACATACTCCTCTTCTAGAGGGAGAACAACTTATTCCTCTTCCTGGCCTTCATCATGAAAGAAAGGAATTCATATTGAATCTACAAAAATTCACCACAAGTAACATCAGTCTCCTTCCTCTTCCCAAGGTAATGTTTTCACCATTGACATGATGCTCCCTTCATCTGGCTCACTATATAGGGAAACCAGGACTCTGTCAGATCCTAGATCAAGCAGAAAGTGATCACCAGCTCCTTGAACCAACTCTCTGTCACCATGTTCGAGATGCTTCCCTCATACGTTCTTAGAGTCTCCTGCTAGAAAGAATGAAGAATCTTCTTCCTCTGGTAATCTTCCTCCTCTTGATCGGCCTTTCGTTGATAAACTAGGTCAATATGCTGGGACTCAGCTGCTCCTACCACACACGGATGATGTTTGGGTGCCATATGTGGTAAGTAAAAGTGGAACTCCTAGTCCTTGGTAGTGTAGAAATAATATTTGAAATTTGTTTTAACTCTTCATTTATTTTAAAATACCAAAACCCCTAAGACACACAAAAAAAAATTCAATATGATGCATGTACCTTTCCTAGGTTATATACCTTACAATCTCTGTAACCTCACTTGTTCATTCAGTAGGTCCATAGTCCATGCATCAGATCATGGGGAACCCTAAAATCCTGTGTCCTAGACGGTCTTCCCTAGACTATCCCACACACCAAGATTGCCTAACATCATTTCCCTACCATCCCATGTGATCCTCACTGTGCCTAACTCCAAACTCCGTACTATCTCTTAACATGCCTCTAATACCATCTTGTAATGACCTGCTTTCTCCAAGATGAGGGAAGAGACAACAAAGGGCCACACCATTTATTTATCATGATGATGGAGAGATAATGACCCCCATGTCCCTCCTTCAATAGGACATGGAAAGACAACTAGAATCAAGGGTATAAAATCTCACAAAATATGGAAGTAATTACCCTTTATATAACATGATCAGGAGAAAAGATGGTAATTCCCAAGAAACTCCAAATATTAAATGTAATAGTAATGCCAAAATACATTCTCATATGCACGTTTGAATGTAAAACCGATACAAGGTACAAAAAAACTCCAAATTAATGTACCAAAAGAAAATAGACTGAGAAGAAACAACAACCAATCCCGACACCTGATCTAGTAAAATTTAGCATGGTCCATGAAGTCCTCTAGAAAACAGCTTTATATACATAGGGTGAGTATACACATATAATCTGAAGGAAAACTAATGATACCCATGCACAAGTGTGGAAACATACTAATGTCCATGTGAGAAGACATTAGAACCTCAAATCACCTACCAATGAGTACTAACCATCCCTTCCTCACTAAGGCACACTCACCAAAAAATGCAAGTCATGTAAAGTAGTAGTAGTATAGCGCATCGACATTTGGGTACCCCACACCACTTTCCCACCAGTTAACTTCTCATTCCTATTGGATAAAGTCTTTATGATACCACTATTCCCATATGAATTACCACTTCCACAACCGCCCATAAAGCACATAGGCCTCAAATCACACACAATCCTGCCCGTAGGCACATGGGCCACAACAACCGTGCCACTTTTTTAAGGACACCTGGGTCTCATCCCAAAGACACTTAGGAATGAAATCCTGGCCAGTATACACCTAGGCCTCTCATACTCAAAAAAAATTCCTGAAGGATCTAGAACTACGATAAGCCTCAATCCACTACTTCTTACCTAGATATTCTCGAACGGTCAGAACTAGAAGGTGGTGTGAGGCAGAATGTCAATAACCAACCATCCATCTACCCACTAGGATGTTGGAAAATACTCCCTCCCCCAGGAAATGGAGTTGTTCGACACTTAGTGCTCAACAAGGGTGGGGTGAAAATATAAATCAAAATAAACTAATATATATATATATATATATATATACATGTTAAAAATCACTCAACCCCAACATACATATCCAAAAAAAAACAACCAACTCATTCAGAACCACATTTCTTTTACCGTTACATGCACAACCGCACAACAGCCACTACCAAACCATAACCCAACCCATTTTACACTTAACCAATTTCTATTTATTAATTAAGGGATTAAATTAAATTTATTTCTAGAACTACTGGGAAACCACCTACCACGACCGTATCACACAAACAAAAAATATGATTTGTTGTCCCAATGCATTCCCCCATTCAACCACTTCCAAATATCATTATTCAAAGTTATAATACAAAATCCTAATATTTCCCCAGTGCAGTCCCACTACATAAAAGTCCACAAACACCCCGAAATACCAATTCCCAATGTCTCTCCACAACCACATCACAAACAAAGGCAGTCCCACTGCCTACAAGTCCATCCATTCCACAATCAGTAAGTCTCTCAAAATGGGATACCAATACACAACTTGTACCACCCCACACACAAAGACCATAGTAACTACCATTTCATACACATCCCCATTTCACAATGTCCCACAACATTATCATAGAATGATCTCTTTACCCGCCCATATACCCATAACCTTTCCCCCAAATACAACACCACACAACTCACAAAAAACCCAACAGAACACATTACTCATCCACACCTGTCTACAAGATGTGTATATATTCAGATTGGGTAACATTGTTATTTAATCCACTTGATATATTAGGGTGATTATAAAAGGGTTTTCATCCTAGGTAATCCAACTCAATTAACCATGTATACGTGTTTAAGAAGATTTCATGTTATGTCTGATTATAAAACATCATAAAAAAAATTAGGACACCACCGGTGCATAAGAAAAGGACACCAATGGACATGTTTTTTAAAAGGAATATAGACATAACAAGAATAAAATAATCAAATGTAACAAACAAAACAAGTGATCAAACATCAAACCACTCCCATATAGTTATTTCATTGACCCCATCATCTTTTGAACATATCCCATTCTTTTTTATTTATTGTTTAAATAAAATTATTCAACAATTATTAAAAAGGAATAATTATTACACCCACCCCTCTTGATTCAAAATTAAAGAGAGGATGAAGAAATACCTATTAAAACAGTTGGAGACCAAATATCCTCTTTGCATCAAGAATAGGGGATGATGCGAGCAGCAGGATAGAACTCCTAGACAACTGAGTAGGAGTGGCTCTAGCATAGGAACACAACTCGTCTAGGGATGATGTCTCTAGGTGTAATGAGAGGAAATAGAAAACATAATAGGAAGGGAAGATCTGATATTTGAAGAGCTAGATCCTATTTTAATGGAATAACAGTTTTAAAGATCATTAACATGGGACCGTGGTCATGATCACGCAGTTTGAGTATCTCAATTCCCCCAGAATGTTAGGATATTAAAGATATACATAATATCCTTTAAAAAACCATTATAAATGCTCAATAAAGTCTTTAAACTTGGTTTACATCAAATAAGACATAAGAGGAGAGAAACTAGAAAACTAAAAAAAACTAGGGTACCTACAAATGAGTCACCAATGGGTGAGTCACTGATGCGGAGCCACCAGCAGGTGAGCTAACGCTACAAACTACCGATGTTGATCCACCAACACTGAGCTATAAACACTGATCTACTAAGGTTACCTTCTGACGGTCAACTATTGATGAAACAACCTACCGATGCCCTAACTTACCGATGCCCTCAGCTCAACGACCCCGATGCTCCTGAAACACCAATGGTGACACATTTGAATCACTAATTCCCTAACATGTTGACAGACTAACATGATGATGCTGACGCCCTGAGTTACCGATGGAAAATTGGAAATTTTGCGTACTCTAGAAACAAGTCACCAAAAGCTCCCAGAACTACCAAAACACTGGTTTTTCACAAAGTAAAGGACCAGATAAATCTGGGTCATTACAAACAATTTTGTAATAGATGGCCCATTGAGTGACTTTAGAAGGGGAAGAGGTATATGGAGATACCATAGGGATAAGAGGAGAGAGCCTTGGGAATCTGTGACACTAAATAGGTGGATGTGGTGTGACTTTTATTATACAATTTAAATTAATTAAAAAAATTAAAAAAGGAATTTAAGGGCCATGATGTACACGAAAAGGATTACATCAAGTACTTGGTGGAGACGTAGAGGATACTAAGATTCTAGAAGCCCCACAAGGTACCCGGTGCACCCAAAACATGGTACCTAGTGCAATCCCCTACACTTAGAGTAAAACCGCTACACCTCAAAACATTTCCCAAAACCACTAAGAACAATTGAAAGACCTAATTGTTTTTAATATACACCCTAAGGACAACCTAATAATAGATATTCCCATAAAAAATATGAATTCTTAAAAATATCTATACTCTATGAGTCAAAATCGCAATTATCCCTGACCATTTCAATTGTAGTAACGTGGGTATTTACAAACAACCCACAATATGGATTCTCATACTTGAGAACCATCTAATAGGAACCCATGATTATTTATTCATCAATATAAATTGATACACAGTTCCCTAACTAGATTTTGAATGTCTACAACTCCACTATGAACATGCCAAATCTTTATAAATTAAATTTTAATGTAAAATGATCACCATGGGACTCTAAAAACTATTATTTTCATATATGGAACATAAAACAGAAAAGTTTTCTCACTATAGATGATCCCACAAGGAAACATACATCATATCCTTCATTTCATGAAATTCCACTCAAATAAGCAAAGGCCAACTCACAATAGAATCAACCAATAATCCCAACCCTTGATGCCTAACCACACCATCACCCCATAACTAGAAATATCAAACCGATCGAAATAAAAACTTATTTTAGACTCCCTGAACCATATTATACCAATAAATCTATTTAATATCCCTCATAAAGTACCAAAAGAATTATAACATAGGCTACCCCTTGATTGATCAACATAAACCACACCCATTCAGTTTTCAAATGCACTGATTGATCTAACCAATGTAAATGAATCCATAATTCATGTAAACTCCCATAAAAAAATTTGGATAATCCCCCAACATTCCATTAAAAGTTAAAAAAGAGTATTTTACATTGGATGTATATCCCTATCTCAATTAATATCTACATCCAAAGTAACCCATTAAGTGATCGCCACCATCAAATTTCCCATATCATTACTCGAACAACAACATCATTCCTAAATTACATCATTCATTCATGATCACTTCTCATGAGGTTATCTAGACATAAACATGGAATGTTTTCCCTAGGCACCCAATCCGAGAGCTCAATACATCTGGTTGTGTAAATATAACATCACTCGCACATGTTGGACCTAGGAAGTCATCCAAAACCATTCAAACACTCCATCCCCTCAGAAAAAGTACAAACACACATCAAATCGGTCCATAAGAATCGATGTGGCCAAAAATAACTATTATTTTATTCTTGTTAATCCTCAATGAATACACATTCCAACACCCTAATTCAACTTGGTCCAAACATTCCACTTATATGAAAAAACCCAATAAAAATTCCCATATGAAGGTCTCACTTATCCTCTCAACTAGACTATAGAATTTCCATTTATTCTAATGAATTAATATACATATCCATAGTATAAGTAAATTTATTTATTTTAAAATCACATTATCCTAAAATAGATCTCAACAGATTTATCCAGAAACTCAAAAATGGCTAACTACCACTCCGCTTCCCTTCCCAACCTTTTTACTAAGAATCCTGAAAATGATTGCCTTCTCAATCCCATGGTAGATTAATAGGTAACTACCCATAAATATACTTTTTTCAACATCCAAACAGTAAGAGTACACCTATTTGACTGACATTGAATATTGGAGTGACCCCCAAGGATCAACTCCAATAGGACATCAGTTAAAAACTAGCACCGAGGGTGTGAAATTCCTAAATATTGGAGGTACTATCCTCAATATCCTAGGAATAATAAATAACCACCAATAAAATCTATAATATATAATAACCAATCCCAATATATTTAATTCAATGCAATATAGAATCCCAAAATAGGAAAATATCATAGATAACACATTGGAAACAACTACAATCACCAAAAACTATTGAAAAACCTCCATGATATAGTAACACCCAACTTTGTCTCCAACTCACACCGATCGAAATATATATACATTTATATATATGCATCAGTATACATGTATACTTAGTATGATCTTCACTAAAACCAATCATGAAATTTTTATATAGCTGTACTAAATATCCATAAATAATTAAATGAAATCTACTTGTTACTTAAATTATGTCATTATATTTGAAAATCACAAAGGCCCACTCGCCAAGTAACACAGATTAAATGTAACATTATTGAAAAAGAATGTATAGAAGAAAGGTACCCACACTCCACTTTCTCACTAAACTAGTTAAACAATACCCCAATGTCTTACATCTAGGTTCTCCTATAACATCAATATGTAAAACTTCACATCCATGAAAACACTTCATAACCACTTCATTGTCCTATACCACACATCCACGAAACCGTATTGTAATCACATTCTCTTCGCAGAACCAAAATGACATCTTATGATTGAAAGACATTACGACACATGTATATATAAACTATACCATAATCTATTATTTCCCATGCATAAATCAACTTGTATAAAAATAAGCCATTATAATATGGATACAAGTATATATTATAACATGAATCCACCACTGCTGTCATATGAACTCAGGTCCTAACTGAGGGATTTTACAACCCGTATTTGCATATAAATTTTACCATGAGCCAAAATGTCCTAATTATTCCTATATAACATGCTAAAAATAGATGATAGAGTAAATTAGGTAGAGTATCACACCATAGGTATCATCATCATCCTTGATATTAGGAAAATACATGGAACTAAATTCCAAAATGGGCATCATGTTCCCAACGAAATTGGGTGGTGGAGAGAAAGAAATAATAGAACATATGTAATATATATCACACTACCATTCTAGGTTAAATTACCTTTACTAAAATCACACTATATACAACATCCCACAAGACAACAAAACTAAACCTGCTGAGGACTAGAAAGCTATAATTTTAATAACATAAACATCAAGGTTCATCATTTACGATAATAATTTACTATAGTTGAATTTATAATATATTTATAATATCAAATCATTAATTTTGGTTATTATTTAGATTTTCCATCAAAATAAAAGGTGTTTTTATATTCAATATTTCAATTCATCATTTCCAAACCATTTTTATTAGAGAATTTGTACCAACCAATCCATATTTATCATTTAATATATCATTACCATCCTCAACACCCAATCCCATAAACTGAATTATGATTCAATATCATTTCATAATCCTAGGTTTTTATGAATCAACTCAACTAATCTCAAGGGAGCAATGTAACTGAAGGAAAAAAGAAATATAAAATATGTAAAAAATTAGAAGAATAATTAAGAATCAAGAAAATAATCCACCAATAAATTACCTCTACCATATCCAAAAATCTCAAAATCATCTCTGGTACCATTCCATATCATCCATACCATCCCATCATCATTCAAACAAAGACACTTTGATAACAAGTTAATAACAAACAAACCCCCACCAAATAATTCTATTATATCAGTATTCACCTCCAATAAATAGTATGGGATCTACCAGTTAAATATATATAAATAGAGTAACTCTTATTTACGTAAAATTTTAATATCAATGAAAAATCAATTATACAACAATAAAATCCTAAAATATTATAGAAAACAAAGGTATGAAATCATTCAACCATTAATTATTATTTATAGATGTCAAAATATTCCTTTACTGTATTGATTAAATCTATTCATTTTGAGAAATTCATAAAAAAATAAGCCTCATATTTAGTAGCTTATATTAGATATAATAATACAATAAACATTATTCAAGAAATAATTAACCATGTGGATGAATATCATAGGGGAATTATAAGATTTGGTGAATTAATCATTCATTACACTCTATGTATTAGCTTTACATATTTATGTTATTTGATTAAATTCATCACGTAAATATAAAAAGGAAACATAAATAATCATAGGACCAATATTTCACACTATATAGATAGTCACTTGAGGAAACAATTTGGAATAAAATCATAGGCACATAAAAATAAAACCACCCTTATAATATATTCCAAATTATTAAATTCTATGTTATTATAATTAATTAGGTCGATATCGGCAATTTGACTAAAGAAAATTTAGCATGATATTCTCATAACATCCCATTAAATAATGGAGAAGATTTTAATCCCATATTTAAACTGAATCATCAATTAACCACTGCATAAGATCATGAAGATATTATGATAACTCCAAATTCACATAGGGAAAATTTTGAAAACCCATAACACAATGACTTACATCAAAATAAATCCCAACATACTCCAAATTGAACAAACACGTACACCATGAAACCCGAAGGAAGAAAAATATAGAAAGAATGATGAAAAAGAGAGGATAACTCACCTCAGACCACAAGAAACCAATTTATGAATGCTAAGTTCTAAATTCGATCAATGGGGGGTTGAGGGTCTATAAAGATATCCCTCTGGTCTCTTCAAACATGTTAGAAATAAAGAAAAGTATGGGGTTTTAGTGGAGATTTTAAAATTTATATAAGAATTGTAAATTATCAGGGTCACGACATGATATGTGATTGTCACACCATGCTGAAGATATGTTGAACCATGCTTATAAAATCACATCGTAGATCCATTTATCTACCCTATTTAGATCTTCACTAACCACCATTTCTATGATATAATAAAGGAGGGTCACAATGTGATGTATATCACTATAATTTGACACATGAATCATAATAAATCCCAGTAAAGGCCTTAAACCAAAAGTATTGAATAATTATACACTATAATTAAATGATGCCAAAAATGGAAGAACCCTCAATTTTAATCTCCAAGTGGCCACAATGTGAGACCGAGCGTCATGCCAAGAACATGAAAATGGAAAATAAAAATATAAGAATAAATAAAAAATTACTTAATAGTTTTTCTTAAAATAATTAAAGAAATAATCATAAAAACTCATCAAACTATAACCATGACATGCCACACTATGACTTAAATACCAACCTAAAACAACATGAAAAATAAATCTCATGACCTATTCACCCAGGCCATGAAACATCCTTAAAACATACCCCAACTTCCTAAAGATAGATCACAACCAAGACACATATCATCATGATTTTAAATAGTTATTCCAATGGAAATATGAAAATATAGATGATGATTACTTCCATAAAACATAAGGCTATAACTAATCATACCTTGAATATACAAAATAATAGAAAACAAAAATAGACGAGTTTAGGAATGTTTGGTACATTACTTACGATTCCTGTCCAATTATTCTTTTCCTTAGGAATCCAAAACCAAACTAGAAAGGGAAGGTAAAGGGGACCAAGAACAACCATCTTGTGAGAAACCTCTGAGATATCTTGCTATAGAAAGAACACATAAAACCCGTTATAAGGGAAATTTCATAATCAAATAACGTTATAAGTCATCTCACAAATAATCCATGATCATACAGATCTTATAAAAAAGATCATTAATTATAAAAATCATGATTTTGATAACATATATATGACTCATATTCTTACGGACACTCTTCTAAGATTCTATGAGGCTAAAGTACATGAACCATCATATTAAAATGACCATGCAACACCTCCTCCCAATATTCCTTAATCTTGATAGGATATTCATAAAACATTTCATTATATTCAATATCTAACTCACCTTAGTTAATGACATGGGAATCATTATGATGGGACTGAAGAATCATTAACAGAAGGACAATGATGTACATTTAGTTAATCATTAGAAGAATAAATAATCGATAAAAAACCTCAAAGATACATTCCATCATCTATAAAGGTAAAAAACATAGTGAGAAGGCTTACTCCCATGAGTAAACCTTCACTTCCCATGATGAAGAGATACCTTCAAAAATATATAATCTCTAACAAAAAAATATACAGGCCTACTCCTATGATCACTATAGGAATTTTGTAGAGCCTAATCCACATTCTAAAAGGGCCAATATGATCACTAAGAAAGAGAGGAGGCGAATCTAAAATATAATTTTATCTTCTAGTTTCATTTTTTATGAGACAACATTTTCCTACTATTTAAGATTTACAATAATTATGAAGAACCAACTCACAAGGACCACTATTGGAACACAATTATTTATATGGTTTACTAATCCAAAAGAGTATTTACTCTTTGGTAGGTTTGGAAATAATCTAATACCACAAAATCCACAATAAAATAATGATTTTGTTACAAAAATTATTATATAACCTTACAATTGTATTTAAGAATAATAAATAAATTGTTCATTCTTTAATTGAGAAATAAATAATGTAAAAAATATTTCATAACAACATTAGTAACATTAAAAAATAGGCACAAAGAGTTATCACTATGAAGATTATAAAAACATATTTTCCCTATTTTCTGTTTCTTATTGAGTAGTAAGTAAGAAATTATTCATTTAGTTCATTTTCCATATGATATGTTTTTCTTGAATTGTTTTATAGTAATATTATCTAGAAAGTTCATCTGGATCCTTCTAAAAAATACTTTAACATTTTTACACCCATGAATATTAAACATGATAAAAATGTTTTTATGATGAATTGAAACTCCAACCATTCAATGATCACAAAACAAATGATCTATGTCCCCTTCTTCTTCATCCGTAACCAATATATTCCTTTATTGGAATCTATTGGATCAAAATTTGTCTTATAAAAGTTCATATTGTATCTATGTATGGAGCCAATTCTATAGTGCATAGTATTTTATAAAAAGTGAACAACACTTAACAAATATATTCCTACTTGAACCATTTATATAGAAATAGTTTAGGGATCATAAGAAATAATTCAAATTTAATTTCCTGCTCAACAGAAACTTGATATTCAAATCTCCGGCTCAAATTATTCACTGAAAACTTCCCAATAATTCTATAACATTCTTGAAAACATATGAGATACATAATTGATTTTACCCATCATAAAATTTCTATAAAATTTTGTGAGTATAATAATTTCCCATCATCATATTTATAGAATAAAATTCTAACTCAACATAATCAGATTTTATATATTTTAAAAATATTTTAAAGAACATCAAACCAACAAGAAAAAAAAATTTTGTTAGAAAAATTTGCAACAAATGTTCTGTAAGGATAAACTATATCTCATTATTACTTAAATACAATTTTATAATCTTCTAAAAACCATTCTTAAAAAGAAATTCTCTATCTAATTCCTTGTATCTAAACCTCAAATTAGCTTTCTTCAGACACCCTCTTCTGTTTAATGATTGATAAAGAAAATTTCATCTGATCATCTTGTAGAAAATTAATCTTTACATCTTCATACATGTTTTTATGATGGAAATTTCTGAAAAATTACATTTTAAGGAAGCTTTTATAAGTATTATTCTCATTGTACTTCATCTTATATGGAATTAATCTGATTATAATTTCGTCTGAATTATTAATCATTGTATTCAGACTTCATTCAATTCCTTTTTTTATCATCTCCCTTTGTACTTCAAAAATATTCTCATTTTTAATAGACTTAAAAAATATCCATCACAGAATTCATTCAAACACAAATGAAAAACGTATTAAACATCAAATTTAAAAAATAATTGAAATTGAAAATATTTTTTTTCTTAATAAATTATTCAGAAATTATATTATAGTTCCTCAGGAAATTATAAACTCGTCTCATCTTGCAGTTTATCCGATATTTTTTTATCATATGAATTCCAAGAATCAAAAAAATAGGAAATTTTTTACATCTAAAACCATTAACCCCACTTTCTATTAAATTCATATATCATAATATATTTTTAACACATGATTTTGGAAACCATTATAATAGAAAAAGAATAATTATATTTTTTTATCAAACATTCTATCCAATATAAATTTAGAAGCATTATATGATAAACATTTAGAAACAATGTATGTCCTATTTCTATAGACACAAAAAGTCCATTTAATGGAATTTGGTTGGGAATCATTAATCCAATCCTGAATTCCCTATAAAAAATTCATCAAGTTTTCATTATTATAAACCTTAACAAAGTTATGTGATTTTTGTTAATAAAAAAAAGAATTTTTTTTTATTTAAAACATTAGTTCATTAAAAAAGTAAACAAACTTCATTATAAAGTCATCCAATAGAATCAAAAAATCATTTAGGAAATTTGGTCCAAAAAATATCCTCGTATGGATTTTTTTTGTCAATCAAGTATCATAAATCATAAAAACATTATACCTCAATCTATGGATTACTTGTCCAAAAATACTAAGTATACAGTAGTGAAATCAATGTATGAAAAAAGAATAATTGAACATGGAAAACATGTTGTCCAAAAGATGTTAATTAAGAAATATTTTCTTACAAACATCCTCAAATTTCACAATTTCCCAAAATATAAAATTTTTTCTACAAGAACATGGTTTCCTACACGTCATCAATAAAATTGTTTAATAATTTCATACATGTTGAAATCATAGCTTAACCTTTATAATTAATCCCCCTAAATACATTCCTTCTTTAAAAGGTTAATCACATACCAATTGATATATTTATGTAACTTTTCCCTAAAACACTATCTAAATAAAAGATAGAGAGGGGATGAAAATCATACACCTTAACCTTGAAGAGAGCGAGGTTTTACACCCATGTTTATCCTCATATTATTTAATGTTTCTTTTATAAATTGATTAGTTAATACCTCAATAACTTATTAAATTATAGGAACATATTCTTGCTTCAATTATTTTTTCTCATCATGTTCTTTGATGAAGTAATATTTGACATCAACAAGATTTTAACAAGAATGTTGCATTGAATTTTTAGTGATATTTATTCAACATTGATTATCACAACCCAAGAGAAGGGGAACATCAATCTTACTAAAAAAGCATCCAAATCAGTTTCATTCACATACTTTGTGTTACGACTAGAGTGGAATTAATATACTCATCTTAATTTGTACTAAGAGTTCAAAAATATTTGTTATTTTTATCCCAACACACACAACTCTCCCATAGAAATAAAACATCACAATATATTTAACTTCTATCATCAATACTTCGTACCCAATCAACATCTATATAATCAAATAATATTTTTGTTCCTGAGATTCCATATTTTAGACCAATTTTTTTATTATTAATTTCATATATCAAATAATTAATTATCCTTCCATCTGATTTCATTCTTTTATAAAAATATTATACCTAGAAAATTATGTAACAAAATATAAAATATTAGGTCTTGAATGTATTATATATAAAAAAATCATCCAAATAAACTTCCCAATATTCTTAGGATCAACTTTATTTCATTTATAATATTTAGAAAACTTGGTTCCCAATTAAATTTGTGTGAAAACTAGATTTTAATCATTCATATAAGAATTCCTAAGAAGTTCCATTGCATTCTTATTTTTAGATTAGAAATTATATTTCTTATTTTGTAATATTTTTGTGAAAAAAAATTATTTAATTTCGCCCAACATGGACATCTCAAAAATATTCTTCATTTAATTAAAAAACATTTCCCAATTTTTATTATCATTCCCAAATAATATGATATTGTCGACATAAAAAATCACATTAATGTAATCCTCGTTATTTTTTTAATGAAAAGATTGTTATGAACATTTAATTCCATGATGTCTAAATTCCATTATAATGTATTCAAATTGTATTTATATTCTCTTGGAGGATTCTTTAACCCATATAAATAAATTTTCACTTTAAATAAAAAACTTTCATCTTTCCCAACCATGAAGCTTCATTTTTGTATAATATAAACTTCTTAACCAAGCTCTCTATTAAAAATATTTAATTTAGATACATCTAAAAAAATTTATGTCTTTATTATGTAGAGACAGTAAGAAATGTTTTGATAGTTTCTAATCCTTACACTAGATCAAAATTCACATCAAAATTGATGTGTTCTATTTAGTAGTAACCTTTATAAACCAGTCTCATATTGTTTCTTATCACCTCAAAAAATTTATTTAAATTGATTCATAACAACCAATTTCTACCAATAAAATTTTATTATTTTTTTGGGTACAATTTACCAATTATAATTATTATAAATGTAATCAATTTATTTGTTCATAGAATCAATCTACTCCTGGAAACGACCCAAACTGTTAAAAATTAAATTACTATTGTGATGTAATTAAATGTTTTATTATGTAATACAGTTATAGATAATACCTGTAATTATTTATAGTTATTATATCCTATATTATTTAATTTATAATTAAGAATCATTATCATTTATAATATAGTTGTTTAATAGTGATCAAAATATTAGTATAAATAGAGGGTTTTAAAAAATTTAATTGACATAAAAAAGAATGTGATGACCTCAACAAGTAGGATCATTCCCTATAAAGCCCATTTATTTGAACTTCTGAGGGAGATAACATCTCTGAGATTTTTCCTTAACCAATCCTATGCATTGATCCAACAACTTAATCATGAGAGAAACAATATTTGGGAGACATTCAAGATCATCAAGATCACTACCCAAACCATTTATGCCAAACCACCCCCTGAAAGTCTCACCAGCACATACCTTACTATTAGGGTGTTTTATTGTCCATTAAAGGAATAATATTAATACCCTATAAATATGATTATGTAAATTATTTTATGTGGAATAATTATTATATTTAATTCTTATTGTTACTTAGTAAATTATTTTTTTTCGATTAAAAAGATCATAATGTGTGTATTTAGGAATATTAAAATTCAATTAATGAATTTATTTTGATGAAATAATGATTTTTTTTAATAAATAATAATTCTATAAATTATTTTTATTAAATATTTTTTAAAATATAAAAGATAATTTAATTTTTATGAAGTCATATGTAATTTTTATATGGGTTTGAAAACTGTTATTTTAAAAAAAACATAGAATTTATCCATAAATATTGATTTTATTTTATAAGTGATAATTCAAAAAATTATGAAATTATTCAGTTAAAATAAATATTATTTTTTTAAATTAAATTTCTATTTCATCCAATGGTGAATTTTTCATAAATTTCTAAGAGAGTCAAATTTTCCTATAAAAATTAAATACCATATAAATATACGGTGTGTAGTATGACATCATATTGACCTAAAAGTGATGCCAAAAAATACTATAAATGGTATCAATGATAAAATCCTTGTTTTTACTTTAATATAATGTGATTTTAGGTTTTTTAATTAATTTTATAAAACCATTATTAAACCTCCACAACATATAAAAACATTTAAGGGTTTTATATCATTTCTTTAAGAGTATGACTCACTTCCACAAAAGAAAGAGGGTAATTTTATTCTGTTCATCCCTTGAAATTATAAAATAAATAAAACCAATCTCATTCAGCTGAATACATGGAAAAAGTCCATTGGATGGTTTTTGGTTTTGGTTATTTTTTTATATAGAGTCCAAAACCTATGATGGAAAAATAATAAAGAATTACCCACTCATTTACTATATAAACACACCAAATCTCAAAATTATCTTCACATAAAATACTTGGATCATGTCCTCACTCTTCCCAACACTCTTTAAAGTCTTACAAGATTCCCCCATGTTTTGCAGAACCTCGTCCCAACGATATGGTATCACACTCTCAAGATGTGGGATCCTCACCTTCTCTTCTATATTCAAGTTTCAATATTATCTTCTGCCTTCAATTCCCAATTCCTAAAGTTCATAAATATATTTCCATATCCCTATTATCTCCCATTTTATTTCCAAATGATGAGATACTGCTTTCTGTATTATAAACCCATTTTATGATTTTTTATGTGTCTTCGTTATGGTTCCGAAATTTCACAATAATTTTCCAAGACAAAACAATTGTTTAGTGAATACTATACTCATTTCCTAGAGAGGGTGTTCAATTTTATACACTTATAATTACTTAAATTGATACTTATATTTATTTATTCTACGTCCTTGATCATGGAATAAAATATGATGATGAATAAATTTATGATGTGTGATCTATGTGGCACACTTAATCAAGAGAGTGAAATGAAAGTGACTGGTGCACCATGAATTATATAGCACTCCAAATGCATTGGGTACTGTTTAGTTTCATGAGATGTCATGTTGGGAAAGGTAGTGAACCTGATTCATTAATGATATGTTTTCAATCATTATTTATTTGTAGTTATCCATGAATAATGTTTATGATCAGGTGTTTTAAGTTGTTTCCACATTTCAAATGTCTCCATTATGATTATCATTCCATATCATGTCTCATAGTTCTTGTTTATGATTCATACTATTTTTATGCCCCAATGAAATGCCTATTTTCTGATATGCGTTTTCCTCTTTATTTTATTCCATGTTTTTTCCTCACTAGATGTTATAGCTCATCCCTTTCTTATGTATGTCCCTAGGTTACCCCGTTCAGTTTAAAGTGCGGTCATGTTAAATAATTTTCTATAATGATGATGTTTTTACAATTTTAAATTGTTATGTAATGTACCTAATTACTAAATAAACTATAATTATATATATGTTGGTTAGTATTATGTGCAAACTTATATAATAATTCTTGTATTAAAATGTAATAAAGATAAGGGTTTATATAGTTGGTATAAAAGGAAAAGATTAGTTATTTTTGGGATTAGGATTAGAAAACACTAGGGATGACCGTAGGGATAAGACTAAGTATAAAAAACATCCCGAAATATCGATAAGTATAGATTAAGTATTTTATTATGAAAATACATACCTATTTGGATATAATAAGGGTATTTTGATCTAGAATAGATTTACATAGGGGTAAAACATGAAACACTATGCTGAGATAGACTCAACCGAGAACTGGTGCACAAAAATAGGCCTTTCTGCACAAATCGTTTGGCACTCCCAAGTGATAGGATTTGGTAAATTCGTAAGAATATTACAAAAAATTATTAAGTGAATAAATACCCAAAATAATACATGTTAAGAAATAAATCATGGATAACATAGATTGAATCCAAGAAATTCATAAGTTACAAAAAAACAAGTAATTTATAAGTCACCACTTTGTAATTGGATTACCATTTATCTGTTTACTAGTTAATAAATATGCATCCCTAATTTTCACATTATACTGGAAAATGGATAGAAATAGGAGGAATCAGTTAAGAAATCAATGTGATGGGATATAGGTTGACTTCCCCAATGAGATTCCCAACCTAATAGGAGTGGGAATAAAAAACATTGTGATGATACTCCCCTAAAAATTTAGGTTATGAATATAATATAAAATCCTGAGGAGTGCCCAAATATCCCAAATAATTAACAAGATTAGATTGAGATATTTATGTGACAATTGACTTAGAATTCCATTAGATCATATGACTCCTTAATCGATGAACAATAGATCTAATCCATTGAGAATATCTTCTCCATCCTTCAATATTCTGAGCTAGAGATGCTTCCAACAGCTATTTATCATATGGAGGAAGAAGCGGATTTATGGTGTACATTCATCCAAAATATTATTAATAAGGAATATATCAAGGTAATGGGGTGAAAGGAATTCTAAAAAATGTTTTTTGATAAATATTTTCCTCACACTCTCCTACATAAAATTGAAATGGATTTCCTTTCCCTAATGAAAAAAGATGATGAATCTGTTTAGGTGTATGAGGAAAACATCACAGGACTAGCATGATATGCCTACATATTTTCTTTAACCCTTAATGAAAGGTTTAAACCTTTAATGGTGGGATAATACATAGTATATGAAAATCCCTAAGGATTTGAGACAATGATAACAAAGTGGAAATTGTCTGACATGACATCATAATTGAGATGGAGATAAATGAATCTAAAGGTTATCATGTGGACAAGAACTGTAATGTGGAGTTTAATTCTTGTGGTATGATGAGAAAATCTAATATTTTTAGAAATTTCAATATCCCACTTTTCAATGTTAAGGAAAGAATCACCCAAGAAATTTCTAATGGGGGATGAGGAAATGAATTAGGTGCAAGAAGGAAGGTCACCTAGTTATATAATTACTATAGGAGAAACCCACCAAGTCAATGAAAGAAAGGAATACTCTAGAAAGACCGTAGTGAATTTTTCATTAGTTTAACAAAAAGTTACTCAGGATCATTTCAAACCAATGCACTCTCCTAAGGGTTTTTAGAGAAAAAAAAATCTTCTAAGGCATCAAGGGATAGATTTTTCCATCATAACCATTGAGTTAGATCCTCAATAAAATGTTTTGATGGGTACATATGTTATTCATTCAAGAATAGTGAACATACATTTTTATTTTGGTTCAATGTATCGATTTATATCAAGAATGTTCAATAGAACCATTCCAACACCACTAGAAAGGATGGAAGTAGAGATACCAGTGAAAACAAAAATGAGGAAATTATTGCATCTTGAGTATAACACTCCTCCCCTATCAAAATATTCAGGCCGAACTTCCCAGAGAACCAATTAATACTCCCTTTAGTGTATTTTTATGAAATTCTATGTATAGATTTTCTTTCTCTATATATATCCAACATAAATTTCTATGATAATCAAATCATTATCTATATTATGAATCGTATTTCATTATTATACAACTAAAAGGAATATGGTGAATCTTCATTATCACCAACATCTTAATAATAGATATTATTTCTCTTTGAGAAATCTTATCTAGATCAAATGATTGTGTCTCAGGAAAATATAATCCTTTCATACATGCCAACTTTGGGTGAATGTGTTGATGTGTTTCTTGAGGAATTGTTTGGTCTTCCTCCTAATCAAGAGGTTGAATTTTCAATCAAGCATATATTTGGGGAATTTCGATTATCCAAGACTCCATATATAACAGATATTGTGGAAATTAATGAGATAAAGAAACATCGACCTTAGAATTTGGATAAAGGGTTCATATTTCCAAGTGCTTCACCTTGGGGTTCACTAGTCCTCTTTATCATGAAGAAGGATGGGTCAATTAACCTTTTTACAGATTATTGGTAACTCAAAAAGACCAGGATAAATAAAAAGTACCATATTCCATGGATTGATAACTTATTTTATATGATATGTGAATCACAGTACTTCCCCAATGTGTATCTGATGTTGTGATATTATCATGTAAGGGTGAAGAAGAAGGATATTACTAAACATGATTTTCATATAATGTATCAGAACTATTAAAGAATATCAATTCAATTCAGAATCAGTAATTCTCTAGAAATATTCATCGAACTGATGAATATAATCTCTAGGGAATAACTCAGAAAATATTTGGTAGTATTTATAGAAGATATTAAAATATTCTCCAAAACAAATATTATGGAAGAGGATCATTTTTATAAAGACCGTGTAGGAGGATAATATTTTTCGAAATGTATAAAAAATGTGAATTCTAGTTGAAGGATTTATCATTTTTGGGAATATCATGAAATTCAATGGGATATATAGGGATCCTTAAAAGAAAAAATAAATTTAAAGATGGTTGAGGACAACATCTGAAACAGATATCTATAGTTTAATTTGATTAGATGGGTATTATTGTCAACTTGGGACAAATTTCTCAAGGTTTTAAAACCCTCTAACCAAGATAACATGAAATGGAGTCAAGTTTACCTGGAATGATAAATGTGAAGAAATATTCAAGGAGTTCAAATGGAGGATTATCAATTCACTTATACTCACACTACCCTCAAGTGGATGAAATTTTCATAGTATCCAGAGATGCTTCAATGAAAGGATCGAGCTATGTGTTAATACAGAATGAAAAAGTCATATACTATACTTCAAGGTAGTTGAAATTTCATGAATATAACTACCCAACACATGATCATGAGTTGGCTGTAGTGATATTTTCATTGAAAATATTTAACAATTACATCTTTTGGGAGAAGTGTGAAATATATACAGATAAAAAAATCCCCAAGTACGTATTCACATAGAAATAGATGAATACGAATCAATTAATAATGTTATAGATGATCAAGGACTGTGAATTATAAATCCACTACCATCATGGGAATACTAAAAATGTTTTAAAATATATAATTAGAAATTATATAGAAATTTTATCATTGACTAGAATTCATAAGCATCCAATTATTTCAGATTTGAAAATGATAGAAATGGGAATTATAAAGGAACACTACTGAAATTATTGGTAATTACGACAGCCTATTTGCAAAGTGATCCCATCACAAATAGGCTTTAGCGACGTGACCCCATCTCAAATAGCCTGTTTTAGAAAGCACTGTCACAAATAATCTTATTTGCGACGAGAAACACCGTCTTTGAAAAATAAGCCTCCGATTATATATATTATATATACATAAACGTTTTTGTAACTGGACGGTGTCCCATTGCAAAAAATAATAATATATAAAACGTTCTGCGACGGGTCCTTCGCAACAATGTATTTACGACAGGCAAGTACTCCTGTCGCAAATACGTTTTTAAAAATATTTAGTTAGGCTATTTGTGACAGGACCCCGTCGCAAACGGTCTTGTCGTAAATAATAAATTAATTTTTAAAAAATAAAATTTAATAAAATTAAGATTAATGAAAAAATAATATTACTATTATTAAAATAATAATAAAAAATAAAAAATATTATAATTCTCAATATTCAAAAAAAAAAATAATTAAAAAATTATAAAAAATTAAATATGTAATATTTTCACAGATATAAAAGACAAAAAATTTAAATAATTCATAATATAATTTTAAATTAAAATGTTTGTATCAAAAAAAAAACACTGGGGGGCCGTCTTCGGGAGGAGGTGGAGGAGCTGAAGGAGCTGGTGAAGTAAAATCCATCCCTAAACTACGAGTCAGACAATGCATGTAATCCATTTTCTCATAATGCTACTGCTGGCATCGATGTGTCTCCTCCTCATGCTGCTGCTGCTGTTGCCACCAACACATCTCTTCTTGCTACTTCTGCAAAGTCTCTATAAGCTTAGCCTGAGCTCACAACTGCTCCTGATACTGTGATCCAGAAGATTATGCCTCTCCACAATCTCCACTCGAGCTGGACGCCGACATCGCTACAGTTCCATAATAAGTACCAGGAGTCAAATGAGAGCCAATACCAACTACTCTTCCCTTCTCAAAGCCATACTGAGTCGCCTGCATCCATGCCACCGCATCAAAATGGTGATCACTGGTCTACTCAGTCGTCTCGTCCGGACCATCAGCCTATGTCTAAGAGGTCGCAACCTCAAACGACTCCTTCAATTCCAATTTAAAATTAAAATTGTGAAAATATTATATGCAGTTATTTGTCAAACTGAAAAAATAATACTAACCACAATCTGATGCTGGTGATCACCTCTAATCTCTCCAGTGACTGGATCACTGTACATCCTCCGAAAAATGTCGAGCTCTGTAATATCAAGATGATCGACTGCCTAAAGAAATATAAAATAAACAGTTTATATTTAATGTTATATAAAATACTTAAAAAATATACTTACCAGATTCTCCTTATGCTAACTGAATGTACGACTACCAGCTCGATGCGTCACCTTCTGTCTCCCCTGGTTCTGTAGTCCCACTAAATATCTCCTCTGAAATACACCACCCAACCAATGTAAACATAATCCATCCCAAAAATTAGATTAAATATACTCTGGTTGGTGGGCTCTACACGACTCATAAAATTCTATCATCCCTACGTTTTAATGGTTTTCCTTCTCAAATTGTGCAAAAACTGACGGAAACGATCACGCATAGAAACCTACCATGTCGCGTGGATAGCGTTGCGCATTCTATCATTGATAAGATACCATAAATCCTAGAAATCAATTATAATATCCATTTGTTAACAAAATAAATTTCAAAATAAATATTATTTATTTACATACCAACTAATGATGGAGCATGTCGCACCACACATCAACGAGAATCTGTTCTTATGTGATCCATGGCTGAGAAAAATTATTGCGCAAGATAGCGCTCCCCTGTACAATAGCTACATGCACAAAACTGTGAAAAATGAATAAATAATCAAACAATTAGTATATATATAAATAAATTAATGAAATATAACTAAAATATAAAGGTTACAATACCTCCATGTGCATGGATTGAAACCAAGATGTGGACGTCTCTCAAGGATAGGGCCATGAATCATCAGTCATGCAAGACCATGACCCCTCCGTGTACCCCCTGAACTGCCAGTAGGCTGAGGGTTAGATGATCCAAAACTCACCTCATCCAACGATAGGTCAGCCTCTTGTAAATCGAGTAATAACTCAGGGTTGATCTGAAACACAAAATTATTATTGTTAGATGAGAGTTGAAAACAACTATTATATATAGATATATATTAGTTATGATTATAATCAGCATTTAACTGTGTCAATGTTCATATTCATCCTCTTCTCCATAGCTGTCAATGTCAATGTATTCATCTTCCTCCTCAACATCATCAATATTCATATGAGTTTCAGTTTCAACATCTCTTACCATTTCAATTTTATTTGTTACATAATTAACATCTTCATCACCATTGATCCTTAATTGTGGGGTGTCATAATCGATATTCACGTTTCTTTGTGAATTAGATGGATTTTGAGTAGTCTCTTGAAAAATTTCAATTTCTTCCACTTTAGAGGAACCACATTTATTTTGAGTAAACTGATTTTCCCTAGATTTCATTTTTATTATGCTCCACCAATCGCTCATGTATGTTGAAGTAGCATATTAATTTGCATAATAAATTTGATGTGGCTGTTGAGCTAGTAAAAATGGTTCATTTACTACAAGAAGACTTTTATATTTAATATCGATGATTCCATGAGTCGGATGAACACAAAATCCTCTCTCATTATCCAACCACTAACATATAAACATTTTTATGTAATTCTATCCTAGATAACACAACTCAATAATTTCATCCAAAATGCCATAAAAGTCAACTTCAGTTTCTCTGTGGTGTGATCCTCTCAATCAAACTCCACTATTCATTGTTTTATTTGATTCCCCGTATGCATGTGTATGAAATCGAAAACCATTCACCACATATGCATTATAATATTTTACCATTTTGGATGGTGGGTTACTCAATATACAAAGTCACTTGTCAATTTTATCAGCATATTGAGAAAACTGAAAATTTGTAAAACAATTATCAATATAATAAATAATAAACGGAATTTATATTAAACCATCAATAATTTATGTTACCAGTTTTTGAAACCATTGAGAAATTTCTTTTTGTCTGCGTTCTTCAAGAGTAGCTGCTGTAATTTGTGGAAGTTGTTTCTTGATATGATTATCATATAACCTACAAATAAAATAATTTTAAATACTTTAACATAAATTATAGAATAAGTGATAGAAGCACTCATAGGACAAATGATGTCATTTCTTCATAGTTTAGCAGAACATATGTATGAGCTCTGTGATGTTCATCATCTGAATGCCATCGTTCTGGAACTCCACCGAAACCAAGATTTGGCTGATTAAAAAATTTTTAATTGATTTTCCATTTTGTCATTAACATTACCTTAATTAATTCCAATGCGATTGTGTTTTGAGGGATATTGAGATTCAAAATAATGAGAGAGAAAAAAGAAATTTCCTCTTGAAAATAAGCTTCAGCAATTGATCCTTCAACTGATGCTTTGTTACATATGTTTTTCTACAATTTCTGCATGCATCTCTCGAATGGGTACATCCATCAAAACTTTAGTAGACCGCCACATTTAGATTTATTTGGAAAATGTAATATCAGATGTTTCATTGAGTCAAAGAAAGCCGGCCGAAAGATTTTTTCCAGTTTACATATAATTACAGCAACATCTTCTTCTAGTTTTCTTAGCACATCGTAGTCTTTTGTTGCTGCAAAAATGTCTCGAAAAAATATGATATATCTGTTATCGAATCCCAAATCATAGAATTCAACAAACCTCTAATTCTAATCAGCATAATTCTTTTCATTATAACATGAAAATCATGAATATTTAATCCAGTAATATAACCATTCTTAACACATCTACCCAAATTGGAAGCATATCCATCTCGAAGTCTCAAATCTGTAATCCACTGACAAAATAATAAGCGACTCTCTTTGGAAAGTGTATAAGCTGCTTTTGGCTTCATTAACCTCTGTGATCTGACATTTTCAAATAGTTCATGTTCTGGTGGACTAAAAATTTGGGCATGATCTAATCGTGCCTTTACAGTATCTTTCATCTTACCTTGTGTATCCAAAATTGAATGACATAAATTATCAAAACAGTTCTACTAAATATGCATAACATCCAACATGTGGTGGACGAAAATATAAGACCAATACAGAAGATCCCAAAACAATGCTCCCTTTTACCCAATTTTTTTCATTCCCAAAGCCATGAATTTTCTTTTGGCTTATTGTTCGTCCAATTGTGATGGGGGTAATGAAAATACAACTGATATTAACTCTGTACAAGAGATCATCTTTGGAGGTTCATCCATTTCAATTGTACCTCTTCTAAAATGAGATTTGTTCTTTTGAAATGGATGATATGTTGGAAGAAATATATGGTGACAATCAAAATAGAAATGTTTTTTTTCATTGATGAGCATAAAGGCTTTGTTTTCTTTCATAAAGCAATGACATGATTTCGGACCATGTGTACTCCAACCAAATAACATTCCATATACCGGAATGTCATTAATCATCCACATCAATGTAGCTTTTAATATGAAATTTTGTTTTGCAGCAACATCATATGTATTAACACCATCACTCCACAATCCATTTAACTCATCAATAAATGGTTTCAAATAAACATCAATAATCTTTTTCAGATGTTCTGGGATTAATACAGTCATAAAGATATAAGGATCCTTCATCAACATCGATGGAGGCAAATTGTTTGGAGTTACAATGACATGTCAACATGAATACTCACTACCATAAGAACCAAACAGACAGAAACCACCAGTAGAAAGACCCAATCACACGTTTCGGGCTTCTATAAAAATGGACGGATACAGACAGTAAAAATGTTTCCATGAATCATCATCATATGGATGATTCAAGCTTTTATCAGTTGAAATCTAGGTTTTGTTCCCTGACATCATTGACCCTATCTTCTGAGACATAAATAAATGCTACAACCTAGGTGTAAGGGGGAAATATCTCAACTGTTTTACTGGAATCGATCTTTACTTCGCTAGTTGAGCTTCTTTATACCTCGATTGTCCACATGTGGGACAATTATACAATGACTCATTTTTTCCAGAATATAAGATGTATTCATTTGGACATGCATGAATATTCCAATAACTAAGGACCAGGTTACAAATCAGCCACTTTCTCTCATAGTAATTTGGAAGCAACACATTTCCTTCAGGTAACATTGTTTTAACCAACGAAAATATCAGATCAAAAGAGTTTATTGACACTGCATTATCTGATTTAATAGCCATAAATTTTGCAACCGCTTCTAATTTTCTTATCTTGCAACCAGGATATAATTCCTCCTCAGAAGAACTCAACAACTCATAAAATTTAGAAGGTTCCAACTCAGGAGTTAAATCAATATCATCATGAGTTTTAGTTTGTCGCACAGATGGACCTGCAACATCATGTACTAAATTGTAAAACCATGATGGATCTGTAATCAAGTTATTAGGATCTTCTCTAGAACTGCGTTCACTGTGTTGATACCAAAAAACATAATCTGGTTGAAAACCAAACCGCAAGAGATGTCCCCCAACCTTGTCAAATATGTGAAACGTTCTCAGAGCACATTTTTCAAGAAAACTTAATTGTGCCTTCTGAAACATATTCTGGTTTTGATGATGCAAATGCTAAGAAAGCTTCAACACCCTCAATATATAGAGGATTTAAACCATAACCATATTGACTTTTGTACTGATTTATCCAAGTTCGATCATCTAATAATGACTGATGTTGACTTCCATGTTCCATATTTTTCTACATAAATTATAAAATCAGCACTGTTTTTGAATAATTTGAAATTATAAAAACATTATCTAGAAAAATAAGATAAATAATTACAACTACTTAATAAATACCCTTAATTAAGGGTGACACAAATTCAAGTGGATTGACGACTACTGTTTTGTCCAATAGCTCATTTAATTGCATCATTCTTACACTTATTATTGCTAATTATTGCCACATATTCCTAATTATTCCTAATTATAGCTAATTTTTACAAATTATTACCAATTCTTACAAATTATTACTAATTGTTACTAATTAGTACTAATTATTACTAATTATTACTAATTATTACTAATTATTATTAATTATTACTAATTATTACTAATTATTACTAATTATTACTAAATACTTCTAATTATTACTAATTATTTCTAATTATTTCAAATTATTTCAACTTATTTCAAATTATTTCAAATTATTTCAAATTATTTCAAATTATTTCAAATTATTTCAAATTATTTCAAATTATTTCAAATTATTTCAAATTATTTCAAATTATTTCAAATTATTTCAAATTTTTTCAAATTTTTTCAAATTATTTGTAATAATTTCTAATTATTTCTAATTATTTCTAATTATTTCTAATTATGTCTAATTATTTCAAATTATTTCTAATTATTTCTAATTATTCCTTATTATTCCTAATTATTCCAACTTATTACTAGTTATTACTAATTATTACTAATTATATCTAAATATATCTAATTATATCTAATTATATCTAATTATTATTAATTATTACTAATTATTACTAATTAGTACTAATTAGTACTAATCAATACTAATTACTACTAATTATATATATTTATATATATTTATATCTATTTATTCCTAATTATTACTAATTATATCTATTTATATCTATTTATTCCTAATTATATCTATTTATTCCTAATTATATCTATTTATTGCTAATTATATCTATTTATTGCTAATTGTATCTATTTATTGCTAATTATATCTATTTATTCTTAATTATATCTATTTTTTCATAATTATATCTATTTATTACTAATTATATCTATTTATATCTAATTAATATTAATTATGACTAATTATTTATAATTATCACTAACAATATCAATTTCTTAGTAAAAATAAATATAAATAAAAATCAATTAAAATATAATTAAATTACAACTAATAAACAACAATTAAAATTAACATAATAAAATAAAATAAATATAAAAATAATATAATATAAATACCTTAAACTTTGATATTCTAAATATATTGACGCCCTCCGATTGCTCACGTATAAAAAATTTCAACTAAAAGAAAATTTTTCTTCGAAACTGAAGAAAGAAAAGAGGGAGAGAGCAAGATCTAAATGATTTTGGAAAAAAACAGACGAGGGTATATATAGGTTAGATTAGATGCAACATGGTTATTAGTGACGGTTTGCCCATCGCAAATGGTGGTATTTGCGACGGGGCCCGTCGCAAATAAACTCACCTGCATTAATTACAGTTGGCAGTTAAAAGGGTTTTTGTGATGGGACCCATCGCAAATAGTCTCTGACGACCGTCTTTTTGCGACGATATGACATCCCATCACAAAAGGTTATTAACCGTCGCCGAGTATTTGGGACGGGCTCCCGTCACAAATACCCCTGTGCGGTTTGGCGAGCAAGCCACGCGGTTTGGCGCGCAAGTCGCTCCAAACTATTTGGGACCAGAGATGATAACCCATCACAAATAAATGGTTATTTGCGACTGTGAAAGTTTCCCATCGCAAATAGATTCCTGGACGGGTTATTTGCTATAAGGACCCTGCCTTTAAACATTACATAATCTTGAATTAAATGATTAATTCTCATTGAGGATCTTTTCAGGTTTAGAGTTTTAGAGAATTAGGTCATAACTATTACATCTCAAAAGATTACACAGTAGAAACTTCTACTAAGTTTCCATAAAATAAGAACTCTTAAAAAGAAAAAATTCTAGTTCCATATTTTAGAAAGCATGTCTTTCCTTGATCCAATCCGTGACCCTATTCATCTTTAAGTCCTGTGGAAAACATTTCAAAAACTTTGGATGAGCATAAAAATCCCAGTAAAGGATACACAAAGAAGGAAAACTATTAGTTTTTCCAAAACAACAAGTAAACCATGAATACTTTATCGAAGTAATAATTTTCACCTTTATGAAGTAGTAAATACTATTTACTGAATAAAAGATCACTACTTACCCTTTGTAACCAAAATAATACCATAAAATATAAATAAAGAACACATAACATATAAAGGTAACTTGGGACATAAACATACTTAAATGGAATAACCATACGACCGTCTTCCACACACTTCACTAAATGGAATAGCCATACGACCTATTTCCATACCCAATGTGTTGGAGGTTATAACGTAACCACCCATCCTAGTATTCACGACACCGCCCATCATATGTTTTATCACGTAACGACCCGTAAAATGTCCATGTACCATTATAAAATCATAAGACATAAAAAATATAATGGAATGAAAACATTTCTGTATTTCAATCACAATATATCCCTTAAATATATTGACATAAAAAATCCATTATAAAAACCATTTTCAAAACCATTTAAAACATTTAATAAAGAGATTTTTGAATCAATGTGTCCCATACCACATTACAGCTTTAAACATTTTAAAACATTAATATCTATATAAATAAATCCTTAAAAATATTTTGAAAACATGGATACTAATGAGAAATATTTATGAGAAAAAATCATTAAAAAATTTAAAATGATATTTTAGTTAAAGAGTTTTTTAACAAAATGAGAGAAACTTGAATACAAATAATTGAGGAATAACATTTAATCAGACCTTTATAATATCACGAGAATAAATGTATTCATGATATAATATTCCAAAGGATAGTATATATGCCATATATGGGTCAATCGGTGCACAAAAGCAATGAAGTCTCAATAGAAATGTAAAATGAGATGAAATCCCTTATAAAGAAGGTATCCTAAAATTAAGGATAAATCAATCTCATAATTATGTGTGAAAAATATAAATACACCCAATATAAGTGTATATTAAGTGTAAAACAATCATAGTTCATTAACATATATTAATAGGATGACATAATCAATAACTACAAGTTGAACCCAATGAAATCGAAATTGGGTTAAGAAGTTCCCTGGTGAAAATTTGAGAGCCTAACGACGTCACTTTAAAATTCATAAAACGAGTTGATGAGACAAAAGGGTATCTCATCACTTAGAAATAAATTTTACATCAATAAGGAAATATAAGAACATATCCCATCATAATAAGATGTAAATTAAAATACATAACAAAATAAGTCTTTTAAAAAGAGGCGGGTGAAAGGTTCCCTTACCGATTTGGGTAACTTTCGAAACGTACACCCCATGAAAGAGGGGTCATAAAATGAAGATTTGAATAACCATAAATTAAATTATATTACACAAATAATACAACAATGGGCAGTACATAGACCACACAAAATGAAATAGTGGAAAATGTAGCATTAATCTCACAGGAACAAAAAGTGAGATAAAAAAATTCCTTATGAAAAATCAGCAGCCTAACGGCACCACTTAAAACTTACAAAAATGAATTTATGAGATCAAATAGGGTCTCTCATAATATGAAAATAAAAATTACATGATGAGGAATATAAAATAACATCCCCAAACATAAGAAATATGATCTTAAAAGAAATGACATAAAAGATAGTACTTAAAAAGAAAGAGAGACGTAGGATCCCTTACCTCAAGTCCGAATTGTCTTGTTCGTTTATTTATATTCCTGAATAATAAAAATTGGTAAATTTTTAATTTCTTATGTACCTCCTTTAAATATTATTATTCCGTTCATATCACATATTATAATGTTATAATAATTGGTTAATAGTGTGAGTTCATATCAGACGTTTTTGTCGATGTTCGGTACATGAGTAAAAATTGAACTTGTTGGAAAATAATTTTCCATGTAGTTATAAGTACATCATATAAAGAATATTATTAATGATTTAAATATCATATATATCCAGTATATATTCATTTTATACTATTACATATCATTTGGAGATAATAAAAAATGAAATGCACCGTTCATGGAGACGGTAGGCCGTACGTATGCATGAACACTACTTTCATTTATTTGGCACATTAATGGAATGAAAAATAGATGAGAGATATATATATTATAATTTAATTATAATATATATGTTATATATTTCACATAAGTTCATAAATTTCATTCTTTATACATTCCATGTATTGCATGAATGAGTCACATCACTTGAGGGGGCAGTAGTCCACACTTCCTCAAATGAAATTATCGCATTTTCACAACATGCAATGCATAAAGGTATGTATTAAATATAAAATACAAAATCATATAGAAAACATAAATACCATATATATCATATATAAAATACAGTGACATCATAATGGCCACCTTTAAAAGTGTTAAAAGAATATTGAACAATCATCGTTTCGTGAGGCAGTAATTCACCGTCTCGAGAAACAGTATGTTATTTAACCATTAGACGGATGTGTGTGTAAGTGTAGCTCGAATTATTCTTTTAAAAAAATACTAGTATATTATATATACTGGTTTTTTTACAAAAGAATGGAATAAAAAGATTTTAGGGGGTTGGAGAAGCAAAATAAAACAAAAGAATACTAGGGAAGACTTTACCTTTAAATCGGGTAACTCCCCTTGGTTTGAACCAAAAGGATTTTTTGAAGAGATTTTTGCCTTAGGTAAGGACTCTAGGATGAGGAGAGGGATATGGAGAGAACAAATGGACAGAGTTTGGCCAAGAAAATGTCTTGAGAGGTGTGGGTATGGTGGTAGATGTGGGGCATTTTATAAGAGAAGAGGAGGGACACTCTAGGAAAATTATAAAATATTACTTTATTATAAAATGCCTTTTCTGATTTTAAAGAACCCAAAACGATATATTTATCGGCTAAGGTGATAAGGTTTCTAAATCCACCCGTACAATAGGTTTGTGACATGTTTAAGACTTAGATAATACCCTAACTTCTCATTTTATTTAAATCATTCATTAATGAGATAATCGCTGCATCATCATGGTGTCATAAATAAATTAATTTATTTAATGTCTAAAAATTATAAAACAGATACTATGATGTAGGAAATGTTTTTAGGTTTCTAACTAATATTTATATTCAAAAACATTACTTGTATAACACCATGTAAAAATTATTTTAGTAAAACAATACATGTTTGTGACATTTTTGTTTTAACTTTAAATAAAAAGTTATTAATGTCATTTTCCTACTAATGTGGCTTCATGGGGTCCCAAAGATGAAACATGGATTGTCTTGGTCGGTAATGACTCATCAGATAAGGGTAGGACATGTGTCAAGGTCATTTCATATTATTATAACATGATCATTACCGTAAATTACACTAATTACCTTTAATCGCAATTAATAAAACATAAAAGTTACTATTCACAGAAAAAATTATTTTAATCCCATTAAACCACATTTTATATCCTAATTACAACCACGTATGTCGGATTTTTTAAATTCAAATCACAGAATTGGTAAAGTTTCATTTAAATGAAAAATCAGTATTTCTAACTACCACTTAGTGGTTTCACTATTCATAAAAAATTTATGTTTTTCACAAAAATACCAAATATTCACCCTAAGCTATATTTGATATTCCAAATTAAAAAATGATGTATATTTTACAAAATTCAAAAGACATAATATCCATTAATTAATTTAATAATTAATTCCCGCTGTCAAAACAAATAGCGTGTTTTTAAGAAATGATATCTATTAAAAGATTGACACATGTTTAAGTCCAATTTCAAAGTGAAATTAATTACAATGACCACCATTGGATTAAATGGTAAAAATATATTCTAACAAAACTTTCATCCCAATTAAAAAGATAATATATCCATATAAATAAATCATATTAAAAGGTGTATTTGTATTAAAATATAACATTTTCACTAAAAATGATCTTTATCGGAAAAATAAAAAAAATTTACACAAAGTAAATTTTGATGTCATGATTCTAAAGAAGGATTTTATTTGGTCCAATAGTATGTATAAGAGTGACCAAAACTATATTAAAGAGGGTTCACCATCAAAATGTGATAGATCAACCATTTAGTGAATTTTAGAGTATTTATACTCAAAATTGAATTTTTTTCTTATTTTAATTCTTTATATTTTATTGGATAAATGTAAAAACATTTAACAAACATATATAATAATATTTAATTATTTCTATTCATTCCCTCCAATACAACGACTAGGCGTTAACTACCATTTAAAATAATTTTATTTTATTATTAGAGTGAAACGTAAGATTTCAAAGAAACTCGTTGTTGCGTATTGGGTACGCCATCAAGCATAGCATTCCCTTTAAAATAATATTAATATTTTATTCACAAATATTAATAAATATGAAAATGTAATTTTATTTATTTACCTGGGATGTTACATCCTTCCCCCCTTTTGGGAATTGCGTCCTCGCAATTTTAAAATTGGGCTTAGATACTTCATTGAAAGCCCCACATCGGAAAAGAAGTAAATTAAACTGTCACTTTAAAAGAAAGAAAGTGAAGTGCAAAGGTTACCCGAGTTAACCCATACTTGGATTCCATGTAGAAAAACATGGACATGGAAGAGAAAACAAAGGGTTATGTTTTGTTGGAGAGTGAAAGAAAACATGATTACGAGAAAGTTGACCATAATAAAATCACAAACTAGTGATGGGTTAAATGGTATTTGATTCCCCAGTAGGAAAATTTAACATACAACATTTTTGTTTTAAGTTACTTTTCATTGGGGAATTTATTTATGATCTTAACTAAATCCTAAGGAAACATAATTACTTTTCAGGTATACTTTTGTCTCTTTCTAAATTTCTAATACAATCTCATATTTTCTCCAAAAGATGAGTATTTAGGACGACTTGTTCACATTAAGAGCGATATAATCAACTTCTAGAGAATCACCTATTCCAAAAAACAGAACTATATATTTCCCATGTATTTAGACCCTTACCAAAACCAAAATTGTTAGAAAAAAATCAGATAATCCAGAAAAGGATAATCCTTTATAAAAATAAAATCTATTCTTAATCTCCAAAATTTGTCCAAAAAAACCCAAAGTTCAACGAAGACCATTCGATAAACAATTTGTCCATGAAATTCTTAAAATTAAACCAAACTAAGATTGAAACCCAAATATTTGAAGGATTTAATCACATAGTCTTTCAAGGTAAACATTAACATTTATCTTCAAATAACATCAGTTTCTCTTAAAGTCTCATATTGAAAAGTAATTAACCTAATCATATATCCTCCATGATTGGTCAATATTTTTCGAGATAACCCAAAATCAACTTATTCTTGCTTCATAAAATTATATAACTAAAAATAATTTGGCATACTAACTAGGGACTTCACGTAGTCCAGTGGTAAGCGATAAATACCAGTCACACTTTGGTTATGGGTTAGAATCCCACAACATTGTCCGACGCGATGGGTTGTCACACAGTCTGTCTGTTGTCCTTTTTCCAAAACTATATAATCCTTGAAACATTCCCCAAAAAGAGATAAAATCTTCAAAAATAACCATAAAATAATTTAACCTCAAATTTAACCCATGCCTTTAATTTTCCATCATATAGTAACCCATAATTACAAAAAAAGTAAGGATCATATAAACCCTAATGGTTACCATTATAATTATTACCTGAACTTCCACATCGAGTTGGTTCTCTCGTACATGATGCATCAGAGAACTCACCAAGGCTCAAGTGGTTAATCATGACTCCTTGATAGTTGGTTTAGAATAACCATGAGATTCCTCATTGAATCACCCATTTCATCTAGTATCTTAATCAGAGAACCACCACAGTTTCCTTCAAATCCATTGTCACTTTGGTGCCTGCTAGATCCGTCTATTTACTAAAACAAAAAATGTCAGTGTGAGTATATCAAAAAAATTATCATTTACTAATGAGGAATATAAACACTAATATATACTTACTCATTCAATTTATCCAAAACCATGACTCTTTCTGAAGTCCTAACCATTATGGTAATGTCACTTATGCTTAGAGAATACCCTAACCTCTAAAGTTATCTAAACCAACCTCTGATACCAACTATAAGGAACCGACCTTTAAACATTACATAATCACGAATTAAATGATTAATTCACATAGAGGATCTTTTCACGTATAGAGTTTTAGAGAATTAGGACATTCCTATTACATCTCAAAAGATTACAAAGTAGACACTTCTACTAAGTTTCCATGAAATAAAAACTCTTAAAAAGAAACATGTCTAGTTCCATGTTTTAGATAGCATGTCTTTCCTTGATCCCATCAGTGACCATATTCATCTTTATGTCCTGTGGAAAACATTTCAAAAACTTGGGATGAGCATAAAAATCCCAGTAAAGGATAGACAAAGAAGGAAAACTGTTAGTTTTTTTAAAACAACAAGTAAACAATGAATACATTATCAAAGTAATAAATTTCACCTTTATGAAGTAGTAAATACTCTTCACTGAATAAAAGATGACTACTTACCCTTTGTAACCAAAATATTACCATAAAACAAAAATAAAGAACACATAACATATAAAGGTAACTTGGGACGTAATCATACTTAAATGGAATAACCACACGGTCGTCTTCCACACACTTCACTAAATGGAATAGCCATACGGCCGACTTCCATATCCAATGCATTGGAGGTTATAACGTAACCACCCGTCCTGGTATTCACGAAACCACCCATCATATGGTTTATCACATAACCACACATAAAATGTCCAAGTACCATTAAAAAATCATAAGACATAAAACAAATATAATGGAAAGAAAACATTTCTGCATTTCAATCCCAATATATCCCTTAAATATATTGACATAAAAAATCCATTATAAAACCATTTTCAAAACAATTTAAAACATTTAATAAAGAGATTTTTGAATCAAAGTGTCCCATACCACATTGATGATTTTAAAATTTTATACCATTAATATCCATATAAATAAATCCTTAAAAACATTTTGAAAACATGGATACTAATGAGAAATATTTATGAGAAAATATCATTCAAACATTTAAAACGATATTTTTGTTGAAGATTTTTTTAACAAAATGAGAGACAGTTGAATACAAATAATCGAGGAATGACATTTAATCAGAACTTTATAATATGACGAGAATAAAGGTATTCATGATATAATATTCCAAATGACAGTATATATGCCATATAAGGGTCAATTGGTGCATAAAAGCAATGAAGTCTCAATAGAAATGTAAAATGAGATGAAATCCATTATAAAGAAGGTATCCTAAAATTAAGGATAAATCAATCTCATAATTATGTGTGACAAATATAAATACACCCACTATAAGTGTATATTAAGTGTAAAACAATCATTGTTCATTCACAGATATTCATAGGATGACATAATCAATAACTACAAGTTGAACCCAATGATATCGAAATTGGGTTAAGAAGTTCCCTGGTAAAAATTCGACAGCATAACGACGTCACTTTAAAATTCATAAAATGAGTTGATGAGACAAAAGGGTATCTCATCACTTAAAAATACGTTTTAGATAAATAAGGATATATAATAACATATCCCAACATAATAAGATGTAAATTAAAATACATAACAAAAGAAGTCTTTTAAAAAGAGGCAGGTGAAAGGTTCCCTTTCCGAATTGGGTAACTTTCGAAACGTACACCCCATGAAAGAAGGGTCATATGATGAATATTTGAATACCCATAAATTAAATTATATTACAAAAATAATACATCAATGGGCAGTACATAGACCACACAAAAGGAAATAGTGGAAAATGTAGCATTAATCTCACAAGAACAAAAAGTGAGAGAGAAAAATCCCTTATGAAAACTCGGCAGCCTAACGAAACCACTTAAAACTTCCAAAAATGGATTTATGAGATCAAATAGGGTCTCTAATAATATTAAAATAAAAATTACAGAATTAGGAATATAAAATAACATCCCCAAACATAAGATATATGAGCTTAAAATAAATGAGATAAAAGATAGTACTTAAAAAGAAAGAGAGACGTAGGATCCCTTACCTCAAGTCCGAATTGTCTTGTTCGTTTCTTTATATTCCTGAATAATAAACTTTGGTCAATTTTTAATTTCTTATGTAACTCCTTAAAATATTATTATTCAGTTCATATCACATATTATAATGTTATAATAATTGGTTAATAGTGTGAGTTCATATCAGACGTTTTTGTCGATGTTCGGTACATGAGTAAATATTGAACTTGTTAGAAAATAATTTTCCATGTAGTTATAAGTACATCATCTACAGAATATTATTAATGATTTATATATCATATATATCCAGTATATATTCATTTTATACTATTAAATAACATTTGGAGATAATAAAAAATGAAATGCACCGTTCATGGAGACGGTAGGCCGTACGTACGCATGAACGTTACTTTCATTTATTTGGCACATTAATGGAATGAAAAATAGATGAGATATATATATATATATTATAATTTCATTATAATATATATGTTATATATGTCACATAAGTTCATAAATTTTATTCTTTATACATTCCATGTATTGCGTGAATGAGTCACATCACTTGAGGGGGCGGCAGTCCACACTTCCTCAAATGAAATTATCGCATTTGCACAACATTCAAAGCATAAAGGTATGTATTAAATATAAAATAAAGAAGCATATAGAAAACATAAAAACCATATATATCATATATAAAATACAGTGACATCATAATGGACTCCTTTAATGGTGATAAAAGAATATTGAACAATCATCGTTTCGTGAGGTAGTAATTCTCCATCCACAGAAACAATATGTTCATTAACCATTAGACAGATGTGTGTGTAATTATATCTCGAATACTTCTTATAACAACATAATATTATATTTAAGATACTAGTGTTGTTACAAAATAAAGGAATAAAAAGAGTTTAGGGGGTTGGAGAAGCAAAATAAAACAAAAGAACACTAGGGAAGACTTTACCTTTAAATTGGGTAACTTCCCTTGGTTTGAACCAAAAAGGGTTTCTTGAAGATATTTGTGCCTAAGGGAAGGCTTCTAGGATGAGGATAGGGATGTGGAGAGAACAAATGGGCAGCTTTTGGCCGATCCAATGGCTTGAGTTGTGTGGGTAAGGTGGTAGAGGTGGGGGCCTTTTATAAGAGAAGAGGAGGGGCACTCTTGGAAAGTAATAAAATATTACATTATTATAAAATGCCTTTTCTCATTTTAAAGGTCCCAAATGGATATATTTCGAGGCTAATGTGATACGTCTTCTAAATCCACCAATAAAATAGGTTTGTGACAAGTTCAAGACATAGATTTTACCCTATCTTCTCATTTTATTTAAATCGTTCATTAATGAGATAATCACTGCATCATCATGGTGTCATAAATAAATAAATTTATTTAATGTATAAAAATTATTAAACAAATAATATGATGTAGGAAATATTTTTATCTTTCTAAGTAATATTTATAGTAAAAAATATGACTTGTATAACACCATGTAAAAATTGTTTTAGTAAAATAATACATGTTTATGACATTTTTGTTTTAACATTAAATAAAAAGTTATTAATGTCATTTTCCTACCAAAGTGGATCCATGAGGTCCCCAAGATGACCCAGGGATTTTCGTGGTCGGCCATGACACATCCAATATGGGTAGGACATGTGTCAAGGTCATTTCATATTATTATAACATTATCTTTACCTTAAATTACACTAATTACCTTTAATCCCGATTAATAAAACTTAAAAGATACTATTTACCAAAAAATTATTTTAATCCCATTGAACTAAATTTTACATCCTAATGACAACCATGTATGTCAGATTTTTGAAATTCAAATCACAGATGTTGTAATGATTCGTTTAAACGAAAAATCAGTTTTTAACTACCACTTAGTGGTTTCACTATTCATAAAAAATTTATGTTTTTCAGAAAAATACCAAAAATTCACCCTAAGCTATATTTGATATTACGAATTCAAAAATAATTTCTATTTTAAAAAATTAAAAACATATAAGTTGAATTAAATAATTTAATAATTAATTTCCGCTGTCAAAACAAATAGCGTGTTTTTAAGAAACAATATCTCTTTAAAGATTGACACTAGTTTAAGTCCAATTTCAAAGTGAAATTAATTACAATGACCACCATTGTATTAAATGGTAAAAATATATTCTATGTAATCTTTAATACCAATTAAAAAGATAATCGATCCATATAAATAAGTTAGATTAAAAGGAGGTTTTGAATTAAAATACAACATTTTCACTAAAAATGATCTTTATCGGAAAAATAAAAAAAATTTACACAAAGTAAATTTTGATGTCCTGATTCTAAAGAACGATTTTATTTGGTCCAATAGAATGAATAATAGTGACCAAAACTATATTAAATAGGGTTCACCATCAAAGGGAGATAAATCGACCTTTTAGTGAATTTTAGAGTATTCCTGCTTAAAATTGAATTCTTTTCTTATTATAAGCCTTTATCTTTTATTGGATAAATGTAAAAACATTTAACAAACATATATAAACATATTTTAGTTATTTATATTCATTAATTCCTATACAATGACTAGGAATTAACTACCATTTAAAATAATATTATATTATTATTAGAGTGCAGCGTAAGATTTCAAGGAAACTCATTGTTGCGTATTGGCTACGCCATCGAGCATAGCATTCACTTTAAAATAATATTAATATTTTATTCAAAAATATTAATAAAAATGAAAAAGTAATATTCTTTATTTACTTGGGATGTTACATATGTGATGGGAAGAAATCTCGTCGCAAATAACCCGTCGAAAATAGTGATTTTTCCCGTAGTGGAAGGAAATCATTAATGCCTTCAAAAATTATTTCTCAACAATCCCTTCTAGAGAGGTTATAGGATGCTAAAAGAGTTGTTGTGGGAATTCAAAATAAAGTATAAACTATTATAAAATGTATCACCTTGGATTTCAATGTTAATGAAGAAGGATTAGTTAGATTTTCGTCGTGTCTATGTATACCATCAAATCCAAAGGTAAAGAAGGGGTTGTTGGATGATGCACATAATTAAACCTTCTTTACCCATACTCTAAGAAAAAATATATATTGATATCTCTTAGAAAACTATTTATTAGACAATATGAATACAGAGATCACTTAATATAGATCATTATGTCTTATATGTTAGCGAGTGAAGGTGGGAAGACAAAAATCTAAGGTTATGATTCAACCATTACCCATACCTACATGAAAATGGGAAAACAAGACCATGGAATTTGTTAATGGTCTCACGAGAAAATCACGAGGAAAAAATTTACTTTTTTGTGGGGGATCAACTTAAAAAAGCTACACAATTTATTACGATTCGAGAAAATTTCTCACTTGATCAACTTTTAAGGATATACATTAGATAAGTGGTGAGGTTTCATGAAACAACACTATCGATTATATCTAATTGAGATACATGATATGGATCTGTGTTCTAGAAGAGTCTCCAACATGATCAAAATATTGAGTTAAACTTAATCATTACTTATCACCCACAAACCGATGTCCTATATAAGGATGCTATCTGGACACATGAGGACATGTTGAGAGCATGTTCAAATGACTTCAAACAAGCATGGGATCAACATATTCATCTCGTCGAGTTCTCATACAATAACAGTTTTCACTCAATAATCAAAATTTCTCCCTATGAATCGCTTTATTATAAGAGGTTAATAAAACCTACATACTGGGATGAAGTTGGGGAATAAAAAAATCATGGTCAGGAAATGGTTGAGAAAATTGGTGAATAGGTTAGGACTATTATGTAGCACATCAAGTCTGCTCAGAGTTGATAGAATATAAATGTCAAAAATATTTCTAGATACCTAGAGCTTGATTTTGGAGACAAGGTATTCATATAAATATCTGCATGGAATAAATTCATGAGATTTTGGATGAATGAAATGATTAGTCTATGATACATCAACCCCTTTGAGATTTTTAACACATTGGAGTGATGTCATGTCAACTACCACTCCTACCTAACTGATCCAAAAAATATGATGTATTTTAGATATCCCTATAGAAAAAATATATATCATACAACTCACATGTCCTCAATCTAGAGGTAGTACCATTCGAGAATAACCTCTCATATGATGAGAAGCTAGTGAATATATTATATCATAGCGAAATGTTCTATGAATTAAGATAATGAACCTGGTCAATGTTCTATAGAGAGACCACAAGTTTGAAGAAGCAACATGGGAACTATAGGAAGTGATGAAAAATAGACACCACCATCCATTTAAGTGCGGGAAATGAAAATTTCAAGGGAAAATATTTGAGATGCGGTAATTTTGTAACAAACCAATCAATTATAAATAAAACCCCCTTTTTGATTTAAATTAATGTCTTATTATGTAAATTTGGTTTAGAAAACACATGTGTGTATTTTGATTTATTATATATTACTAGATTTAATTGCACATTAACCATTATTATCATTGAAAATATAGTTGTTGAATAGTGATTACAGGATTAATATCAATATAGGGTTCTAAAAAATCTAATTGACATAGAAGAAGGAAGTGATCACCTCTACTAGTAGTATTGTACCCTATAAATCTCATTTACCACAACTTCCAAGCATGATTGAATCACAGGTTTTTCACCTCAACTAAACCCAAGTTGTTATCCAATAACATAAGCTTGCTAAAAGCCATTTATTAGAGAAGATCAACCTCATTGATGCAACGATCCAAAAATTGTATGCAGAACCGCACCCAAAATGTCTCACCATCGCATACATTAATATTAAGTAATTTATTGGTTTATTAATGAATATTTATCAAGAACCTATATATATGAGCATGTACATTCTCTTTAATAGAATAATGGTTATATTTACTTCTTATTGTTACATTATAAATGATTAAAATTTTGATTCAATAAAACAAAAAGTGTATTTTTAGGAAATATTAAATTCAATAAAGGAATTTGTCATGGCCCCTCCCTTCAAAGATTCCCCTTATGAGGTTGAAAGTATGGAAGAGTGAAAATGACCCTGGATTCCTACCTCCAGTAGTCCCTTGGGTGGCAACTAGCACCAAGGGTACAAAGATCTCACAAAAATGGGAGGTATTAACCTTTTATTGTAACCACGAGTAAGAGATAAGATGAATAATCCTAAAAAACTACAATATATATATACATAAGCAAAAACTATCTCAAATGAATGTTTAAAACAAAACATCTACAAATACAAGGAAAATCCCCAATGTAAATTCCCAAAAGTAATGATTAGTAGTGACACAAAAACTCTCCCAAAGTTTGAGCTAGTAATTCCCATCGCGGTCCCCATAGTCCTCCTAGAGATATGAAATATTTTTTATTACATAGGGTGAGAATATAGGTATGGTCATTAGGAAATCCAAATCCTATCATGAAAATGTGGGAGAATCATATTAATGCTCCTGCGAGAAAACAGAATAACCAACAACACCTAACAAGATATTCTAGGAATCCCCTCCACACTGAGGCACACAGACCTAGAAACAGAAGTCATGTAAAGTAATATAGTAAACACATAAATAATAGGGTACCCCGTACCACATTCCCACTGATTAGCTTATCTCACACCCTAATGGTAATTTTCCTTGTGCACTTACCAATTCTGAAAGAACCATGTCACAACCCACCCACACACACCTAGGCCTCACAACTGCATCTCACCCGTAGACACCTAGGCCACATACCTCATCACATCCTGCCCGCACACACCTGGGCCTTCCAACTAAATCTTTCTCATAGTCACTTGCGACACATTCCACCTCACATCCCGTCTTATCCTGGAGACACCTGAGAAGCAGAAGACATCTCATCTGAAATACACCTGTGAGACACAACTCACCCACAAACACCTTGGCCTCGCGAACCAAAACCTTCTTGGATAATCTTAGGCTATAACTGCCTGGAAGTGGGAGAAGGGAAGAGAAGGTGGCCCGCCAGCCATCCTACCATAGTTATTTTTATGAAATACACCCTCCCCTATGAAAATGGGTGTGTTCGACACAAATTGATCAACTAAGGTGGCGTGCATATAGAATTCAAAAGTAAATACATGTGCATATATTTAATAACAAACACTCAAGACCAACCTATTGGTTTTGAATTGATAAATCTCTCTCATAGTCACTTGGGACACATTCCACATCACATCCCATCTCATCCTAGAGACACCTGAGAAGCACAAGACATCTCATCTCGAATACACCTGTGAGACACAACTCACCCACACACACCTTGGCCTCACGAACCAAAACCTTCTTGGATAATCTTAGGCTATAACTGCCTGGAAGTGGGAGAAGTGAAGAGAAGGTGGCCCGCCACCCATCCTACCATAGTTATTTTTATGAAATACACCCTCCCATATGACAATGGGTGTGTTCGACACAAATTTATCAACTAGTGTGGGGTGCATATAGAATTCAAAAGTAAATACATGTGCATATATTTAATAACAAACACTCAAGACCAACCTATTGGTTTTGAATCGACAACGAACTCATGATACCACCTATACTACTTATTCTAAATGTACAACCACACAAAAAGTCATAACTCAATTCATACCCCTAGCCAATTCATTTAATCAATTCTCATTCTTTATTGACAATTCATTTATTCATTCCATACTTCACAAGAAACTAGAACGCACAACTAGAAACAAGAAACATAGGAAAAAACTAAACACCACCATAGTCATTTCATAAGGTGAATAGCCTGCATGTTTAACACACCTCACATTTTATATCCATCTAAAAACCATTCATTCTATAACAATTAACCGAACCTGAGACATATTTGATGCTTTTCGAATGGTACTCATGGAGGAACTCTAAGATAATTACCCATAACATCCACTAACATCATCGTTATTCATATTCATTCTACCCAATTACCTTCAAAAATAATATAACCACCAACTCATAACCACTTCCATCAACACCTCTTATCTCAACCATTAGTAGCCCCGCTGAAAAAACACACCACGCCCAGTAACACCAACAAACAACAACTCGATTGTAGTATCACTACTCAAAATTTCTCATCCATTCAACAATCAATCAATATATCAACATGAGATTCTGTTACCCGACCTGAACTAACCCACACATAGCCATACCCTCAAGAGAAGCACCACACAACCATACAAGGAACAGTTTACAGATTTAACAAGGATCTGACTCTTTAATTCAACATTTTTAATTTAGGGGTGATCAAAGAACAAGTTTGATCCTAGGGAATTCATTAATTTAACCAAATAAACATGGTTAATCAATTACAGATATACAACCATTCGAAACATTATCAACAAAAATCCATCATGGGTGTGCAATCAAAGACCACCAAAGACAATGTTGTCGGCATATAGCCATACAATTCACAGTATTAAATAAAATATAAGTAAAATAGTATGATCATAATCACTTTCTTCAACCCATGTTATTGTTTTGAAACTAATTAAATTATATTTATTAAATTTAGATTAAACTATTTAAAAGGGAATCATTCATACAACCACCCCTCATGATACAAAACTAAGAGAGAAGAAGGGATCCCTAAATTGAAGAATATATGATCAAAACCTCTTTATTACACCATGATAGGGGTGGCTAAGTAGCATAAAACACTAGGGAAAAGGTGATATGTAGGTTATAACACAAGTGCACGATCACTTGGTGAAGAAAGGATCTGAGTGGGTCATTTAAAGATAATGGAAACTGGTAGAACTGGGAAGGTACCCAGCGTTTAAGGATCATATCTTAGGATAAAAATATATTAAATTATTTTTATTTCCCCATTAAAGGTATATATTGACTAAGAAAAATCACATTGACTATTTAAAAGACTTTATATCATTTAGGAATTTATGGTATATTTTATATCCCTTGAAATGTCTTAAAAACTGCATAAACATGGTATTAAATTTATTTTATGTCAAAGAAATAAATATGTAGAGAAACTAGAAATAATTGGAAGATTTTGAAATTTTGTAAAACTCTCATAAATGACTCTCCATTGGGTGAGTCACCGCCATGATTCATTGGTGGATGAGTCACCGTTGGGTGACTAACATTTGGATGAGCTATGAGTGGATGAGTCACCATTGGATAACTCACCGTTGGATGAGTCACCATTGGATGAGTAACTGTTGGTTGAGTCACCATTAGATGGGTCAATATTCAATGAGTCACTGTTAAAAGAGTCACCATCGTGAGTCACCGCTAGAGACCTATCGATGTGAGTTTTAATTGTGACTCACCGTTGGATGAGTCACCACTACATGTCACTAATAGATGAGTCACTATCATGAGTCACTACTGGATACTTACTGCTGTGAGTCACCATTGTGACTCATCATCATGAACTACCATGCTACTTATAATTCCTAACTCACTGGTCTAGGACCACCATAGTGAGTCACCATCATGAGGCACCAATGTGACTCACCGCCGGGATGACCTACCATTGGAAAAATAGAATTTTGTAAAACTTCTAAAATGAGTGACTCTTACCTCTCAGAACACCTCAAAGAATTAATTTTTAAAAAGTAGTGGACCATAGAAGTCAAGGACATTACATTATATACCTCTCAAATTATTCTCAACATAAAAATTTATAAAAACACAGATGAAGTAGGGGTAAAAACAACTAACCCAAGAGATATATATGATGTATCTTTAAACACTTGAAGCACAACTATCGACCTCAAGGATCAATGATAAACTAGATTTTGTTGCTTGAAATCTGGGGTGAAACTCAACATCCAAGAACACCTCATCTAACTTATGATAACCCAACCAACAAAAATAAACACCATTGCAGAACTAAATCCATACTGTATGAAAACAAGAATCATAGAATACCTTCCTCCATGTCAAGATACTATCCGCTCTTGGTGGAACTCACTCACCCACATGGTATTAATCACATCGCAATTAATGTGTCAAAATTAGGAATATGGTCTTCCCCTTTTCACATGGAATGAAATTATCACACAGTATGGAAAAAGGAAAAAACTCATATCATAAAAAATAGGGTTCAAAATTTAATTTTCAAATCAAAACAAAATAGGGAAAAACTTAAAACAACTCTGGGTACTAGGCACACATCTGTGTTTCTCACTCCCAAGTATAGTCCTCTAGGGTACCATTCTTCCACAACACATGATCCAGAGTAATATTAAATGAAAATAACACATTCTCCTGATGATCCAGGATCTCTACTTTCCTGTTCATGTATGTCGCATCATATTTGATATAAAACACTCACTAGTAGATGACATGAGAGTGATCATGAGGATACCATCAAATGTGAGAGACATGAAAGACGTTTTGGATCCTCTCTAACTGCGGTGGCCTCACCAACTGGTATTCCACCTCACCAACTCACCCAACACCTCAAAGGGTCCAACAAACTAGGGAGAATGCTTAGTACCTCTTCTAAAACACCACTTACTATGTTGGTGGGAATCATTAAAGAACACATGGTTCCCAACCTCAAACTCCAAGGGCCTACTCATGTGATAAACATATGACTTCTTCTGGTCACATGCTTCCTTCATCCACTCATGAACGAGCCGAACTTTCTCAGTTGTTCTCTGCACCACCTCAAGAACAACAAAATATTTCTCCCCAACCTCTGTCCAGAACAATAGTGAACCAAACAGTCTTCCATACAAATATTCAAACAGATCCATGCCAATTGAAGAATGATAGTTATTATTATACGAAAAATTGACCAAGGGTAAGTGCTGCACTTAAGATGCTTGTAAGTCCAAGATGCATGCTAGTAACAACCAGAGATTTTATGAGATATATTCATTTAAATTTATTTTATATATTCTGGTATACACTACACCAAGATTATCTTGTTCTATATGCAACACCATATTAGCTTGCAGTACACACAACACTAATCTTGGATCATGTTGCACACAATTTCATGTTTGTTTGATAGTAGTTATTCTATGCAACATTGAGTGTGTATATAATTATATTCAATGTATAAATGAAATATGGTTGGATTTTGTTATACACAACAACAAAGGAGTCTTTCACTACACGCAACCCTTAATTGGCTTGCTTTACACGCAATCACAACCTTCCTCGATAGCGTGTGTTGTACGCAATACTGGGTTTCACTAAACAACGATATACAGTTATATTATTATTATAAACTATCCATTATGAATATTAGTAAATATATTTTGAATTTTATGACATTATAATTCATCTTATACATTTTATAGAACATGGTATGATAACAAAATAAATATTTCGGGTAAAATAAGTATTTTTCAAAAAATGCAGTTTTGTCGCCTTTGGATGGAACACCAATTGTAAATATAATTATTGAAAAGTTTATAAGTTAAATTTTAAAAAATAAACTTCTTATTTTTAATCTATATATAAAAATTTAAGTTGGATAAAGTTTTGATATTTTTCTGATAACTTTCATATTTTAATGAATAGTAAAAACACGCTATATTTTAATTAAAAACAACTTTTTTGATCGTATTAATTTATATGGTTAGATTATAATATTTAATGGTTTTAATGTATAAATAGAATATATATTTACAATTTAATATAATTTATGTCATTAGCATTGATTTTACATGTAAATCATAGGTAGAATCATTTCAATCTTTTGCAATGTTTTAACTTTTAGAACTCGTTTTCTTAACAATGGGATTAATTTTAAATTAATTTATACAACTTATGTGTATTGAATTTAGACAAATTGATTCCATACTTTGAATCATTATATCCAAATTATTTTAATAGGCTACGTTTTATTTTTGGGCATTATGAATAACAAATACGGTAATTTTTATTTACCATAGTAAAAGGTAAATCAGGTAATTAAGGGTAAATATAATATTATAAAATTACTCTAACACTTGTATTAATATAATTTGATGCTTATATTTCTTCCTAAGGCATATTTGGGTCGAAATGGAATCCATTAGATCCCACTTGGAGGTGAATAAGACCTTTAGTTTATTTTATTTAAAGGAATGTGAAATATGTCTCACTCAACTTTAATAAATAAAGTATTTTTAATATAAGTTTATACAGAATATAAATTCGTTTATAAATACTAGTTTGAAATATAAATTTTTTTTATTTATCATGGTAATTTATTTATAATTTTTAAGAGATATTTAATTACCTTAATAGCTTATACATTAATGAGGCAGAAATTATTTATTTAGTGGGAAATAATTAGTATAGTTTTTATTAAAATAATAATACCCATTAAAAGTCTCAAAAACCTGACCAAAACTTATTTTTAGTGTATATATACACCATAGGCCTCCAATGACCGAATATATGACCGTTGGGAGTCTTATAAAAGTGATTATGACACTTATATTATTTTATTTTAAATGATGTCAAAGTTGTCACCTTCATAATTTAATAAATATAACATTTTAAAAGTTGGGTGTTTTAGAATATAAATCCAACTAAAAGTACTATGGTGAAATATATAAGATTTATCTTCATCCTATTATTTTATTTTTAATTTTTATGTTAAAAATAAGTATATTTAATAAATATACATAAATGTTGTATAAATTATTTTATTAAGAGAAGTATCAAATAAATGGTTTTATAAATAGTAAAATAAATATTATATAAACTATTTAATGTGATACAATAATTTTATAGAGTCATATGACATGTTAGGAACCTATTAAATATTTTATTTCGAATATATCCTCTGTGTGGATTTTATTTAAATTAAAATAAATTAATAGTGTCAAAATGGAGACTATTGGTATTTTTTAAACATAATATATTATTAAATTGTTTAAAAATCACAAAAATATTTAAAAATTATATATTGAAATTTATATAGTCTAAAATTTCATAAATTATCCAATTTTGGAAAATTATCAACACATAAGTGATTGTTTATAACAATTTAAAATTTATAATTTTATTACCACAAATAAAATTAAATATATTAAATAAGGATAAATCAAAAGGATAAGGTTTAAAATAAGATCAAAACATGTCTAAATCTGATTTTTTGATGGTATTACAACCCTATATCATCTAATATTTAAATTGAGTCATTTTTGAAGGTTTTTATGTGGGGTTTGAATTTATATTAAACTATTATTTTTGAGGATTCCAAAGGTGCCCCTCTCCTCCCTTATAAAAGGGCACCTCCTCCCTCTCATCTGTACACAAATTTGAGCCTTCAAGATCGGCCAACCCCTTCCCATTTACCTTATGAACTTCCCAAGAAATATTCTAGAGGTACTGGTCTTCTTCAAAGACTAATTTTAGTGTCCTAAGAGGAGGTTCGAAAGAGGTGTGTCGAAGAAAGGGTAATATCCGTTACCGATTCTTTCAAATTTATTTCTTATTCTACTTATTCTTCGTTAGTTGTTTCATTATGAATTAATAACATCAGTATCACTAAGATACAGATATGTTATTATAAATATGAAACAAACCTATTTCACCATCTATCCATCCTAAGGAAAATGAAATCACCGTGGGTGCGTACGTACGAAATACCGTCTCCACGTCGTGGTGTAATCCATTTTTCCACCACAACCTTACTTGGATGAGTATAATGGTATATAGAATAACTACATATGATTATTATAACATCATAATAATTCTAAGATATTATATCATTCACTCAAATTCCATTAAATAAATATGGGAACGATATCATCGCTCGTGCGTACGTAAGGATTACCGTCTCCACGACGCGATGAGATTCATTTTCCATGTTCACAATTTAAGAATGATTATAAAGTATATATAATAAGTAATCATGAAATATATTACATAATAATTCTACTAGATTTATATATATATATTTATGTCATCTACTTAATTCCATTTAATTCAATAAGGAAACAAAAACAGCATTCATGTGTACGTACGATCTACCGTCTCTATGAACAATGTATTTATTTCCATTTATTGATCTATTATATATATGTATATTCTGAATATATATTAAATATAAATCATGTTTTATATTCTGTAATTATGTAATCATGATCTAAGTAATCATATTAATAATTAAAAGTCAAAACACAGACGATAAATGAAACGATTTTACCCAAAATGCTACATTAACATGAATTTAAAAACGAACGGGTAATATAAAGTCATAAGTGAAACCATATATGATATCATAACAATGAAGATGATTCTGTAATAATTCAATAAATTTTTTTAAATAATTATATAGGAGGTTCAGATACATACGATGCATATCAGACCTAAGGTACGAGATAATTATTCCAATCTCATTCTTATCCGAGATTGTTTATTCGTAAGTATTTACTGGGGTTTTGTTTATCATCCATGTCCATGTTTTATAAAAATGTTTTAATAAAATGTTTAGTATTCTTACATGTATTTTTAAAGTAATTTTTACCCTTTTTGACATTTACCACAAAGTTTGGAAGGAATCTTTATTTTGTTTACCATATGAGGCACTTTTTGACTTTTCCGACAAAAGTTCGAGGAGAATCTTTTTTTAACTTATACTTCATGAAAATATTTTTACGGTTTTATAACACCTTATTTTCAGGAAGCATAAACTACAATATTTCATGACTATTTTCAAAAAAATCCAATTCTATTAAAATTTCATGGCATTTTGTGAAAAGAAAATGATTTTGGAGAAGAAATGATATTTTCCTCAAGAATTCATTTCAAGTGGTTTCTCAATACTGTTTTCCATCTAAAATGACTTTATTTAATATGTTTATGTTTCATGTATAATTTATCCATTATTTAAAAGGTTTTATTTTATTTATGATGAAATGATATCCATTTTTTATGGATTATGTTATGACGGCATGAAGTTTAAGAATCTGATTCTATTACATGGGTTATGCTATGATGTATGATTTGTGATTTTGTGGCACATGAAAAAATGATTTAATTATGAGATTGGTGGTACCTATATCTCCCTCCAATGCATTGGGTAAATATTTATATCTCATGATATAGACATTGTTGAAATGACAAGTAAATCCAGTTCAGTAATGTAGGGCTGTAACGGAAAGTAAACCCGATTCAGTAAGACACTTTGTCCACTAAGATGGTCTCGGAAGCAATGTCGTGGCTACTATGGAAATCATAACATGCGATTAAATGTTTCCACAATTACATGTTGTATTCCCAGGACATTTTATCATGATTTATGTTACATTATGATCTATGTCTTATGTACTGCCATGTTTTCTGTCATTGCTCCAAATTTTGATGTTTAAATATTTTGTTCATGTTTTGAAGTCCATATGTATAAGGTTTGTTTTATTTTCTCCATACATACCCTTAATAAGCATTTGAACTCACCCATTATATGTTTTATTTTCCCTATGATATAAATAAAGGTTTTAGGTAAGAAAAAAAGGGAAGATCTTTATGGGAGATGATGAATATCTTTCAGCAAGATTAGAAGATTATGTTCCTAGTTTCCAAAGACACTAAACTATTACGGTCCTTGTGTGTCTATTTTTGTTATGTATTAAGTATTCCTAAAAAGTTATTTAATTTCCATGTACGCCAAGATTTGGGTCTCTATAGTTGTTATCAGAGGAAATGTTTAATTAACCTTTGGAAACTAGGATGTGAAATCTTTAGTGAAATCCCTAGAGATATTTCTAAGGTATGTCTAGGGATGTCCCTAAGGTTAATTATACATATAGGTTAGAGTCCTAGAATTATGTTTATGGTAATGAATAAACTAGGGTGAACCTAAGGTGTGATGGATTAAAGAATTTTTGATAATTTAGACATCCCATAAGTGACTTTTTATGATTATGTGGTTCCTTGTTATTTTAACTGTTTCTTACACTATGGTTTCTGGTCTTAGTCATTGGAGGGAATGAGAATTTATTCAATTAACATTGATTCAAATGGAATAATTGGTGACTATGATCAACTAAATTATATAACACCTGGAGAAAAAGATATTGTGATTATGCCGAATCAGTCATCTAGATATATATTTAACAAGGTGAACTTTAGTTGTATTCCTAAGTCATCAAATAATAGGAAGCTGGAATTTTATGAATGTTCACATGGTGAGGAGTATATACAAAAGAATATTGAGAGTTATAAAGAAGGGAAGAAGAACCTTTAGGAATACCTCAAATTGATGGTAAGATGTTATCTATGTGGAGAAAAGGGTCATAGAGTGACAGACTGTTATGGAGTCTAATGTCTTATCTGTGGATAACATGGGCATTACCCAACTCAATGCCCTAACTTAAGAAGTTACTTCTAAATCAAGAAAGTAAATATTCCATGTCAATCATTGAGGAGGATGGATTGAAGGTTTTTTGTATTGGTATTCAAGAATAATGTTGTTGAGGTACTTTTATGGTATATTGGAATATCTATGTATTGGTCCATTGTGGTTTTCCATAAGAATATGGCATCGGTAACCATGAAAAGTGATTGAAATATTTTTGGAAAGTAGATGATATGCGCATAATGAATGGTTAAAGAGAAAATGAAATTTTGATAGTATTCATGACCTCATGACTTATATAAGGGAAAAGTGATATCATGGTTTGAGTATATATAAATTTTGGGATTTTGGTATGTGGAATGAGTTAACGTTTGACAACATTCATTTTTTATACGGTTTAATGGGTATTCATTTTTCAAGAGAATACATGATTAAGGTATTCACATGTTTGGAATGTGACCAACATGATATATCTTATATGGGGGATAAATGATCGTATTCACATGATTGGTTGATGACATTTCTAGTAATTGTTTTCTTTATACTATGAGCTTGGACAAAAGTATTTTGGATAAGCCTAAAGATTGGAATGAATTAATATAGTATTGTTTAAGGCTAGAACTTTTTTTGATATTATTGCAGGAATTATATAAAAGTGTAGTTTTGTAAAAAAGGACAACCCATAAGATGGGAGACAACCCATCACATCGGACAAGGCTGTGGGAATCGAACCTACAACTAAAGTGCGACATGCCTTTATTACCAACCATTGTCCTACAGGAAGTCCCTGGTTAGGAGAAACTAGTTTTATTTTATTAAGTGGTATGATAGATGAAGTATAAGATTATATTTGGAATCATATATGATTAACCTCAAAATAGATGTACTTATGTATATTTGATAACTTTTTCTAACATTTTGTTTGAGATAGATGGAATGAACCATCATTCTATCACATGATCTGCTAACACTTCACGAATAACAAATTCAACTTCATTTCTTTAAGATATGAAGTGGAAATTGTTCAAGGCACGAAGAACAGTGAGATTGTACCTAAATCATGTAAGTATTTATTTTAATTCATCAACTTTTGGGAAATTATCTTGAAAACCAAAAATGTTGTTCTAGTGCTCTTATATCTGATGAATCAGATGGTACATTAAAACATCACAAATTTTTGGCTTTGTGATTGTTGGCATTTTCATAGCCATGTTCTCTACCACTCTCCATCAGAACTTGATGATTAGAATTTTCTTCCATATCTATATTTTCACCTATGTTCTCATATATGGAAACCCAGTGATAATTTAATTTGGGATATCATTACGTTTCATACTTTAGTTTTTAAAATTAAGTTTTATTAGTCCTTTTTACGATGTGGGTTTATATGAATAGTAAACGATTTATTACCCCGACGAATTTCGAGGGAGAAATTCATTTTAAGGGGTGTAGAATTTAACAACCTGATATTTTATAAGATATAATCTTTTTAATTTCTTTCATATCTTCTGTTTTATGCTACACCAAGATTATCTTGCGCTATACGCAACACCGTATTAGCTTGCAGTATACACAACACTAATCTTGGATCGTGTTGCACACAATTTAATGTTTGTTTGAAAGTAGTTATTCTACGCAACATTGAGTGTGTATATATATATTCAATGTATAAATGAAATATGGTTGGATTTTGTTATACACAACAACAAAGGAGTCTTGAACTACACACAACCCTGACTTTTCTTGCATTACACACAATCACAACCTTCATCGATAGCGTGCGTTGTACGCAATACCAGGTTTCATTAAACAACGATATATAGTAATAATATTATTATAAACTAGACATTATGAATATTAGTATAAAATTTTGAATTATATGACATTATAATTCATCTTACACATTTTATAGAACATGGTATCAGAACAAAATAAATGTTTCATGTAAAATAAGTATTTTTCAAAAAATGCAGTTTTTCGGCCATTTGATGGTGCACCCATTTTAAATATAATTTTTGACATGTTTATAAGTTAAATATTACAAAATAAACTTCCTATTTTTAATCCGGATATACAAATTTATATTAGATAAAGATTTGATATTTTTCTGATAACTTTCATATTTTAATGAATAGTAAAAACACGCTATATATTAATTAAAAACAACTTTTTTCATTGTAATAATTTATGTGGTTAAATTATAACATTGATTGGTTTTAAAGTATAAATAGAATATATTTTTACTATTTAATATAATTTATGTCATTAGCATTGATTTTACATTGAATTCATAGGTAGAATCCTTTCAATCGTTTGCAATGTTTTAACTTTTCAAACTCATTTTCTTAATAATGGGATTAATTTTAAATTATTTTCTGCAACTTTTTTGTATTTAATTTAGAAAAATGGATTCCATATTTGAAATCAGTGGGTCCAAATTATGTTAATAGGCAACTGTATATTTTTGGGCATTATGAATAACAACTACGGTAAATTTTATTTACCATAGTAAAAGGTAAATCGGGTAATTAAGGGTAAATATAATATTATAAAATTACCCTAACACTTGTATTAATATAATTGGATGCTTATATTTCGTCCTAAGGCATATTTTGGTCGAAATGGAATCCATTATGACCCACTTGGAGGTGATTAATAAATTTAGTTTATTTTATTTAAAGGAAAGTGAAGTTTATCTCACTCAAGTTTAATAATTAAAGTATTTTTAATATAAGTTTATAAAGAATATAAATTCGGTACTAAATACTAGTTTTAAATATAAATTTTTTTCTTTATCATGGTAATTTATTTATAATTTTTAATAGATATTTAATTACCTTAATAGATTATACATTAATGATGCATAAATTATTTATTTAGTGAAAAATTAATAATATAGTTTTTATTGAAATAATAATACCCATTAAAAGACTCACAAACCTGACCAAAACTTATTTTTAGTGTATATATAAACCATAAGAATCCAATGACCGAATATATGACCATTGTGAGTCTTATAAAAGTGATTATGACACTTATATTATTTTATTTTAAAAGATGTCAAAGTTGTCACCTTCATAAATTAATAAATATAACATTTTAAAAGTTTGGGGTTTTAGAATATAAATCCAACTAAAACTATTATTATTAAATATATAATATTAATATTCATCCTAGTATTTTATTTTTAATTTTTATGCAACAAATAAGTATATTTAATAAATATACAAAAATATTGTAGATTATTTTATTAGGAGAAGTATCAAATAAATCGTTTTATAAATAGTAAAATAAATATTATATGAACTATTTAATGAGATCCACTAATTTTATAGAAGAATATGACATGTTAGGAACCTATTAAATATTTTATTTCGAATATATCTTCTGTGTGGATTTTATTTAAATTCAAATAAATTAATAGTGTCAAAATTGACACTATTGTAATTTTATAAAAATAACATATTATTAAATTGTTTAAAAATCCCAAAAATATTTAAAAATTATAAATTGAAATTTATATAGTCTAAAATTTCATAAAGTATTAAATGATTTAAAATTAACAACACATAAGTGATTATTTATAACCATTTAAAATTTAGAATTTTATTACCACAAATAAAATTAAATATATTAAATAAGGATAAGTCAAAATGATAAGGTTTACAATAAGATCAAAACATGTCTAAATATGATTGGTTGATGATATTACAACCTTATCGCATCTAATATTTTAATTTACTCATTTTTTGATGTTTTTATGTCGGGTTTGAATTTATATTAAACTAATATTTTTGGGGATTCCAAAGGTGCCCCTCTCCTCCCTTATAAAAGGGAACCTCCTCCCTCTCATATTTACACAACATTGAGCCTTCAAGCTCGTCCAAATCATGACTATTTCCCTTATAAACTTCCCTAGAAATATTATAGAGGTCTTGGTCTTCTTAAAAGACCAATTCTAGTGCCCTAAGAGGAGGTTTCAAAGAGGCGTGTCGAAGAATAGGTAATATCAGTTACCGATTCATTCAAATTTATTTATTCATCTACTTCTTCTTCATTAGTTGTTTCATTATGAATTAATAACATCAGTATCACTCATATAATTATATTTTATTATAAATATGAAACAAACCTATTTCACCTTCTATCCATCCTAAGGAAAATGAAATCAACGTGTGTGCGTACGTACGGAATACCGTCTCCACAACATGGTGTAATCTGTTTCTCCACTACCACCTTACTTGGATGGGTATAATGGTGTAAATAATAACTAAATATGATTATTATAACATCATACTGATTCTAAGTTATTATATCATTCACTCCAATTCCATTCAATAAATATGGGAACGATGTCATCGCTCGTGCGTACGTACAGATTACCGTCTCCACGACACGATGAGATTCATTTTCCATGTTAACAATTGAAGAATGATTATCATGTATATATAAGAAGTAATCATTAAATATATGACATAATAATTCTACTAGATTTATGTATATATATATATATGTATTTCATCTACATAATTCCATTCAATTCAACAAGGAAACGAAAACAGCGTTCATGCGTACGTACGACCTACCGTCTCCATGAACAGTGTATTTCGTTCCATTTTTCGATCTATTATATATATGTAGATTCTGAATATATATTATATATAAATCATGTTTTATATTTTGTAATTAATTAATCATGATCAATGTAATCATATTAATAATTACAAGTCAAAACACGGATGATAAATGAAACGATTTTACCCTAAACGCTACTTTAACATGAATTTACAAAAGAACGGGTAATATAAAGTCATAAGTGAACCATATATGATATCATAACAATAGATATGATTCTATAATAGTTCAATGACATTATTTAAATCATTATACCGGAGGTACAGATACGTACAAAGCATATCAGACCTAAGGTATGGGATAATTATTCCAATCTCATTCTTATCCAAGATTGTTTATTCATAAGTATTTACTAGGGTTATGTTTATCATCCATGTCCATGTTTTCTAAAAATGTTTTCATAAAATGTTTAGTATTATTACATGTATGTTTAAAGTCATTTTTACCCTTTTTGACTTTTACCACAGGGTTTGGAAGGAATCTTTCTTTTGTTTACCATACGAGGTACTTTTTGACTTTTCCGACAAAAGTACGACGAGAATGTTTTTTAACTTATACGACATGAATAGATTTTTACAGTTTTATAACACCTTATTTTCATGAAGCTTACTATACAATATTTCATGACTATTTTCAATAAAATCCACTTATTTTAAAATTTCATGGCATTTTTTGAAAAGAAAATGATTTTGAAGAAGAAAGGATATTTTCTTCAAGAATTCATTTCAAGTGTTTTCGCAAAACTGTTTTCCATATAAAATGAAATTATTTAATATGTTTATGTTCATGTATATTGTCTCTATTATTTACATGGTTTTATTTGTTTATGATGAAATGATATCCATTTTTTTATATTGATTATATTATGATGGCATGATGTTTAAGAATCCCATTCTATTACATGGGTTCTGCTATGATGTATGATTTATGATTTTGTGGCACACGAAAGAATGATTTCATTATGACATGGGTGGTACCTATATCTCCCTCCAATGAATTTGCTAATGATTTATATCTCATGAGATAGACATGGCTGAAATGGCAAGTAAATATGTTTCAGTAATACAGGGCTGGAATGGCAAGTAAACTCGGTTCAGTAAGGGACTTCGTCCACTAAGATGCTCTTGGTAGCAATGACTTGGTTACTATGGAAATCATAACATGTACTGAATTTTTTCCACAATTACAAGTTTTATTCCCATTCCATTTTATCATGATTGATGTTCCCTTATGATCTATGTCTTATGTACTGCCATGTTTTATGTCATTGCTCCATAATTTGATGTTTAAATATTATGTTCATGTTTTGAAGTTCAAATGTATATGGTTTGTTTTATTTTCTCTATAATTACCCTTAATGAGAATTTGAGCTCACACTTTATATGTTTTATTTTCCCCAGGATATAGGTAAGACAAAAAGGGAAGATCTTTATGGGAGATGTTGAAGATCTTTCACTACGATTAGAAGATTATGTTCCATGTTTCCAAAGACACTAAAATATTATGGTCCTTGTGTGTCTGTTTTTGTTATGTATTAAGTATTCCTCAAACTTTATGTAATGACCATGTACATCAAGCTTTGGGTCTCTACAATGCTCACAACATATCTTATAGAATTTGGATAATCTATTTTGTTTTTCAATCTGTATAAGGGTGGAAAGTAGTGATGAGGCATAACTAAGTACTAAAATCACAATGCAATCCCCTACAGAGTCATGAGGTAAAGAATGTTTTCTGATCCAAGACAATGGATCTTAGAACTCCATGAATTTTTACCACCTCATCCACATACCTCTTTACCAAGGACTCCACTATGTCTGACTCCTTAATCACTAAGAAGGGATCTGATTTTTGTCAGTCAATCCACTACTACCCAGATGACATCATATCCTCCATCATCCATGGGTAACCCTATGATGAAATCCATTTATATTTCATCCCACTTACACTTGGAGTTATCTAAGGGATGTAACAAACCACTAGGAACATGGTGTCAAACCGTTACCTACTAAAACACTAGGTACTTTTCCACAAGCTTTGCCACTATCTATTTCATCCTAGGTGACCAAAACTGCTCTCTCAAGCCTTGGTACATCCTGGAAACCCATGTGTGAACCGCTAATGGTGATCTATGAAACTCAAAGAGAACTACTTCATGCATCAACACTAGAAAAAATACCTTTCCAGGGAACAACATCCTATTATGAAAATCCTATGACCATCCTTCCAGAGCATCACCATGGTCAATGCAATTGTGCATCACCTCTACCTTTGAGTCTCCCCACTAAGACTCTTCCACCTACTGCATCAGAGAATATTTTACATCTATCTAAAATAAACAGACTCCACCAACACCCCTTCCAACATATAAGTTCAAGGCTACTAACTCCTCCATTAATTTACAAGTGTCTGAATATTCATGAAAAACATCCTTTTATGACTTCCTGTTCAAGGTTTCATCCAGGACATTTCCTTTCCCTAAGGAGTAGGAGATCATGAAATAATAATCCCGAAGAAACTGCATCTAAATCTAGTGTCACAAGTTCATATATCATTGGGAAAAGATATAAATAAAGCTCTTATGATATGTGAAGACCATAAAGCACTCCCAATGAGGTAATTCTGCCACACCTTCATTTAAAAAAACCGCCGACAACAACATATCATGGGTGAAATAGTTATGTTTTTGGTGACATAACTAACTAGAACCATAAGATATCACTCAACATTGTTGTATCACTATGCGTCCAAATACCCGACAAGAAGAATCACTAAACACCTATAACAACACACCCTCCTCTAAAAATTGGATCACTATAGTACAAAAAAAATAATCCTTTAGATACCTGAATGTTACCTGGTAGTACCCACTCCACAAAAATACTAGTCTTTCCTAGTTGGAGCTATTAACAAAGATACAACATTAGAGAAATATGGTATAAACCTATAGTAATAACCTACAAGACCATGAAAACTATGAACCTATGCCACATTATTTGGTTCTGAACAAGAAAAAACTTCATCAAACTTAGATGGGAACACTTATACACCCTTATGGGATACTATATGCCCAATGAAATGAACCTATCTTGTCCAGAACATTCCTTTGGGAAATGTTCCATAGAGCTGGTGTTGTCCAAAGACATGAAAGCAAATCCTGGAATGATTGGTTTTATCCTCCTATGAACTTGAGTAGATCAATATTTCATCGATGAATATGATGAAAAAACATCCAAGGAACTAAATGAAGAGGGAGTTCATAATCCACATGAACATGGTTGGTTCATTCGTAACACCAAATGAAATGACTATGAACTCATAGTTCCCCTACCTATATCTGGAATTAGTCTTTACGATATCACACTCCTTCACCCTGAACTGGTGATATCCAAACAAAAGATCAATCATATAAAACTAACATGATCCTATCAGGTTGTCTAAATGATTTTCAATCCTCCGGAGAGGGTAATGGTTCTTGACTGTCTCCTGATTCAACCTATAGTAGGCAATTCATAGCCTCATACCACCATCTGCCTTAATTGAAAATAAAACTTGAGCACCCCACAATGATACAATGGTTCAGATAAATCCCTTCTTCATTTGATCGTATATATGAACCCTCAAATCTTTCAACACATAAGGTTTTATCTGACAAGAATCCATTGAAATAGAAGAAGCACTAGGCTGCATGTCTATCATGAACTCAACATCACGTCAAGGGCATAGAGTCACTACCTCCTTAGAAATAAACATCCAATAACTCCCCAGAAACTATAGGGACATCAGTATCCACTACATACATTGAAAGCTCAGCCAATAAAGAAAGAAGAGGCTCCACATGTCGACTTCCCACCTGATAGCTCCACTCATCGACAAAAGCCACACAATGACCATCCACGTCTGAAAACCCAACAGCTCTCCATAATCAATAGATATAAGAACTTACTAAATACAACCATTCGATGCTAAGAATAAAATCATATGGTTGCATCTATATCAAGGGAATATCCACATGGGATTGATGTGGTCCCATCATCAGTCTATATCCTTAGAAAACATCAAACAAGATGGTCGGGCCTCCTACTAGCATATTGAACACCATGGGAATGGGAAGTCTCTATATGTCTAGTCCCAGAGAATGGGATAAACTAGGTGCAACAAAGTAGCGTAAAGATCATAAATCAAACACATCACAAGAAAGGGTATTAGACAAGTTGATCATATCTGTCACAATATATGACCTTACTGGAACTGCTGCCTTTGCGGCATGCAATTGACCATTCCCAACTCCTCCTCCCCTTTTCTAACAACTTCCTCCCCGACTATTCCCAATTTGAGGTCAGTAAGGAACACCTTGAGTTCGACCTCAACAGGATTCATCTCCCCTTGGCGGAGCATGAGCCTCCTATCCCTTCTGCTAAAACAACTAGGTTGGAAAATAATGATAAGGTGGGAATTGAACCTTCCCACATCCACCATACTAAGGCCGAACGGCCATAGGGCACTGGTTCTAAAGATTCACACAGACTCCACAAATGAAAAAAATTGTCCCCAAGATCAAGGTAAAGGCACCATGATCAAACATCCTAAATAGAATCTAATAAGTTCGACTCATCGTTGGGTGAAACCTCGAATGCCATGGAACCTAAGACCTACTACTGATAACCCTACCTCTTGAAGAACCCTACTGGCTTCCCTCATGTAGTTGACCAACACTTTAGTGCATCCATTTGATCACTTCTTCCTTCTTTTAGACCATTAAGTACCTCGATAATATAAAGGGGGTGTCCATATACTTGATAGAAGAAATAAGTTCCTCCTCAAGGCACCTCACATGAGACTCCTCATCAAGAAATATATCCATGAAAAAATGAAGGAGGTCCTGGATCTTTGTCCACAACACCTATACTGAAATAATATTCTACTAGATGGAGAGTAACTCCTACTTCTTCTCAGCCTTAATGGTCGATGAAATGAATTTTTCTCAGATCTCCTTCTCGAAATCCAACCAAAAAACGTCAGCCTCCTTCCACTCACCTAGGTACAATGTCCACATTTGACATGAATCTCCCCACATTTGTATCACTGCCAAAGGAACCCAGTACTCCGTCTAAGCTAGGATCAAACTAAATGTGATCTCAATATCCTTGATCTTGCTCTCAATATCCATATCTGAAACATTTCCCTCGTACTTACCCAAGCCCTGATGCTAGAAATCATGTAACATTATCTACCACTATTTTTCCTCATACAATGGATAAACCCTCCTTTGATCAATCATGTCATCCTATTGATCATCAACTTCCCCAACCACATGTGGAGGACTACTCAGTTCCATAGTTGAAAAGGTAGACAAGTAATCCTAAACCCGAGTAGTATAGAATTTTATTTAAAATTCATTTTAACACATTTAAATCAATTTTTTATCCATTTAATATTCCAAAAAAACACCCCAATTTAGACTAGAACACATGTCATTATGATGTGTGTACCTTTACTAGGGTATCTACCCTACAAACTATGTAGCATGACATGGTCGTTTGGGAAGATCGGAGTCCCTGCATCAGATCACGGGGCCCCCGAAATTCCCTTGTCCTAGCCAGTCTTCCCTACCCTATGTCATGAACCAAGATCGCCTAACACTATTTCCATACCATCCAATGAAATAACCACTATTCTTAACTCCAAACACCATCCTATCTCACAAATATAACATTTGATAAAAAAATTTCATGAACCCCCTACAAATATGTCCCTCTAGAGCTAGTAATAGAGGAAGAGAGATAATGACCCCTCGAGTCCTGCCTCAGTAGACCCTGAGGTTGCGAAAAGAACCACAAGTATGATGATTTCACAAAATGAGATAAATTGTCTATTTATAATAACCAAGATCATGAGAGAATATCTATAAACCTCAATAAAAATCCAAGATATATATATGTATATAAGAAATCCAAAACCTTCTAACATGAATGTTTAAAACAAAACTACTACAAATAAAAGGAAATGATCCAATGTGAATAACCAAAAGTAAACAAATGTTTTGGAACATAAAATATACCAAAGTCCAAGATAGTAAAACCTAGAATGGTCCCCATATTCCTAATAGAAACCTTGAAATAGTTTTTCAAAATAGGGTGAGCATACAAGTATACTCAGTAGGGAAACTAGAGTCTCTCGTTCACAATCGGAAGAATTATACTAGTGATTCTGTGAGAAAAAAAGACCCAAAAGCACTTACAAGGTATTCTAGCCATCCTCACCTCACTAAGGCATACTCACAAAGAAACACAATTAAATAAAGTAATATTGTAAGAACACCAATAATAGGGTACCCCACAACACTTTCCCACTGATTAGATACTCCCACACCCTAACAAAAAAATTCCAAGTGCTACAACCTCTTCCGAAGGAACCATGTTACAAACCGCCTGCACACACTTAGGCCTCACAACTACATCTCACATGTAGGCACCAGGGCCACATACCACATGACATCCCCCCCCCCACCGCACACACCTAGGCCTCACAACTATAACTCACCCACAAACACTTGGGACACATTCCCCAAAAAATCCCATCTCATCCTGAAGACACCTTGGAAGCACAACACATCTCATCCCAAAGAGACTTGGGAAACACAACTCTCCCACATACACTTGGGCCTTGTAAACAATAACATTACTGAATAATATAGGGCTATCACTGCAGGGAAGTGGGATCATGGAAGAGAAGGTGGCCAGCCATCAATCCTCCCACTGAGTTGTTTGGGAATGACACCCTCACCTATGAAAATGGGGGTTTTAGTCACATAGAGATCAACTACGGTGGGTTGCGTATAGACACCACAAAGGAAATAAAAGTGTATATATGTAATACCACACACTCAAGTCCTACCAATAGGTTTTCAACTGAAAACAAACTCATGATACCACCTCTGCTTATACTTTTAATTTTATAACAACAAAACATGTCACAAATAAATTTATACCCTCAACGAACCCATTTAACCAATTCTCATTATTTATTAACAATTCATTTATTCTTTACATCCATTCTAGTTCAACTACCAAGGATAACTACCAACAAGCAACAAAAGATAATAGTCAACACCACCATAATCAATTCATAAGGTAAAGAGAATTTTAGTTTAATATAAATCACATTTACTCTCCATTTAACACCCATTCATGCCATAACAATGTACCAAACTTGCGATGCAGGGTGAAGATTTTTGCATTCTAGTAATGGAGGAGCTAGGGTCTAATTACCCATAAAAACCACTTCCATCATCATTATTTAATTTTATTCCACCCAATACATCATCCAAAAAACAACAATCACCAACTCATATACACACCCATAAAAACCCTATCACAACCATTGGCATCCCCACTGCGCAAACACACCACACCCAACAAAATAATGAAAACAAAAATTGGTTGCAGTACCACTATAAACACCACTAATCCATTCCACATTTAATCAATCTATCAACATGATATTTCATTACACCACCTGAACCACACCAAACATATCTGTACCCTCAACAGTAGCACCAAACCACCTTACAGGGCACAATTTCCAGATTTAAGAAGGCTCTTGTTATTTAATTAAACTTTCTTTAATTCAGGGGTTATTGGAGAACATGTTTGATCATGGGGAATAAATTTATTTAGATGAATATATTTGGTTAGTAAATTACATATATACGTAAACTCAAACCATGATCAAAAAAATCCATCATGGGTGCCCAAAAAAATTCCACTAACAACCATTATTTTTAGTAGGCATATAACCCATGGAATTCACAATATTGCTCAAAATATTAGTAAAACAATATGATCATAATCACTATCCTCATCCCCTGTTATTGTTTTGAAAATGATTCAATTATCTTTATTAAATTTGGATTCAACTGTATTTACATGGGAAACATTCTTACACCCACCCCACATGATACACAATTAAGAGAGATGAAGGGATCCCTTCCTTTAAAAACAAATTATCATCACCACCTTATTGTTCTAAGACTGGGGGTGTGCATGCATCATAAACCTATAGGGAAAACCAGATCCGAAGGAAAAAACATAAGTGAACAATCTCTAGGTTGAATAATGGTTATAGGACCCTCATTTAAAGAGAAATGATAAGGAAATATGTGGGGAATGTCTTCATATTTGAAGGATCATATCCAAGGCTAATAGGATATGAAACCATTTTGAAATCCCCATTAAAGATGGATCTTGACCAAGACCGTGTTATTTTTATATTTAAAATATTTGATAGAATTAGGAGTTTGAAGATATATATTATATCCCTTGAAAAATATTTGAAACAACTTAAACATGGTCTTAAATTCATTTATGTGAAATGAAAAATGAAAGGGGAGAAACTAAGAAATTGGGAAGATTATGACATTTTGAAAAAATATCAGAAATGAGTCACCAATGGGTGAGTCACCATCGCGAGTCACTAGAGGATAAGTCGCCATTCGGTGACTCACCATTGAATGAGAAATCAGTGGATGATTCACCATTTGTTACTCACTGTTAGAGGACTTATTGTTGAGAAACTCACCATTGGACAAGTCACAGTGGGATGAGTCACCATTGGATGAGTCATTGTGGGAGGAGTCACTATTGGAAAAGTCACCATCACGAGTCACCACCATTAGCCAACCAATGTGAGTCACCATTGGGGCTCACCATTGGTTGAGTAACCATCATGAGCCACCACTAGACGATTTTCCATCACGAGTCACCACTGGCTATCTACTAGTGTGAGTCACCATTGTGACTAACTGTCGCAACCTACCATTGAAAATTACCATTCCTAAATCACCAGTCCTAACCAACTATTGTGTTTCAACATTTCACGTCATAAACATGACTCAGAATTGGTATGACCTACCTTTAGAAAAGCAAGAATTTTGGAAAATTCCTAAAATGAGTCATTGTTACCTCCCAAAACACCTCAATGACATGATTTTCAAAAAGTAATGAACTAGAGAGGTCTGAGCCATTATATAATTTATTTTGATGAATTAATGGATTTTTAAAATACATAATATATTAATAATATATTATTATTAAGCAGTATTTATTAAACATAAATGATCATATAATTTTTATGAAGACCGATGTACTTTGTTTTGGGGATTCAAAACTATTATTACCAAAAACCCGTTATTTCCCAATAAATGTAGATTTTATTTTAAAATGGATAACTAAAATATTTATAAATTACTTGGTAAAAATAATAATAATTTTTTCAATCATAACATTGAAATTATCCAAGGGATAATTTTTCATTATTTTCTTAGACAGTTGAATTTTTGGGAAAAATTTAATTATCGTATAAATATTTAGTGTGTATTATGACATTATAATGACTCAAAAAGTGGTGTAATAAATTATATAAATGGTATACATGACTAAATATAAGTTCTTTACCTTAATATAATTTTATTATAAATTTATATGATTAATTTTATAAAGACATTATGAATCCTCCCAAACTTATAATATATTTTAAGGTTTAAAAATAATTTCATTAAGAGCATGACTCACATCCACATAAGACATGGTATTATTTTATTAATTTTGTAACTTATACTTATAAAATAAAAAACTCTACCATTTTAAGAAACCAATGGAAAAGAAAAGTGATGGTTTTCGGTTTTGATTATTTTATTATATAGAGTCGAAAACCAATGTTGGTGAAATGATAAATAAATCCCCAATAATTTCTTATATAAACCCACCCATCATACCATTTCTCTTCACTACAAATACTTGGAGAATTTCATTAATATCCCCTACCCTCACTAGAGACCTCCCATGGTGCCAACAAGATCTCAAGTATCTCTTACCAACCATTTGGAGTCACATTCTTAAATAAATGGATCCTCACCTTCTCTTCTTTATTCAAGTTAATTTATTATCTTATGAAATATATTTCTCATTAATAATTTTTGGATATGTATTTACATGTTCCTATTACATCCCATTTTTTCCAAATGAAGAGAGACTAATTTAACTCTCATAAACCAATTTTATGAATTTTTTTGTTATGTCGTGATGTTGTCGAAATTTCACCCCGAATTTCCATGAGAAAATAATTTTGTAGTGAATACCATACCCATTTCCTATGAATGTTGTTCATGTTTAAAAACATATGCTTAATTGGGAATTACATTTATTTATTCCACAATAAATAATCATCTAATAAAATATTGTGATGAATGAATCCATTTTTTATGTTCTATGTGGACAACATAAGTAAGATAATTAAATGAAAGTGATGGGTACTGCTGAAATTATACAGTGCTATAATGAATTAGGTAATTCTTAGTCTCATGAGAATCCATGTCGGGATAAGGAGTGAACCTTAATTCTTTATCGGACCATTTCTATCATGATTTGCTTGAATTTATCCTTGGCCTATATTTATTATGCAGTATTTTACATTATTGCCACATTTCTCATGTTTTCTTTTATTATTATCATCCCATGTCATGTATCACGGTTCATAACTATGATTCTTTCTTTTTTATGCACCATTGATACACATATTGTTTGACATGTATTATCATCTTAATTTTAATTCATGTTTATTACCTTAATGGGATTTATATATCCCACATTCTTATGTATTTCCCAAGGTTATCCCATTCATTTTGAATTTTGAGCATGTTGATAAATTTTTCAATAAAGATGATGTTTTTTACTGTTTGAAATTATAATGTAATGTACCTAGTTCATGAAGAAAATGGACTTTTTATTGTTGTAGGATTAATTAAGTGTAACCTTATATAATAAATAATGTATTAATATGTAATAATATAAAGGGTTTTTAAGCTCTTAATTCTTCAGAGCTTCATTTACATCTTTTGGATCAACTTGTGAATATAAATAAGAATGAAAAATAGACATTGAAGCTCTTTCAGTATGAAAATATATTTGAGGATATCCAATGATGTTATAATCTTCCTCCTATTACCTCATAATATGATGATATTAATGATATTTTCCTCATCAATCAAGATATATGAGTTTGAATCTTTATCTTATATAACTTAAACATTGTTATAATCATTAAGAAAAGTTTCACATTGTTTTGCTAAAATAACCTCTTTTTCCCAATATTTTAATCATCATATATTTATGATATTTGTTTTTCATATTTTTAGGAACTTTTTATCTATAGAATCAATTATTTTACCAGTTTATTTATTAATAAATATGTATTCTGTACCATTAGAATGAAAATCAAGAAATACTCCCTCAACACCTCTCAAATTAATCTTACCAAGATTTCCACCCTCAATTTTAATGAAAAAAGGACTATCGAACACCATTAGTTGATTCAAACTCAGGGTTAAATTATAAAGAATTTCATAAGAATAGATATCATATTTCAATAAACTGAAATATTGATTCTAAATATAAGAAACTATACTTATAACATTCCTTTTTAAAATAATGAGAAATATTATGTTTAGTCAAATTTTTTCTCATAATTTCCACCAAAATTATAATTTTTTCATTCTACAACACCACTTTATTATGCTTTTTATAGTTCAATAAACTCATTATGAATTTCATGTTTTTAAATACAACCTCCAAAATACTCATTTCTATTTTGACAACCCATATCTATTCCTAACTTCCTCAAATAATTTCCAAATTATTTTTATGTTATTCTCCAAACACTATGAATCATTTTCACAGTCTCATATTTATGTATTAAAAATATAATACATGTAATGAGAGTAAAATAATCCATGGAATAAATAACATAGTTATCTTTGTATGTTTAATATGTACTAATTTACAAATAGATATAAGAATGAATTGTTTAGATGCGACGTGTTGAACGTTTCAAACCGTTTTTATGAGCTCAGTTTATTATCATCCCAATAAAAAAAGAACAACACCAATATCTTATTATTTTAATATGAGTAATATCCTAGATAATATGTCTATTTATAAACTTGTTGATATTAATTTGAAACATGATCACTTGAATCTTATGTAAACCATGATTTTCATCAATCATGCTAAGATAACTTGATCATTTTTAAACCAACTTGAAAAAACATCCTATTGGTTCATTTTTTTCGCCTGAAGGCCTTCATTTTTTTATTGATTTTTGATAAACCCAATTTCAAGGGATAATGGGGAACCCTTAAAAGGCCCATATCCTTAGAGATTACGTGGACTATAGGCTTAGGAAATTACATGATCGAAAATTCTTAGGGAATAAAACCAGACTATCTATAAGGAACTGCACATTCCAAGCATTTGCATCGTGATAGTATCTCTCCACATTCACATGGCTGTCTATCTAGGCTTCCCATGCAAGCACAAGATATTTTCGTTGGCATATCCATACCCTCCCATTCTAGAAATTCCATTTGGTTTTTCTATAGTGAGTGCACTTTCCCTGAATCCTCCTCTGGGGCTGCTCCTTTTCTATAGAGTCTATCTTGGGAAACTGCATTGATCATGTGTCTTGAAGGCCATGAGGTGGGCCGAAGGCCTTAAAGGTGTCCCAAAATACTTAATGGCTTGTAAGACTGGGTGGTCCAAATTCCTTAAAGTCTACAAGACCAATCCGGTGGCCCAAGGTGAATAGTTTTGGCTACTACAGTACGGAATAGTACCTGTTACCGTAACTTCTACAATGACTGCTACAGTAACTTCACAATACTATTACGTTTCCTACTACAGTACTGCTACAGTACCAGAATTATGCCTCCACTTGGTTTCGAACTAGGGTCTCGTGGATGCACTTAACAAGTCCTCACCTACTGGGATGAGACTCATGTGCTCCTCTTGGTTCATTTTCCATTCTTAAAACATTTACTATATCCTATTGTTTTCACACAAAAAATCCATCATTTTTAAATTATATTTATAATATTAATCACAATATTTTGAAACACATAATAATTTGTGCTTTATCACATTAACAAACATAGAACTTTTAGATTTTAACTTTCTTCCACAATAATGGAAGATCAAATGTCTTTGATTATGTGTGAATCATCATTTCCAAAATCCACTATTTCTTATTTGAAATATATCACATTCATTAAAAATGAAAAACTCATATCATATTTGAATAGAACACTATGTACAAAATCCAAGGCTGCTCACATTTTGTTTATTTGAGAGCAGTTTCAACACCAAGAGATTTTTCCTTGCACTTTTTGTATCATCACATCTCAAATTTGAGATTTCTATAAAAAAAATATGTTTGTAAAATAAAAGGCATCCTTTTAAAATATATCCATGATTTTCACATTATTTATAAATAGTTTCAGAGGGTATAACATATTTTTAATATTTACACTGACTTTGTATCGATTCCTTCTTTTAGTGGATTGACTCCATAAAAAACATTGCTTCTAGTTTCCCTTGGAATTATTATAGTTTTGGTGATTGAACAAATATATATTCACAGCATGGGAAAATCCCCCACAATACCAAAAGTTACTATATACAAAATATTTTACATTGAATCATCGAAATTATCTAGAGTTCTGTACTTGATCTCCATTATCTTTTTTATTTTATAATATTGAAAATTATTTTATCTAAATTTTTTTATTATCTTTAGAGATATTATTTTTCATCTTTGAATTATTTTCTACCTAAACTGAATCACTAATAATATCATTTTTCCTTTTTTATTTTGAAATTTTATAAATTTTAGATTTTTCAACTCTCTTTGTTTTAGATACAAGCATGGTTTTCTCAACTTTATCATTCATCTAATAAATTTAATTATTCTTACCAACCTTGAAGGTTATGTTTTATTGACCCTTATTTGGTTTACACATTTTGTAGTTCTCACCAAAACCTCTAATTGAGTATTGTAAATTTAGAATTCCTTTCTTAGATTTTAATTTTATTGACTAAGTTATAGATTTTCCACTTTTACCTATAGCATTTATTCATTCTCAATATTGAGGGTTTTTTTACTAAATCAAGTTCTTTATTTATAAAATCAACACACTTTATAAACATGGATTTCTTTCTTCCTGAACCTATTTTTGATTGTTTACTTAGAGATTACCTCCCCTAATTTTTTATCCCTTTCAAGTATTAAAATAATTCAATGACATTATTTCATATCACTTTTCATCATAATATTCTTCGGAGTCACTTCTTCATTAGAACTATTTACTTCATCACATGTGAAGTTTTATTAATTCACATTATTAATAATTTTTTTTGAATAGCTTTATCACAAGGGTTTTTATCTTAATATACATTGTTTTTAGGTTCATTATATTTAGAAAAAAAGATTCCACATTTTTATTTAGAGAACATTTTATCCTATACCATGAAATAGGATTTAGATTTGTTTACATTCTTCATAAAGGATCCACTCAATTTATATGAAAATAAACAAATTCTTCACCTTCCATTTTTTGATGGAAATTTATATTAAAGTGCCCAGTAGATCCATAGATAAAGAATTTCAATGGTATCTTTCCATTATACTTCACTATGACCATTTTTAATTTTTTTAAAAATATGGAAAAATATTATAATTTTATTTACTAAACTTGTCTTTGGTTTTTGTGTCACTAACTTCATCATCATTAAGAAATTTCTTAGATAATACTTTCTTGGAATATTTGAAAAAAAATTCTCTATCAACCTTTTCTTTACTCTTCACAACTTTTTATCTCATTATATAATATGTGTTGGGAGTTCTCTATAGATCATCCAAAAATTGTGTTTCAGGATCCATATATTCCAATGAAGAAACTATTACATAGAACATATCAGAAATAAATTATAATATATTTTCAACAAGATATGAATCTACTAACTTCTCACCAAGATATCTTATAGTTATTCTAATTTCATTGAATAATGTTAATAAGTAAGTGAAAAATTCATACTCACCCAGTTTTAGATTCTAATACTTCAGCCTCCAATTTTTTAATTATTCTTTCTTAAATTTTATATTTCCATCATATATGTTCTTCATCTTCTCCTAAAATAATTTTTCAATTCAAACTACTTTAACTATATGAAAATATCTTTCAAAAATTAAGGATAATATATCCTTTCTAACTCACACATCATTTCAAAAATATTTATTTTAGGGTGTTTTAAGGGGATAATTTTCATCACGAGGTGGTAATCCATGTATTTCAACTTCAAGAACATCATAAACAAGTGAAATTAAATATTTTAACATTATATCTTTTGAAATTTGATAGTTCTTTCCATTTCAAACAAGAATCATCTTACTATTAACAGAATTATGAACACCAATCACAAATTCTATTTTCATCAGACATTATCAAATAGTAAATAATTGGATCCAGATCTGATACCAATTTAAAGGACCAATATGATCACCAAGAGGGGGAGGGGAGAATGAGTGATCTATTTTTATTTAATATTTTCATTCATATGAATCAACCTTTACCTCCTATTAATGAGTTATAAATTTTCTAAAAACTAAAATCATAACCACCACTAGAGGAAAAAATGTATTTAAAAGGTTTACTACTCAAAAATATCATATAGTCCTTGGTATGGTTTGTAAATAATCCAATTGAATAAAATCCACTAAAAATCCATTTTTGGTTATAGTTTATTGGGAATTAAATTAAATTTTAATTTAACTATGATCAAAATAATAGTGAATGTTCTCTTTATAAATATAAAATGCATAACAAATATTTATTAACAACCTTATAAACCATCACCACAAGGCTCTAAAATTTTTCACCGCACTTTTCGTACAAAATTCACATTTTATCTTATATAAAAAAGTTCTTTTTCACAGTATAATGCAAAATTAGGAAATAAATTATTTTTTTTGTCTATCCATAAAATAAAATTGTCCAAAATGTTTCTTTAAAAAATTTCTCATAGTGCCTTATGAAAAAAACAACTTTCCTTTTCCTAGTTCATCCAATTCCACGTAATGAAAAAAATTTCTTGGTGGCTTAAAACATTCATTTTTCATTGATAAAAATATTATTTAACCTCAACCAAGATATTCCATAATAGTAATCTTCATTATCCAACATTATATTTCAAAAGTTTTTCTAAAATACCTTCCTAAAAACAATTCCAAATTTATTTATTTGTTGATCATGTGAATATTACTACACACCCATACTCGTACTTGAACACTTTATATAGAAACATTTGAGGCAGTACATACATTAATTCTACTTTTTATTTTTCACTCAATGAAAACATTAAAGTCAACTCTCCCACTCAAATAGTTCATCGAAAACTTCTCCCTAATTATAGAACATTCTTAAATGATTATTATAACCTTTAACGACTTTACCCTTAATCATATTTCAATTAAACTCATCATGTATCATGACATTCCTCCATTTTATTTAGACTATTGCATGAAAATCTCAAATTCCTTTTATTTGATATCATTATAAAAACTTTTCAAATAAATTCAAAGCAACAAAATATAAAACCTCTAAATGTTTTAACCATTGAAAATTTTGTATAAAATGTTTCAAATAGAGGAAATCTCTCCGATTATTCCATAAAACAATTATATGAACTTATGATAGTATTGCTCAAAAAATTTCCTATTTACTTTTATTTGCATCTAAATATCCTTCCTATTATCTTTATAGACCACCCTTTGTCAAATGATTACTAAAAACATTCATCCATTCAACTTGTAGAAAATTCAAAATCATATCTTTATACATGTTTGTGTGATGGAAATTGTAAAAATATGACATCTAATGGACTATTTATTAATTCATTACCTAATTGGACTTCTTTATACATAGACATCATATGATTAAGAATTTATCAAATTGCACTTTATCTGATTCCATTATTCAATATCTCCCTTTATACAAAAAACAATTTCTTCTATCTGATAGACTTTGAAAATATCTGTCATAAAAATCATACAGAAACAAATTCCAAACTTCTTAAACATAAAATTACAATATTTTAATTAAGGTAAATTAGTTTTTTATGTTAATAAATTTTTTCAGAAAACGTTTTCTGGTGGATCAAAAAGTACAAACTCATCACATCGAAAACACAATCATTTTTGAAATGAATTTTATATAACTTCTAAATTATTATTTTTAAATTCAAAAACATTTGTACACATTTCTATTAAAAAAATATATAACAAGATATTTGAATCTTATGATGTTGGAAATATTTAGTATAGTAAAGCCACATCAAATTTTGATATTGAACATTCCTTACAATGGATATTTGGAAACATTATAAGAAAAAACATTAACACAAAATTATATCATATATATGCCGGCACAAAAAAAATTCATCCCATGGAAATGGGTTAGAAAAACTTCATTTGTTCATTTACATCAAATTCCAACTTGTTTTTATTTCCTTTATTAAAATAATTTATAATGTGATGTTATTTTTTAGTATGAAAAAGTCAACAATTTCCAGTAAACATTCTTTCTTAAAAACAATCCAACCATATTTGTTCATAAAATATTATGGTAACCACAAGAACAATTTAATCCAACTTTTTCCCAACACTTAAATACATTTTTTTATTTCTTGTACATTATTTATTATCCCATAAACTAATTTTTTTTCTAGTAATAATTGATTCTATAACCTCAGTCTGATACAATCAAAGATATCAAGGTCATCTATGCCAATATTTAAACAAGGCCTGACAATTATGGGGTGGTAAATATTGTTATAGTAAAGCTCAACCAAGGGTAGTTTATTCACCCATGATCCTCATAAATCTAGACCACATGCATGAAACATGTCTTCAAATGTTTATGTGTTCCTATAATTCTGATTATCCATATCTAGATGAAAATCCATGATGAGTCATAATTGAGATCTAAAATAATACTTGAGACATATTCACACTCAAGATGTAAAAAAGGGATCATGACCATATATGTTCATCTTTATAACCCTACGGAGCCTCAAAACCACCTCCAAATTTAGCCTCGATAAAATATCCACCCCGCTTGACTTCGTAATCACCATGAAGTGAGTTGACTTTCTCAAATAGTACAAAATCAAACAAATTTTATTATATCGACCTTTATTTTGAGGGAAAATAGTGAAAAATATCATCAAATGTCCTTTGACATTAAATGGGTGACATCTAGTTATTGAAGAAAACCACCTAGAACATAATACTCAACATTTAGCCTATTTGCAGACTAAAAATACCGATATGAACTCTATAAAAAATCACTATATCCTTGACCATAAAAAATGACATATTAGGCCATGATACATCACAGTGACACAAGGATATACCACCAAATTTTAGCTATGGAACTCATGGAGAACCACCTCACCCATCAAAAAAAGAATTAACAAGAATCCTCAAGAATAATATCTGATGCTGATTTTCCTCACACGATCCCTTAGAGGAATCACCACAAAAAATATGATATCCCCAAAATTCAACTTCATAATTTACCAACATAAATTCTTCCACATATTACACCGAATATTTAAAAAAAATTTCTATTAGAGATATTATCTTCTATAAAATCCTTCAATATGAAGGTGCATCAATGAATGTTCACTGAATACTCGCTAGGAATCCCAAGACTCACAAAAAAACAGACCAATTTGACTTCATGCATAACACATCTTCGAATACATTCCATTTCCCTAATGAATAGAAAATTTAAAATTCATAATCTTTCAATATTTTCATCCACATCCACTTTTAAAAGTTCAAATCTTATTGGGAGAAGATATGGATCATTCTCATCAGATATATAAAGAACACAATGTCATTATAATGAAGTAATGTCATAAAGAAATCATAGAATTAATAATCATTTCCAACTAAAGATTATAGGTGACATAGAAGCACTCATCATGTTATAATTTTCTAGACCCCAAATAAGTTGACTCTATCAGGGGAATTGTAAAAATCCTATGACAAGATGTGAAAGATTGCAATAAACCTTAAATATAATAGTTGACACTCTCTTATGATAATCTAGTTTGACACCCGTAAGTCTATAAAAATCTTGATCCTTCCTAGTCAAGGAATATATAGGATTTGTAATCTATGAATTGTTGATAATGAACCTCTATTAATATATTGTAAGAAAATGAAACCCACCCACCCTTGAAACATTCATGGAGTATTACCAATAAAAAATTCCCCAATCTATTAGAGACACACAAAAAATTTCTCTAAGACACAAAATATCCTTACAAGTTCTTATTAAGAGGCAATAAATTACATCTTCCAAAATAGATGACGATTCCAAATAACCCCCATGATAGCTTGTAGATACTTTTCATGCTCCTCATCAGACTCTAAATACAAAAGGATTTCATCAATGTAAACTATGATGAAATGATTGAGAATATCAAGGAAGATAATATTCATCAGCCCCATAAGCATGGGTAGTGTATTAATGATACCAAAATTTCATTTAAATGAACTCAAAATCTCCATAAATTTATATGATTGGTGTATTTAGAATATACTAATTATTTACCCATATTTGAAGATAAATGAACTACAAATCAATTATTTAGTATCATCCATATACCTTTATCTAATAGAATAAATAATTAATACATGGAAGGGGATACCATTTCTTCACTATAAAGTAGAACCAGCTAAAATAATTGATTTTAAATCATAGTATTCCATAATCCTTCTTCATAAAAAGGACTAGAGAACCCCAAGGTGACACACTATATAGAATAAAACAACTTAATATAATTAAAATACACCTCACTTAACTCAAAAGGTTCCATCATATTCAGATACATTGATATTATAGACATATAACCATAGCTCTATTCCAAACATCTTCTCATGTCATGTGGTTATCATTACAACATGTTTATGAAATACATCATGTTAAACTTCTACAACGAAGGGAAACACCACCAGATGAATCTATATGGAACTCAACATTACACTGGCCATAAAAGAAGATTGAGACCCACCATGCCTTCAACCAATATGATAGTCTAGCTCTAAAATGAACATAGAATTATCCCTATCAACCTCTTATAAATTTTTTCATATTATGAAGTAATCAATGGTATCGTAGATTGAATAAAAAATTTCATGTTAATAATTATTTTGTATAAATATTTCCACAAACATACGAAATATCAAGGAGTTAATTCTACCCTAGAATTGGATCATAATATCTACAAATATTATACAAGACAACTCAGTCTCCAACATGCATAGTTAACACCCAGTGTAGTGGAAGTTAAGGACGGTTCAATGAGGGAGAGCGTAACTCCTAAATCAGATAAGGTATACACCCAAGTAATATATAAATAGAGGATACCTCACATGATATTTGGATCACCTATAACTAGAAACTATAAGGTATGAATTAGGCCACATTATACCCCATGACCCTCTCACCTTGATGGGGACTACCTCTAAGACCACACACTTATCTATGTCCCTGATGAATAAGAGTATCTTATGAGTCTCCTATGTCCACCCCATATCCTTTCAATTTATTATAATCTAGATATTTTTTTAATACTATCTAAAATGGTAGTAATGTAATGATTAAGCCTACAATGGGATACCAACCCCATAAAGACTATAAAAGATGGTCATAAAATGAATCATTTGATGTCTATAACCTTCACATGAAATTTAAAAAAAGTGTGATCTTCCTATAGTGGTTCAAGAATTTTGGGATTTGCTAAAATGGGATGTAGAAGGTTAAATATGACTATATTCTTCCTAAAAAAACTGAACATGTAAATTATAACCTCTCGAAAAAACATTTCTATGTATTGAGTCTTGATGACTCCCCTCCGATGAAAATCAAGTACTATACAACATAATTTTGATAACTTCCACCATCATGAGCACCTCAAGACACATTAGTAACATGAATAGGGTGACCTAACAATTGATATCTGAATACAACTCAACATCAAAATTCCTCACTATACCATCCCCATATGAAATATGGTATTAAAAATATTAGAGTATATTCTAAAATAAGATACTAAACTCCCACAACATGGAGTTACCTTGGTGTATTTACATCATATCTTGTAAAAAATCCTCCATAAATTCTAAATAATGGAATAAATCTTAAAACTGAATGTTGAAATTTTACCATAAAAAACTAAATCCACATGATAACCAAGGAAAAAATTTCCATTGATGAGAAACTCCATGAATAATACTAACTGCTAGAGGAATTTAGTTATCCCTATTATTATGGATCAAAATGATTTAAATATTCATCTCCACTAAACAAGCCTCAGTCTCTTGATCTAAAATTATGATTTTATAATTATGAAATCCATGACACTAGAACTACTACTGATTATTCCTGCATGTATCATCATCATTAAGAATAGATCTCCCAAAATATTTTTGTGAATCCATATGATCATCCTAAGAATGATTCTAATGGGTACATTGTCCTAGATCCATATCTTCAAAAGATAAAATATAAATGACTTCCTAAACTTATAATATAAAATGTAAAATATTAATTAATTATGTTTCATCCTAATTACAACTATCTACCGTATTTAAAAATACAACCAAAGAATATTGTTTTATGATTGTTACCTTGGTCACTAATTTATAAGAAAAATCATATTTCATAGTACTTATATAAAACATAATGTCTTTATATTGGATCCAAGGTGATCCTAAAATTAAATTCCATAATTGGTCTCTATTTCTTATATCATGTACAAAGTTCAACATACACTGTTTCCCTAATAACCCATGAAATCCTCACCATTTCCTATCTCCAAATTCTATCATAACTCTTAACTAAAAGCGTTGATACCGGTTATTTATGAACCATCCCTACAAGTAATCCTCCTATGATAAAATTAAAGAAAGGATTTACCCTTGAAGAATTCCTTCAATAGGAAATATGTTGGAGACTAACATTTTTTGCATGAATTATATTGAAATGGGATTTATTACCCATAATCTCATATAAATAATAAATAACCCCCAACCAGCTATATAATATAAATAAAATAATCCTTAAGAAATATAATGTCAAATAATGACAATCCCCATACTAGAAAATCCCCTGAACAATGCCTTGCATGGACCAAAAACACCGATAACTCCTAAAAAATCTCTATGAGATAGTAACAACAAGTTCAGTATCTCAATAAAACCTATGGACATGATAATATATTTATATATGTGGCTGATAATACAACAATACTATGTTGGATCCTTCCATAAACATATTAAGTAATTATTAAAGATGAATACTAAAGCTCATTAAATAAATAGTGGAAATAAACTCAATACCTAAACTAGATTACTATATTCCAACATCACCATGACTCACTCCCCAATTAACACATATAAATATGTTACCTAATAAAACCCCATATATAAAATAAAGTTATCCTGATTCAAATTACCCACTAAACCAATCACTATAAAACCCAACCTCTTAGTTCTTGGTCCTCCCATCCCCTCCATAAGTCATTCTACATATCTATGAAAACATTAAAAAACAATCTCATCATTATATACCACACATGTGTGAAAAAATATCACAAAAACATTCTCATAACATCCATACAACCACATAGTGTGATCAAGATCCATCATAGTTCATGTAACTATACACTACACCTTATGAAATTATAGCTTGTATACAAATAAACATTTATAACCATAATCAATTACAGTTTGGATTTAATTATATTTTATAAAATTAATACACCACTAATCATATATATTATCATGTCGTAACTGAGATTCCATATATATTGTTTGATCACATACCCTATATGACAAGTCACCATAGCCAATATATATTTGTATGTGATGATACTTCTCAAAAAGAGGGATAGTGGGTAGGGGGAGTATTAATCCATCCAAATCCTCATCATTATTGATGGTGGGAAACACATGGAACCAAATTAAAATTTTGGAATCATCTTTTGTTTCCAACAATCCACTATTCTTATATTTTTTATAGATAATAAAAACCTATATTAAAAAGTTAGTTGCTTGTTGGGGCATTACCAATGATGTTTTGGATAATTCCTTTGTTGAGGGGATGGGATTTCAGACTCATGTTACCTTTTTTGGGCGGATTATTACATACTCTAGGACTCTCTTTATGATTTAAGACATGTTTTTGAATATGTCCAAAATCCCATTACGAGACTGGTTACAATAATGAAATTTATTGATCAACCCCTTGGAATAGTTTGAACATCAATAGATATCCTTGGTTATCTATAATTATATTATTTGTCTATTGAACTATGGTTTAAAGATGTATAATCAGGTTGTTTGGAATATATTTCCATCTAGTAAGGAAATGGGTGTTATTGAATTGGGATTAGTCCCTTGACAGGGGTTTCTATTATATACGTATGATGAAAATCAGAACCCACAAAGATTATTCTTCTTAATAGGGGATGTCAAAACATTTATGGTCATGAGATAGTTAAAAATATTGTTTCGTTTAATGTTGTACAACCATAAACAGGTGACACACATTTTAAGGTCATGCATCCATGTCATAATGAACTTACTTTTAAGGTTATGCTTACATGAATTCTTGGGGGAATTAGAATTGAACATTATAGAGTCATCATACATATCCTTCTCAAGAGGAATTAGTTCCCACATTATTTTAGTTACCCAATTTATGTTTGTTTGGAAGGACCGGTCTATGTAGTTTAGAATTGGGTAGTGAGAACATGTATTATGTAGTTTAAAGTCATGTAGTTAGGATTTTTGAGTTAAGGGTACCTATAAATGGTTGGTTGTGACTTATATTTGGATGACCCTTTCTTGGTCACCATGTTTTATTATAAAAACAAAAGAGTTGGAATGATCCAGATCATAGGGAATATGTACCATTGAAAAAAGATGACTTGTATTGAGTATATCTTGTTAAGGATTTGGTGGATCTTAGATAATATGGAATTTTGAGGATACAATGACTTATAAGGAATATGAACCATTAATTATGAAATATCTCTAAAGGAATATATAAATTTGAACTATATTTATAGAGTAATAATAATTCCTTAAGATATTGGTCTCACTTGGAATATGGACCTTTGAGTAAGGTTTCATATGGGATAATAACCCCGAGGATGATTTTTTTCTTATACATGTGTGTCAAAGAGGTATAGGCAATGAAATATTATCAATTGATAACTAGGAATAGGAATATGATTGGAATGATAGGGAATATGGAGCAATGATGATGTTTTTTGAGTTAATTCTAGTAAAGATCATATAGACCTCCAACGGAGTAAGATGGATACATGAAGAAATCACACATGGGATGTCTGAGATACCTGACCTGGTCGATGATTCATGTCAAGGTAGAGAGAGTTGGGCTATAAACTTAGTCGATGGTCCTATCCTATCCATGGTTTATTGAGTGTAACAAAGGTGTCTACATGGTTATCTAGGAGATCAAATGATGGATATGGGACAACCAAGTTAAATAGCATGATCTAGGGTATGTTGTGATAGTATCCTCATGACAAGGACCATTATTTTCTGGAGAGTACATGATTATTACTACCTTAAGGGACCTATTAGTTAGGCTTGATTTTCCACATAATAACTTTTATCAAGGGAGTAAATGATTGACATGATTAATTCTAATGATCACAACAATGTCATGCATTTTATGAGGTCATAAAGGGGACATATGTATGTAGGAACCCAGTTATGGATCCTAGGAAATAGTCTCATCAAGATAGAATTCTAGGGTAAAAATGTAATCTATAATGAGATAAGGGAACACTCAACCATGTGGGAAAAGTTAATTGGATCACTAGTTCATGGATTTGGAATGGAATATACACAATATATATAGGAGATTGAATGTTTTCCTAGTTTTTGGTAAGGTTGAGGCATCACTATACTTCCATGATGAGAGAGAAGTATTTCCCTAGTTATGAGGTAGTGAAATGTGTCACCATAATATAGGATCTTATGAAAATAATCACTATAGTATAGAGGTTTGGGTGAATTCTCAACTTAATAGGGATTCATGGTTTATTTTTTTCCCCACTTTGGAGTCCTAGGTGGTGGTTTACCCTCTTATAGAGGCCTCAGTATTACATGGTTGCATGGATCCCTAGTGTATAATTTGAGATTTTTTCCTTCACCATATATTTAGAGAACTATGTGGAAAGTGGTCACCCATAAATATTTCAACATATTCAAACATTGAAAAATATAATTACCCAAAATTCTGGTTACTTACCAAATTTTATTTCCCTTGTTGTGTCACTAGAAAAAGGTCCTTGGACTGGGGAATGCATATGGTTTTTTTTCATCTGGGCCTCTCTCTCCCATTTCTATTCCTCTCGATTTTTGGATTTTATTATAATATGTTTTCAGGTGGAGTATCTCTATAGTAACATGACACTAGTGTGCATGCTTCACATAGGGGATAAGATAGAATTATATGATAACGAAAACACACTTATCATTTGGAGAGATAGGTGCATGTGTATAATTACTAAGGAACACATTGGGGATAAAAATAAGTACCCGTAGGAAAATTCATATAACAAGGTTACTAGGAAATCCTAGAATTCATTTCTTTCACATCACCAGAACATTTTTTATGGGACAGAAATTTCTAGATGATTTATAAATTAATTTCAACCTTTAATCATGATGAATTGAACAATGAATTTCTTAGGCTGATTTATTGGGGGTCTATGGTTTGTTTTTTAGAGTTTATATGGAATTTTAATGGTTCTCGATTAGAGCATGGTATTTATAAAATGTGATGATTCTCTAGGAAACTGTTCAAATTATTGTAGTATCACTTGGGGTGGAGCATGGTTAGGGATCAAAATTTGGAAAATTCATAAATCCACTCCATAAAAACCATAAAACCCATTTCAGTGGAAAAATAATGGTTTGATCATGTTTGGAAAAACCATGTGACAAAACCATGCTATTGTTTGGGGAAGGTGGTAAGTATCACATGATTGGGATACATTTTGTCTAACTATGAAACCAAACCATTAGATCATCAATTAATGATCTAAAAATGATCATTAATGATCAGAAAATACTTTATTTAGCCCAGTTTTTTCATAATGTTAGCCCCTTTAATCCTAGATACTCCACAAGAGTCCCTAAAAAATTTACCCACATTATGAGAATTATTCTAGTGGATCCATGTGTGTTAGTGATGAAGGAATTGATGTATGTAATCCATGATCCTCATTTATTCATATTTATTATAGATGCAGACTTATCCATTGATATGAATCATATATATGAAAAAATCTGCTAATATAAATGAATTCTAATGCATCAAACAATAAATTCATGGATTGTTTATTTAACAATGACAAGAATACTGTATCATTGACATATGTTTGACCAATCATTGTTCTACAATCATCGATGTATACTAGGAGGCATTAAATTATTATATTTATATTAAAATATTCTGAAAATCCTTCTTATAACCCTCATGTGATTAATTATGGTCAGTTTTAGGGGTTCTTGTTGTGTTGGCTCGATCTGGTTAAAGCTCAGGTGTGACTCATGAACCTCTATTTCATGGGGTTTAATGGATTCCACCATCATGATTTATGTAATAATTCCATAACTTATTGGTCCATTATTTATGATTAATTTACATGTTTTATTTGTGTTTAAGCCTATTGTAGATATCTTTGCATGTTTGGTATGTTTAATGTACATAGGGTGGTTTTGAGACCCAATTTTATTGGACTATATATTCTTTAGTATGTTGTCTATTCTTCGAGTAGTATTTCAGAGCCTATATAATTTCGTGTTGTGATATATTATTCATTTATATGTTATTCCTTATATGTGGTTTTTATGGTCAGTGAAATATATGTTTTATTTTTTAGGTTGATATGTGGCCCTAAAGGATTTAGATGACTCTTTAGAGGGGGGATTAGGTGACATGAAAAATTGGACATGTCCCTATGTTGGATGGTTAGCAAATTATCATGGTATGTATTTACAAAGGAAAATACATATACTATTTGAAGAGTGTCTATATAATATGGAATGATATATCAATGGGGAACACACTTGTGTGTGAGAGAGAGACTTTTGTTCGTGTATTCCAAGCATGAGTACCATTCAAGGGTGAAATGTACTCATTCTCCATGGGATTTACTTACACTTCAAGGAGGGTGTGGAGGTGATGCATAATTGTGGAACATGTATTGTATTTAATTATGGAAAATGATACATGGCTTGACCTTAGTCATGTAGTTGACTATATTTTATGTGCTTCCAACATGGTACCGAAGTAAGTACGAACATGGTTTATTTGTCTTTATTTTCACACAATCACTTGTTATATGGTTGACTATATGATCTTGTACTCATTTACATTACATAATGTACTAAAATTTCAGGTACATATGCACATATGTAAAGGAAACATTGGTGGTGTCCTAATGGGTTTATACTCACATCCTATATTGGAATAATAGTAAAGGTCCATACTTGAAGACTAGGGATATGGTGAAGGGATTGAGCCCTATGATAGGCTATTGAGGAGATTGCATCTAGGAGATGGATGCAGTACTAGGAAAATCCTCGGATGGGTATAATATTTCATTAATTTATATCCGTTGGTTTTACCTGTTGACCAACCATATTGGGGGTCTGTTTGATTCTACTATTGCGTCATTTCATGACATCTGTTATAGAACATGTTAGTATTATCATCTATTGGTTTATTTATTTTTATTATATTTTTGTATTATTATCCTATGATGCATATGATTCCAAAGGTTATAGTCTCCCACAAATAATTTAGACCAATTTCACTAGTCAGCAGCCTCTTGCATAAGGAAGGTATACATGAGGTTATGCTGAACATCAGTTCAGACCCATTAATTTGGTTTGGGTAATCAATAAGGGGGAACAAAAAGGAAAAAAATATTTCCCTTATTATCCTTTGGGGTTATGGTAGAAAGGAGATATGTATTATGGAACTCAGGTAGGGGATTTTCCATGTTCATGGCTAGATGATTTATAATATACCACAGAGTTACCAGTGATGGTATTATTATGACAGTTTATAGGATTTTGGTGCATTCATGAATCATGTGTAGGAATATAGGATCACATCTCATGTATATAACTATTGAGTGTTACATAATGTATCATTACTTAAATCCATTGGTTTTTGGTAATTTATTTGTGATATATCTACTGGAAATAGTTTTTTGAGCATTATAATGAGGTTATATTATATATATATATACATGATTTATACTAAAATTAAGGTATATATGACTACACATGAGGCTTTACTAGAATTACGTGGGTTATACCTTTTTGTGGGTATCATCTTAGAAAACCATTTTGATGGGAATCAACTATGTGTGCCTTTTAACTTCTTATTCTGTTCTGGTAAGAAAGTGTTTTATGTGTTCAAATGATTGTTTTGAATTTCATAAAGATTCTAACTCAAATAAGATATATTTCACCTACAGGAGATATATCACCCGTTACACCATAGATTATATAGGATAATTCATATGAGAATGAACCTGGACCAGCTATGGTGGTTCGGGTAGAAAATAGCCCCATTCTGGAGTCCTATAGATAACACATTCTTAGGGAGGTGGGGAATAAAGTTTGATGGTTTAATATTAATGAGAATATCAGCTCAACTATCCTATATCATTTTAGATCATTTTTGGTCCTCAGGATTTCGATTACTAGATTGATGTTATTAAGAGAATCCTTCAACTGGTGGGGAATACTTAGGATAGGATGGTGAATCTTATAGAATTTATGCTTTGAGAACCCACCAGGAGGTGGTTAATTTTCCTTGGACATGAAGTTGGGTGTGAGGTTCTTTCATTGGAGGACTTCAATGAGATATTCATTGAGGAGTTCATGTGGGTTTAGAAAGAAATGATTTCAATATCTTCGGACTTAGATAATTTCATGGAGATTCTATTCTTTCCCATTTTTGGGATAATTGAAAGGCATATAAGGATATGATTTTTTAAATTAACCTTTATAAACATTTCAGACATCGATCTAGGGTAATTTACCTAAGGCCATATGCAAAGTTGCATTATAAAGGCCCCGATATTTGATAATGAACTTGAGGAGCAAAATAATTCAAGTTTTATTTAAAATTATAGTGTCATGAGGACTGTAGTTCCTAGCGTAGTATTTGGTGCCTATTTTAGTATTAAAAATATGTTGTATTAGGAGGAACAACATGTTGGAAGATATGTGGAGAGGAGTACAGATTCTTATATAACCTATATAGGTGGAGAATTGAGTATGTCCTATAGTTGTGGACGAAAAGTTAATTTTAGTACATAATGCTTGAAGTAAACAAGGAAATTTCATATACAAGGAATGATTTTTTTTCTAAAAATATTTTGTTCTACGAAATCACATCTACATTTAGGAAGAACATCGTAGGGTGCCATTAGGGGGGCTTCAGTGGAAGAAGAACATAGAACCAATGATATCTGTGATTCAGTGAAGTCTTTCCTAGAGAATGGTAGGATTCATGCGATGGATTAGGTTCCAACCACAATGATGTGGGACCTTATCTATGTAGAATTATTTTATAGAACCTCTACACTAATTTTTTATATACGAGCTTCCCATACTTTTATATCTACTCAATTAATTTCCTTCCTCAATCTACCGGTTATGTTATCTTATGAGTTACTCTTCCTTGAAACACCTTTGGGAAGGAAAGTACACTACCTTTAGTGATTCCTCGAATGTAGAATAGTTATTTATTGGTAATAACATCTATGAAAATTCATTATCTTTTATATACACAATTTTAATTTGATACTTAGAATAGTCTAGTTGAATAATTATCGATATCATATCATCTATTACCAGATATCTATGTCTTTCATTACAACCATAAAATAAGGGTTCATGTTGGATTGGATGTTTGATCTCAAAGTAGGTAGGATGTAACTTGACATGAGCCATATCAGAGTGGTCATGGTGAACGTATCAGTCTTGTCTCTTAAATCAGACCAATAGTAACCCCCTCTATCTTTCCTCCAATGATAGATTATTATCAGGATGTTTTCTAAGAAGACTTATTAGGTGATTCACAAGATAGAGGAATTTAGTGTTATATTTATCTTCATCTTGGGAAGAATATGATATATATTCCACTGTATCATATGGAACAAGCAATGTTTAGTGGGTAAGTGGTGTAGTAAGAGGATTTATAGGTGAATGGATTTATCAGGATTCTAACGTCTTCTAGGGGTGGTCCATTATTTTTTCCCAAGAAGAAATACAATATTCTAAGACAATATGTGGTCTATAAGAAGGATAATTAGGTGACATGGAATAATTAGTACCCTTAACCCATGATTTACAATATTTTTGATCAGTTATGTGGAGACTAATGGTTCACCCAAACTTTTCTTCATCCAAGATACCATCAGTTTCTTGTTAGAGAGGTTGATATTCTCAAGATAGTGTTTAAGAGTCTATATAAACTATATGATTGTATTTTTATTCCATTCGGGTTGAAAATTTCTACAGTGGTGTTCATAGATCCAATGAATAGTATTTTCCAACCATATATTGACCGCTTCTTCATTGTATTCCTCAATGATAACTTGATATATTCTAATATTTTTCACAATAATTCAAAACATGTTGATATTGTATTGATCACACATTTAGATAATCATCTTTATTAAAGAAATTTCAAAGAGACACTTTTTTATTTAGGAGGTGTGTTTCCTTATTTTATTATTGGTACTTATTTAATTGGAAACAGATAAGTTAGAGCCCATGTTACCTTAGATATTTCCTTGGAATTTTTTTGAGATCAGAAGAATCCTTGGGCTTGTGGGGTACAATTGATTCTTCATATTGGAATTCTCCCATCTATCAATACCAATGATAGAGATGAACCCACGGGGTTTAATTTTTAGAGACCTAATAATTATAATGACTAATTTTTTAAGATAAAGAGTATATTGATGAAAAACCATGCTTTGAATCCTCCAGAGATTGGGATCAGGTACAAAATGTATTGTGATTCATCAAGTGTTGGGTTAGGATTGGTGTTGATGTAAATGAATTATGTGGTATTTTATGGTTCACATTATCTATAAACCATTGATAGAAACTACCCAACACATAACTTAGAGATGATATTTGGGGTCTTTGACCTAAATATTTTGTGTAATTATCTATTTTTTGATGGATTTATCATCTTCAGAAATCATAAAATATTATGATACATTTCATCTCGGTGATATCTCACTATAATCAAAAAGAATATTTGGGAGTATCCATCAACATTTGAAATAAATATGTCTTATTATTAAGGGATATGTATTATCATTATTGATGATCTCAGTAGAAAAAAAGACATTAGAGTATGGTTAGCAGCCTTCATAGGAGGAATGATGTCTGATGAGTTTGATAGCTGAGTAGCTTGTGGATTCATTGGAGGATGAAGAAGTAATAAAATATGTGCATTTAGTTATCACATAATATTTTTTTGTACTGATTTAATTTTATCAAAGAGTCAAACCCCATTTATATTGGGATATGGGTATTCCTGGGAGGAGATGATTCGGTTCTGGGGTGGTCCTTAAATGAGAAAGATATAGCCTTTTTTCATGGGAGTTTAGTAGTGATAGAATTATTTAAAGGGAGAGATGAAGAGGGAATATCTTGATTTAAAGGTTGCAGTGCATCCATGGTCTATGAATATGTACCATAATATAATTAATCAATTCTATTGTCCAGGTTTTTAGAGAGACAACAATAGAATTATCTCACGATTCCTTGCCTACAAGAGGGTAAGGGTCGATCATCAGAATCAATGTGGATTAATCTATCCAATATTGGTTCTTATGGGTATGTTATATTATATGAATATAGAAAAATTTTTGGTGTAATATAGGAACTTAATGGGTCATAATTCTATTTGAATGGTAGTTCAATGGTTAAAAAATGTCTCATTTTTTTCGATTCGAGATACCCTTTCAGAAGATGAGTTGGGAAAGTTGTATGTATATGAGATTGTTGTACAGTATGGGGATCCATTGATAATTTTATATGATATAGACACATATTTTTTGTATTAGTTTTTATAATGTTTAAAAAATTCAATAGCAAATCAGTTGAAATTGAGTATGAAATATCATATGCAGACCGATGGCCAAGAAGATAAGAAAATCTATATATTAAAGGATGTACCTTTGAAAATCATCCAGAATTTTGATAGAGAATGGGATGAAAACCAAGAAATTATTTAATAAATTTTAAATAACATATTATATACTTTAATTCACATATATACTTTTGAGACACTCTATGGATTACAGTGTTGTTCAACACTATGTTGGCATGAGGTAGGTGAGGTAGCTATTGTGGGGTTGTGCATGGTTCATGAGGAATCTATGAGAGTGTAGGTAAATGTGTGGTAGTTGAAAAACTATAAGACTGGGATGTTTTTTATTCCAACTAGATGAGGGTACCTTTAGAGTACGTTTTTGGATATAGTGTTTTCTTTTGGGTGATTCCCTGATTTGGACATCCATGGTTTCCAAACAAAGTAATGCTAACATTTATATTTATCGAGTTGTTCAATATTTCCAAGAATATTGGACCTATGACATACCATATATACCTTCTTACATTTTAAAAATGTGTACATTATTTGTTTCATGTTTATCATCTTCATAGGTACATTAAAAATCTTGCACATGTGATCGACTATGAGGATGTTGAGTTGGAGCCAAATACATTGTATATAGATCTCACGATCCAGATTGTAAAAGAGATAAAAAAGGTATTATAGAGTAATAAATTTATAGTTTTATAGATATGATAACATCATGGATGAATACCAGAATAACATTGGGAGTGGGAGTATGATATTCAGTTTAAGTGGCTTGAGTTGTTTTTGAATGATTCCTAGAGACACATATTGACTAAGAGAAGTGAATAGTGGTAATGAATATAAAATATTTGGTTTTTATAGGGGAATATAATTAAATATTACCTATTAATAATGATATTTTAATTATGAAAATATTTGGATGAGTTTTGGTGGTTTTTAGTTGGTTTTGGAGAGTCACTAAGGCATTTATAATGATGTATGGTCGGAGCACATCTTTTTAAAATCTGGCCAATTTTCTAAGAAACTGTGTGGCTTACTATAGATGAATATGGGGTGTAACACAACTATGAGTCATGGATTAATGAAATCTTGAATGGAATCTATAGAAAACATGAAAAACAATCCTGTGTGAAAAAGGGTTGCCACATGGTTTAACAAACCGTGCGACCAAACCTTGCATGTGGCATGAGAAGGTAATGAGCCCTGCATGGTTGGCACAAAATCTGTATAAAAATGATACCAAATCACATGTGTGTAAATTAATGAAAAAAAAATTAATCTTTAATCACCAGAAACAACCCAATTTAAAAAATTCAACTTTCTCATTATATCCTTATCGAATCTAGAGACTCCACAATCTTTCCTCGGTGATTTCCTCACCTTCTGATCCCAATTACGTTGGATCCAAATGTGTTGGTGATTAGCTAATTAATACATGTGATTAATGAACTTATTTTAATCATGGTTCTTCAAGATACACCCTTATCCCATTTATAAAAATCATAGTTCCATTATTTTGTCCCAATCTATGGGTAATTATGCAACTTCACAATGAATTCAGCGATCATTTCTATAACAGTGATAGATCTAGACCATCCATGAAATCCATTTTGTTAATCTAAAATCAAGTGGAATTAGTGGATACTGACATGTAAAGAATTATTTTACATGGAATATAATATAATTTAAACCCATTATATAACCATGATAAGATTGCTTGTGATTAGTTCCATGGGATATTGGTGCACATTCTCAATCCGGTTATAGTTTGGTTGTGACTCAAGTATCAATTTATTATGATAATCATTGATTTTTCATCAATATTGGTATATGAATTCCTTAACATCTTGGGAGATTATTTTTAATTTTTTACATGTTTGGTTTTTATTAATTCATAAGATATATCCCCTTTCATGTTTGGTACGTTTAACATTTTTAGGGTGGCTATGAGACACTATTTTTGTGGATTGTGTGTTCTTTGATATATTATGTTACATTTTATTTGTATTTAATAGAATTTAGAATTTAATATTATGATATATTGTTTGTTCATATATTATGAATTTAATTTTTTTTATATCGATTGGAATCCCTATTTGAATGATCAGGATGATAGGTAGACATGACAAATTATGCTGACAACTTAGAGGGGGCGATTGGGTGACATGTCTCCTTAAACATGGACCTATGTGGGATGGTTACCGCCTTAACATGGGTATTTTGTTTTGTTTATGAGAGAAATTACATTTTTTGTGAGTTCTATGGAAGTATAAAATCGAATGTAGGAAGGTTTTAATATGACATGGAAGATACCAGAACTTTATGAAGGGAGTGAATTTGATTCTTAAATGTAGAAGGTTAATTTTCCATAATGGTAGATAGATTTATGTGACATGATCTAGGTCACACAATTGAAAACATTTGGTATTCATTCAGAAAGTAATGAAAGCACATATGACCGTGGTTAGTGGTAGCTTTATTAGTTCACAATCTCTCAATATATTTCAAATTGTATGCATGTTTGTGAATTTACCTTACTTCATCACATAAAATTCCATGAACATGTAAAATTATTTTAGTCAGAGATTGGTGGTGTCCAAATAGGTTTATACTAACACTCAGCATGGGTATCTTTTTCATGTGAATGCTTCATGGCTGGGGATACAGTAAAGGGAAAGGGCCATGTGATAAATTTCCAAGGAGATTAGTGCTTGGAGATAGATTCATTCCCATGAACAACTCTAGATGGAATAATAATATTTTTTTTCATATAGTCAAAATTTATTAACTTCCGCATTGGGGGCTTGTTTGGTTATTATATTGTGATTTTAAAGAATTTTTCATAGCACCTTTTGGTATTATCTATTGTTATATTGTTTATTTGAAATATATTTTTATTATATTATAATGTGATGGATATGATTGCTGAGGGTATAGTCCCAACATTAAACTTTAGACCCTCATATCTAGTCAGAAGCCTCTTTCGTACAGGGATATTCACATTATGTTATGTGGTATAGCGTCTTAGAACCAATTATTTGTGTTATGGGGTCAGAATTTTACCATTCAATAGAAGAATATATCTTTCAGAAAAGGGAGAACCAGAATATTATCACATTAAAATTGGAAACGTTTTTCATGAAGATGATTGAATTATTTTCTAAAGGTTTCTTTGGTATGACAAAGGATTAAAAATAATGTGTCTATACTTAATGTGTTCTAAGGTATTAATTGAGTATGTTGAGATCATTTTCACTTTGTGTGCACTTGTAATTGGGTGAGGCATACTAGAGATGCTTAATATTATATGGGAGATTAATGAAAGTGTTTAACCCTATTTATAAGGCTTTTAATGATTCTATACCTATATAAATAGTGGGATATCACCCCCTAAATTTACATAGCTTTAAGACATAAGATAAACCATAAGTTTCATGCATTCATTTTTATCATGTCTTATTTACCCACTAAATGTAAACATTGAACTATCCCATTCACTCTACAATTAGCTCTATATTTTTTGGTATATACTTGACGAGTGAATTACCATAACCTATGTGAATATTCCAAGTAAAAGGGAGATCAATGAAGATACCTGTGCAATGACACATAGGTGAAGAAACCCATGATTTTTTCTACTTTGTAAAAGATCCTCCAAGATGTAATCATATGGGGATTACATAAATTTGGAATATTTTATGTTTTCAATATATCTAACTAAAGAACATTATTTATTATATTTTAAAAAAAATGGACCACACTTCAAACACAATCGTAGTTATTGAAGTTGCAACTCCCATTGATAAGTTAACAAGAGATGTCAAAAATAAAAAATCCTCACTAAATTTTTCAACCTAATATATTTTTTAGGATTCACTTTTAAGGAAATTGTGGGAATCGAATGAAGTTCCAAATAAAATAAATTCAAACCTCATATTAAATTATCTTACAATTGTAGAACTATTTAAAATGGTTAGAATTGATTACCTTAACTAGAATCCATTCAATGGAGGTAAAATCCATATCCAGATTGTCAACAATGAGATCCTCAATGTGAAATTCCATTTTGTCCCAGGTAAGAACATGTTCCTCCAGGCCTGTTTTACACTCAATTAAACCTCTTATTAAGATCTTATTCTTCTTATCCATCCCCTAGGGTTGTTCTTCATTCAGATTAACTTGTAACGATCTTTAAACCATTCTACGAGCATCATTATTTGATATATTGATAGGGAAAAAATATTTTAACATTTGTGTATTTAATTTCATGAGAATTTCCTAGGTGTTGTTAGGTTCTAGTTCCACCTAATTTTTATTCACCATATCAAAGGAAGATTGATCCTCTCTTTGTGTTTCACTCATCTCATCGACCCCTAGCTCCACAGGTATAATAGACCTCATATAATCACTCTTTATATTTCCACTATTTGTAATCAATTTATTTTTAGATAGTTTTAAATATATAGAGGTCATTGTAACATGAGGTATTAGAAAATTTGAGTAGTCCTTGCTTCTCTGTGGCTTCCACATATGCATAATTCCCTCATCTCACAATTTTTTCTCAGTTAGCAGTTTTAGGGATCCTGTAAGATCATCACTTGAGATACTTCCTATAAAATATCCTTACACTCGTTGGTAATGATCACTTGATGGTTTCCAACATCCCTTGAAAATATGACAACCTACCCCAATCTTTGTTTTCTGAGTATCATTTTTCTCACAGAGCTAACATCTCCCCAAAAGGTGATTATGTTAACAAATGGGAGACTAGTTGATCATGTATATTTCATCACTCAAAATATTCACCAAAACACTTCATCCTCATACCAAATCCTCAAAATATATTCTATATGACCATATTCAATGACTCAAACACTAATTAGTTGTAAGGATGGAATAAATATTATGAGTTGATATCTAGAGGTGGCATCAATCTAGAGAGGATGTGGGCATACATGGTTCACCATACATGTGATCATTTTTATAACCAACATAATGCCATGAAAATATTTGACGATGTTTGGATATTTCATAAACAATTTATTGAAAACCAGTGAACTTTACCTTAATCAACTAATCCATTAGATAATGTTAAATAATACATTCCACATGACATATGGAGAAGTTTGAATCAATATATTGTATGTCTACATAGTTTATGGGGAACTCATACTTAGAGAAATGTATGATGAAAGTATCACTTTTAAGGTTATGTGAGGATAATATAAGAAAATGACTTCATTAGACAAAACCTTAATGAGAGAAGTGATAAATTCGATAGAAAATGATCCCCATCGTTGGACAAATGTTAGATTTGAGACACAGATGAAGGTCTTCATGATTCCTAGAAAATATAGTCCAACTTCCATAACATTATAGGATGTAAATTTAAGTATAATAGGAAAATATAAGTAAAAAATTTACTAGAGATAGCGAGAGTTAATTATGAGTAGTGGGGTTCTGACATCAATCCAATGATCCCTCCTCAAACTCACTTAAATGAAAATATCTCTATTTGTTTGAGAAGTTATCTAATTCTAGTTTGAATATTCCAAAATGGAATCAGGTTGAGAAATTTTGTAACTTTGGAAAAGATTTGGGAGGGGACCATGGGTCTATATATTCTAGTTCTAGTTAGGACACATCAATTCTTATTGTATGTTTACTAAGTAAATTCCACATTCTAAATTTTAGGGCCATTATAAGTAATGTTGTGATGGATGGATGTCCAAATCAATAAATATATGATATAAATAGATTTTATTATCCCAAATTATATATTTTTTAATTCATCACAGATATATATAGTAATAGTAGACATTCTATCAATGATGGTGTTGTTTTTACTAGGAATATTGTAGGGGTTTTGAAGTAGGTGGAAGATATTTAGGGGAAGTTGGTTTGGTTGAAGAATGTGTTTTCCATGGTTTATGTTTTTATCTTAACAAAAAATACATATCTTTTAAAATCCTTCAAATACATAGAGAATGGATAGAGGATTATTAACAGAGTTTTCTAGAAAAAATTCAATGGAAACACTATTTTAGATGAGTATTTCATAACATGAAGAATGTAATAAATATTTTTATGAAGTATATGTGAAAGTGTTTTAGTGATGTTTAATATATGGTTATGGTTTAATATTATTATATTTCTAACATCAAGAGTTATTAATGATCTCATGATCTGAGAGTTAGTAAAAGTAGGTAAAAATTGTTCGTATATACAATGTTTATACTATGATGTTTTGTATAAGTTCACTAGAAAGACAATACAAAAAATGATTTGGATGTGAAAATATTGTGTTTAATGTTTATATAGTTTCGGTAGATAATAAATATCAAAAGAAAGATGTTGAGGAATGACATTAGATTATGTATAAATTTGATGATGTTAAAAGGATGAATTCAAAATTTATGGAGTCTATCGGGATAATTGAAGATTAGTCAAAAGTCATCTAGTAATAAGACATAATGTTCTGGTTGAAGTCACTAGATGAATGTTTCCATAAAAAGTTCTTCAAAAATAGGAAGGCATGAAAAGGGAATAGGTAAATAATTTTGATTCAATTCATCAGATTATAGAAGTATCTTGAGGAATTACTCTGAAAAGATCCAACAATATTTGTATAGGAACAATTGGATACAACCTCAGTAGTAAAAACAATTGATATAATATTTTAATGGTTTATTTTTTTAAAGACTGGAATCTATTAAAAGGTACATAAAATGTTTTTTTAAGACATAAAATGTGATGATTATGTGTTGATCATTCAATGTAAAAAATATATAATGGAATGAAGATCCATGATTCATAATGAGTTTTAAGGTTGTTTCATTAAATATTTTGGATGATTGAAATTGTAAAAATCATCAATAATAATTTATTGGCCTTGAGAAGTGTTCAATTAAATTATCATGAGTAGGGTATTTCAAATTATTAGTTTCCAATGACTGTGAAAATATTTTTGAGATACCTCATTTACTCCTTCAAGCTCTAATATATCAAGGGGGTTTTCATACAACTCAATAGGTGTACTTTTTGTGAATTTAAAAGATAAAGTATTGTAGAAATAGTTTTAAAAAGAGATACGATATGAAAATATGAAATCCAATGTTGACCATGAAAGTTTCCAAAAATGGAATATTCTTATTAAAGAATAATTTTCAATTGGATGGTGGATTTTCGATCAGGGGAAATAGACACAAAGATAATGGACAATGTTTTATATTAGGTGGAATTTGAAAGACTATGTATAGAGAAGAATATATTTAAGTTTGTGTACATAGGTAAACGAACGTTCTGAGTGTAAGAAAATTTTATCATTTTGTAAAGGTTAATGGAAATATGTATCTAGATCGATGACTGGATAGAGAAACTAAATGAATAGTGAAATTAATATATTTTTTATATATAATTAAAAGTAGAATTCCTCTGCATGATATTTTGAATGAAAGTGTGGAATAATTTCTTAAATGATTTTAAAGGGTGGAAAGGTACTGTAAGCATAGTGACCACATTATGAACCTATGGGTGAAGGTTTATAGTATTTTTATGAAAATATATTTTTTATAAATGTTTCAATAAAGAGAGTAGGTGCACAGTTGTAATGGTCATAGTGATAAACAAGTGTAAGGGTTTTCCCTTCTTACTATAACTAAATATAAATAATCTTTTCTAGTGTATTTTGTAGTATTAGATAATTTGACTAGAATATTAAGGGCTATATACTCTTATTGAGTTGTGAACATTAAAAATTCTTGTGTTCTTGTGGATTGTGTCAGTGTAATTTTTTTTCAAAACAGTCACAACTCTTTAACATGTGTTGAAGGTTGTTACATAAGTTGGAATTCATAAAAGGAAAAGATCAATGAATCACCTCCCTCTCAGTGATCACATCAATCTTGAATGGTCCTTACAAGTGGTATCAGATAAAATATTTCCTTCATAGACTCTTTTCATATTTTTTAAGAGAATTTGAATTTCCATTGACATTAAGATGTATGTGAACACTAAGGGGGTTCCAGTGTTTGATAGAAATAACTATCATATTTGGAAGGATATAATGCTTCCATATATTCTGTCCCTTTTATAAAGTTCTCAATGATACTACAGATGGTTACCCCATAGAGATGAGGGAGTTATTCAAACAGCTCTGAGAAGAAGAATTTATAGAATTATGGGCTATCCAAAAACTAAATGTTTTCCTCACCATATGAAATTGAGATTATTAGAGTAAAATTGGTTGAAAAAACTAAAGGAATTTTGGAAAATTTTGATAACATACTTTAAGGATCTTAAAAGGTAATGAAATAAAAGTTACAAATATAGAGACTATAGTACGTAGATAATAAGGTGTATGTGTTTGAATCTATTTGTGATTTCTTTACAATAGTGAATGAAATTGAATCAATATAATATGTATGGGTGATAGTGGGATGATTTATCCATTTTATAATATATATTTATAATCTGCCCCATAAATTTATTGCAAATGTTTCATCAATGGAAGATAGAGATCCCAAAAGTCTATCCAAAGATGATCTATATAATAAGCTCATCACTTAAGAAACTAGAAGTGAAAAGGATATGAAGAAATAAGAGATAGATGATCATGAAATTTATTTCAAATAATCCAATACAGGAAAGAATAACAATTTTTTTAATGAAAAATCTAGTGATTATGACATTGAAGTAGGGGTTAGTAAATTTTTTTCTGAATTTAAGTATTTGTTTTCTAAAATGGTGAACATAGTCCTAAAAAATTAAAAAGTAAATTTAATAATTTAATGATTTAGTGTTAGATCTATTGTAAAATTTTACGCAAATTATCCTTCTTAAAAGGATGAATATAAAATTAAACTAGATGATAAAATTAAAGATGAACCATTTAGAAGAAGGTGAACAAACAAATGTCCTATCATAAGGGAAATGTAATGATGTTATCTAAATACCTAAGGAGATAATATTGGTCTAAGTCAAATGAATGTGATGATAATGAAGAAGAATATGGTAACATTAGTGATGATGATTCTGAAAAAGTTATTATTTCAAAATATAATGATAAAAAATTCAATAGTGATGAAATCAATAGCTTAAATAAGATGAGAGTCATATGGATTTTATTATTAAAATATAAATGAAGGCATGTCTTTCAAGAAATTTAATATATGGGAAGATAAAATCGAATTTATAAAAGGAAATATTTAAAAAAATAATCAAGGCTAATTTCATGACCAAAAATATAAGTTTCTAAAATAGATTTCGAATATAAATAATCTATTTTATGAAAATGAAGAACATCAACATAAAGTATAATGAAATGTTTAGTTTGAAGAAGGAAAAGTTAGAGCATGTTCAATAAATAATTGTTAAAGCTAAGAAAGGAGTTACATATATCCAAAACTAAGTTATAAAAGTTAGTGAAAATTTAGATAAGTTAAAACCTAATATGGATAAATAGAATTCTCTAAAATATTTGATGAGAAGAATGAATATTATTACAAGGTTAATGAATTATTCAAGACCATTTCTATAAAGAAATTATGAAGACATGAAAAACCAAAAGATTACATGTTTTCAACATTTGAACTAAAATAATCTACAACTGGAAGTTCTTCTATAAATATTAATAAAATTTCAGGAGGTAACCAAATTTTTTGAGTAGAATTAAATTCCAAAATATATTTTTAGAATATTGATAAAAATCAGACACACAAATGCATGTAGTATGTATGTTACAAAGGTAAATATTCTTTCTATAGAATATTTTTGTATTGTGGAGGATTTGGGGGCACAAAAAATATGTATTGGTTTTATTATAAAATCAACATTGAATCCAGGAGAAACTAGAGTAAATGTTTTAGGGGGATCCAACCAACTCAGAAAATAAAATATTATAAGGTCAGTTTGAAGGTTAAAAATAGATTCCAACCATTATAAATTATTAATTTGAAATATGTGATCATGAATCAATCACAACAATGTTTATTCAACCAATCTCAAAGGCTTATGTTGGAAATGAAATACAAACATTGTAATTTCTACATTACAAAATCCCATTCTAGAAATGGTGACCATTATGGATCCATTGAATGGCTCGCGCGCAACATTCAAGGGTAATGCACAACTATTGAATCACATGTTCAATCCATTTTCTTATGAATGGTAATGGGAAAGATCAGAATTCCATGGATCTTACATGAGCCCCAAAATTATTATAATGGGGTTTCTGCATTATAGAGGCTCTTTAATGCTAAATAAACATTTTCAAGCCACATTCCATTATATGAGAAAGGTGAATGGAAATTGTTGGATTTTCTGGACATGACCCCATGACAAAGGCATGACAAGAAAAAACCTAGTTTTTATGACCCAAGATTCTCACATTCTAACATAAATCTATTTTTTTTCTATAAATAGGCCCTCAACCCCTCACAATGGGGGTGGGTGGGGGGTATATCTGGAAGAAGAATCCTTAGCTCATCCCAAACAAATATTTTATTTATGAAATCACATGATTATAATAGATTCTATAAGGTATATTATTTTCATTACCAAACTCGATTATAACCCAATGTGACTTGGAAAATTATTGATATATTGTCATGAAATATCTCTTAAATCTAGTTGGGTTCACACAAGAGAAGTAGCCCTCAAGCCACCATATGTTGCACACAATCTGATAATTTTCACATGCATAATCATGAAGGATATATACCATTTCCTTTACTAGAGACCACATCTCAGGAAAATTGATTTTCCTGTGGAACAATTGATATTTGGGAACAACCTTTATCCCCCTGAACCCATACACTTCATTGCTTCAAGTGTATCCTAGACCATTACCATACCAATTTCTACTACACATAGGTGCCGAAATTCCACTTTCTACCACGTAGAGGAACCATAATATCAAGCCTCCTCTTTGATAATCCTCCATAGATTTTTTACACCATTCACCACACATAGGTGCATGATGAGTAGATATATAATCCCCAAATGTGGAATCATCTAGGGAAACAACTTACCTCTATTAGTAGAGAGTAATTTTTCTATATCTTCCTCTCACCTTTTTATGGTACCCTCCAGGGTGTAAGCCTTATCCAAGTCCAATCTTCATGACATAAAATTACCTATTTCCACATCCTAGTCATATTATGTTAAACATCAGGAAAATATCCTTTGAACATGATGTTAAACTGTATCCTTACCATATGTGATGGACACAGGATACCCCATGTATGATCATCATGGGATTCCAACTCTTCCCTTACCAAGGGATGAAAAACATACATTGGGTAGCTTATATGTATAATACTCACAACATCCCTCATTTACTATCCATATGTGACATGAACATCTTTAATACATGATGCCAAACTATATGGACTGGTCCTATCACACAAACATAAACTGTGGCATTATACATTATGGGTTTTGATAAATGTTTCTTAACATGGTACATAAGAAACCTCAATAAAGATCAATCCCTAAATACAAATGTGTCTTGGGTACCTTCCTGAGGTTTGATCTTGACACTACAACGTTACCATCAAAACACTAAAGTGGGATTATCTTCTCAAAAATTCCCACAAGTGTGGTTATCTTTTCCCTAGTGGGAAAACTAAAATTCCCATTGTTCGGTACAGAATTTTAACAATATGACCAATCTATCCCTACGAGGCATTTAAATTATGATCCATTAGTCACCACAATATGTTAAAATTTTGGACCAATGATCCCAAAAATAATTTAAACATGTGACCAACATGTCCCCACAAGACATTAAACTGTTGTCTAACATATCCTAAGAAGACATTAAACATGTGACCCACCTATCCCTGCAAGATGTTAAACATGAAACCAAACTTTCCCCAAAATAAATTGAACATGAAACCCAAATTTTCCAATAATAAATTAAACATATGATCCACCTTTCTCCATAGTACATTAATCCCATGGACCGATCTATAAGACAAACCCTTTATAATAAAAATGGGATGACTGAAGTTAAAATCCTTAGAATAATTATACCCTTGGAATAAACTACCACTTAACCAACATGGGATACCTTAGGTTCCACACCTAAGAGGCCTCACACATGATATTCCCTCCAAAACAGAAAGAATTTATAGGTTCCAAACACACCCATCACATATATGTTCCTAAAAATTACCAATGTTATTATATACTCAAATGGATGTTAGCTACTCTTTTGAGATAGCAGAAACACAATTAACTCACATCCACCATGAGGAGGAACCAGGAATGAGTTTCATGAACATGAATCAATCTATGGTTGAGATATAGAGTATGTAATGAGCTCGAAGGATGAATCTATTGATGGGGGAACCAACAACCCATCATTTTATTTCAATCAAGGAGTGTACATCAACATTTTAATTGATGGAATACACCAATTGGAAAGTAGTAATTTGGTGAAACAAGAGATCATATCATTTCTTGCTGGAGGGGTGATGTGTATCCCCATAGATAAATTGTCAAAAACGTAATTGGTGAACATAATTTAAATCTATCCTCTTTCACCTATGTGGACTACTAGAATTAAGAAATTTTAAAACATTCATGTCACTAGATCTAGATATTTGGACCTAGTACCACCTAAAAATATGTGGGCCCATCATAAATATCAACTATGTCTTGGGGAAGAGAACATCCAGTATGCTCGGTAGGTGACATTATCAGCACATTCCCCTCATCATTTTTAAGAAGAATGGAAAATTCTTGGGAATTGGACAACTCTTTCACTATTTACATACTAACTGTTGAACCCAAATTCCTTATAGGACTCAATATATAGGAATTCAGTGACCTATAACTAATATGTGTAGGGTTATAAAAATGTTGGTGCAGTAATTTTGCATTACTCTTTTCCTACCATGAAAACCACTTCCCCTTTATCTACTAGGCTCCCACACCCCATATTTCTTTTTGAGAGCATCTAGAGGAAGGTGGTCAATACCCTTATTCCCCGATATGAATAATAAAGTTCCATTAACACTATTTATATTGATATCTTGGATCTCAAAGCATATAATCCTCACAAACACCACCTACCTCAAGGTAATAGCAAGAGGAAACTGCCCCCACCCCATTACAATAACAAAATTCTTCTAGAGCCTCTCCCCAGGGTGCTCAGAAATCACAACACCTAATTTTGGGGAGGTAGTGTATGTTCATGTCATACACATTATCACCACCACTAAAGAGATTCCTAGGAGGGATCCAACCATTCCTCATTGTCACTAACAACGAATAGTTCTACAGGTCGATTAGTAGGTTGAATCCATTCCCACTCCACCATCCCCAGTCCAGAACACCCGACATTAACGTTGGTGGAAGACCAATAATATTTCTTAATAGAAAGAATATTTGGTAGCTCTAGTGGAAAATTACTCCTCAATTATATCCCATCAAATCCATGCAAAAAGTGAGTGGGGATTATTCTTCAACCACCTAGGGTTGAGACACCAACCACCTCTCATGCAATCCAAGTTGACTCTCTTAGTCAATAGCGTCACTAGAAGTCATTGTAAGACTTTTCATGACAAGGAATAATAGTGAATTGGTCCTCTCCAAACCATTATTATTTTGTGGAGGTCATGAACATGTTAAAAATATTCCCCTCTTTGAATAACCATCCTGAGGAAAGAGGGAAAACAACCATTATGGGGGTAATCTTCATGGTGTAGGATTATAATCACACGGAAGTAACCCAAGTGAATATCATAAAATAGAGCTTAGATAAGCCCCATAAAATTTGAGGAAGGGCCTTGGGAATTTTCATGTCACCATCGACCACTTAAAATTTTAATTGATGAGTGATTTTATGGGGGAACCATTACCTCCACTAGAAAACCTAGATAATGAAGCCCATTGATTAAGGCTTAAAATTCCATAAGAAAAATTCCACAAGATCCCCAAATCTCTCCATAGGTAACTATAGATGTTGGTCATTATAGACTCCTTCCATTGAATAGATGTTTACCATATGTATTGTCATCATCTTACCACCCTTAAATCTCCCCAAGAGAAGTTAGAGAAATGACAGGGTATGGGGTGACACCCTCTGGTGATAGTGGGAACTCCACTAAGACTCAAAGGGATTCTTCCTCCTTCATGCATGAGGATGTTGTATATAACCCATATTATATTTATATAATATTAAATATGGCTCTAACTATGATAGAAATTCCATAATTTATTGGATATTTGTACCATGTGGTGACCATATCCCAATAAATCCTAACAAAAGATGATTTGTGTCATCACTAACACCCTTATCTTGGTTTTCACCAATTGGGGCTTGGGCCGAACCTGAGTAGGACCAACCCATTGGTAGTGTAAAAGATGACTTTTCAGAGCTCTTGGACACCAACAAGATATTAGTCATTCTTTTTACACCTGTATCCACATATTTTTTCATTCTAGGGCACCTCACTAAGGAATAAATAGTTATTTCCATGAGAATATCTCGGAGAAGGAGAACTTCCTTTGGGACTGTTAGCTGACCAACCAAGGGAACCATGAGCACCTCGATGTCTTTCACCAATACTGAAAGGGGATTGTGATTGCAACATTACCAGTAGCACATCATCCGAAATCATATATGTACTACCCAAGTCTCTATAAAACGTGCATTATGAACCTCACCATAATCTAATGGGTCAATAAAGAGGCATAAAAACATGTGATGATTAGAGGCTGGATGTAGTATGCTACCCTCCATTTCTAATCCATCCTAAGACAATGGCAGGACTGTCAATCTAGCCCATCCACCAATAATGAAGTTTACTCATTATCTACAAACACAGTTATTTTCATACCATTGAACATATATAGGTTTATAGAAATAGATCCATTGATGCATTGAATGATAGGTAAAACCCTCTCCAATAGACGATGAAACACCAATAAGATCCCCTGAAGGGTGCCTATACTCATCACCAGAGATAGGAAAGTGGTCTCAGGATCTCCCCCAATGAGATGTTGTCATCTTCTCATCAATATATTTACAAATTAATGGGACATTATGAGTCCTCCAACCCATTCAAGGTTTCTCCAAAAGTTTATTTGAACACTAGGATAACCACCTTGATTTAAGAGATTGAAAAATTTAGAAGTCCCCCAAGTAATATTACTGTAAAAAAGTTCATAGACCATGAAAACATCATAAGGGACCCTATTTCTCCCCTAGTGGGGAACTCATTCCTCTATAGCTAGGCCCCCAATCTTAACTCAGTGTACCCATGCATTTGGTGAGGGTAAAAATTGGAGTTTATGACAAACGACTAATATTTAAGTCACCCACCCCACTCGAAGAGAGTTATTATTCACCTATAGATAAATTCCATTCCCCTAATTGAGTTATTGATCCTCTCAACACATTTATGACCATAAATCCACCCCAAGATAACATGAAAACTATTTTCGTCACCCTTATTGAGGAAATGGAAACATGATAGGTGGGAATTATGCCAAAAGGAATGGAATTCCCACTATGGTTAGACCATGCTTGAGTGCCCTTGGGTTTGATATTCCTAGTTTCATCCTTTTTAATAGAATGAGTTATCCACTATATTATCTAACCCACTTTTCCTCATGGTGTGATCCAATGTGGTGGGACCCTAGAATAGTAGAATCCACCATGATCCAATGATTTATATTGTTTATAAAAGGACCTATCATCATCTGGTGTATTTTTCTACCAATAGGGTCCTTTTTAAATTAAGGGGTACTCTATAGATGGTTCTTCTACCAGTTCATCTCCACCTCATGCAAGCTAGGCATCACAAACCTATTTGAATACAAACAGAGGCTCAATGAGAAAGTAATTAGCCACTAAAGTAGTATAACATTAATTTTTAATATATATAATATTATTTTGATTAATTATTCATAATCACCATTTTTTGTGAATTTTATGAATTGAACATTATTTCACATTATGATTGTAATTCCTTCTTAAAATGCACTAGTGCATGGTACAATTTTTTGAAACCTCATAAAATTAAAAATGGTTTTGATTTTATATTGATATTTTATTTTCATGTATCCCCATTCTATAATGATCAATTCATGATTTTGGAGAACTTGAACATTATCATTGGAAGACCACCAAAATGGGCCTTGAAAAAAGAACATTATGGGTGATGTGAACCTGATAATAGCCAAAATAATGTACTGTAGAGATCGAGATCCATGACCAATTATTCTCCAAATTGAACTGGATATAGGATAAATCATGGGGAACATTTCATTAAATGTTGGACCAAGATAATTCAGATTTTTAATGGATTTTCTTGAGGCCCAATTTGAATATACATTTCTGGGCCAGATTCTATGGCCCACAAAAATAGTTCACAATTTCACTAATACCTTGATAAAAAATCCTTTTGTGATGAAATTTTATAGGATATTAGGGAACATTTTAATAACAATTTTGTGATTATATGTACCAACCAATTGTTTCCAAATATAATAAAATTTATGCTCCTCTATTTGATGGATTCATGTTGGCTCCAATTTAGGTCAAGGGTAGTAGTAGTAGTAGTAGTTCATTTTTTATTCAAAAAGAAATAATGAAAGGAAACAAGACCCCTCAAGGGGGACAGAAATGGTGCAAACCGAGCGAACCCCCCAACACAAAGGAGGCACATTATGAAGGGAGAGAGAGGGGATAGTTACAGAAAATGATAGGGTCATCTTGTCTACCCAAGCGGGCAAGGGAATCCGCTGCGAAATTAGCCTCCCTCCAACGGTGAGACAAACGATCCCCAAGTGAGGTTTCCATTATGCACTTTCTGATAATGTACGTGAGTTCCCACGGAACCCCACACGACCCTTTCATGATCTTCATGAGTATATCCGAGTCTGTTTCTATTTCGGACATGACCAGCTGTTGTCTTCTGCACACCAATAGGCCCGAAACCAAAGCCTGAACTTCCGCACATAGGGAATTGTCAGGCCCATAAAATGCACTGAAGGCGATGAGAACTGATCCAGAGGAATACCGTCGCACGCCTACCCCTTCATTATCCCTCCCATTCATGAACAATCAACATTAAGCTTGAGTCCCTCAACCGGTGGATGCCATTTAACCCACTGACCAGTCCCCTTTTTCCGAAAACATGGGCGATTATGGAGGTTGTTAATCGCAGCAGACGTCACTCCACCTCTTATCTATGAATCAATCTCAAAGATGAGGGACTTGATGCTAACCTGGAGGAACAGTAATGTACGACTCTCACCTCTCCGAACCTGATTTCATGCATCCCAAAGCACCCAACACAGAGCCACAAGGATGATCGTTCTAACCAGCCGGTCCGGATCAGAAGACCCCGCACCAGAAAACCAGCACTCCACATAATCCTGTAACAAGTAATCTCCAACACCTCTGCATGGATTATATGTGAAAAGGGACAAAATATGAAGTTCCTAGTGGCTTTAAAAAAATAGACGTTTCACCATTTCACACGTGTGATCGGTGCAACAGAAGCACCTTGAGGCCAAAGCAACACCCCGGAGTTGAACACTGTCCTCCGTAGGTAACTCTCTGTTTCTGATCCTCTAGAGTAAGAAATTAATTCTGATGGGAATATCTTTGAACCAGAGCGCTGGAGCCAAAGCATTGATGATTCTCCCTACCTGTACGATACTCCTGAAACCTTGTGTGGAAAACCTCCCTGAGCTAAAGGCCGAGAAGCTACATTTTTCGGGATCATAACTCATGACAATATTCTCGAACACAGACATCTGATTAGCATTCAAATAGGTACTTATTAATTCGTAATCCTCGCATTCATTATAGAAGGTAATATCTAGAGAAGGACAGCCGGGGTAACACAAGGGCACCCCCGACCAACTAGTATCCCAAAAATTGATATTTCCAACGCCGATGATCCACCTCGCATGACCTGACAAAGTGTCAATGAGGGAAAACATACATCTTTCCAGCCTCGTGGAACTGTATGGACTCCTTGCTCCAAGCCCCGGGTAACATGATTTGAAGAATTTCGCCCACAACGAATCCTCGATGATAATATCCCAAGCGAGGTGTGCCTGCAGACTATGGAGTGTACCTTGTATATCACGTAAGCCAACACCTCCTGCCTCCACTAATCTGTATAGACACCTCCAAGAGGCCCATGGAAAACTTCCCACCTCCTTGGCGTCCCACAGGAGATTGGAACCCCACGATAGTAGGCTGGATAAGATTCTCCCTCGTCTAGTCTCAATGGAGCAGCATGGCTTCAACAAGGGCAGGAACATTCAGGGTGCGGTGGGGATTGCTAATGAATTGGTTCAGGACATCAATAGGAAATCGGTTGGACATAATGTCATCTTCCAAGTTGATATGAAAAAGGCGTATGACACTCTAGAGTGGAGCTTCATCATACAGGTCATGCAGAACTTTGGGTTCAGTGAGGTTTTTTGTGATATTTTCTTTAGATGTTACTCTTCCCCATGGATTTCCATTGCTTTGATGGGCAAGACCTTTGGATTCTTCAAGACATTTTGCGGTGTTCGTCAAGTGGATCCCTTGTCCTCGCTTCTTTTTGTTATCGCCCAGGATGCACTCTCAAGAAAATTGAAGCACGAGATGGACACAGGTCTCATGATTCCCTTCCAGGGGAGGAATAGTGTTGTCTTTTCTCATCTTATGTTTACGGATGATATTCTGGTATTTATCAATGGCAGGAAGAGATTGTTGATGTTTCTCATGGACTTCTTATCTTCTTATGGCAGATAAAGTAGGCAGTGCGTCAATCCTGCTAAAAGTCATTTCTTCACCTATGATAAATGCCCAGCTTCAAGATTAAAGGCGTTCCAGAAAACTCTGGGTTGCTGCAGACGACCATTCCCCATATTCTATCTTGGGGTTCCAATGTCCCATGGTCACATTAAGAAGATGCATTTCTCTACGATCCTTGATCGTATACTTGGCAGAATCTACAATTGAAAAAATAAGCTTCTCTCCTTTGGCGAAAAGATTACACTGATTAACAGTGTGCTCACGTCCATTCCCATGCACATGTTTTCGGTGACCACCCTCCTTTAATGTAGTGTTGGAGTTGATCATATTTTTTTCATGGTTTTATTGTAATGTTATGCTATCACTTTGTGTTTGTAATCACATTTCTTTCTCATGTAAGTTGTTCAATACACCCTAGTTTCTAAATAAAACTTCTTCCTTTACTATTATTATATAATTATTAATATTAAATTGATATTTTTTTCCACATGGTGTGAATTTATTCACACTAAACGTGGTTCTATTCATCACACAACAGTGGAGTGATCATTAATTTTTTTTGTTTTCAATTTTTCAATTCTGCACGTGTAAGTCAACATACCACATCCATTGACAACATGTCATCAATGGAGGGATAACACTTTTATGGGTTGATACAAGGGAGTAGAAAGAGTATGGATTGGATGTAATTTCTTACTCTCTAAATGTTTATTAATTTCTATTTTCCCACATTTATGTGCTAATAAGATCTTTTACATTGGAGTTCTCATGAAAATGAAACTAAAATTGTATTGGTGATTATCATGTGTTTTTAAAGGTGTTTAACAAGAAATTAATGATGTTAATTTGAATTAATTGAATGAATCCTTCTTGATTTAATTAAATTAGAATCATTAACAAAATAATTTCATCCAATCCATCCCATCTAATAACCCAGGTTCAACACTTTCACATAAATTGAAATCACATATATCAGTCTGTGATCTTTAAAACCCATATATAATCAACCCAAAGTTTGCCACATCATATCCAAAAAATATTCCTTAGAATGTATGTGTCTATAGGTTTTTTCATAGGTCTCTTAGGATTTGACAACCCAAGCTACACTACAAGTGACCACATAACCATAAAAACATGGGTAAATTGGGGTGAGACCCAATTTTTGCGCTGTTGTTAGGGACCCAAGTAAGTTATCTTTACACTCATTATATTATACCCAATTTCTCTTTTCTCACATCACTTATCTATTCTCACCCATAATTTCATTATTATGGAAGACCATTTTGATACAATATAAACATGGAGAAACTCTCCCTACTTTGATCACCGAACAGCTTGTGTGATGTACAATGAACATCCTAGTTTCTACTAGTGGGATAATCAACAACCTAATAAACCAAAAAATTTCAACACCTATTCTACACACAATATTATATCATATAATGAGTTTCAATCCAAAAAAAGACAATATGAACTTTCTCCTGTGTTATTTCAACAATATAATTATTCTTCTAGATATGCCATTTGGATCAAACCCTTTTCTAGCATGATCCACAACCATTACCTGAGAAATTGTGTCAACAAATAGAGATAATGAATTTTGAGGTTTCATCATTGAGATTAGAAGAAAAATGTATTTAAATGGTTATTGAACCAATTTATACTCAGGTAATCCCCTCCTCCACATTGATAGAAGAATATTGCTACATAAAAACATCATATGAACAAAAACACAGTGACTACTTACATGAATGGGAAAAATAATGAGAAGCTAGAACCATTGATTCTCATAAAATTGGAGTTTCCCAAATTATAGGAATAGTTTGAAGAAAAAACATTTGAATTTTCTAAATCAAAGATGGATAGTCAGCACAATTGGTTAGAAAATATTTAATTTCAACTTGAGTAAGATGAGGTGATAGTTAATGAGTGTTTAAATAAGGAGGAAATTTATTTAATGTATTCACAAGAGGGTAATTTTACATCATGGATTGAGTGTCCTGATTATTTCTCTGTTGATTATTTTTCTGAAACACCAATCACTTAACCATTGGGAAGAATCAATAACATCAATTCCATACCCATTCAAAAACGTTATATTTACAATTTGGTGGATGTATCTTATATTCAAAAGGAACCAATTCTATTGATAAAATTTGAAAATGAGAATGAGTTCTATTCAAAGACTCAATCTAGGTCTAGAAGTGTTATCCTACAAGAACTTGAACATATGTCCATTCCATCCTCCATCATGTTTTCATTCATTAGGGATATCCAAAACCATCTTATTTGCATTGTTTATTCTCTTGATACAAATAAAATTGGAATTATCATTTATATAATAAGAAATACTTAAAAATCAATTGGATCCACCATTTTCTATATCCCTTGGATTTTCCCACCCATTTTAGTGTATATGATTGTGCATGATACAAATTATAAATAAGGAATCGCTCCCAATATAGTAGAATTGATGAAAATTATGATCCTTGAAATGTTTAGAGTTGGTATTGGTTAAGTAGGTGGAGTCCAAGTTGAGATAAATATTTCAAATTATGTTCTTTTCGAGTGGCAACCTAGCATCAACATGGATTTTATTTTATTTTCTTTGTTATGTTTTGTGTTTTTATTTATGTGTAAAAAATCAATTTATTTTTTTCAACTTTTATTTTCATATCTTTTTTTTGTTTTTTGTTCTTATTTTATTTTTATTATTTTTAATTTTTTGTTCTTATGTTTAATATATTATATATATATATGTATATATAATTTAAAAAATGGGAAAAGAAAATAAAAATGATAAAATAAAAAACAATAAAAAAATATAATTTTGTTTAAAAGTCCACACCATAGGTCATGGGGCCAACCCCATTACATCTGATGAAGACATGGGGCTCAAACCCATGAACGAAGGGAGAGAGGGTAGTGTTACTATAACTAACCTTTGTCTTATAGTTCTTCCTTCATCTGTTTTCCTTTATATATATACATATATTTAAATATATATATATATCTATATATATATAATTTTTCTTATTTTAATTTTTACTTGTTCCTTGTATTGATCTTTATTGTGGTAAGATAATTAGGTACACTGTATCCTTTTTCCTTTTTTCATTTCTTTGGTTTTATTTATGTGAACCTCAAGGGGTTCCAATTGTGTTCTAATTGTGTTTGTGTGTAATACTCAGGGGCTGATAATATTGATGGATTTTTAGGAAATTTATATTTCATCTAGGTGTAAAAAGACAAATTTCCATCATAAATGAGGCTTTTCCTAGTGGCAGGGAGATCAAAGTAGAAATCTGGAGCATCATGAACTTCAACTTCAACCACCAGGTGACATTCTAGCATGTTCATTATTTCAATTTCCACTAAAAATATTCTCTTATACCTCTATTAGATTTTAAATTTTTATTTATTTAAACATTGAGGACTATTTTATTTTATGTTGGGGGTGGGGGACAAAAATAAAACAAACTCTTTTGTGTGAATGAAAAAAATGAAAAATTAACAATTTAAATAAAAAAATGTTTTGAAATAAAAAATGCATTGAATGAAAAATTACTTTAAAATTTAACATGATTTAACACATTTCACACATTGAAATTGAAATATAATATAAATTTTCATTCCTTTCTTATGGTTTTAATGTAGTTTTAAGTTCTTATGCATAGATTTTGGAAAAAGTTATTTTTAAATATTATTTTCAACATTTATATTTTCAACCATTTAATAAAAAAACACACATATTTTTTCATTTGGGGTACTAGTTTGAGTTCATGGGATCTCAAAATAAATGTCCTAGATTTAGCGATAATTTTAATTATAACATGATTATTAAAAAAATAGGAAAAAATTAAACAAAAACAATTCAACTGCATGTAGAGAAATGGACTAACCTAATGTGTGGATTTTAGCACATGGGGATTGTGAATCCATATTATTTTGGCCCATATTTTATAATTTTATCTATATTTGTGGTAATTTGAATTAATTTTTGATTAAGTAAACTTGATTTGATTTTTAAGTATATGGGATTCACTTGGTTTCTAATTTTAATTGATCATAGGAGTCATTGGTAGTTTCTTTCTACATGGGTAGACTCGGTTGAGTTCAATTTCAATTTCCACGAAAAAATTACAACAAAAAAAAACAAAAAATAAAAAACAAAAAATAAAAAAAATGAATACTCATCTTAATATTAAAATGTGATTCCACCTAGAACTTTCATATTTTCTCTCATTAATTATGATGATCCCCCTTGTCTATTGTGACACACACTACATCAACATGTTTAATTGAAATTGGATGAAATGTGGTGATGATTTTGAAAAAATGAATGGGATTGGTCTTGGGATATTCTTATGGACCTAGAATTCTTATGAATATTTTTATGGGTTTCATAATTGTTTGTTATGATGTATTTTGGTGAGAATTGTGTATTAAAATGTTTTGGGTAAAGGGAATTCAAATTTCATATTTTTGATTAACATTATTCTCAGGACTAGAAAAATTCATGTTTGGGGTGTGATTGGCCACCGAAGAAGGATAATATTCATTTATAATTTATATAATATTAATGTGCTTCATTATTCATAAACACTATTTTAGTGCATTTTACAAATTGAACATTATTCCACATTATAATTGTAATTCCTTCTAAAAATTCACTATTTATTGGTACATTTTTTACACCTCATAAAACACAAAATGGTTTTGAATTTATTTTAATATTTTATTTTTAGGTCCCCCTAATATATGAACCAATTCAGGATTTTTATGCACTTAATGATTCTCATTGGAAAATCACAAAAGTTGTCCTTGAACTAAGAATATTCTGGGCTATGTGGACTGGAAAACATCCCAAAAAATGTTCTATATTAGCCAAGATCCAGGCCCAATGAATTTAAAAATTTAACTGTAGATATAATACTTCATAGGTAAATTTTCCTTAAACAGTGGACCACGATAATTTGGATATTTTAATGGTGTTCCTGGCGGCCCAACATGAAGATAAAATTCTGGGTCAGAATCTATTTCCTAGAAAAATATCCCACAATTTCAATCATATCTCGAAAACCAAAACATATGTTGGGATAAAATTTTACAGTACATCATGGGACATCCGAGTCTTGATTTTTGCCTTCTATTTCCCACCCAAATTTATGCATATAGAAGTTCATTTTTTCTCCATTTTTTATTGAATGAAAATTAGATTAGATTTTGGTTCGAAGGTGGAAAATTCCAAATTCCATTTATTTTCCACCACCCTAGGCCTACCATACTCAAGTGGGAAGACATGGAATGTTGTGGGACATACCAAGGACTCTTGAAATACCTATATAAGATTTTTTTGGTGATGGATTTGAGGCATATTTTGTGCTTGGTTTCATTGTAATGTTATGCTGCTGATTTTTGTTTTCAATAGAAATTCTTTCTCATATAAGGTGTTCAATTCACCTTAGTTTCATAATAAAATTTCTTCTTTTTCTTTTATTATATTCTTCTTCATATCATTTTGATTCCATTTCCTCAGGGTGGGAATTTATTCACAGTAATACGTTTGAAATTTATCACACAATGGTGGAGTGATCATTTTTTTGTTTTTACATCTTCAATTCCACCCCCATAAGTCTACTCCTCACTCCCGTTGAAAACATTTCATCAACAGAGGGATATGTATTTTATCAGTTGATCCAAGGTTGTATCAAGGGTATGAAATTTATGTTATTTATCACTCTCTAAATGTTTATTAATTTCTTTATTTGAGTCTTTTTCAATGATTTTTTATATTCCTATTTCTTATTGAAATTCATCACCCCCACGTTTATGTTATAATAAGATCATTTACCATGGAGTCCTCCTGAAAATGATACTAAAAGTGTAAAAGTGATTATAATTTGTTTCTGAAGTGTTTAGAAATTATGTGATGAGGTTAGTTTTAATTCATTCAATGAATCCTTCTTAAGATAATGAAATTGAAATAATTATAAAAATAATTTCATCCAATCCATCCCTTATAATAACCTTTGATCAACTATTTATCATAAATTGAAATCACAAAGATCTATTTGTGTACTTTTAGACACATCTAAACTAAAACCAAAGTATTCAAATTCAAAGAAAAAAATATTCCATAGAATTTATGTGTTTATAGGTTTATTCTTAGGTTTGAGGATTTGACAACCCAAGTTACACTACAAAGGGCAACTTAACCCTAAAAACATGGGTAAATTTTGGTGAGTCCAGTGAGTTTCCGACATCATTTCCTGATGAAGGGGACACAAATATTCTCCTAACATGCTTTTTTCCCAGGACAAGGTATTAAGGTTAGAATAGAAAACGTTACATATGATTTATCCCATATCCTCATCTCTATGAAATACCTAAGTGGATTTTATGTGTTCTTTGAAAAATATCAATGTCAAGAGGAAGCCTTACAGTGGAGAGAACAACAGTCGCCTACATTTCCCCATGAAACTCCCAATGGAAGGCCTGTAATACGAGACAGATGACACTATGCATGAAGAGACTCTTGAGATAGTACACATATGGGAACCTTTTCTAGATCAGCCCCACCAAGTGCGACCTCTCTTAGTGAACCCTTTCATAATGAAGCCTCACTAGGAATTACATATCCCAACATAGCTGCCTCAATGAACGAATATGGCTTCATCCCCAAACCATTGATGTTCTCCTAGGGTTCATTTTAATGAAATAAATAATAATACATGTTCTTTTAAGGATTCATATGACCAATTATAATTCATATACACCCTAGTAAAGGTAATACTAAAAACTACTAGATAACTAGGATATTCCCATGGTTTTGGAATATGCCTTTGGTATAGGTCACCACTATACCCACAATTTTATGAAAACCATTGGTATAGGGTTTTGTCTAAGACTTATACCCATAGTTTTGGACAAAATCATTAGTATATGATAGCCCTATACCCACGATTTTAAAAAACCATGGGTATAGTGTTTGGTTCGAGACCTATACCCATAGTTGTCTAATAATTGTGGGTATAGGGTTTGGTTAAAAAGATAGACCCATTTTTTTCCAAAAACCGCAGGTATATGGATGACCTATACCCATGGGTTTGGTAAAACATGGGTATAGCTTTCCCACACAAGGGACATGAAAAATATTTCTAGGCTGAACATATAATTTTATATGGGAAATACATGTTTCTATGATTTTACACATGTATCCATGGTTTAGAAAAATATATATAATTAAATATATATTTATATATCAGTAACCATAAGGGGTCTAGTTTTTAGGTGATTCAATTTTACAGAGCCTATATAGGGTTTGAATTCAGTGATATTTATTTTTTTAAATCCTATTCCAATAGTTTTAGAACTATGGGTATATGGTTATTATAATGGTGGAAATACATTTATTACCACAGTTCATAATCGTGGGTATATAATTTTCAAACCATTGCTATACTTCAAAAATACACCAACTAATTAAGATCCCACGGTTCTCTAAACCATATGTATAGCCAATATCGATAGTTTTATAGACTATACCCGCAGTTACAAACTCTATCTATAGCGTAACATGATAGAAGTGGATGTTTCCAAAATGTAGGAGACCCCAAGAGGTCAAACTCATTGACCTTGATGATCACTTGTTATGTAAAAAAATAATTGGACACACCAATAATGAATGATTTGTTTTCATATATTGGCTTCAAGACCTTATAGATCATGGATTAATCAGATTTGGAGATGCCCCGATATAGGTGACACATATCTTCACAGACCCAGATAGTGACAATGAAGTCTTTGGTTGGAGGAAATAGGCTCTTGGAGCGAAGCATTGAAGTATAATGACTGATTTTCTTGTGTCACTCTCTCCCATGGTATCATATGTTTTCACTTGAGAAGGTTAGTAATTCTTGTGGTTTCTAAACCTCCTCTGACCACTACCTCGACATCTACACAACAACCTTCCTAATATCAAAAGAACTGATTTCATTTTCATAATGGAAATCATATTCCATCACACATTTAAAAAGAAGTCTACCCCATTATAGAATTAATGCCTCCCTATTCGGTAAATTCTCATAGGGTACATCCATCCTATGACTATTCCACTATTGAGAAACAAGAATATACATCCATTAATGATGTTGAACTACTGGACTACTTAAAAATTACAAGAGAATAAGAATGGAATTTGAATCCCTCAATCACAAACTAACAACATCAATGAAGGATTGGAAAGGGAGATGAAGTCCATCTGAATTCCAAAGCTATCCCATTAATCTAGGATGTTTATGCTAATGAAACTGGGTAGTGAACCTCACATAAGGCTCAACAAGCCCAGTCCTACTATTCCACTCTATCGGGTATTCCCTCGAAGCCGATTGTACTTGTTAACCACATACCTTAGCCATAAGTGTTTAATGATCAACCACATCTATCCAGGGCATAGACTCATCTAACTAGCGCCCAAACATTAGTTTTTTAAAGTATTCTTGCCAACCAGTAGAAAAACATCACCAGTATTATCCACACCATATTTCTTTATCCAAATAAATCTATTGTGCATCATATTAAATAGAAACCCTATTGAGGTAAAAATATACACCTTACATAAATGTATGATGTTAAGAAGTATATTCCTTTCAAACCTACACAACAATCAGTATTTGATATGCTCCACATATCAAAGGAAATATGTTATTACCATGAATAAGAATTAAAAATTCCCCTTCAATTCGTGGATGGTGTTTCTTCCACTAATACCTACTACATCCATGAGTATGTTCAATAGTAATTTTGATGCATTATATCATTTTATAGATAAGATGAGGGTTTCACCATTTAGGGGAACAAAATCCCACTATATATCATAGGTCATTTCAGTGGCATTGAAATCTACCACTGGCTTGTGGTTATTGGCTCTGGGATAAACCTTATTCCCACCTAGATGGTTCTTAATTTGGGACTTACATAAGAAGACCAGAGTCCCTCCATCCTATCATTTAAGGGTTATGATAAGACTATGTATAATACATTTAAAAAAATTCAGCTAATGACTCTATTTAGTGGTCTCAAATTGTGAACTTAATTTATGGTACCCTCCTAGTAAAATACAAATAACATGTTTTTGGGAAGGACCTAATATCATTTGCATGTAGTGGTCCCAAATACATACCATCAAGGCCTCAATTACTCTTTTTTTGGTTTATTAGGGGTAATCCAAGGTGATGTATCTGCCTTTGAATCATTTGAGGAAAACTTTCTAGATGCTAGTTATTATAAAAGGGAAGGAAAGAGGGTCCATAAGTATGGGGTTGTGTGAATAAACACCTCTAATGATCTAACAACAACTACATTATAGGCATGTATAGACTATAATGAGAGATTTTTTTATGCCTGTTCACCAATTAGAATCCATTATTCCATCCTAAGGGGTTGTTTCATCATGTCCATGAAAAAGGAGTGATTAAAAATTTACTCATGCTCCAATAGAAGATAGGTAAGACTGATTCTAGAATACCCCTCTTCTATTAATTAATAAAAAGACCACCCCATGGACACTTATCCATGACATTACCACATTTTACACAAAGAAATTATAACTCAATAGAGGATGACCCTTCAATATTTATTTGATATCAATAGTGGACCTCATACATGGAAAGAGTATAAAATTTTATCAAGAACTCTTTTCTCTATAGTATCTACAAAATGGTAACCCCTCATTGATTATTATATATTTGAAAAACTAGTAATAGTTCCCCCCTTAGGTCATCTAGCTCAAAAAATCCTTCTTTACCCTTTGATCAACTTATTTATGATGATTAAGAAGATTTTGAACATACCCCCACCTTCATTTTAAGAGGGTTTCTCTACCATTAGTGATGATCAAGTCTAGGTGAACCTTGGCATTGAGTAAGATCTAAGGCTGACATTGATCCATATAACTATGTCATGAGAGGGGAAGAAATAATATGAGGCCTTCCTGAAATAGCACTACAACATGTTATCATGATTCTATAATGAGATGGAAGGGTTATAACCTTATGTTTTTTTTCATCAACTTGGAGTCCCATGAGGTCTCTACTAGTTCTTTAATCCTCCCAGAAAAATTCACCCCATTAATAGTTCAATGGTCGAGGAGGAAGTTGAAAATTTTATTAAATAAATTTTTTAGGGAGGTCTAGTACCCGATGTGGCTAGCCTAAATCATCCTGATCAAGAAGAATAATGGGAAGATCAGATTATGTGTTGAATTTTGGGATGGAAATGATCATTTACCATAGGTAAATTTCCCCTTCCATTGATAGAGTTGTTGATTGATGTTGTTTATGGGTTCCTGGACCTCTCATTCATGGATTGTTACTCTAGGTATAATTAGATCCAGATTTCAGCTCAGGATGTGGAGTCTGTTTCCTTCATAGATCCCCGAGGAATGTAATTATACCAGGTGATTCCTTTTATCTTGAGGAATTTCGAGGCTACTAATTATTGGTCCATGCATTAGATCTTTAACAAAATTATTGGGATATTGGTGGAGTGTTATATATATGATATGGTGGTTAAACCTCACCTATGTAAAGACCATTTAGAGGATCATGAGAATTTTTTTAGCTTCTTCGACATCCTAATATTGAAGTTGAACCCCATGAATTGAAATATCATGGTTACCTTTGGAACATTTATTATCATTTTCATAATATATAGATTCGTCAATATTGACCCAATGAAAATCAAGCCTATCAATTGAATACTTGCCTATGTAATATCCATGATTGATGTGGCCTCCAAATCCACTTATCCTATATACACTGATTTATTGAAAAAATATATATAAAGTGTAGGATGTTTTCAAGGCTCTTGAAAATGGAACCATTTAGTAGTGGGTTGAGGACTGCTAGACTTCCTTTGTGGATATTAAGAAGTGAAAACTACAACCTTCAGTTTTGATTCCACCCATCTCCAGAAAGACTTTGTCCTTTTATGTGAATGGTCTAGAATAGACCATTAATTACCTTATATCCTTGAAAAATAATTATGGTATTAAATAAAAATATACAATATCATCTAATTTATTTTAGAAAGAGAGACCAGAGGCTCCGACACCATGAATAATTTCCTCATGATGGTCTTTATAGTGAAGAATTTGTGGCATTATATGTAGAACCATGAGAAAAATATGGTTTCTTGAGTAGAATCACTAAATTATATCCTCAATCTCCCCACACTGATGGGACCATTGGTTTGTTGGGTGATAATACTATCGTAGTTCAACATCATGATTTTCTCAAAGAAGATAGTTAATGGCCACGTAATGGAAGACTACCTGGCCATACATCCGGCCCATGAAGGGGTTCCCTTGGGTGTTGATTTTTTGTATGATTCAATTTCCTTAGTGGATCGGGATATACCATGTTAAAAGATTCATTTTGATGGTGAATCTTGGTTCATGACTGATAGATGGCTCAATGATCCCATGCTCAATAGGGTAGGCCAAGAGATCATTTCCATTACTCACAAACAAGACGCCCCACCATAATCATTCTTATTGTCATAAGGTTGCATGAACAATGAGGTACTATATCTAGAAATCATTAAGGATGTTGATTTTTTTATCAAAATAGATGCCCCTATTTACATGTGAAGGGAAATATTGAGCTAGTCATCAAATAGATCAAGGGTGAGTGCATTGTCAAGATGTAAGATCTTGTTCCCTTGCTGGAATGTACCCATCAGTTGACAGATATATTTCATTCCTAAAATAGGTTGACCCATATTCATTGATCATAGAATAATCGAGATGATGCTTATGAAATTATAGCTGTGTCTCTTATGAAACCTGACCAGGATGATGTGGTTATTATTGTGGTACACTAAGGGTTCAACTCTCTTTCCACCCCAGATGACGACTATCAATATGTTTATCAGCAAGATATAAGTACTTATATACCAATACACTCATATCATCACATGATTGAGGAAATGATTACTTGGATTACTCCATTTTTCTTGTTTCCTTACCATGTAATTCTCCCACTAGACCGTGTTTAGCGACAGCTGATCCACCAGTGTGGAACATATTATACCCTCCAGAGTATCCCTAATTATGAGAAAACCCTTTACATGCATGGGTTCAATGGAATTATCCCCTTTTCATCTAATAATAGGAGATAAATAAATATATACAAGGGTTAAATGATAAATCTTTTGGAACTCATCAAGTATGATTGAATATATTATACCAAATTAAGCGGTATTTATTTTCTTTTGGCCCATCATGGTTTTTGAAAATAATAATTTTTTCAAGAGGTTTCATATATGTCAGATCCATGATTACATTGACCATTAACCAACAGAGCATCTCTAAAATACTAAATACTCATAGACCTTTGTAGTATGGGGATTCAATGTACTGGGACCCTACCTTCCAAAGAAAACTTTACAATTCAGAATCTTTTGGACTGCAATATACTTATTTTTCAAAAGAGAATAAGTGGTTCCCATCAAATAAGTAAAGAAATGGGTCTATAATTGAGTTCATGACCTCCCACATCATCACACTATTTAGGGTGTGACACACAGCTATCGTGGGGTATGGAAAAACAGTATTTAAATTACCCAAGTACAGTATAGTAGTTAAGTCTAGGTAGACTTTGGAAGAGTACACATATAGTGATGTTTTCACTTTTTATTGGTCTCCTAAAAAAGCATGGTTTTAATTAATTTTGGGAATTTTAGATTAAAAAATAGTTTTATTTTATTATTTTAAAAAATTTTAGAATAATGGTGACTGTCTAATGTTCGGCTAAACCTACTATCCTGATATCATGGTTTCCAAATTTTACCCCATTTTCTTCTCCTGGATAGTAAGAGAGTGATTCATCTACCCAATCCTCTATCACCCTTCTCCTGATGGTTATTAATAGAGTATTTCTTTTCAAAATAGCAGGTTGGTCTAACAACCTTTTTATGAGCATAACATTACAGAAAGTTTTCTTAATTAACATGTGAAATCCCTGACAAGGAATTTTTGTTCCCTAATAAACCAACAATATAACATACAATCTTACACATGTGATAAAAACAACCGAGTAATCAACACCCAACCCTAATATTTTCCTCAATAAATATAAATTAATTGTGTTTATGGAGATAAGGATCATTGATAAATGAAATAAAAATTAACAAAATTGAAACCTGACACAACTATATTTGGAATTTGAAACTAGATTATGAATTGAAACCAAAAAGGGAGATAAGAGTGGATATTATAAAATTAAATAAAAAAAAGGAATGAAAGAACATAACTCCATCCCCCCTTTCATAATCACTAAATAAAACTACCACTCCATGGATCAAAGGTCGAGTTGATGCAGGAGAGGGGAGATATCACAATGTAAATAAAATAAAAGATAAAGATAAAAAGGAAATAAATATACATCATACCATCATCTAGAGCTTCAATTTCAAATCTATCATATTCAATTCTCCCCGATAAACTTATTTATAGTCATGTAAGATGATTCTCAGCATTATTAAGGTCCATTAAAGGGCTTTGGAGAATAATGGGTTCTCAATGATTCAAGATTTGGTTCCAGAATATTAATTCAAATGTTTGTGCATGGAATCCCATTTGATTACCAAATCAGTAATAGTTGAATTCTATAAATTTGGTCAAAAAATTCATTTTTGTTTTCCCGAAAGTTTTTAGTATAATTTGGATCATTTATAATATGTTATTTAAATTTTACTCCGACATTTTATTCTTGCCAGGAAGACTATTAGATTTTTAAAAATCTAATTTCCCACACATTTCTTCCATTGATATAAGTAGAATAAAGTGGGTCAATAGTTATGAAAGTGGTTCCAAATTATGTTTTATTTATTATTGTAGAAATGTATCTCCATTTTTCTGGCCATTTATATGATATAGTCTGAACATCCAAAATATTCATATCTGTGCATAGATTTTGCTACTTGAATAGTGAATTAATTTTAGGCCTCCAAATGTTGGATTTGGCTTTTGGTCCTTAATAATTAAATGAATCCCAATATTTTTACAATCCTAAAAAAACTAATTTCAAGAATTATACCAGTACAAAAAATTTTATGGCCAAAATATTTAAATGAATAAAAAAAGTTAAATCCTAAAATTAGGTAATTTTTTAAATTAAGGCCAAAATGGTTCTACAAACATAACATGTGACAATTGAAATTAAAATAATACTTTATTTGGGTATTAAAATAATTTAAATATATTTTAAAATATTCATTAATATTGATAGTTTCAATACCACCGCACTTAAAATCTTCATATCCTCGTACATAAGATATAAACAAAAACAATAATAGGAGACAATGCCATCATAATTCCAATTTCAATGAAATAAAATTAAACAATAATAAATTTCAAATAAAATTATCAAATGTCAAATAAAATACCAATTAAATTTCCCATTTTCAATGAAATAATAAATTAATGTATTTTACTTTTCCAATTTAAAAACTAATGGAACTTATCCTTCCATTCATTTTGGCTCCTCAATGAATTACTATTAAATAGGAAAAGTCATGATATACTTCACTTTTGAATCATTTATCTCTTCCCTCATGATACAATTCAAGTATATTTATGCTAATATCATGAGAACATGATCTTTATTCTTAGGCTTGTAAAGGAACTACTTTGTTCATTGTGTAAATACAAAAGTCACATAAAATCATGAAGGATTTCATTAAAGGTTAAAAATGAATCTAAGACTTATGTTTGACAGGAATTAAAAATTAAATCATAAGGAGGTGGTTGACCTATAATGTAAAGTGAATTATATAAAAATTAAACACTCAATGAAATTCTCCCCTTCATATTGTTACAACTTCCACCTCCCTAAACTCAATGTAAGTGTTATGATAAAACAAAGCATAATGAATGATTTACGAATCTTGTTGAATAATGTTTTCTAATATTAATTTTTTTTATCTTTTTCAAATAACATTTTCATTTTTTTCTTTTTTTAATGTTATTATTTGAATAAACATCACATCCACCACATAACCACATATAATAAAAATAATATATCTAGTAATGGTGATCTTTAGGTTTCCTAAATCAAAATCCATTTATAAAAAAAAATTTCTTCCTTCATTTATTTTCCATTATTATAATACAAGAGGAGGAAAAATGAAGTATTAAAAATGAATCAAAAACTGTGATTTATTCCCAAAAAAACCACCCCACAATTTTTATTTACAATGTAAATCATCACATCCATAATGATTCCATTCCACACCAAAATTTAAATTTAAAATATAATGAATTTACTAATAAGAGGGTTGGAATGGATAAAATTTCATGAAAATTGGATATTTCTTAACAAGGTAGATAATGGTACCTATGTTCTAATGATGTATATATGTAACAATTTAATTTTAATGATAAGTGGTTTATCAAAATATGTATCAATAATTTTAAATGTAATTTTTCATAATCATAACATTGAAAAGTTCAAATTTATGTTATGGTCCGTCACATGTCGCAATATAACTCAATAAATATGCTTAAGAATAAATATGAAGTATGTGGCCTAGAAATATTCACATGAATGAGAAATATGATTTTGTAAAATCCCTCATGGAATTAATAAAAAAATAAATGCACATGAATTTGAAATTTTAAATCATGAAAAATGATGGAGAATTTTCATTTATAAGTATCAGTTAATTTCTATAAATTGTGAGTCCTCATTTTAACGTCCATGCATCAATTTAATACTTCAATTCAATATTTTACTCATTAAATGTCATTATAATTGAAATCCAAAATATGGAATAATATTATTCTTAATAAACTAATGTACTGTAGAAAATTAAAACATACAAAATTCAACTATCACCATGAAATTTTATTTGAAAGTTGAAGAACATATTAAAAAATACAGGAATTCAAATGACATTGAATGTAAAATAAAACTCCTTTTATAAATGATTCTTATGTTGTGTGGTGAAAGGATTTCTCCTTCAGTTTTGTTCTACAACATTGTCGTCACATGTGTTCTGTTCAGTTTCTCCATTTTCAGCCTTACATAATCTTCTTTAATAGACCATAAAAATATGAACAAAAACAAATTATTGTGTAGGCCTATTCAATCATGATATAATATGATTGAGGTGAAATGTGTAATAATTAAAATATTGTGGGGTTCCTCAAAGAAGTTCACTTTTAATGTCATTGTATCCACTCAAATTTGTTTTTTTAAAACAAATCTCAGACTACACAATCTCCTACCCAACACTTAATTGATGCAGTATCATATGTACATTAAAATTGTTTTTTCATGTAAGTATATTATAAAATTAATTGCTTATTTTAATCAAGTGTAAAAAAATGAAGCCCAGTAGGTCATCATCGTTAATTAGTGTGAAGGAGTTTGTTATCCCACAATGGTGCTTAATGTATGTCACACGGATCTTCTTCTGCCTCTACCCACTTAATATGAAAAGGTTTAATCATCTTTTGTTTTAAATATTCACAACAAAAAAGGGGTATATGTGAATAACAATATCGGGTAATTTCCATCATGAATGATATTTGATAGAATTAGTTTATTTTTTTATTTGTGTAACAAAACTTGATCAATACATTTTAAGGTTCTTGGATGAGTTATCTTTTCATGGTCTATATTTGTTCTCTTTGTAGATCATTGAATTTTATAAATATTTTCTCTCAACTTCCTCTAGATCCTGAAACTGTAATCTCCTCTCATTCCTAGATTTATCAGGGCCAAGATTCATCTCTATTACATCCCAGTAATCATTATGTTCTAATTCCATTTGAAGGTGGCCACACCTCCCATAAATCAATCTATAAGGGATCATTAATATGGGTGTTCTGTAGGATTATCTGTAATCCCATAAGGTATCATCTAACATTTCTCACCAGTCGTTCTTATTGGGTTTAATAGATTTTCTATAATTCCATTTTTTTCCTATTGGAGACATCTTCTCAGCCACTTGTTTGTGGATGGTATGGTCTTGATGATTTATGATGTACCTCATAGTTTTTTTCTAATGAGTCAATTTTTATATTGTATAAATGAGTTCCCATGTCATTGATTATTACTTATGGAACTCCAAAATAACATAATATATTAGCCCTAACTAAATAAAAAAACCTTTTCATCATTAGTCCATGAGGATTTTTATTCCACACATTTTGAAACATAATCTACTTCCAAAAGAATATATAAGTTTCAAAATGACATTGGGAATAGACCAATGAAGTCTATTACCCATAAATCAAATATTTCACAAAAATTAATTGGGGTTTGAGTCATTTCCTATCATTTAGAGATATTACCAAAAAACTGGCATCTTTATCATATTTTAAAAAATTAATATGAATTTTGGAATTAGGTGGGACAATAAATTCTAGATTATAAAACATTTCAGGTTTACTCATAGGTCCAAAGTGGCCTCTATAAGATAATTTATGATAAAATTCAAACACTGATACAATTTCACATTCTGATAAGAATCTTCTTATCATTTGATTATTAAACATTTTCCATAGAAAATGGGTCTTCAAAAAAATAAAATCTCAATTATGATTTAGGATTATGTTGTTGATGTGAGTTTAAATTAGATAGTACCTAATATGTAACCAAATAATTAACAATACTATAATATAATGTTACTTAACCGTTGGTTATATTGAGTTGTTCACTAGGAAGCTCATCATTATGTGTGTTTTGGTTTAGGATTTTTTCTTTAATGGTGTGGGGTAGTTGACTTAGATGATCTTCAATATGATTTTCTTTTCCCTTTTTATCTTTAATTTATAAATTTAACTCTTATATGATTAGAATCCATTTAACTATCCTAGTATTAACATACACCCTTGTTAGTAAATACCTAAGGGCTAGATGATTAGAAAAAACATCCAATTTAGTGCCAATAAGATATGATTTGACTTTATCTAATGAAAACATGACATCAAGGAACTCCTTATCAGTGGTGGTGTAATTTAGTTTTGTGTAATCCATGGTCCTTGATGTGTAGGATAATACGTGAAGGTTTTTATTAATTATTTATTATATAGAAACTCCCACTTCTTGGTTAGATGCATCACAAAGAAACTCAAAAGGGATATCTTAGTTTGGTGTTTTCATTATTGGAGGTGTCGTCAACCATTTTTTAAATTCATCAAATGATTTTATTCATGTATAATAAAAATTAATATAATCTACCTTTATTAGTAATATTGAGAGAGGGAGATAAATCTTACATAATATTTGATGAACATTCAGTAAAAGAATGAATGTCCTAAAAATGATATAACATTTTTTAAAATAATTTAATATGATAACAAACTTATTACTTCCACTTTTGATGTATCAACCTCAATTCATTTTTGTGAAATTATATTACCCAACATTATTTCCTTTTCAAAAATGAAATGAAATGTTTCAAAATTTGAGACCGTATTATTTTTAATTTATGTTTTCATATTTTTTCCAAATTTCTTATGAAATGATCAAATGAATTACCAAGAACAATTAAATCATCAAGAAATTCCCCCAGTCAATCCTCAATATGGTCAATGAAAATACTCAACATTCACCGTTGAAATGTACCTTCACTATTTTATATCATGAAATACATCCTTTTATTATAGAATGTTTCAAAATTACATGTGATTTTCTTCTTCTATTGGTCTTCTGATTTGATCAATACCTGTAAGTATCATGATAGTATATATAAAAAATAGTAATGATTTTTTCCATCTAACCTTTATAGAATTTGATCTATTAAAGATATGGGAATGTGGTATTTTAAAGTAACTTAATTTATCTCCTTGTAATCTATACACACTCTCCAATAGTTTTGTAATCTCGTGGGGATCAGTTCATTTATTTCATTTTCAATAGTGTCCATTCTAGTTTTCTCTAGGGAAACAAGAATTTTTTGACCCACTAAGAATCAGAGATTTTGTAAATGATGTTATCTTCTAGTAATTCGAATATCTCTTTCTTAACAACCCCTATTATGGTGGGATTGAGTATTCTATGAGGTTGCCAAAATTTTCAAAAATCACATTCAAAAAATATTCTATGAAAGAAGAAAAAGTTATTGATTCTAATATATCACCTAAACCCCATCCTATAACTTGGAAATTTCATTTGAGATGGTCAATAATATTTTGTTCTTAATAACGGAATTGGTTATTGTCAATTATTTTCATCAATTTCTCTCATTCTATTAAGAAATCATACATTAAGTCACTTTGAAATGTCTTATGTTCCAGACATTGAGGTTGTTCAAGGGAACATATTGAATTTTATATTCATATATCTATAGATGGAATTTCTAGTATCATCTAATTATCCTTTAATAAATCATCAAAAAGTTATATTTTACCACTTCCTCTTACATGAGATCAAGATTATTAGGTTCATCAGAATTGGAACATTCAAATGAAAAAATTTCTCATAATTATAAGAATTCAGGAGGAATACCTGAATGTAAAATTGGTTCAATACATTCATCATGGGATATCACATAGATTTAGTGATTAATATAAGAATATTTCATTTCATAATGAATGATAATGTTTATTGTACTATCTCTATGTTCCATTGTGAGTGTTACTTCATGGAAATTAATGATATACCTTGCTGTTTTTAGGAATGGTCACCGTAGGATGATGTGAGAGTGTTTTGATTCTCTATCATCTTCTATGGCAATGATATATAAATATTCTAGAAATATCAATCCTCTTAATCCCATGAGTATATCTTCTACAACTCCAGTGGGGAAAATGGTGGATTATTTTTCTCATTACACCACAACTTGTGTTGGATTTAGTCCTCCGATCTACGAGGAAAAAAATATCAAGTGAGGCATAACATTTATTGAATCTCCTCGATCACATAGTGTATTAGTAAAATTAAAGACCCAATGTTACATCAAATTGATAATGTACATGGATATTAACATGCTTTGGTATTGGGGTTTTGATTAGGGTTGAGACACTTCTTTCTAAGCTAAATCTCTCATTTCCATCGAGCCCCCTTCTTTTTTGTGAAATGATCCTTTTAAATTTTTTGCATACATATAGATTTCTCAAATTGTAATTAATAGTGGAATGTTGATCTCAAATTTATTGAAGACTTACTGAATTTATTATTGAATTATCTCTTCTTAATCCTTCTCCGACTCAACTAATGCATATGGTAATGGTGCATGGATATCCTTTTCCTCCTTTCTTATTTATGAATTTTTTTCCTTTATTTCCAAAACATGGTTCTTTCTCCTTTTTTGTTTGGGTAGCCTTCATTTGGATGGATTTGTTGACCTTCATAAGGTTTCTTAGAAGAATCATCCTCAATTTGTTTAGGGGGAATGAGATCATTTAAAATTCTATTTTTAATGACCCTCATGCTTTCTTTGGGATTCAGAATTGTTTTTTCTAGGATTTTTCCTTGATTATTGGTTAGAATTTCCAAATGGCTGTCAAATTTTTATTTAAAATTTCCATTATCTTCTATAGCTCTTCAATATTTATTTATTGGTGGTTATTATAAGAAATTTATGAGGGTTTTTTATATTTTTATAGTAGTATTGATTTTTATAGGGTTGTAATTATGGAAGGTTTCAATACTAATACTGTAGGAATGGTGGTTGATTTTGGTTTTCTTCAGAAAAAGATGGTCTATTCTTGTTCTGTTGGAATCCATATCCTTCTTGGGTATGTGGTTGATGTGGTTGATTTGACTGGAATTTCATTTCCTCAAAGGTATCACCACAAATTCCAGTCTCATTATCTTGGGGATATTTATCCGAATAATTATAAGTAGAAGAACATAAGACACATATCTGAGTTGATCATTCTCTTTGTTCACAAAATGTTTCCTCATCACACCAGTCAGTTTCATAATTGTTTCTTCAAGTATGGGGGAGGAAGAATTAGATGTCCTTACCTCATAGAAGCCTCTAGTTCCTGTAAATCTAGTGTGAATCTCTACGAGTTCTATGAAATATTTTAAATCACACATTTGGCATCGGTTGGTGAATTTTCATTCAAGGATCCAACAGATGAGGAATCTAAAAATTTCAATCATTATCATGTAGTCCTTTATAGAAGAAAAAAAGGTAGTGGTATTCCTCCACAATTTGATGTGGGCAGCTGGCACAAAGATTCTTGAATCTCTCTCAATACTCATGAAGTGTGTCTCAAGTTGATTGGATAATAACATAGATCTATTTTTGGATATTCGTGCTTCTTTATATTGGCAAAAACCTTTTCATGAAGAATATTTTTAGATCTTCTGTGTCTTGGACCTCTCCTGGTCGTAGACTATACAACCATTCATTTACCACTTCCCCAAGTGAGAAGGGAAATTCACTCCACCTTACTTTCTATTGAGTGACTCATTTAGGTTTGAGGATGGAGTAGACATAAGTGAACTATTGGATGTATCGATTGGGGTATTCACTTTCAAGGCCATGAAATTTAGGTAGAACTTTGATCATTCCAATGCATAGTTCAAAATCATTTTCTATTTTTGGGATAATGAGTTGGTTATTTTGATTAGAAAATTGTGGTGTATAGCTGAATCACATGGTTTTTTTGTGATTCATGCCATTATTATAGGTTTATAGTGATCAATGAAAGTGTCCTTTGAATCTGTGGGGTGTATTTTATTAAACACTATTTTTTGTTTTTGTATTTTCAATTAGGTTATTGTTCGATCAATTTCGGGATCAAATTCAATTAAATGGTCCTTGAAATATGGTTTATTGAATATAAATATTTTTTTTGTTTTTTTTTTGTTTTGGGACATTGAGCTCCAAAAAAGGGTTCCATATTTGAGACACAACTAGCATGGGGGTGGAAAAAAATATTTAAATTACCCAAGTATTGTATCGTAGTAAACTCTAGGTAGTCTTCAGAAGAAGAGTGCACAAAAATTGAAGTTGTCACTTTTTGTCAGTTTCCTAAAAATGGATGTTTTTAATTAATTTTGAGAAAGATAGATCAATAAACAGTTTTATTTTATTGATTTTAAATAATTGAGAATTATTGGGGTTGGAGGAGCATTGGCTAGACCTACTATCATGCAATAAATATTTCCAAAATTTTCCATGTTTTCTAATTTTGAATAGGAAGATAAGATTTATATACCAAGTCCTCTCTCCCCTTCGATGAGTGGTTGTGAATAGAGTATTATTTTACGAGACCATAGGCTGGTCTAACCTCCATCCTATGTGTATATTATTGAAATATTTTTTCTTGATTAATGATGGAAACCCCTAACCATGAATTTTTATTCCCTCAGAAAAAAATAATAGAACGAACAATCTTACAGACATCATGACAACTGTCAAGGACTAACCACATTACCCTACTCTATTCCACTATATACAAAAAGAATTCGGTGGAGGGAGATATGGACCATAGACTAAGGTAATTAAAATTAACAGAATCAAAACATAACGCAACCGCATTTTGAAATTAAAACTAAATTAATAGTTGAAACCAAACACATAAAGATGAAGGGATATTATTAAATTGAATAAAAAAATCAAGAAAGAACATAGTTCCAACCTCCCTGTTTTTTGATCATTCAATGAAAATACCCCTCCATGGATGGGGAAGTTGAGTTGATGGGGGAGACAAGAGACATCATAGAGTAAAGAAAATAAAATAAGAAGAAAGAAGGGAACTAAAACTAAATAATGCCATCATACAGATCTTAGATTGCTGATTTTTCATCTTACATCAACCCCAAGACTCTGATTTATGGGCGTGGAAGGTGATTTAGGGAGTTATAAAGGTCCATTAATGGGATTTAGAGAATAATGAGTAGACAATGGTTCAAAATTTTGTTCTATAATCTTCATTTCAGTGAACGTGAGTGGAATCCTCATTTCATGAACAAATCAGTGACATGTGCCTTTTAGAAAAGTGCTAAAAGTATCATTTTCATTATAATAAAAAATTTCAACTTAATCCATAGAGTTTTGAATAAGTTATATCTAATTTACTCTACCACTTTTCTAGTTAGGAAGAATATCTTATTTTAATAAATCTAATTTCCCATGCATTTAGGGCCTTGATATTGGAATAATAAAGTGGGGTCCATAGTTATTACAATAGTTACAAATTATTTTTTATTTATTAGTGTTGAATTTAAGTTCCATGTTTCTAGAAATTTACATGATATAGCCCCAACATCAAAAATATCCAGATCTGTGCACATATTTTGATGCCTATATTTTGAGATTATTTTAGGCCTCCAAAAGCTAGATTATGCTCTTGGTTCAAGAAGAATAAAATGTATCATACGATGTTTTTAAGATTAATTTTTTTTTTCATAAATTAAATTAGTATGTAAAATGTTATGGAACAAATACTTAAAAAATGTAAAACAATTAAAACTCAAAATTAGGCAATTTTTCCAATTAATCAAAAAATGTTTCTATTAACATAAAATTTTACAATTGTCATTAAAATATCACTTTTGATTGCTTAAAACCATTTAAATTCATTTAAAAATTTTCATGAATGTTGAGTGTGTTAGGGTGCCTGACACTACTCTCACAGAAAATGACACCAACATCCAGGATCTGCTGTTGAAAGAACTGTATGAAAAGTACAAAATCATTTTAGAAAATATTTCCCCTACAATTCATTAGAAAATGTGAATATTGAGGCATTCAATAGGACCCGCTACAACATCCTTTAGAAAATGGTATTCCAAAATAAATGAGTTGTCTTAAAAAGATCCCCAATAGTATTTGGGCCTATCGAATGACTACTCCAAATTCCACCCAGGGGAGCCCATATTTCATGGTATATAGAACTAACATAGTATTACCATTTTAGGTTCATTTTTTGTCACTTTTAATGGTTCATTATGACTAGAGGATTCCAAAAAATGATAAAAGTCCATCTGGAAGATTTTTAAACCGTCAATTAATGTAGAATTTGCGGATTTCATAACATAGATATAGATTGAAAAACTATGATGAGAGTGTTCAATAAGAAGATTAATCTCGGATACTTCCACCAGGGTGATAGGGTAATTGATCTCAGAACAACAACAACACTCTGTAAAAAGAAACCGAAGATGGAACCTAAATTGGAGGTACGATAAATGATCCTTAAAGTCTATTCAAATGGATCATACTTTTAAATCACTATGTATATAGATTTTATCACACCTCAAACAAATTCAATGTTTCTCTTGTAGTACATTGCATGAAAATTATGGTCAATACTATGTTGGATGAAACTATAACAATCAGGGTCCAGTATCTATGACATAAAATAAATATAAGCCCCTTTAGTCCAAAAATTATTTCATTAAAATATTTTATTTCTTTCTTGGTCTGTGAATTATGAATTTAAACTATATTCAACACTATCTTGTCTACGCTCCATGACTGTAAAACTAGTAGAAGCCATATTTCATGTTGTACAACATTTAACTGCATATTCAAACATCCTCATCACATAAAATTAAATTGTCACCATACCTAGTTTGAAAATGGGATTACTCACATAAAAAGTGGTAGATGAAAAAACATCAATGTCCTAAACACACGATGAAAAACTATAGCCTTACCCCATGTTAGAAACATTGGATGCCCCATGGAAACCATGGGATGCCTCAATTCCATAGTTACAAAGGATAAACACCCACTTATAGTATCATTATTCTACCTAGCCATGTTTCATAGCTACATGTGGCTTGATTCCCAATTTTATAGGATTTTTAGTAACACCTAAACCCCTATCTTTGCATCCATCCACTAATTCATCATAACCCCTTCCCATGACGGGGGTGGGTGGGTGGGTATTATATTCATTAAAATTAATCCCTTTTTATTCATATACAGTCAAGAATTATAGACACAAACTACTAGAATTTTTCTTCATGAAATTTATGTGGCACATGATCTAGTATCACCCTCTTTTCACATTGGTTTTTACCACTTTGGTTTCATGGAAAGATCCTGATAAAAAACATTCCTCATTTCTAGCATTAGAAAATTAAAATATTTTCCAAATCCCGATTGTTCCAAGATGAGTTAAATTAAAATGAAAATAAATAATCCTCTTTTATGACACTTAAAATATATAATAGACATCCAATCCTCATTGGAGAGAATATACCCTCATACTTTTGGTTCTGGTTTTCCACCATATCAAATTCTAGAACTATGTGTGTCTTGAAATAGATTCTCATAGGATTTTAAGTGATTCATATACCATCTATCTTTGTGACCAAACATGAATTCATCACAAAAACAACAATTAACTATGGTACTATCACCCCTAAATTACCTTATGGGCCACCTATATAGTTGAAAGTGATAATGAAATTCCTCATATTTCTAGAAAATGAAGATACCCTCCTGTCCTAACATGAATAAGAAAAGAAAATGTAGTTCAATGTGTAATCCCCACACACATCCTCATCAATTGGTTTTACACTAAAGCATTACCTCATATAAACTTGAGATTCATCATAAGAAAAATATGGGATTACCAAAACAAATTTCTTCAACACATGACATTAAATTATAGCTTTACCAAATGCAATGATCATACAATGACTTATATTGAAAATATTTGACAATAAAATGTCCCCAAAAGAGATAATGAGACCCTGCTAGCATTAGTCACCTACCATTTCATGGTCCATAAATAAGTGCATCTTGATTTCCATTCTCATGGGACATATAGTGATCCCTAATACACATATCCTAGGTCTATCCCCACCATAAACCCATCACATGTTATTTTCCCTCTCTACATCATGATTTCAACTTTTCTACAGTTTTCTCAAAAATTGATCTATTTAGAATTGGGACACCTTGTATCTCCTCTCATTCCAGGTTATCATTCCACATTTCCATAAAATACCCATTAATATAAAGAAACTCCATGGTTTCATATTGATGAACATAAACTAGTTCCATCTATAATCTAAGGTGTATGACTCAATCTATAAAGCCCAATGTCTTGAGAACATGTGGTTACAATTCATCCTTACCCAATATAAAACTATGATGCCTCATATAGAAAATATGAGAAAAAAGTCAACATACTTATTGCACGATGTTAGAATATAGTATTAATATGCGAATAAAACATAGTACACCTCACATAACAAGTGTGATATAACCAAAATAACTAAAAAACATCCCCATCACATGATGCTATATGTAGTAATAAATCATATATAATTAGGATTCCTCATAGAAAAAATATGGTATGTACAAAAAACAAAATCCTCATCACAAGGAATTAAAACATAGACTCACCCAATATAAAAAATGGGATTACATATATAAAAAATATGGGATGTCCATAAATTAGCATCATCCGCACACGAAGTTAAAATATAGTCTTACTTAGTATAACACTAAGATTCCTCATATGAAAAATACGCGATTATAAAAACATCTTCAAAAAATGAAGTTAAACAATCTCCACAAACCCTATAAAACAAAATACAAAAAATGAGAAATATGGAATTAAAAAAAGGATCTCCAACACATGTTGTTAAACTATATCCATAACAAGAATAAAACCAAGATTCCTCAATTAAAAAATTTATGATGACCAACAATACACCTCCCCAACACATGATGTTAAAATGTTTCTTTACCCCCTATAAAAATAAGATTACACATATGAAAATTGTTGAATTAAAAACAAAAATATCCTCAGCATAAAATGTTAAACTGCAGCCTTACCATATGAAATAAACATAGGATACCTCAGACACTAATTGTGGGATGAACATAATAAAAAACCAATTTATTTATGACATGATGTTAAACAATATCCTTAACCCGTATACAAGTGAGATTCCTCATAGAAAAAAATATTATATGACCAATAGAAATATCCTCAAAACACAACATTAAAGATTATCCTTACCCCATATAAAATCTGGATGCCTCATATGAAAAGTACAGGGTGACCAAAAAGCAAACATTCATAGAACTACATACAAAATTGTAGCCTTACCCCATATAAAATTATGATTCCAAATTTGAAATATATGGGCTGGAAAAAAATCAACATCATGAGAACATAATGTCAAACTATAGCCTTACCCTTTATAAAAATAATATGCCTCATATGAAACACATACAATCAGTAGAAAAAAACATCAGTACATGATGTTAAACTATAGACTTACCTCATATTAAACTTGGATTAGTTATATAACAAATAGAGTGTGACCAAAAACTAATGTCCTTAGCACAAACAATTAAACTGCATCCTTACCCAATATAAAACTAGGATGCCTCATATGAAAAACATGGGATGACAAAAAACCAACATCCTTAGTGCATGATGTTAAAATATAGACATACCTCATATTAAATAGTTATTCCTCACATGAAAATTATGAGATGATATGACATACTCTCTATAGAGGATGTAACCCCTCAACATTGGTCTTCTACAATGCCATGCTCCAATACTATGTGTGGCTAGATTCTCATTCCCATGAGATATGTAGTGACACCCAGATCTCATTTCTGGTGTCCATCCCTGCAATTCCAATGCATTTGAGTGTGTGGTAGGGTATTTCCAAGATAAGTAAACATCCACTCCATGATATTCCCAACTTCAGTGTCCATGATTCGTGCTTATATGATTTAGATAATCATCATCCCCTTGATTTGAACAATCTCCTTTACAGTGATGGTGCATAGAGAGACTGGATCATCTACCATCATGGGATTATATCCCAAATGGTAATTGGTAATAGATGTATGTTAATGTGTTTCGAAGTCTTTCAATTGTTGAACTCTCATAGTTTCTCCCTATCCTTGACTTATGTAACTGTAGAACCTATTTTTTGAACATGGACAATAGTTTTTTCCCACCCATTGTTCATTCCCCTTCTACTATAAATGTCATGGAAGTCACGACCAACCCTCATGGGACTTCCCCATGAAGGTTTCTTCTACCCCATATTATTTAAACCCATATTAAAAATGGTAACTCAATACCTCTCCTTGTTTATCACACCAGACATGGAATACCTCAGCTTAGGAGTTGGGTAAGAGTTTCTCTAAGAAAAGTTGAGATACACATGAAAATCTTTACTTCAAACTCAACTACATTAAACCAGGTCACCAAGTCATAACATCATGACTTTAAATTGTGTGAAAGTCACCCTGGGAAGGTGTCTTGTGGTGTCTGGCCTCCTTGGAGACCAATTAAAATTCAGTTTCCACTCTTCTAGGATACACATGTTTTTTGTGTGACTTTCATCCAATTTCATATAACCTAATACCTTAAACTAGGATACCATTTCCATGCATCATGACCTCAAATTGTGTACATATTGACTTATAAATTCCTCATTCTGAATTGGGTATTCTAGTCCCTCAATTCTCATCCATTTACCACTCCTCTATTCCAAACAATCACCTTTCATACACCCCCATTGTAAAATCATTATAACATTGATCTATTTGAAAAATGTGGTATATACATTATGAACATAAACTATTTTCAACCCCATGGTATATGAATTAAGACCATAAAGTATTATAAACTTATTGGTATAAAATCCACGACATTAAGCAAGGAGTCAGAGTCCAAGCTTCATGATCTTAAACCATGTGCAATCTATCTTAGTTTGATTTTATGTTGAAGGTCCTCTTTATATCCTTCCCCACATTGGGTGTTCTTTCTATAATGAAATGTACACTCCTTAGAGACACCCACATGGTCTAAAAATTATAACCATAAACTATTTTCAACTACTCATCCAAGAATTATTAACATAAATGATTTCATATATCTCAATCAGACTGGTAAAACCTTAAACTACGCCATCGCTTCACATCAGTTCACATGTCTGGGATAGAAGACACTAAACTGTCCTAAAAACATAATAATCACATGATATTAAACTATATGACACATCAATCTAATCATAAGATATTAAAAAATGTTTTTAAATATTTTCCAAAATATTTTTAACCCCATTACCTTTTCCTTATTGAATAACATAAAACCACAACACATCTTAGGACCATGCTTGAGAAACCCCTTCTACCTTCGATTTCGATCACCTAACACATCACTATATTTCTTTCATCACTTCGAAGCCGAGATGATTTTCACCCCGGAATATGAGTCTAACCTTTTCTTAGATTTGTATGCCTATAAAATTCACTCAAATATATAATGGAAGAGTTTCAAGAGTTTTCAACTCCATTAGAACATTCCATCAATTCACTCTTATGCTTTATGTCATACTAAATTTGGATCCCCATAATATTGGACCTCTAAACGATACCCTAATGGAAATTATTATTTTCTAATTTGACCCACCTAATGTGTTGGGAACACACTATAGAATATTTCTAACAATATTTTGAAAGGTCCATTGTTTATTCAATGGTCAATGGACAACCCTCATATTTTCCCAGCCTTGAAAAATAAGTAGTGGAACCTATGTTTCAAAAATGGTCATTAGTTATCAATTATTTCACTATCACCCCGTCAGTGTTTCATATACTAGAAATCTCTATTCACACACTTCACCCCCCCTTTTTCATGTTGAATTAAATTCCCCTAGTATTACCCCATTTTCGCACTAGTGCACACTGTAAGGAAAAAATTTACTATTAAATGGGACATGTTCTCCAGTAAAATATCTTCTATCCATGGTCCTCATTGGGGTCAATCAGACCCCATGTATTCAACTCATATCTATAAATATCATAAAAATGATAAATCATTTAATTTCACACTTTTTTCCATTGCCGATCAGGAATTTTATGGCCTTAGGGTCATTTTGGCAGTTGAATTGTTAATATGATCATATATATAGTTAAAGAACCCATATTTATGAATGAAGGTGTTTTATAGTAGGAATTCTTTAAAATTTTAGAATGGTTTTCCATATGTCAGGGATACTTATTTATTTTAGAAACAATAGTGCTTCAAAGTGCTCTTCCTCCTTAATTTAGCACTATATCCTAGGTAACCTCTATAATGTGGCCCCTGTAACATATTTCATCATAGAAATATCTATCCCTCTTCTTCAGCCATCAGGAATAGATTTTCAAATATGACATTCACCTGACACTACTCTGGATGGAACTCTTCACCAGTGATGTTGCCTCTATAGCCATTGAATCATCTTCCCCTAACCGGGACATTAAGTGAGTGCTGATCCCTATCTAATAATTATTATGGCCATGTTTTCATTCCCTTGACCTTCTATTAGTATGTGTTTGTTTCTGGCCTCCTGAATCTTCTTAGTACCCTCAGGATTTCCTTGTGCTTGAAGACCTTGAACTATTGTTCCACCATGTTAAACCACTTAGCTAGATAATCCTGAGACAAAATGTGGAGATAAGTTGTGTCCACTACTCTAATGAAAACATTTAGTATCCATTTATAAAGAGACTACATTTCACTCACCAGCTCTGGGTCCGAAGTGCGGGTGATGAACATCAACAAGATTCCTTATGGTCTGCATTATACAATTCAGTTTACCATTGAAATGTCTAAAATTGTGTAATCCAGAACCTCATGTGGAACATGGTCATAATCCAAAAAAGAATCAAGGGAAACAATAGTGTGATCCTCACCAGGAAACCTCTTGGAAGTGCTAATATCTATATAATGTGAGTGGACATTTTGGTCTGATGATATATAAGAGATATCAGCTTCACCATCTTCATTTTTATCCGACACTACAACCTCATCCATACCTATAGTGGGTATCCATCATGGTATTGAACCCATATCCTCCTGAACAACTAGATATCGAATTATGGACTCAACTATTTGGAGAGGCACCCTGGATTCTGCAACTGCACTTTTTTACTGAGCATACACTTTTTTGGGGATTTCAATTGAAATCATGTTGACCAGTTTGGACTGGGACAAAAACCATGACAAGAATAATTTTATTAAGGGAACAAAACTTTCAAGTGGTTATATTTTTTATGATATCAATTCTTATAGCCTCAAAGGGGAGTCCCACCACTAGATACCCTTCCGAGTTAGTTTTCACCTCAAAGACCAAAACTAAACTACTCAGTGATGTCCATCTGAAAGCTACATGAAACAAAAAACATGTAAATGTCACGGGAAATGACCAAACTACGATTGTTTGAAGGATATCGGGCGTATTGGTATTTTAGATAAAATCTAATGATAAGGTGTGGGGAATTCAATGATTAGTCTCCTTGAGTGGTCATCCTCTCTAGGAGTCAGATCTACCATCTGAAAGATGGAGTGTGGTCCCCCATAGAAGACCATGAAAGCCAAAGAATTATAATCCTCCAATTTATCACCCTATAAAGATTCCACTACCACTGAATCCATTGAACATGACTCTAAGATGGGTTCATTAGTCTCCATAGAGAAATTCTCATCCCCAAAACAGGGGATTCTTGAGTATCCCCTACCATGTCCAACATGGGATAAACCTATAGTTTGAATCATTTATAAAATGGGTAGAGGGAATTGTGGAGAGAGAAATATTAACCTAATCTACCAAAAAAGATATAAGGAGTGATATATCCACCCTCATGAGAGGTTTTATAGCCATTTATTGACCCCCAAGACTCATCGTTACTAGAACCCTTCACATTGGCCCTATAGATGGATAAATCATGGGTTAGAACCTCAATTAACCATATCTATTTTGGTATGTTCCAGAAATTTCATGTGTTTGTGTAATGATAGGCATAGATTCCACATGTATGTGTGAGAAGACAACCATCATTTTCAGATCGATGAATCATTTTTGAACATCTGTGCATTCTAAAATAATAGATAGCCTATACCATAGAAGCTGAATCCTATCTCTGGTAAGCCTCCTCAATAGTTTTCATTGCTTTAGAGAAAACATCAACATACACCATGCCAGGTTCCATGTTGGATAAGAGGAATCAGGTTCCATATCTAGAAAAGTAATATTTTTTATTCCCCTAATCCTCCCTAGACCGAGATATCTCAAAAAATATTTTTTGGAATCTTCTATTGTATCCCTATACCACTAGGTGTTTGGGGTGAAACCAAGCCTTGAGCTACTCCTACCATTACTCTAGCTTGGGCCCTCGATACTGGTTGGGAATTTTAAAGAGAGTATATTCTTCCTACCTACCACTCCAGCTACCCACCTATGGGTGTGATCAACCTTATGCACTAACATAAGAATTCATTTGGGTATGATTCTATCAAATTACCAATATAGTTTAAGGAGATTCTAGTATTGAAGTTAGTTAGTGGATGCATGATGAAATAACATTTGATTTCATCCATTAAAACCCCCATAGTTGGTGAAGGATACCTGAATGCATTTATATCCATATCCAGGTATATACCTACTTCTCTAATTGCGATTTAACTGAATTTTTGAGATAATTGTGATTGAGTTTATAGTTTTCAATATGTGTTTCCATATATCTTGGAAACCAAAACTCCTCCTTGAAAGAAATGTAGGTAATCCCACTGCATCAAGACACCATCTATTTTTTCAACTATATCTCCTAAATGGTTTGAGAATAGGTGTAAATTTATGTTCCCATGATTTCCAACACTGATCAAAACCCATGTTGTGACATGCCGGTTCCGGAAGCCACCAAGAGGCGCCCCGTACCCGGTTGGTCACATGGCCTCAAGCACATTTCTCCAAATTCCATAGGATGCCGACTAGTAGCAAGGGCCTTGGCTGTGATAGTGGGTAAACTATTCCCACATTTGCAGTGTATACATCAGAAGTAAACAAATCAGACAAATAGCGAAATTTGTAAATATACAAGAACAATAAACAGTGGAAGACTAAAATAATAAACAGCTGGAGCACACATGTATATATGAAATGATGCACGATACATTTGTCTATGAAAGCATCCAAACAAGTCACAATGCTGAATTCAATACTAAATCATAGTACAAAGAAAAGTAAATAGATAAGCAACTCCTCAGCATCACAAGCCTCGGCTTGGTCCCATGCTCTCCTACTCCAAAGCAATCAAGTACTAGAAGTCGAAGGGCACTTTACCTAGTCTATAACTGCAACAACATAGTCTGTTTAGGCCCAAAAGCATGGCCCAAATAATGTGTGAGACTAAAATACCAGTAGGAAACCAGCCAAAGATATGTGCCTAACAGTCAGTGAGTATATGGCAGATAATAGTACAGTAAGTAGTAAACGGTAACAGTAAACAATAGGCAGTAAATAGTAAACAGTAGCAGGATTATATACAACAGTAATCAATCCCCAGAACAACAAGCAGCAGTGAAGCAAGAATCTAAACACAACAGGATCCCCTCTATGAAGTACTCATAGCCAACCCCTCTGGTCTTATCCAAGAAGTACCAACAACCCTCTGGGTAGTGCACTCATCCTATTCCATCGGGTTTGGTCATACAAAATTATAAGACTCTCTAGGGAACCTCGCTCGGTAAATTCCCCTTATAGTCAAGGGTAGTCAGGTACTCTCTGAGGAAGATCACATGGTCTAACCCTCTTATATCCCCAAGGTATTGAAACTCTCAGAGGAAGCTAGCTCAGTCAATTCCTCCTATAGTCTCAGGTCTATCACAGACTCTCTAAGGAAGCTCACTTAGTCAATTACTTCTCTAGCATGGAATGGTTTTGAAGAAATTCAACAAAGTAAAGACTCTCTACGGAAGCTCACATGGTCTACCCTCATGTATTATATAATATCCTAGACTCTCTGGGAAGCTCACTCCGTCTATCCCCTGTATTGTATAATGTCCAAGACTCTCTAATGAAGCTCACTCGTTCTACCCTCCTCTAGTCTATAATATCCAAGACTCTCTGGGAAGCTCACTCGATCTATCCCTTATAGTCTATAGCACTAGGTTCTCACTGTCTCATGCCAGTGAGTGCATGATAATGCTATAAGGCCAATGTAAACCTATGGAGCTACATGGATAACCAGTCTACAACAAAACAAGTAGGTCAAGAATATCATTCCATCATACAGTGACAAGGAATGGAAAACATGTATAACGGCCGAAGGCTAACAAAACCTGAAGGTCTTAACTAGAAAAAAGGCATGGGGAAAAAATAAATGCATAGCAAATATCCACAACTATGATCAAATCACCTCTACAAAAGAATACACACAAGGTAGGAAAACAACAGGGTTAGAAAGGTAAACATGCAATACCCCTTTTACGGGTATTGGTGGAATTTTCACATAAAACTCAAAGAAATCAAAAGGTAAGGCAAAAACCAACTACCATGATGCTAAGAGATCAATATACTTGAACCACGAGACTTGATTCTCCTTATAACGGTGTTGATATATAAAAACTCACAAAACGTTAAACCCATGATATCTTGAGAAAAAAGGAGAATCATGGAATGAAACTCCAGAAGAAGGAAGAACTCACCACTGCGGTTCCAATTCAATAGAAGATGGTCAATTTGGCAAACAAATAGAGGATCGGGGGATCAGAGGATGTTCGCGACCGTACGGGCGCTCTCGGTTGAAGAACCTGGAGAAGAAGGTGTTTTTGTCGATTCGGCGCGACCCCGGTCCGATTAATGAAAATAAAAGAAACTACATGTCATGTACTTATTTGGTACATGGAATGTACTTGGCCTTTACATACTACACTTTAAGAGGCCTCCACATCGCCCCTACACACCATGTGTGTGGCCCGGACATGGCCAACACACGGCTTCACGCTGCATCAAAGTACACGGCGTGTACTTATAAAGTACAGGACGTGTATATTGAAAATTTCCGGATTTTCCTCTTTTTCTAAAAAATGTCTAGAAAATGAAAAACATATCTGAAATAAAGATCCGGGTTACTACAAAATTCCCCCCTTAATGAAATTAATCCCCAAATTTCCCTAGCGAGGCGTAGAAGAAGAAACCCCGAACAGCTCTGGCCACTGCGATCGTACATCGGCCTCCCTCTCCCAGGTCTCGTCCTGTACTTGCCCGTGCTTCCATAGCACCCATACCAGAGGAACATACTGGCCATGGAGAACCATCATACTACGATCGATAATCCAGATAGGATGCTCCTCGAACGATGCATCCACTTTGAGCTCAACATCCTTGGGTTGAAAGACATGAGATGGGTCTGAAAAGTAACATCAGAGCTGAGATACGTGGAAGACATCGTGCATGGCCCGATACCTCTAAGGTAACCGCAACCGATATGCCACTAGCCCAACTCTCTCCAACACCTCAAACGGCCCAACGCACCATGGTGAATGCTTAACCTATCTCCAAATCATCTTGTGTCCCAAACTCAGTGCGACACACAGGAAAAGATGATCCCCGACCTCAAACTCCAGAGGTCATCTCCACTGATTAACATAAGACTTCTGTCAAGACTATGCTGTATCCATCCTCTTCCAAATGAACTCTATTTGCTCTGAGGTATCCTGATGAAGACAAGGTCCCAGCAAAGCTTCCTCTCCTGCCTCCAGCAAGCACAATGGTGATCGGCATGGACTACCATATAAAAACTCTTAAGGTGCCATTTGAATGGTCTCTTGAAAACTAATATTATAGGAAAACTCCACAAGAGGGATATGCTTCTCCCAAGAACCTCTGAAATCAAGTATTAAATCTTGGAGAATATCATCACGCACTTGGATCGTACACTCAGATTGGAAATCTATCTAGGGATGGTATGTTGTACTCAAAAGTACCTGTGTACCCAAAGACTTCTGAAGCCCCTGCCAGAACCGAGAAGTAAAACCCACATCCCTGTCTGAAACAATGGAGTGTGGAACTCCATGTATACATACAATCTTTCGGATGTACAACCTCCCTATCTCATCAACGCTGAAATTCTCCTTGATCGGCAAGAAGTGAGAAACCTTCGTAAGCCTATCGACGATAACCCAAATAGTATCACTCCCTTGAGGTGACCTCGGTAACCCGGTCATGAAGTCCATCATGACATCATTCCACCTCCACTCGAGAATGGGTAACTACTGTAAAAAGTCCTGCTAGTCGTTGATGCTCTGCTTTCACCTACTGACAAGTAGAACATCTCATGATGAACCCAGCAACAACCCTCGTCATACCTAGCCACCAGTACTGGCAGTGTAGATCACGATACATCTTTGTGACGCCAGGATGAACTACCCACACTGAATAATGAAAATCCCACATCAGTTCCTCACGTATGTTTACTAGCACCCATACGTGTCCCTGGAAATGCAAGATCTCATCCTCACCCACTATCCATCCAGGAAGACGGTCTTCTCCTGACACACTCTCCCATAGAACTAGGCCTTCTGACTCTGATAGCTGCCTCATCCACACCCGATAAAGAAGGGTAGAGGTAACAACTATAGAAGATAGAAAAGTTTTCCCTATTTGTCGTGCACCTACAAATGAATCTAAAAGAATAGATCCATAAGCTGCCACCCACTACTGGCCTCTTGAACTACCTGAATCTAAGTTCTCCTACTCAACGCATCAGCCACAACGTTTCTGTTTCCCAGCTTATAGGCATGCTCAAAGTCGAAGGACTGGAGATACTCGACCCACCTGAACTGTCTCACATTCAGATCACATAGAGTTAAGATGTACTTGAGACTCTTGTGATCGGTGAAAAACACAAAGTGCTCTCCTAGAAGGTAATGTCTCCAATAGCGTAAGGCATAAACAACAGCTGCCAACTCCAGGTCATGCGTCGGGTAGTTTCCTCATGTGGTCTCAATTGCAGAGACCCGTACACAACGACTCCATCTCCCTACATAAGCATAGCTCCAAATCCGACACCTGAACAATAACAATAGACTGTATAGATCTTGCCCGGCTCAGGAAAGACTAGAATCGGCGCTGACGTCAACCTCCCTTTCATCTTCTGAAAGGATGAATCAGAAGAATATGACCATAAGAACTTTTCACCTTCTTGTATAGGCATGTCAGTGGTGCTGCAAGGTGTGAAATGTCTTGTATGAAATTCCTGTAGTATCCAGACGGCCCTATAAAAAACTTCACGTCAAAGACATTCTTCAGCTGCTCCCAGTAAAATACATCTCTCACTTTCTCTAGGTCTACTAATACTTTTGTCTCTCAGATAACGTGACCCATGAAGTGAATATGATCCATCCAAAAGAGGAATTTCAAGAGATTAACATATTACTGAGGCTCTCTCAGTGTACTCAGAATTATCTCAAGATGGGTAACATGGTCGTTTCATGTGTGAGAGTACACCAAGATGTCGTCCATGAAAACCACCACGAATGAATCCAAGTATAGATGGAACACTCGGTTCATCAGTGACATAAAAACTATTGGCGCATTCGTGATACCGAATGGCATGACCATATACTCATATAGACCATACCTACACCTAATGGATGTAATAGGTATATCTGATAGTCTAACGTTCAACTGATGATATCTGGACCTCAAATCAATCTTTGAAAACACTCAGGCTCCTCAAAGTTGATCAAAGTGGTCATCGATCCTCAGAAAGGGATATCGATTCTTTATCATCAACTGGTTCAACTTCTAAAAATCCACTCAAAGCCTAAGGGAGTAGTCTGCCTTCTTCGCAAACAGGACAGGTGAACCCTAAGGAGAAGTACTATGTCAGATGAAACCCTTTTCCTGCAACACCTCCAACTTCTTATTGAGCTCCTGCAACTCAGGTGTAGCCATATTATAAGGAGGAATGGACACTGATGTCGCTCTTGGCACGAGCTCAATCGATAAGTCTACCTCAGGCTCTAGAGGAAAACCTAAAAAGTCATATGGAAAGACATACCAGGAAAAATCCACCACTGGAAGAAAGTATAACTACGAAGTCCCCTGGTCATCCAGATAAAGACATGCAATCTGGGCTATAACTCCTCCTAGCCCATGATGCTCTGGTCCACCTCTACCCACCTGGACATCAAACTCGCCTCTATTAAAAAAATATCTTCCCTCTGGTGATACAAAACTCACCCTACGGCGATAACAACCGACGACGACCTGGAAGGGAACTAACCAGTCCATACCGAGAATGAAATCATAGCCTATCATCTCTAGGACATAGAGGTCCCATAAGAAGTGACACCATGCATCCTCAAAAGGGAACACTCTGCACTGACGTACACTAGACATCCTCATCCCCAACGGTGTATCTAGAGTCAACATATCGGCAGACGAAAAGATATAGAGCCCAAGGCTATCTACAACAACAACAGATATAAAACTATGAGAAGCACCAGTATTGAAAAAGGATGAAGATAAAACTGAGGCTACTAAGATCGTACCTCGAATTGTGGAAGGGTTTGGATTCTACTCCTGATAGGTTTGCTCCATGGTGAAATTCTGGCATGTACTGTGGCCCTGTGCCCCTGGCTGACCACTCTGAGCTGACCCACTCTGCTGTTGCTGGTAACCCGGTGACTGACCACCATGGTTGTGACCTCCTCCTCAGCCCAAATGGCTGTAAGAACTCTAGTTCCCAAACTGGTGAGAAATTGGTGATACATCTCCTGTACGCAGGGTCATATAATAACCCTTACAACCAGCTGTAGGGGAGAAGATCTGGCAAAAATGCTGAAGGTGGCCCATCTTTCCGTAAGATCGACACTCCAACGGGTCTCTCTAGCACTGAGGCCTAGTATGCCCAATCCTACTACATTGGTAGCATACAACCTGGCTGCTCGAAGATAGATTCCACCTACCCTAATATCCTTGATCAGACTCCTTGTGGAGCTTACTTCTATTAGTAGGAGGAACACTGACTCTGGATGTCGAACTACCTTAGATCACTACTCTAGTATCTCTCAGATTGCACTCAGTGATCAGCGCCTGGTCAAAGATAGAGGATATCGAAGTCAACCTAATGAAATTCACTTGGGAAAAGATCTCCTTCCTGAGACCATCCTCAAACTTCCTTGCAAGGAACAACTCATCACCTGCTGGAATCGGCGTGAAGTGCTGCAGCTCAGTAAATTGAGACAAGTACTCCATAACAGAAGGAGTACCCTACTCAAGAGTCATAAACTCCCAGGCTTGGTCGGACATAATGTTTTCTAGATAAAAGTAATCGTAGAAGATGTGCCAAAACTCATCCTAAGTCATACTCTACTGGTGCCCTGACTGTTAGATCACCTCCCACCACCTCTTGGCGCTGTCTCAGAGATTATATGTATAAATATTTACCCTTTTCTCTGGAGGTATCTCCAGATGCTCGATGATCGTTAGCGTGGCCTCTATCCACGACTCTACAGCCTGGGTTCCTCCATCCCCTGAGAAAGTAGGAGGATGCTACAGCTAGAAAACCCGTATCAACTCAGCCATTGAAGGGGCAGGAGGCGGCGCTCCCAGAAAGGTATGAATCATCCTCAAGAAGTCCTCCTTGAACTGTGCATCGATTCCTACAATGGGTATAACTGCTAGTGCCAAGGCTGGCACAACAGGAGGATCTATAGGAGGATCTGCAGGAGATCCCTGATCAGCCATATCCAGTGTCTGATCACAGTCTGGTAGCTGCTGTAGAACTAGAAGAGATCTCAGAGGAATAGCTCTAAAAGATCAAAAGCACACCATAGATCTGGATTATCAAGGATAGAGAACAGAAGAGTACAAAATGGGAACCGGAGAAATAAAAACTCACGTTTTACCAAGAACGACTATAAGACATGTATAAAACTACACATCGTGTTACTTAAATCCATTTACATGGGCATGTATCTCTACTACCTATGTCCGTGTAACACCCCCGACTACACGACGTGTTGTCCGCACACATGGCGTGTACTTGAACTCCATTCCCCTGCCCGAGTCTCTTTACACGGATAACCTACACGGTCCTATTAACTGTAGACTACACAGTGTGATCACTAAGGACACGGTATGTACTTGATAATGTTTTGGTGACATGTTTTGTTAGTTACATGGCTGGGTACATGGATGACCATAACACAGTGTGTTCCGAACAAACACAGCGTGTATAGGAGAAGATAACACTGACCCGTGTTGTTTGTGACATGGCCAGGTACCTAGAACAAGGATACATGACGTGTTCGTACAACAAATGGTGTGTACTACATGAGCTTACTCCACCCATTTTATTAGTGACACAACTGGGTACACAGCTCACTACTACATGGCATGTAACGACCGTACATATAGTGTTCTTAAAAACTTTTCACCACCCCATATTTCAACTCACACGGTCAGTGGTACAGTTTAAAACTACATGGTGTGTAGTCAAGTACACGCCGTGTATTCTGGGTTTTTTGGGCAGTAGCTCAGAAACTGCACCGAATCCCAGAAAACACTGAAAAAAAACATGGAGGTGCCAAATTCTGATTCGTGAGGGCCTATACTCACCGAGAATCAAATATTGACATCTCCTACATAACAAATACAAGGGACAAAAGTCAATGAACCTCTAAACACCAATTTATGAGGGCCTATAACACCTCAAGAACCAAAATTTGGCGTTCATTTAAGTAAAGGTATAATAAAAACAATTTCTCTATCAAACAGTAGGGATTCTATCAAAGCATCTATCAAAAAAGCATGCATAATCTACACAACGTCTATAACAACAACAAGAAATCCCTAATGCACCCTAGATGGCATGGAAATAATGCATGGAATGTGATTTCTAACAAGTTCCTATATGATGCAAGAGATGGAATACCCTCATCTCATTGGGTTGCGACAGAAATAGAACCACAATAGTAACAACCATAACAACACAAATCATGTGAGTCACTCAAGGTGAAATCGTATCAATTATAAATCTAAAAACTATAAAACTACAATAAACAAGGTAGATTGGATTTTCCCTATACAAGGGTTAGCTACTCCAAGTCACATCTTATGACCAAGTACTGAATCCGTTCTATCCCTGGCTATGGATCCTAACAGTAACACAACAGAAAAGAATACCTCTGATACCACTTTGTAACGTCCCGGTTCTGGAGGCCACCCATAGGCGCCCCGTACCCGGTTGGTCACATGGCCTCAAGCGCATTTACCCAAATCCCAGAGGCTGCTGACTAGCAGTGAGGGCCTTGGGTGTGATAGTGGTGAAATTATGCCCTCATTGGTAGAGTACACAACGGATGTACACAAAGAAGACAAATAGTGGAAGCAGTAAATATCCAAGAACAATAAATTGTGGAAGGCTAAAACAATAAAATGACAGAGCACACATGTATATATGAAATGATGCATGATACATATGTTTAGAAAAGCATCCAAACAAGTCACAATGCTGAATACAATACTAAACCAAAGTACAATGAAAAATAAACATATAAGAAACTCCTCAGTATCGCAAGCCTTGGCTTGGTCCCAATCTCTCCAGCTCCAAAGCAATCAAGTACCAGAAGTCAAATGGTTCTTGACCATGTCTATACCTGCAACAAAGTAGTCTGTTTGGGCCCAAAATCATGGCCCAAACTGGGTGTACGACTAAAATCCAAGTAGGAAACCACCTAAAGATCTGTGCCTAAGAGTTAGTGAGTATATGGCTGATAATAGTATTGTAAGTAGTAAACGATGACAGTAAACAATAGACAATAAACAGTAGCAGGATGATATATAGTAGTAATAGATCCCCAGAACAATAATAAAGAGTGAAGCACACAGCTATACAGAACAGGAACCCCTCTGTAAAGTACTCACATCCAACCCCTCTGGTCCTATCCAAGAAGTACCAACAACCCTCTAGGTAGTGCACTCAGCCTATCCCCTCTATTTTGGTCATATGAAATTATAAGACTCTCTAGGGAAGCTCGCACTGTCAATTCCCCTTATAGTCTTGGGTAGTCAGGGACTATCTATGTATGATCTCATGGTGTAACCCTCTTATAGACCCAAGGTCTAGAAACTCTCTGAGGAAGCTTGATTGGTCAATTTCTCCTATAGTCTCAGCTCTACCACAGAATCTCTAAAGAAGCTCACTCAGTTAATTCCTTCTCTATACTGGAAAGGTTTTCAAGAAATTCAACAAAGTAAAGACTCTCTGAGGAAGCTCACTCGGTCTACCCTTCTATATTCTATAATATCCAAGACTCTCTAGGAAGCTCACTCGGACTATCCCCATGTAGTCTATAATGTCCAAGACTCTCTGAGGAAACTCACTCGGTCTACCATCCTATTTTCAATTATATCCAGGACTCTCTGGGAAGCTCACTCGGTCTATCCCTAATAGATTATAGCACAATGTTCTCATAGTCCCATGCCAGTCAGTGCATAATAATGCTATAAGGAAAAATTACCCCTACATAGCTACTTTGCAAACAAGTCCAGACCAAAACATGTAGGTCAAGAATATCATTCCATCCTGTAGTCACAAGGTATGGAAAACAAGTATAACGGATAAAGGATAACAAGACCCAAAGGTTGTAACAAGAAAACATTCATGGGAAAAACATCCAAGCTTAGCAACTATCCACAACTGTGATCAAATTACCTCAACACAATCATACATGAAAGGCAGGAAAACAACTTGGTCAAAAAAGTAATCACGCAATACCTCGTTGATGGGTATTTGTGGAATTTTCACATAAAACTCAAAGAATTCAAAAGGTAAGGCACAAAACACCTACCTTGTTGCTAGGAGACCAATATACTTGAACCACCTGGGTTGATTCTCCTTAGAATTATGTAAATATTTGAAAAAGCACAAAAAGTTCATCCCAAGATATCTTGATAAAGAAGGATAATCATGGAATGAAACTCAAGTAGAAGGAAGATCTCACAGCTGTGGTTCCAATGCAATCGATGATGGTTGATTCAGAAAATAGACGGAGGCTCAGGGGCTCGGAGGATGTTCACGGTCGTACGGGCGCTCTCAGTCGAAGGACCTGGAGAAGAAGGTGTTTCTGTCGATTAGGTGTGACCCCGGTCCATTTAATGAAAAAAAGAAACCACACGGCATGTACTTCTGGGGTACATGGCATGTACTTGTCCTTTCCGTATTCTGCTTTAACCAGCCTCCATATCACCCTTACACACTGTGTGTGTGGCCTGGACATGACCAACACACGGCTTCACGCTACATCAAAGTACATGGCGTGTACTTATAAAGTACACAATGTGTATTTTGAAAATTTCCATATTTTCCTCTTTTTCTCAAAAATGACCAGAAAAGGAAAAACATACCTAAAATGAAGATCCAGGTTCTTACACATGTTTTGTAAAGATCCACTTCTTGAACACCAAAAATGTTGGTGAGAAAAGGCGACAAGATAATGTTCATATGAGTAATGGAATTAGGAAATGTGTACCCCATGAAATGTGTTACAAACCACCCATGATGGAACATGAATGGGTCATAGATGCGATTGGGAATGATTCCCCTCATGGCTTACCTTATTTGAATGAAGAGATTATGATAGCACTAGGACTCCCAATTTCACCCAGTTTTTATACACTAGCAAGACAAAAATCCCTACAGTCCTTTGATGAAGGACCATGTAGGAATCCCTAACTAGTAAAAAACACCCACTCAAAAAGTTTCCCTTAAACATGTTTATATAAATTAAAACTTCTATTCCTTCATACTATATCCCCACTCCTAGTAGCGTCCTTCTTATAGAACCATCTAGTAGGTCCTCAAATTTATCCTCTTCCATTCCACTAGACACTATTGAGATTCCATGAAAGATTCACATCTAGTACATTCAGGAACATGAATGTGATGTACTAATGAAAAGGAGGATGATGATTCAAAGCATCAACCATATTATCTGAAGGAATTGAATGTTGGATGGGGTTCTAAGCCCTGTCCCACTCAAATTGGATGTTATAAGGAACATCTCATACTAGTACCCAATCAGTGGGATTCCTCCAATGAAATAGAGATCACATAGATTGATCCCCACCTCCCCATGATGAGTATGGAAGGAGTTAGTGTCTGTGGTCCATCCGATAGGATGCTCTATAAGAATCTCTTGTGGATAGTAGATGTGGAATTGAGACATCCACACTACCTCATATAAGTCAATATGTCATATCTTGGACCCTAAAATTTATAAATGAATCATTCCCATTACAGCCATGCCCACACATTATTGAATATCACACCTACTCACAAATACCCTTCTTTGTACATATTTGCATTGTTATCCTGAATGGTTGTATAAATGATGTCTTCATAGAAAATGGGGAACTCATTATTTTATATATAACCCCATTAAATATCTTTTTTCATCAAATTTTGGTGTAGATCAAGACATAATCATGATCACTAGTTGGTTTAACAATGACTGGTTTTATTCTATTTGTTATATTCCTCGTGGTGGGAGAACCACAACCATTGTGTGCTAACTTCCATGGAAATAATTTTTACATCATATAAGAGTGAAAAAATATTAAAGGGTCTCAAATTTCTTAGTATGTACCCTCTCATGGTCTTTTTCATTAGGCTTTAAATAATGTTTTTTTGGAGATGACCCTAATTCCATGATGGATCTCAGGGTTCTTAGCTATTTCTATGATTTGAATAGTAGAGATAGCCTCAGTGATAACCAGGTCTCTAGGGTTGTCCATATCTAATATTACAAGAGAATGTTCAATGTTTGGGTCATGAGAAATGGATTTAGATCATGATATTCAGAAATAATCCATGAAATGTTACTTAGGTTAACAAAAAATTTATTTAATTTTCTTCCATTAGAGGCTTGATAATGTACGTCCGGTCATGTAAAAATATATTGTGAAAATGTTTCAGCTAAAATATTTTGAGTCCATGAAAAAGTCCTAACTCCACAGATGAGAGAAAGTTTGTTATGAGTATAATTAAAGTGACTATACATTGTCCCCCTCACCCCATTTATAGGCACGAGTCATCCGGTTTTCATGTGTGTGCAATGGAGTTTCATGACCAACTAAATAATTTCATGACATAATAGTGAAAACTATAAAATAGTTATTTATTATTAGAATGTGACTTTATTATCTCCGATTCCCTCTAATTCAAAGAGGGGATTTATTGGAACTGAAATCCAATAATGGGATGTTCACCCTAAAATGGGTTATTCGGGACCTAAAGACCATTCTATAGCCAATTAGTAAGTTTTGGACTACATTCATGGGTAGTGTGGAAATTGTTCATCACAAATGAAATACATATGCACAAGAAAGGTGATGTTGAAAATCAAAATTACTTGGAACATGTAGTATTTGTGAAATGTTGAGAAAGGAATTCACCTGAAATAGAGGATCCCGGCCAGAAAAATCATAATTTTTTCGCCATATTCCATTACATGAGGAAGATGATGGGAAACCACTGTATCGCATGGCCACAACCCCATGGAAAAGGCATAGTGAGCGTTCAACTGATTTTCCGTAACTAATAGGGTTTCACACAATTGAACTACCATTTTATAAATAAATAGACCCTCAACCCCTCTCTATATGGGGGGTCTTTGGAAAAAAAAGTGTTATCTCTGTCTCATGAAAACCTATCATCCATTACATCATGTAATTCTGATGGATCCTCCGAGGTATACTATTTACATGTCCAACTTCCCATGGACCCCAATATGTCTTGTACAATGATTGGGATCTCCTTTCAGAATATCCTATAACGCTAGTCGGGATCACACAAGAGAAGCTTCCTTTATGCCTCCCAAAGCAGTACACAATATCATAATTTTCAGATTCCTAAGATCTATGTGTCTATATTAGTGTGTTGTGCTAGAGACCATATATCATTCAAACACATTTGTGTATAGTAAAATTTATTTTTCTATTGGACGCTTTTGGTCCATGACACCATGAACCCCAATGATTCAAGTTCATCAAAGACCATTACCCTACTAGATTCTCTAAATCATATGTACCATAATTACCCTTCATCCTAATAATAGGAACCCATACATTATGTATCTCTATTTATACAACTACATCATATATTTTACATTATTCTCCACCCAAAGGATCATGAGAATTAGACACATAAGTCCCAAAGGTGGAATCACAGAAGGAAGTTTCTAAATTATATAATTAGAGAGTCCATTTTCCATAACTTTCTCTTACCTGGACGCAACGCCCTTGAGAGTATAACCCTTATAATTATTCAATATGAATAATGTAAAATTATATATATTCTCATTTTTGACATATTTTATTTAAATAAAAGAGTGTGTCCATATAACATGGAATTAAACTATAGCCTTACCCTATGTCATGAACACATGATGCCCCATGTGTGATCATCATGGGATTCCACATCCTACCCTTCGAATAGAAAACAACTATATAGTAGGAATCTCTTATGCATAATCCACAAACCATCCATCATTGACGCTCCTTCTATGACATGGTAATTCATACCGCGTGATATTAATTTGTATGGATAGGTCCTATCACAAGGATTTAAACACCAACATCGAACTATAACGGTTTTGATTCCTATTTTTCAACAAGGTATGTAGGAAACCACCATGAGGTTCAATCATAAAATACTATCTTTTCTGGGGTACCTCCCTGATGTTTGATACCAACTCCCTAACATTATAAACAAACCCCCTAGTTTGATTATATTTCTCATATGGACACACTTAACTAGCCACAAAATTGTTATCATGTTCCCCTATGGGGTCACAATTGACCACCCATCTTCTATTAAAGATGTTAAACTGCTAACCCATCCATCCCTACAAGATATTAAACTTGTAACTCATCTATCGCCATAAGATGTTGATTTTGTGGCCCAACTTTCCACAAAAGATGTTAAACCTGTGACCAACTTATCCACACAAGACAATAAACCAACAAATAAACTCTACCCACAAGACATTAAAATAGTGACCCACCTATCCCTTAATGATATTAACACTTCAACCCACCTGTCCCAATAAGACGTTAAACCAGCAACCTTACTATACTAACAAGATATTAATCCTGTGACTCACCTATTTCAATAAGTCATTAAATTGATGACCTTATCCCTAATACCAAACCCATTTATAATGACCCATACTTTACATACATTGTTAATACTTCAAAATTGAAGCACACTTATTACAACATATGACAAAACCACAAAGGACCGTATAGGTATAGTGTCTTTAGAAACTGGGAAACATAAACAACTGGTTCATAAATCTTCTACAGTGTCTCCCATTTATTTCATCATATATAGGGTCCCTTTTAGCATATTATACTTAATATCCATCTTCCTGACCTGGGGAAAAGAAAACATAAAAGGGTGAGCTCAAATGCTCAGCAAGGGAAAATAAAGGAAATAAAAATCGTATCATATCTTTTTGAAAATCATAACCTGCAAAAGAGATCATAATATCTTAACATGGAACAAATCATAGAAGTGAAAATGAGATCCCCATAATCATAACATGAAACTTGAAACTTTGTGGCATGCACACATAATCATGGAAAATCATTTCTTGTTAGTCATGACTCATTTCCAAGACTATCTTAGTGGACAAAGTCCCTTTCTGAACCGAGTCACCCTCGTTCCAGTCTTGTTTCACTGAATCGGTATAACCTACCGTTCCAGCCATGTCTATCTCATGAGATATAAAATCTTTACCCAATGCATTGGAGGGAGATATAGGTCCCACCCATCTTATAATGAATCTTTTCTTATGTGTGCCACATAATCATAAATCACACAGCATCGCATAACACATGTAACAAAAATGGGATTCTTGAAACATCATGACATCATAAAACAAATCATATAAGGTAAATGACTTCATAAAAATAATTTCCTCAAAACATAATCATAATAATAGGGATAAAAACAGAACCCTATATTATCTTAGATGGAAAATAATTTTGATAAAACATTTGAACTCCATTCTTGGGGAAAATATCCTTTCTACTTCAAAAACACTTTTCTTTTCTTAACATGTCATACAATTATAAACTAAAAGAAGTTGATTAAAAATAAACTTGAAAACTTATAAAGGAATATTCTTGGATATAATGTTTTAAAAATCCATTCTTTCTGTATAAGTTAAAAAAACATTCTTCGTACTTTTGTCAGAAAAGTCAAAAAGTACCTCGTACGAAAAACGACAAAAGATTCCTTTCATATCTTTTACTAAAAACTCACCGAAGGGTAAAATTGTATATAAACTATTTTAGAAGGATGGAAATAATATTACATATTGAGGGAACATGGATGTGGATGATAAAATACACCCCAGTAATTACCAAAGTAAAAACAATCTCGGATAAAAGTTAGATTGTGATATTTCCCTTACCTTAGGTCCGATTTGCTTTGTACGTGTCCGAAGCTCCTGTATAATGGTTTAAATAATGTTATTGACTTATTCCAGAATCATACATATTGATATGATATCATATATGGTCATATTATTAGCTTCTTGTAAGTAATATTTCATTGTTACTTGTTACTCGGGTCTTTATTGCCTTTTGTTCTTATGCGTGTTTTGCCGAATAAATTCTTATTCTTATTTTAAGGTTATAGATACCTTATATCCAGAATGGTATTAGTGTAACATATATCATATTTATTCATTCAATTCATTTATATAATTACTATGTAATGATGATCATGTAGAACGAGTCGCATCACATCGTGGAGACGGTATTCCGTACGTACGCACGAGTGATGATATCGTTCCTATGATCATGGAATTGTATTTGAGTATATATATATATTATTTCAGTATCAATATTACTTTATAATAATCATAAATAGTTACTCATTACACCATTATACCCATCCTTTTAAGGTGGTGGTGGAAAATAGATTACACCACGGCGTGGAGACGGTATTCCGTACGTACGCACGCGCGGTGATTTCATTTTTCCGTAGGATGGATAGAAGGTGAATTAGGGTTGTTTCATATTTATAATAACATATCAGTATGTAAGTAATACTGATGTTATTACTTTATAATGAAACAACTAAAGAAGAAGAAGTTGAAGAAGAAAGAAATTGAAAAGATCGGTAATGGATATTACCTCTTCTTTGGAACGCCTCTTTGAATCCTCCACTTAGGGAACTAATATTGGTCTTTGATGAAGACCAGGACCTCTAGGATTATTCTAGGGAAGAGGAGAGGAGAAAATGGCAGGGTTTGTCCGAGCTTGAGTGCTCAAACTGGTGTGAGGAGGAGGGGGAGGAGGTGCCCTTTTATAAGGGAAGAGAGGGGCACCTTAGGAATATCTCAAAATATTAGTTTATATTAAAGTCAAAATCGGTTTATAATGGTTCCAAAGGGTTTTATTTCGAAGCTAAAGTGGGGATGGGTCGAAAGCCTATCAACCAATAGGATTTAGAAAAGTTTAGGGTATTATTTTAACCTTATCAATTAGATTTAACTCTAAGTTAATTAATTTAACTTTTACCATGTCTTTTTGTTTTCTTTCACTATATGGTTAATACACTTACTATAACATGCCAAACGAACCCCAAATTGTTTATTATTAATATATATATCTTTATCTAAGTCATTTGGCCGAACCTTAGATTTTTAGAAATAAAATAACAATTAATAATATAATATTTGATTTAAAAACTATTTTGTGTCAATTTTGACACTATTTGATATATGATTTTTGTGAAAGTCATAACAGAATTATATGTTCGAACCAAGTTGATTAAATCAACAATAATATATCATAGTAACCTAGAAAATTAGTGGAATTCATAAAAAGTCTCAAATTACATTTATTTTGGTGTTTATAACATCAATTATGTCAATATTTTATTAATAAGATAATTACTGCATCATCATTGTGTCATAAATAAATTAAATTATTTAATGTCTAAAAATTATAAATAAAATACCATTATGTATGAAATCTTTTTATATTTCTAATGAATATTTATTGTCGAATTTATCTTATGTATAACCCCATATTAAAAATGATTTACTTATTAAACTTTGATTTTAACTATTTTAACCCTTCTTTAAATAAATTAATAATAAATGTCCTAATCTAACCCAAGTGGGCCTAAATGGTCATATTTTATTCCTAAGTTTGTTTTTGGTCGAATTACACTTATCCAATAGAATTAGGACATGTGTTAGGGTAATAGTAATATCATATTTACCCTTAGTTACCCTATTTACTATAAATCGCGGTAAAAAAAAGTAAAAAGTTACTATTCACCAAAAAAATTATTTTTATCTCATTGAACCACATTTTACTTACTGATATCAACCGTGTTTGTCTGATTTTCGAAATTCCATTCACAGAAGTGGTAAAATTAAGTTTTATGCAAAATTCAGTTTTTAACCTACCACTTAGTGGTTTCACTATTCATCAAAAATTGAAAGTTTTCATAAAAATACCAAAATTACACCGTAGGATAATTTCGGTATTCCGAATCCAAAAATGAAGTTCATTTTGAAAAATAAAATTTATAAAATTTCAAAAAGTGGTTATTACTATTCATAACGGCTAGTTTTAATAATATTTTAATAGCATATCGTTGTTTAGTGAAACTCGGTATTGCGTACGACGCAAGCTATCGAGGAAGGTCGCGATTGCGTGTAAAGTAAGCCAAGCAAGTGTGTAGTGAAATATTCCTTTGAAAAAAATATTACTCATGAAAATCTCGGGTGTTACATTCTACCCCCTTTAAAAAGAATTTCACCCTCGAAATTCGTCACTTTGTAACAAACAGATGAGGATACTTCTCCCTCATCATATCCTCAAGCTCCCATGTAGCTTCTTCTAATTGGTGGTTCCTCCATAAAACTTTCACCAAGCGAGTGGTCTTGTTTCGTAGGACTTTTTCGCTACGATCCATAATCTCTATCGGTTGTTCTTCATAAGAAAGATCTTGCTCCAGCGGTACAACTTCTGATCTGAGTACATGTGAAGGATCAGGTATGTACTTTCTCAGGAGAGATACATGGAACACATCGTGAACTTGAGAGAGATTCGGTGGAAGCGCCAATCGGTAAGCTACCTTTCCAACACGATCTAATATTTCGAAAGGACCGATATATCTGGGGCTCAACTTCCCCTTCTTTCCAAATCTCATAACCCTCTTCCAGGGAGGTATTCGTAAGAACACTTTATCGCCCTCTTCAAACTCTAGGTCTTTTCTTCGGTTGTCGGCATAACTTTTCTGTCGACTCTGAGCTTCTCTTATGTGTTGTTGAATAGTTCTGACATTTTCTGCCATTTCATCAACGAGATCAGGTCCTAATAGCTTTCATTCCCCAACTTCATCCCAGCAAGCTGGAGTCCTGAATTTCATTCCATAGAGAGCTTCATAAGGAGCCATCTGAATACTTGAGTGAAAGCTATTATTATAAGAAAATTATACCAAAGGTAGGTGTTGATCCCAACCTCCTTTGAAATCCATAGAGCATGCTCTCAACATATCTTCTAGGGTTTGAATTGTTCTCTCAGACTGACCGTCTGTCTGAGGATGATAAGCAGTGCTGAAACTCAACTCTGTATCCAGAGTATGCTGAAGACTTTGCCAGAACTTCAAGGAAAATCTCGGATCCCGATCAGATATAATAGAAAGTGGTACTCCATGCAATCTTACCACTTCCTTTACATATATCCTGGCAAGCTGATCTAGAGAGAAATCCTCTCTAATAGAAATGAAGTGTGCAGACTTTGTAAGACGATCAACTATGACCCAAATAGCATTATTGCCTTTGGATGTTTTAGGAAGTCCTGTGACAAAGTCCATAGTGATGTTTTCCCATTTCCATTCGGGTATGGGTAATGGTTGTAACATCCCCTTAGACTTTTGTCTCTCAGCTTTAACTTGTTGACAAACCAAGCATCGAGAGACATATTCAGCAACATCTCTTTTCATGCCATCCCACCAGAATTACTCTTTCAGGTCTCTATACATCTTCGTGCTTCCAGGATGAATAGAGAATGAAGAACTATGAGCCTCATCCAGCAGCTCCTTCTTTAATTCGAGGATGGGAGGAACACAAACCCGATTCCTGAACTTTATTATCCCATCACAATCAAGGTTGAATTCAGGAACATTTCTCAACTTCTTTTGTAACTCGACATCTTCTTTCTGTGCCTCCTTAATCTTCGCATGTATAGATGGTTGAACATTCATTTGAGAAAGATAAGATTTTCCCCCTTCCATTATAATTCCAAGATCCATCCTTTGTAAATCCATAAATATTGGATCTTTTGTGATCCTCATCATGGATAAACTAGCATGGTCTTGTCGACTTAATGCATCTGCCACCTTGTTTGCTTTCCCAGGGTGGTAATGGATTAAGCAGTCATAATCCTTAATCAGCTCCAACCATCTTCTTTGACGCATATTCAACTCCTTTTGTGTGAAAATATAGTTTAAACTTTTATGATCAGTATAAATATCACACCTTTCACCATAAAGTTAATGCCTCTAAATATTTAATGCAAAGATTACCGCAGCCAACTCTAAATCATGTGTTGGGTAATTTTGCTCATGGATTTTCAACTTTCGTGAGGCATAAGCTATCACCATATCATTTTGCATAAGAACACACCCCAATCCCTTCATGGATGCATCACTGTATATCACAAACCTTTCTCCGCTACAAGTTAGTGTGAGCACAGGTGCACTGGATAACCTTCTTTTCAACTCCTTGAAATTCTCTTCACATTCTTAAGTCCAGACAAACTTAACTCCTTTCCGAGTCAACTTGGTGAGTGGATTAGTTAATCGTGAAAAATCCTTTACAAAATGTCGATAATATCCAGCCAAACCAAGAAAACTTCGGATCTCAGTTACTGTTGTTGGTCTTGACCATCTTTCGATAACCTCTGTTTTTTCTGGATCCATAGATATCCCCTCTTTTGAGATTATGTGACCCAAAAATGCAACTTTTTGAAGCCAAAATTCACACTTGGTAAATTTGGCATAAAGCTTCTCCTTTCTCAGGGTCTTCAATATAATTCTCAAGTGATCTTCATGCTCTTCCTTGCTCTTTGAATAGACAAGAATATCATCTATAAAGACTACCACAAATTGATCAAGATAGTCTCTAAAGACTCTATTCATTAGATCCATGAAGATAGCAGGGGAATTAGTAAGACCAAATGGCATCACTATAAATTCATAGTGTCCATACCTTGTATGGAAAGCCGTATTTGGTATATCCTCCCTTTTGACCCTTAATTGATGATACCCTGAACGAAGATCAATCTTGGAAAAGTATTGATCTCCGCGTAGTTGGTCAAATAAGTCATCAATTAGTGGGAGAGGATATTTGTTCTTGATAGTGATCTTGTTAAGTTCTCGATAATCAATGCAGAGTTTCATTGATCCATCTTTCTTCTTAACAAATAAAACAGGTGCTCCCCAAGGTGACACACTAGGGCGTATGAATCCCTTATCAAGATTCTCTTGGAGTTGCTTTTTCAATCCCTGCAACTCAATTGGGGCCATTCTATAAGGTGTGTTTGAAATAGGCAAAGCACCTGGTACGAGTTCTATTGAAAACTCAACTTCACGATTTGGTGGAAGACCCGGTAATTCCTCTGGAAAGACATCATCAAACTCCCGTACAATGGGAATATTCTTAATCGTGAGTTTCTCACCAACCATTTGAGATAAATAACCTTCATTTAGTGGAATCAATACCCATAAGATGGAAGAAATTTCCACTGGAAGGTTATGTTCATCCTTGCATTGATAGACGATCGTAGATTGATCTGGAATATGAAATGTGACTTCCCTTATTTGGCAATTGATATGAGTTCCATGTAGAGAAAGCCAATCCATGCCAAGAATCACATCAAATTACACTAAAGGAAGTATCACAAGATTTGCAGGAAGCACTTTCCCACAAACTTCGATCGGAGAAGAATTATAAACTTTTGATTTGACTGCTGTGCCATTAGGTGTTGTCACAGCTAACTCAACATCTAATTGTTGAGGTAATACGGTGATACCCTTAGAAAATTTTTCAGAAATAAAAGAGTGGGTGGGTCCAGAATCAAATAAAACATTTTCTACTTTAGAGTGGATGGTAAGTGCACCTTTCACCACTTCGTTATCGTACTCCACATCGCTGATTGAAATTGCATGTGACTTTCCTTTGTCTTTACCCTTAAGATTTTGTTGATATCGACCATCATCATCAACCCTTGGATTTGGGCATTGATTGGCATAATGCCCCATCTCCTTGCACTTGAAACATTGAAGTGTAGTAGGTTCATTCTGTGTATCCCTTCCTTTGTTTGCATCATTAGACATCTTCTTCCCATTATCGCGGCATTCAAATGCCCGATGACCTTCCTTTCCACATTTAAAACATTTACTTGTACCTTTAAGACAACTCCCTCCATGTTTCTTTCCACACTTTGAGAATAAGGGAAAGCTCATCTTCTTTTCAGTGTGCTCTTTAGATTTTCCTTTGAATTCCATCTTCCTCTTATTATCAAACCCATGTGATTGATGGGTTACTCCAATCTCCATCTCAACTTTGAGAGCACATCGAACGATTTCCTCATAGCTATTGAAGTCCCTTATGGCTAACGCCCTTCGAAGACTTGGTTTTAAGCCACTAAAGAATCTATCGATCTTACTCTCAGGTTGGATAATAATACCAGAAGCGTACCTTGCAAGTCTTGTAAAATTTGCTTCATAGGTACCAACAGATTCATCATCCCTTTTCTTCAGTTCAAGAAACTCTTTCTCCATCTTTTTTCGGAGAATACGAGGGATGTACTTATTGAAAAATAAGTTCTTGAACTCGTCCCATTCCATAGACTCAATTTCATCCCTTTGCCTCGTATTCTTAATAAGATTCCACCATTGATCAGCATCTCCTTCCAAACGATACACTGCTAGGATGAATTTATCATGTTCAGAACATTGAAGAACTGAAAATATCTTTTCAGTAGTACTAATCCATTGTTCAGCAACTAATGGATCAGTAGACCCGCTGAAAGACGGTGGACGCTGCCTCATGAAGGATTAAACAGAATGTTGCTCCTTCCTTTTCTCGTTTGGAAGTCCTGCATGATTCATAGCTTGAGAAAGTTGTGTGAGCATGGCTACAAGATTTTTCATTCCAGCTCCCATATCGTTTGGTTGCTCAGGGGGACAATCATTTCATTGCCCATCGCATTCCGTATTAACACGGTTCCTTCAGGTTCCAGCCATTGACTAAAACCAAGAAGAATAGTGTGGGCAACACTAATTATAATAGGAAAACCACATAATCAAGGATAAAATTTCACACTTAAGGTCTTATCCTAGGATATTCATGGCCATTTCTAAAACACTAAGATTGTGTTATATGCTTAGACTTATCCTTAGGGTTCTTACTAAGGATTTTACATCCTAGTTTCCAAAGGTTGACTATAACTTTCCTCTGATACCAACTATAATGACCCATACTTTACATACATTGTTAATACTTCAAAATTGAAGCACACTTATTACAACATATGACAAAACCACAAAGGACCGTATAGGTATAGTGTCTTTAGAAACTGGGAAACATAAACAACTGGTTCATAAATCTTCTACAATGTCTCCCATTTATTTCATCATATCTAGGGTCCCTTTTAGTATATTCTACTTAATATCCATATTCCTGACATGGGGAAAAGAAAACATAAAAGGGTGAGCTCAAATGCTCAGCAAGGGAAAATAAAGGAAATAAAAATCATATCATATCTTTTTGAAAATCATAACCTGCAAAAGAGATCATAATATCTTAACATGGAAAAAATCATAGAAGTGAAAATGAGATCCCCATAATCATAACATGAAACTTGAAACTTTGTGTCATGCACACATAATCATGGAAAATCATTTCTTGTTAGTCATGACTCATTGCCAAGACTATCTTTGTGGACAAAGTCCCTTTCTGAACCGAGTCACCCTCATTCCAATCATGTTTCACTGAATCGGTATAACCTACCATTCCAGCCATGTCTACCTCATGAGATATAAAATCTTTACCCAATGCATTGGAGGGAGATAAAGGTCCCACCCATCTTATAATGAATCCTTTCTTATGTGTGCCACATAATCATAAATCACACATCATCGCATAACAAATGTAACAAAAATGGGATTCTTGAAACATCAGGACATCATAAAACAAATCATATAAGGTAAATGACTTCATAAGAATAATTTCTTCAAAACATAATCATAATAATAGGGATAAAAACAGAACCCTATATTATCTTAGATGGAAAATAATTTTGATAAAACATTTGAACTCCATTCTTGAGGAAAATATCCTTTCTACTTCAAAAACACTTTTCTTTTCTTAACATGTAATACAATTATAAACTAAAAGAAGTTGATTAAAAATAAACTTGAAAACTTATAAAGGAATATTCTTGGAAATAATGTTTTAAAAATCCATTCTTTTCGTATAAGTTAAAAAAAACATTCTTCGTACTTTTGTCAGAAAAGTCAAAAAGTACCTCGTACGAAAAACGACAAAAGATTCCTTTCATATCTTTTACTAAAAAATCACTGAAGGGTAAAATTGTATATAAACTATTGTAGAAGGATGGAAATAATATTACATATTGAGTGAACATGGATGTGGATGATAAAATACACCCCAGTAATTACCAAAGTAAAAACAATCTCGGATAAAAGTGAGATTGTGATATTTCCCTTACCTTAGGTCCGATTTTCTTTGTACGTGTCCGAAGATCCTGTATAATGGTTTAAATAATTTTATTTACTTATTCCATAATCATACATATTGATATGATATCATATATGGTCAAATTCTTAGCTTCTTGTTAGTAATATTTCATTGTTACTTGTTACTCGGGTCTTTATTGCCTTTTGTTCTTATGCGTGTTTTGCCGAATAAATACTTATTCTTATTTTAAGGTTATAGATAACTTATATCCAGAATGGTATTAGTGTAACATATATTATATTTATTCATTCAATTCATTTATATAATTACTATGTAAGGATGATCATTTAGAACGAGTCGCATCACATCGTGGAGACGGTATTTCGTACGTACGCACGAGTGATGATATCGTTCCTATGATCATGGAATTGTATTTGAGTATACATATATATTATTTAAGTATCAATATTAATTTATAACAATCATAAATAGTTACTCATTACACCATTATACCCATCCTTGTAAGGTGGTGGTGGAAAATAGATTACACCACGGCGTGGAGACGGTATTCCGTACGTACGCACGCGCAGTGATTTCATTTTTCCGTAGGATGGATAGAAGGTGAATTAGGGTTGTTTCATATTTATAATAACATATCAGTATGTAAGTAATACTGATGTTATTACTTTATAATGAAACAACTAAAGAAGAAGAAGTTGAAGAAGAAAGAAATTGAAAAGATCGGTAATGGATATTACCTCTTCTTTGGAACGCCTCTTTGAATCCTCCACTTAGGGAACTACAATTGGTCTTTGAAGAATACCAGGACCTCTAGTATTATTCTAGGGAAGTGGAGAGGAGAAAATGGCAGGGTTTGGCAGAGCTTGAGTGCTCAAATTGGTGTGAGGAGGAGGGGGAGGAGGTTCCCTTTTATAAGGGAGGAGAGGGGCACCTTAGGAATATCTCAAAATATTATTTTATATTAAAGTCAAAATAGGTTTATAATGGTTAAAAAGGGTTTTATTTAGAAGGTAAAGTGGGGATGGGTCTAACTCCTATCAACCAATAGGATTTAGACAAGTTTAGGGTATTATTTTAACCTTATCAATTAGATTTAACTCTAAGTTAAATAATTTAACTTTTACCACGTCTTTTTGTTTTCTTTCACTATATGGTTAATACACTTACTATAACATGCCAAACGAACCCCAAATTGTTTATTATTAATATATATATCCGTATCTAAGTAATTGGGACGAACCTTAGATTTTTAGAAATAAAATTACAATTAATAATATAATATTTGATTTAAAAACTATTTTGTGTCAATTTTGACACTATTTGATATATGATTTTTGTAAAAGTCATAACAGAATTATATGTTCGAACCAAGTTGATTAAATCAACACTAATATATCATAGTAACCTAGAAAATTAGTGTAATTCATAAAAAGTCTCAATTTACATTTATTTTGGTGTTTATAACATCAATTATGTCAATATTTTATTAATAAGATAATTACTGCATCATCATTGTGTCATAAATAAATTAAATTATTTAATGTCTAAAAATTATAAATAAAATACCATTATGTAGGAAATATTTTTATCTTTATAATGAATATTTATAGTCGAATTTATATTATGTATAACCCCATATTAAAAATGATTTACTTATTAAACATTGATTTTAACTATTTTAACCCTTCTTTAAATAAATTAATAATAAATGTCCTAATCTAACCCAAGTGGGCCTAAATGGTAATATTTTATTCCTAAGTTTGTTTTTGGTCGAATTACACTTATCCAATAGAATTAGAACATGTGTTAGGGTAATAGTAATATCATATTTACCCTTAGTTACCCTATTTACTATTAATCGCGGTAAAAAAAAGTAAAAAGTTACTATTCACCAAAAAATTATTTTTATCTCATTGAACCACATTTTACATACTGATATCAACCGTGTCTGTCGGATTTTCAAAATTACATTCACAGAAGTGGTAAAATTAAGTTTTATGCAAAATTCATTTTTTAACCTACCACTTAGTGGTTTCACTATTCATCAAAAATTGAAAGTTTTCAGAAAAATACCAAAATTTCACCCTAGGCTAATTTCGGTATTCCGAATCCAAAAATGAAGTCCATTTTGAAAAATAAAATTTATAAAATTTCAAAAAGTGGTTATTACTATTCATAACGGCTAGTTTTAATAATATTTTAATAGCATATCGTTGTTTAGTGAAACTCGGTATTGCGTACGACGCAAGCTATCGAGGAAGGTCGCGATTGCATATAAAGTAAGCCAAGAAAGTGTGTAGTGAAAGATTCCCATGAACAAAATATTACTTATGAAAATCTCGGGTGTTACACCATTCAACAAATATGGGAGGTCTGAGGTAAACATCCTCATAATACTTATTCTCTTGTCATCAAATACACCATGTATGACATAGGATTCTTTAGGATCTACCCCAATGATGCTTCACACATGAGATTCAATTCGAAAATAGGAATACTTTATAGGTTCCCAATACACTGAATGTGTAAAAATTAATTGACATGCCCAAGGTTACTATATACATTGATAAAAGGATGTTTTTTTATTGAGAAAAAATTAGAATAATTAATCATGATCCACCTCAAGATGGAACTAAGAATGAGTTTCATAAACATGACTCAAATATATGTGAGAGGCTTAGACATTTCAATAATATTTTAGCAGGAATACATGGAAAGAGGATCCAATATCCCATCATCCCGTTTCAATCAGGGATCCAACATAATCGATTGAAGTGATAGATAATCACATAATTGGAAAGTGGTAACATCACTTCCAAACAAAGGAACAACATGTATCCCCAGAGGGTAAGTATAGAGAAAAGACGTATGAGAATAAAAAATGGAAATGGGAAAGACTTGGTTATTCAAATTACTCTCACAGATATAAAAGGATAAAGAGGTTAGATATTAGAGTATGGGTGTTATTTTAACATGATATTAGTTTTAAAGGTTTTTAAGAATGTTAATGTTTATAAATAAGGTACAATGAATTTTGGAATCGATGATCCACACAGACTCAATGGAATTGTGTCTTCCACCATTGGGGAAGAAAAGTTAAAATCCATATGAGGCCTTTTTTATGGATGAAAAAATTATATTTTTTAAAAAACTATTATGAAGGTAAAAAAGTAGATATATAAGTGCTGTTTTTTTATTAAAAGGATAGAAGGTGGAAAATTTACTACATGAGGCTAATGAACAAGGGAAACTTTTTCTAGTTTAGTGAGTCACAAATTTCATATTACATAGAAATTATGGAAGAGAATCATAAATGAAATAAAAGAATGGGGAATATATATCATATGAATATTAGATAAATATGGAATAGAGAAATTATTTGTGATATTCCTTACATGAAATGAAGAATAAATATTTGTTACTCTATTTTCTAGAAAGGCAATATTACAAACTCTATAGATTAAAATGTTGAGATACATTAAAATCATCCCATAGAGATGATACACTCTTATATATATAGGCCCAAGAGTAAACAATCAATAAATAGGGATGAGTACATTATTTCTTTTATTTTTGAATTTACTTTCATTATATATATTACAGTTTGGAAAAATAAATTAGAGGATTTGAAATTTTTTATGATTTTTATGATAAATATTGGTATAAAATATTGAAATTCTATGTGTAAGATTCATACTAATAATTTGGTAAAATATTCCATTGGATAGTTCAGATATTATCATGTGAAGAATAGAATTAATCATGATTTTATTTTAATATATACACCATAATATATTGTTTTTTCTAAAATAAGAAATAAATATATCATGAAGATGGATAAAATAATGTTTATTGAACATTATACTTCTTGATTTTTTTGGTGGATAAAAATCAGAAAATAATTTTTTTTAAAGAGTGGATGTTTCTATAGGCTTATCTATGATATGACTCTTCATGATATGTATTATAATGAAATCCAAATTTGGAATCACCTAAGGGTTTTTTCATCCCTTTTATTAAAAAATTCATTTGTGATAATCTTAGAATATTTGATCAGAGAGGTGTTGATTTAATATTTCATGGATATCCTCATAATGGTATATGATAAAATTTTTATAATAAAGAAATAGTAAATATTATGGACTTGATAGATATGAATGTTATAAAACAATATGAAAATATATTTTCTAAAATTTTTAGAGATTTAGAAGAAAAAGAGGATGAGGTTGTTGTAGATGAAGAAAAAGAACAAATCCATAATGATCGTAACATTGTTGAAACATGTTGAGATGAGTATTGTCACTCAGATATCTCAAGTGATGAGGAAACATTATATACATATCATCCAAGGATGAGGATGAAAGTGGATGATCATAACATCATTAGACATCATTATAAATACGTTCAAACAAAAAAACAATGTTTTTTGTTTTAGATACATCCTTATAAAAACAAATTGATCCAAAAGATATTAATAATGATTTGGAGTATTAGGGGAGGATTTCCACTATGAATGAAGAGTCAGATCTAATTTAGAAGAATTACATTGAAAATATTGTTCCCAAACCAAGTAGTAGTAATGTGTTTAGTAAAAAGTGGGAGGTCAGAAACAAGTGGAATGAAAAAGGTGATGTTTTATGAAAATTCCACCATTGGTTTGTAAAAGTTACTCCCAAAATGACAGAATTTAATTTATTGGTCCATTTACTCTAGTGGAAAAATTAGAAACTATCTGAATCATTACTTTTATTTATGCCCAAGAACATACATATTAGAAACATGTTAATTAATATTTTATTAAATAATATATATATAAAGAAGTTTACATTGAGTAACTTTTTGGTTTCATTCTAGGGAAAGAATAATGTTATGTGTGATAGTTAAATAAGGCATTATTTGTGTTGAAAAAATCCCTAGGATCTTAGTATTCTAAATTGGATACTTTTATAAGGAAATTGAACATTAATAAAGGAATAGTTGATTTTATCCTCTATATAAATGAATATTATGTGTCTTTCCTCATTATGATTATTTACATTGATGTCATAATGTATTCATGTAATTATTAATAAATATGAGAAAATTTTTCTTTGGATATGAATAAGTTTAATAAAATTTCTATTCTAGGAGAAATGAAATAATTTCATGGCCTAAAAAAGTCACAAAATAAAAAATATATTTTCCTATCCCAAGAGAAGCATTCTAAGGAATGTATATTGAAGATTTTCATTAAATATTCAAATCTAGTTTCCACACCAATTTTAGTGTAGAAAATATTGTCTAAATATTTGTAAGGAAATGAGGTAGATCTCAAATAGTTTACACTGTTGTTTAAATTTTAATTATACTTAATGTCTTCATGTATATATATATTGTAATTTGATGATCCCTATGACATTAATAATAGTTTACCAGATGAATATCATATCTTTAATGTAAAACTATCTCTCAAATAAATTAATGGAATGACATATTTTGGATGAAAATATTATAATATAGGAATAATTTATATATTTGGTTAAAAAAAATTATATTATTCAAGAAATGTAGATGATATAAAATTTACATTTTATGGAGTGTTTTTCTTGGGAGAAATATGTGTCCGCTAGCATAAACTGATTTTTTTGGTAACTCTCAGTACAAAATAATATGAGGTTTCATTTTCCACTAATGTTGAAACAAAACTTATGTGGATGAATAAATATTTAAAATAAATCTTTTTTTTGATATACAGTTTCCCATTCTCTTGTATTGTGATAATCACACTGCTATAAATGTCAATAAAAATCTAGGGAAAAATTCCCATTCCAATAATGTTGGTATAAAATATTGTTTCTTCAAATAGCATGTCGATAAGAATAAAAATAATTTTGATTCTGTTCCTTTAATATAGAATGTTTCTGATATTTTCAAAAAAAACCATTTAAAAAAGAAACATTTTAGAAGATGAGGTTGTAAATGGGTATTTTCATGGAAAAGGTATGTGATTGTTTTCCTATATCCATCATTTATTTGGATTGTGTGGTCATGTGGGAGAATTTTTAAACTAAAATAGATACATTGAAATATGTTTTACCATTCACAGAAATGATATTAGTGAAGGGAGTTATTAAAATATATACAATGTGATTTTCCTCTCTGTGAACCATTTTACCAGTTTATTAGATTTGATGTAGGAAACATTTTTCTTATAGGATGAAGATGATCTTTATGAAAGTTCCTAGTGGAAGATGATATATTTTTGATGTGATGTATATAAATATTTCTTAAGTATCTTCTTACGAACAACATGGTATTTTTTATTCATGATTATTTTTTCATAAACTATGTTCACCCACATTGTAATTGAATTGTTAGATAATAAATCCACTTATTGTGTCCCCAATTTTCAGTGATATATGTTCCTTGGTTTTCAAAAAAGTTGAAAGGGATATAATATTAGGACTAGGAATGTTATAAGTGTTTTCTAAGAGGTGGAAGATGTTTAGGGGAAGTTGGTTTTTTTTAAGTTTGTGTGTCCATGATTATTTGTTTTTGTAATAACATAAAACACACAATTTTTTATGATTTCAAACAAACAATGAAAAGACAGAATTTTTGAATGATTCTTCTAGAAAAAATCATGCAGATGGACTATTCTAGATGATGATTTCTTGTAATGATAAATGAGTTGAATATTTTTACAAAGCACATCATACAGAGTTACAATGAAGTTTCATATCTAGAGATTCTTTATTTTTCATAAGAATTTAACATCACGAGTTTTGAAACATCTCATGATATACGAATTAGCATAAATGGGGAGAAAATAATTTGTATGTAAAAAGTTCATAATATTATGATAGATGGAATTTCACAAAATAGATGATATCAGAAATAGGTTTGATAGTGAAAATATTTTTTTTGATATTTAGGTTGTTTGGTAGTTGCTGAATATCAATGGGATGATATTTAAGAACTTCAATGGATGGAGACATAATTTGATGATGTCCAATCTAGTGGAGTCCATATGATGAACTAAATATTAAACAAAAGACTCTAAGTCATCTCAAAAATGGTTTTGGTTGAATTTATCAAACAAATGTTTAGATATAAAGGTAATTAGATATAGAAATACATGAAAAGGAAATGGGTGAATAATTTTTATGTAAGTCATTAGATGGTGGAAGATTCTGGATGCAGCACTATGAGAAGTTCCTATGATGTTTTGACTGAAAAAATAACTTATATTGAGTTCTAAAAGTTTTATTATTATTAAAAATTTGAACTAGTTAGAAGTTCAATAGAAATATTTCTTTAAAATATCAAATGAGATAATTTTGTGTTGATTATTCAAAGTTCCACATATCATAAAAGGAAGATTCCTAATTCTCATCAAATTTAAAGGATGTATTATTTAAGGTTATAGATTCATAGGTTTGTGATAATCTTAGATAATAATATAGAATCCCTAAGAACCATCCAAGTGAATGTTTTGAAGTACTAGTTTTAAATTCCATGTTTTTATTATGAAGGAAAATGATTTTGTGTTTCCAAATTTACACAATCATGCTCTACTATATAAACGGGGTGATCATAGAACATAATAAGTGTATTGTTCACATATTTAAAAGTTGAAGTGTTGTAGAAATAGTTTTTTGGATAGATATACTAGATCAAAATTTGAAATAAAAATGTTTGATTAGGAAATTTTCAAACATAGGAATCTCTTGGTGTAAGAATAATTTTCAATCAAACATAAGAGTTAGGATTAGTGAAAATTGATATAAAAAACTTGAAAAAGGTTGATATATGATGGAATTAGACTGACTGTCTTCAGATGTGAATTAATGGATGTTCTCATGTACAAGGTGAAAATGTACAATATTTGTAAGAATGGTATATCAGTTTTTAGAAGTCGGTAAGTAGAGTTCTCCAAACAGATGACTAGATACAGAAACCAGTGAAACAGTTTAATAGATGATGATATTATAAATAAGTCCAAGGAATATTTTCTAATATATTTATTGGATACAATGTTGATAATAAATAATTTCAATAATATAAAGTGTTTAAAAGTAGAATAATCAAATTAAAAAATAGTAAACCTATTGGCAATGGTTTATAACATTTGTTAAAAAAAATAAAAGTTATATTTTTTATCTATGTAGAGGGAAAGTGCACCAATGTATTCATCATATCCCAACACAAGTGTATGTATATTCCCTAATTCCTATAACCACATACTAAGGACTATTTTCTAGGGTATTTTTTGGTATTTTATTATCTTCAAACCATATTAAGGAATCAATTCTCTTACTTAGTAGTGAACATTTAAAATTCTTGTGTTCTTGTGGATTGTGTTGATGTTCTTGTATTTGGAAAAGTTATAACTCTTTTAAAAGTGGTGAAGTTTGTTCCAAATTATTGGAAACCTAAAATGAATAGATATATTATTCACCCCTTCCCCTCTTAGCTGTCACACAAATCCTGATTAGTCATTTCAGATCTGACCATAAATATTTTGAATTTACACTTAGAATCCAACATTTTTTCATATAGCATGCCTCCTACCATGATGATCATAATTGATGGTTTGTAAAATACAATGTTCATTCATAAATAATGGTTTTAAGGGAAAAACTCAATTTTTTAAAGTTAATAGTGATATTGCCTATGAGGAATATATGCATTATTAGTCCACAAATCAACTCCATTACATGCTTCAACCAATGATGGTTCCACTAACAGATTGAAGGAATTATAAACATCCCATAGTGGTATGAAATCTTTTTATGATGATGTCTATAGAGACCACCCAATAAATTATGAAACTATATCCTCTATGCACATTCATTTGGATTAAAAAAAGATAATCTCATATATGGATTCCCTCATATCATCGGTTAATGATATAGGTCCACGTTATCTAGGTGAATACATATTTAGTGTTTGATAAAGGGAACCAAGATACTATAAATTATAATAAGAGATCTGAAACAGATGATATTTCCATTTTTTTGAATAAATATTGGACACGTGACACTCAAAAACTCAGAATTGATGAACCAATTCATCACAAAACATCACTGAGATAGTACAGTAGGTGATAATGGGGTGACACCTTGGTTGAGTATGAGGTTCTTGGTACGTAGACGAAATGGATGTAACATGATTCATTAATATCGAATATGGGATGGTGTGATGATGCATCTATAGACTATAAACATCTTAAGGATACTCACTTCGAAGTACGTAAGCCCTTGGTTAAAAATATCTCCCTCATATAGGCTACACTTCATAGTGGTTTCTGTCTCCCCCAACATGGAAATGTAAAGGCACCCTATGAAATCAACTTTGAGACCAATCCTGAAAAATCCAACAAATGTGCTACACAGTGGGATATTGTAACATTAGAAACACAATGATGAGTCCCCATAATAAGATAGGTTCTAGACATTGAAAGTCAAGAAGCTTCTAAATGGGGTGTCAACTAATCTATTGATGAAAATGTGACCATGCCACCAACCTCAAGTACATATGATAATGGTTCTTATTTAAGAATATTATATTTAAATTTCAATCCACTACTAATAATGTATAATATTATATTTCTTTAATGAGGGGGGGAGCACATAAATATGTGGCATCTCATGAGTACCCTTCATCATGAAACCTAATTGGTTTTGTAGGATTGGACAACCCAAAAGAAGAATGAATGTGTTTTAATTAAAGGAAGATAAATCAAGTAGAGGTTATATATCCACTTACACACTTCCAAATTTTGAGACCTTCTCCCCCATAGGTGAATCTAGGTACCCCTTTTCACAGGATTGTATGACTGTGGAATTGCAACATATTGACAATGAATATCCTAATAGCGAAATTAAATAAATCCTTGAACACATATTTTTCATCAACTTTTAGAACCATTAAAATAATTTTATGGATCATAGAGTCCCACTACTTCAAAGGGACTGTATAAAACCCAAACCAAGAGAATTATGATAGAGAATTTGAAGATGTTTTCCCACCCTCCACTGAGGGATTAGCGATTCCAAGGGAAAAGTGGATATCAAAAATTGATTATATGACCGACTACATTAGTGTAAGAGTAGATGTCCTTTGTATTGTCACTAATTGGAAAATATCACATTTCATATCACGAGATTGATCTTCTATTTCATGGGTAGGATTATTATGTTTACTGAAGCTGCAACCATAGAAGAGAATCTATTATAGTCAATATACATGCACACCTCCCAAGATGAATTTATAAATATCATAAAGTTTTTATATTATCATAATTATTTATTTATTACAATTTTAGAATTATATTCCTTTATAACATGCTAAATTGGACCCCAATATCATAATGTTTTGTCTATAAAAACTTCTTGGGGTTGATCTAATAGTGGGAGACTAGGTCCATCATACCTATTCAGGTGAAGGTACTAATAGATCAAGATTTAGTGAGGGGAGATACCCCTAATATGTTTGAGGCAAGATATGAGATATTAGTGTATGTTTCACATCATCAGGATTTCTACACCACACCAACAGTTTAGGAGGATGTTGTGGTGGTGGGGAGAGTCAAGATCTATTACTTTATATGTTATTTATGATGGAAAATAAAATCATGAAATTACACATAATGAGGTAGTAAAAATAAATAATTGCTATATTTTGAAATGCGAGGAAGTACATATTAGATGAGGTTTATATGCAGTTCCATTAGAGTAAGAAGACCTAATTAGAGAAGCCAATGCTCTAGTGAAATGAGTGGGTATCTACAATTACTTATATGAAATTTGGTATCCACTTGTTTATCTATGAATTGAAATTTATCATATTGTATCACCCACTCAAATAGAGAACCTTGAAGAAAGGGCCACTATTCCAGCATATGAACTACTAGATTGAACATAATTTGGGATCATTATAATAAACAAACTCTCAAAGGATGATATATTGATGAATAATATGTATGATCTAGTACTACAATATATTTTAGTCTCCAGATTAAAATTCGAGTAATACTAATAATACCTCATTTCTCAATGCACTAATAATACCACATATGGATGGAAATATGGAAACAAATATGTAGAACTCCCATTCAGGGATTTCATAAACAATTTAACTAAAATTTTGGTATTTATATAGCCTTGGGATATTTTCAATTCAATTACCATGATATCTATGTTTTGATGGAAGAGATAACACATGCATGTGAGTTAAATAAAGTTTGGTAATTATCTCTAAGCAGTGTGGAATCAATAGAAAATTCATATAATCTTCAGATTAAAACACTTTATGAAAGTATTCACTAATTCAATACTATACTAGAGTAGAAAAGTAAAAATGAAAAAGATAAACATTAATATATAACCTTCATCAAGAATTTTTTTTAGAAAGATAATTTTTAGAACACTATATTTTGATCGAGGATAATAACATTTGAGTTATGAATGATGCTACTGTAACACCCCGAGCTTCCATGATACGCTTCTCATTCAATAATGCAATAGCTTGCATTGTACGCAACTTCGAGTTCTAACACACCGCAACTAATCAATGTAGCCGTTATGAATAGTAATAACCACTTTTTAAATTTATAGAAATTTTATATTTCAAAATGGACTTCATTTTTGTATTCCTAATATTGAAATTAGCCTATGTTGATTTTTTTGTAATTTTCTGAGAACTTCCAAATTTTTATGAATAGTGAAAAATACTTAAAACAACTTTTTTAATAAAAATAATTTATAGTGATAAGTTATACTATTGAGTGGTTTTAAAGTATAATTAGAATATATTTTTAACATTTTATCCAATGGTGTTTATTAGAATTAATTTCACTTTGAAATTGGACATAAACAATTGTCAATCTTCTGATATAAATTGTTTCTTAAAAACACGCTATTTGTTGTGACATTGGGAATTAATTATAAAATTATTTAATGCAACTTATATGTTTGGAATTTCATAAAATAGACATCATTTTTCAATTCGGAATATCAATTATATCTTAGGGAGAAATTTTGGCATTGTTCTGAAAAACTTCAATTTTTGATGAATAGTGAAACCACTATGTGGTAGTTAAATAACTGATTTTTCGTTTAAATGAAATATTACCACTTCTGTGTTTTGATTTTCAAAAATACAACATACATGTTTTTCATTAAGAAGTAAAATGTGGTTCAATGAGATTAAAATAATTTTTGGTGAATAGTAACTTTTAAGTTCTTAATCGTGATTAGAGGTAATTAGTTTAGTTTAAGGTCAAAATAAAGTTTTAATAATATGAGATGAGATTGAAACATGTCCTACCCTTATTATATGGGCCATGGACGACCAAGAAAATCCATGGGTCAACTTGGGGACCCCATGGAGCCACTTTAGTTAGAAAATGACATAAATACCTTTTATTTAATGTTAAAGTAAAAAATGACACAAACATGAAATGTTTTACTAAAACAATTTTTACATGGGGTTATACAAGTCATATTTTTGACTATAAATAGTAATTGGAAAGCTAAAAATATTTACTACATCATAGTATTTTTTTATAATTTTTAGACGTTAAATAAAATAAATTATTTATGACATCATTATGATGCAGCGATGACCTCATTATTTAACGATTATAATAAAATGAAACGATAATGTACAATACAAGGCTTAAACTTGTCCAAAGACTATTGGATGAGTATATTTAGAACCCTTATCACCTTAACCTATAATTATATAAGTGTGGGATGTCTAAAATCCGAAACTCATTTTATAATAAAGTGACTTTTCCTTACTTTCCAAGAGTGCCCCTCCTCTCCTCTTATAAAAGGTCCCCACCTCTACCACCTCATTCACACATTCAAACCATTTGGCTCGGCCCAAATCTGCCCAACTAATCTCCCAACTTCCCCCTCTTACTCCTAGAAGCCTCACTTTGGGCAGAACTCTTCCCAAGGAATCCTTTAGCTCAAATCAAAAAGAGTTACCCGATTTTGAGGTACTGTCTTATCTAATGTTGTTTTGTTTTATTTTTCTTCTCCAACCCCCTAAACTATTTTTATTCATTTATTTTGTAAAAACACCAGTATCCTAAATATACTAGGATGTTTTTATAAAAAGGATTCTGGATACACTTACACACACCTACATCTAATGGTTAAAGAACATACAGTTTCTGTGGATGGCGAATTTCTGCCTCACGAAATGATGATTGTTCAACACTCATATAACACCTTAAAAGGTGTCCATTAAGATGTCACTATATTTATATATGATATATAATATGTATATGTTTAACTTATGCTTCTGTATTTCTCATTTATGGAATACTTTATGATTTCCATTACGGGTAAACGCGACAATTTCATTTTAGGAAGTGCGGACTACCGCCCCCTCAAAGTGATTTGAATCGTTAATGCCATATGTGGGATGTATAAAGGATGTAGTAAATGGTATTATACACTATATTATACTGGAATTATATTATACATTTATATCATTATGATTTAATTCCATTAAATACGAAATATAAATGAAAGTAGCGTTCATGCGTACGTACGGCTTACCGTCTCCATGAACGGTGCATTTCATTTCTTACCTCTAAATGTTACGTAATATTATAAATGAATGTATATACTGTATATATATGATATATATGATATATAAATCATTAATATAAATCTGGATATAATGGATATTTCACCACATTAACAACTTGTAATTATAAGAAGTTTATTGTTGACACAAGTACCAAAGATCGACAAAACAATCGTTATTACCTTAAATAATTACATAACGTTCATAACATTGTAATAATTGATATAAAAAGGATAATGAAATTGAAAATGGTTCTTAATATTGTAGATATTAACTCTAGTTTATTATTCAGGAGGTTAAAGAATGGTTGAGTCAAGTCGGACATGAGGTAAGGGAATTTCTTAACCCAATTTCCATTCTTTGGGTTAATCTCCTACTTCCAAATTGTGTCATGATATTATTATTACCTATTTTGTATTTTTAATTTATTTATTTGTACCTATAGTGAATACACATAATAGATCTATTTTCTTTTAAAAATGATCTTTTTAAGGACTTCGTCTCAATCTCCTTTCACTGAGGCATATTTGGTTTTATACACAACTTTCTTTTACAAGGTGTATAAACCCCTTTGACTTTTACGTTTATTCAAAAGGAATCTTTTTTTATACAAAGCATTTCACTAAACGAGAAAAAGGGAATGTTTTTCTTTCCGTACATATGCGGCGACAACGACTTCTCTGCCGCTGTGACCATTATTTGAGTTTCGGCTTCCTCTACAAGACATCACTTTTTTTAATGAAAAATAAATACAAAGTTTTAACTTTCTTTTATTTTTTTTATTGAAAATGGGTTTGAAAGTGTTTTTATTATATCAATGTGTTGTATTGATATCTTGTGATTGAAATGTGGAAATGTTATGTTTCTTTTATGCATGTTTTATGTGATATGATTATGTTATGGTTTATGATATGTATAAACCTATTCATATGAGGAATGCATTGGACTTAATAAGTGACGGGTGGAGCCCAATATAGCTCCTCGATGCATCAGCAGGTCTCATGAGACAAACTAGTGTCTTGGCATGAGGCCTTGACAAAATCTTATTTGTGGTCTTGGCACGAGGCCTTGACTACGTGGTCATGATAATCTGGCATTATGAATTCCATCATTATGAAAGTGGTTAATGATATTTCATGTGATTATTCGACCAGTAGAATATTCACGTGAAGAAGTAAATGGGATTATCTCATTTTACATTTTCCATATTATGTTGATGTTCAAGTTTAAAAGTATTTTGTTTTAGTTATACATTGCCTTAAATGTTTATGTCTATTTATGAAAGCTTCCGCAATATTGTTATCCTTACTGAGCATCTGATCTCACCCCTTTCAATGTTTTAATATTTTCCAGGATGTGAAGAGGTATTTTAGGAATGACCTGCAGGGATAGTCAGAAGAGGATATGAGTGTGGACTATGAAGGCTTTGTTATTTTAGTTTTTCACCTTATGTTGTAATGTAACATTTATGAATGTATCTAGTGTTTCCAAGGCTACTAAACTAATCGGTCTTTCGAGACTTGATCTTTTGTGATCATGCCAATGTTACAAAGTGATGCACCGACTCTGGGTAGCTGGGGTAGGGGCATTACAGTTGGTATTAGAGGCAGTTTAGTACTAACCTTGGAAGCTAGATTTAGATAAACTCTGATTAGAGCACATAGCCCGAAGATAGACTTTAAGGTTTAGTATAGAATAACTTCCTAGAATTTTGGTTTTATAGAGATTTTGTGAGTTTTCCGAGAAATACATCCCTGTCTGGATACGAGCAGGTAGAGACGGCTCTGGCACAAATGTACCTAGGAGTAAAACCCGAAAACACCGCTTTGAGCTAGACTCGAACAGGAACTGGTGCACGACAACGAGCCTTTCTTCACTCTTGGTTACAACACTCCCGGGGGATATGCTTTGGATAATTCTCGTTTTATTTACAAACCACTATGAACGGTTATGAGTATATACTTCCTCAAAGAAAACCTTTTTAAGATTATGGATTATATCCATAAATAGTTAAATTTATGTTAATTATTTTATAAGTATGGAATTATGTATTTTGATTTATAAACTAATCTAGTTTATGGCATTGTATAGAAATGGAGCCCAGTAGAAGGAATGTGAACTCCATCAATACATATGATCCAAAGAGTAAGAAGGATCATATCTTTCATGGTATTAATCTAACATGTAGAAGGGAAATATTCTCCCATGTGTTATCAACATATGAAGAAATAGTATCACGTGTTAATAAGATAAGTAGATAATTCTCTATGTCTTATGGATTTGAAGGGATGAAAGAGAAGAAAATGATGGAAGAGAGAATGATGGATAAAGGGACGAGGGAAAAGAAGAATTTTCCAATATGTGATAATTGTGGGAAGAAACACCTTGGAATTTGCCTAAAGGGAATGGGAGTTTATTATAAGTGTGGAGAAAAAGGACACCAAGTGCATGACTGCAAGGGTAAGAAAAAGGTTTCAAATGTACAATGCTTCATTTGCAAGGAGTGGGGACACTACGCAAACCAATGTTCAAATCATCAGAGTATGCCCCAAATGATGTTATTGTATAATAATAAAGTTATGATACTACCACAGATGAGGAGAAATTATTAGAGTTATTATGTTGTTATTAAAGAATTTTGTAATTTGAGTGTTGCATCAATGATGTACTGGTTATAATAATTATAGAGTATATAAGGATTGTACTTCAGTACTATTTCATCTAGGACTTGAGATTGTGTGGAACCAAGAAAAGTGACTCCACAATAGGTTAAATTTTTGGAAAATATATGGTTGAGAGAAAGATAAACCATAATATGGTTCTGATACCGAGATAGTGATTTTGGAATAAGACATGATTGATTCGGATAAATTATGTTGGATATTCTTAACATCCTTGAAACTGATTAATGATTTGTATACATTTTTGGATAGAAGGAGTATATCTAGTTTTCTATAAGGAATATGGGCTCATGAATGTAATCAATAAGGATTTATGGTAATACAGTATGTTTTAGTGTTTTAAAAGAATACATGATGAAGGTGTTCACATGTTGTTACGCAGAAAAAAGGAGCTTCATTATGTTTACCTTCCTCATAAAATCTGGACTGTGAGTTGGATAGAAGTATTTTGGATAACTATAAAGGTTGGAATGGATTATATTTTACATTGGATACTATTGTTAAGGTTTTTTTTTGATACTTATAAAAAGGACAACACGCAGACCGAGTGACAACCCATCGCGTCAGACAAAGCTGCAGGAATCGAACCCATAACCATAGTGCGACATGCCTTTATTTCCTACCACTACCCTACAGGAAGTCCCTGGTTATTAAAAAATAATTTTACTAATCTAAATGGTATGTGTTAACATTTGGAACCTTATACAATTAGGATAAGTATAATATTTTTGAGTTCTATTATCTTTTTGAGTGAAAGATGAGTTGAAGGTTGAAACTCTAATTGTCAAGCATAAATATATCTACCTATCTCTTATTCAATGAATAAATTAATTCTTAAACTTTAGTAAAGGGATATTAAAACAAAAAAATGTGTTATCATAATACCTTATGTCTTGTTGAACTGATGATATTTTAAATCAACATAGATTGAAGGCTTTGAGGCCCTCAATTTGATAGTTGATTGTGATTGATGAACTCAATCACTCCCTACAAATATTTAAGTTTTCCTACAATTATATGTCTCTAATTTCCACCAATGTTCTCCTAATCGAGATCATAACTGTGTGGTGAATTTTTCATTTCCCTTTTTCTCTTATTAAGGAGAAATTTTATTAATCTTATTTCCGATGTGGGTTTTCCACAAAGGTATTTTCTATTTTCAACATTTTATTTTCCAAGAAAAATTTCAAATTGCGAGGACGCAATTTATTGAAGGAGGTGAGAATGTAACACCCCAAGATTCCATGATATGCTTCTCATTCAATAATGCAATAGCTTGCATTGTACGCAACTTCGAGTTCTAACACACCGCAACTAATCAAAGTAGCCGTTATGAATAGTAATAACCACATTTTAAATTTATAGAAATTTTATATTTCAAAATGGACATCATTTTTGTATTCCTAATATTGAAATTAGCCTATGTTTAATTTTTTGTAATTTTCTGAGAACTTCAAAATTTTTATGAATAGTGAAAAATACTTAAAAATTTTTTTTTAATAAAAATAATTTATAGTAATAAGTTATACTATTGAGTGGTTTTAAAGTATAATTAGAATATATTTTTACCATTTTATCCAATTGTGTTCATTATAATTAATTTCACTTTGAAATTGGACATAAACAATTGTCAATCTTTTGATATAAATTGTTTCTTAAAATCACGCTATTTGTTGTGACATCGGGAATTAATTATAAAATTATTTAATGCAACTTATATGTTTGGAATTTTATAAAATAGACATAATTTTTGAATTCGGAATATCAATTGTATCTTAGGGTGAAATTTTGGCATTGTTCTGAAAAACTTAAATTTTTGATGAATAGTGAAACCACTAAGTGGTAGTTAAATAACTGATTTTTCGTTTAAATGAAATATTACCACTTCTGTGATTTTATTTTCAAAAATCCGACATACATGGTTGTCATTAAGAAGTAAAATGTGGTTCAATGCTATTAAAATAATTTTTGGTGAATAGTATCTTTTAAGTTCTTAATCGCGATTAGAGGTAATTAGTGTAGTTTAAGGTAAAAATAATGATTTAATAATATGAGATGAGCTTGAAACATGTCCTACCCTCATTGGATATTCTATGTCCAACCAAGACAATCCATGGGTCAACTTGGGGACCCCGTGGAGCCACTTTAGTTAGAAAATGACATAAATACCTTTTATTTAATGTTAAAGTAAAAAATGACACAAACATGAAATGTTTTACTAAAACAAAATTTACATGGGGTTATACAAGTCACATTTTTGACTATAAATATTAATTGGAAAGATATAAAGATTTCCTACATCATAGTATTTTTTTTAGAATTTTTAGACATTAAATAAATTAAATTAATTATGACATCATCATGATGCAGCGATGACCTCATTATTTAACGATTTTAATAAAATGAAAAGATAATGTACAATCCAAGGATTAAACTTGTCCAAAGACTATTGGATGAGTATATTTCTAACCCTTATCACCTTAACCTCAAATTATATAATTGTGGGACCTCTAAAATCCGAAACTCATTTTATAATAAAGTGACTTTTCCTTACTTTCCAAGAGTGCCCCTCCTCTCCTCTTATAAAAGACCCCACCTCTACCACCTCATTCACACATTCAAACCATTTGGATCGGCCAAACTCTTCCCAAATACTCTCCCAACATCCCCCTCTTACTCCTAGAATCCTCCCTTTGGGCATAACTCTTCCCAAGGAAGCCTTTGTCTCAAATCAAAAAGAGTTGCCCGATTTTGAGGTAATGTCTTCTCTAATGTTGTTTTGTTTTATTTTTCTTCTCCAACCCCCTAAAATATTTTTATTCATTTATTTGGTAAAACCACCAGTATCCTCAATATACTAGGATGTTTTTATAAGAAGGATTCGATCTACACTTACACACACCTACATCTAAGGGTTAAAGAACATACTGTTTCTGTGGATGGCGAATTTCTGCCTCACGAAACGATGATTGTTCAACACTCATATAACACCTTCATAGGTGGCCATTAAGATGTCACTATATTTATATATGATATATAATATGTTTATGTTTTACTTATGCTTCTGTATTTCTCATTTATGGCATACTTTATGATTTCCATTACGGGTAAACGCGATAATTTCATTTTAGGAAGTGCGGACTACCGCCCCCTCAAAGTGATTTGAATCGTTAATGCCATATGTGGGATGTATAAAGGATGGAGTAAATGGTATTTTACAGTATATTATACTGGAATTATATTATACATTTATATAATTATGATTTAATTCCATTAAATACGAAATAGAAATGAAATTAGCGTTCATGCGTACGTACGGCTTACCATCTCCATGAACGGTGCATTTCATTTCTTACCTCTAAATGTTACGTAATATTATAAATGAATGTATATAATGTATATATATGATATATATGATATCTAAATCATTAATATAATTCTGTATATAATGGATATTTCACCACATGAACAACTTGTAATTATAAGAAGTTTATTGTTGACACAAGTACCAAAGATCGACAAAACGACCGTTATTAACTTAAATAATTACATAACGTTCCTAACATTGTAATAAGTGATATAAAAAGGATAATGAAATTGAAAATGGTTCTTAATAAGGTTTATATTAACTCTAGTTTATTATTCAGGTGGTTAAAGAACGGTTGAGTCAAGTCAGACATGAGGTAAGGGAATTTCTTAACCCAATTTCCATTCTTTGGGTTAATCTCCTACTTTCAAATTATGTCATGATATTATTATGTCCTATTTTGTATTTTTAATTTCATTATGTTTACCTATAGTGAATACACATAATATATCTATTTTATTTTAAAAATGAGCTTTTTAAGGACTTCGTCTCAATCTCCTTTCATTGAGGCATATTTGGTTTTATACACAACTTTCTTTTATACGCTGTATAAACCCCTTTGAATTTTACATTTATTCAAAAGGAAACTTTTTTTATACAAAGCGTTTTACTAAAAGAAAAAAGGGTAATGTTTTTCTTTCAGTACATATGCGGCGACAACGACTTCTCCGCCTCTTTGACCATTATTTGAGTTTCGGCATCCTCTACAAGCCATCACTTTTTTTTAATGAAAAATAAATACAAAGTTTTATCTTTCTTTTATTTTGGTATTGAAAATGGTTTTGAAAGTGTTTTTATTATATCAATGTGTTTTATTGATATCTTGTGATTGAAATGTGGAAATTTTATGTTTCCTTTATGCATGTTTTATGTGATACGATTATGTTATGGTTTATGATATGTATAAACCTATTCATATGAGGAATGAATTGGACTTAATAAGTGACGGGTGGAGCGCGCTATAGCTCCTCGATGCATCGGCAGGTCTCATGAGACAAACTAGTGTCTTGGCACGAGGCCTTGACAAAATCTTATTTGTGGTCTTGGCACGAGGCCTTTACTACGTGGTTATAATAGTCTGGCATTATGCATTCCATCATTATGAAAGTGGTTAATGATATTTCATTTGATTATTCGACCAGTAGAATATCCATGTGAAGAAGTAAATGGCATTATCTCATTTTACTTTTTCCATATTATGTTGATGTTAAAGGTTAAAAGGCTTTTGTTTTAGTTATACATTGCCTTAAATGTTTATGTCTATTTATGAAAGCTTCTGCAATATTGTTATCCTTACTGAGCATCTGAGCTCACCCCTTTCAATGTTTTAATATTTTCCAGGATGTGGAGAGGTATTTTAGGACTGACCTGTAGGGATAGTCAGAAGAGGATATGAGTGTGGACTATGAAGACTTTGTTATTTTATTTTTTCACCTTATGTTGTAATGTAACATTTATGAATGTATCTAGTGTTTCCAAGGCTACTAAACTAATCGGTCTTTCGAGACTTGATCTTTTGTGATCATGCCAATGTTACGAAGTGATGCACCGACTCTGGGTAGCTGGGTTCGGGGCGTTACAGCTACCCTGGAGGAGATCTTACAACCTAGTGAGGAGGAAAAACCTATAGATATGGTTGGAATTCAATGCAATATTTATTAATCCATGATATTAGTTGAGAAAATTAAAGCCTAAATAATGGGGATATTGTGTTATATCACACCATCATTTTGTGAAGAGAGACTCCTTCATGTGAGTATTCCTTTCAATTCTATTTGATTAATGAAAATATCAATTTTTTCTTTGAACTTTTGTCCTTTTTATTCCTCATCTTGATCATCGATCAACAAAATCTGTAAAAATTATGAATAAATTAATATAACTAAATCCACTTTTAAATTATATGGATATAGATAAAGTAAATCCTATCAACATACTACTTGAATCAGTAATGAAATATATATGGAGAAATCTCGTATCTTATGAACATGTACCCTCATGCAGATATAATATGGAGGAATGTGGAATAACCTGGACCATAACCATATACAAGGGTGATTTTTGAGGTGAAAAAACAGAGAAAAATAATTTTTCTTGAGTGTGTGAACTTAAATCGATATATGATGTAATAATATAGAGGGGTATGCACCATAACTATAGAAAAATGTTTTATAATTTAAATATGAGGTATATTTTCTTCTTAGACATGTCCTCATGAATGTGTATTGAAATGTCAGATATATCTAGATATTTTCCATCAATGTAATGTAGGTTTGGTCTATATAAATATGAGATACATGTGACTCGACATGATAATAATCACACGATGGATTTTATAATGAGGATAACATTTCTCAAAATGGAATAAAAACCCTAAAATTACACCATCATTCAATTAAAATTGATCATTTTAACATATATATAAATATATATATGAATAATATAAAAGTACTATTTTCTTCATGGTCGAGGGTCCACATGATCATAACTTAAATATTCTCAGGGTCTTATAATAAACCCCAAAAGCTTTCTATATTTTATTTTTTTCTACCAAAAAATTTGTATAATCAATTAATGAGGGATTAAAAGCTGTGAAGAACATGATTTTTTTCTTAGTTTGACCTTTTTTGGTTTTCAAACAAACAAGAATCTCACTATTACTATGTTAATTACTCAAAATGTTTCTCAATATTTGAAATTTTCAATCCTAGTGAGAAAAATATTGAATTTTTCCCAGCCTCCCTTTGTGGTATTTCAGCCTGGAGAGTAATGTGTCTCTTACTTTTTGAAGTGTATGATTGTTTAATATAGACTAGTCTATATGGTAGTTGTGGCAAAAAAAAATCATCAAAACATGAGTAAATCTACATGGTAATACCTGAAAAAACTCAATATGAATGGATACCAAAATTTCAGGAAAAGAAATATATACTTTTGTATAAGTGTATAGTATTTAAGACAATGATTCCTAAACTATTGTGTCATAAGGTTTTAGGGTCCTTGAGGACCAGAAAAGTTAAATAATAGGATGTCACATTCTTTATTTGAAAATGGATAAGATGAAGAAAATGTGTAACATTAAGGCTCTTCAAATCCATATTAATACATAACTTTTTGAACATTCATGTTATAACATGAGATATTTGAATTGAGGGAAAATGGGATGAATTATGTACATGGGGGATGCCTATTGATCATCTTAAAATGATGGGTTCCACTGTAATGTTATTAGGTTGTGTGAAGATTAAAGAAACCCTTCAAAAATAAGAAAACATGACATTGGATGAAAATACAAAATATGGTAGCAAAATTATCATTATTGAGAAGAGGCCCCCCTTGCAGTTGGATTCAATCATTATCGATAGACAGGAAAGGTTTGGGATGATTTAAACACAAATGGAATAATGTAGGATTATGTTTAAATATATCAATTTAGGGGTTGATCGCCCTTAGGGTTATGCCATCATTTGTTGAACACATTCTCCTAGAAAAGTTGTATAACATGAAATTGATCGAACATGTATACATGAGAAAAGGAAAAATGTATGGTATAATTTTTTTATATAATAGTAAGTTCAATGTGCGTAGTTGAAATTTTCTATGGCCATATGGTGGGCAATATAATATTTCTAAATTATTTTATTTTTACTCTAATTTTTTACTGTGTTTTTGAATGTGATTACATGATGAATAAAAACATGATTTTATTTTTCAAGATTACCTTTATGTGTTTTCAATCTAATAACTATGTTTTTTATTTTTTATATAAAAATAATTGGTCATTTAATTTGGACTATTGTTGTCTATAGTGTATGGTTGGAAAATTTGACCACGTTTTACTTAGGTTTTGAGATAATCTAATTTAGAATGAATATTTTTGTGGGTTTGAGTTCATAAAACTTTGAGAAACAATTTATAGGGTTAAGTGTCAAACAACATTAACTAAAGGGTGAGATGTTCTATCAATATTTATAAAAGAAAAAATGATGTGAATAGAAAGCTTAATTCTAGTATTGATTGACTCCTAAAGTGGTATACAAAGTTTATAATCATAGTACCTGGACCAAAAAAATGGGATCACTAATATATAATTGGAAATGAGACAACCTAACAAGAATGAGGATCACAATTCAAAAATAGACCATCTTGGATATAATTTCATCAATTTTAGGGTTGGGATTCTTATTCCATTGATTGTGTGTGATATGAAATCCCAGATGGGGTTCCAGAGCTAAGAGAGTCTAAAACCCTCTGAATAAGGACTAGAAATGGTGTAAATAATAACCTAAAAAATTAATTATAACATTATTAGATCATACATATATTATTTGGATAAACACATTCCATCATTTTAATGAAATGTTCCATAATGAATTGTTTAGGGAATATAAATACCATCATACCTTTTCCTTGGGAAAAAGTCATTCCTCTAGTTAGTAGTGATAAATATAGAGGCACCAATATCATTGAAAATATATGGTGTACCTTGGAGTAGAATTTTCTTTTTAATGATATCCATGAAAGGCTTATGGTTATTCAAAACACTCAAGGTATCAACTATTGTTTCTAAGAAGGGTTATTCCAGAGATAATTAAAACACTCTAATCCTAAAATAACAACAGTAAAGATATTATGGGAAGTTGAATGGGAATAAATGTGGATGATTATATATGTTTGGTTTTGAATTAAATATCATAGAAATCACGTTTTATCCTGAAATAATTGGAATCAATTCACATATAGTTCTTATCAATGTAGTACCTGTATAGATCTATGTCATATGCAGAGAATGTTTTTTTATATTATGACATGGGGTTCGAACCAATAGATGATATGAGGCATGTATCTAGGATATGAGATCCTTTTTCCTTAGTAATATATAATTTTATCATAGAATTTATTTACAGATAGTGACCATACCCCATGAACAATAGCATAGAGTTTTCACTCTTGTTGGTAGATTAGGTTTCATAGGACACACTACTATAAGTAATTTACGGTCATTAAGGGTGAACTATATGTTATGAAATATAATGTCATGAAATAATGACTGAAAATAAAGTTAGTATATGATAATATAATGAGGAACTTTATATATGGGTATTTTTATAGATCTGGATCATGTAAAACATGAAATGGATTCATTATAGTGATGAACTCATGAGGGCAATCCCAATATGATTTTTTTGGATCCAATCACTGGGTTAGAGTGGTTGGATATTTAAATTTATATCTAGGCCTAACATACATGATTTATGTGTGACACTGTATCTTGAATAAATAGGAATAAATACACACATAGTTCTCAAAGGGTCTCTATATATATCTAACTCATGTGTAGGGGGAATGATAATAATGAAAGTATACACCCTTGGATAGTAAGGGAGGATACCTAATATTAATTAGGAATAAACTTATCACAAATGTGGGTATATGTATTTAATTTAAGAGTTATATCTAGGTCTGGGATTAGAGATACTTGCATCATTGTGAAACCATAGTAGGAATCGAGTAACATGAAATTCTAATAAGGGGATATTTTTGTTACTGGTTAGGTGATCCATGGAATTATGATAACATAGTATATGTGTAATGATTTAATCCTAAATTAAGTTAAATGTAACCCCATATATATCAAGCTATTATATATTGAAGGGGTAGTTTTTATTGAAGTCAAATGGAACAAACCCTTTTGAGTAATTTCGGGTCAGGAATGGCGGATCTTTCAAAATAGTTTATGTTTATATTGGGAGAAACCTATGTTTTATAGTTTAATATCAAGAATATATGACATATATTTTATTTAATATAAGTTTATGCGAAGAGGGAAATTATATAGGGTATTTACATTGATAAAGATCATAAAAAAATGATATGGCATCATCTCAGTACTAAACTCATGATTGAAAATAAACATGAAGAAGTGGAGCCTTCGACAAGATGAAGAAGTATGAGTTTGATGAGAATTTGAGGATTAACCTAGTATAGAGGAACTAAAAATCACTACATATTCTAGGATTTTATGAATAAATCAACAATTAGTTCTTAAAATATATTATTATAGAGGCCATTAGAGACAACCCAATGTGAATGGAGAAGACCCAAACAGAGGGACATACGGGTGATTAAGTTGTTGGATATTTGTGACTAGGATTTAGAAAAGGAATCTAAGAATCCTTATGTACCATTAATTAATATTAATAAATCCAAATGTAGTTATTTAATATATTAAAACATTGTTCTGGTCAGAGGCTAAGGGAAACATGATACCATAATTGGATAATATAGCCACATACATACCATCTACAATGAAAGTGAGCACTCAAATGGTTTGATACATTTCATATGAGGAATTTTATTATTATAGATATAAAATTTTTAATTAATGGTAGATATTTTAGATTGTGTTCACATGGGTAAGATTAATTTCAGTTAGTTTAAGTTCATTTCATATGGACCACTCCAAACAGTTTAGCATATTGTTGGATGAATGATATATCATATTATATACCACTTTTAGTAATTTAGGTAATTTCCAGATAGTCCATTTGTCAAGTAGTTTGAAATCATTAGATAATGACCAAATTCCATAAAATTTGTAGTCATATATTGAATAATTTTATATAGATATTTTCTTCATATGAAACATATGTTTTCTAATATTTTTTTATTCAATTTAACTGAATTTAAAAACCTAACATGTTGTCATGAAATGTACATCTTATGAAACCATACATTGGTGGTGTGTATGATGCACTCTCCATCCATATTAATTACTAAGAAGGCACTATTTTAGTATAAATTCTATATAAAATAAGGTATTTCAAAATTAGACTCTATGTTTAGTGGATTCTTACCAACTATTATTAGATTTTTAGTTGCTAACACCAGTACTCCTTGGATGAATGCGTGTGGGTAAACATCCTTACCGAACACTTTTGTGACTCAATTTTGATGAATCCCAATGTTATGTAGTATTTCAACCTTTTATATTTGAGTCATTATAATTCATAAATTGATATATATGACTCTATATATTTGTAAATATGAGTGTATATATTGATGCAAAATGATGATGGATAAACATTGATGATAAGACAACATGTTTCCTGTACACAAATGAATATGAGGTCTCTTATGTGAAAGTACATACTGTGGGGTGATAATCCAACAAATAATATTTTATTTTACCCTTAAAAGTATTATTATTTTATTCAATAATACCCCATATATTATTCTTAATAGATTATTATCCTTGATAGCTTACTTAACAAGAAACATTGTGCTTTAGGCGAATAACGATATACTATAAAAATATTATTACGTAAATTTAAACACTATAACATTTACATTGGATTCATCTGTATGAATATGATTATCCAACATATGAAATATATGTATAATTTTTAAGGATGATAAAAATTTATTGAAAAAATGAGTTTTAATGAAACCAATTAATGATTAAAAGACCTATTTTTGGAAGAAATATATATTCCAACATGTTATTATATAAAAATATTATATTGATCTATATTGAAAAATGATATCAAAAAATATATTGACAACATATATTAACAAAGGAATTATTACACATAAATTATTTATCAAATGGTTATGAATTAAGATGAAATCATTCTACTATAGAAATAGTTATACTTCATAAATATTTTTTATCCGTGTATTGTGTTTTTTTATAATATAATAAATAAATAATTATTTATTAATGGTTTTAATAAAATTTAATGAATTTAGATAAAATGACGTATTTTATAAATAATTTAATAGTTTTTAATAGCCATGTTTTTAAAATATATTTTTTTATGTTTAAAAATTCATTTTCAGAAAAATAATTTTCATTGCGTTTTACACAATTATTTTAATGTTATTTTTTCCACTTATAGATAATTAATATTTTAAAATGGATTAAAAATATATATTAAAATCAATTAATATAATTAAAATTGGTGAACTTAATTTTTCTTCATAATTAATAGTAAAAACATTAAAATTGTGTTACTATGATTAAGGTTAAAACAAGTTTACCTGGGGTTAAAAAAACTGATAAGTGTAAAAATTACATCTATACCTATCCAATTATTACTATATTTTCAATAAATGTAAAAATTATATTATCCTAAATTTAATTTATTTTTCATTTTTATCACTTCCACATGAATGTGATGTTAAATTATTGAAATCTTTTAAGTAATTTCATGTGTGTTTGTCCCCTGGCTTATAAAAGGATCCCCTTATCACCCCATATTTACATAATTTGATCCATATATATTGGTACACACCTACTAAAAAAACCTTATAATATTACTTTCCTCATATTATATCACATGTGATTCTCATAGGATGATATCTAAAGGCATAATATGTAATAAAAAGGAGGTCTCTCAATAAAGAGGTATAAATATAAATCATGCTCTTCCAATTTTATTTCTTATTACATATAGTACAAACTTATACTATCAACAATAACATGATGAATTTATTATCATAAATATACTTATTTGTTATTATTATTATGAAACTTTCAATTTCCACCTCTTTTTTTCAAATTATAAATGAAAGTATCACTCGTGCGTATGTATGGACTACTACCTCCACATACCGATATGATTCATTTTCAATCACCAAATTTCATTAAAGTATATAATTATGGATTTTACAATTATATTTTATATTTATGATCAAATTATGATTATTTATCAATAAAATATTAATTATTTTTATTTCTAATATTTTTAAAAAAACAAATCAATGATTATGTGTACGTGCTTACTACCGTCTCCATGGGAAGTGTAACTCATTTTTCTATCTCTAATTTTTTTAAATGGTTGTAAATATGATTATAATTAAATATATGTTATTTATATATTTATTATCATTCTAAATATTACTAATATATGACCATAATGTTATAAATGATACTAGTGAAATGAAAAATTCTTGAAAAATGAAACAGTTAACACCCAATAAAGTCAATTTTATTAAAAAACTATTTTATAAACTAGGGTTGAAATATTATTATTGGATCATATATAATATACTAAGTATGTAATTTTATATTTTATGTAATTATAATAAATCTAAATGTATTATATAGGATATTATAGATCTTACAAATTAATATTGACACAAGCGAAGGGTTCTTCATTTAAATATTAATTCATTGAGACACATTTGATGTTAGAAACATATTTATGTTTATAAGGTATATATATTTATCATTTTACATGATATATTATAGAGACCCGAAGCCTGACATACATGGACATTACATTACTTTTGTGGAATAGTTAGTACATAACAAAAACACACACACAAGGACCGTAATAGTTTAGTGTCTTTGGAAACTCGGAATATAATATTTTAATCGTGGTGAAAGATCTTCAAAATATCCCATAAAGATTGTCTTTTTTTAAACATAAATCCTTTATTTATGTCCTGGGGAAAAGAAAACATAAAAGGGTGAGCTCAAATGCTCGGTAAGGGTAAATAAAAGAAATATCAATCACATCATATTCATAAGAACATATCTTTTGGAAATATTAACCTGCAAAAGAGATCATAATTTCATAACATGGGATAAATCGTAGTAGTGAAATGTAATCCCAATAATCATAACATAAAACATGAAACTTTATGTCATACACACATAATCATAGATAATCATTTCTTATTAGTCAAGACTCATTGCCAAGACTATCTTAGTGGACAAAGTCCCTTTCTGAGCCAAGTTCACTCCTTGTTTCAGTCCTGTTTCACTGAACCGGTATAACCTACCATTCCATCCATGTATATCTCATGAGATATAAAATCTTTACCCAATGAATTGGAGGGAGATATAGGTCCCACCCATCTCATAATGAAACCATTCTTATGTGTGCCACAAAAATCATAAATCATACATCGTTGCATAACCCATGTAATAAAAACAGAATTCTTAAACATCGTGACATCATAAAAAAATTCATATAAGATAAAATAATTCATAAAAAAATATTTCCTTTACAACATAATCAAATCCATGTAATAATAGGGGTAGAAACATAACCCTTTATTATTTTAGATGGAAAATAATTTTGATAAAACACTTGAACTCCATTCTTGAGGAAAATATCCTTTCTACTTCAAAAATACTTTTCCTTTCTTAATATGTCATACCGTTTTAAAATAAAAGAAGTTGATTAAAAATAAACATAGAAACTTTTAAAGGATTCTTCTTGGAAATAATGTTTTAAAATTCCATTGATGCTGAATAAGTTAAAAAAACATTCTTCGTACTTTTTTCGGAAAAGTCAAAAAGTACCTCGTACGAAAAATGACAAAAGATTCCTTTCATATCCTTTACTAAAAACTCACCGAAGGGTAAAATTGTATTTTAACAATTGTATGTGGATGGAAATAATATTACATATTGAGGAAACATGGATGTGGATGATAAAATACACCCCAGTAAATTTCAAAGTATAAACAATCTCGGATAAAAATGAGATTGTGATATTTCCCTTACCTTAGGTCTGATTTGCTTCGTAAGTGTCTGAAACTCCTGTATAATGATTTAAATAATTTCAGTGACTTATTAAAGAATCATACGCATTGTTATGATATCATATATAGTTCACTTATGACTTTATATTACCCGTTCTTTTGTAAATTTCATGTTAAAGAGCGTTTTGCGTAAAATCGTTTCATTTGTCGTCCGTGTTTTGACTTGTAATTATTCATATTATTACTCAGATCATGATTACTTAATTACAGAATATAAAACATGATATATATATAATATATATTCAGAATACACATATATATATATAATATATCAGTAAATGGAAAGAAATACACCGTTCATGGAGACAGTAGGCCGTACGTACGCATGAACGCTGTTTTCGTTTCCTTATTGAGTTGAATGGAATTAAGTAGACGACATTCATAAATATACACATAAATCCAGTATCATTATTATGTCATATATTTCATGATTACTTATTATATATACTTTATAATCATTCATTAATGGTTAATGTGGAGAATGAATCTCATCGCGTCATGGAGACGGTAGTCCGTACGTACGCACGAGCGATGATATTGTTCTCATGATCGTGGAATTGTATTGGAGTGTATGTATACTATTTCAGAATCAATATCAATTTATAATAGTCATATATAGTCGTTATTTACACCATTATACCCATCCAATTAAGGTGATGGTGGAAAATAGATTACACCACAACATGGAGACGGTATTCCGTACGTACGCACGCGTGGTGATTTCGTTTTCCGTAGGATGGATAAATGGTGAAATAGGGTTGTTTCATACTTATAATAACATATCAGTATATGAGTGATACTTATGTTATTACTTCATAATGAAACAACCTATGACGAAGAAGTGGAAGTAGAAATAAAGTTGAAAGAATCGGTAACGGACATTACCTCTTATTTGAAGGGCATCTTTGAGATCTCCTTTTATGGAACTAAAATTTGTCATTGAGGAAGACCAGAACCTATAGGATGTTTCTAGGGAAGTGGAGAATATAATTTTTCAGGGGTTGGCCGAGCTTGAAGGCTCAAAGTGGTTTGAGGAAGAGAGGGAGGAGGTGCCCTTTTATAAGGGAGGAGAGGGGCACCTTTGGAATAACTAAAAATATTATTTTATTATAAAGCCAAATTCGGTTTAAAATCGCTCCAAATTTATTTATTTCGAAGCTAAGGTGGGGATGGGTCGAAATCCATTAATTCAATAGAATTTAGACAAGTTTAGGTTCCAATATAAACCTTATCATTTAGATTTAACATTAAGTTAAATAATTTTACTTTTACCGTGTCTTCTTGTGTTCTTATACTATAAGGTTAATAAACTTACTATATGCAGCCAAACGAACCCTAAGTTGTTTATTATTAATATATATAACCTTATCTAAGTCATATGGCCGAACCTTATATTTTTATGAATAAAATAACAATTAATAATATAATATTTGTTTTAAAATCTATTTTATGTCAATTTTGACACTATTTAGTAATTAATTTTTGTGAAAATCATATCAGAATGATTAGTTCAAAAACAGTTACTTAAATCAATACTATCATGTCTTATTAACCTATAAATTTAGTTTAATTCATAAAAAGTCTCAAATTACTTTTACTTTGGTGTTTATAACATCAATTATGTCAATATTTCATAAATAAGATAATTACTGCATCATCTTTGTGTCATACATAAATTAAATTATATAAAGTCTAAAAATTACAAATAAAATATCATTATGTAGGAACTCATTTTATCTTTCTAATGAAAATTTATAGCCGAATTTATCTTATGTATAACCCCATATTAAAAATTGTTTACTTATTAAACATTGATTTTAACTATTTTAACCATTCTTTAAATAAATTAATAATAAATGTCCTAATCTAATCCAAGTGGGCCTAAATGGTCATATTTTATTCCTAAGGTTGTTTTGGTTCTAATTACACTTTTCCAATAAAATTAGAAATGTTTTATGGTAATAATAATATCATTTTTACCCTTAATTACCATATTTACTTTTAATCGTGGTAAAAAAAAGTAAAAAGTTACTATTCACCAAAAATTATTTTCATCTTATTGAACCACATTTTAGTCCTTGATATTAATCGTTTCTCTTGGATTTTCAAAATTCCACTCACAGAAGCGGTAAAATTATGTTTTATGAAAAATTCAGTTTTTTAACTATCACTTAGTGGTTTCACTATTAATCAAAAATTGAAAGTTTTCAGAAAAATACAAAAAATTAGGCCTAAGCTGTATTTGATATTATGAATTAAAAAATGATGTCTATTTTACCAAATTAAAAACATATCAGTTGCATTAATTAATTTAAAAATTAATTCCTGTCGTCAAAACAAATAGCGTGTTCTTAAGAGATAATAACTATCAAAAGATTGACAGTTGTTTATGTCTGGTTTAAATGTGAAATTACATCCAATAACCAAAATTGTATTAAATTGTAAAAATATATTCTAAATATACTTTAAAAGAAATCAAATTAATAATTTATCACTATTAATTATTTCTGTTAAAAAGGTAGTTTTTAATTAAAATTTAGTAATTTTCACTATTTTTCAGAAAATGAAAGTTATCCGAAAAGTACCAAAATTTCACCCTAAGCTAATTTCGATATTCTGAATCCAGAAATGAAGTCCATTTTGAAAAATAAAAATTTCAAAATTTCAAAAAGTGGTTATTACTATTCATAACGGCTAGTTTGAAAAATATTTTAATAGTATATCGTTTTTTAGTGAAACTAGGTATTGTGTAGTACACACGCTATCGAGGAAGGTTGCGATTGCGTGTAATGCAAGCAAAGTCAAGGATGTGTGTTGTGCAAGCTCCTTTTGGTGTAGCGTACAACACAAGAAATTAATGAAATTAAAAAGAATATTTTTCATAAAATATCGGGGTGTTACATATATCATGGATATTAATTTAATATTTTTATTAAATTTTTACAATTTAAATTATTTCATACAAGGGGTTCTTATTCAAAATTTACAAAATTCATAAGTGTTCTCATCTCACGTTCATTTCTATGAGACAAATGTCATTTTCACCACTTTTTTTTAAGGTTGTGAAAATATTTCCCAATTAATATTTTTATAATTAATATAATTATATTAATTTAGTTTTATGTTTAATTTGATGTTATTTCGTTCATAGTGGTTATGATTATAATGTTACCAAAGTGGTAAGGGTTTTACATTACAATCTCATTATTTTACCATATTTATTTTATCATAAATTATTAATGATGAAATGATATGATATATATCTCTATATCTCTCTAAAATATATTTTGATTTATTATCCTTTGGTTATTTATGAAATAAAAAATGTTTCCTTTCATTTTTCTCTACCTATGTACTAAAATATTTGAAATATTATTTTTAGAAAACTGAATTTGATTTTTCTATTTAGGTGAGAATATTATCGTTCATGAACAGGATATATCTATAATTGTTTCAATGATGTTTTTAATATTATCTAATGTTTTATTAATTTAAATTTTTTCCATTTATATATTTTAATATTTTTTTTGAAAGGAATCATTTTATAATTATCTAACCAAGGTACTTTTTACTAAACATTTAACATAAACAACAAGAATAGATTTTACTACCATTATGACTACTCATTACATTGAAGAATACATTACAAGTTTCAATGGTTTATTTCTATGAAAACATGGTCCCTAATATTTTGGATTTTTTTAAATTTTAAATAATTGATTTCACAATGAAAAGGATGGTTCCTCAATAAATATTCAAGTGATATTTTAAAGGATTTTTTCATACATGATAACATAATTTAATGTTATTTATGATTAAATAGTGATATTATCTTCTGATACTATCCTTATTAATCCCCCATATGGTTTATGTTTATGATTTTGAAATATTGATGGAACCCATTTTCTTTTCCATGAGTTAATCTATGATGAGATGATAAATGTTTTCATTATATTATAGAATATATATGAATGGATTTTTATAATGTGATGGGTGGGTAATTATAGACCTATTATGTGTTCAACTAATATTAATGTCTTATTTTATCAAATGGTACACAAGTTGTTATCCCTATCCCAAAAGAGAGTACATTGGTGGTTATCCAAAGATAAAAAATGGTATGAAATAGTTTATACAAAGCCCAAAGCAGGTACACATGTGGTTAGACTACCAAAAATATGTGATGAATGTCTTTCTTGTTACTCTTGAAAAAATAGTTCTAAGATTACAATTATGCTAAACTTTATGGATCTATTTTATGACATGATCTTATAAAAATTTCTTGATCTAATATATAATGTTGTTTTATTCCTTTATCATTCTTATCTTATGACCTTCTATGATATACCTAAAAATGTATGACTATCATATTTAAATTATTTATTAGGATTTTAAAATGTTAAGCTAAATTTATCATACCATTATACTCATATTATGTTTAAAATTTACCATTTATTGATATCTCCCAAGTATACCCTTACTAATCATTTTATCTCACCATTTTGTATGTTCTCAATTCCTGAGGATATAAAGAATTTGTTTATGTATTATATGTCAAATAAAGTAATAGTTTGTTAAAACATAGTGGGAGATGATATAGATCCTTTTTGTATATGTTTTTATCCATGTTTCCAAATATCCTAAACCTTAAGTTGTGCTATGGATAATAATGGTATCTAATGAATATAAAACTAATTAGAAGAAATATTTATGTATGAAATGTATGGGTTACCTAATTTGTTATCTGAGTAATGTTTAGTTATTTTTGGGAACTAGGGTGAGAAAAAATCACTGAGAACCCTTCAGGTAATTACAAGTATTGGATAATATCCAATGGTATAGTAAATAAAGTAGTTTTTCATTCTAAAAAATACAACCACTTTAGGATACTAGAAATTGGATGAAGTTATGTTGTAGATTAATCTCATGGAAACCACTCAAGGGAAATATTAGGTATTTGCTCCATCTTCACTAATAAAAAATGAGAGAACAGAAGGTTAAACAACTATAGAGGCATTACCATGGGATATTCTTGGGTTAATTATTAATTTATTTAGGTAAATTTAAAAAGTGTTTGAGTATATAATTACCAATGAAGACCTAGTTTAAACATTAGGTTTCTATGAATAAAAATGAGGTTTCATGATACGAACATCTGATAAAATATTTTTCCTGAGTATATGATGGATCACCATGATTAATTATGCTTGATATTCAAACATATTGTTTTGGGTTTAGTAAGGTAATGAATATAAATTAAGGAAGTTAAGGTGGTAACAAGTACACTGAAGTAAAGATGTATATTATTTGAGTTTATTCTTGTGAATTCATTTATATCATGAAATGTCCCTAGAAATGTAGTGTTACACCCTAAATAATTAGATGTTAAGAATCTTAATTGAATGATAATGAAGCTCATGTTAGTGATTTTTATCCAATGGATTTTTATGGGAATGTACTTCCTATAAATCAATTCACTCTCCCTATAGATTAATATGATGTTATTTTGGTACTAAATTATATATAGATCTTATAAAAATTTATTAGACTGGGAAGACACATTTTAAATTTAAAACTAACCTATGATTTTCAAGAAGTGTGTGGATAAATATAAACATATAATAGAAATTACATCTATTTTATGGGTATAGATTCCTATTCAAAGAGGGTATTTATCTTAGATGGTTGCAAAAAATTTAACATTAAATATTTTCCTACTATATTAGTGTTTATTGATATCTTTCTAAAATAATTCACCAGTCTTTATTGAAATCATGAGGTTTACTTTTTAATAGAACCCATTCCTAGTGATATAACTATTTTAATGAATTTCTATAGAATTTACCTGATTGAGTTGCATAAATTAAGGAATAAACACTCGGAGAATATTGATAAGGTATTCACTTGCAAACGTTCCTCACCATGTCATTCACCTATTAATTTTTAATGAATAAAGTTGGATCAATATGAATATATATTTATAATTGACAACATAACAATATAATGATTATGAATAAGAATCATATTCCTTGTACTGATGATTTTTTTGATTAATTATGATGATAAAAATATTTTTCCAAAATTGACCTTCTATTTGGATACTATTAATTAAGTTTCAAATGTGATCAATTACCCAACACCGTCTTATATATGAGTTATTAACACTATGAATTGATATTGATGATATTTTTTATTACTAATACCCCCACTATTGTAATGGATTTAATGAACAGAGACTTCATAGATTATCTTGACCAGTTTATGGTATTATTTGTATAAAATAATTTTATGGAATCCAAGATAAATAAATATCATGAAGATAAATTGAGGATTGTTATGAATAACTTAAAGAATTATAGTCTGTAAAAAAATTTTACAATTTGTGAATTTGGATTTAGAAAGTCTCACTTATTAGTCATGTATTCTTGAGTGAGGGTATATCAGTGGATCCAATAAAAACAAAGGTTAATTAAAAATTTACCATAACAAACACAGAATGGATATTTTTAGTTTTCTTATATTGAACTGATATTATCTATGATTTTTAGGTAATTATAATGGATATTTAATACACTCACTACGTGAATTAGAAAGGGAGTAAAGTTCCTTCGGAAAAATCAATGGGATTAAATTTCAAGGAAACAAAAACAAAGGTTGTTTAGTACAAATATTATCACACTACCCTATTGTGGGTAAGGGATTTTATATTTATTGTGATTTATAAAATATATTAATTATATGTATTATTTGTATAAAGATATGGTGACAGCTTATTCCTCAAAAATATTAAAGGTTCATGACAAAATGTACTAAACTCGTGATTTAAATTTAAAAGTGGTAATATTTTAATGAAAAATATTTTGTAATTACCTTTATATATAAAATAATGAAATACATAATAATCATAAAATTTGATAGTATCTATTCACATATAAAAGAGTTTAATATTCTCCATATAAGATGGTTGGATCTGATTTAAGATTATGACAGCTCAGTACATTACCACCATGAGAAACCTAACATGGTGGATGATGCTCTGAGTTAAAATAGAAATTATGGATAATCTATGATTATTATAAAAAAATATAATATTTATGTATTTTTAAAGGAACTAACATAAAATAATGAAGAAGGGGATAAATCATATCTTACACAAATGATTGTTCAAATATCTTTCTATGTGATGATTATAGAAGTGAAAAAGTTTTATGTAGATCTATAAAAGAAGATGATTCATTTTATTTATTTTAACCTTAATTATTATGGAAATATATGTTTCAGGAAATGATTTTATTCTTTATCAATACTATACATCAGGAAATAGCTATAAGAAAAATCTTATACCTCATCATTCTCTATTCACAATGAAATTAGGTCACTGTATATTGATCTGAAATAGTAATTCTGATGAGAAAACATGAAGAGAGATATTATTGAGTATGTTTCTCATTGATCAATATGTTATCAAGTTATGGCTGAGAGAAATAAGTCTAGGGGGGTGTTATAACCATTACCTATACCAAAATTTAAATTGGAAAACATCACCATAGATTTCATCATTGGACAACCCTAAACATACAAAGGTAATAATTCTATTTGGGAATATTCAATTACCTTATAAAGTGAGAACGTTTCATCTATATCATAAGATATTTATTTCCTAATTAGTTTTCTAGGATATAAATTAATAATGTGTTATGGATTCATGGTGTACAAAATTTTGTAGTCTCCAATAAATATCGACGATCAACCTCAAACATCTGGAGAATTTATTTTTAACTCAGGATACAGAGTTGTGTTTCAATATTACTTAGTATCCATATATATATGGTCAATACAAGAGGACCTTTCAAAACCTAGAGAATATTTTTAGATCTTATTATATGAATTTTAAAGTTGTTTGGGATCAATAGCTTGCTCTATTCAATTTTTATTCTAATAATAGATTTCATTTGTGAATTTATATGGCACATTATGAATCCATTTATGTAAATAAGTATTGATATTTGAAAAGTTGTGATAAAGTTGGAGAAAAATAGCTATTGGTACATTGGTGAGATTAGGAAATGATATATAATTGTAGATCCATTTAGTATCACAACAAGGCAGTTCGAAGTCGATATAGAAGATATATTGACAATCATCGGTGAGATATGGAATTCGAAGTTAGTGAGAAGGTATTCCTATAAAATTATACATGGGATAAATTTAGAGGATTAAAAAATATATTTAAAATTAACCCTAGTTTTAATGGTCCATTTTAGATTCTTGATCTAGTAGGGAGTGTAGCATATTTTTTGGCGCTTCCACCAAACCAATCTCAATTTCACACTGTGTTACATGGATCACTTTTGGGGAAGTATATACATGATCCTTCAAATTTACTAAAATATGATTTTTAACACTGCAGCATGATATTTTCTAAGAAGAAAAACTAGGGTAAATAATTTATCAAAGTATTAAAGGGATAAAAAATTAGAACACTCACCAAGTCAATGTCTTGATAAAGCCCCTTAAATTTAAAGAAGTTATGTAGGAATCTGTTGATATGATAAAGCAGTGATATCCTAATCTATTTTTTCATATTTAATTTCTAGGTAAACATTAATTTAATTGGGGGTTAAATTTAACACCCCTATTTTATTATGATTAATATGCTCAAAAAGTTTCATAACAGGAAACACTAAGCTTTAAGTTAAATTTGATGCATTATAAAAGTATTATTATTTAAATGTGAATGTTATAAATTCTCTATTGGATTTATGGTCATGAATAGGATTTAAAATTTATCTAACATATGTATAATGGTTAAGGTTGATATAAATGTATTGATATAAAATAAATTTTATTAAAATAATTTTGTAATTAAAAGATTCATTTTTCAAATAAATATACTTTTCTACCTGTTATTATCTAAACAAAGTATATTGATCACTATTAAAAAACAATTTAAATAAAATAAATTAAGAGTTTAAAGAGAAAATAATTTCAGTTATTTTACTTTTAATATTAATTTCTTATCCCTAAAAATGTTATTTTTTGGGAAATAGTCACATTGTATAGTTTTAGTGGAATTTTTAGTATAATTGAAAGAAGTTTACAATTTTGGATTTTAACTATTTTAATTTATTTATGTATTTTGGCCATATATGTTTCTACACTAATCCAAATTGAAAAAATTATTATTATTTTTTATACATGTTGGGGTTCATTTCACACTGCAAGACCAAAAGCTTAATCAAACATTTTGAGGCTCAATACAATCTCAAAAGTCAGGCCTAAAAAACTATGCACATATCAGGCTATTTTTGATGAGTGTCCTATATGTTGAAGAGGGATGGGGAGAAGATTCTAAAATTAAACAAATTACTAGAGAATGTATAGGGTAATATCTTCTCGAATTATGGACCCACCTGATATATATTTCATCAATTTCATTAATTCACGGGAAAAGGGAGCACTGAATTACGAACAATCATCTTGGGCATAAAAAAAAGTGTCCCTACATTATTTCAAGTTGTTGGAACTCAAGGTAGAAATTTTCCTATAAATCATTGTTTATTTTCTACTTTAATAGTATTATTCATTTTTAATATATGTTAGTCTTATTTTCCCCTCATTCTATTATTTTTATATCATTTGGGGTTGCACTCTGATTTTCTCCACTATGAACTCTTATGCTCATGATCAAGAGTAGCAGACCTGAGGAAGTTCCTGGAGAGGTAATATTATGAGGAACATAATAACTTAAAAATTCATGATTAATTTTTATTATACTATTAGATTGAATCTGATGGTAGTCTTAGTCGTCAAGGAGACTTTGTGTCTCCACTTGTTACCTCAGGTTCCAATTTCACTTATTCAATTGTCTCTCTCAATCGAGGAGGTGTATGTACGGTATCTCGATGATATTTGATGGAAATATATGTTAACAAAACTTGGAAGTAGAAGATTATCACACAAATTATGGATTGTAATCATTATATAAATTTTAATCTAATATCATGACAAAGAAGGTTCACATAGGGTTATTCTACCGAGAACATCTCATTTCTTTTATAACATCATTAGGTTTTCATTTAATTTGAATTATTAATTTTTATAATGAATTATAATTTATCTAATATACATTTATGTTTATTTAATTTCATATATATATATATATATAAAGAACTGAATTATGTGTAGTGAGTTATTGGCCGCAACAAATCCTCAAGAAATCACCTTGTTCATCCCCTATGCTACACTTCGTTATAAATATTTTTGGAGAATACAGACTAATTAATCCTCAAATTGGATATATTATCGAGTATCCAAGTGGTCTTCACTAATTACATTTATTAATATTATTTAAATAAAATCTTTTTATAAAAAACACAATAAAAATTACAAATTTCTAAAATTTAAAAATATCTTCATTTTCATGATGTATTTAATTTAAAATTATTATGAATTAATGAACAATCATAAGTTTATAAATTATTTCCATAGGAACATGAATTGAAGGTGAAATAACTCTCAAAATAAATAAAAAAATAAAAGAGTAAATCTGAAAGGGTAGAAGAATTTATTCAAGAACTGTTGGAGAAACCAAAACCTAAGTTAGAACCCTAACTAAAATAAGTGGTGGAATATATTTTATGAATAATTATTTATTTTAAAGAACATGAGGTGGGTGAGAAGTATATTTTTAAGTAATTGAAAACATCATCACACAGTCATCCAATTCCCAAGGAGGACGCTGAAGTACACATGAAATATGATGCACTTATGGGAGATTAACATTTTTTAAGAATATTGGAATAACATTGTTGAAGATAACCTAGAACATAATCTTCCCATTCTTGATAATGGAAAATTAGAACCTCTTCCCATATCTATATATTTGATAGATTATTTTAATGATTTACCTGATATGATGGGGTTTCCAATGGCTTTTCTAGAATAGATCAATTACAAAGATGACTTACTAAAAATGGTTGATTTCTTTGCTGATTCATCATGTTCAAATATTATTAAAGATGAATTATTTTATGAGTTCTACTTTTCTAATTTTTTTACAAAACATACATAGATCAGGTCTCGTATATTAATAAAGAGACCACCCATGTTGTGGAGACAAATTAATAAGAGGTGGAAAAGATCGTGGTGTGACTACCTCCTCTACAACAACTTTTCATACCACATAGAGGAGGACACTAAAAAATTTAAGTGGAAGGACCCCTTTTTTATTTTACCTCCCACTCTAGGCCTTAAATTCATCCTTTATTATTTATTATGAGCTTATAATTTTTTTATACTCATTGGGGTTCTCTATTCATGGTGTTTATTCCTTGACACTGGGTAATATCACAAGGGGTGGTTCATCTAAAAATACACATCCACCTGATGATTGGGGATAAAATTTTAAAATGTTGTTACTAGGGGTAATAAAAATATAACACCCACAATGGGTATAAACTGTGATATATCCATTTTATTTCCCATTTCTCATTCATTTTATTTATTTTTCTTATGTCCTGTGTGTTTATTCTTGTAGTTTTAAAGTGGCAGTAGCTCAGATATTATCTCCTAGATTCCACTAAAAAATAAACAAGGTTATGTGTTTTTTTCATTATTTTATTATCTAACCAATTAATATATTTCATTCAAAACATTATTAGAATTGAACTAAAAAGGAGTCAGTAAATGGAATAAATGTGGGGGAGGGTTGCTAATCAATTTTTAGGAATTTTGTGTGTTCCTCCATTTTATTTTTCATGTCTTTTTCTAAATTTTTAATTATTTCCTAATCTTTAATTTTCGTATGTTTTTAGGATTTTTGAGATAAATTTAATTCTATGGATGACTAATATCATATTAGTGTTTTTTGAATAATTTATTAATTTAAATATTTGAGTATTTAAATGATTTACCAATTTATTTAGATTCTTTATTTATGATCTTTTTGTTTGGTGAATCTTGATTGATTTTGATACTCATGTGCACTTGTACTATCAAAATTGAAATTATTTCATAATCTAGAGAGGTTTTTAGTTTTTTTAAAATCTTATTTAAATTTTTATTTATTTTAGTCTTGACACATGCTATGTGATCAAAAAAACGTAGTATTTTTCCTCTATAAAGATGTTGAGTTCATGGAATGTGAAATTATAATACATGAACGAATTTGAAATCCTTGTTAACATTAAACTATAATTTGGGCCTACCATTTCATCTAACCATTATTAATACCCTAGTATCCATGAGATACCATTTTAGGTAGATGAATTAAAATACTTTTATCCCTTTCAAACATTCTCTATAAGTTAATTGAATTATTATGGGTGAAATCAAGTATTGCAGAGGGAGAAGTTGACGTGTTTTTTTCTTTCCTAAATAATTTGTTTATGTTGAAATGGAAAAAATGTTTTCCCATATTTATTTTTGATTATATGGATGAAATTTTTTTATATAATGATGTATGGGGGTCCCAAATATCATTAAAAATAAGGGAAGTGTGTTTAACAATATTTGTTGATCAAAATATGACTCTCTTTTCCTAAAAAACATTGATTCTGAATAAAATTCTAGATCTAAATTCAAGATGAAACAATTATTCAAATGGGTTAAAAAAGGGAAGAAATTTATCATTCATGCTAAAATTAAAAGTGAGAACTTCCTGGAGAAATAAAGATGTGTTTGGAGGTGATTCATTTTTTGAGCTGATTAAGGGGAACACTATTCTTGAACAAAACTCTTTTCATGCATTTACTTCATTTTAGAGGATAACCCTCCACATTCTACCTCATATGTTTTTAAATTTATTAATTAAAAACCCATATCCTCAGAATAACCCATGTAAAATACCTCATGATTGTAACATTTTTAATTCAATGAAGTTGCGATACTCGGTGGAAAGAAAGCCTATGAAGATCAAACAAGTTCTTCAGGATGAGAAAAATACACATTAAAAATCCCCAAGTGAAGAGAGTAATATTTTTTGGGAGGTATGAATTACATGAAAATGAGTATTAACATGATTTTTAATGGATTTTAATGATTTTTTAGGAGTTAGGGAATTTGGATCCATGTCTGAGGCATGTTATTTTACTTTGAAGTGATAATTTTGTAGTTTGTTCATTTGTTCTTTGAAATATTTTTTCTATACTTGGTATATGATCATTACCAAAGAGTGAAATGTTTAATTATCGAGGAATTGAAAGAGTAAATATTTTAAATCATTTTACTGTGTATATTTATGTGTATTCATCTCACCGATGTTATATTTTATGGGAAATTGTAATATTTTATGGTTTTAGTAACAATTTGAGATTAAATGAAAAAATTACCTATTTTGTATTTTTTCTATTTTAATTTATTTAATTATTTTGGGCATATACTATTGTAAAATTGTCTAAATTAGAAAAATAATTTATTTTGATTACATACATTTGGGGATTCATTTAATTCTTATGTACACAAAGTTCAACTAAAAATTGAAAGGCCATAAAATAGCTCACAAGTTAGGAATTGAAATCCTTTCACAAAACTAGAGATTTTTTACGATGAACCTATTAATAGAAGAGTTCATGCAAAAATAAGCTAAAATTAAATAGGGGCCTATAGAAAATCTAGTGGAACAAATTCTTTAACTTTGTCCCTATTTGATTTGGCCTTCTTTAAGGTCATTAATGCATGGGAATGTGGGGCATTAGTATATTAATAGTTATCTTGGGTAGAATAAACATTATAAGTAAATCAGATATAACTTTCCCCAAATGTGTCACGTGAAGTAAAAATTTTGGGTATCAATAGAGGATAGATATACCAAAAACCATTAAGAATACCAAATTTTCTCATTTTTTCTTCAATTTTGGATGACCCTGAGAATATGTCAGACAATAATTTATAGAAATTATTTTACCCCATCTCCCTATAATAGAGTATCCCTAATTATTTTTAAGTTTCTGGCACTCTAGGTAACCATTTTTTTGTAATTTTTTGTTTATTTTATATGGTAATAATATTATTCATTTTTAGCATATTCTACTCTTCTCGTTCCTCTCATAATATCAATTTTTATCCTTTATGTTTTCACACTGATCTTCTCCACTATGAACTCTTATGCCCAAGATCAAGAGTACCTTACACGAGGATGTTCCTGGGGGAGAAATATAGTGATAAACCCAAGACTTTTAACTTTCATTCTTAATGATTCTTATTTTATTAGAATTAGTCCAATGGAGTTCTTAGTTGGAAAGGAAAGTTTGTGTCTCAAATTTCAAACTAAGGTTTTTTTTCACATCTTAAATATTCTCCCATGATTGATGAGGTCTTTGTATGGTATCTAGATGATCATTAAGGGAACTATATAGTGAAAACCATAGGAATAATTTTATTTTCCCATATATGATGAAGTGTGATCATTGGTTTGATTTAAAACTAATAATAATACACTGATGGTTCACTATGGGGGATTCACTCGGGAATATCTCCATTGTTTAAAACTTAATTGTATTTGATTTTAAATTTCATCTTTATGTTTATAAATTAATATTAGATTATCAGAAATTGATTTATGATCATTTTATTTTATAAATAAAAAAATATAACAAATAGTTAATTCTAAGTAGTGAGTGATTGACTGCAACATCTCTTCATGGGAATGAACTAGGTTAGACCATATAATATAACTAGTAATAAATATTTTAAAATAATGAAATTGAATTCTTCACCAGTAATTTATAAGAATAAATTAAGAAACATCCAGATATCGGTTATCTAAATGTTAAGATTTAAGATAAAATATTTTAAAGATAAAAAAGTTAATTTTTCTAATTTGTTTGTATGAAATGTATTATTATAATAATAAATTATATAAATTATTATTTATTTATTAATTTAATGAAATATATAAAATATAGATTTAATAAAATATTTTGATATTCATTTGATAGTTTTTATTACGAATGTAATTGATGTATTTTTTTATTCTTAAAAATCAATTTTTATTAAAATGGGTTTTGTTTCCAATTGATAAAATATAATAAAGTTAATTTCATCAACATTTAGAAAATTAAAGATTTAAAATGGATTCTATATTTATAATTAGAATAATTAATATAATTTAATATGGTCAAATTGATTTTTTAACATAATGAATAGTAGAAATTGTCAATTTTTTCCAGTGTTAAAGTAAAAAATAGGTTTACTAGGGGTAACGTAACACCCCAGGTTTTAGGAAAATTGACTGGTGCTTTGGACTGGACATCTATGTGACCTCATATGCCTTATCATACACCAAAGTTTGATGAATTGCTCTGGGTTCTACTATGGCACTACGATGAGATTATACCCCCTTATATTAAAAGGTGCAATCATAGATATGTCACCAAATAACATCCAAATTGTCACATCAGTGTATTAAGTAAGAATAACAATATCAATAATTAGTAAAATAATGTAGCTTAATTATATAATGAAATAACCATTCCGGTATAAAATACTGATCAACCACTAGGATGATCAAATACACATGAAAATTAATAAAAATAACCAACGCTACAATGAGGTCGTGCCCTGAAATTCATACCTCCTCTCCAATCAACATACCCAACTAAGGCTAGACCGTGTTAAACAAAAATTACAATGAATCACCAAAACATTTACCAATTAACAAGTCAGGTATCTACTCAGGTACACAAGTTTCATGGTCATCCGAAAAGGGTGTCAGTATATAACAGAGTAACGTACCACAAATCTTATACCATTCCTAACCAATACATATAATGTATGCCCATGTGACATGCTCAACTAAAAAAAGTAAATAGACTATGGAAAAACATTTCTACTTGACATCCTTATTCAAAAAGTGTTGGGGTGTCTCTAATCCTATGATGATGACCATTCCAACCAAAACTGCTCAGGGGGACCGAGTCCTAGTCTGGTACAAGTAATCGATGTTGATCATCAGGTCAGTGACCCTAATCCACCACAACTACTTTGGATAGTGAAAGGTTATCCATAAGAAAGTGACAATGACCACTCAAACCATATAAAAACTAAATACTGGGATATCACGTAGGAATTCAACATCGATCAGGAAGAAATAACTAAATATCTCATCATGAAGTCTCGAAATCCATATCCTCGGTGTCCTTGGAATATCTCAAATCCTTATTTGATAACTAATAAAATACAATTCCCAGCCATCCCAATACCCATCTAATACAAATACCATAGTTTTTTTCATAATTCATACCGGAAAGATATGATGCATATTAGGTATCCATATTAGGTATGTATAATGTCATCAGGCTCTACTGGATTGATAATAGGAATGACCTAGGCATCACATCCTCCTAATAATAGTGATCATATTCCTCAAGATATAATAAAAAAATCCGAAAAAATAGGGATCATTATATTATAGGATATCACATATAGACTTGTGGTTTATTCCTGGTGTCCTGATAATTCATTATGTGGATCAATAGTAGGATCCCAGGACATACACTTGGAATCTATAATGATTTCATCACATCTAATATATATCACATTAGTATCATAGGAAGCCCAAATCCATATCCTAGGAAGCACCTTAGGGAATCCCCAAATCCACCATCACATCTCATCATGCCCATTATCATGGTCCTAGTAGTAAACTAAGGGAATCCTCAAATATATTGTATGATTAAATAAATTAAAGAATAAGAACAATGTCAGGGTTGTTTAAATACTTAAAACTATCACCTATGTCCACATCCACTTAGGATCACCTCGTCTGTTTAGGTTCTATGCTGAAATTACCTACCATCCCTATCTGTGTCCATGTAATCCCTATAACTAAGGTCATAATTTCTATGATATTCTACTATGTTCCTTATATATCCCATTGAGGACAACTTATATGTAACACCCGAGACTTTTATGTTATATAAACCATCAAAGGAATCTTTTTCTACACAACACTTGCTTGGCTTGCTTTGCACGCAATCACGACCTTCCTCGATAGCTTGCGTCGTACGCAATACCGAGTTTCACTAAACAACAATATGCTATTAAAACTAGCCGTTATGAATAGTAATAAACACTTTTTAAAATTTTATAAATTTTATTTTTCAAAATGGACTTCATTTTTGGACTCAGAATATCGAAATTAGCCTAGGGTGAAATTTTGGTATTTTTCTGAAAACTTTCAATTTTTGATGAATAGTGAAACCACTAAGTGGTAGGTTAAAAACTGAATTTTGCATAAAACTTAATTTTACCGCTTCTGTGAATGGAATTTCAAAAATCCGAGACACACGGTTAATATCAAGGACTAAAATGTGGTTCAATGAGATGAAAATAATTTTTTGGTGAATAGTAACTTTTTACTATTTTTACCGCGGTTAATAGTAAATAGGGTAACTAAGGGTAAATATGATATCAATATTACCCTAACACATGTCCTAATTCTATTGGACAAGTGTAATTCGGCCAAAAACAAACTTAGGAATAAAATATGACCATTTAGGCCCACTTGGATTAGATTAGGACATTTATTATTAATTTATTTAAAGAAGGGTTAAAATAGTTAAAATCAAAGATTAATAAGTAAATCATTTTTAATATGGGGTTATATATAAGATAAATTCGATTGTAAATATTCATTAGAAAGCTAAAACGATTTACTACATTATGGTATTTTATTTGTAATTTTTAGACATCAAATAATTTAATTTATTTATGACACAAAGATGATACAGTAATTATCTTGTTAATGAAATATTGACATAATTGATGTTATAAACACCAAAATAAATGTAATTTGAGACTTTTTATGAATTAAACTAATTTTCTAAGTTACTATGATATATTAATGTTTATTTAATCAACTTTTTTCGAACATATAATTCTGTTATGACTTTCACAAAAATCATATATCAAATAGTGTCAAAATTGACACAAAATAGTTTTTAAATAAAATATTATATTATTAATTGTTATTTTATTCCTAAAAATCTAAGGTTCGTCCAAATTACTTAGATAAGGATATATATATTAATAATAAACAATTTGGGGTTCTTTTGGCATGTTATAGTAAGTGTATTAACCATATAGTGAAAGAAAACAAAAAGACACGGTAAAAGTTAAATTAATTAACTTAGAGTTAAATCTAATTGATAAGGTTAAAATAATACCCTAAACTTGTCTAAGTCCTATTGGTTGATAGGATTTCGACCCTTCCCCACTTTATCTTCGAAATAAGACCCTTTGGAACCATTATAAACCGATTTTGACTTTAATATAAAATAATATTTTGAGATATTCCTAAGGTGCCCCTCTCCTCCCTTATAAAAGGGCACCTCCTCTCCCTCCTCCTCACACCAAATTGAGCACTCAAGCTCGGCCATCCCCTGCCATTTTCTCCTATCCACTTCCCTATAATAATCCTAGAGGTCCTGGTTCTCTCCAAGGACCAATCATAGTTCCTTAAGTGGAGGATTCAAAGAGGCGTTCCAAAGAAGAGGTAATATCCATTACCGATCTTTTCAATTTCTTTCTTCTTCAACTTCTTATTCTTTAGTTGTTTCATGATAAAGTAATTACATCAGTATTAATTACATACTGATATGTTATTATAAATATGAAACAACCCTAATTCACCTTCTATCCATCCTACGGAAAAATGAAATCACCGCGCGTGCGTACGTACGGAATACCGTCTCCACGCCGTGGTGTAATCTATTTTCCACCATCACCATACAAGGATGGGTATAATGGTGTAATGAGTTACTATATATGATTATTATGAAGTAATATTGATACTGAAATAATATATATATACTCCAATACAATTCCACGATCATAGGAACGATATCATCACTCGTGCGTACGTACGGAATACCGTCTCCACAATGTGATGCGACTCGTTCTACATGATCTTCATTTCATAATGATTATATAAATGAATTGAATGAATTAATATGGTATATACTAAACTAATACCATTCTGTAAATGAATTATCTATAACCTAAAGATAAGAATAAGAATTTATTCGACAAAACACGCATAAGAACAAAAAGTTATAAAGACCCGAGTAACAAGTAACAATGAAATATTACTAACAAGAAGCTAATAATATGACCATATATGATATCATATCAATATGTATGATTCTGGAATAAGTCAATAACATTATTTAAACCATTATACAGGATCTTCGGACACGAACAAAGCAAATCGGACCTAAGGTAAGGGAAATATCACAATCTCATTTTTATCCGAGATTGTTTATTCGTAAGTATTTACTGGGGTGTATTTGATCATCCACATCCATGTTTCATCAATATGTAATATTATTTCCATCCACCTAAAATTGTTTAAATCCATTTTTACCCTTCGGTGAGTTTTTAGTAATATCTATGAAAGGAATCTTTTGTCATACGAGGTACTTTTTGACTTTTCCGACAAAAGTACGAAGAATGTTTTTTTAACTAATACGGCATGAATGGATTTTTAAAACATTGTTTCCAAGAAGCTTCCTTTACAAGTTTTCAAGTTTATTTTTAATCAACTTCTTTTATTTTAAAGTTGTATGACATGTTATGAAAGGAAAAAAATGTTTTTGAAGAAGAAAGGATATTTTCCTCAAGAATGGAGTTCAAGTGTTTTATCAAAATTATTTTCCATCTAAGATAATAAAGGGTTCTGTTTTTATCCCTATTATTAAATTGATTTGTTCATGTTGTGATGGAATTATTTTTATGAATTCCTTTATCTTATATGAATTGATTTATGATGTCATGAAGTTTCAAGAATCCCATTTTTGTTACATGTGTTATGCGATGATGTATGTTTTATGATTATGTGGCACACATAAGAAAGGATTCATTATAAGATGGGTGTGACCTATATCTCCCTCCAATGCATTGGGTAAAGATTTTATATCTCATGAGATAGACATGGCTGGAACGGAAGGTTATTTCGGTTCAGTGATACAGGACTGAAACGAGGAGTGAACTCGGTTCAGAAAGGGACTTTGTCCACTAAGATAGTCTTGGCAATGAGTCATGACAAACAAGAAATGATTTTCCATGATTATGTGTGCATGCCACAAAGTTTCAAGTTTTATGTTATGATTATGGGGATCTCATTTTCACTTCTATGATTTATTCCATGTTAAGATATTATGATCTCTTTTACAGGTTTTGATTTTCATAAAGATATGATATGATTTTTATTTCCCTTATTTTCCCTTGCTGAGCATTTGAGCTCACCCTTTTATGTTTTCTTTTCCCCAGGCCAGGAAGATGGGTATTAAGTAGAATATGCTAAAAGGGACCCTAGATATGATGAAATAAATGGGAGACACTGTAGAAGAATTATGAACCAGTTGTTTATGTTTCCCAGTTTCTAAAGACACTATATCTATATGGTCCTTTGTGGTTTTGTCATATGTTGTAATAAGTGTGCTTCACTTTTGAAGTATTAACAATGTATGTAAAGTGTGGGTCGTTATAGTTGGTATCAGAGGAAAGTTATAGTCAACCTTTGGAAACTAGGATGTGAAAGCCTTAGTAAGAACCCTAAGGATAAGTCTAAGCATAGAACACAATCTTAGTAATGGCCATGAATAACCTAGGATAAGACCATAAGGATGAAAATTTTATTCTTGAATTATGTGGTTTCCTATTATAATTAGTGTTGCTCACACTATTCTTCTTGGTTTAATCAATGGCTGGAACCCGAAGGAACCGTGTTAATGCGGAATGCGATGGGCAATGCAATGATTGTCCCCCTGAGCAACCAAACGATATGGGAGCTGGAATGCAAAATCTTGTAGCCATGCTCACACAACTTTCTCAAGCTATGAATCATGCAGGATTTCCAAACGAGCAAAGGAGGGAGCAACATTCTGTTGAATCCTTCATGAGGCAGCGTCCACCTTCTTTCAGCGGGTCTACTGATCCATTAGTTGCTGAACAATGGATTAGTACTACTGAAAAGATATTTTCAGTTCTTCAATGTTCTGAGCATGATAAAGTCATCCTAGCAGTGTATCGTTTGGAAGGAGATGCGGATCAATGGTGGAATCTTGTTAAGAATACGAGGCAAAGGGATGAAATTGAGTCTATGGAATGGGACGAGTTCAAGAACTTATTTTTCAATAAGTACTTCCCTCGTATTCTCCGAACAAAGATGGAGAAAGAGTTCCTTGAACTGAAGCAAAGGGATGATGAATCTGTTAGTACCTATGAAGCAAATTTTACAAGACTTGAAAGGTATGCTTCTGGTATTATTATCCAACCTGAGAGTAAGATCGATCGATTCTTTAGTGGCTTAAAACCAAGTCTTCGAAGGGCGTTAGCCATAAGTGACTTCAATAGCTACGAGGAAATCGTTCGATGTGCTCTCAAAGTCGAGATGGAGATTGGAGTAACCCATCAGTCACATGGGTTTGATAAGAAGAGGAAGATGGAATTCAAAGAAAAATCTAAAGAGCACACGGAAAAGAAGATGAACTTTCCCTTATGCTCAAAGTGTGGAAAGAAACATGGAGGGAGTTGTCTTAAAGGGACAAGTAAATGTTTTAAATGTGGAAAGGAAGGTCATCGGGCATTTGAATGCCGTGATAATGGGAAGAAGATGTCTAATGATGCAAACAAAGGAAGGGATACACAGAATGAACCTACTACACTTCAATGTTTCAAGTGCAAGGAGATGGGGCATTATGCCAATCAATGCCCTAATCCAAGGGTTGATGATGATGGTCGACGTCAACAAAATCTTAAGGCTAAAGACAAAGGAAAGTCACATGCAATTTCTATCAGCGATGTGGAGTACGATAACGATGTGGTGAAAGGTACACTTACCATCCACTCTAAAGTAGCAAATGTTTTATTTGATTCTGGATCCACCCACTCTTTTATTTCTAAAGAATTTTCTAAGGGTATCACCGTATTACCTCAACAATTAGATGTTGAGTTAGCTGTGACAACACCTAATGGCACAACAGTCGCATCAGAAGTTTATAATTCTACTCCGATCGAAGTTTGTGGGAAAGTGCTTCCTGCAAATCTTGTGATCCTTCCTTTAGTGGAATTTGATGTGATTCTTGGCATGGATTGGCTTTCCCTACATGGAGCTCATATCAATTGCCAAAGAAGGGAAGTCACATTTCATATTCCAGATCAACCTACGATCGTCTATCAATGCAAGGATGAACATAACCTTCCAGTGGAAATTTCTTCCATCTTATGGGTATTGATTCCACTAAATGAAGGTTATTTATCTCAAATAGTTGGTGAGAAACTCACGATTAAGAATATGCCCATTGTACGGGAGTTTGATGATGTCTTTCCGGAGGAATTACCGGGTCTTCCACCAAATCGTGAAGTTGAGTTTTCAATAGAACTCGTACCGGGTGCTTTGCCTATTTCAAAGACACCTTATAGAATAGCCCCAATTGAGTTGCAGGAATTGAAGAAGCAACTCCAAGAGAATCTTGATAAGGGATTCATACGCCCTAGTGCGTCACCTTGGGGAGCACCTGTTCTATTTGTTAAGAAGAAAGATGGATCAATGAGACTCTGCATTGATTATCGAGAACTTAACAAGATCACTATCAAGAACAAATATCCTCTCCCACGCATTGATGACTTATTTGACCAACTACGCGGAGCTCAATACTTTTCCAAGATTGATCTTCGTTCAGGGTATCATCAATTAAGGGTCAAAAGGGAGGATATACCAAATACGGCTTTCCGTACAAGGTATGGACACTATGAATTTATAGTGATGCCATTTGGTCTTACTAATGCCCCTGCTATCTTCATGGATCTAATGAATAGAGTCTTTAGAGACTATCTTGATCAATTTGTGGTAGTCTTTATAGACGATATTCTTGTCTATTCAAAGAGAAAGGAAGAGCATGAAGATCACTTGAGAATTATATTGAAGACCCTGAGAAAAGAGAAGCTTTATGCCAAATTTACCAAGTGTGAATTTTGGCTTCAAAAAGTTGCATTTTTGGGTCATATAATCTCAAAAGAGGGGATATCTGTGGATCCAGCAAAAACAGAGGTTATCGAAAGATGGTCAAGACCAACAACAGTAACTGAGATCCGAAGTTTTCTTGGTTTGGCTGGTTATTATCGACGTTTTGTAAAAGATTTTTCACGATTATCTAATCCACTCACCAAGTTGACTCGGAAAGGAGTTAAGTTTTTCTGGACAGAGGAATGTGAAGAGAATTTCAAGGAGTTGAAAAGAAGGTTATCCAGTGCACCTGTGCTCACACTGCCTTGTTGTGGAGAAAGGTTTGTGATCTACAGTGGTGCATCCAAGAAGGGATTGGGGTGTGTTCTTATGCAAAATGATATGGTGATAGCTTATGCCTCACGACAGTTGAAAATCCATGAGAAAAATTACCCAACACATGATTTGGAGTTGGCTGCGGTAATCTTTGCATTAAAGATTTGGAGGCATTACCTTTATGGTGAAAGGTGTGATATTTATACTGATCATAAAAGTTTAAAGTATATTTTCACACAAAAGGAGTTGAATATGCATCAAGGAAGATGGTTGGAGCTGATTAAGGATTATGACTGCTCAATCCATTACCACCCTGGGAAAGCAAACAAGGTGGCAGATGCATTAAGTCGACAAGACCATGCTAGTTTATCCATGATGAGGATCACAAAGGATCCAATATTTATGGATTTACAAAGGATGGATCTTGGAATTATAATGGAAGGGGAAAAATCTTATCTTTCTCAAATGAATGTTCAACCATCTATACATGTGAAGATTAAAGAGGCACAGAAAGAAGATGTCGAGTTACAAAAGAAGGTGAGAAATGTTCCTGAATTCAACCTTGATTGTGATGGGATAATAAAGTTCAGGAATCGGGTTTGCGTTCCTCCCATCCCCGAATTAAAGAAGGAGCTGCTGGATGAGGCTCATAGTTCTTCATTCTCTATTCATCCTGGAAGCACGAAGATGTATAGGGACCTGAAAGAGTACTTTTGGTGGGATGGCATGAAAAGAGATGTTGCTGAATATGTCTCTCGATGCTTGGTTTGTCAACAAGTTAAAGCTGGGAGACAGAAGTCTAAGGGGATGTTACAACCATTACCCATACCCGAATGGAAATGGGAAAACATCACTATGGACTTTGTAACAGGACTTCCTAAAACATCCAAAGGCAATAATGCTATCTGGGTCATAGTTGATCGTCTTACAAAGTCTGCACACTTCATTGCTATTAGAGAGGATTTCTCTCTAGATCAGCTTGCCAGGATATATGTAAAGGAAGTGGTAAGATTGCATGGAGTACCACTTTCTATTATATCTGATCGGGATCCGAGATTTACCTCGAAGTTCTGGCGAAGTCTTCAGCATACTCTGGATACAGAGTTGAGTTTCAGCACTGCTTATCATCCCTAGACAGACGGTCAGTCTGAGAGAACAATTCAAACCCTAGAAGATATGTTGAGAGCTTGCTCTATGGATTTCAAAGGAGGTTGGGATCAACACCTACCTTTGGTGGAATTTTCTTATAATAATAGCTTTCACTCCAGTATTCAGATGGATCCTTATGAAGCTCTCTATGGAAAGAAATGCAGGACTCCAACTTGCTGGGATGAAGTTGGGGAAAGAAAGCTATTAGGACCTGATCTCGTTGATAAAATGGCAGAAAAGGTCAAATCTATTCAACAACACATAAGAGCAGCTCAGAGTCGACAGAAAAGTTATGCCGACAACCGAAGAAAAGACCTAGAGTTTGAAGTGGGTGATAAAGTGTTCTTACGAATATCTCCCTGGAAGAGGGTTATGAGATTTGGAAAGAAGGGGAAGTTGAGCCCTAGATATATCGGTCCTTTCGAAATACTGGATCGTGTTGGGAAGGTAGCTTACCGATTGGCGCTTCCACCGAATCTCTCTCAAGTTCACGATGTGTTCCATGTATCTCTCCTGAGAAAGTACATACCAGATCCTTCACATGTACTCAGCTCAGAAGTTGTACTGCTGGAGCAAGATCTTTCTTATGAAGAACAGCCGATAGAGATTCTGGATCGTAGCGAAAAAGTCCTCCGAAACAAGACCACTCGCTTGGTGAAAGTTTTATGGAGGAACCACCAACTTGAAGAAGCTACATGGGAGCTTGAGGATATGATGAGGGAGAAGTATCCTCATTTGTTTGTTACAAAGTGACGAATTTCGAGGGCGAAATTCTTTTTAAGGGGGGTAGAATGTAACACCCGAGACTTTTATGTTATATAAACCATCAAATGAATCTTTTTCTACACAACACTTTCTTGGCTTGCTTTGCACGCAATCGCGACCTTCCTCGATAGCTTGCGTCGTACGCAATACCGAGTTTCACTAAACAACAATATGCTATTAAAACTAGCCGTTATGAATAGTAATAACCACTTTTTAAAATTTTATAAATTTTATTTTTCAAAATGGACTTCATTTTTGGACTCAGAATATCGAAATTAGCCTAGGGTGAAATTTTGGTATTTTTCTGAAAACTTTCAATTTTTGATGAATAGTGAAACCACTAAGTGGTAGGTTAAAAACTGAATTTTGCATAAAACATAATTTTACCGCTTCTGTGAATAGAATTTCAAAAATCCGAGAGACACGATTAATATCAAGGACTAAAATGTGGTTCAATGAGATGAAAATAATTTTTTGGTGAATAGTAACTTTTTACTATTTTTACCGCGGTTAATAGTAAATAGGGTAACTAAGGGTAAATATGATATCAATATTACCCTAACACATGTCCTAATTCTATTGGACAAGTGTAATTCGGCCAAAAACAAACTTAGGAATAATATATGACCATTTAGGCCCACTTGGATTAGATTAGGACATTTATTATTAATTTATTTAAAGAAGGGTTAAAATAGTTAAAATCAAAGTTTAATAAGTAAATCATTTTTAATATGGGGTTATATATAAGATAAATTCGATTGTAAATATTCATTAGAAAGCTAAAAAGATTTACTACATGATGGTATTTTATTTGTAATTTTTAGACATCAAATAATTTAATTTATTTATGACACAAAGATGATACAGTAATTATCTTGTTAATGAAATATTGACATTATTGATGTTATAAACACCAAAATAAATGTAATTTGAGACTTTTTATGAATTCCACTTATTTTCTAGGTTACTATGATATATTAATGTTGATTTAATCAACTTGGTTCGAACATATAATTCTGTTATGACTTTCACAAAAATCATATATCAAATAGTGTCAAAATTGACACAAAATAGTTTTTAAATAAAATATTATATTATTAATTGTTATTTTATTCCTAAAAATATAAGGTTCGGCCAAATGACTTAGATAAGGATATATATATTACTAATAAACAATTTGGGGTTCATTTGGCATGTTATAGTAAGTGTATTAACCATATAGTGAAAGAAAACAAAAAGACACGGTAAAAGTTAAATTAATTAACTTAGAGTTAAATCTAATTGATAAGGTTAAAATAATACCCTAAACATGTATAAGTCCTATTGGTTGATAGAATTTCGACCCTTCCCCACCTTAGCTTCGAAATAAGACCCTTTGGAACCATTATAAACCGATTTTGACTTTAATATAAAATATTATTTTGAGATATTCCTAAGGTGCCCCTCTCCTCCCTTATAAAAGGGCACCTCCTCTCCCTCCTCCTCACACCAAATTGAGCACTCAAGCTCGGCCATACCCTGCCATTTTCTCCTCTCCACTTCCCTAGAATAATCCTAGAGGTCCTGGTCTTCTCCAAAGACCAATCTTAGTTCCTTAATTGGAGGATTCAAAGAGGCGTTCCAAAGAAGAGGTAATATCCATTACCGATCTTTTCAATTTCTTTCTTCTTCAACTTCTTATTCTTTAGTTGTTTCATGATAAAGTAATAACATCAGTATTACTTACATACTTATATGTTATTATAAATATGAAACAACCCTAATTCACCTTCTATCCATCCTACGGAAAAATGAAATCACCGCGCGTGCGTACGTACGGAATACCGTCTCCACGCCGTGGTGTAATCTATTTTCCACCATCACCTTACAAGGATGGGTATAATGGTGTAATGAGTAACTATATATGATTATTATGAAGTAATATTGATACTGAAATAATATATATATACTCCAATACAATTCCACGATCATAGGAACGATATCATCACTCGTGCGTACGTACGGAATACCGTCTCCACAATGTAATGCGACTCGTTCTACATGATCTTCATTTCATAATGATTAAATAAATGAATTGAATGAATTAATATGGTATATACTACACTAATACCATTCTGTAAATGAATTATCTATAACCTAAAGATAAGAATAAGAATTTATTCGACAAAACACGCATAAGAACAAAAAGTTATAAAGACCCGAGTAACAAGTAACAATGAAATATTACTAACAAGAAGCTAATAATATGACCATATATGATATCATATCAATATGTATGATTCTGGAATAAGTCAATAACATTATTTAAACCATTATACAGGAGCTTCGGACACGAACAAAGCAAATCGGACCTAAGGTAAGGGAAATATCACAATCTCATTTTTATCCGAGATTGTTTATTCGTAAGTATTTACTGGGGTGTATTTTATCATCCACATCCATGTTTCATCAATATGTAATATTATTTCCATCCACCTACAATTGTTTAAATCCATTTTTACCCTTCGGTGAGTTTTTAGTAATATCTATGAAAGGAATCTTTTGTCATACGAGGTACTTTTTGACTTTTCTGACAAAAGTACGAAGAATGTTTTTTTTAACTTATACGGCATGAATGGATTTTTAAAACATTGTTTCCAAGAAGCTTCCTTTACAAGTTTTCAAGTTTATTTTCAATCAACTTCTTTTATTTTAAAGTTGTATGACATGTTATGAAATGAAAAAAATGTTTTTGAAGAAGAAAGGATATTTTCCTCAAGAATGGAGTTCAAGTGTTTTATCAAAATTATTTTCCATCTAAGATAATAAAGGGTTCTGTTTTTATCCCTATTATTAAATTGATTTGTTCATGTTGTGATGGAATTATTTTTATGAATTCCTTTATCTTATATGAATTTATTTATTATGTCATGGTGTTTCAAGAATCCCATTTTTGTTACATGTGTTATGCGATGATGTATGTTTTATGATTATGTGGCACACATAAGAAAGGATTCATTATAAGATGGGTGGGACCTATATCTCCCTCCAATGCATTGGGTAAAGATTTTATATCTCATGAGATAGACATGGCTGGAACGGAAGGTTATTTCGGTTCAGTGATACAGGACTGAAACGAGGAGTGAACTCGGTTCAGAAAGGGACTTTGTCCACTAAGATAGTCTTGGCAATGAGTCATGACTAACAAGAAATGATTTTCCATGATTATGTGTGCATGCCACAAAGTTTCAAGTTTTATGTTATGATTATGGGGATCTCATTTTCACTTCTATGATTTATTCCATGTTATGATATTATGATCTCTTTTGCAGGTTTTGATTTTCATAAAGATATGATATGATTTTTATTTCCTTTATTTTCCCTTGCTGAGCATTTGAGCTCACCCTTTTATGTTTTCTTTTCCCCAGGCCAGGAAGTTGGATATTAAGTAGAATATGCTAAAAGGGACCCTAGATATGATGAAATAAATGGGAGACACTGTAGAAGAATTATGAACCAGTTGTTTATGTTTCCCAGTTTCTAAAGACACTATACCTATACGGTCCTTTGTGGTTTTGTCACATGTTGTAATAAGTGTGATTCACTTTTGAAGTATTAACAATGTATGTAAAGTGTGGGTCGTTATATTATACTCCTTAAAAATTCATACTATAAATATGGGCTTAATCCCATCAAATTTCCTAGGCTTCCTAAGTTATCCAGAACACCCGACCTGTCTTCCAGTCCATGCAGTGTCTAACCACCCATGTAATCATTTCCTACCAGGGAGGAAACACTCTCCCCATGTCCATTTTAAAAATCATTAGGGATCTAGGGTATCTCTCATGGACTACCCCATGTCCATGCATCTGAAGTCATCATTCATCAATACCAAAGGTTACTTATCACTAGTTCCACTTTACCATATTCCTGAAATTTAATTTAATTCATACCCCCATGGGGTTCTAGTATTCCAAGTCACATGATGCAGTTTAGTTCCTTAACTATTAGAGACATAGATTTCAATCTAGGGCATGAGGTTCCACCGAGGCTATCAATAACTTACGTGATTCATTCTTAAGATAATATTTTTGTTAATCAACATATATAATTAAATAAGATAAAAAACCTAAAGTGGCGATTCCATGCATATGAAATTAATATTATTCAATTCATAATTCCAATTATAATATTTGTATGGAAAATCTACATTAAACCAAAGAGATTCTCTCTTTTAATGTAGCTTGAAATCTCTCATCGAGGCTTCCCAAGTGCAACAAGAACTCATAAAAAAAAAGAGGCCTTCTATCAAAACAAAAATATGAATGTAAATAATTATATTAAAATTACAATTAATTAATTGAACAAAAAACAATTTTGAACAAAAAATTACTTTTAATTTAAAAGGATAAATTCCAAAAATATCACCAGTTTAACTCATCAAAACAAATCTGTGACCAAATACCAATTATTTACATGGGGAATAATCCTATCAAAATTCATGGTTAGGGACCCAAACAAATACTCTAAAGAAAACCCAATATATATTTTAAGGAATATATATTTATAATTTTTTTGGTGCAAAATACCTCTACTGATTTTTAAAGAGACACCATGTAGACGTAACCCTAAGACGCCCCCTATTTTAGCCAAGTAAATGTCCATATGATCAATTATGGTTAAATAGTTTGTTAAATTTAACTTCAGTAAAAAACTAAAGCAAAATAAACGCAGTGTTTTACCTCCATCAAAATTTTGTGCGATGGAAGAGAGATATCATAATGGGATCCCCTCTATGGAAACCACTTAAAGAACCCTTAAAAATTGAATATTCCACCATGGATTTCTAGAATCACCAAAAACCCGTAACTCTACTGAAAAAACAGCCTATACCCACGGTTCAAAACCGTGGGTATAGCCCCCAATACCGTGGGTATAGCCTATACCAATAGTTTTGGGAACCGTGGGCTGGAACGGCGTCGGGATAGGTCCCCAGCCTATACCCACGGTTTTCCAAAACCGTGGGTATAGGTGTCCTGCCACCATGTCAACAAAACATATCCAATTATCATGGTGTCAACGACTTTTACCCATGGTTTCAAAACCGTGGGTATAGGTCCTAAAATAATGCAGGTGCCGAGTTTCGATTTCGTGACCTCTCCACTGCAAACACCATGTCTAACCACTACCCTAACATCACCTATATGTATATATATATATATATATATATATATATTTAGTTAAATATATTTATAAAAACCGTGGGTATAGAGGGAAGAACCGTGGGTATAGGATTCCCGCCAAAAATAATTTCTTTCCCTCGGAAAACAAAATTTCCCGTGCACAAAAAAGTAACCTATACCCATGGTTTTCCCCAAAAACATGGGGATAGGTACCCATATACCCACGGTTTTGGGGAACCGTGGGTATAGATCACTTTTCAAGACCTATCCCCACGGTTTGGGAAAACTGTGGGGATAAACACCCCTACACCGACAGTTTTGGAAAACTGTGGGTATATGACTTCAATAGACACCTATACCCACGGTTTTCCAAAACCGTGGGTATGGGGGGGGGGGGGGGGGGGTCTATCCCCACGGTTTTCTACAAAACCGTGGGGATATGTCCATTTTTCAGTATTGTAAAATGGAAAATCAACATCATAAAATAAGATAGGAAGAGATCCAATGATATTACCAGAGATCAAGACACACTTTCAAACATTGAATAATGACTTTGAAACCCCCCATTGATCAATGTATAAGAGGGGAAGGAAATGGGGCTCAACCTTGGTTTGCATGGTCAGAATGGGAGAAAAGAAGAGGGATTTACCACTATTATAGTCCATGGGGGGGAATCATATTTCAACCATTTTAAAAACATTTTTTAGATGTTTGAGGCCATTGGTTTGATGTAGGTTCTTCTACTACTTGAAACCATGAACCAGCTAGTTGTGTCTGCTGGACAGTCATTGGATTTGCTATAGAAGCCACCTAACATCTCTCGTGGCTCCTCTAGGCCCCATGATTCCTCTCAAACTTCTAAATATTTATAAAAAGCTTCTCTTGAGGTGTCTTATACCCAAATCCCTATTGACTATGGAATCAAAATTGGAGCTTCACACTAGTCCAAAATACATACTCTTCTGCAAAGTCCAAATTCCCGTAAAGACATAGCGTTTTTCATTATCCCCCCAAAAATTAATTCTTATTATTTAGTTGTCTTAATTGTCATCCAACCACACACTTTGACCCACCTTTTTTACAAAATCCTATTCAAACAACCATGCACCAACATTAAATCCTCAATAGGATTCCTTAGCGCAACCCATACATAAGGCATTTAAATCTCAAGAATCCAAAACTAATTATCACTCTACATGAAATTATCCTGAAGAATGTCCTTGGTTACAATTGAAATCATGAAAACCACATTCCACCATAAAAATTTTCATTCGACCTAACGTGATATCCACCATAGGAATTATCTTATGCCATCCATTTTTGAGAAACAATGCTTCCCATGGAAACAACATATCACATTATTCTGATGTTTCGAATGGGTTTTCCATTTTATTAAAAGTAATAATACAAAAAACACTAAGAAATGATATAACTAACTTTCATGTGAAAATATCAAACTAAAATATTAATTCTACCTTACCCAATCTATGATAAAAAAGACTAGATTTCCACAAAAATCTCCAACCAATATTCAAACGTGCTTTTTGTAACCAAAACAACACATTTGACATGGTTTCTAGACTAATTATACTTATCCCATTTTAGAATAAAAGGAAAACATCACTGGGTGAAACCATAAAAAAATGTTTAGTTTATCCAGTCGATGTGTGACCACATACCTGATCATGATGACTTCATGCCTAGTGGAATACCCATATCTTCCAAAAACTCATAAGTCAATTCCTAAAATCTGGTGTAACTTCAAAATTACATACTCATCCAGTCAAAAACATCTATGTGTCCAACCACATGTGTCGATGCTCTTCCACTATAATCTCCCTTGAGTCGTTCAATTCTAACCCAATCCTAAAACCAACCCTTTGTCACAATCCAAGATCACATATGATTCACCTGTTAAATTACTATATGAATCCAATTATGGATCGATGTCTCTAAAAAATGACAGCCAAAAGTTATAATTACCATCCATAGCATAGTCCCATATCCTAAAAAACCCTTTCAGGATAAGGGTAATATTTCCAGAAACTCTACATTATCCATTACAACAAACGTTGATTGAGTGTGACCATTCTACCTATATCGAAGAATCAATTATGAAATATCCACCACTAACTATTCCTATAACACATTAAATTTCTCCTATAATCCCATTAAAATTCATTTGATGTGACTATGTTACCCTCAATATCCATTAGTTGGACCCCCACTATATGACATTCCTCATACTACTCCATGAGAGACACCTCATTGATTTTCACAATAACACTTGTGATACTCTTCTTGAGTCATGGTGATCTCATCCCATTGATACCTGAAGGAATTTCCCTAGATTATCCAAGAAAGTACACCCAATCAGAAAACAATGTCTTATTATCCATTAAATAACATATATAATTATATCAAAAAGACATTCCTTTATTCCCACACGTGTTTCATCAAGCTCTATTGGTCATCATATCACACCCAACCGCTCAATAATTTATAATTTTGATGGGTATCATTCCCAATAGGAATGTACCATTACTTTCTCATAAAACATAGCCGGTGTATAATCCCACACCACCAGATCACATCATCAGACTCACTTTTCTACATGTCACACAAAATATAATTAGTTTGATGTGCTATAATAACTGACCATTCCCCATGAAATTTTTTTATATTAAGAAAGAACATAAAAAATTATGTCATTTAAAAATCATGTAATTTCACCCATACTGAAGTTGGACACATTATTAGCTTCCACCCAGTTCCATTCCAGGTCATGAGCACCCACCCGTGCTCTCAACACATTACTAAAACACATCCAATGTTAGCAGGATCATGTACCCAAGTGGTGCTACTGACAAAAAACTAGATTTGATAGAAAAACCAAAAGCAATGAAGGTTATCTCATTATAGGAATCACAATGTCTTCCATGATATTTATTTCTGAAAATACTCAAAGGATGTTCAAATTCTAATGCAAATACATCTCATAGGTTTACCTCACACGTAACACTTTCTATAGACTCTCAAAAATATTATGTCATTTTAAACAGTCTTTAGGACTTCTTTTCTACCCCAAAGGTCCAGTATCATAAGGGATACAACCCATGGGACTTCATCTACCTAGTCATCTCAAAAACAATGAAATTAAGATGCCAACACCCACTCTTTGGTAACATACATACTAAATCCAAAAACCTTGTTTCTTTTCCTCAGCCAACTAATCATTGATTCTCACCCACCATCCAAATATTTTACTTTCCCCATGAGAATCATAATCACATTATCCAACATTTATATAAATAATTGCATCTTATTGTATGACCTATGATAAGAGAACCACCATCCCACTATTTGGATAAGTTGGTTTTCATTCCAATCTATATGGAGAAACTCCATATAATTGGCTACTGCCACATTAAATAATTAAACAAATTTTTAGTTTCAAAACTACTATTATAATTACCCAATAGTTTTTATTTATTTAGAATTATATATCTATGATGACCAACTATATTTTTCGTACGTCTCTCATGCTAATGGACTACATCATTTTTTTCAAAAATCATTATAACATAGATCCATATAATATTCCATCCAAAGAAAATAAATATAAAATTATGCCTGGTTAAGTATAATTCCAATTATTAAGTACACATGAAAACACAGTATGAGTATTTTTTAACACATAAAATTTTTTACTTCACTTTTTAGTGAATCCACACACTAGTTGGCCTCAATGTCATGAGAACCCTATCTTCATGGAATAATGCATTATACAAAACATTCCTCTACATGAAAATATTCAAAATCCATTTGTCATCTTCAACACCCAACCTATCCACCAATCCTTATAAGGTCCAACCACCTAGGTATTCATAACCCATTGGGGGAGGAACACTCACCCCATGGTAATTTCAAATTTCATAATAGATCGAGGGTATCTCTCGTGGACAACCCCTTAGGCATGCATCCCAAGTCATCACTCATATATTCCTAGGGTCAGTAGGTCACTTATAATTGGGGATTATTCAATCGATTCATATTAGTTTAATTTATTCACAACCCTCACTGGGTTTCAGTATTCCAAGTCACAATATCGAATTTATATCTTCATTCATTAGTGACCGAGATGTCTAACTGGGGCATGAGGGCCCATTTGGGTCATCATCTCCATGTGCAATTAATTCTTCAACTAAATTTGTTTACTAATAAACCCATAAAATATATGGATTATCAATACATAACAGGGTAGGGAGACACATACAACATGTATATAAGAAAATTTACAACACCAAAGGGTAAATGCATGAGGATAAAATACCTTTATCTGAAGTGACTCCGCTTTTAATGTATCTCGATAACTATCACTGAGCCTCGACAAGAACAACCAACCCTCATCCAAACACACAAGTCACTACCCAAAAAAATAAACAACCAATTTAATTAACTATAACCAAATTATTATTAAATAATTAACTATAAGAAATATTAATTGATTATCATTTTTAATTTGAAAGGCATAGTTCCTCGAAGCTCAATAGTCAACCACATCGTACCAAAACCATGAACAAAAGCTCACTAATTTCTTGTGACATAAACCCAACCATATTATTGATAAAATACCTAACAATTGGTGAGAAGAAAAAACTAACTTTATTTCATTTTCAAGGAAAAACATTGATTAATTTTTTTGCACCATAACTCTGACAAAATGCTGAACAACGACACACCAACGTCACCCCGGGATGTCCCTTATGAGTCATAACAAAAATACCCAATGGGAGACTATCATTCAAATATTATTTTAATTGAAATTGAATAAAAAATATTTAAAAAAATGTGTACACTTTCCTCAACAAAAATATAGGTGAAAACATGTATATATTATTGGATCGAAATGTAGATGTAGATGGTTCAAATACAAGAGGGGTGTATTTTTAGTTTAAAAAATGTTGTTCTTAACCTTAAGAATTTTTTTACAATGTTAAACAACATAAATAATCATTTTAAGGTTAAGTAAAAAAACATTAAATTTAAAAAAGATGTGTGATGTAATAAGTACACATGTATACTTAAACAAGATTCTAACTTAAGGAATGTAGAATCTTATATATGAGTGTATACTAGAATAAGAAAGTATACGAAAGATACACTTTTTATCTGTAACTAAATTCAGTGGAATTTAAACTTGAATGTAACAAGTAGACAAATAAAAAATAAATCTTTTACCCAAACACAATGGTATCCAAAAACCTTGGATACAGTTCCATTGATTTAAAATTTCAAGAAAGTATCCCTTACCCATATTAGGTAAATTCATTGATATGAAGATTGGTATTTGTCATGCGTTCCCTATAAGGCCTCAATTATGTAGGTAATCAGAACCTTTTTCTTACTATCTATGGAACCACTCAATTGTTAACAGTACGAATCATATTCACTCAATGAAAGTAAATGTTAAGGAAGATCTAATATTGAAAAATATGTTCATAACATGAGAATACTTCACAGCTTTCATGGAGGTCAGATCGAGCAGATCTCTCACAGCATTTCTGCACATCTAGGAGTTCCAAACGACTGTTGTAAATGATTTTAAATGGATAGTTCTTTATAGGAAAACTATCTAATAGTCAAAATCCTCTTCCAACGGTTATATTTCCCTAAAATATAAGAGGGACTACTACATGTGAAATTCACACAATGATTATTTTGTAATAGACGTGATGGCCACATTTTATATAACCAAATATGAAAAAAAAACTATGATGACATAGTTTTGTATAAAAAAAATAAGATAAAAATTATAATATTTTGGATCCGATTAAATGAAGTGATACTGTAAGAAAATAAGTTAACTATAAGAAAAAATATTCAGATTCTAAAAATATTGAGGGTCAGATTCTAATTTTTAAGGAAATCAAAGTTTTATTTATGAATAAACAGGTGTATGATTTTAGAAGAAATCAGAGTATCGTTTCCAATGAAATTGGAGTCTGATTTTACAAGAAATGGGAGATTGATTTCATAAGAAATCAGACATTGATTTTAGACGAAATCGAAGTCTGATTTCTGAAGATATCAGAGTCTGGTTTTAGAGAAAATCAGAGTCTAATTATAGAGTAAATCAAAGTCTAATATCAGAGGAAATGGGAGTCTAATTTATGAATAAATAGTAGTCAGAATTTAAAAGAAATCGGTGTCTGACTTCTCATGAAATGAGAGGTTTTTATCTCAAAGAAATTTTGGATTCAGGAAAATGGTTAGAGTTGTTTAAGAAAACATTAGATAATATTTTAAATATTGAGGTTATGGAATAACATGTTCTAAAATATAATAATCCTTAGGGATAGAAAAACTATCTTTAAGAAGATGTGTTTGTGATTTTGAGAACATAATGGAATGAAAAATTCATAACAAAACTTATTGAATTAAGAATATCCCCCCTTTGGGAAATCACAACAAACATTTCATAAACAAATATAAAGACATGAGATTTTTTTCAATTGAATTTAATGGAAATACTTATCTATATTTTTATGACTCATAATGAATACAACTGACACCCCTTAGACTTTGAAATCCCCTATGGGTCATAATGTTTTATTGGAATTTATCTATCATTATTTAATGAAATGTCCCCCTTTAATTATGTATTTATTATTTTTGAAATATCCCCACTTCATAAACATCCTCACTCTTAGTTTAATATTATTTTTTGAATGTAAATTTTCCCCCTTTGTGGTTTTCAAAAAGAAATGGTGGGAACAAATTGTACCTGAAAGGTTAAGAAACATACATTATGAAATAATGCAAGGAAAATATTTCCTAAAATAGAAAAAGTATCAAAAAAAATTTTAATACAAAAATTAGATTGGATTTTGGAAAATTAATCATCTTTCATCTTTTCTGGAATTATATTTTTCAATGTTTATTTGAACTTCCTGAACTCCTTGTGATCTTTTTGAATCTTCTTGAGAAAATCCTTATGATCCTGATTTTTCTTTTCAAGGTCTTTGATCCTCTCTTCTTGAGACTTAATCAATTCTTCCTGAGTTTTATGTTTCTCTACCCACTCTTCCCAAATTTCCTTCTTTATTTTTATATTGAGATCAATGGAGTTAATTTTCCCATTCAAATCATTATATTCTTATTAGAGAACATCATTATCTTCCACTATTTTTTTCTGAAAAAATTGTTGAGTTGTTCTTGAACTTGTCATCAGATTTTTCAAAGGAATTATTGAATGAGTTGCTAAAATAATAAAAGATCTTAAGATCATAATTATGTAAATTTTACCATTTGGTTATCAGTTTAAAAAAATTTATATAATAATCATAGTTGTTCCAAAAGGTCTAAACCTTAACTTCGAGTATGAAAAATTTATCCATTAGCGGTTCTACTGATTATGTTTTCTGATTAACTGATTCTTGATTTAGTTTACATCTTCAATATAAGATTGAAAATAATGGAATAGAGTTAATAATAATATTTAGGGACTGAACCACAAAATAATCACCTATTGAAGAGAAAGATTCTAAAATTTAATTTTTTTTGAGAGGTAAATTCAATTTACTCATCCTCCGTCTTCTTGAATGTACCAGTAACATACTTCTTTGTTTTTTCAATAGAAAATTTCAGAGGTGAAACAACAACCACTTGATTTCATTTTTAAACCTTAGATCTTAACTTCTCCTTTCATTGAGTTTTTTTTACATCAGAAACATGTTCTATTCTATCCTCATCATCATCAATTTATTTATCATCATATTTTTCAACAACAATATAATTCTAGTGGTCATCATGCTAATAAATATTATCATCATCATTTACATCATCGTAGGTGATTCAATTTAATTCTTCCTAGATAGCAATATATTTTTTAATAGTCATTTGTTTTGAGACTATATTGGTGGAGGAGTCTTGTGATGCTCTTATTGAAAAATTGTCAGATGAACTCTCCTTCTCAGGTTCTTCTACTATTTTGATTACATCTTCCCTTTCCTATTCTTCATATTTGCTGGCTTCTTCTTTTTTATTTTGTTCTTCTACTATAAGAACTGGAACATAAGAATATTCCTCTCCTTTATCTGATACTGGAGTATCAATTTTCACTAGTTCTAGAGGATCTTTGGGTTCATGAATGAAAGACTCTTTTAGTTGATTTTTTTTTCATAATTTTTTAGTATCTTTTAGTGAGGTTTGAATAACTTTTGCTTCCAACATCTTCTTCTTCTGTTTATTCTCTCTTTCCTGTTTCTTTAGCACTTGAACATTTTTGATTTTTAATTATTAGCCTTATAAGGGTCTTTTCCAAAAATAGGGTCCCCTTAATTTCTCTTTCTCTTTTTATCTCTGCACATAGAAAGTACATCTTCTGAGAAGTTTTTTGTGTCTCGGGATTTGGTGGTACAAATGCAGATTTAGAGGTTTCAGCTGGGTTTTGGGGTTCTACTACCTGGACCTTATTTTATTGGGGTTTGGATTTATAGATATCTCCAACTTGGTCTTCCTTGCTAGTAAGATAAATAAACTCAAATATCTCTATAGAGAAACGAAACATCATTATCCTGAGGATTTCATCACTCAATAAAATGATTCTAAAAGATTTAGGCATTGATTTTCAAGAAACATTTCACCTTTATAAGCATATAACTATGATCATGGATAAGATTTCTGGATAAATTAAAACACAAGACATGATTATTCCACTCTTTATGATTTTGGTGGTGTGGAAGATATAATTCTTCATTTTAATGTTTTTTAGATTAAGTATAAAATTCACCATTAATATGTATGACGTCTCTAGGGCATTCTTGTCCCCTTTTCTCAGAATTAGAATTCATTTTATCCCAAGAGCTAATATCCTATGGTTTGATGAGATATTGGAGATCATATGTTTCTTCACTACCTAATTTCTTAATAATTTCATTTCCTTAACATTATCAAACAAACCTTCTCTTTCTGGAAACCTATATGAATAAAACAATGCCTCTCCATCATAAGGTATCTTAAGAACACATGCTTATTTCTTGTAGGATAAGGAGTTGGATTTTCTATAAATCTTGTACTAAAACATATATTTTCCTCCTTGTTCGTAAAAATGAACTATATTGTAAAATTTTATTATAATATCTGGATAAAATGAATCTTGATTCTTTTCTATTTCAACATAGAAAAATTCGCATCCATTATGTTTGATAATATTTCTTATCAGAGAATCATAATTGGTGAAGAACATCTAATCTACTATTATTTAACTAAATATTATCATGTATTTTATTTACTTATTTGAATACATTTGGGATTGAGAAAAAATTTCCACAAAAATTCAGAGCATAATGGAAGGATGTAAGAATCAGTTCAGTGGCTTTGAAGGGCGGCATTGCTTGGGTGAAAACAGTGAAGACTGATGTGGGATGTAAAGGGGGGTCCATTTATATAGGATTTTCGGTGACAATTCATATTCCTCGTTCAATCGAATGGTTTATATTTTCTTTATATGATCTAATGGTTGATATTAAAGACGAATAAGGATTTATAGTTTCCGACCATTATAGGTTTTAAGGAAATAATCATATTTAAGGATAGATGAATCTGATAAAAGTTTTCTTAAATTTTTTTAAATACCAACAAACAGAAATATAAGTAAGATAATTTAAGAAACAAAATGTACCATACAGAGTTCTCAAAAATATTTTTTTAGTGCTGAAATGGATCTTCTTGGAAAATATAGGCTAAGTAAAAAAAATATTATAGTTCTAAAATTTATGTTTATGTAAAAAAAATATACTCTTCCTATGAAAAGGAGTATCTTAATATTAAGAGATTGTTTAAAAAAAGTGAATTTGAATTATTACATTAATGCTATCAATCCTAACTTTTGTTAAATATTGTCAAATCTATTGGAAGGTAATGATTTTGTAAATATAACAAAATTTTTTTCTTTCATTCTGATGAAGTTCAAAATAATATCCCCTTTAAGTGTGTGATCCCTAATAAGGTGATGCCTAATATATACACGATTTTAATGAGAGTGATGTGGAAGTTTTTTTCTGAAGGCTATTTCACTAGTGTTGTCGCATAGTATCTGAGTTTTAGTAAAACTCATTCTATAATCTATGAGTGTTTGTTGCGTCCACAATACTTGAGCACAATAACTTCCACCTGCAACATATTCATCTTCAGTAGAGGATAGTGAAATAGAGTTTCGTTTCTTACATGAACAACAAACTAATGAATCTCCTATGAAATGAAAAGTTTTTCTTGCATTTTTCATATCAATTCGAAAACCACCAATGTCAGCATCTAAAAATATTTTTAAAACAAAATCATTTCCAGAATAATAGAAAAGTCCCAAATCCATGGTTCCCATTAAATTATAAAAAATTCATTTCACTACTATAAAATGATATTATTTTGGATTATATTGATATCTTTTACATAATAATACAAAAGATATTATGTCTAGATGACTAACTATTAATTATTGTATGCTTCCTGTCATACATCAAAATTATGATTGACCTACCGGTTTCCCAGATTTTTCAAGATCAATAGTATTTGAGGTACCGATTGGAGTACTTATACATTTTGTGTCATCATATCCATAATTTTTAAGAAGATATTTAATATAATTTTTCTATGATAAATAAGTTCTTTTTCGTTTTTAAGAAATTTCAAAACCAATAATAAAAGGTTAAATAACCCATTATAAATATTTCTAATTCAGATTTCATGAGATTTGAAAATGAATTAGTTAAGGATTTCTAAGTTGATTTAAATATAATATTATCAACATTTATTTGAACAATAAATTTTTTAATTATCATTCATTATAAAAAGGGTTGGATCTATATTTCCCTTAACATAATTGTTTTATTACAAAAATTTTGTAATTCTATCATACCAGGCCTTATGGGATTATTTAAGACCATATAATACGTTTGCATATTTAAAAACATGTTCAGGATGCTTTTTGTCTTTAAAACTAGGAGATTCTTCAACATAAACTTCCACTAAAACATATATGCTAAGGAAATCACACATCACATCCATTTGAAATTTTTTGGAGTTAATAAATGCTACAAAGGCTAAGAGAATTCAACTAGAGTCAAGTATAGCTACTAATGCATAGGTTTCTTTATACTCTATTACTTCTTATTTTTTATATCCTTTTTGAACTAATATTGATTTATTTATCACTATGATACCATTTTCATTGCATTTTTTTTCTGAAGACTCGCTTTAATCCAATTACAGACGTTCCATTCTGTCTTTCAACCAAGGTCCAGACTTCGTTCCTTTCAAACTCATTTAGTTCATCCAGTATAGATTTAATACAATCGTCATCAGCTAAATCTTCATTAGAAATTTTATGTTCAAATTATGAATTAAATTCTTGATGTTATATTTCAATTATTAAAGATATTAGGGTTCTTAATGGTTTATGTGCATCACCAATGATACTATCACTGGGAGAATTTTAAGAAAAAACTGACTTGGGTTTTGTAAAACCTATTCATAAACATAAGGTACAAAATATATGGGAGTGAATACATTAGAAATATTTTCTTGAGTATTCTCCTAATTAGAAGAATATTATATCAATAGTTGATAACTTGTTTTTTAAAACTCATATGATGATGTAGGTTGGGGTTGTTCAAAAAAATGACCAGTTTCATCAAATTTAACATGTACTATTTCCTCAAGAGTACAAGAATTTTTTTAACTATATAAACCTTTAAAGTTTTGGGATAGAATATGAATATTCCTTCAATATATTTGGGTGTAAATTTGGGTAAGATATCTTTTGTAATGAATATGATTATATTTCATCTAAATACATTAGAGTATGAAACACTAGGTTTTCAGCCTTTCCATAACTCATTAGGTGTTTTATTATGAAATGGACTTATTTAAACTAGATTAATAGAATACCTAGCAGTACTTAGAGAATCAATCCAAAAGTGGTTGGAAATTGAGTATTCACTCATCATGGTTCTTGTTATTTCTTGAAGAAATTAGTTTCTTCATTCCGCAACACCATTTTCCATAGGAGTTCTTGGAGATGTGATGTTTTGAGTAATTCCTTTTTTACTATAAAAAGTTTCAAAATATTAATTATCAAACTCTCCACAAAAATCAATATGAATAGTCATCAATAGAAGGGTTTTCTCATTTTTAACATTGGATGAAAAGTATTTAAAATATGAAAAGGTTTCATATTTGTTTGATAGAAAGTAGACCCATGTAAATCTAATGTAATAATCAATTAAAACAAATACATAGTATTTTTATCCAATACAACCTATTTGTATTGGACTGAAATGATCCATATGCACTAGTGATAATGCATCAGATGTTGAGACATCACTAATATAAATAAAGCTTTACTTAGGTCACATTCCATATATGCAAGGATCAGAAAATTTTGAAGAATCACATGTAAGATCTAGTAGATCCTTAACAAGTCTTTTCTTAGATAATTTTCATAGGTTCCATAGGTTACAAAGTCCCAGTCTACAATGACATAAGCAATATTGATCATAAATTGCACTAAGGCAAGGTATATATTAGATCTTAAGGTCTTCTATGTTAATTGTATAATCATTCTCATGCCGATGGGTAGATAGAATGAAATCATCCTTGGAATAGTGTTATACGAGTTTGTCATTCCTAAAATTCACAAGTTAAACTTAATCACATAATTTCCGCATTCTTATATGTTTTTTATTAAGACCATTAACAAATAAAACATTCAAAATTAATGATTTTCGAAGAAGAAAAATGATACCTATACCAAAAAACTATCCTTAATCATTGTCTCTGAAAGCTACTTGTACTACTGTCATCTTGAAAATGATTCAAAGAATATTTTGTTACCAAAAATTTTCTAGGAACGTCAATTATCCATGTACCATGTGCTATTATTGGTACTTACTTTCTTTTTCTGAAAATGAAACAATTAGTCTGTCAGAATCGAATCTTTCTTGGATATCAAAATGTTTGAAAGTAAAACATTAGGTATCCATATTTTCTTAGAAACGTGGGATTTATAAAAATTTAAATATTGGATTTTTTTAAGGAACAATGTTTCACCAATTGTACAACACTTTGACATTAGATGAAAAGGGTAACTTTGGGGTACAAAATAGTTGTGACTAAAAACTGGTTTTAAATGAGAATACAAAAATCCAGAACTACTCTTTAGAGGACGAAGTTGTGAATACATTTTATAAAAATATTTCATACCATAAGAATGTTTGATAAAAGTTTTTCAAGGAAAATATATCTTATTTTAGTCTAATGACAAAATTCTTATCCTCATAGTCATTGACTTTATAGTTAGAGTTTTTCTCAAAATCATTTTTCATTGTAATAACTTATTCAAAATCATTAGAATGTTTATCCTTCTGAGAATTTTGTTTAACATGGTTTTTTGAAACAGAAACAATTTCAGTAGATTTTTCATCAATATATTTTGAATGATATAATTCTTATTTTATTTAAATATTAATTCTAGAATTTTCCCAATCATGTTTCTTATTTATCATACTATTTTTTTCTCAAAAAACATTGAAAGCATAGGGTCTTATTCAAAAATAGGTAAATAATTATCTTCTAATGTGGAATAATATTCATCCATAGATTCATATTTACTTTATCCAGATAATTAAAACTTAATGAAATATTGTTTAAAGAATCAGTACAATTTTCCTTATCCACGAGACATTGATTTTTAATAGGCATCTTTGAAATAAGAAAAATGATCTTCTAACTTGAATATTCAAAATTTAAATATTCATCTTAAGAGTGACCTAATATTGTACTCCATGAATCATTATATTTTTGTACTTTCCTTCCTTTATACTTTTAGTACTTCTTCTAATTCCTTTCAGGATGTCTCTCCTTTATTTCCTTATTTGTAGGCTTAGGAAAATATGGTTGGATATGTACAATCTTCATACATTTATAGCAAGTCACTTCAGATTAATTATTATCCTTTATATCTTTCTTCTTGTATCTGTCCTGGAAATATTTATATCCCACAATATTTTTCATTCTTTTAGAAAGATTGGACAGTTCATTCTCTTACTATTCAGGTTCACTTGAGTCTGATTGAGTAGTAATTTTTTTTATTTTGTTGTCTTATAAACAATATGATGAATCTTAGATTTCAAATGATTTAATGTAGTCATAAAATAAACACTCCTATTCATCTTCATAATATTATCAACATCTCTCTTCAATCTATTCTCATGTTTCAAGAGTGTTCCAAATAGATCATCAAGAGTAACTATTGTAACTTTTCTAGATTCATCAATAGCTGTTATTTTTTATTCCTACTCATTCGGCATGATTTCAATAATATTTTCAACAATCATTTCATAATCTAATAATTTTTATCCCATTGACTATAATTCATTCACAAAATTCATGAATAATTGATGAACATTAACTATTGGTTCTCCATATGAAAAAACCAAGATAATCCGGGATAATCATAGATCTTCTGGTTTCAATAAATTTCAATGATCCAAAATGTGTAAATTCAAATTTATTCCAAATTTTGTGGGAAGATTTACAGGAAGATATTTGGCTATATATATTCCAAGTAATTGAACATAAAAATGTATTTTTTACCTTATAATTAAGTTGATATTCATGTTTTTCTTGATTGGTGGATGTTCGGAATTCCCTACCCGGATCTTATAATGACTACAGTGAATAACAATGTTGTCAACCCTAGTATTAATAACAAATGTATTTATTAAATCACTCCAATATTCATAATAATTTCCTTCAAAAATTGGTGGTCTTTATGAAATTACATTTTCAATAGATCCAATATCGATTCCTTCTATATTTCAAAAACAATTCTCTCCACACATTAGTGTATCATGTATTTATAAACGAAATGTTTTTCAAAGAAATAAATCTAAATTTTAAGAGAAGAATAAGTAAGATAAATCTAGTGGGATTATCTATTAATAAAAATATGTATATTAGAATTTCATATACCTCCTCTTATACCAATTATAGGATTGAAATGTAGATGTATATTGATCTAATATAATAGGAGGTGAATTGTTAGTTTAAAAACTTTTGTTATTAAATTTATGAAAACATTATTTATCTAGGATTAACAACATAAAACCTCTTTTGTAAGGTTATGGAAATAAATAATATGTTTAATAATGTTGTGAAATGAAATAAGTATATAGGTACACATAAAAATGATTCTACCATAAATCATATAGAATCATATATCATAGTTTGTTCTATAATAATAAATTGTAAGAAAGATACACATTCTGTCTAAGACTAAATGTAGGGGAATTTAAACAAACATGTAACAAGAAAAAAAATAAAAATGAAATATTTTAACTCAAAGTGAAGTGTATCTGACAAACATGGATAATTATCCATTGATTTATACATTCAAGAAAGTTTTTTTACCCAAAAATGGGTATGAAATCCATACAAAGATTGATATCTATCTTTCTATCCTCAGAATCCCTCGATTAAGCATGTAATCAATACCTCTGTCTTCGTATTCCTAGAACCCTCGATTGTAAAAAATACCAATCAGATTCTCATAAATCAAATAAAGTTTAAGAAAGATATCATGTTGAACAAGATTTTCACAAATTCAATACCTCACAACTTTCACACAAGGCAGATCGAGCAGAGCTCCCGCATCATGTTAGCAAATCTAGGAGTTCCACACGAACGTTATAAATGATTTTAAATATCAAGGTATTTATCGTAAAAAACAGCAATGGTCAAAATCCTCCTCCAAGGGTCAAATTTCCCTTAAATTAAGGTGGGACCTGTACAGGTGGATTTCATACAATGGTTATTTTGTAATAGATTCAAAAACATCATTTTATATAGCAAACTTTGAGAAGAATTATGATGACATCATTTTAAAAAAAAATTGATAAAAATTATCCTATTTTCGGATCAGAAAAATGAAAATATTCATTAAGGAAATACGGTAACTATACGAAAAATAATAATAAAAAACTGAATATATTTAATGTCATATACTAATTTTTGAGGAAATTGGAGTCTTATTTCTGATGAAATCGAAGTCTGATTTGAGAAGAAATTAGGATCCATATTACATTATTTTTAGAATCAGATTATTATTTTTCTTATAGTTATCATATTTTATATTTCATATGGAATCAGAGTCTAATTTCAGACGAAATCAAAGTCGGATTTCTGATGAAATTAGAGTCTTTTTAACTTAAAAGAATTATATCTTAAGTAAAATGGTTAGACCTATTTAAGAAAATTGTAGATAATAGTTTTAAAATTAGGGTTAAGGAATAACATGTTCTATAATATAATCATCCTTATATAATGTAAAAATATCTTTATGAGGTTGTGTTTGTTATTTTCAAAACATAAAGGAATGGAAAATTCATATTGAAACTTACTAGCTTAAATGATATTTCCCCAAGATCCTCCCTACAAAAGACACATGAATTCCCCTTAGAAAAACAATGATTCAACCATAGTATGGTGGAATAGAAAATTAATCATAAAAATATAAAAATAAACTATAAAATAAGATATGTGATGATCCTATATGGTATCTATAGGCAATGATACTCATTAAAACTATAAAAAAAGTTCTCAGAACTCCACCTTGATCAAGGGAGAAGACGGTAGGGAAGAGAGGTTTGACATTGGTTTGTGCGATAAGGAAGAGATAAAGGAGGAAGTACAAGTCCATAATTATGTAAAAGCGGTAAAATAGTATTTTTATCCCCTTTTAATCCCACTGTATCTATGATGTATACTAAAAGTAGTATCCACTCCTGTCAGATACCATAGGACAACCAGTGGCTCTCCTAGAGCTTTCTCAGTAGTAGCCACCAAGCCTCCCCCAAGGCTCCTATGGTCCCCTTGAGATGCATCTAATCCCTAAAACCATTCCCAAAACACTAAATATTATTTTATTTATTCCTTGTATCCCCATTTAAAATCTATTATAAAAAAATTTAACCCACCCAATATTTTAAAATTCAAACTATTCATCAAACACTAATTTCCCTTACATGTATATGATATTATAGTTAAATTAAGAGATAAGGGTACACATTAATTGGTGTAATTATTTTTATTTGAATATATCTATAACTTTTATCATCCTATCTTATATTTCCTATCTATTTGGAGACATTTTCTCTCTAATTTGACATTATATTATTGAATTCTTTTACGAAATTCTATGTGTGTCCCAAACCTCACTTATAAAAGGGAATGTATCACCCTAAAAAAGTCATACAATTTGATCATTATTGATCATAATTTACTTAATATAAAACCTTACAAGAATCCATAAATTTTAATAGATCCCTAGTTCTTTTTCCAAGTCCAATCATTCATGGAGTAAGGTTCAACCCAAAGGAGATAACTTAAAGAAGAGGTATAAATCATAACCAAGATTTTTAAAATTAATTTGTCCCAAAATTTCCTATAAAACCATTATATCCATAATAAAATTATTAATAAATTATCATAAATATACTAATATGTTTCTATGATTATGGAATAACCATTTCCCACCAACTTTCCATCAAATGGGAAATGAATGTGTCGTCTGTACGTATGTGTGGACTACCTACTCTATATTGTGATTTGATTAATTTTCCATAATAGAATAAAAATTACTGATAAATTTTAGATTTAATAAATATATATGATATTTAAAATATTATTATTATTATTAAATTATAAAATATTATTTTTCTTTCTTTCTTTATTTTGATTAACAAAATGAAAACAACGTTTATGATGACCTACGAACCCCTATCTTCATGAATGACGTAATTACTTTTTTATCTCTAAATTTCATTGATGAATATATATATATATATATATATACAATAAATATATAATATATTTATATAATAATTTAAATTTTTTGGATTATGAAACCATGATCATGATGCCTCAAATAAGATCACCGAAATGGCACATTCATGAAAACGAAATTGTTAACAAAAAATGGTAATTTTAATAAAGAATTGTCATTAAAGGGGAGTTGGAATGTTATCAGTAAAAAAATATGTTATTATAAATTTTTAACTGGTTATATTATATAATTATAAAAAATTAAAATTTATTGTACAAAGTGTTTGAGTTCTTAAAAATCCAGACAAGCATATATTAAGGGTTCTTCATCTCAATATCATTTTGTTGAGACATGTTTGATGCTATGTTATTATTTTTTTATGAGGTGTATATAAAAATAGTTTTACATGTTATTTCATTGATACATATTAATTTATGATATATAAATTAATAATTTAAATTACTTAATCTATCGGGTTTTGATTCAAAGGTTACAGAAGTTGTATAAGATTCTCGTCTCACTTTTATTTATGTGAGACATATTCCATATTCATTTTTTGTATGTATCTTATTTTATATATAATACCAATTTGAAATTTTATATAACTAATTTAATTATATTCATAAATTTAATGATTTATTAGAAGTTATTTCATTCACGGGTATCATGATTCAAAAGTTACCAAAGTTGTATTGGATTTATGTTACAATATCATTTTTACCAAGAATATTTTTTATTAAATTTATGATTCTATAATTTTTAAATATTCTTCTCAATAATATTATGAATTTTATTCTCCTAATTTTATTTTTTAGTTCACACATTTTCATTTGATTTTCCTTTCTCTGTGTATTAAAATTTTTGAATAAATTTATTAAAGGGAAACAAAATTTATTTTTCTATCAGGTCAAGAATATTTTCGTTTTTCTCCATATTTTATGTCAAAATATTTTCAAGAATGTTTTTATTATTAATATTTTTTTAGTTAATTTATTTTTAAATATTTAGTTTTTTGTAAAAAATTTTTTAAAATAAAACATCATATTTTTTCTGAATGAGGTACATTTCATCAATAGTTTGAATGAAATATTTGTTTTAATATACACCAAATGAAAATATATTTCTACCAACATTTCTACACATTCCATTCAATAATACTTTAAAATATTAAATATTACTTTTCTAAGAAATTTGTTTCCACAATATTTTGGTAATTTTAATGATTTTAATAATTAATTTGTAAATGAAAAATTTATGTTCCTCAGTGAAAAATCAGCTGATCTTCTAAATTTATTTTTTCATCTATGGTTACAACATTTGATGTTAGTTATTATTCATTATGAATATGATCTAATGAAAGAAAACTAATAATTATTATAGTTGGTTTATGATTGTAGTGATAAAATATTGATAAATCCTTTTTCCTATTCCATGGGTTAATCTGTTATGAAATGATAAGTGTTTTAATGGTCTTGGGACATATATATAAATGTCTTATGACTATATAAATGGGGGTTCATGTATATCCCTTTAATGCATAGTTTAAATATTAATGGGTTTTGAACTCAAAGGATATGCGTGAGGTTATCCCAATACCAAAATAGGTTACAAAAGTGGTTGTCCCAACCCTAATAAGGGTACATGGGATGTTATCTCAATCCCATAGAAGGTATATGGATGGTAAGCCCAGGACTGACATTTGGTGAACGATTTGGTGGGTAGACATGACATAATATTTCTAGGATTATGATTATTTCTATCCTTATTCCTCAATTTAATTACATGATCTTATGATAATGTAATTCTCTAATAGATTAGGAACGTTTATTCCATTACAATTCATGTCTTACAAACTGCCAATATTTATTCCTTGATTCATTATTATTTTAATTAAAATTATGGGTATGGTTTTCTAATGTTAAGAATTATTTCTCATACACTTATACAAATGTTATTCTGAAGAATGATCATTTATTCATATCTCCCATATTTTACCTTACCGTGAATCTAGGATCATGATTTATTATGTTTTTTTCAGTATATGAAGAAAGTTTTTTTGTATAACATGTATTTAAATGGTTCTAGTGGTAGAGAACCTAAAAAGATATTGTGTAGATATTTTATGTACCATTTTTTTATATGTCTATGTTTAAAAAGAAACTAATAAATTACAATTATATCATGGATCATATCAATATGAAATGAATATTCATTTAGTAATATTTATCATTTATGTATGAAATTCTTAGATTGACTCATTGTCCACCATCTTTATTAACTATATTTGATAGAGTTTTGTTAAAGTCCCCATATTTATCCATTTTCCACTTCATATGAGTGGTTGGACTATATTTTGTTTTATTGATAAAATATTTTTAATTTAGAAAATTATAAATTGGTATTATTGGAAAAAAGTATTATATGAGGGACAAAAAAATTGATGAAGATATGATTCATAAAGAGGTTGATGATAACAATTGTTATAAAATCATTTAGGTATATAACCTTAACCCACATGGTAAAGAAGTCATTATTAGTAAGGATATACTCAAATTATATGTCTATAGATAGGGAATATATCCCAATGAAATATATTCTAATATAGACAATGATTATGAGTATTTATCATTATGCAACAACTATGGGGGTTGAGGAATGATGTTGACATGTATTTTACTAGTAAGTAATTTCTATGTAAAATTCATGTTGTCTTGTGTCATGAGTACCCATAAATATACATGTATATTGATTTGATTGGAACAATATGATACAAATTGATTAGAATAAGACATGACAATTTGAACTTCTAACTTTATTTCAGGGGTGTATCTTCCTCCTATACAGCCATTGATAACAACATAAAAACCTCATTACTATATATATTTATAATAATTTGGGTCATTAAAAAGGAAAAAATTTTATTCCATTCACCATATATATTATTTCCTCGCTCAATATTGAGGTATAATTCTATGTAAGAGATATCCTATTATATGATACATCCATCTAATTACTGTATAGGTCATCAGTATGGATATGAGCTGACATGGGTCTGGGGTATTGTTAATTTCATTGATCCCTTCTATATCAGTGTTGATGAATGGTTAGATCACTATTATAGTGCATGATGCATATGAATTTTCAACCAAGTATAGATTGAAAAAGGTGTGGCAGTATTATATAATGAATCATTAGTGGCATTTTTTGAATGTAGGATGTGATGGAATGATGACTTAGAAAGACATATGTTTTCAACTCTCATACATAATCAAGCAAGGGGATTAATTTTTTCTTTCTTAATGGGATATCTAGGATTTGTCATCCAATTTACCAAATTTGTTTCACTCCTAATATTAAAGGAGACCAATGGAGTTGGAATAGCTAGCTCATGTCTTGAAATGAGGGCTTAATATTTTTCTTCATTATTTTTTCATCCTTCTGACCATAGGGAAGAGTATGATAGAAAAACTATTACATGAAATATGATGATAATCCCCAATCTATCCTGGTTATTCATTGACTTTTCAATCATTTTTCTATGGGGCTCCAAGAAACACCATTGAGGTACATTTCCAATTCCTGGGTTGTGTTATGGATGGATAATAATTCTTTACAAAGGAGAAATATATTTAGAAATAATTTCTCTAGGATAGGGTATGATTTAAGGAAACTGACTAACACAATCCCTTCGATCACATTCTAATGAAAGAACTTCTGAGTATGTATTGTCTCAATAATACTCTATAATTTTTGATTATTTTGATGCCCACAAATACCCATGTTTATTTTACTAATAATTTTACATTAAGTATATTTCAATGAATTAATATTCTTTTTTTTATTTTAAAATTATTTCCATGCTTTCAATTCATAGGAAATATTTATTTAAGTGTTTGGGATACTTTTTGAGCAATCTGGACACACTGTTAATACCCTGCATGGTTTATCATAACATATTTTATCAACCCTATGTTTTGTACATCACGTATAGATCATGATCCCTATGTTTGTCTTAAACATTACACTAGATGAAGAAAGCATGGTCTCTCAACCCACCTTTCATATCATTATTTATGGTTAATCAACATTAATTTATCATAATATTATGGTAAAAGAACCGTATGTTTGAAAGGAACCTTACATTTGGAAAGATAAGAAAGCTTGGATAAAGAACCCTACTTAGGTAATGAACCTTATGATCTGAGGAGAAATGTATGGATCATCAACATCACTTAAATGATCAACCCTATGTTTCAACCTTACATTCGGAAGATGAACACTACATAGTTGAACCCTACAATTTTAATTATGTCTCTTTATGATGGAACCCTACGTCTAACTTTTCAACATCGAATATTTATTTTTGCATTATTTTCCATGATTTCTGGAATGAACTTAATAGTGATACATGATATTTTTATGCTTATTTTCAACCCTTTTGAAGATCATTTTATTTGATTCAAAGAACTATATTCAATAGGGTAATTTAATCCTATTCTTAAGGGATGTTATGACTCAGGAAGTAAATTTAAATTTGAATTTATATGACCAATCATTCTATTCTTTTGGATCTTAAATATCGAAGAAAGTCATCCGGTATATATATTCCTTCATAATATCTCTTTAAATATATGTGTGTTAAGTGATTCAAATACAAGATAATGTTTTATTGAAATTATTTTTACATTGATATTGAAAGTGAATGAATTTGGAGGATGACAACATTTTGGAGATATAGATGTTCTATCATGTTCTAATGTATATTTATGAGTACTCTATGTTTTTATGATTTTATAATAGAAGATATCTTGTGCAACTGGATCTATTAATAATTATTTCATCTTGAAGATTTTTATTCTCAATAATAATAATAAGAAGATCCATATTCATTCAATTTTTTTCACTGCAATTATGAAGATCAATCTGTTTCAACAAATAAAATCTCTTTTTGATTTATTTTATATTTGGAAGCTCTTATTTAGTTGATGCTGAGTGTGATATTGTTGATCTAAGCTGTGCATAATCAGTTCTCTATTTAGAACTAGAAGACATTGTTTTATGTCTTAATTGTAATGTTGTTAAATTCCTGCACTCAGTTGTTGGAATTTTGGTCTTGTGATAGGAGGAATATACTAGTGAAATTCACCAAACTCATAGAGAGATATTCTGGTGGAGTGGAATAGTGAATATTTTTACTCCCATACCACTATAAAAATACATCTCTTTTATTTATGTTTTTTTTCTACTTAATCATTGATTAGTTGAGAAAGCACTTCTTATCAATGATAATGAAAATAGGGTGTATAAATTTAGAATTGTGGAAGATTTTTTGAAAAGACACAATTCACCCCCTGTGTGTTTTGTATATTCTGACCTAATAATTGGTATCAGAGGAAATCTTTTGGATAAAGTCACAGAAATATGGAAGCTTAATGGTCAGTAAAAATATTACAATGCCTAATCCTAGATATGGGATGTCCATTGTTCATGTTCCATACTTCATTGGGGAAAATTATGGGTTTAGGAAATCGAGGATGGTCATTTATTTAAAAAATCATGGATTTAGAGTTCATTTGAAAATTAATACTCCTTATAAGATTCTAGGGTAACCAGAGACTTTGGAAGCTACAAATGAAGCTAAATATGATATGAAATCCAATTTTATGAATGAAATAAGTTGTAATATTGGGCCAGATGAATTCAATCTTGCCTCGCAATGTCATATAACTTATAAATTGTGAAAACTACTACAATTTCCTATGAAGCAGTAGATAATGTAAGACAAATGAGGTATGCATCAACAAAGATGATATTTTACACCTTTAGAATATTTGATGGAGAAATAATCACATAGATGAATGGAAGGCTTAAAGAAATTACCAATAATATTTCATCCCTAGGTGAACCTATCAAACAATCTGATCAATAATTGAAATTAATAAGAGTATTACCTTTTTAATGGAATGGTATATCAGCTTATATTCTAAAATCATCACCTATAAATGAACTAACCAGGAAATAACTAATTGGGAATTAGATGATTCATTAAGGTGAAATGAAATATGAAACTGAAGATTATAAAATTATTGTGAAATAGGATAATACTACAGTAAATGTAAAATCTTCAAAGTAAAGAACAAAAAATAAGGAAAGAAGTTAGAAAATAAAATAATTTAGATTCATCTAATTCTAAAATGGACATGGTTCAATTATCCATAATTTTAGAAAGTTTTATAATAATAAAAGATGATTCAAAAAGACCTTCAAAATTGATGGGAATGAATCAAGAGAAGTTAGATTCTATGAACTAAAATGGTGATATCAGACTTGATTTTCCTCATCCAAAAGTGGAAATGATAAAGCAAGATAAAAGATATTAGAAAAAAGAATATTATAAAAATAAAGGTATAAGATAAATGAAATCTTAAAGGAGTGTTTCTAAAGACTCCACCAGCTCATATAATTCTAATTCTGAAAAATAATAATAAAACATAAAAGCCAATATGTGATTCATGGTTGAAGAGGAAACAGAATAAACCTATTACTCATCCAATTATGATTCATATTCTACCAGTTTCTCAAATAGTAAATTAGTTTCCTACTACTCTATATTAGAAGATAAATATGAATATTTTTAAAAAGTCACACATTATAAACAAATATTCATAATGATGTTTTAGGAGAAATATATTCCATGCTAGAACAACATCAAAATATAGATAATAAAATTTACTCATATACTACATACTACCTTGATCACGAGAATAAGATTAAATCAATACAAGATGAAGTAGAAACTTATAAACATTAATATATTTTCTTTACAGAAGCAGAAAATATTTTGAATGAAATTCATGGAAAAAATTTCATTTAAAAGGAACGAATCGATATAGGAAGTAAGGCTGAAAATCTAATCTGTATAAGAATTATTTTTCTCCCACCTCAAAAAGTGTTATTTTTTCATTTTTGTGGAACAAGAGGATAGATAACTAATAACTATTATTTGAAAAATCTTGAAATCAGTGGTATTAAAGGAGGTTTTATTTGAAAAGGTTTATCAGAAAAAATGATCTGGTTAGGGAAAAACAAAGATGCACTATATTCCTATATCTCTTCTAGCAAACACTATTGGACATTAGAAGATATGGGTACCAAAAAAGGCATTTCTTTAAATTCTTTTGCAGGTAAAAGGAAACAGGAATAGAAATTTTATTTAGCATATAGATAGTGGATACTCATGGAATATGAGTCCAGATTCATAAAATTTTCACATTTTGACTCAAACATATAGAGGTTAGGTCAATTTTGGTGAAAATGGTAGAGAAAAAATAATTGGAATTGGAACTTTTGGAGATCAAAAAATCACATATGTCAACAAATTACATTATGCCCAAGGATTGAAGCATAATCTGATAAGTATTTCTCAGCTTTATGATGCTGGTTTTTATTATGATATCTCTAACCACTCCTACTCAGTCTTAAAAAATGAATTGCATAAATTTAAAGAACTAAGAACGAATAATATTTATACAATATAATTACATTCCTTGTGTACACAAAAGTGATGTTTTTATTAACTAAGACAAGAGAGTCATTGAATAGGCATAAGACACTTTTCATTGTAATATTTATTTATTACATAAATCTCCTATGAAATAGATTGTTTCTAATTTAAATACTCTTCAATTTGATGATGAAGGATTATGAGATCATTCCAAAATAGAATGCAACACAAATCATCTTTCAAATATATTAACAAAATATCTAAATCAAAACCTCTTAAAGTTATCAACATAGATCTGTTTGGAATATCCAGAGTATCTTGTTTAGCTGGTAAATTATATGTTTATTTTTTTCATTGATGACTATTCTATATTTTCCTAGGTTTATTTTATAAATCATAAGATTAATGTTTTTTCTATTTTTGATTTTTTTTGTAAAATTGTTCAAAATGAAAAAGGTTTTCAAATAATTTCATTAATATGTGATCATGATAGTGAATTTCAGAATCAATATTTTAGTTTTTTTCCCTAATATGTATATTAACACAACTTCTTGGTACCAAGAACACCTCCAAAAATTGGAAATGTTGAAATAAGAAATCAAACTATTCATGAAATGGCTCGAACTATGTTGAATGAATACAGTCTACCAACCAATTTTCAGAAAAAGACATAACCACAACATGCTATATCATGAGTAGAGTTTTAATTATGACTATTTTTAAAAAACACCTTATGAAATTTGGAATAATATAATGTCTAAATGAATGTACTATAATGTTTTTGGATGCAAGATATATATCCTGAACATCAATGATAATCCTGGTAAGTTTAACCCAAAATTTTATTAAAGAATATTTTTGGGATATTCTTCTATTTATAATGCTTATGGAGTGTTTAATACAAATTCAATGATTTTTAAATAATTATTTGATGTGATGTTTGATGAAACTGAACCCTTTATAAAGAAAATAGATCAAATTGATGAATTCACTGCCTTTTTTGATAACTTGTGACTTGAAACCTCAATTTTTTTAACATGGTATTAATCAAACTCAGTCATGTTCAGAAGAACGTGAAACTAAAGAACATAAAATTGTTCATCCTAGAATGTCTAGAATCCAAAATAACTTCCCTACAGAACCTGATATAGGATACATAGACATAAGAATAAGAACTCGAAGAAATATAAGAAACCTAGCTGAATTCCCTGCCTTTCTATCTCATTTAGAACCTATTGTATTAAAGAATCCTAAGAAGATAAAATTTTGATGATAACTATATAGGAAGTGTTAAATTAGTTCAAGAAAAATAATTATTGGGAACTAATAGAGTGACCAACCAACTATCCAAACATAGGAACGAAGTGGGTATTTAGAAACAAACAAGATGATCATGTAATCATTACTAAGAATAAAGCTATATTATTATCCAAATGTTATAATCAGGAAGAAGGTATAGAATATGATGAGACATTTTCCCTCATAGCTAGATTAGAAGAAATTAGAATCTTTTTATCTTAGGCATCTCATAGGAATTTCAAATTATATCAGATGGATGTTAACTATGCCTTCTAAAATTATTATTTAGTGTGGGAAGTTTATGTTGAACAACCTCGTAGTTTTAGAAATCCCTAAAACCCAACTTTATATTTAAACAAATTAGTGATATATATTTCCTTAAACATACACCTAAATCTTGGTAAAAAAGATTAAGTTCATAAATTTTGAATTTTTTTACAGTTTGTTTAGAATATTCAAAACTTATTGAAAAAATATTTTGTGGTAATATTTTTTTAGTTCAAATTTATGTTGGTGATGTTATTTTCGGTTAGAATAATAAAAAAAATGGTTTTTCACGTAAAATGAAAAAATAATTTGAAATAAGTATCCATAGAGAACTGAATTTATTTTTAGGATTTCAATTTTTTTAAAAAAAATATAGAAATATTTTAAATAAAAGAATGTATATTATATATTTATTGAATAAGTTTGGGATTTAATGACTCAGACATATACAACTCCGATGTGTAGTAATATAAAACTTGATATGGATTGGAAACCAAGTGGAAAAAAGTTATATAGAGGTATGATTGGTAGCTTATTATATATTACTTCTAGTAGACATGAAATTATTTATTTAGTATGTCTTTGTTCAATATTTCAATAAAATCCAAAATAATATCATTTTACTACGTTTAAAAGAATTATTGGATATTTAAAAGGAACTATTTTTCAATCACTTCTTTACACCAAAAAAATTTATTTAAATTTAATTTCACATTCAGATGATAAATTTGGAGGTTGTCGATATGATATAAAAAGTACCTCATGAACATATCAATTTTTTGGAAAATATTTAGTATCATGTTCTAGCAAGAACCAACACCCTATTTCTCTATCAACCACTAAGGTAGAATATGTGTCTATTGGTAGTTTCTCTGCACATGTATTATATATTAAAAAAAATATACTAGTATTTAGAATAAATTAAAATAGTATTTCTATTTTATGTGATAATAAAAGTGATACTAAAATTTCTTTGAATCATATAAGTCATTATAGGACTAATCAGATTGATATACATCATCATTTTCGAAAAGTTCATGTCTTTAAAAGGATAAATATTTAGAATTTGTTAATTCTAAATATTAGTTGGCTGATATTTAAACCAAAAAACTTCCCAATACTAGTTTTTATTTTATTAAGGGGAGTTAGGTATATTTAATTCTAACTATGTTTTCTTTAATTTTATATTTATTTATCTCCATTAAATTTTATTTACTACATTACTTATTTTTATTTTCACTCTTTATTTGTTTAAAGAACTTTGGTTTTTTTCATTAAAGTCGCATGTTTTCAAAAAAATTCATAATTATCTTACATAATTGAATGATAAAAATGTTTATGTCATAAACTTTTCTCCTAACAAAACCTTTCATCTTCCCTTAATATTTCATTTCTCAATCTGTTTCACCTACCGAAGCCTTCGTCTGCCTTCAAAACCATAAAACACATGAACCTCGGCGATTTCAATTTTTAGAAATGGGAAAAACCCAAAAAACTGATTAGGGGGAACCTAGTGACTGAATATTCTGAAAGTTTCTTCAAGAAATATTCTTCTAGGAAATTTCATTGATTTCAAGTGGTTGTGCGAGACCAATTTATTTATTAAGAAAGAAATCACATTTCTTGGTCTGATATTTATATTTAATACGGTAAATATAGAATTCATTTATGAGATAGTGTTGAAGAATCCCTTTAAGAGTGTTCAGTTATGTATGGATGAGACTGAAGACACTTATTCTATAAAAATATAGGCCATAATTTTTTTGATTTCCTCTATTTAAATAGAAAAAATCTTGAAATTTCCCTATGAAGGTGTTTTTTATTTGGATTTTAGACTTTTTAGTAATCCAGATCACAAGTTTATGAACAATATGTCATTTCTTTTTGGATAAACTCATGTCAGAAAGATGTTTGTTAAGGACCCTGATGCTGATAAATTTTTTTTTGTTAAATTAATTCATAGCACAATATCCCCATGAGTAGTTTGGATGGAGAAAATATTATATCCATACATGTATGTTATTTCTTCTGTTCATAAGTGAAATCGAATTTAATTTATAAGGTATATGTAAATTTAATTGCAGTATTTTTTGTCCATAATTGGCTTGTATGTCTTTTTATCCTTATGGAAAAATACTGTCTTTAATTTATTTAGAAAGAATATGGTTATTTTTTTCATCACTAGACATAAATTTCATCACAGTAATGTATTGGATGATGGTAGTATCATAATTTTTTTTACTAGAGTACAGTGAACGGAAAGCTTATTCAAGTTGGTGCAGATTACTACTAATAAAAATGATCCTTTTCTAAGGGGGAAAAAGTGATATTGAAAATTAATGGATTAGAGAATCCCGAGATGATGGAAATTTATAAATCAATAAAGATAAAATTGATATTAGATGGTGAAGAAGAGGAAGAGGAAGCAGAAGTTATAGAGCATCCTGTTATGAATCCAAATAAAAAATAAGAACCACTAGATGAAGAACTAATGATAAAATCAAGGGAAGCTATATGTTTGGTTCATTTAGATTAATAAGTTCTTGAAGAAGGCCAACATTTTGATAGTCAAGTTTGATATTTATAGGATATTTCAATTCTAGTTTTTCAGGAAGAAGAGCCATCTATTCAATGAGAAGTTATCTTTGAGGAACATATTCAAGAAGAACAATAAATGATTAGATCAGAAAACGTGGCTTCATAATTTGTTGAGAATCAGGATTACACTATTTTTGATCAATTTTTTGAGAGAATAAAATCCATACCTTAATACAAGATAGGGTTTCATGAAACTTTATCTTGCTCTATTCACAATTCAATAGAAAAAATAGTTGAAAAGTCAGTAGAGAAGTCTTCTTCAAACCCTTTAGTGATTGTGGCTATTGGTCAGCCACATAGTCAACATAAATGTACATTTGATTCCCTAACTTACCAAGTTGAAGATCTTTTGGTGAGGTTTAATAAAATTCAGTAAGAAACATATGTTATTAGGCAGGATCTGTAGGACTCATGGAAATATTTTTATGATTTGTATAATTCATCAATACCAAGAATATAGTGTGAGTCTTTTTAGACTCAACATCAAGAATTAAAATAAAATTCAACCTCAAGGAAATATTTTGATGGTTTCAAGAGAGATTTGTTAGCTGAAGTTGGAAAAACAAGATGTGAATCCATTTCCAAAACAGTTATTTTGAATTTGAAGTGGTATTTAGAAAGTAAATTTGAATTTATTAAAGGAAGTGTTTCTCATAACAATGCATCTGGTTCTACTCCTTCTACCTCTCCAGATCAGATTCAAAGATTTCAATTAATTTCTTCAGTTATGGATGTCATTAATGACCATCTATAGAACCTTTAGTGCAATAGTGCCCATTTCCAGTTTCATTGGATAGTCAAAGATATATGATTGAGAAACAAACTTTAGTTAAACCCAATATCTTGCTTCTACTCAAAATATTCACAGATAAGTTAGACCAGTTTATGTAGTAAGAGGAATGTTTTAATGAAAATTTGAAAGTAAACCTTGTTGAAAATCTGCATGTTAGTCAAGATTTGAGAATTTTGAATATGAATTTGGGAGATAATCTTCTGAAAAGGTTGCCTGAAAATATGGTAGAGATAAAAGAAGTGTTTCAAGCATTAAAATACTTAATGAACTAGAAACTGAGACCAACCCTTACCATACTCTTTAATGCTATCCACATCAGTTAGATAACCTATATCCTGGTCAAACTGAATATTGTATTTATGAGAAATTTGATCAATGAAATCTATTTATTCTTATTTTCAATTCATTATTTGATATTATTTTATGTTTATGTATACGTCTATAAATCCTATCTTATTTGTCTAAATAGTATATTATAACATTCTATTCATATTATGTGAAAAATTAAAAGTGTTTTAATATATTTTCTATACTTTATTTTGGATATATTAAAAATGGGGATAAATTGGGATGAACACGTCATTTCTCTTTATCAAAATTTTATTATAAAATCAATTTATTTTCTGTAAAATGTTTACAAATTTTTAAATTATGTTAATAATTTTATTGGATTGGTGATCATAAAAATGTGGAGATTGTGGGGTATTTATTCTCTCAACAATAATATATAATTTATGATGATTTTTATGCTCAAAACTACCATTTTTTTACTAATGAATTTAATTTAAGTTTATTATAGGGAATTAATATTATTTATATTTATTTTTAAATTATTTTCAATCATTAAATTCATAATAAATATTTCTCTAAGTGTTCAGGATGTATTTTTGAGAATTATGGAAACACTATTCATACCCTAAATGGTTTAGAGTAACATATGGTATGTTCCCTATTCTGGGTACAACAGTTTTGGATTGAGATCCCTACATTTGTTTTCAACCGTGTGTAGGAAGAAGAATGTATGGTTTCTAAACCCAACGTTTAGATCAATACATGTGGTTAATCATCCTTATGTTATAAGAAATTAATGGTAAAAGAACCATATGTTAGAAAGGAAACTTACATTTGGCAAGGGAAGAAGCTATGGTTATAGAACCCTATGTAATTAATGAACCTTACATTTTTAATAGAATTGTATGGATTATAAAAATTAATTTTATGATCAACCCTATATTGTCAACCTTATGTTCAGAAGATAAACACTACATAGTTGAACCCAACATTCAATATTTTTCTCATTTTAAAGGAACCCTATGTTTGACTTTTCAATGTCGGAGATTTATTTTTGTGATATTTTCAATGATTTATTCAATGAACATAATAGAGTTTCAAGCTATTTTGAAACTCATTTTCAACTATTTTAAGATTATTTTATTTAATTCAAAGAACCATATTCAATATAAAATTTACTCCTATTTTTAAAAGAAGTTAGAATTCACCTGATCAATTGAAATTTGAATTTATGTGACCAATCGGGCTTTTCTTTTGGATCATAAATATCAAAGAAAGTCGTATTCTCTATAGATTCATTTAAAATAACTCTTTAAATATCTATGTAATAAGTGATTCACATACAAGGATTAATTTTATTGATATTATTTTCAAAATGCTACAATGAAAGAACGACTAAAGAAGATGACTATATTTTCTATTATACATGTTCTATGTAGTTCTACTGTATGTTTGAGACTACTCTATTTTTATTGCTCTTATTAAGATCAAAGACCGATTTTGCAACCAAATCTCTTTAGAGATATTTCATATTTAAGATTTTTTATCTGAATAAGAAGATCCATCTATTATCAGTTTCAACTACTAAAATTGTGAAGATCAATATGTTTCATAAAATCAAATCAATTTTTGATTTATTTGAGTTTTCACTACTCGTACTCAGTTAAAGTGGAGTTCCATATTCTTAATCTATGTTGAGGATAATTAGTTCTCTATTTAGAACTATAATAAATATTTTTAGTGTAAATTGTAAAGGTGTTAACTGCCTACACTCAGTTAAAGGAATTTTGGTCTTACGATAAGAGGAATATACTAGTGAGATTCACCAAGCTCGTAGAGAGATCTTCCAGTGGAGTAGACAATGGAATATGTTTTCCCCAAACCACTATAAAAATGCATGTCTTTTATTTCTGTTTTTCCACTTATTCTTATTTAATCAGAAGTAAAAAACACAACTTATACGTGATAATAATAATAGGGTGTTTAAATTTAGAATTGTGAAAGAGTTTTTAAAAAGATAGAATTCACCCCCATCTTGTGTGGTCTGTATATTCCAAGCTATTAGGAAATGGATTAAAAATTATTTTAGAAGAGACTCCCACTATTATATATGAAAAATTAACCTCATGTGACCATGTATATATTTGAGAAAGTCAATATGTGTAAAAGGGAAATATTGTAATAATGCAGATAATTTCATAGATTCTTCACCATAAATCTCAATGAAATTCAATTATTTTCTATAATAGAGCATCAAATACTGATATCCAACATCATTTTACTAAGAAAATAAAGGTTATTCTCTATTCAAACATCATTATTCTGAGAAAGGAGTGAAATGAGAGATCAATAATGGAATGAAACATATAGGACATGAGGGTTACTTTTAATTAATGAAAATAGAAATAGTGGATATATATGATATTGTCTAAGACTATTAAAACTATCTTATTGATATTTATTCCAAAAAAAGTGACTCTCTTATTCATTAAATTTTTAAAAGTTAAATATTTACCAATGGGAAAGTAAATGAAATTTATAATATAGGTATGAATTGTAACACCCTGAGATTTTATGAAAAATATTCTTTCAATTTCATTTATGTCTTGTGTTGTAAGCTACAATAAGATTTCCTTGCGCTATACGCAACATCGTATGAGCTTGCAGTATACACAACACTATTCTTGGATCATGTTACACACAATTTTGATAGTAGTTATTCTACGAAACATTGAGTGCATATATAAATATTCAATGTATAAATGAAATATGGTTGGATTCTGTTATATGAAACAATGGAGGAGTCTTGAACAACACGCAACCCTGACTAGGGTGGCATTACACGCAATCGCGACCTTCCTCGATCGCGTGTGTTGTACGCAGTACCACATTTCACTACACGACGTTATATTGTTATAATATTATTATGGACTAGCCTTTATGAATATTATTAACTAAATATTGAATTTTATAACACTATTATTCATTTTACACATTTTCTAGAGTATGGTATGAGAACAAAATAAATTTTTCGTGTAATAAATGTATTTTTAAAAAATTGCAGTTTTCCTACCTTTTGATGACGCACCCACCATAATTATTGTTTTTGACATGTCTATAAGTTCAATTTTACAATATAAAATTCCTCTTTGGAATCGAGATATAAAAATTTACTTTGGATATATTTTTCATATTATTCTAATAACTTTCATATTTTAATGCATAGTTAAAACATTCTATATTTTAATTAAAAACAACTTTTTTCATCGCAATAATTTATATGGTTATATTATCTCTTTAATTGGTTTTATAATGTAATTAGTATATATTTTTACCATTTAATCCAATGTTGTTCGTTGGAATTAATTTCATTTGGAAATTGGATATAAACAAGTATCAATCTTTTGATTGTTTTTGTTTCTTAAAAACACGCTATTTGTTTTGATAACGGGAATTAAATTTAAAATTAATTAATGAAACTTATATTTTATGAATTTGGCAAAACAGACATCAATTTTGAATTCGGAATATCAAATAATTCTTAGTCTGAATTTTTGGTATTTTTCGGAAAAACTTCAATTTTCGATGAATAGTGAAACCACTTATTGGTAGTTAAAAACTGACTATTTCAATTTAAATTAAATTTTACCAGTTCTGTGAATTTAATTTCCCAAATCCAAGAGACAGTGTTAATATCAAGGACTAAAATGTGGTTCAATTAGTTGAAAATAATTTTTCACAAATAGTAACTTTTTTACTTTTATTTACCACGGTTAAAAGTAAATAGGATAATTAAGGGTAAAAATTATATTATTATTAACCTAAAAATATCTTAATTATATTGGATAAGTGTAATTCGACCAAAAAAACCTTAGGAATAAAATATGACCATTTAGGCCCACTTGGATTAGATTAGGACATTTAATATTAATTTATATAAAGAAGGGTTAAAATAGTTAAAATCAAAGTTTAATAAGTAAATCATTTTTAATATAGGGTTATACATAATATAAATTCAAATATTAATATTCATTAGAAATATAAAAATATTTCTTAAATAATTGTATTTTATTTATAATTTTTAGACATTATATAATTTAATTTATTTATGACACAAAGATGATGCAGTAATTATCTTATTAATGAAATATTGACATAATTGATGTTATAAATACCCACATAAATGTGATTTGAGACTTTTTATGAATTGAACTAATTTTATAGGTTACTATGACATGTTAGTTTTTATTTAAATAACTTTTTTTCACACTAATCATTATGTTATGATTTTCAAAAAAATCAATTACCAAAGAGTGTCAAAATTGACATAAAATAGTTTTTAAAATAAATATTATATTATTAATTGTTATTTTATTCTTAAAAATATAAGGTTCGGAAAAATGACTTAGATAAGGTTATATATATTAATAATAAACAACTTGGGGTTTTTTTTTCTTGTTATAGTAGGTTTATTAACCTTATAATGTAAGAAAACAAGAAGATATGGTAAAAGTAAAATTATTTACCTTAAGGTTAAATCTAAATGATAAGGTTAAAATAGAAACCTAAAATTCTCTAAAGTCTATTGGATGAGAGGATTCCGACCCATCCCCAAATTAGCTTCGAAATAAATCAATTTTGAGATATTAAAAATGGAATATGACTTTATAATAAAATAATAATTTTAGTTTTTCCAAAGGTGCCCCTCTCCTCCCTTATAAAAGGTCACCTCCTCCCTCTCTTCCTCACACCACATTGAACCTTCAATCTCGGCCAACCCCTGAAAAATTTTCTTCTCAAATTATATATAAATATACCAGAGGTTCTGGTTTTCTTAAAAGACCAATTTTAGTGCCCTAAGAGGAGGTCTCAAAGAGGTGCTTCAAAGAAGAGGTAATGTCCGTTACCGATACTTTCAACTTTATTTCTTCTTCCACTTATTCTTATTTAGTTGTTTCATTATGAAGTAATAACATCATTATAACTCATATACTTATATGTTATTATAATTATGAAACAACCCTATTTCACCATCTATCCATCCTACGGAAAACGAAATAACCACGTGTGCGTACGTACGGAATACCGTCTCCACGCCGTGGTGAAACCTGTTTTTCCACCAACACCTTACATAGAAGGGTATAATGGTTTAAAGAATAACTATATATGGCTATTATAGTATCATACTGATTCTGATATATTATACCATCCACTCCAATTCTATTCAATAATTATGGGAATGATATCATCGCTTGTGCGTACGTACGGACTACCGTCTCCACGACGCAATGAGATTCATTTTCCATGTTAAACATACATGAATGATCAAAAAGTTTATATAATGAATAATAATTAAATATATGAAATAATAATTCTACTGGATTTTTGTATATATATATATGTATGTAATCTATTTAGTTTAATTCAATTCAATATGGAAATGAAAACAGCGTTCATGCGTACGTACAGCCTACCGTCACCATGAACGGTGTATTTCATTCCTTTTATCAATCTATAATATATATATGTGTGTATGATGAATATATATTATATATAAATAATGTTTTACATTCTGGAATTATGTAAATCAGGATATAAGTAATAATATCAAGAACAAAAAAGCGAAACACATACGATAAATGAAATGATTTTACCCAAAATGCTGCTTTAACATGGAATTTACATAAGAACGGGTAGTATAAAGTCATAAGTGAAACATACATGATATCATAACAATTAATATGATTCTGTAATACTTCAATGACATTATTTAAATAATTATACAAGAGGTTCGGATACGTACGAAGCATATCGGACCTAAGGTAATGGATAACTGTGCAAATCTCATTTTTATCCGAGACTGCTTATTCGTAAGTAATTACCGGGGTTATTGATATCATCAATGTCCATGTTTTATAAAAGTTTATTCATGTATATCTAATGTCCTTTTTACCCATTTGACTTTTACCCCATGGTATGGAAGGAATCTTTCTTTTATTTACCCTACAAGGTACATTTTGACTTTTCCGACATAAGTATGAGAAGTATGTTTTTTTAACATATATGGCATGAAAGGAATTTTACGGTTTTATAAAGCCTGGTTTTCATGAAGCTTCCTCCAAAATATTTCATGACTATTTTCAACAAAATCATTTTCTTTTAAAATTGCATGACATTTTGTGAAAAGAAAAGGATTTTGAAGAAAAAAGGATATTTTCCTCAAGAATTCATTTCAAGTGTTTTATCAAAACCATTTTCATCTAAGATGACATTATTTCACATCTGTATGTTTCAAGTATCATGTCTCTATGATTTAAATGGGTTCACTTTTCTAATGATGAAATGATATCCAATATTTTTGTATGGATTACGTTATGATGGAATGATGTTTATGAAACCTATTCTATTCATGGGTTATAAGGAATGATTTATGTTTATATTGTGGCTCACGAAATAATGATTTCAATATGAGATGGGTGGGACCTATATCTCCCTCCAATGCCTTGTGTAATGATTTATATCTCATGAGATAGACATGGCTGGAACAGAAAGTTAAACCGGTTTAGTAATAAATGGCTAGAACGAGGAGTGAACTTGATTCAGAAAGGGACTTTGTCAACTAAGATGGTCTTGTCACCAATTCCTTGGCTACTATGGAAATCATATCATGTGCTTAATGGTTGCCATAACTACATGTTTTATTTCCATGCTAATTTATCTGGATTAATGTTTCTTCATGATCTATGCCTTACGTACTTCCATGTTTTATTTCATTGCTCAAGATTTTGATGTTTAAATGTTATGCTCATGTTTTTTTTACATTAAAATGTCTAAGGATTGTTTTATGTTCTCTATGCTTACCCTTACTGAGAATTTGAGCTCACCCCTTTTATGTTTTCTTTTCCCCAAGATATAAAGAATGGTTTTAGGTAAGAAAAAATGGGGACGATCTTTATGGGAGATGTTGAAGATCTTTCACCACGATTAGAAGATTATATTCTGAGTTTCCAAGGACACTAAACTATTACAGTCCTTGTGTGTATATTTTTTTTAAGTATTAATTGTTCTACAAAAGTAATGTAATTTCCATGTACGCCAATCTTGGGGTCTCTATAGTTGGTATCAGAGGAAATGTTTAGTCAAACTTTGGAAACAAGGATGCAAGAACTTTATTGAGATCCCTAGAGATATTTATAAGGTATGTCTAGGGATGTCCCTAAGGTTAAGAATAAGTTTAGTTTATAGTCCTAGAATTAGGGTAACGATCTTAGAATTAATCCTAAGATGTTAGATATTGAAGGTACTCCCCGTTTATTATGTTGTTTTCCCTAGCATGATTTTTTCCTCTCACACTATTCTTTTTGGGTTTTAGAAGATGGCTGGAACCTAAAGGAATGATGTTGATCAATGCAATGGAAAATTCAATGATTTTCCACACAAACAAACAAATGTTATGGGAGATGGCATTAAAAATCTTATTGTTATACTTACACAATCTATGCATCATTCTGGACTTCCAAATGAGCTGAGAAGGGAACAATATTCTATTGTGTCCTTCATGAGGCAACTTCCACATTCTTTCAGTGGGTCTTCTGATTCACTAGTTGCTGAACAATGGATCAGTACCACTGAAAAGATATTTTCAGTTCTTCAATGTTCTGAACATGATAAATTCATCTTAGCAGTATATCGTTCGGAAGGTGAAGCTGATCAATGGTGGAATCTTATCAAGAATACGAGGCCAAGAGATGAAATTGAGTCCATGGAATGGGATGAGTTCAAGAACTTATTTTTCAATAAGTACTTCCCTCGTATTCTTCGAACAAATATGGATAAGGGGTTTCTTGAACTAAAGAAAAAGGATGATGAATCTGTTGGGGTATACGAAGAAAATTTCACAAGGCTAGCAAGGTATTCATCTGGCTTTATCATCCAAACTGAAAGTACAGTTGATCGATTCTTTAGTGTCTTAAAACCAAATCATCGAAGGGCATTAGCTATAATAGACTTCAGTAGCTATGAAGCAATTGTGCGTTGTCTGCTGTCAATGTAGAAATGGAAGTTGTTGTTACTTATCCATCTCATGGTTTTGATAAGAAACAAAAGATGGAGTTCAAGGAGAAATCTCCGAATAATGGTGAAAAGAAGATGTATGTTTCCTTATGATCAAATTGTGGAAAGAAGTATGGTGGAGATTGTCTTAAATAGACTAGAAAAGGTTTTATGTGTGGAAAATAAGGTCATCGAGTAGCTGAGTGTCAAAGTAATGGAAAAAGGGTTTCTAATGATGTGTATAAATAAAAGACTGTAGAGAACGCACCAACAACACCTCAATGCTTCAAGTGCAATGAAATGGGGAATTATGCTAATCAATGCCCTAATCTTAGGGTTAATGATGATCGACATGAGAAACCACTTAAGGCAAAGGACAAAGGGAAGTCACATGCGATCACTATTAGCGATGTTGAATATGACAAATATGTGGTGGAATGATTATGTTTTTATATAATGGGATTCCAAAATAATGTTGTATATAGTATCATGGAATATTGGAATATTTATGTATTGTTATATTGTGGTTTTCAATAATTTTATGGTACCAGTAACCATGGAAAGTGATTGAGATACTTTTGGAAAGAAGATGATATGCGCATAATGAAGGGATAAGGAGAAAATGAAATTTTTGACAGTATTCATGAGCTCATGAATGATATAAGAAAATAGTTATAAGATTGTTTGAGTATATAGAATTTTGGGGTTTTGGTATGTTGAAAGAGTTAACTTTCGACAGCACTCATGTTTTCACAAAGATTAAATGGGTATTCATTTTTCAAGAGAATACATGATTAAGGCCTTCAAATGTTTGTAATGTGACTAACAAGACATATCTTATGATATATGGGGATCAACGATGGTACTAACATGCGTGTTATATGAAATCTCTGGAAATCGTTTTCACTATAATATGAGAATGGACTGCAATATTATGGATAAGCCTAAATATTGGAATGGATTATGTTGGACATAAGTTAGTATCGAATTTTTATAAAAAAAGAGAAACCTGCAGAATGAGCGACAACCCGTCACGTCGGACAAGGATGTGGGAATCGAACCCACAACCGAAGTGCGACATGCCTTTATTTTCTTCCACTGGCCTACAGAAAGTCCCTGGTTAGTAGAAACTAGTTTTATTTTATTGTACAGGATAATAGATGAAGTATAAGTCCATTTTGAAACCATATATGATTAATCTCACCATATATGGAATTATGTATATAACCTTTGATAACATATGTTTGAGACAGATGGAATGACCTATCATTCTATAACATGATCTGCTAAAACTTTGTGAAAGACAAATTCAACTTCATTTCTTAAGGAGATGAAGTGGAAATTGTTCAAGTTTGGAACACCAGTGAGATTATACCAAAATAAATTAAGTATTTATTCTAATTCAAATTCTTCAACTTTAGGGAAATGATCTTGAAAACCAAAAATGTTGTCCTAGTGCCCTTATATCCGATTAATAAGATGGTACCCTAGATCATCACAAATATATGGCTTTGTGATTGTTGTCTTTTTCATATCCATGTTCTCTACCACTCTCCATCAGAACATTACGGTTAGATTTCTCTTCCATATCCATATTTTCACCAATGTTCTCCTATGTAGAAACCCAATGATTAGTTAATTTGGGTAATCATTACATTTCATACTTTAGTTTTTAAAATTATGTTTTAGAATTCATTTTCACGATGTGGGTTTCTATAAATAGTAAACGATTTATAACCCTGACGAATTTCGAGGGAGAAATTCATTTTAAGGGGGGTAGAATGTAACACCCCGAGATTTTATGAAAAATATTATTTTAATTTCATTGATGTTTTGTGTTGTAAGCTATAACATGATTTCCATGCGCTATACGCAACACCGTATGAGCATGCAGTATACACAACACTATTCTTGGATCATATTACACTCAATTTTGATAGTAGTTATTCTACGAAACATTGAGTGCATATATATATATTCAACGTATAAATGAAATATGGTTGGATTCTATTATACGAAACAACATAGGAGTCTTTCACCACACACAACCCTAACTTGGCTTGCATTACACTCAATCGCAACCTTCCTCGATAGCGTGTGTCGTAGGCAATACCAAGTTTCACTAAACAACGATATATTGTTATAATAATATTATGGACTAGCCGTTATAAATATTATTAACTACATTTTTAATTTTATAACATTATTAGTCATCTTACACATTTTCTAGAGTATGGTATGAGAAAAAAATAAATTTTTCGTGTAAAAAATGTATTTTTAAAAAATTGCAGTTTTCCCGCCTTTTGATGATGCTCCCACCTTAAATCTTGTTTTTGACATGTCTATAAGTTTAATTTTACAAAATAAAATTCTTCTTTGGAATCAGGATATAAAAATTTACTTTGGAAAAAATTTTCATATTATTCTGATAACTTTACTATTTTATTGAATAGTAATAACATGCTATATTTTAATTAAAAACAACTTTTCTCATCGTAATAATTTATATGGTTAGATTATATTTTTAATTAGTTTTAATGTGTAATTAGAATATATTTTTACCATTTAATCCAATATTTTTCATTGGAATTAATTTCACTTTGAAATTGGATATAAACAAATATCAATCTTGAAATTGTTTTTGTTTCTTAAAAACACGCTATTTTTTTTGATTCTGGGAATTAAATTTAAAATTAATTAATGCCACATATATGTTATGAATTTGGAAAAATAGACATCAATTTTTAATTCGGAATATAAAATAATTTTTAGGCTGGATTTTTGGTATTTTTCTGAAAAACTTCAATTTTCGATGAATAGTGAATCCACTTAGTGGTAGTTAAAAACTGTCTTTTTTCAATTTAAATTAAATTTTACCACTTATGTGAATTGAATTTCAAAAATCCAAGATACATGGTTAATATAAAGGACTAAAATTTGGTTCAATGAGATGAAAATAATTTTTGGTGAACAATAACTTTTTACTTTTATTTACCATGATTAAAAGTAAATAGGATAATTAAGGGTAAAAATGATATTATTATTACCCTAAAACTATCCTAATTCTATTGGAAAGGTGTAATTATACCATAAACAACCTTATGAATAAAATATGACCATTTATGTCCACGTGGATTAGATTAGGACATTTAATATTAATTTATTTAAAGAAGGGTTAAAATAGTTAAAATCAATGTTTAATAAGTAAATAATTTTTAATATATGGTTATACATAAGATAAATTCGAATATTAATATTCCTTATAAATATAATAAAATTTCCTACATAATGGTATTTTATTAATAATTTTTAGACTTTAAATCATTTAATTTATTTATGACACAATGACGATGCAGTAATTATCTTATTAATCAAATATTGACATAATTGATGTTATAAATACCCAAATAAATGTAATTTGAGAATTTTTATGAATTTCAGTAATCTTATAGGTTAATATTACATGTTAGTTTTGATTTAATTATCTTTTTTTCTAACTAATCATTCTGTTATTATTTTCACAAAAATCAATTACCAAATAGTGTCAAAAGTGACATAAAATAGTTTTTAAAACAAATATTATATTATTAAATGTTATTTTATTCCTAAAAATCTAAGGTTCAGCCATAGGACTTATATAAGGTTAGATATATTAATAATAAACACCTTGGGGTTCGTTTGGCTTGTTATAGTATGTTTATTAATCTTATAGTGTAAGAAACAAAGAAGACACGGTAAAAGTAAAGTTATTTAACTTAAGGTTAAATCTAAATGATAAGGTTAAAATAGAAACCTAAACTTGTCTAGATTCTATTTGATGAGAGGGTTTCGACCCATCCCCACATTATCTTAGAAATAAATCAATTTGGAGCTATTAAAAACCGAATATGAATTTATAATAAAATAATAATTTTAGTTTTTCCAAAGGTGCCCCTCTCCTCCCTTATAAAAGGGCACCTCTTCCGTCTATTCCTAACACCACATTGAGCCATCAATCTCAGCAAACCCCTGAAAAATTATCTTATCCAATTCTATAGAAACATCCTAGAGGTTCTGGTCTTCTTCAAAGACCACTTTTAGTGCCCTAAGAGGAGGTCTCAAAGAGGCGCTTCAAAGAAGAGGAAATGTCCGTTACAGATTCTTTCAACTTTATTTCTTCTTCCACTTCTTCTTCTTTAGTTGTTTCATTATGAAGTAATAAAATCATTATAACTCATATAATAATATGTTATTATAATTATGAAACAACCCTATTTCACCATCTATCCATCCTACAGAAAACGAAATCACCATGTGTGCGTACGTATGGAATACCGTCTCCACACCGTGGTGAAATATGTTTTTCCACCAACACCTTACATGGATGGGTATAATGGTGTAAAGAATAACTATATATGGTTATTATAACATCATAATAATTCTGATATATGTTACCATCCACTCCAATTCTATTAAATAATTATGGGAATGATATAATCGCTCGTGCGTACGTACGGACTACCGTCTCCACGACGCGATGAGATTCATTTTCCATGTTAACCATACATGAATGATCATAAAGTTTATATAATGAATAATAATGAAATATATGAAATAATAATGCTACTGGATTTTTGTATATATATGTATGTCATATATTTAGTTTCATTCAATTAATAAGGAAACGAAAACAGCGTCCATGCATACGTACGGCCTACCGTCTCCATGAACGGTGTATTTCATTCCTTTTATCGATCTATAATATATATATGTATATGATGAATATAAATTATATATAAATCATTTTTTACATTCTGGAATTATGTAAATCATGATATAAGTAATAATATCAATAACGACAAGTCGAAACACATACGATAAATGAAATGAGTTTACCCAAAACGCTGCTTTAACCTGGAATTTACAAAAGAACGGGTAATATAAAGTCATAAGTGAAACATATATGATATCATAACAATGAATATGATTCTGTAATAAGTCAATGACATTATTTAAATCATTATACAAGATGTTTGAATACGTACGAAGCATATCGGACCTTAGGTAAGGGATAATTGTGCAAATCTCATTTTTATCGGAGATTTCTTATTCTTATGTATTTACTGGGGTTATTCCTATCATCCATGTCCATGTTTTATAAAATTTTATTCATGTATCATTAATTTCTTTCTTACCCATTTGACTTTTACCCCATGGTATGGAAGGAATCTATCTTTTATTTACCCTACAAGGTACTTTTTTACTTTTCCGACAAAAGTATGAGAAGAAAGTTTTTTTAACATATACGGAATGAAATGATTTTTATGGTTTTATAAAGCCTTATTTTCATGAATCTTCCTCAAAAATATATCATGACTATTTTCAACAAAATCCTTTTTTTAAAATTGCATGACAGTTTTTGAAAAGAAAAGGATTTTGAAAAAAAGGATATTTTCCTCAAGAATTCATTTCAAGTGTTTTATCAAAACCATTTTCATCTAAGATGACATTATTTCACATGTGTATGTTTCAAGTATCATGTCTCTATGATTTACATGGTTCCACTTTTCTAATGATGAAATTATATCCAATTTTTTGTATGGATTACGTTATGATGGAATGATGTTTATGAAGCCTATTTTATTCTTGGGTTATGATGAATGATTTATGTATATATTGTGGTACACAAAAGAATTATTTAAATATGATATGGGTGGGACCTATATCTCCCTACAATGCATTGGGTAAAGATTTATATCTCATGAGATAGACATGGCTAGAACGGAAAGTTAAACTGGTTCAGTAATACAGGACTGGAATGAGGATTGAACTCGATTCAGAAAGGGACATTGTCCACTAAGATGGTCTTGGAAGCAATTACTTGGATACTATGGAAATAATATCATGTGCTTAATGGTTTCCACAACTACATTTTTTATTCCCATGCTAATTTATCCTGATTAATGTTTCTTCATGATCTATGCCTTACGTGCTGCCATGTTTTATTTCATTTCTCAAGATTTTGATGTTTAAATTTTATGCTCATGTTTTTTTACATTAAAATGTCTAAGGATTGTTTTATGTTCTATATGCCTACCCTTACAGATCATTTGAGCTCACAACTTTTATGTTTTATTTTTTCCAGGATATTAAGAAAGGTTTTAGGTATGAAAAAAGGGGAAGATCTTTATGGGAGATGTTGAAGATCTTTCACCACGATTAGATGATTATATTTCGAGTTTCAAAAGACACTAAACTATTACGGTCCTTGTTTGTCTGTTTTTGTTATGTATTAATTATTCTGCAAAAGTAATGTAATTTCTATGTACGTCAAGCTTTGGGTCTCTATAGTTGGTATCAGAGGAAATGTTTAGTCAACCTTTGGAAACTGGGATGTGAGAACTTTAGTGAGATTCCTAGAGATATTTCTAAGGTATATCTAGGGATGTCCCTAAGGTTAAGTATAAGTATAGGTTATAGTCCTAGAATTACGATAATGATCATAGAATTAAACCTAAGATGTTAGATATTGAAGGTACTCCCCCTTTATTATGTTGTTTTCACTAGCATGATTTTTGCCTCTCAAACTATTCTTTTTGGGTTTTAGAAGATGGCGGGAACCTGAAGGAACCATGTTGATCAATGCAATGGACAATGAAATTATTTTCCTCATGAACAAACAAATGTTATGAGAGATGGAGTGAAAAATCTTATTGTTATACTTACACAGGATATGAATCATTTTGTACTTCCAAATGAGCCGAGAATGGAACAATATTCTATTTAGTCCTTCATGAGGAAACTTACACATTCTTTCAGTGGGTCTTCTGATCCACTTGTTGCTGAACAATGGACCAGTACCACTGAAAAGATATATTTAGTTCTTCAATGTTCTGAACATGATAAATTCATCTTAGCAGTATATCGTTTGGAAGGTGAAACTGATCAATGGTGGAATATTATCAAGAATATGAGGCCAAGTGATGAAACTGAGTCCATGGAATGGGATGACTTCAAGAACTTATTTTTCAATACGTACTTCCCTCATATTCTTCGAACAAATATGGAGAAGGAGTTTCTTGAACTAAAGAAAAAGGATGATGAATTTATTGGTGTATACGAAGAAAATGTTACAAGGCTTGGAAGGTATGCATCTGGCATTATCATCCAACCTGAAAGTATAGTTGATCGATTCTATAGTGTCCTAAAACCAAATCTTCGAATGGAATTAGCTATAAGAGACTTCAGTAGATATGAAGAAATTGTGCGTTGTGCTATCAAGGTAGAAATGGAAGTTGGTGTTACTTATCCATCTCATGGTTTTGAAAAGAAATGAAAGATGGAGTTCAAGGTGAAATATTAGAATAATGGTGAAAAGAAGATGAATGTTTCCTTATTCTCAAAGTCTGGAAAGAAGGATGGTGGAGATTGTCTTAATGGGACTAGAAAATTTTTTTATGTGTGGAAAATAAGGTCATCGAGTAGCTGAGTGTCGAAATAATGGAAAAAGGGTTTCTAATGATGTTAATAAAGAAAAGACTGCAGAGAACACACCACCAAAACTTCAATGCTTCATGTGCAATGAAATGGGGCAATATGCTAATCAATGCCCTAATCTAAGGGTTAATGATGATCGACATGAGCAACCACGTAAGGAAAAGGACAAAGGGAAGTCTAATGCGATCATTATTGGCGATGTTGAATATGAAAACGATGTGGTGGAATGATTAAGTGTTTATGTAAGGGGATTCCAAAATAATGTTGTATATAGTATCATGGAATATTGGAATATTTATGTATTGGTCTATTGTGGTTTTCAATAATTTTATGGTACCAGTAACCATGGAAAGTGATTGAGATATTTTTGGAAAGAAGATGATATGCGCATAATGAAGGGATAAGGAGAAAATGAAATGTTTGACAGTATTCATGAGCTCATGACTGATATAAGAAAATAGTTATAAGATGGTTTGATTATATAGAATTTTGGGGGTTTGGTTTGTGGAAAGAGTTAACTTTTGACAGCACTCATGTTTTCACTAAGATTCAATGGGTATTCATTTTCTAAGAGAATACATGATTAAGGCCTTCGAATGTTTGGAATGAGACCAACACGACATATCTTATGATATATGGGGATCAACGATGGTATTAACATGCTTTCTATATGAAATCTCTGGTAATCATTTTCAATATAATATGAGAATGGACTGCAATATTATGGATAAGGCTAAATATTGGAATGGATTATGATAGACATAAGTTAGTATTGTATTTTTAGAAAAAAAAGGATAACCTGCATAACGAGTAACAACCCGTCACATTGGACAAGGATGTGGGAATCGAACCCACAACTGAAGTGAGACAGGCCTTTATTTCATACCACTGGCATACAGGAAGTCCCAGGTTAGTAGAAACTAGTTTTATTTTATTATACAGGATGATAGATGAAGTATAAGTCCATTTTGGAACCATATATTATTAATCTCACCATAGATGGAATTATGTATATAACTTTTGTTAACTTATGTTTGAGACAGATGGAATGACCTATCATTCTATCACATGATCTGCTAAAAATTCGCGAAAGGAAAATTCAACTTCATTTCTTAAAGAGATGAAGTTTAAATTGTTCAAGGTACGAACTACAGTGAGATTATACCAAAATATAGTAAGTATTTGTTCTAATTCAAATTCTTCAACTTTAGGGAAGTGATCTTGAAAACCAAAAATGTTGTCCTAGTTCTCTTATATCCGATGAATCAGATGGTACCCTAGATCATCACAAATATATGGCTTTGTGATTGTTGGTTTTTTCATAGCCATGTTCTCTACCACTCTCCATCAGAACATGACGGTTAGATTTCTCTTCCATATCCATATTTTAACCTATGTTCTCTTATGTGGAAACCCAATGATTAGTTAATTTGGGTAACTGTTACATTTCATACTTTAGTTTTTAAAATTAGGTTTTAGTATTCCTTTTTACGATGTGGGTTTCTATAAATAGTAAATGATTTATAACCCCGACAAATTTCGAGGGAGAAATTCCTTTTAAGGGGGTAGAATGTAACACCCCGATATTTTATGAAAAGTATTCTATGAATTTCATTGATGTCTTGTGTTTTAAGCTATAACAATATTGACTTGCACTATACGCAACACCGTATGAGCTTGTAGTATACACAACACTATTCATGGATCATGTTACACACAATTTTGATAGTAGTTATTCTACGAAACATTGAGTACATATATATATTAAATGTATAAATGAAATATGGTTGGATTCTGTTATACGATACAACGGAGGAGTCTTTCACAACACGCAACCCTGACTTGGCTTGCATTACACGCAATCGTGACCTTCCTCGATAGCATGTGTTGTACGCAATACCAAGTTTCACTAAACAACAATATATTGTTATAATATTATTATGGACTATCCGTTATGAATAGTAATAAATACATTTGGAATTTTATAACATTATTCTTCATCTTACACCTTTTCTAGAGTATGGTATGAGAACAAAATAATTGTTTCGTGTAAAAAATGTATTTTAAAAAAATGCAGTTTTCCTGCCTTTTGATGACGCACCCACCTTAAATCTTGTTTTTGACATGTCTATAAGTCCAATTTGAAAAAATTAAATTCTTCTTTGGAATCAGGATATAAAAATTTACATTGGATAAATTTTTCATGTTATTCTGATAACTTTCATATTTTAATGAATAGTAAAAACATGCTATATTTTAATTAAAAACAACTTTTTTCATCACAATAATTTATACGGTTAGATTATCCTTTTAATTGGTTTTAAAGTGTAATTAGAATATATTTTTACCATTTAATCCAATGTTGTAAATTGGAATTAATTTCACTTTGAAATTGGATATAAACAAGTATCAATCTTTTGATTGTTTTTATTTCTTAAAAACACGTTATTTGTTTTGATAACAGGAATTAAATTTAAAATTAATTAATGCCACTTATATGTTAAGAATTTTGAAAAACTTACATCAATTTTTAATTCAGAATATCAAATAATTCTTAGGCTGATTTTTTGGTATTTTCTGAAAAACTTCAATTTTCGATGAATAGTGAAACCTCTTAGTGGTAGTTAAAAAACTGAATTTTTTCAATTTAAATTAAAATTTTCCACTTTTGTGAATTTAATTTCAAAAATCCAAGAGACACGGTTAATATCAAGGACTAAAATTTGGTTCAATGAGATGAAAATAATTTTTGGTGAATAGTAACTTTTTACTTTTATTTACCACGGTTAAAAGTAAATAGGATAATTAAATGTAAAAATGATATTATTATTACCATAAAAATGTCCTAATTATATCGGATAAGTTTAATTAGAACCAAAAAAACCTTAGGAATAAACTATGAATATTTAGGTCCACTTGGATTAGATTAGGACATTTAATATTAATTTATTTAAAGAAGGGTTAAAATAGTTAAAATCAATGTTTAACAAGTAAATCATTTTTAATATAGGGTTATACATTAGATAAATTAGAATATTAATATTGATTAGAAATATAGAAATATTTCCTACATAATGGTATTTTATTTATAATTTTTGGACATCAAATAATTTAATTTATCTATGACATAATGATGATGCAGTAATTATCTTATTAATGAAAGTTTGACAAAATTGATGTTATAAATACCCAAATAAATGTAATTTGAGACTTTTTATGAATTGAACTAATTTTATAGGTTAATATGACATGTTATTTTTTATTTATTTAACTTTTTTTCGAACTAATCATTCTGTTATGATTTTCACAATAATCAATTACCAAATAGTGTCGAAATTGACATAAAATAGTTTTTAAAACAAATATTATATTATTAATTATTATTTTATTCCTAAAAATATAAGGTTCGGTCAAATGACTTAGATAAGGTTATATATATTAATAATAAAAAAATTGGGGTTCGTTTGGCTTTTTATAGAAACTTTATTAACCTTATAGTGTAAGAAAACAAGAAGACACAGTAAAAGTAAAATTATTTAACTTAAGGTTAAATCTAAACGACAAGGTTAAAATAGAAACCTAAACTTCTCTAAATTATATTGGATGAGAGGATTTAGACCCATCCCCACATTATCTTCGAAATAAATCTATTTTGAGCTATTAAAAACCGAATATGACTTTATAATAAAATAATATTTTTAGTTTTTCCAAAGGTGCCCCTCTCCTCCCTTATAAAAGGGAACCTCCTCCCTCACTTCATCACACAACATTGAGCCTTCAAGATCAGCCAAACCCCAAATAATTCTATTATACACATCTATAGAAATATCATAGAGGTTCTGGTCTTTTTCAAAGACCAATTTTAGTGCCCTAAGATGAGGTCTCAAAGAGGCGCTTCAAAGAAGACGTAATCTCTGTTACCGATTCTTTCAACTTTATTTGTTCTTCCACTTCTTCTAAATTAGTTGTTTCATTATGAAGTAATAAAATAAGTATAAAAAATATACTAATATGTTATTATAATTATGAAACAACCCTATTTCACCATTTATCCATCTTACAGAAAACGAAATCACCACGCGTGCGTACGTATGGAATACAGTCTCCATGCCGTGGTGAAATCTGTTTTTCCGCCAACACCATACATGGATGGGTATAATGGTGTAAAGAATAACTATATATGGTTATTATAACATTATACTTATTCTGATATATTATACCATCCACTCCAATTCTATTCAATAATTATGTGAACGATATCATCGCTCGTACGTACGTACGGACTACCGTCTCCACGACGCGATGAGATTCATTCTCCATGTTAACCATAATGAATGATAATAAAGTTTATATAATTAATAATAATGAAATATATGAAATAATAATTCTATTGGATTTATATATATACATATTTATGTCATCTATTTACTTTCATTCAATTCAATAAGGAAACGAAAACAGCGTTCATGCGTACGTACGACCTACCGTCTCCATGAACGATGTATTTCATTCCTTTTATCGATCTATAATATATATATGTATATTATTAATACATATTATATTTAAATCATTTTTTACATTCTGTAATTACGTAAATCAGGATATAAGTAATAATATCATGAACGACAAGTTGAAACACATACGATAAGTGAAATGATTTTACCCAAAAAGCTGCTTTAAGACGGAATTTACAAAAGAACGGGTAATATAAAGTCATAAGTGAAATATATTTGATATCATAACAATGAATATGATTTTGTAATGAGTCAATGGCATTGTTTAAATCATTATACAGTAGGTTCGGATACCTACGAAGCATATCGGACCTAAGGTAAGGGATAATTGTTCAAATCTCATTTTTATCTGAGATTGCTTATTCGTAAGTATTTACTTGTGTTATTGCTATCATCCATGTCTATGTTTTATAAAATTATATTCATGTATGTTTAAATTCCTTTTTACCCATTTGACTTTTACCCCATGGTATGGAAAGAATCTTTCTTTTATTTACCCTATAAGGTACTTTTTGACTTTTCTGACAAAAGGACGAGAAGAATGTTTTTTTAACGTATAAGGCATGAAAGGATTTTTACGGTTTTATAAAGCCCTTTTTTCATGAAGCTTCCTCCAAAATATTTCATGACTATTTTCAAAAAAATCCTTTTCTTTTAAAATTTCATGTCATTTTGTGAAAATAAAACGATTTTGAAGAAAAAAGTATATTTTCCTCAAGAATTTATTTCAAGTATTTTATCAAAACCATTTTCATCTAAGATGACATTATTTCACATGTGTATGTTTCAAGTATCATGTATCTAAGATTTACATGGTTTAACTTTTGAAATGATGAAATGATATCCAATTTGTTTGTATGGATTACGTTATTATTGAATGATGTTTATGAAACACATTTTATTCTTGGGTTATGATGAATGATTTATGTTTATATTGTGGAAAACGAAGGAATGATTCAATATGAGATGGGTGGGACCTATATCTCCCTCTAATTCATTGGGTAAAGATTTATATCTCATGAGATAGACATGGCTGTAATGGAACGTTAAACTGGTTCAGTAATACAGGACTGGAACGAGGAGTGAACTTGATTCAGAAAGGGACTTTGTCCACTAAGATGGTCTTGGCAGCAATGCCTTGGATACAATGGAAATCATATCATGTGCTTAATGGTTGAGAAAATTACATGTTTTATTCCCATGCTAATTTATCATGTTGAATGTTTCTTCATGATCTATGCTTACGTACTGCCATGGTTTATGTCATTGCTCAAGATTTAGATGTTTAGATTTTTTGCTCATGTTTTTTAAAATTCAAATGTCTAAAGAATATTTTATGTTCTCTATGCTTACCCTTGCTGAGCATTTGAGCTCACCTATTTTATTTTTTCTTTTCCCCTGGATATAAATAAAGGTTTTAGATAAAAAAAAGGGGAAGATCTTTATGGGAGATGTTGAAGATCATTCACCATGATTAGAAGATTATAATCTGAGTTTCCAAAGACACTAAACTATTACGGTCCTTGTGTGTCTGTTTTTGTTATGTATTAATTATTCCGAAAAAGTAATGTAATTTACATGTACATCATGATTTGGTTCTCTACATGAATCCCTCCGATGTCACTTATATCTTTGAGTTATTTAAGAGGTGGTATATCAAATATTTACTTGGCCATATCAGGAAAAAATTTCTATACCATGATGGCATACCCTGAAAATAAGAATGTTTCTTGATGTTACCTCAAATTTACAATGGAAGTGTTTTATACACAAACTATATTGTCATAAATTTTTGAAAACATATTCATGATCGGTAATATAATCACTATATCACCAAGACGTAACCACAATATCTTATTCATATAATTCCTTGATCTTATAATGAAAATAGTTAATGAAATATTTTATGGTACATTGATATGTTTCTTCAACATTCTTTTAACCAAACAAAATTACTTTATATTAATATACCCCTTTGAATTCCTTAAAGGTAGAATGTTTCCACATATTCAGGGGCCGTCCTGACCATGTTATTGCCTTAATACGCATCCATAAGGTAAATTACTTGGAAAACCCCCATCACATCAATCATAATCTTTGTGATCATTTCTGGGAAATCATCTATTGGATAGTGCTAGTTTAGATCCCAAAAATCAATTTAGACTCAGATCGTACCATTAATTTTCTTGAAAGGGAATTTAGTTCTATGCAACATTTGGTATTTTTTTTGCTAGATGATTTTTTTGATAATTTGTTTTCAAATTCAAATTTTACCATGGTAGAATAGGTTTTATTCATTATCCTTACTACATTATTATAACAAGAATGGTCATATAGAAAACCCATGTGATGAGAGCACACTTCATGATCAAACCCAAATATTTGTAAATAGTTAAATGAAAAAAATCATGATTCTATTTCATGAAATAAATATACATTACCAATTCTCTAGTGGTCATGTTGGAACTAATTAACTTTTCCAAATATCGTCGATTGTAACCAAATTAATCTATTTAAGTTTATAACTGATGGTTGAGACTCCTCTCTCAAATGCTTGAGGGAAATACCTAAGAAACTCTCCCTTATCCTTTTCTTCTAATTCAACATATTTTTTTTAAATGATATCATTTTTTCAAATAGTTGGGATGATCAAATGAATATGATATCATTTGGATGTGAGGTAACATGAACAAACCCCCTTCCTATATTCTTATTTAATGATTATTAACCATCTGGTTAATGTGTCTTGAATATATTGATTGAGACTGAATATTTGTCATAGCTACATGACTATAAAGATAGTTAGGGAAAGCTTAATACATGTGGATTTCTCTACATCCATTTATTTTACAAGAATAATATTCACAATAATGATATCATCCGGGACAACATATAGAGGGAATACAAATGTATTCTTCAGTTCATAGACCAATGGAATCCACGTGGATGGGTGATTTCCTAAATAAAGGTATATTTCCTCAAATTTATTCATGGGAAACATGTAGTCTTTTCTATTTTCAACTAATTAATTTATAAGAGTGATCTTTAGGACATTGTGGTGTAAAAAAGAATGGAGTTATTTTACATCAGCTGTTTAACGTCCCTTTTATATAATTGTACATCAATATATTGATACTAACATGACTCAATTGTATCACCCAGAGATTTTATGAAAAATATTATTTTTAATTTCATTGATGTCTTGTGTTGTATACTACACCAATATTATCTTGCACTATACGCAACAACATATTAGCTTGCAGTATACGCAACACTATTCTTGGATCGTGTTACACACAATTTCAAGTTCCCTTGATAGTAGTTATTCAATGCAACATTGAGTGTATATATATATATATATATTCAATGAATAAATGAAATATGGTTGGATTCTGTTATACGAAACAACAAAGGAGTCTTGCACTACATGCATCCCTGACTTGTCTTGCTTTACACGCAATCTCGACCTTCCATGATAGCGTGTGTTGTACGCAATACCGAGTTTTACTAAACAGAGATATGTTATTAAAATATTATATAAACTATCCGTTATGAATAGTAATTACAACTTTTTGAAATTTAATAAATCTTATCTTTCAAAATGGACTTCATTTTGGGATTTGGAATATCAAAATTAGCCTAGGGTGAAATTTTGATATTTTTCTGAAACCTTTCAATTTTTGATGAATAGTGAAAACACTGGGTTACTATTTAAAACCGACTTTTTATTTAAATAATTATTCATTTTATTTAAATTTATTTTAGGACGAAATTGATACATAATACCTATATAAGTTCAATGTAATTCATTGAAGTCATTTTATAATAATTTTATATTTATAAAAAATTTATTGAAGTTTTCACAGTCTTTTACCCACCTCCTAGGAGAATTTGTAAATTCACATTAAACTTAATTTTACCGCTTCTGTGAGTGGAATTTCGAAAATATGAGAGAAATGGTTATTATAAAAGTCTAAAATGTGGTTCAATGAGATGAAAATAATTTTTGGTGACTAGTAACTTTTTACTTTTATTTACCACGGTTTAATGTAAATAGGGTAATTAAGGGTAAAAATGATATTATTATTACCCTAACACATGTCTTAATTCTATTGGATAAGTGTAATTCGACAAAAACAACCTTAGGAATAAAATATGACCATTTAGATCCACTTGGATTAGATTAGGACATTTATTATTAATTTATTTTAAAAAGGGTTAAAAAAGTTAAAATCAAAGTTTAATAACTAAATCATTTGTAATATAGGGTTATGAATAAGATAAATTATAATATAAATATTCATTAAAAATATAAAAAGATTTAATACATAATTGTTTTTTATTTATAATTTTGAGACGTTAAATAATTTAATTTTTTTATGACACAATGATGATGTAGTAATTATCAAATTAATGAAATATTAACATAATCGATGTAATAAATACCCAAATAAATTTATTTTGAGACTTTTAATGAATTAAACTTATTTTATAGGATAATATTACATGTTATTATTTATTTAATTAACTTTTTTTGAACTAATCATGTTGTTATGAGTTTTAAAAAAATCAATTACCAAATAGTGTCTAAATTGACATAAAATAGTTTTTAAAAGAAATATTATATTATTAATTGTCATTATATTCCTAAAAATCTAAGGATAGGCCAATCTACTTATATCATGATAGTTGTATCATTAATGGACCAATTTGAGGTATATTTCATGTATATGGTATGTTGTTTAACTATATAATATGAAAATACAAAGTGACATGGTAAATGTCAATCTAATTAACTAAGAGTTAAAACTAAAAGATAAGGTTATTTTAATGACCCAAACCTATATAAAATCTATTGGTTGAGAGGATTTATACCCATACCCACATTATATTCCAAATAAATCAATTTGGAGCTATTAGAAAATTGAATATTACTTTATTATAAAATAATGTTGTAAGTTTTTCCGAAGGTGCCCCTCTCCTCCCTTATAAAAAGGGCACCCCTTCCCTCTTCTCTTCACACCCTTTTGAGCCATGAAGCTCGGCCAAACCCTGACCATTTCTCTTCTACACATACCTATCAACATTTTGGAGGTTTTTTTATTCTAAAAAGACCAAGTCTACTTTTTGGAGAGAAGGCTTAAAGGAGGTGCGTCGAAGAAGAGTAAATCTCTTCTTCCGATTCTCTCAAGTTTCTTTCTTCTTCAACATATTCTTCATTAGTTGTCTGATTATAATGTAATAATACAATTATTACTTATATACTGATATGATATTTTAAATATGAAACAACCCTATTTCACCTTCTATCCATCATACGGAAAACGAAATCACGGGGCGTGCGTACGTACGGAATACCGTCTCCACACCGTGGTGTAATCTGTTTTCGACCACCACCTTAATTGGATGGGTATAATGGTGTAAATAAATAACTATATATGATTATTGTAATGTTATATTGATTATGAAATATTTTACAAACACTTCAATACAATTACACGATCATGGGAATGGTATCATCATTCATGCGTACGTACGGACTACTGTCTCCACGACGCGATGAGATTCATTCTCCATGTTAACCATTCATGAATGATTATAAAGTATATATAATAAGTAATAATGAAATATATGAAATAATAATGATACTGGATTTATGTATATATATATATCTAGTTCATCTACTTAATTCAATTCAATTCAATAAGGAAACGAAAGCAGTGTTGATGCGTACGTACGACCTACCATCTCCCTGAACGGTGTATTTCATTCTGTTTATCAATCTATCATATATATATGTATATTCTGAAAATATATTATATATAAATCACCTTTTAAATTCTGTAATTAAGAAAATCAGAATATAAGTATTAATATCATGAACAATATGTCAAAACACGTACGATAAATAAAACGATTTTACCCCAAACACTACTTTAACATGGAATTTACAAAAGAACGGGTAATATAAAGACAAAAGTGAAACATTTATGACATCATAACAATGAATATGACACTATAATAAGTCAATGACATTATTTAAATCATTATATAGGAGGTTTGGATACATACGAAGCCTATTGTACCTAAGGTAAGGGATAATTATTCCAATCTCATTCTTATCCGGGATTGTTTATTCGTAAGTATTTACTGGGGTTATATATTTCATCCATGCCCATAAAATGTTTTTAATAAAGTGTTTAATATTATTCCATGTATGTTTAATGTCATGTTTACCCCTCTTTGACTTTTACTTTTTGTTATGGAAGGAATCTTTCTTTTGTTTACCATACGAGGAACTTTTTGACTTTTCTGACAAAAGTACGAGGAGAATGTTATTTTTAACTTATACGTCGTGAAGGGGTTTTTACGGTTTCATAACACCTCATTTTCATGAAGCTTACTCTACAAGATTTTATGGCTATTTTCAACGAAATACTTTTATTTTAAAATTGCATGTAATTTTTTGAAAAGAAAATGTTTTTGAAAAAGAAAGGATATTTTCCTCAAGAATCCATTTCAAGTGTTATATCAAAACCATTTTCCATCCAAGATGACATTATTTCATATGTGTATGTTTCAAGTATAATGTCTGTATGATTTACATGGTTCCACTTTTCTTATGATGAAATGATATTCATTTGTTTTATATGGATTATGTTATAATGGGATGATGTTTATGAACCCCATTTTTATTCATTGGGTTATGATGAATGGTTTATGTTTATGTTATGGAACACGTAAGAATGATTTCATTATGAGATGGGTGGGACCTATATCTCCCTACAATGCATTAGGTAATGATTTATATCTAATGAGATAGATAGGGATGGAGTGGTAAGTTAATCTGGTTCAGTGTTACAGGACTGATACGAGGAGTGAAATCGATTTAGAAAGGGACTTTGTCCACTAAGATGGTCTTGGCAGTAATGCATTGGCTACTATGGAATTCATATCACATGATTAATGGTTTTACACAATCACATGTTTTATTTCATTGCTATTTTATCATGATTGATGTTCCTTTATGATATATTCCTTACGTACTTCCACGATTTATGTCTTTGCTCAGGATTTTGATGTTTAGATTTTATGTTTAAGGTTTTTCATTCAAATGTATATGGATTATTTTATGTTCCCTATGTTTACCCTTACAGAGAATTTGAGCTCACCCTTTTGAAGTTTTATTTTTCCCAGGAAATAAATAAAGTTTTTATGTAAGAAAACAAAAGGGGAAGATCTTTATGGGAGATGCATATGATCTTTCACCATGATTAGAAGATTAAATTCTGAGTTTCCAATGACACTAAACTATTACGGTCCTTGTGTGTCTGTGTTTGTTATGTATTATGTGTTCTGCAAAAGTAATGTAATGTCCATGTACGTCAAATTTTGGGTCTCTACAGTTGGTATCAGAGGAAAGGTTTAGTCAACCTTTGGAAACTAGCATGAGAAAACTTTAGTGAGATCCCTTGAGATATTTCTATGGTATTTCTTGGGATGTACCTAAGGTTTAGTATAACTATAGGTTACAGTCCCATAGTTATTTTGACAATCATGAATAACCTAGGGTGAACCTAAGGTGTCATGGATTAAGGAATGTGTGATAAGTTAGACATCCCATAAGTTACCTTTAATGATTATGTGATTCCTTGTTATTTTAACTATTTCATACACTATGGTTTCTGGTTTTAGTCAATGGAGGGAACGAGAAGGAATTCAGTTAACGTTGATTCCGATGGAAATATTGGTGACTGTGATCAACAAAATTGTGTAATGCATAGAGAGAAAGATATTGTGATTATGACAAATTATTCATCACGATATATGATTAACAAGTTGAACTTTGGTGGTATTCTTATGTCATCAAATAAGAGGAAGATGTAATTTTATGCATGTTCGCATGGTGAGGAGCATAGAGAAAGAAAGATTGATATTTATAAAGGGAAGAAGAACCTTGAGTAATACTTCAAATGGTGGGGAAGATGTTATCTGTGTGGAGAAAATGGTCATAGAGTGACAAACTGTTATAGAGTTCAATGTCTTATTTGTGGAGAACATGGGCATTACCAAACTCAATGACCTGACCTAAGAGGTTACTCCTAAATCAAGGAAGGACTTATTCCACGACAACAATTGAAGAGGATGGATTGAAGTTCTTATGTATTGGTATTCAAGAATAATGTTGTTGAGGTACTTCTATGGTATATTGGAATATCTATGTATTGGTCCATTGTGGTTTTCCATAAGAATATGGTACCATTAACCATGAAAAGTGATTCAAATATTTTGGAAAGAAGATGATATGCACATAATGAAGGGATAAGGAGGAACTGAAATGCTTGATAGTATTCCTGAGCTCATGAGTGATATAAGGACAAAGGGATATCATGGTTTGAGTATATAGAAATTTTGGGATTTTGGTATGTGGAAAGAGTTAACTTTTGACAGCACTCATGTTTTCACTAAGGTTCAATGGGTATTAATTTTTCAAGAGAATACATGATTAAGGCCTCCGAATGTTTGGAATGTGACCAAAAAGACATATCTTATCATATATGGGGATCAACGATGATATTAACATGCCTGTTATATGAACTCTCCGGTAATCATTTTCACTATAATATCAGATTGGTCATCAGTATTTTGGATAAGCCTAAAGATTGGAATGGATTATGTTGGACATAAGTTAGTATTGATCAAGTCTAGAACTTTTTCGATATTATTGATGGAAAGTTATAATAATGTATTTTTAGAAAAAGGACAACCTGCAGGATGGGCTACAACCTATCACGTCAGATAAGGCTGTGGGAATCGAACCCACAACCGAAGTGCGACATGCCTTTATTTCCTACCACAGGCTTACAAGAAGTCCCTTGTTAGTAGAAACTAGTTTTATTTTATTATGCAGGATGATAGATGAAGTATATGTCCATTTTGGAACCATATCTGATTAACCTCACCATAGATGGACTTATTTATATATCTTTTTATAAATTATGTTTGAGACAGATGGAATGACCTATCATTCTATCGCATGATCTGCTAAAACTTCACGAAAGACAAATTCAACTTCATTTCTTTAAGAGATGAAGTGGAAATTATTCAAGGCACGAACAACGGTGAGATTATACCAAAATAACGTAAATATTTATTCTAATTCAAAATCATTAAATTTAGTGAAATGATCTTGAAAACCAAAAATGTTGTCCCAGTGCCCTTATATACGATGAATGAGATGATACCTTAGATCATCACAAATTTATGGCTTTGTTCTATACCACTCTCCATCAGAACATGACGATTAGATTTCTCTTCCATATCCCTATTTTCACCTATGTTCTCCTACGTGGAAACCCATTGATTAGTTAATTTTGGTAACTATTACATTTCATAATTTAGTTTTTAAAGATTTGTTTTGTTATTCCTTTTTACGATGTGGGTTTATATTAAAGAAACTTTCGAGTAGTAAACCATTTATAACCCCAACGAATTTCGAGGGTGAAATTCATTTTTTAAGGGGGATAGAATGTAAAACCCCGAGATTTTATGAAAAATATTCTTTTTAATTTCATTGATGTCTTGTGTTGTATGCTACACCATGATTATCTTGTGCCATACGCAACACCATATTAGATTGCAGAATACGCAACACTATTCTTGAATCGTGTTATACACAATTTCAAGTTCATTTGATAGTAGTTATTCAACACAACATTGAGTATATATATATATATAAATTCAATGAATAAATGAAATATAGTTGGATTCTGTTATACAAAAAAAGGAGTCTTGAACTACATGCATCCCCGACTTGCTTACTTTACACGCAATCGTGACCTTCCATGATAGCGTGTGTTGTACGCAATAACGAGTTTCACTAAACAACTATATGTTATTAAAATATTATATAAAATAGCCGTTATGAATAGTAATGCCAACTTTTTGAAATTGTATAAATCTTATCTTTAAAAACGGACTTCATTTTTGAATTTGGAATATCGAAATTATCCTAGGGTAAAATTTTGATATTTTTCTGAAAATTTTCAATTTTTGATGAATAGTGAAAACAGTAGGTTACTATTTAAAAACTGACTATTTATTTAAATAATCATTTATTTAATTTAAATTTATTTTAGGTCAAAATTGATACATAATACCTATATAAGTTCAATGTAATTCATTGGAGTCATTTTATAATAATTTTAGATATATAAAAATTTTATTGAACTTTTCACCGTCTTTTACCCACCTCCTAAGAGAATTTAGAAATTCGCATAAAACATAATTTTACCACTTATGTGAGTGGAATTTCAAAAAACCATGTGACACGGTTAATATTAAGGACAAAAATGTGGTTCAATGAGATGAAAATAATTTTTGGTGAATATTAATTTTTTACTTTTATTTACCACGGTTAAAAGTAAATAGGGTAATTAAGCTAAAAATGATATTATTATTACCCTAACACATGTCCTAATTCTATTGGATTAGTGTAATTAGACCAAAAACAACCTTAGGAATAAAATGTGACCATTTAGGTCCACTTGGATTAGATTAGGACATTTATTATTAATTTATTTCAAGAAGGGTTAAAATAGTTAAAATCAATATTTAATAACTAAATAATTTTTAAAATAGGGTTATACATAAGATAAATTAGACATTAAATATTTCTTATAAATATAAACATATTTCCTACATAATGGTATTTTATTTATAATTTTTAGACATTAAATAATTTAATTTATTTATGATACAATCATGATGCAGAAATTATCTTATTAATGAAATATTAACATAATTGATGTTATAAATACCCAAATAAATATAATTTGAGACTTTTTATGCATTAAACTAATTTTATCGGTTAATAAGACATGTTATTATTGATTTAATTAACTTTTTTAGAACTAATCATGCTGTTATGATTTTCACAAAAATCAATTACCAAATAGTGTCTAAATTGATAGAAAATAGTTTTTAAAACAAATATTATATTATTAATTGTTATTATATTCCTAAAAATCTATGGATCGGCCAAGATACTTATATAATGATAGGTGTATCATTAATGGACCACTTGGGGGTATCTTGGATGTATATGGTATGTTTATTAACTCTGTAATATAAAAATACAAAGTGACATGCTAAATGTCAATCTAATTAACTAAGAGTTAAAACTAAAAGATAGGTTTAATAAAATGACCCAAAACTGTCTAAAATCTATTGGTTGAGATGCTCTAGACCCATAACAACCTTATATTTGAAATAAATCAATTTGGAGCTATTAAAAACCGAATATGACTTTATTATAAAATAATATTTTATGTTTTTTCAAAGGTACTCCTCTCCTCCCTTATAAAAAGGGTACCCCTTCCCTCTTCTCTTCAAACCCTTTTGAGCCTTGAAGCTCGGAAAAAACCTACCAATTTCTCTTCTACACTTCCCTATAAACATTCCTGAGGTTATGGTCTTCACAATAGAACAACTCTACTTACTTAAGAGATGGCTTAAATGAGGTGCGTCGAAGAAGAGGTAATCTCTTCTTCCAATTCTCTCAAGTTTCTTTCTTCTTAAACATCTACTTATTTAGTTTTATCATTATAAATTAATAAAATCAGTATTAATTATATTCTTATATTTTATTATAAATTTTAAACAACCCTATTTCTTCTTTTATCCATCCTACGGAAAATGAAATCACCACGCGTGCGTACGTACGGAATACCATCTTCACGTCGTGGTGTAAACTGTTTTCAACCACCACCTTACTTGGATGGTTATAATGGTGTAAATAAATAACTATATATGTTTATTGTAATGTAATATTGATTCTGAAATATTATACATACACTTCAATACAATTCCATGATCATGGGAATGGTATCATCGCTTGTGCGTACATACGGACTACCATCTCCACGATACGATGAGATTCATTCTCCATGTTGACCATTCATGAATGATTATAAAGTATATATAATAAGTAATCATAAAATATATTAAATAATAATGATACTGTATTTATGTATATATATATTTATTTCATCTACTTAATTCCATTCAATTCAATAAGGAAACAAAAACAACATTCATGTGTACGTACGGTCTACCGTCTCCATGAACAGTGTATTTCATTCCATTTATCAATATATCATATATATATATGTATATAATGAATATATATTATATATAAATAATTTTTTACATAATGGAATTATTTAAATCAGGATATATATAATTGTATCAAGAAAAACAAGTCCACACACGTACGATAAATAAAACGATTTTAACCAAAACACTACTTTAACATGGAATTTACAAAATAACGGGTAATATAAAGTCATAAGTGAACCATTTATGACATCATAACAATGAATATTATTCTTTAATAAGTCAATTACATTATTTAAATCATTATACAGGAGGTTCGGATACGTACGAAGCATATTAGACCTAAGGTAAGGGATAATTATTCCAATCTCATTCTTATCCGAGATTGTTTATTCGTAAGTATTTACTAGGTTTATATTTTTCATCCATGCCCATAAAATGTTTTTCATAAATTGTTTAATATTCTTCCATGTATGTTTAATGTCATGTTTACCCCTCTTGGCTTTTACTTTGTGTTATGGAAGGAATCTTTCTTTTGTTTACCATACGAGGAACATTTTGCCTTTTCCGACAAAAGTACGAGAAGAATGTTATTTTTAACTTATATGGAATGAACGTATTTTTATGATTTCATAATGCCACATTTTCATGAATAATACTATATAAGATTTTATGACTGTTTTAAACAAAATACTTTTATTTTAGAATTGCATGGAATTTTTTGAAAAGATAATATTTTTGAAGAAGAAAGGATATTTTCCTCAAGAATCCATTTCAGGTGTTTTATCAAAACCATTTTCTATCCAAGATGACATTATTACATATGTGTATTCTTCAAGTATAATGTCTCTATTATATACATGGTTCCACTTTTCTTATAATTAAATGATATCCATTTGTTTTATATTGATTATGTTATAATGGGAGGATGTTTATGAAACCCATTTTTATTCATTGGGTTATGATGAATGGATTATGTTTATGTTGTGGCACAAGTAAGAATTAGTTCATTATGAGATGGGTGCTACCTATATCTTCTTATAATTTTTTGGGTTATGATTTATATCTCATGATATAGACAGGGTTGGGGCAGTAAGTTAATCTGGTTCAGTGTTACAGGACTAAAAAGAGGAGTGAACTAGATTCAGAAAGGGACTTTGTCCACTAAGATGGTCTTAGAAGTAATGCATTGGCTACTATGGAAATACTATCATGTTCTTAATAGTTTTCCACAATCACATGTTTTACTCCCCTACTATTTTATCATTATTGATGTTCTGTTATGATATATGCCTTACGTACTTCCAAGATTTATGTCTTTGCTCAAGATTTTGATGTTTATATTTTATGTTAAAGTTTTGGCATTCAAATTTTTATGGATTGTTTTATGTTCGCTATGTTTACCCTTACTGAGAATTTGAGCTCACCCTTTTTATGTTTTTTCCCCAGGATATAAAGAAAGGTTTTAGGTAAGAAAACAAAAGGGGAAGATCTTTGTGGGAGAAGTTGAAGATCTTTCACCACGATTAGAAGATTAAATTCCGAGTTTCCAAAGACACTAAACTATTACGGTCCTTGTGTGTCTATGTTTGTTATGTATTAAGTATTCTGTAAAAGTAATGTAATTTACACATACGTCAAGATTTGGGTCTCTACATCAACGGTGTAATTATAACTATAAAATAACTATAATTTTCTATCAACAGTTTATTTGATGACAAGGTTGTATAAAAAGGGAACTACCACATGCATATGAATCAAGAATATTCCACGAAAGATATTAGAGGAACTATATTTGAATAACACAATGAATTTAGTGTCATAAATGAGATCTTGAAACTAGGATCTAAGAATCATTTTGCTAAGTGGGTTCATCTCACTCTTATCAAACCATTTTATTGTTAGTTTGGAAGGTGAAAAGTCATCTATACTTTATCCCATTCATTATAGGGTGAGGATCATAATTAGGTTGATCATTTAATCATTGTGAATTAATGGAAGACAGAGTTCAATATCCTCAAGAATTCCACATAAGAACTAGTTTATTATGTGTTGATGCATTGATGAATTCCATTCATATTACTAACTATTTTAGAAGAGAAACCCACCATTATATATGAAAAATTAGCATCATGTGACCATGTATATATTTGAGAAAGTTAATTTGTGTAAAAGGGGAATATTTTAAAAATGCAGATAATTTCATAGATTCTGCACCATAAATATCAATGAAATTAAATTATTTTCTATAATAGAGCATCAAATCCTGATATGCAAAATCATTTTACTAAGAAAATAGAGGTTACTCTCTATTCAAACATCATTATTCTGAGAAAGGAGTGAAATGAGAAATCACTAATGGATTGAAACATATAGGATATGGTGGTTACTTTTAATTAATGAAAATAGAAATATTAGATATAGATGATATTGTCTTAGACTATTAAAACTATCTTAGTGATATTTATTCCAATAAAAGTGATTATCTTAATCATTAAATTTTTAAACGTTATATATTCACCAATGGGAAAATAAATGAAATTTATAATATAGGTATAAATACCTTGGATGTCCCTTATATCGTTGAGGTATTTTAGAAGTGGTATATCAAATATTTACTTGGCCTTATTAGTAAAAAATTCTATACCATGATTCCATACCCTGAAAACAATAATTTTTTCTTGATGTTACCCCAAATTTAAAATGGAAGTGTTTTATCCACAACCTATGTTGTCACAAATGAATGAAAAAATATTCATGATCAGTAATATAGTCACTATATCACTAAGACATAACCACCATGTCTTATTCATATAGTTCCATGATCTTATACTAAAAATAGTTAATGAAATATTTTATGGTACATTGATATGTTTCCCCAACATTCTTTTATCCAAAAAAAATTACTTGATAGTAATATTCCCCTTTGAATTCCTTAAAGGTAAAAAGTTTCCTCATATTCAGGGGCCATCCTGACCATGTTATATCCTTAATACCCATCTATAAGGTAAATTACTTGGAAAACCACCATCACATCAATCATCATCTTTTTGAGCATTTCTGGGAAATCATCCATTGGATAGTGCTAGTTTAGATCCAAAAAATCAATTTAGACTCAGATCTTACCATTATTTTTCTTGAAAGGGAATGTATTTCTATGAGACATTTGATATTGTTCTTCCTAGATGATGTTTTTGATAATTTTTTTCAATCTCAAATTTTACCATGGTAGAATAGGTTTGATTCATTCTCTTTACTACATTATTATAACAATAATGGTCATATAGAAAACTCATGTGATAAGAACACACTTCATGATAAAACCCAAATATTTTTAAATTGGTAAATTAATAGAATCATGATTATATTTCATGAAATAAATATACATTACCAATTCTATATGGGTCATGTTGGAACTAATTAACTTTTCCACAGATCATCGATTATACCCAAATTAATTTATTTAAGTTTAACGATGATGGTTGAGACACCTCTATCAAATGCTTAAGGGAAATACCTAAGATACTCCCCCGTCTCTTTTTCTTATAACTAAACATATATTTTTTTAAATGATATCATTTTTCAAATAGTTTTGATGATCTAATGAATATGATATCATTTGGATGTGAGGGAACATGACCAAAACCCCTTCCTGTATTCTCATTTAATGATTTTTATGTTGGATTTGGTGGCCTGGAACCAACTACTTTTTACATTATTAATTAATAAATGCCTTATCACATATTTATTTTTCTTCTACGTGAAAATGCATGTGATAATGTCCTAAGTACAACTGTTGCATTAATGGGACGTAGCGGATCCCTGCTATGATGAGAACCTGAAAGTGCCATAACACTGTTCTTGAATATATGTTCTGGGGCCGGATGATATTATTTGAGAGACACAAATAATACAGGTCATTAGGGATGAGGACTCATAATACTTTGTGGAACCTTCTCATGGTGTGCGCCCTTTGTAATATCCAGGAGGTTATTATAAGAACGAGACCTTCCAGTAGGAAATCCACATTTCATAGTGTCATTGGATGTTCCTATCTGCGGACGTGTGTATTGGCCCTTAGACATTAAGATTATTATTAATGGGTATTACAACTCGAGAACTTAGATGCATTGACAAAAACTATGATGACACACTGTTCACAGAGAGGTAGGATACGTTGGGTGGGTCACGAGTAATATTGCATTAATAGATAATGCGAGAAAAGATTTGCCCCTTCTATTCCATAATGGAAGTAGATATCTCAGGCCATTTGATGGAATTGATATAGCCTAAATAAATCCATGGCCATGGTAAGGTATGGGAGAGTTCAATTCCGGGAAATCAAATAAAGAATAATAGAGCACATGGGTTGATGGCACTAGCATGAAACCCACATTATTGGAGATATCGAGACAAAGGGATTATATTACATGGTAAGCGTTCGTAGGAGGTGACACTTCATTGCGGCATTAACCTCTTTATATATGGGTGCCTTGGTGTGTTGCTAGACGCTAACCTTGGACTTTAGGCAGGCTCTGCCTAATGCCACTGAGAAAGCGGCCTAGAGGGTCACACACTAACTGTGTCCATGTATCTCAGTTAAATATTAATTTAACATGTTAAATAAAAATTATTCCCGACTGTGGTTTAATAATTATTTAAGGATGCCTGATCGCATTTATTTTTACACTAGTTTTTCGAGAGAATATATTGTCGGTGAAATAATATATATATTTATTAGTGAGTAATTCAGTTACATATATTTATGAAATAAATATTTATTACTCAAGGTCTAATAAATATGGTGGATGAAATAAATAAAATGAAAAACAAAAAGTACACACCGTGAATATTTATATACACGCCGTGTAGTTTTCTTTTTGGGATTCGTGAGAAAATATTGTTTATTTAATTAAATGATATTAAATGTAATACATTAGGTGTATGTCAAGTAATAATGATGGTCAACTGTCATTATTAAGACATGGGGTATTACTAAGAATTAAATGAAATGATTAAATGCTTTCGGGATATTAATTTATTTTATTATTCTATCTATTATAATCCTAATTACATTATTCTCATGGAATGAGAGCCATGGTTGTGCACAACGGATTTGGAAATACTCTCAATCCAAGAGAGAATTCCCTTTCCACCAAGAATGCTTTCAAGTTACAAAAGCAAGATCCTCCACCGGATCAAGGCAGTTGAAGGCGGACATCACATGCGAAGGCTCTTACGCGCTAGCACTCAGAGATCCCTTCGGCGACGTTTAGAGATATGTGGAGCACGTGTGGATCAACACTAGAGGAATCTTGTACTTGGATTATATGACGCAACGGCGGATCACAAGATCATGACTGGATACTCCAAAGAAGAAAGAATTAAATCGAGGTAATTCTTATGAATTAATTAAATTAATTATAACCAACATATGATGATCCTATCCCAAGGGTTCCAGGACTCTTCTATTCATTTTTGTTCTTCGTTATATTCCGAAGATTCGGCGTTTTGAATCGTGATGGATCTCAGATTCAACATTGTTTAACGTTAAAATAAAACCCACCAACGCGCTTCCGCTATGCTCGGAACCATCAAGTGGTATCAGAGCGGTCATATCGTTGAATATAATTATTTAATTTTTTATTGTTATTTTACATATTTAATAATTTAGTTGTTTCAATTCATGTTTAATCATTCTGGAAATATGAATATCGAGATCCATTCCCCCACCCTCGTTTCTCATTCACCTCACAAAAATGAATTTTTCTTTTAATATTGATTAAAATAAAATTGAGGAACTCATCCGGAGGAGCCAAACGTTTCTGGCCATACAACACCAGTGTACACGGTGTGTATTCGGAAGTACACGCCGTGTAGTCTAGGTTCAATGCATTGACTGATCCACCAAATCAGGTCGTGTATTAGATTCTTTTTAAGAATTTAAGACACCATGTGTTGACTGGAAATAGGTGGCACACGTTTTCCGAATTACACGTCGTGTGGTCCAATGAACATGGCGTGTAGTCCCTTCGGGTTAAGGTTGGGTCGGGTACCCCGTACATGGATTTCCTGGCTGGAAACCGTGTAATGTGGAAACTACATGGTTTGTGTCCCCCAGAACACGCCGTGTACTCCGAAAATTTCTGATGTATATAAACACGCCATGTCCCCGGGCGTGTACTTCGGATGGACGGTGAAGAAAAGTACATGACGTGTAGTCGGAACTACACGACATGTACTCACCCAAATTACGCAGATTTATTAAAATTTATTATTGTATTATACAAACCCTTGAGACGTGTACCATGGTACAGGCGTAAAGCTGAGGCACAACACGTGATAGGTGTTGTATATATATGTGATTAATTTAACATCTGCGTAATAAATGGGAATTCACTGGGTTGCCTCCAAGGTGGAAGTTACGTACAAGGATAATTTTAAATGAATTTATTTGTTTAAAATTATGATGTATGAGAATCTCAAGGAAATTCAGAAAAATGATTTAATATAAAAGGATTGATTAAGTAAATATTATTAATTGATTTGAGCATGATTTATCTTAAACAAGAATGATTAATAAATTGAATGCTAGTTTTATTTATGCGTAAATATCGTTGCATGTATGGATGATCATGAGCTAGACCGAGACCTTTGTATGTTAATGGTTTCTTTAAATTAATTTATTTAAATTATATTTTTTGGCCTACGAGACATCTCCTCATTAATATGTAGGGCCTGAACGCCCAAGTATTATTTTATGTAAAAACCCCTTTTACACCTCACATGCATGTGAGATAAAGGCATATGTAATGGATAGAGATCCCAAGCTAGTGGAGGCGGCTCAAGTCAGGAGCCAAGGTGAAACCAATCCAAGGAGATACAAAGTTGGACAGGTGAAAAGCTATAAACACGAACCTGAAAGGTTCAAGGTGTTTCTACCCTAGGTCTTGGGTTAGTTTATCAACCGCTAGATAAACTAGCAAATAGAAAAGCTCATGATCATACCATTTATTTTATTTCTGTCAGTTTCACGGTTTATTTATTGTGGGTGTGTCGTCATGACCACACAATTAATGAATTAAACAAGCATGCAAGATAGAACTAAAATAAAATTGACTTTTATGTAAATATTATCTTAGACATGGTTAACAACATAAGTATATCCCACTTAATATTAACAAGAATGTAATCAAAGATAATAAAATGGAAATTTACGTATAAGGATAAAATCCCTAAAAAGAAATATTAAGTCTGTATAACCTTCAGTAATCTTGGTTAGAATCGAACCATAGTTTAAAGTGCTCGACCAACCCTAGTTGGGGTACTTTCAATTATCGGGGAATTCTTATTCAAGGTTTTGGGTTGACTTGACTTGGTTCGCATCAAGGGTTGACTGCCACAATAGTACTTGGTGTGACCAAGAGGCAAAGGTTGAGGAAATCCAAAATAAAAGGATTTCAGGATTGAGAAGTCCACTCAGCGAATCAAGGAGCTGCGAGTTAATGCAGTTGGCATTTGGAATGCCTACCTAAAACCCTTCAAGTTTCATGACCAACACTAGTTTGGGTAATACGAAAGGTAATATGGATCCTTTCCACTAGAATATTCATGCAACAGAATATTCCGAAGTCAATGGTGAGGGCTATTGGATTTTGATAAAACAGTGGGAGGTTAATAAGTATTAATTTAATTATTTTTCTCAATTTTGTAATAAAGTACTAAACCTTTTCTCAAATTAATTTGTAGAAATGGCAAGAAAATGACTTCAATCATATCATTTCACACCATACTCGAAAAAGAAAACCTTCTCACTGGCACCAATTTCCAAGAGTGGCAGAGGCTTTTACGCGTCGTCCTTCACCATGAAAGGAAATTGTATGTGCTGGAAGAGCCTATTCTAGTAGCGCCTGAGAAAGTGGCTAGTGATTAGTAATTATCTTTCTAGATGAAACACATGGATGATTCCACAGATGTATAGTGTTTCATTATACCAGCCATGTCTAATTAGCTCTTGAAGAAACATTAAAACATGGACGCGTATAGCATGATGTCTCACCTTAAGGATCTCTACCAAGATAAGGCGATACAAGAGAGGTATGAGATTTCCAATTCATTGTTTACAACTAAGCATGGAGAGTCTGCTCCAGCTAGGCCTCATGTAGTCAAGATTATTGGATACATTGAACTACTAGACATCATAGGGATTAAATTCCCGGATTATTTGCATAGAGATCTCATCCTATCATAACTGCCCAAGACCTTCTCTAACTTCATTGTCAACTATAACATGAGCAGAACTGAGAGGAGTCTGTCAGAGCTTCTGACCTTGATTCTCCTGGTAGATAAGGACATGAGGCATGAAAAACCCATGGTCCTTATGGTGAACAAGAAATGGAAGGACTAGGAAAAGGGGCCAAGGACTTATAAATGGTCTGAAGCCCCCGAGCACCGTCCCTCCATGAAGGGGAAGATCCAGAGGTAGGGCAAGGAACGAGAGGCAATGTGTTTTGCATGTGGAAATCAGGGCCAATGGAGGAGGAACTACACCTAGAAGTGTGGGGATGCTAAGGGTGCGTTTGTTATCGAGTTCAATGTTTCTATTTCTACACATTCGGTATTAGATACAGCTTGTGGGGCTCACATATGTATTCAAATGCATGAACCAAGTAGATTTAGAAAGATCGCCAGAGGAGAGGTAGATATTTGAGCTGCCAATGGCGCAAGGCTGGCTGCATTGGCTATTGGCGACTACCACCTCTCATTGTTTATTGGGATGATTTTGGTTTTACAAAACTATTATTATGTGCCTAATGTTACCAAGAATATAATTTCTGTATCTTGTTTCGATATGGATGGATTTTTTTTCAAATTTGGAAATGAGGGTTGTCTTTTTTATAAGAACAATGTATGTTATGGTATGGCACATTTAAATAATGGTTTGTATGTATTGAATTATGAAAACCAAGTGTTGGAAATCGATAATGAAACAAACTCACATGAATCATAAATCACCCATTTATGGCATCACCGCCTTGGTCATGTGAATGAGAAGCGCTTGACAAAGCTCTGACAAGATGGATATTTAGACTCTATCAAGCTAAAACAACTTGATAGATGTCACGCTTGTTTACAAGGAAAAATGACCAAGATGCCTTTTGGTAGACAAGGTGAAAGGGCCATAAAGCTTCTAGGATTGGTACACACGGATGTGTGTGGACCATTTCTAGTAGAAGACAGAGGTGGATATTCTTACTTTATTACTTTTACCAATGATTTGAGTAGATATGGTTATGTCTACTTAAGGAGGTATAAGTCATATTCCTTATAGAAATTTAAGGAATCCATGAATGAAGTAGAGAATCATCTTGGTAAGAAGATAAAGAAACTTCAATTGGATCGAGGTGGAGAATATCTGAACCAAGAGTTCATCGATCTTCTATGGGAGTCTGGGATTCTATCTCAGCTCACTCCTCCTTTTACACCACAGTGGAATGGTATTAGTGAAAGGAGGAACCGCACATTGTTGGACATGGTGAGGTCGATGATGAGTCATGCAGATCTTCCTTTATCCTTTTGGGGATATGAATTACAAACTGCAGTATACACATTAAACCGAGTACCAACTAAGGCGGTAAATGGAATTCCATCCGAGTTATGGAATGAAAGGAAACCCACTTTGTCACACACAAGTGTATGGGGATTTGAGGCATTTGTTAAGGCCTTATTAGGAAACAAAATAGCACCCCGGGGCACAAAGTGTATCTTTATAGGATATCCCATGGAAACGAAAGGATATTACCTATATAACCCTCAAGACAAGAAAGTGATTGTCACCAGACAAGCCGTATTTCTTGAGAGGGAGCACATCCTCAAGAGGGATAGTGGGAGAAAGATTGAATTCAACGAAGTTGATGCTCAAGATACACAGGGGTTGGTACAGGAACAGGTTCTATAGGTCCCTATTGAAGAGGTTCCAAAAACACAAGTACGACGTAGGAGCAAAAGAGAGGTAAGGGAACCAGAGGGATTTGGTTTCCTAGTCACCGAGGATGGTGAATCATTATTGTTGGAAAATAATGAACCTCTCTCCTACAAGGAAGCAATAGAAAGCTCAGAAGCTACAAGATGGATAGAATCTATGAATTCTGAGATGGATTCCATGTATCAGAACGAAGTATGGGTTTTGGTCGATGAGCCAGTTTGTGTAAAGCATGTTGTATGAAAATGGGTATTGAAGAGAAATCTAGACATGGAAGGTCAAGTTAGCACCTATAAAGAAAGGCTAGTGGCTAAAGGATTCAGACAATGTCAAGGAATTGACTATGATGAAACCTTCTCTCCAGTTTCCATGTTTAAATCCATAAGAATCATACATTCCATATGAGCTTACCATGACTACGAGATTTAGGAAATGGATGTCAAAATAGCATTCCTTAATAGGAACCTTCAAGAAGATGTCTATATGACACAACCAGAAGGGTTTGTGACACCAGGTGAAGCCAAAAGGGTTTGTAAGTTGTAGAAGTCCATTTATGGATTGAAGCAAGCATATGTGTCATGGAAAATTCGATTTGATGAAGCCATAAAAGAATTTGGTTTCATTAAGAATGAATGTGAGCCATGTGTTTATAGGCAGTTTAATGGGAATGCGGTCGTTATCCTAGTAGTATATGTTGATGACATATTGCTTATTGGAAACGACGTACCAGCTTTACAGTCAGCTAAGGAATGGTTGAACAAGTGCTTCTCCATGAATGACTTAGGTGATGCAGCCTACATTCAAGGGATCAAGATCATTCGTGATAGATCCAAGAGGCTGCTTGGACTAAGTCAGGGTATATACATTGACCAGATACTAAATAGATATAGTATAGAATAATCCTAGAGGGGATTGGTTCTAGAGTCACCTGGCTTACATCATTCAAAGAAAATGTGTCCTCATACACAACAAGAGAAAGATAGAATGAGTAAGATCCCATACACTTCAGCTATAGGATCCATTAGGTATGACATGTTATGTACTAGGCTTGATGTTTCCTATGCACTGAGTATGGTAGGTAGATATCATGAAGATCCCAGAGAACAGCATTGGACTGCTGTTAAGACTATCCTTATGTATCTAAGAAGAACAAAGTATATGTTCCTGGTGTATAGAGGAGACGAGGAGCTTGTCATCAGAGGGTATGATGATGCTGGTTTTCAGGCAGATTAGAACGATATGAAGTCACAATCTGGACATGTTTTCTGTCTCAATGGAGGAGCTGTGAGCTGGAAGAGTTCAAAGCATCCAGTTGTCGCCTATTCTACAACAGAGTCTGAATATATTGAGTCTTCTGATGCATCCAAGGAAGTCGTCTGGATTCGGAAATTTGTCCAAGAGCATGATGTGGTGCCTAGTAGTAAAGATACCATTACACTGTATTGTGATAATACTACAGCGGTGGCTCTTTCAAAAGAACCAAGGTCACATAAACGGACAATGCACATACTCTGGAAGTATCACATCTTGAGGGATTTCTATCAAAGGGTTGAAGTTGTAGTGAGCAGAGTGTCCAAGGAAGAAAACATGGTAGACCCCATGACTAAAGGCTTATCTCAGCAGAAGCATGAATATCATATGAGAGCTAGCGGGTTAAAGTTTGTTAGCAGTTGGCTATAGTCCAAGTGGATGTCTGTTGGAGTTGGGGGCCTAGAACTAACTAATTTGTACTTTATTCATTAATAAACGCCTTATCACATCTTGATTTTTCTTCTTCATGACAATGCATGTGATAATTTCTTAAGGACAACTGTTGCATTAATGGGTCATAGCGGATCCCTACTATGATGAGAACCCAGAAGTTCCATAACTCTATTCTTGAATATATGTTCTATGGACGAATGATATTATTTGAGGGACACAAATAATACAGGTCATTAGGGGTGAGGACACATAAAAATTTGAGGCACCATCTCATGGTGTGTGCCCTTAGTAATATCCAGGAGGATATTATAAGAATGAGACCCGCCAGTAGGAAATCCACATTTCATAGTGTCATTGGATGTTCCTATATGCGGACGTGTGTATTGGTCCTTAGACTTTATGATTATTATTAACGGGTATTACAACTCGTGCACTTAGATGCATTGATGAAAACTGTGACGACACACTGTTCGCAGCGAGGTAGGATACGTTGGGTGCGTCACGAGTAATACTTCATTAATAGATAATGTGAGAAAGGATGTTTCCCTTATGTTCTATAACGGAAGTAGATATCTCAAGCCCTTTGATGGAATTGATATAGCCTAAATAAATCCATAGCCATGGTAAGGTATGGGCGAGTTCAATTCCGGGAAGTCAAAGAAAGAATAATATAGCACATGGGTTGATGGCACTAGCATGAAACCCGCTTGATTAGAGATATTGAGACAAAGGGATTATATTAAACGGTAAGCGTTCGTAGGAGGTGACACATCATTAAGGAGTTAACTTATTTCTCTATGGGTGCCATGGCATGTTGCTAGATGCTAACCTTGGACTTTAGGCAGGCTCCACCTAATGCCACTCAGAAAGAGGCCTACAGGGCCACACACTAAGTGTGTCCATGTATCTCAGTTAAATATTAATTTAAGAAGTTAAATAAATATTATTCCCGACTGTGGTTTAATAATTAATTAAAGATGCCTAATCACATTTATTTTGACACTAGTTATTCTAGAGAATATATTGTGGGCGAAATAATATATATATTTATTAGCAAGTAATGCAGTTACATTTATTTAAAAAATAAATATCCATTACTCAAGGTCTAATAAATATGGTGGAGGAAATAAATAAAATGAAAAATAAAAAGTACACGTCGTGTATATTTATATACACACCGTGTAGTTTGTTTTTCGGGATTCGTGAGAAAATATTGTTTATTTAATTAAATGATATTAAATGTAATACTATAGGCGTATGTCAAGTAATAATGATGGTCAACTGTCATTATTAAGACATGGGGTATTAATAAGAATTAAATGAAATGATTAAATGCTTCCGGGAAATTAATTCATTTTATTATTCTAAGTATTATAATCATAATTACATTATTCTCATGGAATGAGATCCATGGTTGTGCATAATGGATTTGGAAATACTCTCAAGCCAAGAGAGAATTACCTTTCCACCAAGAACGCTTTCAAGTTACAAAAGCGAGATCCTCCACCGGATCAAGGCATTTGAAGGCAGACATCGCAAGAAAAGGCTCTTCTGCGCTAGCACATGGAGATCCCTTCAGCGACGTCCTGAGATACCTGGAGCATGTGTGGATCACTGCTAGAGGAATCCTATACTTGGATTCTATGATACAACGATGGATCACAAGATCGTGACTGGAGACTCCAATGGAGAAAGAATTACTTCGAGGTAATTCTTATAAATTAATTAAATTAATTATAACCAACAAATGACGATCCTATCCCAAGGGTTCTGGGACACTTCTATTCTTTTTTGTTCTTCATTCTATTCTAAAGATTCGGCATTTTAAATTGTGACGGATCGTGGATTGAATATTGTTTAACGTTAAAATAAATCACACCAATACACTTTCGCTGCGCCTAGAACCATCATGTTAACCATCTGGTCAATGTGTATTGAATATATTGATTGAGACTAAATATTTGTCATAGCTACATGACTATAAAGATTGTTAGGGGAAGCTTAATACATGTGGATTCCTCTACATCCATTTATTTTACAAGAATAATATTCTCAATAATGATATCATCTAGGCCAACATATAGAGGTAATACAAATGTATTCTTCAGTTCATAGTATAATGGAATCCACGTAGATGGGTGATTTCCTAAATAATTCTCTATTTCCTTAATTTTCTTCTTGGGAAACATGTAGTATTTTTTATTTTCAGATAATTAATTTATAAGAGTGATCTCTAGGATATTGGGGGTGGAAACACAAATGGAGTTATTTTACATCAGCTGTTTAACCTCCCTTTTATATAATTGTACATCAATATATTGATAATGACATGACTCAATGGTGTAATTATAACTATAAAATACCTATAATTTTATATCAACAATTTATTTGAGGAGATGGTTGTACAAAAATGGATCTACCACATGCATATGAATCAACAATATTGAATGAAATATATTTGAGGCTCTATATTTGAAAACCATAATGAATTTAGTGTCATAAATGAGATCTCTAAACTAGGATCTAAGAATCATATTGCTAAGTGGGTTAATCTCACTATTATCAAACCATTTTATTGTTAGTTTAGAATGTGAAAAGCCATCTTTACTATAGCCCATTCATTAGAGGGTGAGGATCATAATTAGGTTGATCAAGGAATCATTATCAATTAATGGAAGACAGAGGTCAATATCATCAAGAATTCCAGATATGAACATGTATATTATGTGTTGATGCATGGAATCATTCCAATCATATTATATAAATTCAAAATTACATCCTCAACCAGTCAAAGAAAAATTTATGTCCAACCACATGTATTGATGCTCCTCCACTATAATCTCCCTTGAATCGTTCGATTATAACCCAATCCTAAAGCTAACTCTTTGTCACAATACAAGATCGCATATGATTCACCTGTTTCATTACAATATGAATCCAATTATGGATCGATGTCTCTAAAACATGACAGCCAAAAGTTATAATTACCATCCATAACACGGTCCCATAACATAAAAAAACCCTTTTAGGATAAGGGTAATGCTTCCACAAAATAAACTATATCCATTACAACAAACAATGATTGAGTGTGACCATTATACGTATACTGAAGAATCAATTATGAAATATCAACCACTAACTATACCTAGAACACATTAATTTTAACCAAGAATCCCATTGAAATTTATCTGATGTGACTATGTTACTGCCAATATCTAATGGTCGGACCCCCACTATACGACATTCCTCATACTACTCCATGAGAGACACCTCATTGATTTTCATAATAACACTTGTGAGACTCTTCCGGAGTCATGATGATCTGATGCCATTGATACCTGAAAACATTTCCCTAGATTATCCATGAAAGTACACCCAATCAGAAAACAATGTCTTATTAGCCATGAAAGAACATCTATAATTAGATCAAAACTACCTTCCTTTATTACCTCATGTGTTTCATCAAGATCCATTGGTTATCATATCACACCCAACCGCGCAATAATTTATAATTTTGATGGGTACCATTCCCAATAAGAATGTACCATTACTTTCTCGTAAAACATAGCCGATGTATAATCCCACACCACCAGATGACATCATTAGACTCACTTTTCTACAGGTCACACACAATATAATTAGTTTGATGTTCTATAATAACTGACCATTCCCCATGAAATTTTTGTCTATTAGGAAAGAACATCACAAATTATATCATTTAAAAATCATGTAATTTCACCCATACGGAAGTTGGACACATTCTTAGCTTCCACCGAGTTCCATTCTAAGTCATGAGAGCCCACCAATCCTCTCACTACACTACTAAAACACATCCAATGTTAGCTGGATAAAGTACCCAAGTGGTGCTACCATCAAAAAACTAGATTTGATAGAAAAAACAGAAGCATGGAAGGTTATCTCATTATAATAATCCCAATGTATTCCATGATATTGTTTTCTCAAAACACTCCATGGTTTTTCCAATTATGATGATAATATATCTCATAGTTTTTCCTCATAATTAACACTATGTGAAGACTCTCTAAAACATTATGTCATTTTCAACGGTCTTTAGGACTTATTTTCTAGCCGAAAGGTCTAGTATTATAAGAGACACAACCCATGGGACTTCATCAATGTATTCATCTCAAAACCCATGAAATTATGATGCCAACACCCACTCTTGGGTCCCACACATACAAAATCCATAAACCTTGTTTCTTTTCCTCAGTCAACTAATCATTGATTCTCACCCAACATCCATATATTTGAAATTCTCCATCAGAATCCTAATCACATTATCCAAAATTTATATAAATAATTGCATTTTATTGTATGCGATATGATAAGATAACCACCATCCCACTATCTGGATAAGTTGGTTTTCATTTCAATCTATATGGAGAAACTCTATATAATTGGCTATTGACACTTTAAAAAATTAATCCAATTTTAGTTTCAAAACTACTATTATAATTACCCAATAATGTTTATTTATTTGGAATTATATAACTATGATGACCAACTATGTTTGTCATAAGTCTCTCATGCTAAGGGACTACATCATTTTTATCAAAAACCATCATGACATAGATCAACATAATATTCCATCCAAACAAAATAAACATAAAATTATTCCTGGTTAAGTATAGTTCTAATTAGTAATTACACCAGAAGACACAATATGAGTATTTATTAACACATAAAAAATTTTACCTCACTTTTTAGTGAAACCACACACTAGTAGGCCTAAATGTCATGAGAACCCTGTCTTCATGAAATAATGCATGATAAAAAACATTCCTCTCCATGAACATATTCAAAATCAAAATATAATCATCAATCCAAACATCACGTGATTTGGTCAAGGGAAAAATAATATTGTTCCATAAGACTGAATACCAAGAACCACAATCCCATCCCTTGGTAACCTATAATTCTTAACCAAACAATTTTTATTGACACACCAGTCTAATATCCATCATCATCTCTAATTAATGTCAATGTCTCTAGTCTAGCAAATATGGAAATAGTTTGACTTAGGTAAAAAATTCTTTGATATGAATTTGTAATTATTTGGGTCAATGGTCACTAGACTGGTCCCATGACCTAATACGCCATGTGGCTGAGGCTTTACTACTCATATGTTAGAGGTTGTTATCTAGTATCATGGGTATGAGAAGGTAATATGAGGAGAGTACACCCTTGTATTAGAGTTCTCAATCATGGATACATCAAAAAATAACATCCACACTGTCATATACGAGTATAAAGAATAAATAAACATATTCATAAATAATAAATTAACAAAAAATAATTACATTCTAGAATAAAAATATTGGATTAAAAGACTAAGAACCCACCAAGATGTTCACACTAACTATTAAATAAATAAATAAACAATGATAACATAGAGGTATTTCATTCAGCATCAAGACTCCTCTCCAATCTCTTAAACCCACTAAAGATTATTTAAATAGAAAACAAAATACTAGGCCTCATCCCAACCTTTACATATAAAAATGTGAGGTATTCACTTGGGTACCCATGTTCCATGGCTAACTGTGTAGGGTGAAAGTGAATAAATTATTAGGAAAATACCAACGTGGACTTCTTCTTGACTAGAATATTCAGTGTTTTTTCACATGTCACTATTAATAAAAACAAATTAAAAAGTTTAAAAAATAAATTAGCACTATAATCCACACTTCATCCAGGTTTGTGGTGAATCTAATAATATAATGATGATGTTATCAACCATAACTACTCAAGGGGGCCATGTCCTACCCTATTACTTGTACATGATGTCAATCCAGAGGCTTGGGATCTTGATCAAACATACGTAATTTGGCATGTTTTGGGGTGTCTCTAAGCATGTAGTTGTGACTGCTCAAAAAACATTAATACTGGATCCATGGATACAATTATAACAACACCCAAATCCCAAGCTAGAATGACGAATCATCTCATCATCAAGTATTAAATGTAACATCATAGGTGCCCTCATAATCTATCCTTACTCTATATGATAACAACATTAAGACAACTCTTGGGCATCCAAAAAAGTCACTACCCTCAATGTCATCCTCTATGTAACCATGCCAACCAGTTGGATCTAAGGTGTTTTGACTATCCACATATGGTATATATGATACCATCAGGATCTACTAGCTAGATACTAAGACTGGCCTAGGAATATAACCATCCTCAAAATAGTGATAAAAAATACCAATATTTAATTGATAGTTCTTAGATGTTGAAGGAATTTTAAGGTCCCATGGAATATAGTGAATCCCTTCAGGTAAAATTCTGGTGTCCCATGAATTACTCATGTGGCTTATGTAACACCCGAGATTTTTATGAGTAATATTTTGTTTTTATGTTATATATATATCATCAAAGTAATCTTTCACTACACACTATCTTGACTTACTTTACACGCAATCGAGACCTTCCTCGATAGCTTGTGTTGTACTCAATACCGAGTTTCACTAAACGACGATATGCTATTAAAATATTATTTAAAATAGCCGTTATGAATAGTAACTACCACTTTTTGAAATTTTATCTTTCAAAATGGACCTCATTTTTGGATTCGGAATACCGGAATTAGCCTAGGGTGAAATTTTGGTATTTTTCTGAAAACTTTCAATTTTTGATGAATAGTGAAACCACTAAGTGGTAGGTTAAAAACTGAATTTTGCATAAAACATAATTTTACCGCTTCTGTGAATGGAATTTCGAAAATCCTACAGACACGGTTGATATCAGTAAGTAAAATTCGGTTCAATGAGATAAAAATAATTTTTTGGTGAATAGTAACTTTTTACTTTTTTTACCGCTGTTAATAGTAAATAGGGTAACTAAGGGTAAATATGATATTACTATTACCCTAACACATGTACTAATTCTATTGTATAAGTTTAATTCGACCAAAAACAACCTTATGAATATAATATGACCATTTAGGTCCACTTGGATCAGATTATGACATTTAATATTATTTTATTTAATGAATAGTTAAAATAGTTAAAATCAATGTTTAATAACTAAAACATTTTTAATATGGGGTTATACATAAGATAAATTCGACTATAAATATTCATTAGAAATATAAAACGATTTCTTACATAATTATAGTTTATTTATAATTTTTAGACTTTAGATAAATTAATTTATTTATGACACAACGATGATGCAGTAATTACCCTTTTAAGGAAATGTTAACATAATTGATGTTATAAATGCTCAAATAAATGTAATTTGAGACTTTTTATCAATTACAATAATTTTCAAGGTTACTATGATATATTAGTGTTGATGTATTCAACTTGGTTCGAACATATAATTCTGTTATGACTTTCACAAAAATCATATATCAAATAGTGTCAAAATTGACACAAAATAGTTTTTAAATCAAATATTATATTATTAATTGTTATTTTATTCCTAAAAATATAAGGATCGGCCAAATGACTTATATAAATATATATATATTAATAATAAACAATTTGGGGTTCGTTTGGCATGTTATAGTAAGTGTATTAACCATATTGTGTAAGAAAACAAAAAGTCATGGTAAAAGTTAAATTATTTAACTTAGAGTTAAATCTAATTGATAAGGTTAAAATAATAACCTAAACTTATCTAAATCCTATTGGTTGATAGGATTTCGACCCATCCCCACTTTACCTTCGAAATAAGACCCTTTGGAACCATTATAAACCGATTTTGACTTTAATATAAAATAATATTTTGAGATATTCCTAAGGTGCCCCTCTCCTCCCATATAAAAGGGCACCTCCTCCCCCTCCTCCTCACACCAATTTGAGAACTCAAGCTCGGCCAACCCCTGCCAAAATCCCTTCTCCACTTCCCTAGAATAATCCTAGAAGTCCTGGTCTTCTTCAAAGGCCAATCTTAGTTCCCTAAGTGGAGGGTTCAAAGAAGCGTTTCAAAGAAGAGGTAATATCCATTACCGATCTTTTCAATTTCTTTCTTCTTCAACTTCTTCTTCTTTAGTTGTTTCATGATAAAGTAATAACATCAGTATTACATACATACTGATATGTCATTATAAATATGAAACAACCCTAATTCACCTTCTATCCATCCTACGGAAAAATGAAATCATCGCGCGTGCGTACGTACGGAATACCGTCTCCACGCCGTAGTGTAATCTATTTTCCACCATCAACTTACAAGGATGGGTATAATGGTGTAATGAGTAACCATATAAGATTATTATAAAGTGATATTGATACTGAAATAGTATAAATACACTTAAATACAATTCCACGATCATGGGAACAATATCATCGCTCGTGCGTACGTACAGAATACCGTCTCCACGATGTGATGTGACTCGTTCTACATGATCATCATTACATAGTAATTATATAAATGAATTTAATGAATAAATATGATATATGTTTCACTAATAACATTCTGTATATAAGGAATCTATAAACTTAAAAGAAGAAAAAGAATTTATTCGGCAAAACACGCATAAGAACAAAAGGCAATAAAGACCAGAGTAACAAGTAACAATGAAATATTACTAATAAGAAGCTAAGAATATGACCATATATGTTATCATATCAATATGTATGATTCTGGAATAAGTCAATAACATTATTTAAACCATTATACAGGAGCTTCGGACACGTACAAAGCAAATCGGATCTAAGGTAAGGGAAATATCACAATCTCATTTTTATTCGAGATTGTTCATACTTTGAAATTTACTGGGGTGTATTTTATCATCCTCATACATGTTTCCTCAATATGTAATATTATTTTCATCCACCTACAATTTTTTAAATCTAATTTTACCCTTCGGTGAGTTTTTAGTAAAGGATATGAAAGTAATCTTTTGTCGTTTTTCGTACGAGGTACTTTTTGACTTTTCTGAAAAAAGTATGAAGAATGTTTTTTTTAACTTATACGGCAAGAATGGATTTTTAAAACATTATTTCCAAGAATAATCCTTTATAAGTTTTCAAGTTTATTTTTAATCAACTTCTTTTAGTTTATAATTGTATGACATGTTAAGAAAAGAAAAGTGTTTTTGAAGTAGAAAGGATATTTTCCTCAAGAATGGAGTTCAAATGTTTAATCAAAATTATTTTCCATCTAAGATAATATAGGGTTCTGTTTTTATCCCTATTATTACATTGATTTGATTATGTTTTGAGGGAATTATTTTTATGAAGTCATTTACCTTATATGATTTGTTTTAGGATGTCATGATGTTTCAAGAATCCCATTTTTGTTACATGTGTTATGCGATGATGTATGATTTATGATTATGTGGCACACATAAGAATGGATTCATTATAAGATGGGTGGGACCTATATCTACCACCAATGAATTGGGCAAAGATTTTATATCTCATGAGATAGACATGGCTGGAACGGAAGGTTATTTCGGTTCAGTGATACATGACTAAAACGAGGAGTGAACTCGGTTCAGAAATGGACTTTGTCCGCTAAGATAGTCTTGGCAATGAGTCATGACTAACAAGAAATGATTTTCCATGATTATGTGTGCATGCCACAAAGTTTCAAGTTTTATGTTATGATTATGGGGATCTCATTTTCACTTCTATGATTTATTTCATGTTAATATATTATGATCTCTTTTGCAGGTTATGATTTTCAAAAAGATATGATATGATTTTTATTTCCTTTATTTTCCCTTGCTGAGCATTTGAGATCACCCTTTTTTGTATGTTTTCTTTTCCCCAGGTCAGGAAGATGGATATTAAGTAGAATATGCTAAAAGGGACCCTAGATATGATGAAATAAATGGGAGACACTGTAGAAGATTTATGAACCAATTGTTTATGTTTCCCAGTTTCTAAAGACACTATACCTATACGGTCCTTTGTGGTTTTGTCATATGTTGTAATAAGTGTGCTTCAATTTTGAAGTATTAACAATGTATGTAAAGTATGGGTCGTTATAGTTGGTATCAGAGGAAAGGTATAGTCAACCTTTGGAAACTATGATGTGAAAGCCTTAGTAAGAACCCTAAGGATAAGTCTAAGCATAGAACAAAATCTTAGTGTTTTAGAAATGGCCATGAATAACCTAGGATAATACCTTAAGCGTGAAAATTTTATTCTTGAATTATGTGTTTTTCCTATTATAATTAGTGTTGCTCACACTATTCTTCTTGGTTTTAGTCAATGGCTGGAACCCGAAGGAACCGTGTTAATGCGGAATGCGATGGGCAATGCAATGATTGTCCCCCTGAGCAACCAAATGTTATGGGAGCTGGAATGAAAAATCTTGTAGCCATGCTCACACAACTTTCTCAAGCTATGAATCATGCAGGACTTCCAAACGAGCAAAGGAAGGAGCAACATTCTGTTGAATCCTTCATGAGGCAGCGTCCACCTTCTTTCAGCGGGTCTACTGATCCATTAGTTATTGAACAATGGATTAGTACTACTAAAAAGATATTTTCAGTTCTTCAATGTTCTGAACATGATAAAGTCATCCTAGCAGTGTATCGTTTGGAAGGAGATGCTGATCAATGGTGGAATCTTATTAAGAATACGAGGCAAAGGGATGAAATTGAGTCCATGGAATGGGACGAGTTCAAGAACTTATTTTTCAATAAGTACTTCCCTCGTATTCCTCGAACAAAGACAGAGAAAGAGTTTCTTGAACTAAAGCAAAAGGATGATGAATCTATTGGTACCTATGAAGAATATTTTACAAGACTTTCAAGGTACGCTTATGGTATTATTATCCAACCTGAGAGTAAGATCGATCGATTCTTTAGTGGCTTAAAACCAAATCTTCGAAGGGCGTTAGCCATAAGGGACTTCAATAGCTACGAGTAAATCGTTCGATGTGCTCTCAAAGTCAAGATGGAGATTGGAGTAACCCATCAGTCATATGGGTTTTATAAGAAGAGGAAAATGGAATTCAAAGGAAAATCTAAAGAGCACACTAAAAAGAAGATGAGCTTTCCCTTATGCTCAATGTGTGGAAAGAAACATGGAGGGAGTTGTCTTAAAGGAACATGTAAATGTTTCAAATGTGGAAAGTAAGGTCATCGGGCATTTGAATGCCGTGATAATGGGAAGAAGATGTCTAATGATGCAAAAAAGGAAGGGATACACAGAATGAACCTACTACACTTAAATGTTTCAAGTGCAAGGAGATGCGGCATTATGCCAATCAATGCCCAAATCCAAGGGTTGATGATGATGGTCGACGTCAACAAACTCTTAAGGCTAAAGACAAAGTAAAGTCACATGAAATCTCTATCAGTGACGTGGAGTACGATAACGAAGTGGTGAAAGGTACACTTACCATCCAATCTAAAGTAGCAAATGTTTTATTTGATTCTGGATCCACCCACTCTTTTATTTCTGAAGAATTTTCTATGGGTATCACCTTATTACCTCAACAATTAGATGTTGAGTTAGTTATGACAACACCTAATGGAACATCAATCGCATCAAAAGTTTATAATTCTTCTCCAATTGATGTTTGTGGGAAAGTGCTTCCTGCAAATCTTGTGATCCTTCCTTTAGTGGAATTCGATGTGATTCTTAGCATGGATTGGCTTTCTTTATACGGAGCTCATATCAATTTCCAAAGAAGGGAAGTCACATTTCATATTCTAGATCAATCTATGATTGTCTATCAATGAAAGGATGAACATAACCTTCCAGTGGAAATTTCTTCCATTTTATGGGTATTGATTCCACTAAATGAAGGTTATTTATCTCAAATGGTTGGTTAGAAACTCACGATTAAGAATATGCCCGTCGTACGGGAGTTTGATGATGTCTTTCCGGAGGAATTACTGGGTCTTCCACCAAATCGTGAAGTTGAGTTTTCAATAGAACTCGTACCGGGTGCTTTGCCTATTTCAAAGACACCTTATAGAATGGCCCCAATTGAGTTGCAGGAATTGAAGAATCAACTCCAAGAGAATCTTGATAAGGGATTCATACGCCCTAGTGCGTCACCTTGGGGAGCACCTGTTCTATTTGTTAAGAAGAAAGATGGATCAATGAGACTCTGCATTGATTATCAAGAACATAACAAGATCACTATCAAGAACAAATATCCTCTCCCATGAATTGATGACCTATTTGACCAACTACGCGGAGCTCAATACTTTTCCAAGATTGATCTTCGTTCAGGATATCATCAATTAAGGGTCAAAAGGGAGGATATACAAAAGACGGCTTTCCGTACAAGGTATGGACACTACGAATTTATAGTAATGCCATTTGGTCTTACTAATTGCCCTGCTATCTTCATGGATCTAATGAATAGAGTCTTTAGAGACTATCTTGATCAATTTGTGGTCGTCTTTATAGAAGATATTCTTGTCTATTCAAAGAGCAAGGAAGATCATGAAGATCACTTGAGAATTATATTGAAGACCCTGAGAAAGGAGAATCTTTATGCCAAATTTACCAAGTGTGAATTTTGGCTTAAAAAAGTTGCATTTTTGGGTCACATAATCTCAAAAGAGGGGATATCTGTGGATCCAGCAAAAATAGAGGTTATCGAAAGATGGTCGAGACCAACAACAGTAACTGAGATCCGAAGTTTTCTTGGTCTGGCTGGATATTATCGACGTTTTGTAAAAGATTTTTCACGATTATCTAATCCAATCACCAAGTTGACTCAGAAAAGAGTTATGTTAGTTTGGACAGAGGAATGTGAAGAGAATTTCAAGGAGTTGAAAAGAAGGTTATCCAGTGCACTTGTGCTCACACTGCCTTATAGTGGAGAAAGGTTTGTGATCTACAGTGATGCATCCAAGAAGGGATTGGGGTGTGTTCTTATGCAAAATGATATGGTGATAGCTTATGCCTCATGACAGTTGAAAATCCATGAGCAAAATTACCCAACACATGATTTGGAGTTAGCTGCGGTAATCTTTGCATTAATGATTTGGAGGCAATACCTTTATGGCTAAAGGTGTGATATTTATACTGATCATAAATGTTTAAAGTATATTTTCACACAAAAGGAGCTTAATATGCGTCAAAGAAGATGGTTGGAGCTGATTAAGGATTATGACTGCTCAATCCATTACCACCCTGGGAAGGAAAACAAGGTGGCAGATGCATTAAGTCCACAAGACCATGCTAGTTTATCCATGATGAGGATCAAAAAAGATCCAATATTTATGGATTTACAAAGGATAGATCTTGGAATTATAATGGAAGGGGAAAAATCTTATCTTTCTCAAATGAATGTTCAACCATCTATACATGTGAATATTAAAGAGGCACAGAAAGAAGATGTCAAGTTACAAAAGAAGGTGAGAAATGTTCCTGAATTCAACCTTGATTGTGATGGGATAATAAAGTTCAGGAATCGGGTTTGTGTTCCTCCCATCCCCGAATTAAAGAAGGAGCTGCTGGATGAGGCTCATAGTTCTTCATTATCTATTCATCCTGGAAGCACGAAGACGTATAGGGAACTGAAAGAGTACTTCTGGTGGGATGGCATGAAAAGAGATGTCGCTGAATATGTCTCTCGATGCTTGGTTTGTCAACAAGTTAAAGCTGAGAGACAGAAGTCTAAGGGCATGTTACAACCATTACCCATACCCGAATGGAAATGGGAAAACATCACTATGGACTTTGTCACATGACTTCCTAAAACATCCAAAGGCAATAATGCTATCTAGGTCATAGTTGATCGTCTTACAAAGTCTGCACACTTCATTTCTATTAGAGAGGATTTCTCTCTAGATCAGCTTTCCAGGATATATGTAAAGGAAGTGGTAAGATTGCATGGAGTACCACTTTCTATTATATCTGATCGGGATCCGAGATTTACCTCAAAGTTCTGGCGAAGTCTTCAGCATACTCTGGATACAGAGTTGAGTTTCAGCAATGCTTATCATCCTCAGTCAGACGGTCAGTCTGAGAGAACAATTCAAACCCTAGAAGATATGTTGAGAGCTTTCTCTATGGATTTCAAAGGAGGTTGGGTTCAACACCTACCTTTGGTGGAATTTTCTTATAATAATAGCTTTCACTCCAGTATTCAGATGGCTCCTTATGAAGCTCTCTTTGGAAAGAAATGAAGGACTCTAACTTGCTGGGACGAAGTTGGGGAAAGAAATCTATTAGGACCTGATATCGTTGATGAAATGGCAGAAAAGGTCAGATCTATTCAACAACACATAAGAGAAGCTCAGAGTCGACAGAAAAGTTATGCCGACAACCGAAGAAAAGACCTAGAGTTTGAATTGGGTTATAAAGTGTTCTTACGAATATCTCCCTGGAAGAGGGTTATGAGATTTGGAAAGAAGGGGAAGTTGAGCCCTAGATATATCGGTCCTTTCGAAATACTGGATCGTGTTGGAAAGGTAGCTTACCGATTGGCGCTTCCACCGAATCTCTCTCAAGATCACGATGTGTTCCATGTATCTCTCCTGAGAAAGTATATACCTGATCCTTCACATGTACTCAGCTCAGAAGTTGTACCGCTGGTGCAAGATCTTTCTTATGAAGAACAACCGATAGAGATTCTGGATCGTAGCGAAAAAGTCCTACGAAACAATACCACTCGATTGGTGAAAGTTTTATGGAGGAACCACCAACTTGATGAAGCTACATGGGAGCTTGAGGATATGATGAGGGAGAAGTATCCTGATCTGTTTGTTACAAAGTGATGAATTTCGAGGGAGAAATTCTTTTTAAGGGGTGTAGAATGTAACACCCGAGATTTTTATGAGTAATATTTTGTTTTTATGTTATATATATATATCATCAATGGAATCTTTCACTACACACTAGCTTGAATTACTTTACACGCAATCGAGACCTTCCTCAATAGCTTGCGTTGTATGCAAAACCGTGTTTCACTAAACGACGATATGCTATTAAAATATTATTTAAAATAGCCGTTATGAACAGTAATAACCACGTTTTGAAATTTTATCTTTCAAAATGGACCTCATTTTTGGATTCGGAATACCGAAATTAGCCTGGGGTGAAATTTTGGTATTTTTCTGAAAACTTTCAATTTTTGATGAATAGTGAAACCACTAAGTTGTAGGTTAAAAACTGAATTTTGCATAAAACATAATTTTACCTCTTCTGTGAAAGGAATTTCAAAAATCCGACAGACACGGTTGATATTGGTAAGTAAAATGTGGTTTAATGAGATAAAAATAATTTTTGGTGAATAGTAACTTTTTACTTTTTTTACCGCGGTTAATAGTAAATAGGGTAACTAAGGGTAAATATGATATTACTATTACCCTAACACATGTCCTAATTCTATTGGATAAGTGTAATTCGACCAAAAACAACCTTATGAATATAATATGACCATTTTGGTCCAATTGGATTAGATTATGACATTTAATATTATTTTATTTAATGAATATTTAAAATAGTTAAAATCAATGTTTAATAACTAAAACATTTTTAATATGGGGTTATACATAAGATAAATTCGACTATAAATATTCATTAGAAATATAAAACGATTTCCTACATAATGATATTTTATTTATAATTTTTAGACTTTATATAAATTAATTTATATATGACACAACGATGATGCAGTAATTACCCTTTTAAGGAAATGTTAACATAAATGATGTTATAAATGATCAAATAAATGTCATTTGAGACTTTTGATGAATTCAACTAATTTTCTAGGTCACTATGATATATTAGTGTTGACTTAATCAACTTGTTTAGAACATATAATTCTGTTATGACTTTCACAAAAATCATATATCAAATAGTGTCAAAATTGACACAAAATAGTTTTTAAATCAAATATTATATTATTAATTGTTATTTTATTTCTAAAAATCTAAGGTTCAGCCAAATAACATAGATAAGGATATATATATTAATAATAAACAACTTGGGGTTCGTTTGGCATGTTATAGTAAGTGTATTAACCATATAGTGTAAGAAAACAAAAAGTCACGGTAAAAGTTAAATTATTTAACTTAGAGTTAAATCTAATTGATAAGGTTAAAATAATAACCTAATATTGTCTAAATCATATTGGTTGATAGGATTTCGACCCATCCCCACTTTACCTTCGAAATAAGACCCTTTGGAACCATTATAAACCGATTTTGACTTTAATATAAAATAATATTTTGAGATATTCCTAAGGTGCCCCTCTCCTCCCATATAAAAGGGCACCTCCTCCCCCTCCTCCTCACACCAATTTGAGCACTCAAGCTCGGCCAACCCCTGCCAAAATCCCTTCTCCACTTCCCTAGAATAATCATAGAAGTCCTGGTCTTCTTTAAAGGCCAATCTTAGTTCCCTAAGTGGAGGGTTCAAAGAGGCGTTTCAAAGAAGAGGTAATATCCATTACCGATCTTTTCAATTTCTTTCTTCTTCAACTTCTTCTTCTTTAGTTGTTTCATGATAAAGTAATAACATCAGTATTAATTACATACTGATATGTCATTATAAATATGAAACAACCCTAATTCACCTTCTATCCATCCTACGGAAAAATGAAATCATCGTGTGGGCGTACGTACGGAATACCGTCTCCACGCCGTAGTGTAATCTATTTTCCACCATCAACTTACAAGGATGGGTATAATGGTGTAATGAGTAACCATATATGATTATTATAAAGTGATATTGATACTGAAATAGTATAAATACACTTAAATACAATTCCACGATCATGGGAACAATATCATCGCTCGTGCGTACGTACAGAATACCGTCTCCACGATGTGATGTTACTCGTTCTACATGATCATCATTACATAGTAATTATATAAATGAATTTAATGAATAAATATGATATATGTTTCACTAATAACATTCTGTATATAAGGAATCTATAAACATAAAAGAAGAAAAAGAATTTATTCGGCAAAACACACATAAGAACAAAAGGCAATAAAGACCAGAGTAACAAGTAACAATGAAATATTACTAATAAGAAGCTAAGAATATGACCATATATGATATCATATCAATATGTATGATTCTGGAATAAGTCAATAACATTATTTAAACCATTATACAGGAGCTTCGGACACGTACAAAGCAAATCGGATCTATGGTAAGGGAAATATCACAATCTCATTTTTATTCGAGATTGTTCATACTTTGAAATTTACTGGGATGTATTTTATCATCCTCATCCATGTTTCCTCAATATGTAATATTATTTTCATACACCTACAATTGATTAAATCTAATTTTACCCTTCGGTGAGTTTTTAGTAAAGGATATGAAAGTAATCTTTTGTCATTTTTCGTACGAGGTACTTTTTGACTTTTCCGACAAAAGTACGAAGAATGTTTTTTTTAACTTATACGGCAAGAATGGATTTTTAAAACATTATTTCCAAGAATAATCCTTTATAAGTTTTCAAGTTTATTTTTAATCAACTTCTTTTAGTTTATAATTGTATGACATGTTAAGAAAAGAAAAGTGTTTTTGAAGTAGAAAGGATATTTTTCTCAAGAATGGAGTTCAAATGTTTAATCAAAATTATTTTCCATCTAAGATAATATAGGGTTCTGTTTTTATCCCTATTATTACATTGATTTGATTATGTTTTGAGGGAATTATTTTTATGAAGTCATTTACCTTATATGATTTGTTTTATGATGTCATGATGTTTCAAGAATCCCATTTTTGTTACATGTGTTATGCGATGATGTATGATTTATGATTATGTGGCACACATAAGAATGGATTCATTATAAGATGGGTGGGACCTATATCTACCACCAATGCATTGGGCAAAGATTTTATATCTCATGAGACAAACATGGCTGGAACAGAAGGTTATTTCGGTTCAGTGATACAGGACTGAAACGAGGAGTGAACTCGGTTCAGAAATGGACTTTGTCCGCTAAGATAGTCTTGGCAATGAGTCATGACTAACAAGAAATAATTTTCCATGATTATGTGTGCATGCCACAAAGTTTCAAGTTTTATGTTATGATTATGGGGATCTCATTTTCACTTCTATGATTTATTCCATGTTAAGATATTATGACCTCTTTTGCAGGTTATGATTTTCAAAAAGATATGATTTGATTTTTATTTCCTTTATTTTCCCTTGCTGAGCATTTGAGATCACCATTTTTTGTATGTTTTCTTTTCCCCAGGTCAGGAAGATGGATATTAAGTAGAATATGCTAAAAGGGACCCTAGATATGATGAAATAAATGGGAGACACTGTAGAAGATTTATGAACCAATTGTTTATGTTCCCCAGTTTCTAAAGACACTATACCTATACGGTCCTTTGTGGTTTTTTCATATGTTGTAATAAGTGTGCTTCAATTTTGAAGTATTAACAATGTATGTAAAGTATGGGTCGTTATAGTTGGTATCAGAGGAAAGGTATAATCAACCTTTGGAAACTAGGATGTGAAAGCCTTAGTAAGAACCCTAAGGATAAGTCTAAGCATAGAACAAAATCTTAGTGTTTTAGAAATGGCCATGAATAACCTAGGATAATACATTAAGCGTGAAAATTTTATTCTTGAATTATGTGGTTTTCCTATTATAATTAGTGTTGCTCACACTATTCTTCTTGGTTTTAGTCAATGGCTGGAACCCGAAGGAACCGTGTTAATGCGGAATGTGATGGGCAATGCAATGATTGTCCCCCTGAGCAACCAAACGTTATGGGAGCTGGAATGAAAAATCTTGTAGCCATGCTCACACAACTTTCTCAAGCTATGAATCATGCAGGACTTCCAAACGAGCAAAGGAAGGAGAAACATTCTGTTGAATCCTTCATGAGGCAGCGTCCACCTTCTTTCAGCGGGTCTACTGATCCATTAGTTGCTGAACAATGGATTAGTACTACTAAAAAGATATTTTCAGTTCTTCAATGTTCTGAACATGATAAAGTCATCCTAGCAGTGTATCGTTTGGAAGGAGATGCTGCTCAATGGTGGAATCTTATTAAGAATACTAGGCAAAGGGATGAAATTGAGTCCATGGAATGGGACGAGTTCAAGAACTTATTTTTCAATAAGTACTTCCCTCGTATTCCTCGAACAAAGATAGAGAAAGAGTTTCGTGAACTAAAGCAAAAGGATGATGAATCTATTGGTACCTATGAAGAATATTTTACAAGACTTGCAAGGTACGCTTCTGGTATTATTATCCAACCTGAGAGTAAGATCGATCAATTCTTTAGTGGCTTAAAACCAAATCTTCGAAGGGCGTTAGCCATAAGGGACTTCAATAGCTACGAGTAAATCGTTCGATGTGCTCTCAAAGTCAAGATGGAGATTGGAGTAACCCATCAGTCATATGGGTTTTATAAGAAGAGGAAAATGGAATTCAAAGGAAAATCTAAAGAGCACACTAAAAAGAAGATGAGATTTCCCTTATGCTCAAAGTGTGGAAAGAAACATGGAGGGAGTTGTCTTAAAGGGACATGTAAATGTTTCAAATGTGGAAAGTAAGGTCATCGGGCATCTGAATGCCGCGATAATGGGAAGAAGATGTCTAATGATGCAAACAAAGGAAGGGATACACAGAATGAACCTACTACACTTAAATGTTTCAAGTGTAAGGAGATGGGGCATTATGCCAATCAATGCCCAAATCCAAGGGTTGATGATGATGGTCGACGTCAACAAACTCTTAAGGCTAAAGACAAAGTAAAGTCACATGCAATTTCTATCAGTGATGTGGAGTACAATAACGAAGTGGTGAAAGGTACACTTACCATCCACTCTAAAGTAGCAAATGTTTTATTTGATTGTGGATCCACCCACTCTTTTATTTCTGAAGAATTTTCTATGGGTATCACCTTATTACCTCAACAATTAGATGTTGAGTTAGTTATGAAAACACCTAATGGAACATCAATCGCATCAAAAGTTTATAATTCTTCTCCAATTGATGTTTGTGGGAAAGTGCTTCCTGCAAATCTTGTGATCCTTCCATTAGTGGAATTCGATGTGATTCTTGGCATGGATTGGCTTTCTTTATACAGAGCTCATATCAATTTCCAAAGAAGGGAAGTCACATTTCATATTCTAGATCAATCTATGATTGTCTATCAATGCAAGGATGAACATAACCTTCCAGTGGAAATTTCTTCCATTTTATGGGTATTGATTCCACTAAATGAAGGTTATTTATCTCAAATGGTTGGTAAGAAACTCACGATTAAGAATATGCCCGTCGTACGGGAGTTTGATGATGTCTTTCCGGAGGAATTACCGGGTCTTCCACCAAATCGTGAAGTTGAGTTTTCAATAGAACTCGTACCGGGTGCTTTGCCTATTTCAAAGACACCTTATAGAATGGCCCCAATTGAGTTGCAGGAATTGAAGAAGCAACTCCAAGAGAATATTGATAAGGGATTCATACGCCCTAGTGCGTCACCTTGGGGAGCACCTGTTCTATTTGTTAAGAAGAAAGATGGATCAATGAGACTCTGCATTGATTATCAAGAACTTAACAAGATCACTATCAAGAACAAATATCCTCTCCCATGCATTGATGACCTATTTGACCAACTACGCGGAGCTCAATACTTTTCCAAGATTGATCTTCGTTCAGGATATCCTCAATTAATTGTCAAAAGGGAGGATATACAAAAGACGGATTTCCGTACAAGGTATGGACACTATGAATTTATAGTAATGCCATTTGGTCTTACTAATTGCCCTGCTATCTTCATGGATCTAATGAATAGAGTCTTTAGAGACTATCTTGATCAATTTGTGGTAGTCTTTATAGAAGATATTCTTGTCTATTCAAAGAGAAAGGAAGATCATGAAGATCACTTGAGAATTATATTGAAGACCCTGAGAAAGGAGAAGCTTTATGCCAAATTTACCAAGTGTGAATTTTGGCTTAAAAAAGTTGCATTTTTGGGTCACATAATCTCAAAAGAGGGGATATCTGTGGATCCAGCAAAAACAGAGGTTATCGAAAGATGGTCAAGACCAACAACAGTAACTGAGATCCGAAGTTTTCTTGGTCTGGCTGGATATTATCGACGTTTTGTAAAAGATTTTTCACGATTATCTAATCCACTCACCAAGTTGACTCGGATAGGAGTTATGTTTGTTTGGACAGAGGAATGTGAAGAGAATTTCAAGGAGTTGAAAAGAAGGTTATCCAGTGCACTTGTGCTCACACTGCCTTATAGTGGAGAAAGGTTTGTGATCTACAGTGATGCATCCAAGAAGGGATTGTGGTGCCTTCTTATGCAAAATGATATGGTGATAGCTTATGCCTCACGACAGTTGAAAATCCATGAGCAAAATTACCCAACACATGATTTGGAGTTAGCTGCGGTAATCTTTGCATTAAAGATTTGGAGGCATTACCTTTATGGCTAAAGGTGTGATATTTATACTGATCATAAATGATTAAAGTATATTTTCACACAAAAAGAGCTTAATATGCGTCAAAGAAGATGGTTGGAGCTGATTAAGGATTATGACTGCTCAATCCATTACCACCCTGGGAAGGCAAAAAAGGTGGCAGATGCATTAAGTCGACAAGACCATGCTAGTTTATCCATGATGAGGATCACAAAAGATCCAATATTTATGGATTTACAAAGGATGGATCTTGGAATTATAATGGAAGGGGAAAAATCTTATCTTTCTCAAATGAATGTTCAACCATCTATACATGTGAATATTAAAGAGGCACAGAAAGAAGATGTCAAGTTACAAAAGAAGGTGAGAAATGTTCCTGAATTCAACCTTGATTGTGATGGGATAATAAAGTTCAGGAATCGGGTTTGTGTTCCTCCCATCCACGAATTAAAGAAGGAGCTGCTGGATGAGGCTCATAGTTCTTCATTCTCTATTCATCCTGGAAGCACGAAGACGTATAGGGAACTGAAAGAGTACTTCTGGTGGGATGGCATGAAAAGAGATGTCGCTGAATATGTCTCTCGATGCTTGGTTTGTCAACAAGTTAAAGCTGAGAGACAGAAGTCTAAGGGCATGTTACAACCATTACCCATACCCAAATGGAAATGGGAAAACATCACTATGGACTTTGTCACAGGACTTCCTAAAACATCCAAAGGCAATAATGCTATCTAGGTCATAGTTGATCGTCTTACAAAGTCTGCACACTTCATTGCTATTAGAGAGGATTTCTCTCTAGATCAGCTTTCCAGGATATATGTAAAGTAAGTGGTAAGATTGCATGGAGTACAACTTTCTATTATATCTGATCGGGATCCGAGATTTACCTCGAAGTTCTGGCGAAGTCTTCAGCATACTCTGGATACAGAGTTGAGTTTCAGCAATGCTTATCATCCTCAGTCAGACGGTCAGTCTGAGAGAACAATTCAAACCCTAGAAGATATGTTGAGAGCTTGCTCTATGGATTTCAAAGGAGGTTGGGTTCAACACCTACCTTTGGTGGAATTTTCTTATAATAATAGCTTTCACTCCAGTATTCAGATGGCTCCTTATGAAGCTCTCTTTGGAAAGAAATGCAGGACTCCAACTTGCTGGGACAAAGTTGGGGAAAGAAATCTATTAGGACCTGATATCGTTGATGAAATGGCAGAAAAGGTCAGATCTATTCAACAACACATAAGAGCAGCTCAGAGTCGACAGAAAAGTTATGCCGACAACCGAAGAAAAGACCTAGAGTTTGAATTGGGTGATAAAGTGTTCTTACGAATATCTCCCTGGAAGAGGGTTATGAGATTTGGAAAGAAGGGGAAGTTGATCCCTAGATATATCGGTCCTTTCGAAATACTGGATCGTGTTGGAAAGGTAGCTTACCGATTGGCGCTTCAACCGAATCTCTCTCAAGTTCACGATGTGTTCCATGTATCTCTCCTGAGAAATTACATACCTGATCCTTCACATGTACTCAGCTCAGAAGTTGTACCGCTGGTGCAAGATCTTTCTTATGAAGAACAACCGATAGAGATTCTGGATCGTAGGGAAAAAGTCCTACGAAACAATACCACTCGATTGGTGAAAGTTTTATGGAGGAACCACCAACTTGATGAAGCTACATGGGAGCTTGAGGATATGATGAGGGAGAAGTATCCTCATCTGTTTGTTACAAAGTGATGAATTTCGAGGGTGAAATTCTTTTTAAGGGGTGTAGAATGTAACACCCGAGATTTTTATGAGTAATATTTTGTTTTTATGTTATATATATATATCATCAATGGAATCTTTCACTACACACTAGCTTGAATTACTTTACACGCAATCGAGACCTTCCTCAATAGCTTGCGTTGTATGCAAAACCGTGTTTCACTAAACGACGATATGCTATTAAAATATTATTTAAAATAGCCGTTATGAATAGTAATAACCACGTTTTGAAATTTTATCTTTCAAAATGGACCTCATTTTTGGATTCGGAATACTGAAATTAGCCTAAGGTGAAATTTTGGTATTTTTCTGAAAACTTTCAATTTTTGATGAATAGTGAAACCACTAAGTTGTAGGTTAAAAACTGAATTTTGCATAAAACATAATTTTACCGCTTCTGTGAATGGAATTTCGAAAATCCGACAGACACGGTTGATATCGGTAAGTAAAATGTGGTTTAATGAGATAAAAATAATTTTTGGTGAATAGTAACTTTTTACTTTTTTTACCGCGGTTAATAGTAAATAGGGTAACTAAGGGTAAATATGATATTACTATTACCCTAACACATGTCCTAATTCTATTGGATAAGTGTAATTCGACCAAAAACAACCTTATGAATATAATATGACCATTTTGGTCCAATTGGATTAGATTATGACATTTAATATTATTTTATTTAATGAATAGTTAAAATAGTTAAAATCAATGTTTAATAACTAAAACATTTTTAATATGGGGTTATACATAAGATAAATTCGACTATAAATATTCATTAGAAATATAAAACGATTTACTACATAATTATATTTTATTTATAATTTTTAGACTTTATATAAATTAATTTATTTATGACACAACGATGATGCAGTAATTACCCTTTTAAGGAAATGTTAACATAAATGATGTTATAAATGCTCAAATAAATGTCATATGAGACTTTTTATGAATTTAACTAATTTTCTAGGTCACTATGATATATTAGTGTTGACTTAATCAACTTGGTTCGAACATATAATTCTGTTATGACTTTCAAAAAAATCATATATCAAATATTGTCAAAATTGACACAAAATAGTTTTTAAATCAAATATTATATTATTAATTGTTATTTTATTCCTAAAAATCTAGGGTTCAGCCAAATAACATAGATAAGGATATATATATTAATAATAAACAACTTGGGGTTCGTTTGGCATGTTATAGTAAGTGTATTAACCATATAGTGTAAGAAAACAAAAAGTCACGGTAAAAGTTAAATTATTTAACTTAGAGTTAAATCTAATTGATAAGGTTAAAATAATAACCTAAACTTGTCTAAATCATATTGGTTGATAGGATTTCGACCCATCCCCACTTTACCTTCGAAATAAGACCCTTTGGAACCATTATAAACCGATTTTGACTTTAATATAAAATAATATTTTGAGATATTCCTAAGGCGCCCCTCTCCTCTCTTATAAAAGGGCCCCTCCTCCCCCTCCTCCTCACACCAATTTGAGCACTCAAGCTCAGCCAACCCCTGAAAAAATCCCTTCTCCACTTCCCTATAATAATCCTAGAGGTCCTGGTCTTCTTCAAAGACCAATCTTAGTTCCCTAAGTGGAGGATTCAAAGAGGCGTTTCAAAGAAGAGGTAACATCCATTACCGATCTTTTCAATTTCTTTCTTCTTCAACTTATTCTTCTTTAGTTGTTTCATGATAAAGTAATAACATCAGTATTAATTACATACTGATATGTTATTATAAATATGAAACAACCCTTATTCACCTTCTATCCATCCTACGGAAAAATGAAATCACCGCGCGTGCGTACGTACGGAATACCGTCTCCACACCGTGGTGTAATCTATTTTCCACCATCACCTTACATGGATGGGTATAATGGTGTAATGAGTAACCATATATGATTATTATAAAGTGATATTGATAAATAAATAGTATAAATACACTTAAATACAATTCCACGATCATGGGAACAATATCATCGCTCGTGCGTACGTACGGAATACCGTCTCCACGATGTGATGTGACTCGTTCTACATGATCATCATTACATAGTAATTATATAAATGAATTTAATGAATATATATGATATATGTTTCACTAATAACATTCTGTATATAAGGAATCTATAAACATAAAAGAAGAAAAAGAATTTATTCGGCAAAACACGCATAAGAACAAAAGGCAATAAAGACCAGAGTAACAAGTAACAATGAAATATTACTAATAAGAAGCTAATAATATGACCATATATTATATCATATCAATATGTATGATTCTTGAATAAGTCAATAACATTATTTAAACCATTATATAGGAGCTTCAGACACGTACAAAGCAAATCGGATCTAAGGTAAGGGAAATATCACAATCTCATTTTTATTCGAGATTGTTCATACTTTGAAATTTACTGGGGTGTATTTTATCATCCTCATCCATGTTTCCTCAATATGTAATATTATTTTCATCCACCTAAAATTGTTTAAATCTAAATTTACCCTTCGGTGAGTTTTTAGTAAAGGATATGAAAGTAATCTTTTGTCGTTTTTCGTACGAGGTACTTTTTGACTTTTCCGACAAAAGTACGAAGAATGTTTTTTTTAACTTATACGGCAAGAATGGATTTTTAAAACATTATTTCCAAGAATAATCCTTTATAAGTTTTCAAGTTTATTTTTAATCAACTTCTTTTAGTTTATAATTGTATGACATGTTAAGAAAAGAAAAGTGTTTTTGAAGTAGAAAGGATATTTTCCTCAAGAATGGAGTTCAAATGTTTAATCAAAATTATTTTCCATCTAAGATAATATAGGGTTCTGTTTTTATCCCTATTATTACATTGATTTGATTATGTTTTGAGGGAATTATTTTTATGAAGTCATTTACCTTATATGATTTGTTTTATGATGTCATGATGTTTCAAGAATCCCATTTTTGTTACATGTGTTATGCGATGATGTATGATTTATGATTATGTGGCACACATAAGAATGGATTCATTATAAGATGGGTGGGACCTATATCTACCACCAATGCATTGGGCAAAGATTTTATATCTCATGAGACAGACATGGCTGGAATGGAAGGTTATTTCGGTTCAGTGATACAGGACTGAAACGTGGAGTGAACTCGGTTCAGAAATGGACTTTGTCCGCTAAGATAGTCTTGGCAATGAGTCATGACTAACAAGAAATGATTTTCCATGATTATGTGTGCATTCCACAAAGTTTCAAGTTTTATGTTATGATTATGGGGATCTCATTTTCACTTCTATGATTTATTCCATGTTAAGATATTATGATCTCTTTTGCAGGTTATGATTTTCAAAAAGATATGATATGATTTTTATTTCCTTTATTTTCCCTTGCTGAGCATTTGAGATCACCCTTTTTTGTATGTTTTCTTTTCCCCAGGTTAGGAAGATGGATATTAAGTAGAATATGCTAAAAGGGACCCTAGATATGATGAAATAAATGGGAGACACTGTAGAAGATTTATGAACCAATTGTTTATGTTTCCCAGTTTCTAAAGACACTATACCTATACGGTCCTTTGTGGTTTTTTCATATGTTGTAATAAGTGTGCTTCAATTTTGAAGTATTAACAATGTATGTAAAGTATGGGTCGTTATAGTTGGTATCAGAGGAAAGGTATAGTCAACCTTTGGAAACTAGGATGTGAAAGCCTTAGTAAGAACCCTAAGGATAAGTCTAACCATAGAACAAAATCTTAGTGTTTTAGAAATGGCCATGAATAACCTAGGATAATACCTTAAGCGTGAAAATTTTATTCTTGAATTATGTGGTTTTCCTATTATAATTAGTGTTGCTCACACTATTCTTCTTGGTTTTAGTCAATGGCTGGAACCCGAAGGAACCGTGTTAATGCGGAATGCGATGGGCAATGCAATGATTGTCCCCCTGAGCAACCAAACGTTATGGGAGCTGGAATGAAAAATATTGTAGCCATGCTCACACAACTTTCTCAAGCTATGAGTCATGCAGGACTTCCAAACGAGCAAAGGAAGGAGCAACATTCTGTTGAATCCTTCATGAGGCAGCGTCCACCTTCTTTCAGCGGGTCTACTGATCCATTAGTTTCTGAACAATGGATTAGTACTACTAAAAAGATATTTTCAGTTCTTCAATGTTCTGAACATGATAAAGTCATCCTAGCAGTGTATCGTTTGGAAGGAGATGCTGATCAATGGTGGAATCTTATTAAGAATACGAGGCAAAGGGATGAAATTGAGTCCATGGAATGGGACGAGTTCAAGAACTTGTTTTTCAATAAGTACTTCCCTCGTATTCCTCGAACAAAGATAGAGAAAGAGTTTCTTGAACTAAAGCAAAAAGATGATGAATCTATTGGTACCTATGAAAAATATTTTACAAGACTTGCAAGGTACGCTTCTGGTATTATTATCCAACCTGAGAGTAAGATCGATCGATTCTTTAGTGGCTTAAAACCAAATCTTCGAAGGGCGTTAGCCATAAGGGACTTCAATAGCTACGAGTAAATCGTTCGATGTGCTCTCAAAGTCAAGATGGAGATTGGAGTAACCCATCAGTCATATGGGTTTTATAAGAAGAGGAAAATGGAATTCAAAGGAAAATCTAAAGAGCACACTAAAAAGAAGATGAGATTTCCCTTATGCTCAAAGTGTGGAAAGAAACATGGAGGGAGTTGTCTTAAAGGGACATGTAAATGGTTCAAATGTGGAAAGTAAGGTCATCGGGCATTTGAATGCCGCGATAATCGGAAGAAGATGTCTAATGATGGAAACAAAGGAAGGGATACACAGAATAAACCTACTACACTTAAATGTTTCAAGTGCAAGGAGATGGGGAATTATGCCAATCAATGCCCAAATCCAAGGGTTGATGATGATGGTCGACGTCAACAAACTCTTAAGGCTAAATACAAAGTAAAGTCACATGCAATTTCTATCAGTGATGTGGAGTACGATAACGAAGTGGTGAAAGGTACACTTACCATCCACTCTAAAGTAGCAAATGTTTTATTTGATTCTGGATCCACCCACTCTTTTATTTCTGAAGAATTTTCTATGGGTATCACCTTATTACCTTAACAATTAGATGTTGAGTTAGTTATGAAAACACCTAATGGAACATCAATCGCATCAAAAGTTTATAATTCTTCTCCAATTGATGTTTGTGGGAAAGTGCTTCCTCCAAATCTTGTGATCCTTCCTTTAGTGGAATTCGATGTGATTCTTGGCATGGATTGGCTTTCTTTATACGGAGCTCATATCAATTTCCAAAGAAGGGAAGTCACATTTCATATTCTAGATCAATCTATGATTGTCTATCAATGCAAGGATGAACATAACCTCCCAGTGGAAATTTATTCCATTTTATGGGTATTAATTCCACTAAATGAAGGTTATTTATCTCAAATGGTTGGTAAGAAACTCACGATTAAGAATATGCCCGTCGTACGGGAGTTTGATGATGTCTTTCCGGAGGAATTACCGGGTCTTCCACCAAATCGTGAAGTTGAGTTTTCAATAGAACTCGTACCGGGTGCTTTGCCTATTTCAAAGACACCTTATAGAATGGCCCCAATTGAGTTGCAGGAATTGAAGAAGCAACACCAAGAGAATCTTGATAAGGGATTCATATGCCCTAGTGCGTCACCTTGGGGAGCAACTGTTCTATTTGTTAAGAAGAAAGATGGATCAATGAGACTCTGCATTGATTATCAAGAACTTAACAAGATCACTATCAAGAACAAATATCCTCTCCCATGCATTGATGACCTATTTGACCAACTACGCGGAGCTCAATACTTTTCCAAGATTGATCTTCGTTCAGGATATCATCAATTAAGGGTCAAAAGGGAGGATATACAAAAGACGGCTTTCCGTACAAGGTATGGACACTATGAATTTATAGTAATTCCATTTGGTCTTACTAATTGCCCTGCTATCTTCATGGATCTAATGAATAGAGTCTTTCGAGACTATCTTGATCAATTTGTGGTAGTCCTTATAGAAGATATTCTTGTCTATTCAAAGAGCAAGGAAGATCATGAAGATCACTTGAGAATTATATTGAAGACCCTGAGAAAGGAGAAGCTTTATGCCAAATTTACCAAGTGTGAATTTTGGCTTTAAAAAGTTGCATTTTTGGTTCACATAATCTCAAAAGAGGGGATATCTGTGGATCCAGCAAAAACAGAGGTTATCGAAAGATGGTCGAGACCAACAACAGTAACTGAGATCCGAAGTTTTCTTGGTCTGGCTGGATATTATCGACGTTTTGTAAAAGATTTTTCACGATTATCTAATCCACTCACCAAGTTGACTTGGAAAGGAGTTATGTTTGTTTGGACAGAGGAATGTGAAGAGAATTTCAAGGAGTTGAAAAGAAGGTTATCTAGTGCACTTGTGCTCACACTGCCTTATAGTGGAGAAAGGTTTGTGATCTACAGTGATGCATCCAAGAAGGGATTGGGGTGTGTTCTTATGCAAAATGATATGGTGATAGCTTATGACTCACGACAGTTGAAAATCCATGAGCAAAATTACCCAACACATGATTTGGAGTTAGCTGCGGTAATCTTTGCATTAAAGATTTGGAGGCATTACCTTTATGACTAAAGGTGTGATATTTATACTGATCATAAATGTTTAAAGTATATTTTCACACAAAAGGAGCTTAATATGCGTCAAAGAAGATGGTTGGAGCAGATTAAGGATTATGACTGCTCAATCCATTACCACCCTGGGAAGGCAAACAAGGTGGCAGATGCATTAAGTCAACAAGACCATGCTAGTTTATCCATGATGAGGATCACAAAAGATCCAATATTTATGGATTTACAAAGGATGGATCTTGGAATTATAATGGAAGGGGAAAAATATTATCTTTCTCAAATGAATGTTCAACCATCTATACATGTGAATATTAAAGAGGCACAGAAAGAAGATGTCAAGTTACAAAAGAAGGTGAGAAATGTTCCTGAATTCAACCTTGATTGTGATGGGATAATAAAGTTCAGGAATCGGGTTTGTGTTCCTCCCATCCCCGAATTAAAGAAGGAGCTGCTGGATGAGGCTCATAGTTCTTCATTCTCTATTCATCCTGGAAGCACGAAGACGTATAGGGAACTGAAAGAGTACTTCTGGTGGGATGGCATGAAAAGAGATGTCGCTGAATATGTCTCTCGATGCTTGGTTTGTCAACAAGTTAAAGCTGAGAGACAGAAGTCTAAGGGCATGTTACAACCATTACCCATACCCGAATGGAAATGGGAAAACATCACTATGGACTTTGTCACAAGACTTCCTAAAACATCCAAAGGCAATAATGCTATCTAGGTCATAGTTGATCATCTTACAAAGTCTGCACACTTCATTGCTATTAGAGAGGATTTCTATCTAGATCAGCTTTCCAGGATATATGTAAAGGAAGTGGTAAGATTGCATGGAGTACCACTTTCAATTATATCTGATCGGGATCCGAGATTTACCTCGAAGTTCTGGCGAAGTTTTCAGAATACTCTGGATACAGAGTTGAGTTTCAGCAATGCTTATCATCCTCAGTCAGACGGTAAGTCTGAGAGAACAATTCAAACCCTAGAAGATATGTTGAGAGCTTGCTCTATGGATTTCAAAGGAGGTTGGGTTCAACACCTACCTTTGGTGGAATTTTCTTATAATAATAGCTTTCACTCCAGTATTCAGATGGCTCCTTATGAAGCTCTCTTTGGAAAGAAATGCAGGACTCCAACATGCTGGGACGAAGTTGGGGAAAGAAATCTATTAGGACCTGATATCGTTGATGAAATGGCAGAAAAGGTCAGATCTATTCAACAACACATAAGAGAAGCTCAGAGTCGACAGAAAAGTTATGCCGACAACCGAAGAAAAGACCTAGAGTTTGAATTGGGTGATAAAGTGTTCTTACGAATATCTCCCTGGAAGAGGGTTATGAGATTTGGAAAGAAGGGGAAGTTGAGCCCTAGATATATCGGTCCTTTCGAAATACTGGATCGTGTTGGAAAGGTAGCTTACCGATTGGCGCTTCCACCGAATCTCTCTCAAGTTCACGATGTGTTCCATGTATCTCTCCTGAGAAAGTACATACCTGATCTTTCACATGTACTCAGCTCAGAAGTTGTACCGCTGGTGCAAGATCTTTCTTATGAAGAACAACCGATAGAGATTCTGGATCGTAGCGAAAAAGTCCTACGAAACAATACCACTCGATTGGTGAAAGTTTTATGGAGGAACCACCAACTTGATGAATCTACATGGGAGCTTGAGGATATGATGAGGGAGAAGTATCCTCATCTGTTTGTTACAAAGTGATGAATTTCGAGGGCGAAATTCTTTTTAAGGGGTATAGAATGTAATACCCGAGAATTTTATGAGTAATATTTTGTTTTTATGTTATATATATATATCATCAATGGAATCTTTCACTACACACTAGCTTGAATTACTTTACACGCAATCGAGACCTTCCTCAATAGCTTGCGTTGTATGCAAAACCGTGTTTCACTAAACGACGATATGCTATTAAAATATTATTTAAAATAGCCGTTATGAATAGTAATAACCACGTTTTGAAATTTTATCTTTCAAAATGGACCTCATTTTTGGATTCGGAATACCGAAATTAGCCTAGGGTGAAATTTTGGTATTTTTCTGAAAACTTTCAATTTTTGATGAATAGTGAAACCACTAAGTTGTAGGTTAAAAACTGAATTTTGCATAAAACATAATTTTACCGCTTCTGTGAATGGAATTTCGAAAATCCGACAGACACGGTTGATATCGGTAAGTAAAATGTGGTTTAATGAGATAAAAATAATTTTTGGTGAATAGTAACTTTTTACTTTTTTTACCGCGGTTAATAGTAAATAGGGTAACTAAGGGTAAATATGATATTACTATTACCCTAACACATGTCCTAATTCTATTGGATAAGTGTAATTCGACCAAAAACAACCTTATGAATATAATCTGACCATTTTGGTCCAATTGGATTAGATTATGACATTTAATATTATTTTATTTAATGAATAGTTAAAATAGTTAAAATCAATGTTTAATAACTAAAACATTTTTAATATGGGGTTATACATAAGATAAATTCGACTATAAATATTCATTAGAAATATAAAACGATTTCCTACATAATGATATTTTATTTATAATTTTTAGACTTTATATAAATTAATTTATTTATGACACAACGATGATGCAGTAATTACCCTTTTAAGGAAAGGTTAACATAAATGATGTTATAAATGCTCAAATAAATGTCATTTGAGACTTTTTATGAATTCAACTAATTTTCTAGGTCACTATGATATATTAGTGTTGACTTAATCGACTTGGTTCGAACATATAATTCTGTTATGACTTTCAAAAAAATCATATATCAAATAGTGTCAAAATTGACACAAAATAGTTTTTAAATCAAATATTATATTATTATTTGTTATTTTATTCCTAAAAATCTAAGGTTCAGCCAAATAACATAGATAAGGATATATATATTAATAATAAACAACTTGGGGTTCGTTTGTCATGTTATAGTAAGTGTATTAACCATATATTGTAAGAAAACAAAAAGTCACGGTAAAAGTTAAATTATTTAACTTAGAGTTAAATCTAATTGATAAGGTTAAAATAATAACCTAAACTTGTCTAAATCATATTAGTTGATAGGCTTTCGACCCATCCCCACTTTACCTTCTAAATAAGACCCTTTGGAACCATTATAAACCGATTTTGACTTTAATATAAAATAATATTTTGAGATATTCCTAAGGCGCCCCTCTCCTCTCTTATAAAAGGGCCCCTCCTCCCCCTCCTCCTCACACCAATTTGAGCACTCAAGCTCGGCCAAACCCTGCCAAAATCCATTCTCCACTTCCCTATAATAATCCTAGAGGTCCTGGTCTTCTTCAAAGACCAATCTTAGTTCCCTAAGTGGAGGATTCAAAGAGGCCTTTCAAAGAAGAGGTAACATCCATTACCGATCTTTTCAATTTCTTTCTTCTTCAACTTATTCTTCTTTAGTTGTTTCATGATAAAGTAAAAACATCAGTATTAATTACATACTGATATGTTATTATAAATATGAAACAACCCTTATTCACCTTCTATCCATCCTACGGAAAAATGAAATCACCGCGCGTGCGTACGTACGGAATACCGTCTCCACACCGTGGTGTAATCTATTTTCCACCATCACCTTACAAGGATGGGTATAATGGTGTAATGAGTAACTATATATGATTATTATAAAGTTATATTGATACTGAAATAGTATAAATACACTTAAATACAATTCCACGATCATGGGAACAATATCATCGCTCGTGCGTACGTACGGAATACCGTCTCCACGATGTGATGTGACTCGTTCTACATGATCATCATTACATAGTAAGTATATAAATGAATTGAATGAATAAATGTGATATATGTTACACTAATACCATTATGGATATAAGGTATCTATAACCTTAAAATAAGAAAAAGAATTTATTCGGCAAAACACGCATAAGATCAAAAGGCAATAAAGACCCGAGTAACAAGTAACAATGAAATATTACTAATAAGAAGCTAAGAATATGACCATATATGATATAATATCAATATGTAGGATTCTGGAATAAGTCAATAACATTATTTAAACCATTATACAGGAGTTTCGGACACGTACAAAGCAAATCGGACCTAAGGTAAGGGAAATATCACAATCTCATTTTTATTCGAGATTGTTTATACTTAGAAATTTTTGGGGGTGTATTTTATCATCCACATCCATGTTTCCTCAATATGTAATATTATTTTCATCCACCTACAATTGTTTAAATCCTATTTTACCCTTCGATGAGTTTTTAGTAAATCATATGAAAGTAATCTTTTGTCGTTTTTCGTACGAGGTACTTTTTGACTTTTCCGACAAAAGTACGAAGAATGTTTTTTTTAACTTATACAGCAAGAATGGATTTTTAAAACATTATTTCCAAGATTCTTCCTTTATAAGTTTTCAAGTATATTTTTAAACAACTTCTTTTAGTTTATAATTATGACATGTTAATAAAAGAAAAGTGTTTTTGAAGTAGAAATGATATTTTCTTCAAGAATGGAGTTCAAATGTTTGATAAAAATTATTTTCCATCTAAGATAATATAGGGCTCTGTTTTTATCCCTATTATTACATTGATTTGATTATGTTTTTAGGGAATTATTTTTATAAAGTCATTTACCTTATATGATTTGTTTTATGATGTCATGATGTTTCACGAATCCCATTTTTGTTACCTGTGTTATGCGATGATGTATGATTTATGATTATGTGGCACACATAAGAAAGGATTCATTATAAGATGGGTGGGACCTATATCTCCCTCCAATGCATTGGGTAAAGATTTTATATTTCATGAGATAGACACGGCTGGAACGGAAGGTTATTTCGGTTCAGTGATACAGGACTGAAACGAGGAGTGAACTCGGTTCAGAAATGGACTTTGTCTGCTAAGATAGTCTTGGTAATGAGTCATGACTAACAAGAAATGATTTTCCATGATTATGTGTGCATGCCACAAAGTTTCAAGTTTTATGTTATGATTATGGGGATCTCATTTTCACTTCTATGATTTATTCCATGTTAAGATATTATGATCTCTTTTGCAGGTTATGATTTTCAAAAAGATATGATATGATTTTTATTTCCTTTATTTTCCCTTGCTGAGCATTTGAGCTCACCCTTTATTGTATGTTTTCTTTTCCCCAGGTCAGGAAGATAGATATTAAGTAGAATATTCTAAAAGAGACCCTAGATATGATGAAATAAATGAGAGACACTGTAGAAGATTTATGAACCAGTTGTTTATGTCTCCCAGTTTCTAAAGACACTATAACTATACGGTCCTTTGTGGATTTGTCATATGTTGTAATAAGTGTGCTTCAATTTTTAAGTATTAACAATGTATGTAAAGTATGGGTCTTTATAGCTTAACAACCATATCTGAGTATACACACTAGGAATTCACTATGAATTCTTCACATCCAAGTGATATCACATCATTTTAACATGAAGCCCAAGTCTAGATCCCATGAATTGCCCTTGAGTATCCCTAAAAAAACCATTATATATCATCAAACCCATCATATGTCTCTCAAGATAAAATGTTCATTCCAAAGTGCCACATACTGATGCCCTGATCCAGTATAATATGTGACCTCGGCCGTACCTCACCATATTCCAGAGACTACTGACTAAAAACTAGGGTCTAATATATAACATGGGGAGACTATACCCTCTTCACCAATTTATAAAAATAGAAACAATGAATATAAAAATAATCATGATATGAAATGGCCAATAATCAACCATAATATATACCGTACCAAGTATCACATGATGAATCCAAAATAGGTAAACAATAACCCAAACCGAAGGTGTAATGATGCATTATAAGTTTCGGGTTTCTAAAAACCCCATAACAAATACACACTTACAAATCCCATTCATACTCCACCCCGAATCCAAATCATCCATCTATCATAGGGTTCCTACCAATATCTTATCCTACAAACATGAAGACTATTCAGCTACCAATGAAGAATCTCGAGTTAGGTGTGAGTAAAACTCAGTAATCCCCAACCAATGACATCTAAAGAGATTTCACGTTTTCAAATATGTATAAAATAATATATATAATACATATTAATGAAAAAAAATTAAACATATTTTACATTTATTATTCATTAATTATTCATAAATCCCCTGGTTCATGGTGACAACCATTCCAATCATACTTGCCTCAACCCATTCCGGATTCTGCAATATAAACCATAGGAATTTCCCAAATCATTAATTCAAGGGATTTAATTATAAATTTAATTCTAATTTCACATTCAAACATTGGGTGCCTACAATATGAATTTGGATCCCTATGATTGTTTTGAGTTTTAGTCCTTAACCCAAAACATTGTGATCACATAAACATATCCATATATATATACACATAGGCATCCAAGAGAAGTATCTAGGACCCCGATAGGTAGTTGGAGTAGTATTAAATTACCAACAACTCATTTCTCAACCATTCAAAAATATAATATATTATAAATCATGGTTGGATATTATTAAATCATTTTCCTCTATATTATTATTAGTATAAAAATCCGTTTATCAAAAAAGACCATGGTGTTTCACATTTATCACAATGGAAACATGAAATATTAACAAATTAATTCATTTGTCATCATTTATTACATATCCAATTAAACTTTTAGGGTTAAAACAATTAACCAATTAAATCACATTATCCATTAAGAAATAAAGATTTAGTTCAATTTCATACACCCATTATTCCCCATTTTTTTACAAATCATAAAGCATAATTACAATGTATTGGCATATCCCATCAGTTTCCATTAGTTTTGGTTTCAAAATATCTAATGGTTCCCATGAGATCCATGAAGGGTTTCCACATTCCATGGAATGAAATTCATTATTCCCATTTTAAATGAAATTTGACAACATGGAAACGCAATTGAAAAATTAAATACACATGATAATAATCAATAATATGGGAATTAGTAATTATACCACCCAACTCAAGATCCTTGATAAATTATCACCACACCTTAATAATTAATTCAAAATAGGGCAGTCAAATTCAAAATAGTGAGGAAGATATGTATCCAAAACATAGAATTGAGATCTAGAAAAAAATTATTCATCAAAACATATATATAAACCAATATCAAATGTATTAAATCATCTGTCCCAAGTGATTGAGAAAATGAGATAGAAATGAATCCAAATATAAATAGATTACATACCTAAAGAGAGGTTGATTCCTTCCACCAAACATTTTATTCTCACTAGAAGAGGCTTTAGGAGACTTCAAATCCTCTCAAGAGCCCCAAAAAGCAAGTAAATTACTTTATATGATGATTATGGTTGATTTGGGATAATAATTATGGGTTTTGTAATTTTAATCTAATTTTTTGGGTTTGAAAATCCAATTTACACTCTTACCATGGTGGGGAGAATGGTTTTACAAACCATGCATACCTACTCAAGGGGTTAACAATTACTACTATGTGTGTGCATGAATTTACAAAATATATTGAAATAGTGTGAACCCCCTCTATCCAATGGTGCATGTTTTGGGGATTTAGGTCTCAATGTTCGGATAAAACTTGTGCCACTTATAATAGATCCAAAAAGGGGTGTACAGTTTCTTAGGGAAAACCGGATGGTTTTCCCAGACTATGGGGAAACCGTGCACAACATCATGGGCTTCTGAATTTCTCCAAATTCACTTTAATCACCCAAAATAAATACCAAAAAATTTCATGATCAGATTAAAGGTAAATGAATAATTGAAAACATGTACTATAAATCTCTACAAACATATTCATTTTATGATATCCAGAGTTTATAACATATCTTCCTCAAGATACACTCTAAAGAATAACTAAGAATATGAGGTAAAAAATTCGGGAAAAAGAGGACAAATATCTAATTCCCTCTCCCATGTTTCCTCCTGAACACTCCCATGTTTATACAACACTCAGAATAAGAGAACATTCCTTCCTAGAAACCCTTTCTCTTTGTAATCAAAAACATGAATTAGATATTCCATAAAGGAAGAATAAAACTCAACATAAACATATTCGACATCAATCACATGAGAAGTGTCAGACTGAGACATCTAAAGCTTTGAAATGTGAAAAAATAATTCATTTAATTCTACCTATACGAATGATCCAATCAATACTCCACCATAATTTTCCTCCCCACAACATCAAATGGTCTGCCAAACCTTGGTGCCAAAATTCCCTAACTTTGAATACTATGGTGAAAAAATCATAGAAACCCCCAAAAGAATACACAATCTCACATTGTAAACTCAAGAGGATTTATATTTCAATCATCATAAGACATATGTTGACTCTGTACTATATAAATATGTTTCGGAATCAACCTAACCTACACTAATGTCTCATTTATGATACTTGGTTCCAAACACTCTAACTGTCCTACCTCAACCCATCATAGAGTTGGCCTGAAAACCCAATAATAAAGCTCATCATAAGGATTCACATGAATATTAACCTAATAACTAATTTTATCAGGTAAATCAACCTACACCAAGTTATTTTCCCATGTTACACCAAAATCAATGACACATGCTCTATGGATTTACTCTAGCATCTAGACAGTATGGTTTGATTTTTTTCATGTCTCCAATTGGAATGTTCTACTAATAAGTACCTAGGTACCAATAATATTCTATAATCCTTTCTAGAAGTTTGAAGTAATGCACGAAGCATGGTATTAACTATCCTACATGGAACCCCATGAAGAAACACTATCTAAAAAATATATATATCCCCCAATAGATCAACCATGAAATTATTTTATATATGAAAGAAATAGGAAATCTTTTTCAACTAATCCCAAATCAGCCATATTACATAATTCTTCTGAGGGATCCTTAGAAGACCCACTATAATATCCATGGTAATGTTTTCTGACTTCCATTATAGAAATGTAAAGGACTTTAGTATGAAACTATTTTGTTGATGTGCTTCCTTTAGCTACTAACAAGAGGAGCATCAGGTCAAGAAACCCTCGATATCTTTTTTCACACTTAACCCCCAATACTATCAATGTAGGTCCCAATACATTTTTTTCAAACTCGACTCACCTCCAACGTTGAGGGATGAATCTCAGGAATCAGCTCCTCAGGAATACACATTTCCAAAAAGACACAATATTTTCCTTAAATGATATCATACTCATCTATAAGCCAATAATATGGTGTCTACCCAACTTCAAATATTACCTCAAGGAAAGAAATATTATATCCTCCTAATCAATCTCCATGAACTAGCTCAGATGTGTGGAATAAACTGACAATGATATAAGTTTATTATTCTCCTAGTCCTCCTAAACCACAATATTCATCCCAAACAGCAAGGTCATCATCCTCCACTCAGAACTAGAAACCTTGATTTCCAAATTCGATGCCATATAGAATAAGGATTAATGAAAAACTATATCAATATCCCTGGGTATATGATTGCTCAGAATCAAAAGACTACATATACTCAATCCATCTCCTCTTCTGAAGATACAAATATCATTGTGAAAAGATGTACTTTATGCTTTTCTTATTAGTATACACAGTTATCTTTCCACACAACAGTTTATTAAACTAATAAATTAAGGTGTAAACAACCATAGATAACTTTAGATCATTCATAGGTTAATTCCATTCATATGGACACAATTATCATGATTCAAATACCACAACTCGGCCCCCATGCATCAACATTCATTCATGATAAGTCTATAAAGAATTAAAAAACAAGGAATATTCCTCACCTTGCTTGGGTGGGATCAAAATCAATGAATTAGTCAAACACATCTTCAACTTTAGGATGGAATTATAATATAATCCATACCAATAAAACAAGATACCATTCTAGGTCAGGCTCAATATTGGTTCTTACAAATAAGAAAATTCTGGGATAAACCTCTGACAATAACCTACCTACACTATAATTCATTAGATATTAAAAACATTCATGTGATTCTACCAAAAGAACCTATGGATAGATACTTTCTATGTCCTCTAAAACCACAGTATAAGATGATGTGAACCACGTAATGTACCATGCCTCTCCATAATTGACACTTAGATAGATTAGTGTTTAGTTGATTCTATCCCAGTGCAATCAGGATGATGCCATGATGGTTGGAATGATTAACTTGAGTCTTAGAGTACACCATGATTTCATCCACAACCAAAAAAATTGAACAAGTTATGGGTGGAATATTCAGTTTATCAAGCCCATAAACATAGATAGAGTAGTCCTCAACTCAAACAAAAACACAATGAACTTTTATATTCTATATCTTATTTTGAATGTATTCTACAGTATATCATAAGTTCTAACTCTCAAATGATGATAACCCAATCTCAATTAAACCATAGATAATATGAAATCTCCTATCGACTAGTCAATGTGATCATTGATATGTGGAGAGGATCTTGATTATTTACATTATTCTAGTTCCACTTCTAGTAATCAACACATAAAAACTACAACCCATCTTCCTTATTAGTGAATGAAATTAGAGAACGCAAAGCAGACATACTTATATGGATAAATCCATCATCACTAAATTCATTATGATATGTATCAAGATCTTGAATTTATGTTGTTTCTATTTTAAAAGATGAAATAAAATATGGCCTAGCTCTTGGTATGATATCAATTATAAGGTCAAAATCTTTTTCCGGTGGTATCCATGGGAATTACTCCAAAAGGAAATCCTAAAATTAGTTCACTATGGTTGGGAATACATCATTAATTACACACTTATCATCTAATAAAAGGAATTCAATGTTGGTTGTGATCTCCTCTAGTTGCTGATGAAATAGCCTTTAATGCTCTGCTTATATATCCCACTCTCCATGATGACTGTAAATGATCCCCATATCAGAAATAAATGTTACTCACTTCTGGTAATAATATTTATGGTCATGTAATGGTACTATTCAATCAAGTCAGAACCTAAAATTTCATGTATGTAAATATCTCAAAAACAATGATAATAACCAAATTTCAGAGATCAAAACTTTTATATAATTATTCCATTTGTCCATTCACCCATAGGTGTGTCGATTATAATTAAACCACTCAAAAAACCCTATTTTAGACTCAAACCATTCAAAAATTGAGTAGATACAAAATTATTTGATGTATCAAATAATTCACTAAAAGTGAAGAATCTATAAGAATAGTACCTATAACTAACTATATCCCAACCTTGTTATACAAAAGTATAGGATGAACTACATGAATATATCCTACCAATATGTTATGGAAGATAGTTTGAGTCCCCTAAAAAACACTTCTTTACTAACAAGGGTTATCTTTCCCAATCATACCACATCCACCACCCTGACCACCATAGCCAAAAGAACTCCAACTTCAGAAATGATATGGGGTATATGACTAACTTCCAGTAATATGATTTAACCTTTATCCTCGGTCACTTCCCATCAGTAGTGGGTTTATATAATACTTTTATAAGTGACACATCCTTCAATAGGCTCTACAATCCAATGTTGACCATGGACACTAGCGACAAAAGTTACCTTACCTACACCACTTGGGGAAGTATACTCTATTATAGCACAAAGTAATTGATCCATCTCCATGGACACTCCATTCTTGATTTACCAAGTTTTCTTTCTCATATATATTCCTCCAACTATTGGAGGATGCACCTCCTTGTCATCCAATGGAAAACCCTTCATTCCACAATAATCCTCTAGAACGTTTCCCTTATAAATGAGATCCTGATTTACCATGTTATATAATCTCTTCAATCAGAAGATGTTAAACTATTTGTTAATCTCACATTTTAGTCAATCGTGAAAATATTTCATCATAGTTTATTCTTATACATCCAATTATTGAACAATGAACTGAAAAATGGTGAAATTTCCATTATATTCAATCATGGACATACTCCCCTTGGTCAACCACATAAACTCTACTTCTCACTCCTACCTCAGTGTCTGTGGGTAAAAGTGTACTAGGAACTTATCCCGAATGTATTTACATTCCATTTTCTATAGATACATATCACAAAACTTGATTTCACACCAGTGCTTCATTGATTCATGTAACATTTAAGTAGCTAGCTTAATTTTCTCCTCTATATGAGTCCTTATATGGTCATGAATTTTCTAAATGTACTCAGTGAAGAACTCATCTGCCTTAGGTTTACCCTCTCTAGTGATTGTTAAAGGTTTATTTAACTCGAACCCATGTGTATGGCTAGACACATTCTATAGTACCCATCCAGGATCTCTCTCATTAAATTTCATAAAGAAAGAAAATTTCACATTGAACTACTCTCAAATTCCTCCAACCATAACTCTCAGATACTCTTGTTCCATTTCTAGATGTAAATTTCAAATGATGTTATCATGTTATCCTATCAACCTATTTCATTATGGAGGCATCTATCTAAAATAAATTGATCATTCCTTTGGACCATAACCCCGCATTAAAAAAATTTAACAAGTGGAAAACATGTAAAACCATATCAATTCATCCCTAATACATCACCACATTGTCATAACTTTGACAATATAACTACCGTGAACCATCCCTAACCTTGGTCATGTTTAACAAGCCGTAAAAAACATTCCATATTTCATGTTTCTCATTAGATACCCATTTTATCATTTCCAAATTACCAAATATATCATCAGTTTAACCATTAACATCATTAGAAACCATATATTTTAAATTACACAAGTAAAAAAAAGAATATTCATTTCAAAAATTCACAAGAACCCTAATTTTTTGTGGGTTCCTACAATAATTATTGTCACATAAAATCTAGAGTTTCTATAATTATTTATTTATACACAATTATCATGCCATTCAGGTCCATGAAAAAAATATTAGAAAAATATTAACATCACACAACATGTGAATTTGAAAAAGTGAAATAATATTCAACTGTAATTGAAATATGAAAGAAAAAAATCCCACCCTAGGTACTTCGGTTTTCCCCCACACGTAGGTTTGCTACTCCCATGCATGAGCCCATGACCAAGGAATGATGAATCCTAATGTCATTCACACCTTTCAATAATATTAAGACAACTAAAAAGAAAACAAATCTTCTAATACCACATTTTAATTCACCGTGTTTGGTTACACATATCGATTACCTAGGATAGTTTAATAAATGACCTCATCTTCCTCTCTGTATATTACTGTGTTTTGCAACTAGTAGTGATGGTATAATATATAACGTGAGGAGAATATATCCTCTTTATGAATATAGAAAATATTGGAAATCAATATACAAATAACTAATATAATACCTTGACTAATAATCCAACATAATCAATATATGGGCAAGTATCACATGATGAACCTAAAAGAAGTAAAAAAGATAAAAAACAAAGCAGTAAAAACACAATTTCATAATAGAGTCAAGTTTCAAAGAAAACCCATAAATAAAGACAAATTGAAATCTCCTAAGTTGTTCTAGACATCAAGACTGGTTCCATCATCCATACGCCATCCCAAATTCTAACTCAGTAATTTAAGATAGGGTTCATTATCTTATTCAGTCCATAAAACATGATGTTTATTGGGTTCCAATAATGAGTAATGAGTAGGGTGTGAGTACAACTCAATAGTCCACCACTAATGACGTCTCAAGAAGTATCCAATATATTAACGTGTTTGATGATACATAAATAATAAATATAAAATGAAAAATATAAATATATTTCAAATTTATAATTATTTAATAAACCACATAGACCCCCAGGTTCACATTGACACCCATAACAATCATACTTTATTTGGAACATGACATATTCTTAACAATACAATATAGTGTTTTTAGAAATAATTATTTCATGGGATTTAATAATTCATTTAATTCATATTTCACATTTATATATTGGGGGAATAGAATAACATACTAGCACCCCACGAAGAATAGGAGTTGCAGTCCCAGGCCTAAAACCCACTCACCGCATGAACATACATACATACATACATACATACATACATACATACATACATACATACATACCTACATACATACATACATACATACATACATAGATACATAGATACATACATACATACATACATACATACATACATACATACATACATACATACATACATACATACATACATACATACATACATACATATATATATATATGGGGACATGAGAAGAATTCATATACCCAATGAGTAATCGGAGTAGTAGTCCCTAACCCACAACTCATTATTCAACCAATAAAATGAATCACATACCATGGTTCCACATTATTAACTCACTTATCCTCCATTTTAATTTTGGTATACTAATTCTTTTATAAAACACAACCATGGTCCTTAAATTTTATCACAAGTAACAATATAAACAATCAATCATTAATCAATTAATCATCATTTATTCCACATCCCATTAACCATTCATGGTTAATCCAATTAACCCCTTAAATTCCATTAACCAACAATAAAAAAAATAGTTTAATTTAATACACACATTATTCCCATTTTTTAGAAATCATAAATCATTATTTCAATGTAATGGAACACACCATCAGTTTCTATAATCTCTGCTCTCATAATCTTCAACGAGTCTTGTGGGATCTGTGAAGGTTTTCCCCATCTCATCAGATTAAATTCAATATTTCGAATTTAAATGCAATTTCACAATTTGGAAATGAAATGGAACAGTTAAATTTAAAAAATCATATTTAAGACTTTGGGAATTAGAGATTAGATGACCTACCACAATATTGTGGAAGGTTTATCACCAAGTCACAACACATAATTCGATGTAGACTTGTCTAAATAACAATAGATTGGAATATCTAGTATTAAAATAAATGATCAAGATCTAATGAATCAAGATTCATCAAAACCCAGATCTAAACCAATTTCCTACAGAAAAATAACCCTCCTCAATAGATATTGAAATATGGGAGAGTGAGTAATCTAAATGAGAATAGATTACAAGCTATATGAGAGGTTGATTCCTTCAACAAGATATATGATTCACACCGGATGAGGTTTTAAGAGCACTGGAATCCTCCTGAGAGACTATAAATTATGTGAATTTTTTTTTTTGAGTGTAGGTGATTATGGATAACAGTGATTGGATATTGATGTTTTTACATAATTTTAGAGTGTTTAAAATCCCACATGAATGGTTTCAAAGATGGGGTGCAATATTTTTTAAATTTTGTGCCTTTACTATTGGCCCACTAATCGGGGTTCATGATTAGTCCTAGAAGGGAACATGTTTTTTCAAACCATGTGCCATCTATAAAACCCACCTCTATATAATGGTTCACCGTTTAATGAGGGAGGTCATACTGTTTTTTGAAATTATGCACCACCTCCAGTGGATCCAAATATGGGAACATAGTTTCTTGGGTAAAATTGTATTTCCTTCCCTAACCATGTAGTAACCATGAAATACCCAATGCGATTCCAAATTTCTAAAAATTCACCCTAAAAAACCACAAACCAATACCCATAAAATATTTAAACAATATTAGTGTAAAATAATACATCAAAACTAGTACGATAAATCATAATAAAGGTCAGTATATTACATGGGAATAACTTCTAGAAACTTCTAGATCCATATAAATAATAATAAGGTAAATCATAAGAAAAATTTAGGGTTTGGTTGAATTCATAGTCCCATCACCTTTGTTACTATCCCCGTAGGATCATATCATCTGTATGAGTTCTTGGGTGAGACCCACTACCAAGTATACCCGTTCCCTTATCCACCCAATCACAAAGATCATAAGTCACAGGGTAAGCTATTTGGCCCCCTTATATATCGTTGAGGCCTCCTTGGGAAGTAAATTTATTAATACAACCTTAAGTGCATCCCCATTCCTATGTTTCCTTGGTCATCTTGAACACCCAACCTATCCACCAATCCTTATACGGTCTAACCACCTATGTATTCATAACCCATTGGGGGATGAACACTCACCCCATTGTAATTTCTAATTTCCCAATAGCTCGAGGGTATCTCTCATGGACAACCCCATATCCATGCATCCAAAGTCATCACTCATATATTCCTAAGGTCAGTTGGCCACTTATAATTAGGGACTATTCAAACTATTCATATTATTTTAATTTATTCACAACCCTAAATGGGTTTCAATATTCAAAGTCATAATATCCAATTTATATCCTCAGTGATCAGGGACCGAGATGTCCAACTAGTGGATGAGGGCCCATTTGGGTCGTCATCTCCATGCACAATTCATTATTTGACTAAATTGTTTTACTAATAAACCCATAAAATATAAGGATTATCAATACATAACATGGTAGGGAGACACATTAAACATGTATATAAGAAAATTTACAACAACAAAGGGTAAAGTCATAAGGAAAAAATACCTTAATCTGATGTGACTCCCCTTTTAATGTAGCTCGATAACTATCACTGAGGCTCAACAAGACCAACCAACACTCATCCAAACACACAACTCACTACCTAAAAAATAAACAACAAATTTCATTAAATATAAAAAAATTATTATGAAATAATTAACTGAACCAATACTAATTAATTATCATTTTTAATTTAAAAGGCATAGTGCCTCAAATCTCACTAGTCAACCACATCGCACCAATATCATGAAAAAAATATCACTAATTTCATTTGATAGACACCCGACCATATTATTGATAAAATACCTAATAAATGGTGAGAATAAAAAACTAAATTTATTTCATTTTCAAGGAAAAAAATTTATTAATTTTTTTGTGCACCAGACCTCAAAAAAAATGTTGAGCAACGACACACCAATGTCACCTCGAGATGTACCCTAGGAGTCAAAAGAAACATTCCCAATGGGAGAGGATAATTCAAATATAATTTGCATTGAAATTGAATAAAAAATGTTGAAAAAAATGTGTACACTTTCCTTGACAAAAATATAGGTGACAACATGTATATAATATAGGATTGAAATGTAGATGTAGATGGTTCAAATACAAGATGGGGTGTATTTTTAGTTTAAAAAATGTTGTTTTTAACCTCAAGAATATTTTTACAAGGTTAGACAACTTAAATCCTCATTTTATGGTTATGAAAATAATCATTAAATTTAACAAATATGTGTGATGAAATAAGTACACATGTATACTTAAACAAGATTATAAATTAAGGAATGTATAATCTTATATCCAAGTGTGTACCAGAATAAGAAAGTGTACAAAAGATATACTTTTCATCTATTACTAAATTCAGCAGAATTTAAAATTGAGTGTAACAAGTAATAAAATAAAAAATAAATCTTCTAACCCAAACATAATGGTATCCAAAAACCATGGATATAGTTCCCTTGATTTATAATTTCTTGAAAGTATCCCTTATCCATATTAGGTAAATTTATCGATATGAAAATTGGTATTTGTCATGATATCCCTGTAAGTCCTCAATTAAGTAGGTAATCAGAACCTTTTTCTTCCTATCTATGGAATCACTTGATTGTAAATAGTACGAATAAGATTCCCTCAATGAAATTAAATCTTAAGAAAGATCTCATGTTGAAAAATATGTTCATAACATGAGAATACTTTACAGCTTTCATGCAGGGTAGATCAAGCAGATCTCTCGCAACATGTCTGTACATCTAGGAGTTCCACACGAATGTTGTGAATGATTCTAAATAGATGGGTATTTATAGGAAAAATATCTAACAGTCAAAATCCTCTTCCAACGGTTATATTTCCCTTAAATTTCAAAGGGACACCGATAGGTGACCTTCACATAACGATTATTTTGTAATAGACTTGATGACATCATTTTATATAACAAAATATGAAAAACATTCTGAAGACATAGTTTTTTATAAAAAATTAAGATAAAAATTATCTTATTTTGGATCCGATAAAATGAAGTGATACTGTAAGAAAATAAGGTAACTGTAAGAAAAAAATATCAGATTCTAAAAATATAAAAATTTAGTTTCTAATTTTTATGGAAATCAATGTATGATTTCTGAATAAATAGGAGTATGATTTTAGAAGAAATCAGAGTATTGTTTCCAAGGAAATTGGAGTCTGTTTTCAGAAGAAATGAGAGACCGATTTTAGAAGAAATCAGACATTGATTTTAAACGAAATCAAAGTATGATTTTTGAGGATATCAGAGTCTGGTTTTAGAGAAAATCTGAGTCTAATTTTAGAGGAAATCAGATTCTGATTTCAGAGGAAAGGGGAGTCTAATTTTTGAATAAATAGTAGCCAGATTATAATATAAATCAGTGTCTAACGTCTTAAGAAATGAGAGGTTGTTTATCTTAAATAAATTTGGATTAAGGAAAATGGTTAGAGTTGTTTAAGAAAACATTATATAATATTTTAAGGATTGATTGTATGGAGTAACGTGTTTTAGAATATAATAATCCTTAGGGATAAAAAAACTATCTTTATGAAGATGTGTTTGTGATTTTCAAAACATAAAGGAATGAAAGAGTCATAAAGAAACTTATTGAATTATGAATATCCCCACTTTGGGAAAGCACTTCAAACATTTCATAAGAGAATATAAAGACATGAGATTTTTTACATTTTACATTAAAGGAAATACTTATCTCTATTTTTTATTACTCATAATGAATACGACTGACTCCCCCTTAGATTTTGAAATCCCCTAAGGGTCATATTCTTTTCATGGAATTTGTCTATCATTATTTAATGAAGAGTCCCCCCTTAATTAAGGATATATTATTTATGAAATATATCCATTTCATAAACATCATCCCTCTTAGTTTAATATTATTTTTTGAATATTATTTTTTCCCCTTTGTGGTTTTCAAAAAAAATTGGTGGGAAACAAATTTTACCTGAATGGTTAGGAAACATACATGATGAAATAATTCAAGGAAAATATTTCCTTAAAAAGAAAAAGTATCACAAAAATTTTGAATACAAAAAAAATTTTCATTTGCAAAAATTAATCATCCTTAATATTTTTTGGAATTATATTTTTCAATGTTTCTTTGGACCTCTTGAACTCCTTGTGATCTTCTTCCATCTTCTTAAGAAAATTCTTCTGATCCTAATTTTTCTTTCCAAGGACTTTGATCCTCTCATGTTGAGACTTAATTAATTCTTCTAGAGTTTTATGTTTCTCCACCCACTCTTCCCAAATTTCCATCATTCTTTTCATGGAATTTGTCTATCATTATTTAATGAAGAGTCCCCCTTTAATTAAGGATATATTATTTATGAAATATATCCATTTCATAAACATCATCCCTCTTAGTTTAATATTATTTTTTGAATATTATTTTTTCCCCTTTGTGGTTTTCAAAAAGAATTGGTGGGAAACAAATTTTACCTGAATGGTTAGGAAACATACATGATGAAATAATTCAAGGAAAATATTTCCTTAAAAAGAAAAAGTATCACAAAAATTTTGAATACAAAAAAAATTTCATTTGCAAAAATTAATCATCCTTAATATTTTTTGGAATTATCTTTTTCAATGTTTCTTTGGACCTCTTGAACTCCTTGTGATCTTCTTCCATCTTCTTAAGAAAATTCTTCTGATCCTGATTTTTCTTTCCAAGGACTTTGATCCTCTCATGTTGAGACTTAATTAATTCTTCTAGAGTTTTATGTTTCTCCACCCACTCTTCCCAAATTTCCATCACTATTTTTATATTGAGAGCAATAGAGTTCAATTTTCAATTCAGATAATTATATTCTTGTTAAAGAACATCTTTATCTTCCATTATTTTTTTCTGAAAAAATTATTGAGTGGTTCTTGAACTTTTTATCAGATTTATCAAAGGCATTATTAAATGAGTCACTAAAATAATTAAAGATCTTAAGATCATCATTAATTAATTTGACCATTTGTTTAACTTTTTATCAGATTTATCAAAGACATTATTAAATGAGTCACTAAAATAATTAAAGATCTTAAGATCATCATTAATTATTTTGATTAAATCATCCCTTTCCTCTTCCTCTTCTTTGTTGGCTTCTTCTTTTTTGATTTTCTTCTTCTACTATCAGAACTGGAACAGACGAATCTTCCTTTACTTTATCTGATACATGAGTCTCAATTTTCTGTAGTTCTAGAGGAACCTTGGGTTCTTGAAGGAAATATTCTCTTAGTTGATTTTTTTCGTCATTTTTTAGTATCTTTTAGTAAGGCTTGGATAACTTTGGATTCCAACATAATCTTCTTCTGCTTCTTCTCTATTTCATGTTTCTTTAGATCTAGAACAGTTTTAAATTTTAATTACTATCCTTATAAGGGTCTATTCTAAAAATAGGGTCCCCTTATTTTCTCTTTCTATTCGGATCTCTCCACTTATCATGTACATATTCTGAGAAGGTTTTTTTGTTTCTCGGGCTTAGTTGGTACAAATGAAGATTTAGATGTTTTAACTGGGTTTTGGGGTTCTACTACATGGACTATCTTTTTTGGGGTTTGGATTTGGAGATATCTCCAACTTGGTCTTCCTTTCTAGTAAGATCAATAAACTTGAATGTCTCTATAGAGAAACCAAACATCATTATCCGGAGGATTCCATCACTTAATAACACGACTTTAAAAGTTTTAGGCATTGATGTTCAAGAAACATTCACCTTTATAGGCATATAACTATGATCATGGACATGATTTATGGATAAATTAAAAAATGAGACTTGATTATTCCACTCTTTATGATTTTGGTGGTGAGGAAGATATAATTATTCAATCTAATGTTTTTTTGATTAAGTATAAAATCCACCATTAATATGTCTGACGTCTCTAAGGAATTCTTGACCCCTTTTTTCTGAATAAAATGCATTTTATCTCAAGAGATACTATCCTATGGTTTGATGAGATATTGGAGATGTTAAGGTTATTCACTCCCTAATTTCTTAATAATTCAATTTCATTAACAATATCAAAAAAACCTTCTCTTTCTGTAAACCTATATGAATAAATCAATGCCTCTCCATCAAAAGGTACCTTAAGAACATTTGTTTATTTTTTGTAGGATAAAGAGTAGGTTTTTACATAACTCTTGAACTAAAACATATATTTTCCTCCTTGATCATAAAAACTAACTATATCATAAAATTTTATTATAAGATATGGATAAAATGAAGGTTTTTTCTTTTACATTTCAACATAGAAACTTTCCCATCCATTATGTTTGATAATATTGCTTATCAGAGAATCATAATTGGTGAAGAACATCTGATCTACTATCCTTTCTCTAAATATTATCCTATAATTGATTTACTTATTTGAATACATATGATATTGAGAAAACATTTCCACTGAAATTTGGAGCTTAATGGAAGGATGAAAGAATCAGATCAATGGCTTTGAAGTACTGCATTGCTTGGGTTAAAAACACTGAAGACTGATGTGGGATGTAAAGGGGGTCCATTTATATAGGCTTTGAGGTGACAATTAATATTCCTGGTTCAATCAAATGGTTGATATTTTCTTGATATGATCTGATGGTTGATATTAAAGATGAATAAGGATTTATAGGTTCTGACCATTGTAGGTTTTAAGGAAATAATCATATTTGAGGATAGATGAATCCAATACAATTTTTCTAAAAATATGTTTTGAAATACCAAAAAATAGAAATGCAACTAAGATGATTTATGAAAAAAATGTACCTTCCAGAGTTCTCAAATATATTTTTTCGTATTGAAAATGATCTTCTTGTAAAACACAGGTTTGGTAAAAAAATATTATGGTTCTGAAATTTGTGTTTATGTAAAACAAATATACTCCTCAAATGAAAAGGAGTATCTTATTATTAGGGGATGTTTTAAAAAAAATGGATTTGAATTATTACATTAAACCTATTGATCCTAACTTTTGTCAAATATTTTCAAATCTATTAGATGATAATGATTTTGTAAATACACCAACATTTTTTTCTTTCATTCCGATGAATTTCAATATAATATCCCATTTATGTGTGTGATCCCTAAGAAGGTGATGCCTAATATATACATGATTTTAATGAGAGTGATGTGAAAGATTTTTCTTAAGGCTATTTCACTAGTGTTGTCACATAGTATCTGAGTTTTAGTAAAACTCCTTCTATAATCTATGAGTGTGTGTTGTGTCCACAATACTTGAGCACAATAACTTCCACCTGCAACATATTCAGCTTCAGCAGAGGAGAGTGAAATAGAGTTTGGTTTCTAACATGACCAATAAACTAATCAATCTCCTAATAAGTGAAAAATTTTTCTTGAATTTTTCATATCAATTCGACAACCACCAATGTCAGCATCTGAAAATATTTTTAATACAAAATAATTTTCAGAAGAATAGAAAACTTCTAAATCCATGGTTCCCTTTAAATATTAAAAAATTAATTTCACTACTTATAAATGAGGTTCTTTTGGATTATATTGATATCTTTTACATAAGAATAAAAAAAATATTATGTCTATATGACTAACTATTATTTATTATATGCTTCCTATCATACCTCTAAAATATGATTGATCTACTAGTTTCCCAACTTTATCAAGATCAATAGTATTTGAGGTACCGATTAGAGTACTTATACATTTTGTGTCATCATATCCATAATTTTTAAGAAGATAATTAATATTATTATTCTAAGATAAATAAGGTCTTTCTGGTTTTTTAGAAATTTTAAAACCAAGAATAAAAGGTTAACTCACCAATTATAAACATTTCTAATTATGATTTCATGAGATTTGAAAATGAATCAGTTAAAGATTGATAAGTTTATTTAAATATAATATCATCTAAATTTATTTGAACAATCAATTTTTTATATTATCATTCATTATAAAAAGGGATGGATCTATAGTTCCCTTAACATAATTGTCTTTTTTACAAACATTCTGTAAGTCAATCACGCCAGGATTTATGGGCTTGTTTAAGACCATATAACACTTTTGCATATTTAAAAACATTTTCAGGATGTTTTGTGTCTTTAAAACTAGGAAGTTCTTCAACATAAACTTCCACTAAAACATATATCCTAAGGAAATCACACATCACATCTATTTGAAAATGTTTGGAGTTAATGAATTCTATAAAGGCTAAGAGAAATCAAGTAGAGTCGAGTCTAGCTACTGAAGCATAGGTTTCTTCATACTCTATTCCGTATTGTTTTTATAGGATTTTGGAACTAATATTGATTTATTTATAACTATGATTCCATTTTCATTAAAAAAATTGTAAATACTCACATTAATCTAATTACAAACGTTTCATTATGACTTTCAACCAAGGTCCAGACTTCATTCCATTTGAATTCATTTAGTTCATCTTGTATAGCTTTAATCCAATCATCATCAGCTAAATCATCATTAGTACTTTTATGATCAAATTATGAATGAAATACTAGATATTCTAATTCAATTATTAATGATATTATAGTTCTTACTGGTCTATGTACATCACCAATGATACTATCACTGGGATACATTTATGAAAAAACTGACATGGGTTTTATAAAACCTATTTATCAACATAAGGTAAAAAATATTTGGGAGTGAATATATTAGAACAACATTCATGTGTATTCTCCTAATTAGAAGAATATTATATCAAGGGTTGATAATCAGTTTTTTAAAACACATATGATTATGTTGGTTGGGATTGTTTAAAAATAAAAGGACCAGTTTCATCAAATTTAACTTGTACTTTTCCTCAACAGTACAAGAATTGTTTTTAAACTATATATGCCTTTGAAGTTGTCGGATAGACTATGAATATTCCATCAACATATTTGGGTGAAAATTTGGGTAAGATATCTTTTTTTTTAAAATTATTATATTTCATCTAAATATATTGAAGTATGAAACTCTAGGTTTTCATCCTGTCCATAACTCATTAGGTGTTTTATTATGAAATGGCCTTATTAAAACTATATTAGTAGAATAACTATCAGTACATAGAGCTTCAACCCGAAAGGGGTTAGCAATTGACTATTCACTCATCATGGTTCTTGTTATTTCTTGAAGAAATCAGTTCCTTCATTCAACAACACCATTTTCTAAAGGAGTTCTTGGAGATGTGAAGTTTTGAGTAATTCCTTTTTTACTAAAAAAAGGTTCAAAATATGACTTTTCAAACTCTCCACCAAAATCAATATAAATAGTCCTCACTAGAAGGGTTTTTTCATTTTTAACATTAGATGAAAAGGATTTAAAATATGAAAAGGTTTCATATTTATTTGATAGAATGTAGACCCATGTAAATCTAATGTATTCATCAACTAAAAAAATTACATACTATTTTTATCCAATACAACATGTTTGTGTTGGGCCAAAATGATCCACATGCACTTGTTATAATGCATCAGATATTTAGTCATCACTAATATATATAAAGCTTTACATATGTCACTTTCCATATTTGCAAGGATTACAAATTTTTGAAGAATCACATTTAAGATCTTGTATATCATTAACACATCTTTTCTTAGAGAATTTTCATAGGTTCCTAAGGTTAAGAATTCATAGTCTACAATGACATAAGAAAAATTGGTCTTAAATTACACTAAGGCAAGGTATGTCTTAACTCTTAAGGTCTTCTAGGTTAAGTGTATGAACATTATCATGCCGATGAGTAGATAGAATGAAATAATCCTTAGAATAGTGTAATACGAGTTTGTCATTCCTAAAATTCAAAATTTAACCTTCATCCCATAATTTTCATAATCTTATAAGTTTTTTATTAAGACCATTAACAAATAAAACATTCAAAATTAAATCTTTTCAAAGAATAAAAATGTTACATGTACCAAAAAACAATCCATGATCAATGTCTCTGAAAGTTACATGTACACCTATCATCTTAAAAATGTTTTCAAAGAAGATTTTTTAATAAAAAATGTTCTAGGAACGTCTATAATCCAGGTACCGTGTCTTTTTGTTGGTACTTACTTTCTTTTTCTAAAAATGAAACATTTAGTCTGTCAGAATCCAATATTTCAGGGATATAGAAATGTTAGAAAGAAAACAATTAGGTATCCATATTTTCATAGAAATGTGAGATTTATAAAAATTTAAGCATTGGAGTTTGTTTAAGGAACAATGTTTCACCTAATGTACAACACTTTGAAATTTGGTTAAAAAGAGGAACTTTGGGGTACAAAATAGTTGTGACTAAAAATTGGTTTTGAAAGAGAATAAACACATCCAGTACTACTCTTTAGAGGAAATATATTTGAATACAATTTATAAAAATATTTCTTACCATAAGAATGTTTGATAAAAGTTTTTCAAGGAAAATATATCATATTTTAGCCTAATGAAAAAATTCTTATCCTCATAGTCATTGACCTTATAGTTTGAGTTTTTCTCTATATAATTTTTCTTTAAAATAACTTATTCAAAATCCTTAGAATGTTTATCCTTCTCAGAATTATGATTATCATGGTTTTTTTGAAATATAAATAATTTCAATAGATTTTTCATCAAGATATTTTGAATGATATAATACTTATTTTATTTAAATATTAATTCTATAATTTTCCCTATCATGTTTCTTATTGATCTTACTATTTTTATTCTCAAGAAACATGGAAAACATAAAGGCTTCTTCAAAAGATGTTAAATAATTATCTTCTCATGAGGAAGACAATTCATCTAGAGATTCATATTTACTTTATCCAGATAATTATAACTTCATGAAATATTGTTTAAATATTCAGTACAGTTTTCTCTATCCATGAGACATTGATTTTTAATAGGCATCCATGAAATAAGACCAATGTTTATCTATCTTGAATATTCAGTATTTAAATATTCATCTTAATATTTACCTAATATAGAACTACATGAATAATTATATTTTTGTACTGTCCTTCCTTTAGACTTTTAGTACTTCTTCTTATTCCTCTCATGATGTCTCTCCTTTATTTCCTTATTCGTAAGCTTAGGAAAATATGGTATGATATGTACAACCTTCTTACATTCATAGAAAGTCACTTTAGATTCATTATTATCCTTTATATCTTTCTTCTTTTATCCATCCCTGAAATATTTATTTCCCACAATCCTTTTCATTCTTTGAGAAATATTGGACAGTTCATTCTCTTACTATTTAGGTTCATTTGAGTCTGATGGAGTAGTAACATTTTTTTATTTTGTCGTCTTAGAAACATTATGATGATTCTTAGATTTCAAATGAATTAATGTAGTCGTAAAAGAAACACTCAAATTCATCTTCATAATATTATCAACATCTCTCTTCAATCTATTCTCATGTTGCAAGAGTGTTCCAAATATATCATCCAGAGTAACTATTGTAACTTTAATAGATTCATCAATAGCTGTTATTTTTTATTCCAACTCATTCGACATGATTTCAATAATATTTTCAACAAGCATTTCATCATCTATGAATTTTTCTCCCATTGACTATAATCGGATCAAAAAAGTCATGAATAATTGATGAACATTAACTATTGGTTCTCCATTTGAAAAAACAATGATAATTAGTGATAATCATAGATCTTCTGGTTTCAATAACTTTCAATGCTTCCAAATGTGTAAATTCAAATTTATTCTAAATTTTTTTGGAAGATTTACAAGAATATATTTGGCTATATATATTCCTAGTCATTAAACATCAAAAATTATTTTGTACCTTATAATTAAGCTGATATTAATTTTTCTCTTGGTTGGTGGAAGTTCTGACTTCCCTACCCGGATCTTATAATGACCAAAGAGAATAACAATGTTGTCAACTCCACTATTAATAAAAAAATGTATTTATTAAATCTCTCCAATATTCATAATCAATTCCATAAAAAATTCGTGGTCTTGAGGAATTTTGATTTTCAATAGATCCAATATTGATTCCTTCTATATTTCAAAAAACAATCTCTCCACACATTAGTATAGATTGTATTTATAAACAAAATGTTTATCAAAGAAATAAATCTGACTTTTAAGAGAAAAATAAGTAAGATAAATGCAGTGGAGTTATCTATTAATAAAAATATGTATATTAGTATTTCAGAGACCTCCTCTGATATTAATTATATGATTAAAATGTAGATATAGATTTCTCCAATATAATAGGAGGTGAATTGTTAGTTTAAAAACTTTTTTTATTAATCTTATTAAAACATTATTTATCAAGGATTCACAACATAAAACCTCTTTTGTAAGGTTATGGAAATAAATAATAAGTTTAATAAATATGTGAAATGTAATAAGTACACAGGTACACATAAAAATGATTCTACCATAAATCATATAGAATCATATATCACAGTTTGTTCAATAATAATCAATTATAAGAAAAATCCACATTTTATATAAGGAAAAATGTAATGGAATTTTAACAAACTTGTAATAAGTGAAAAAATAAAAAAGAAATATTTTTAACTCAATGTGAAGTGTATCCGACAAACTTGGATAAACCTCCCTTGATTTATACTTTCAAAAAAAATATTCTTACCCAAAAATGGGTATGAACTTCATAAAAAGATTTATATATATATTTCTATCCTCAGAAGCCCTTGATTAAGAATTTAATAAATACCCTTGTCTTCATATTACTAGAACCCTAGATTGTAAAAAAACACCAATCAGATTCTCATCAATCAGATAAAGCTTAAGAAAGATCTCAAGTTGAACAAGATGTTCACAAATTCAATACTTCACAGCTTTCACAAAAGTTAGATCGAGAAGATCTCTCGCAGCATGTCAGAAAATCTAGGAGATCCACACAAACATTATAAATGATTTCAAATAGCAAGGTATTTATAGGAAAAAACTACAATGGTAAAAATAATCCTCCAAGGGACAACTTTCCCTTAAATTCAGGAGGAAACTATACAGGTGGAATTCATTCAACGAATATTTTTAGTAGATTCGAAAACATCATTTTATATAACAAAGTATGAGAAGCATTATGATGACATCATTTTGTAAAAAGAATTTGATAAAAATTATCCTATTTTAGGATCAGAAAAATGAAAATATTCATCAAGGAAATATTGTAACTGTAAGAAGAATAATAATCATATATTCAATATATTTAAGTTCATATTCTAATTTCTGAGGAAATCAGAGTCTGATTTCTGAAGAAATAGAAGTCTGATTTTAGACAAAATCAGTATCCAACTTACATTATTTTCAGAATAGGATTATTTTTTTTCTTATAGTTATCATATTTTTTATTTCAGAGGAAATCAGAGTCTAATTTCAAAAGAAATCGAAGTCTTATTTCTAAGTAAATTATAGTTTTTAACTTAAAAAATTATGGATTAAGTAAAATGGGTAGACCTGTTTAAGATAACATTATATAATAGTTTTACGATCAGGTGTAAGGAATAACCTGTCCTATAATATAATCTTCTTTAGATAATGAAAAAATATCTTTAAGAGGTTGTGATTATTATTTTCAAAACATAATGGAATGGAAAATTCATAAGGAAACTTATTGGCTTAAATGAAGTTTCCCCAAGATCTGCCCTACACAAGGCACATGAATTCCCCATGGAGAATAAATGATTCCACCGTAGTATGTTGGAATAGAAAATTGCTCCTAAAAATAGAAAAACATTATAAAAGAAGAGATGTGGAGATCCAATTTGGTTACCATAAGCAAAGATACTATTTTAAACTCTAAAAAAAGTTCTCATAACTCCCCCTTGATCAAGGGAGAAGAGGGTAGGGAAGAGAGGTTTTACCTTGGTTTGTGCGAGAAGGAAGAGATAACAGAGGAAGGACTAGTCCATAATTATGATAAAGTTGTAAAATAGTATTTTTATCCCCTTTTAATACCACTGTGTCTATGATGGATACTGAAAGTAATAGCCACTACTATCATATACCATAGGAAAGCCAGTGGCTCTCCTAGAGCTTTGTTAGTAGCAGCCACCAAGCCTCCCCTGAGGCTCCTATGGTCCCCCTGAGATGCATATAAGGCCTCAAACCATTCCCAAAACACCACATTTTATTTCATACATTCCTTGTAACCCCATTTAAAATATATAATAAAAAATTTAACCCACCCAATATTTTAAAATTCAAACTTTTCATCAAACAAAAATTGCCCTTACATGTACATGATTTTATAGTTAAATTAATAGATTAGGGTAATAAAGACACATTAATTGGTGTAATTTTTTTATTTGAATATATCTATAACTTTTATCATCCTATATTATATTCCTTGTCTATTTGGAGACATTTTCTCTTTAATTTGTCATTATATTATTGAATTCCTTTACGAAATTCTATATGTGTCCCAACCCTCACCTATAAAATGGAATGTATCCCCCTCCAAAATTCACACAATTTGATCGTTATAGATAAGAATTTATTTAATATAAAACCTTACAAGATTCCATATATTTTTTAGAGATCCCTAGTTCTTTTTCTAAGTCCAATCATTTAAGGAGTAAGGTTCAAACCAAAGGATATTGCTCAAAGAAGATGTATATATCATAACCAAGATCTTTAAAATTAATTTATCCCAAAATTTCCTATAAAACCATTATATCCATAATAAAATTATTAATACATTATCATAAATATACTAATATGTTTCTATGATTATGGAATAACCATTTCCCACCATCTTTCCATCAAACGAGAAATGAAAGCATTGTCTGTACGTATGTGTGGACTACCTCATCTATATTGTGATATGATTAATTTTCAATAATAGATTCAAATTTATTGATAAATTTTGGATTTAATAAATATATGTGATATTTATGATATTATTATTAGTCTTAAATGATAAAATATTATTTATCTTTCTTTCTTTATTTTGATTAACAAAATGAAAACAACGTTTATGATCACTTACGGACCACTATCTTCATGACTGACGTAATTCATTTTATATCTCTACATTTCATTGAAGAATATATATATATATATAATAAATATATAATATAATTATATCATCATTTAAATTTTTTTATTATGAAACCATGATCATTATGTATGAAATAAGATCACTGAAATGACACATTCTCGAAAAAATGAAATTGTTTACAACAAAAAAGTTAATTTTAATAAAGAATTGTTAATAAAGGGGATTTGGAATGTTATAAGTCAAAAAATAAGATATTATAAATTTTTAACTGGTTATATTATAGAATTATAAAAAATAAATATTTATTATACAATGGGTTTGAGTTCTTAAAAATCCAGAGAAGCATATATTAAGGGTTATTCCTCTCAATATCATTTTTTTGAGACATGTTTGATGCTATGACATTATTTTCTTTATGTGCTGTATATAAAACTAATTTTACATGTTATTTCATGGATACGTATTAATTTCTGATATGAAAATTAACAATGTAAATTACTTAATCTATGGGGTTTTTATTCCAATGTTACAAAAGTTGTATATGTTTCTCGTCTCACTTTTATATATGTGAGACATAGTCCATATTCATATTTTTGTATGTATCTTGTTTTATATATACTACCAATTTGAAATTTTAAATAATTAATTTAATTATATTCATTAATTTAATGATTTATTAGAATTTATTTCATTCATGGGTATCATGATACAAAAGTTACCAAAGTTGTATTGGATTTATGTTACAATATCATTTTTACCTAGACTGTTTCTGATAAAATTTATGATACTAGAATTATGTAATATTTCTCTCAATTATATTATGAATTTTATTCTCCTAAGGTTATTTTTTAAATCACACATTTTCATTTGATTTTATTTTCTCTATGTACTATAAAATTTTGAATAAATATTTTTAAGGGAAAACCAATTTATTTTTCTATTAGGTCAATAATATTTTCGTTCTTGACCATATTTTATCTCAAAATATTTTCAAGAATTTTTTTAATATTAATATTTCTTTAGTAAATTTATTCTTAAATATTTTATTTTTTGAATATATTTTTTTTAAATAAAACTTCATATTTTTTATGAATGAGGTTCTTTTAATCAATTGTTTGAATGAAATATTTGTTTTAATTTACAAGAAATGAAAATATATTTCCACCAACATGACTACACATTCCATTGAACCATCCTTTAAAATATTCAATATTACTTTTCTAAGAAATTTTTTTCCACAATATTTTGGTAATTTTAATTAATTTAATAATTAAATTTTAAATGAAAAATTTATGTTCCTCAGTGAATAATCCATTGATCTTCTAAATTTATTTTTTTATCTATTATTACAACATTTGATTTTAGTTATGATTCATTAAGAATATGATCTTGTGATAGAAAACTAATAATTATTATAGTTGGTTTATGATTATAATGATAAAATATTGATTAAACCTATTTCTTATTCCATGGGTTAATCTGTGATGAAATGATAAATTTTTTAGTGGTCTTGGAACATATATATGAATGTATTATGACTATTTTAATGGTGGTTAATTTATAACACTTTAATGCATAGGTTAAATATTAATGTGTTTTGAACTAAAAGGATACATGCGAGGTTATCACAATACCAGAATAGGTTACACAAGTGGTTGTCCCAACCCCAGTAAGGTTACATGGGAGGTTATCCCAATCCAATAGAAGGTATAAGGATGGTTAGCCCGGGACTAACATGTGGTGAATGATTTGGTGGGTAGACATGACATAATACTTCGTGGATTATGATTATTCCAATCCTTATGCCTCAATTTAATTACATGATCTTATGAAAATGTTATTCTCTCATGGATTATGAACTTTTATTCCTTTATGATCCATGTCTTATGAACACCCAATATTTATTCCTTGATTCCTTATTATTTTCATTAAAATTATGGGTATGATTTTATAATGTTATGAACCATTTATCATACACTTATACAAATGTTATTCTGGAGATTGATCATTTATTGATATCTCCCATATTTTACCTTACCATGAATCTAGGATCATGATTTATTATGTTTTTTTTCTTCAGTATATGAAGAAAGGTTTTAAGTATAACATGGATAATAATGGTTCTAGTTGTAGAGAACCTAATGAGATATTGTGTAGATATTTTATGTACCATTTTTATATGTCTTTGTTTACAAATAAAATAATAAATTATAATTATATCATGGATCTTAATGATATGAAATGAATATTCATTTAGTAAGATTTAACATTTATGAATGAAATTATTAGATTGACTCATTGTCCACCATCTTCAATAACTATATTTGATAGAGTTCCGTTGAGGTCCCCATATTTACCCATTTTCAACTTCATATGAGTGGTTAGACTATATTTTATTTTATTGATACAATATTTTTAATTTAGAAATTTATAAATTTGTATTTTTGGATAACAATATTATGTGAGGGACAAAAAAATTAATCAACATATTAGTCATCAGGAGGATGATGATAACTATTGTCCTAAATTCATTTAGGGACATAACCTTAACCCACATGGTAAAAAATTTAGTATTAGTAAGGATATAATTGATTTATTTGTCTATAGATAGGGAATATATCCCAATGAAATATATTACAATATAGACTATGATTAGGAGTATTTATAATTATGAAAAAACAATGGGGTTCGATGAATGATGTTGACATATATCTGACTAGTATGGAATTTCTAGGTAAAATTAATGATGTCTTGTGTCATGAATACCCTTAAATATACATGTTTATTGATTTTATTGGAACAGTATGATCCATATTGATTAGAAGAATACAAGACAATATAAACTTCTAACTTTATTTCAGGGGTGTCTTTTCCTCCAATACAACCAATGATAAAAACATAAAAACCTCATTAATATATATTTCTAATAATTTGGGTAATTAAAAAGGAAAATTTTTATTCCATTCAGTAGATATATTCTTTCCTAGCTCAATATTGAGGTATAATTCTATTTAGGAGGTATCCTATTATAGGATACATCCATCTAAGTACTGTATAGGTCAGTATGGATATGGGATGACTTGGGTTTGGGGTAATATTAATTTAATTAATCCCTTCCATATCAGTGCTGATGAATGGTGAGATAACTTTTAAAGTGCATGATGAATATGATTGTTTCAACCAAGTATTGATTGAAAAAGGCGTGGCAGTATTATATAATGAATCATTAGTGGCATTTTGATAATGAAGGATGTGATGCAATGATAACCTAGAAGGATATATGTTTTTAACTCTCATACATAATCAAGCATGGGGATTAAGCTTTTTTTATTAATGGGATATCCAAGATTGGTCTTCCCATTTACCAAATTTGCTTCACTCCTAAAATTAAATGAGACCACTGGAGTTGGCAGAGCTAGCTCTAGTCCTGAAATGAGGGCTTAATATTTTTCTTCATTATTTTTTCATCCTTCTAACCATAGGGAAGAGTAAGATAGATAAACTATTACATGACATATGATGACAATCCCCAATCTATCTTTGTTATTCATTGAGTTTTCAATCATTCTTATATTAGGCTCCAAGAAACACCATTGAGGTACTTGTCCAATGCATGGGTAGTGTTATAGATGGATAATAATTCTTCGAAAAGGATAAATTTATTTAGAAATAATTTATCTAGGATAGGGTATGATTTACGGAAACTAACTAACAGAATCCCTTTGATCACATTCTAAGGAAGGAACATTTGGGCATGTATTGTCTCAATAATACTCAATAATTTATTATGATTGTGATGCTCACAAATACCCCTGTTTATTTTACTAATGATTTTACATTAAGTTTATTTCCGGGAATTAATATTCTTTTTTTATTTTAAAATTATTTTCAAGATTTCAATTCATAAGAAATATTTATCTAAGTGTTTGGGATGTTTTTTAATAAATTTGGACACACTGTTCATACCCTACTTGGTTTATCATAACATATTTTATCAACCCTATGTTTTGTATATCATGTATGGATCTTGATCCCTATGTTTGTCTTCAACATTACTCTAGAAGAAGAAAGCATGGTCTCTCAACCCTACGTTCAGATAATTATTTATGATTAATAAACATTACGTTATAAGAATATTATGGTAAAAGAACCTTATGTTTTAAAGGAACCTTACATTTGGAAAGAGAAGAAAGCTTGGTTAAATAACCCTACATAGGTAATAAACCATATGATCTAAAGAGAAATCTATGGATCATCAACATTACTTTAATGATCATCCCTATATTTTCAACATTAAATTAGAAAGATGAACACTACATAGTTGAACCATAGAATCAGTATTATGTCTCTTTATGATGGAATCCTAAGTTTGAATTTTCAACGTCGAAGATTTATTTTTGAAATATTTTCCATGATTTATGCAACGAACTTAATAGTGTTACATGATATTTTGAAGCTTATTTTAAACCATTTTGAAGATCATTTTATTTTATTAAAATAAATATATTTAATAGAGTAATTTAATCATATTCTTAAGGGAAGTTATGAATCAGGTATTAAATTGAAATTTGAATTTATACGACCAATCGTGCTATTCTTTTGGATCATAAATATCGAAGCAAGTTTTTTGGTCTATATATTCCTTTATAATATCTCTTTAAATATATTTGTGTTATGTGATTCAAATACAAGACAATTTTAGATTGAAATTATTTTTACATTGATATTGAAAGCGAATGAATTTGGAGGATGACTACATTTTGGAGATATAAATGTTTTATCTTGTTCTATTATATGTTTACGAGTACTCTGTATTTTTATTTTTTTATAATAGAAGATATCTTGTGCAACCCGGTCTATTCATAATTATTTCATCATGAAGATTGTTATTGTCAACAATAATAACAAGATGATTCATTTTCATTCAATTTTTGTGACTACAATTATGAAGATCAATCTGTTTCAACAAATAAAATCTCTTTTTGAGTTATTTGAGTTTTGGAAACTCTTATTTAGTTGATGTTGAGTGCTATATTCTTGATCTAAGTGATGGATAATCTGTTTTCTGTTTAGAACTAGAAGACATTGTTTTATGTCTTAATTGTAATGTTGTTAACTGCGTGCACTCAGTTGTTGGAATTTTAGACTTGTGATGGGAGGAATATAATAGTTCAATTCACCAACTCATAGAGAGATATTCCAGGGGAGTGGAATAGTGAATATTTTTCCCCCAGACCACTATAAAAACCCATCTCTTTTATTTATGATCTACTACTTAATCATTGTTTAGTAGAGAAAACACTTCTTATCCAGGATAATGAAAATGGGGTGCTTAAATTTAGAATTGTGGATGTTTTTTTTTGAAAAGACCCAATTGGCCCCCTGTTTGTTTTTTATATTCTGACCTAATAACTGGTATTAGAGGAAATCTCTTGGATAAAGCTATAGAAAGATGAAATCTTGATGGTAAATACAAATATCAAAATTCCTGATCCTAGATACAGGATGTCCTCGGTTCATGTTCCATACATCATTGGAAAAATTTATGGGTTTAGGAAATCAAGGATGATCATTTATTTAAAAAATGCTGAATTTATAGTTTATTTGAAAATTAATACATCCTATAAGATTCTAGAGTAACCAGAGACTTTGGATGCTACAACTGAAGCTAAATATGATATGAAACCCAAAGTTATGAATGAAATAAGTTGTAATATTTGGCCAAATGAATTCAATCTTTTTTCATAATGTCATAAAACATATAAAATGTGAAAACTACTACAATTTCTTATGAATCAATAGATAATGTATGAAAATTGAGGTATGCATGATCAAAGATGATATTTTACACCTTTAGAATATTTGATGTAGAAATAATCACATAGATGAATAGAAGGCTTAATGAAATTATCAATAATATTTCATCCCTAAGTGAACCTATCAAACAATCTAATCAAGAATTGAAATCACTAAGAGTACTACCTTTTTAATGGAATTGTATATCAGCTTCTATTATAAAATCATCACCAATCAATGACCTATCCAGGAAATAACTTATTGGGAACTGGATGATTCATTAAGTTGAAATGAAATCTGAAATTGAAGATTATTAATTATTTTGAAATATTATAATACTACTCTAAATGTAAAATCTCCTAAGAAAAGAAAAAAAAAATAAGGAAAGATGTTATAAAATAAAATAATACAGATTCATCTGATTCTAAAATGGACATGGATCAATTATCCATAATGTTTAGAAAGTTTTATAATAATAAAATATGATTTACAAAGCCCTTAAAAATGGATACGAATGAATCAAGAGAATTTAGATTCTATGAACTCAAATGGTGATATCAGACTTGATTTTCCTCATCCAAAAGAGGAAATGAGAAAGCAAGATAAGAGAGATTAGAAAAAATTATGTTATAAAAATAAAGGTATAAGATAAATGAATGCTAAAAGGAGTGTTTCTAAAGTCTCTATAAAATCATCTAATTCTAATTCATAAAAATAAAAATAAAACATAAAATCCCATATGTGCTTCATGGTTAAAGAGGAAAAGGAATAAACCTATTACTCATCCAATTATGATTCATATTTTCCCAGTTTCTCAAATAGTAAATTAGTTTCCTAATATTCTATATTAGAATATAAATATGAATCTTTATTAAAAAATCACAAATTGTAAAGGAATATTCATAATTCTATTTTAGGAGAATGATAAGGTATTCTAGAACCACATCAAGAGATAGTTAATAAATTTTACTCATCTACTATAAACTACCTTGATCATGAGAATAAGATTAAAGCATTACAAGATGAAGTAGAAACTTATAAAAGTTAATATCTTTTCTTTACAAAAGGAGAAAATATTTTGAATGAAATTCATGGAAAGAATATCATTTAAAAGGAATGAATCGATATAGGAATTAAGGGTTAAAATATAATCAGTATAAGAATTATTTTTCTCCCACCTTAAAAAGTGTTATTTTTTCATTTTTGTGAAACAAAAGGACATATAACTAATAACTATTATTTGAAAAATCCTTAAAGAAGTGGTATTAAAGGAGGTTATATTTTAAAAATCTTAACAGACTAAAATGATCTTAGTTAGGGAAAAACAAAGATGAACTATATTCTTAGATCTCTTTTAGAAAACACTATTGGACCCAAGAAGATATGGGTACCAAAAAAGACATTTATTTAAATTATTTTACATATAAAAGGCCATAGGAATAGACATTTTATTTGGAATATAGATAGTGGATACTCATGGAATATGAGTCTAGATTCATAAAATTTTCACATGTTGACTCAAATGGATAGAGTTTAGGTCAATTTTGGTGAATATTATAGAGAAAAAATAATTGGAATTGGAACTTTTGGAGATCAAAAAATCAAATCCATCAACAAAGTAAATTATGCACAAGGATTGAAGAACAATATGATATGTATTTCTCAGCTTTACGATGATGGTTTTTATGTTGATATCTCTAACCACTCCTTCTCAGTCATTAAAAATTAATTGCATAAATTCAGAGAACTAGGAATTAATAATATTTATACACTATACTTACATTCCTTGTGTACAGAAAAGTGAATTTTTATCAACTAAGAGAAGAGGGTTATTGAACTTCCATAATACACTTGTCATTTTAATATTTATTCTTTACATAAATTTCCTATGAAATAATTTTTTTATAATTTAAATAGTCTTAAATTTGATAATGACAGATTATGCGATCATGCTAAAATAGAATGCAACACAAATCATCCTTCAAATTTATTAACAAAATTTCTAAATCAAAACCTTTTTATGGTATCAACATAGATCTGTTTTCACCATCCATAGTAGCTGGTTTGGCTAGTAAATTATATGTTTATTTTTTCGTTGATGACTATTCTATATTTACCTAGGTTTATTTTATAAATCCTAAGAGTAATGTTTTTTATATTTTTGATTTTTTTTGTAATATTGTTCAAAATAAAAAAGGTTTTCAAATAATATCACTAAGATTAGATCATGATGGTGAATTTGAGAATCAATAATTTAAATCTTTTTTCTCCAATATTTATATTATGACAACTTCTTGGAACCAAGAACACCTCAAAAAAATGGAAATGATGAAAGAAGAAATAAAACTATTCAAGAAATGGCTCGGACTATGCTGAATGAATATGGTCAACGAACCAATTTTCAGAAAAAATATGTAAACACAACATGATATATCATGAGTAGAGTTTTAATTCTGACTATTTATAAAAAGACACCTTATGAAAATTGGAATAACAGAATGTATAAATGAAAGTACTATAAGGTTTTTGGATGCAAGCTATATATCTTGAACACCAATGATAATCCTAGTATGTTTAACCCAAAATTTGATTAAAGAATATTTTTGGGATATTATTCTATTTATAATGCTTATGGAGTGTTTAATACAAAGTCAATGATTTTTGAAGAATTAGTTGATGTGATGTTTGATGAATCTAATCCCATTATGAAGGAAATAGATCAAATTGCTGAAGTCACTGACTATTTTAATAACTTGTGTCTTTAAACCTCTATTTTTTTAACATGGTATTAATAAAACTCAGTCAATTTCAGAAGATCATGAAACTAAAGAACATGAAATTTTTCATCCTAGAATGTCTATAATCCTAAATAACTTCCCTACAGAAACTGATATAGGTTACATAGACATATGAAAAAGAACTAGAAGAAATATAAGAAACCTAGCTGAATTCTCTGCCTTTCTATCTCATTTAGAACCTATGTCTATTGAAGAATCCTATGATGATGAATGTTTTATGATAGCAATATAAGAAGTGTTAAATCAGTTCAAGCAAAATAAATATTGGGAACTAGTAGAGAGACCAACCAACTATCTAGTCATAGGAACCAAGTGGGTATTTAGAAACAAACAAGATGATCATGTAATCATTACTAGGAATAAATATAGATTATTATCCAGATGTTATAATCAGGAAGAAGGCATAGATTATGATGAGACATTTTCCCCCATAGCTATATTAGAAGAAATTAGAATCCTTTTATCTTAGACATCTCATAAGAATTTCAAATTATATTAGATGGATGTTAAGTATGCCTTCTAAAATGGTTATTTAGTGTGGAAGTTTATGTTGAACAACCTCTTAGTTTTAAAGATCCCCAAAAACAAAAAACTATTTTAAACAAATTAATGATATATATTTCCGTAAACATGCACCTAAATCTGGGTAAAAAAGATTAAGTTCTTATATTTTGAAAAATTGTTTTACTATTTGTTTAGAATATTCAACATTGTTTAAGAAAATATTTTGTGGTAATATTTCATTAGTTCAAATTTATGTTGATGATGTGATTTTCTTTTAAATAAATAAAAACATTTCATGGATTTTCAAGTAAAATGAAAAAATAATTTGAAATGAGTATCACCAGAGAACTGAATATATTTTTAGGATTTCAAATTTTTTTTAAAAACATTATAGAAATGTTTTAAATAAAAGAACTTATGTTATAGACTTATTAAATAAGGTTGGGATATAATGAGTAAGACATGAACAACTACCATGTGTAGTAATATAAAACTTGATATGGATGATGCTGGGAAACCAGATGAAAAAATAGTTATATAGAGGTATGATTGGTATCTTATTATATATTACTTCTAGTAGACAAAACAATATTTATTTAGAGTGTCTTTGTTAAATATTTCAATAAAATTCAAAATAATATCATTTTACTACTGTTAAAAGAATTATTTGATATTTTAATGGAACTATTTTTCAATCTATTCTATAAACCAAATCATTTGACTTAAATATAATTTCACATTTAGATGATAAATTTGGAGGATATAGATATGATAGAAAAAGTACATCCTTAACATATCACTTTTTAGGAAGATATTTAGTTTCATGTTCTAGGAAGAACCAACACCCTGTTTCTCTATCAACCACTGAGGCAGAATATGTGTTTGTTGGAAGTTTTTCTACACATGTATTATGGATTAAAAACAATATACTCGGCTTTAGAATAAATTTTAATAGTATTTCTATTTTATGTGATAATACAAGTGATATTAATATTTATAAGAATCATATAAGTCATTCAAGGATTAATCTCATTGATATACATCATCATTTTTAAAAAGTTCATGTCTTTAAAAGGATATATCTTTAGAATTTGTTAATTCTGAATATCAGTTGGCTGATATTTATACCAAAACACTTCCCAATACTAGTTTATATTTAATTAAGGGGAGTTAGGTATATTTATTTCTAACTAAGTTTACTTTACTTTTATGATTATTTATCTCCATTAATTTTTTTAACTACTTTATTTATTTTTATTTTGACTCTTTATTTATTTTAATAACTTTAGTTTTAATCTTTAATGTCGATTGTTTTCAAAAAAACATCATAACTATCATACATAAAAGAATGATAAAAAAGGTTATGTCATAAAATTTTCACATAAAAAAACCATTCATCATCCCTTGGCATTTTATTTCTGAAACTATTTCATCTACCGAAGCCTTGGTCTAACTTCAAAACCATAATTCACATGAACCTCAGCAATTTCAGTTTTTAAAAATGGGAAAAACCAAAAACACTGATTAGGGTGAACCTAGTGACCTGAATATTCAGCGAGTTTCTTCAAAAAAAATTCTTCTATGGAATTTCATTTTTTTCAAGTGGTTGTGTGAGACACATTTGTTTATTAAGAAAGAAATCAAATTTCATGGTTTGGAATTTATTTTTAATACGGTAAATAAATAATCAATTTATGAGATAGTGTTCAGTTAAGTATGGATGAGACTGAAGACACTTATTCTATAAAAATATAGGACATAATATTTTTGATTTCATCTATTGAAATAACCAAAATCGTAAAATTTCCCCATGAAGGTGTTTTTTATTTCGATTTTTGATCTATTGGTAATCCAGATCACATGTTTATGAACAATATTTCATTTCCTTTTAGATCAAATCATGTCAGAAAGTTGTTTGTTAATGACCCTGATGCTGATAAATTTGTTTTGTTAAATTAATTCAGACCACAATAGCCCCAAGAGTAGCTAAGATGGAGAAAATATTATATCCATACATGTATGTTATTTTTCCTATTCATAAGTGAAATCAAATTGAATTTTATAAGTTATATTTAAAGTTAATTGAGCTATTTTTGTCAATAATAGGCTTGTATGTCTTTTTATCCTTATGGAACAATATTGTCTTTATATTTTTTTAGAAATAATATGGTTCGTTTTATCATCTATAGACATAAATTTCATCACAGTAATGTATTAAATGCTGGTAATATTATAAAATTTTGTTTTTACTAGCGTACAGTGAACAAAAAGATTATTCTAGTTGGTGAATATTACCAACAATAGTCAGGATCTGTTTCTCAGGGGACGAAAAGTGCTATTGAAAATGAATGGATTAGAGAATCCAGAGATGAAGGAATTTATAAATCAATAATGATAAAATTTATATTTTATGGTGAAGAATAGTAAGAGGAAGCAGAAGTTATAGAGGATATTGTTATGAATCCAAATAATAAATAAGAAACACCAGCTGAAGAACCAATGATAAAATCAAGGGAAGCTATATGTTCGGTTAATTTGGAATAATCGGTTCTTGAAGAAGTCCAACAAGTTGGTAGTCAAGTTAGAGATTTATAGGATGTTTCAATTCTAGTTGTTTAGGAAGAAGAGCCAGCTATTCAAGAAAAACTTATCTAGGAAGAACCTGTTCAAGAAGATTAATAAATGATCAGATCAGAAAATGTGGCTTCAGAAGTTGTTGAGAATCAAGATTACTCGGTTTTTAATCAATTTATTGAGAGAACATAATCCATTTCTAAATACAATAATGGGGTTCATGACAATTTATCTTTCTCTATTCTCACTTTAGTTGAAAAACTAGTTGAAAAATCAGAGGAGAAGTCTTCTTCAAATCCTTCAGTGATTGTGGCTATTGTTCAGCCTCATAGTCAACATAAAGGTATATTTGATTCCCAAACTAACCAAGTTGAAGATCTTTTGGTGAGGTTTAATAAAATTCAGTGAGAAACATATTTTCTTAGGCAGGATCTAGAGGCCTTATGGAATTATTTTTAGCATTTGTAGAATTCATCAATACCAAGACCGTAGTGTGAGTCTTTTTAAACTCAACATCAAGAATTAAAATAAAATTCAATCTCATGGAAGGATTTTGATGGTTTCAAGGGAGATTTGTCAGCTGAAGTTGGAAAATATATATGTGAATCCATTTCCAAAACAGATATTACGAATTTGAAGTGGTATTTAGGAAGTCAATTTGAATTTATTAAAGGAAGTGTTTCTCATACCAGTTCTTCTATTTCTACTCCTTCTACCTCTCCAGATCAAATTCCAAGATTTCAAATAATTACTTCATTTATGGATGTCATTAATGACCATCTATAGAACCTTCAGTGCAATAGTGCCTATTTCCAGTTTCATCGGATAGTCAGAGATATATGTTTCAGAAATTAACTTTAGTTAAACCCAATATCTTGCTTCTACTCAAAAAATTCACAGATTAGTTAGACCAGTTTATGCAGTAAGGGGAATGTTTTAATGAAAATTTGAAAGTAAATATTGTTGAAAATCTACATGTTAGTCAAGATTTGAGAATTTTGATTATGAAGTTGGGAGATAATCTTATGAAAAGGTTGTAGGTAAATATGTTAGATCTAAAAGAAGTGTTTCAAGCTTTCAAATACATAAAGAACTAGAAACTGAGACAAACCCTTACCATAGTCTTTTATTTTATCCACATCAGTTGGGTAACCTATATCCTAGTCAAACTGAATATTGTATTTATAAGAAATTTGATCAATGAAATATCTTTATTCTTATTTTCAATTCATTATTTGATATTCTTTTATGTTTATTTATACTTCTATAAATCCTGTCTTATTTATCTAAATAGTATATTCTAACATTCAATTCATATTAATTGAAAAATTATAAGTGTTTTAATAAATTTTACATATTTTTTTTGGATATCATAAAAATGGGGATAAATTTCGATGAACACATCATTTCAATTTATCAATATTTTTTTATAAAATCAAATTATTTTCTTTCAAATGTTTACAAAATTTTTAAATATGTTAATAATTTTATTGGTTTTGTGATCATAAAAATGAATAGATTGTTGGGTATGTATTCTCTCAACAATAATATATAATTTATGATTATTTTGATGCTCAAAAGTACACTTGGTTGTTTTACTAATGATTTTAATTTATTTTTTTTCAAGGGAATTAATATTATTTTTATTTATTTTGAAATTATTTTCAAGCTTTAAATTCAAAATAAATATTTATCTAAGTGTTCAGGATGTATTTTTGAGAATTCTAGAAACATTATTCATACATTACATGGTTTAGCGTATCATATGGTATGAACCATATTCTTGGTACAACACTTATGGATTGAGATACCTACATTTGTTTTCAACCTTGTGTAGGAAGAAGAATTTATGGTTTCTAAACCCTAAATTCAGTTCAGTACATGTGGTTAATCAACCTTATGTTATAATAAATGCATGGTAAAAGAACCATATGTTAGAAAGGAACCTTACCTTTACCAAGAGAAGAAGCTATGGTTATAGAACCCTATGTAAGTGAAGAACCTTACATTATATATAGAAATGTATAGATCATAAAAATTAATTTTATGATCAACCCTACATTTTAAACCATATGTTCAAAAGATAAACACTATATAGTTGAACCCAACATTCAATATATTTCGCATTGGGAAGGAACCCTATTTTGGACTTTTCAATGTCTGAGATTTATTTTTGTGATATTTTCTATGATTTATTCAATTCACTTAACTGAGTTACAAGCTATTTTAAAACCCATTTTCAACCATTTTGAAGATTATTTTATTTTATTCAAAGAACCGTATTGAATTGAAAAATTTACTCCGATTATTAAGGAAGTTATAATTCACCTGTTCAATTGAAATTTGAATTTATGTGACCAATCAAGCTTTTCTTTTGGATTATAAATATCAAAACAAGTTGTATTCTCTATAGATTCCTTTAGAATAACTCTTTAAATATCTGTTTAATAAGTGATTCAAATACATGGATGAATTTTATTGAGATTATTTTCACAATGCTATAATGAAAGAATGACTAAGGAAGAGGACTATATTTTCGATTATACAGGTTCTATGCAGTTCTACTGTAAGTTTGAGACTACTCTATTTTTGTTGCTCTTCTTAAGATCAAAGATCTATTTTGAAACCAGATCCCTTCAGACATATTTCATATTTATGATTTTTTATCTGAACAAGACGATCCATCTATTATCATGTTCAACTAATAAAATTGTGAAGATCAATATGTTTCATAAAATCAAATCTATTTTTGATTTATTTGTGTTTTCACTTCCCGTACATAGTTAATGTGGAGTTCCATCTTCTTAATCTATATTGTTGATAATCGGTTCTCTATTTAGAACTATAATAATTTTTTTAATCTAAATTCTAAAGTTGTAAACTGCCTACAGTCAGTTGTTAGAATTTTGGTCTTATGATAAGAAGAATATAATAGTGAAATTCACCAAACTTGTAGAGAGATCATCCGGTGGGGTGGACAAGGGAATATTTTTTCACCAAACCACTATTAAAATGAATTTCTTTTATTTCTGTTTTTTCACTTATTATTATTTGATCAGAAGTAAAAAACACAATTTATCCATGATAATTATAATCGGTTGTTTAAATTTACAATTGTGGAAGATTTTTTAAAAAGACACAATTCACCTCCATCTTATGTGGTTTGTATATTCCAACCTAAGAGGAACTGGATTACAAACTATTTTAGAAGAGACTCCCACCATTATATATGAAAAATTATCATCATGTGACCATGTATATATTTGAGAAAGTCAATATGTGTAAAAGTGGAATATTGTAAAAATATAGATAATTTCATAGCTTCTTCACCATAAATCTCAATGAAATTCAATTATTTTATATAATAGAGAATCAAATACTGATATCCAACATCATTTTACTATGAAAATAGAGGTTATTCTATATTCAAACATCATCATTATAATAAATGAGTGAAATGAGAGATCACTAATGGATTGAAACATATAGGAAAAGGGGGTTACTTTTAATTAATAAAAAATAGAAATAGTGGATATAGATGATATTGTCTTAGACTATTAAAACTATCTTAGGGAAATTTATTCCAAAAAAACTGACTCTCATAATCATAAAATCTATAAATGTTATATATTTACTAATGGAAAAGTAAATTAAATGTATAATATAGGTATGAATCCCTTGGATGTCCCTTATATCGTTGACATATTTAAGAGGTGCTATGTCAAATATTTACTTGGCCTTATCAGTAAAAAATTCTATACCATGATGGCATACCCTAAAAACAAGAATGTTTCTTGATGTTACCCCAAATTTACAATGAACGTGTTTTATCAACAACCTGTGTTTTCATAAATGTTTGGAAACATATGCATGATTAGTAATATAGTCACCATATCACCAAGACTTAACCACCATATCTTATTCATATAATTCAATGATTTTATACTGAAAATAGTTAATGAAATATTTTGTTGTACATTGATATGTTTCCCCAACATTATTTTATACAAACAAGATTAATTGATATTAATATACCCCTTTGAATTCCTTAAAGGTAGAAAGTTACCTCATATTCAGGGGCCATCCTGAACATGTTATAGCCTAAATAACCATCCATAAGGTAAATTGATTAGAAAACCACCATCACATCAATCATCATCTTTGTGATCATTTTTGAGAAATCATCCATTGCATATTGCTAGTTTAGATCCCAAAAATCAATTTAGACTCAGATATTAACATTATTTTTATTGAAATGAAATGCATTTCTATGCGACATTTGGTATTTTTCTTCCTAGATGATTTTTTTGTTAATTTGTTTCAAATTCAAATTTTACCATGGTAGAATAGGTTTGATTCATTCTCCTTACTACATTATTACAACAATAATGGTCATATAGAAAACCCATGTGATGAGAACTCCCTTCATGATCAAACCCAAATATTTTTAAATAGTTAAATGGAAAGAATCATGATTCTATTTCATGAAATAAATATACATTACCAATTCTATATGGGTCATGTTGGAACTAATTAAATTTTCAATAGATCATCGATTTTACCTAAATTAATCTATTTTAGTTTATCGATGATAGTTGAGACACCTCTCTCAAATAATTTAGGGAAATTCCTAAGATACCCCCTTTCTATTTTTATTCTAATTCAACATAACTTTTTTTAAATGATATCATTTTTTTAAATAGTTGGGATGATCAAATGAATATGATATCATTTGGATGTGAGTGAACATGACCAAACCCCCTTGATGTATTCTTATTTAACGATTGTTAACCATCTAGTCAATGTGTCTTGAATATATTGATTGAGACTAAATATTTTCCATAGCTACATGACTATAAATATAGTTAGGGGAAGCTTAATACATGTGGATTCCTTTACATCCATTTATTTTCCAGGAATAATATTCTCAATAAAGATATCATCCAGGCCAACATATAGAGGGAATAAAAATGTATTCTTCAGTACATAGTCCAATGGAATCCAGGTGGATGGGTTATTTCATAAATAAAGATATATTTCCTTAAATTTATTCTTGGGAAGAATGTAGTCTTTTCTATTTTTATCTAATTAATTTATAAGATGGATCTCTAGGACATTGGGGTGGAAGCACGAATGGAGTTATTATACATCAGCTATTTAACCTCCCTTTTATATAATTGTACATCAATATATTGATAATGACATGACTCAATGGTGTAATTATAACTATGAAATACCTATAATTTTCTATCAACATTTTATTTGAGGAGATGGTTGTATAAAAAGGGATATACATCATTCATATGAATCAACAATATTCCATGAAAGATATTGCAGGCTCTACATTTGAAAACCACAATGAATTTAGTGTCAGAAATAAGATCTCTAAACTAGGATCTAAGAATCATATTTCTAAGTGGGTTCATCTGACTATTATCAAACCATTTCATTGTTAGTTCAGAAGGTGAAAAGTCATATTTACTGTAGCCCATTAATTAAGGTGTAAGGATCATAATTAGGTTGATCATGTAATAAATATCAATTAATGGAAGACCGAGGTCAATATCATCAAGAATTCCATATATGAACTAGTTTATTATGTGTTGATGCATGGAAGCATTCCAATCATATTATATAACATCAAAATTGCATCCTCAACCAGTCAAAACCAACTTTGTGTCAAACCACATGTGTCGATGCTCGTCCACTTTAATCTCCCTTGAATCGTTTGATTATAACCCAATCCTAAAGCCAACTCTTTGTCACAATACAAGATCTCTTATGATTCACCTGTTGCATTACTATACGAATCCAATTATGGATCAATGTATCTAAAAAATGACACCCAAATGTTATAATCAGCATCCATAGCACGGTCCCATAACATAAAAAAATGCTTTCAAGATAAGGGTAATACTTCCACAAACTATACTCTATCAATTACAACAAACAATGATTGATTATGACCATTTTACCTATACCGAAGAATAAATTATGGAATATCAAACACTAACTATTCCTAGAACACATTAATTTTATCCTATAATCCCATTAAAATTCATCTGATGTGACTTTTTTTCCTCAATATCCAATGGTCGAACACCCACAATACGACATTCCTCATACTACTCCATGAGAGACACCTCATTAATTTTAAAAATAACACTTGTGAGGCTCTTCCTAATACATGATGATCTCATGCCATTGATACCTAAAAAAACCCTAGATTATACATGAAAGTACACCCCATCAGAAAACAATGTCTAATTAGCCATGAAATAAGATCTACAATTAGATCAAAACTACATTCCTTTATTCCCTCATGTGTTTCATCAAGCTCCATTGGTCATGATATCACACACAACCACTCAATAATTTATAATTTTGATGGGTATCATTAAAAATAGAAATTTACAATTACTTTCTTGAAAAACATAGCCCGTGTATAATCCCACACCACCAGATCACATCATCAGGCTCACTTTTCTACCAGTCACACACAATATAATTAGTTTGATGTGCTATAATAACTGACCATTCCCCATGAAATTTTTGTCTATTAAGAAATAACATCAAAAATTATAACATTTAAAAATCATGTAATCTCACCCATACTAAAGTTGTTCACATTTTTAGCTTCCACCCAGTTCAATTCCAATTCATGAGCACCCACTCGTGCTCTCACCCCACTACTAAAACACATCCAATGTTAGCTGGATAAAGTACCCAAGTGGTGCTACCCTCAAAAAGACTAGATTTGATAGAAAAACTAGTAGCATTGAAGGTTATATCATTATAAGAATCCCAATGTCTTCCATGAGATGTTTTTCTCAAAACACTAAATGGTTGCTCAAATTCTGATGCTAATACATCTCATATGTTTTCCTCACACGTAACACTATGTACAAAATCTCTAAAACATTTGGTCATTTTCAACAGTCTTTAGGACTTATTTTCTATCCAAAAGGTCCAGTATCATAAGGGACACAACCCATAAGACTTCATCTATGTAGTCATCTCAAAAACCATGAAATTAAGATGCCAACACCCACTCTTGGGTCACACACATACAAAATCCAGAAACCTTGTTTCTTTTCCTCATCCAACTAATCATTGATTCTCACCCAACATCCATATATTTGAATTTCTCCATGAGAATCATAATAATATTATCCAATATACATATAAATAATTTCATATTATTGTATGACCTATGATAAGATAACCAGCATCCCATTTTTTGGATAAGTTGGTTTTCATTCCAATCTATATGAAAAAACTCCATATATGTAACGCCCTGACCCTAGTTACCCAGAGTCTGTGCATTATTACATAACATTGGCATGATCACAAATGATCAAGTCTCAAAGGACCGATTAGTTTAGTAGTCTTAGAAACACTAGATATATTCATAAATATTACATCACATCATAAGGTAAAAAAACTACAACAACATATTGTCTTCATATCCCCTCATACTATCCCTGGAGGTCATTCATAAATTACTTCTTCATAATCCTGGAAAAAATAAAACATTGAAAGGGGTGAGTTCAGATGCTCAGTAAGGATAACATTATAACAGAAGAATTCATAGATAAGCATAAACACTTAAGGCAGTTTATATCTAAAATGAAAGCCTTTTAAACTTGAACTTCAGCATAAAATGGAAAAGATAAAATAAAATAATGCTATTTACTTACTCACATGGATATTCTACTAGTAGAATGATCACATGAAATATCAATAACCACTTTCATAATGATGGAATGCATAATGACATACTATCATAACCACACATCCAAGGCCTCGTGCCAAGACTACAAATAAGATTTTGCCAAGGCCTTGTGCCAAGACACTAATTTGTCTCATGAGACCTACCGATGCATCGAGGAGCTATAGCGGGATCCACCCGTCACTTATTATGTCTAATGCATTCCTCATATGAACAGGTTTAAAAATAACATAAACATTCATATTAAAACTAGCATACGAAATGTCAATACTTTTACTACAAACCATGAATGGTATAAAAATAGCACATCCACAGTCAAACATAACTCATTCGATACAATATAGAAGATTGTATTGTATCACATTAACCTCAATCAAGAATAATGAATGATGTTGACATAGATGAAAATAATCATCAAAACTATTTGAGAGAAATATCACCCTTTTCTTGAAAACATTTAAAAGTCACACTATTTGTCAAGAAGCCATTTAAAAATAGATTTTTGAATCAACGTGTCCCATACCACTTTGAAACTTTTAAAAGGAATTTTAATTTTAAAACTTTAATTTCCATATAATTAAATCCTTAAAACCATTTTTTAAAACATGGACATTAATGAAAAAGATTTAGAAGAATAAGTCATTAAAACATTTAAAAATTGTATTTTAGTTAGAGATTCTAACTAAAAGAGCGACACTTGAATACAAATAATTGAGGTAATAAAAAGTTTTTAAAATCATGAGAATAAATGGATTCATGATATACTATGTCAAAGTACATTATATACACCACATAAAATTGATTTGGTGTATAACAACAATGAATTCTCAATGGAATTTAAATTGAGATGAAATCTCTCATAAAGGTCGTATCCTTAGGTTAAAGATAAATCAACGACATAATTATGTCTGAAAAATATAAATACACTCAATATGATAGGATATTTTGTGAAACTCAATTAGATGACATTCACACATATTCTTGTAAAAACAACACCAATGAATTGGATATTTAACTCAACAAATGGAGATTGAGTTAAAATTACTCTTATAAAGTTCATACCGATCACTTGAGAATTTATCAATGAAGTGATTATGTGTATAAAAAGTATATCCACAGAAAGGGGAGTGGAAAATATGACATAAGAAAATGAATATTAATTCCACACATAATCTTGGAGTAAAAGAATCAATGAAGTATGCGTAAAGCCGAATGAGTGGAGATTGAAATATCAAATTCCCTTATCAATTTGGTAACTTACGAAAAATACACCCATGAAAGAAGGATCATACAATGATGATGTAAAATCCATAAATTAGAGTATATTACACAATGAATACAATCATGGGCAGTACACACACCACATGCATTAAATAAGTGGTGAATAATGGAAATCTCATGAAATTAAAAGTGAGATTAGAAACCCCTTACATTGTACTTTTTCCTTGGTCGATGGTAGGTTAACCTCCTGTATAATGGTCATATAGTTGTTATTGAATTATAAAAGAATAATTTACATTAATATGATATCATATATGATCTTTCTACATTGATTTGTTAATAATATCTTAGTATTATCGTCATCTCGGGTGTTAATGGGTTCATTTTACTTTATATTCTTTGTTATGTGTGGAATATTCGTTATTAATGGGATGTATATTATTAATTTACATAATGATATCAAATCCTTAGATACTATTTTTAAATCATCAAATGATAATTATACTTTAATGGATATGATGGAGAATGAATCTCATCGCGTTCGTGGAGACGGTAGTCCGTACGTACGCACGAGCGAAAATATCATTCTTTTGATAATATATAATTGGATTGTATATCATATATACAGAATCATTATCATGTTATATTTATTATTTACATGAGTTACACATCATTATTATACCCATCTAAATAATAATTTATTGAATAACAATTACACCATGACGTGGAGACGGTAAGCCGTACCTACGCACGTGTGGTGACATGTTATTCAAAGGGTGGATAGAATACTGAATATGTTTGTACCATATTTATAATAACATCACAGAAAATATATGATACTGAAGTTATTATTTTATAATGGTAATAACAAAGAAAGAAGAAGTGGAAGAAGAAATTAACTTGAAAAGGGGTGGTGAAAACATTACCTCTTCTTCGGGTTCTTCCTTTTGATTTGATCAAAAGGGCTCCTTAGGATGGCTTTCGGATCAAACTAAGGTCTCTAGGGTGTAGTGAGGGAAGTTGGGAGAGTATTGGGTCAGGGGTTGGCGAAACCAAAAGGCTTTTATGGTGTGAAGAAATGAGAATGATGAGTTCCCTTTTATAAGAGGGGTGAGGGGCACCTTTGGAAAAGCTAGATATATTAATTTATAATAAATTTATATTTGGTTTATAATAGCTCCAAAGTTGATTATTTTAAAGGTTAAGGTGGGGATGGGTCTAAACCCACTAATCCCATAGAAATTAGACAGGTTTTGGTCATTATATTAACCTTATCTTTAAGTATTAACTCTTAGTTAATTAGTTTCACTTTTACAATGTCTCTTTGTATTTTTATATTATATGGTTAATAAAAATTCCATATACATCCAAGAGACCCCAAAGTGGTATATTAATTATACACATAACAGGATATATGTATCTTGGACGAACCTTAGATTTTTAGGAATTTAATATCAATTAATAATATAATATTTTTTTTAAAAACTCTTTTATGTCAATTTTGACACTATTCAATAGTTGATTTTTTTGAAACACATAACAGAATGATTACTTCGAAAACAGTTAATTACATAAATACTAATATGTCATATTAACCTATAAAATTAGTGTAATTAAATAAAAGTCTCAAATTATATTTATTTGGGTATTTATAATATCAATTATTCTAATTTTTCATTATTATGGTAATTACTGCATCACCATTGTGTCATAAATAAATTAACTTATTTAATGTATAAAAATTATAAATAAAATATCATTATTTAGTAAATTGTTTTATCTTTCTAATTAATATTAATATTCTAAAATCCAACATATATAACCATATGTAAAAATTGGTTATCTAAAAGATATATGCTTGTGTCATTTTTGTAATCATTTTAACTTAATTAAAATAAAGTGTCTCTATCACCTACAAGTGGCGCCATGGGGTCCCAAAATAGACCCAAAGATGACTAAGGTCGAACATGTATCAACCAATAAGGCTAGGACACGTTTTAGGGTAATTTAGTATTATTATAATATTGTATTTTAACCATTATTTACCGGATTTACCCTTAACCATGGTAAATAAAATATTTACTGCAGTAATTATTCAAAATTTCTAAAAATAAGAGTTACCTATTCACACAATATGAAAATCATGATTCCAAATATGGAATCAATTTTTCCAAATTCAAAACATAGAAGTGGCAGAAATTAATTTAAATTTAATTCTCGTTGTTAAAAAAAGCGTATTTTTAAGAGATAATAACTATCAAAAGATTGGCACTTGTTTATGTCTTGTTTAAATGTGAAATTATGTTCAATGACCCACATTGTATTAAATGGTAAAAATATTTTTTAAATATAATTTAAAACCACTCAAATTCATAATTTATCACTATTAATTATTTCGATTAAAAAAGTTGTTTTTAATTAAAATTTATTAATTTTTACTATTCTTTAAAATATAAAAGTTATCCGAAAACTACCAAACTTTCACCCTAGGATAATTTCGTTATTCCAAATCAAAAAATGAAGTCTATTTTACCAAATTAAAAACATAAAAGTTGCATTTATTAATTTAAAATTGATTCCAGCTTTCGCAACCAAAAGGCATATTTTTAAGAAATAATAACTATCAAAAGTTTGACACTTGTTTATGTTCAATTTCAAGGTGAAATTACTTAAAATGACCATCATTGGATTAAATTGTAAAAATATAATCTATTTATACTTCCAAACCATTAAAATGTATAATTTAACAATATAAATTATTTTGATTAAAAAAGTTGTTTTCAGTTAAAATATAGTATTTTTCACTATTCACCCAAATATTAAAGTTATCAGGAAGTCACCAAAACATTATTGATACTAAATTATTATGTCCCGATTCTAGAGAAGAATTTCATTTTGTCAAATTGAATATATAAAAGTTTGAAATATTGGTTTTAAAAAGGCTTCGCCATTAAAAGGCGGTAAAATTTTATTTTTTGAAAAAAAAATCTTTTATATGAAAAAATGAATTTGTTTGTAAATAATGTCTTAGAAACTCATAATATGGATTAAAATTATAAGGATAATATAATATTTAAAATTTAGTTAATACCAATCATTACCTCTTTTGAACGAGTAGTTTGGTAAGTCGTGGTGTACTTGAACTCAGTGTTGCGTACAGCACACGCTATTGTATTATTCAAAGAGATGCATACCATGGAAGATTGGGGTGTTACATTCACCCCTCCTTCAATAAATTGCGTCCTCACATTTTTAAAAATTCGGCCTGAGAATGGAAAGTCCCACATCAGAAAAATAGTCAATAAAACTATCACTTTAAATGAAATAAAGAGTGTTATAATGGTCAACCATGATAACCCATACTCGGATTCCATGTAAGAAAACATGGATATGGATGATAAACTAAGTGTTAAGTTCTGATAGAGAGGGATAGAAATCATGATCAGGAGAAATTTAACAATAAGAAAACCACACACTTGTGTTGGGACAAACGACAATTAGTCTCCTAGCAGGAAAGTAAACGGACAACATTTTTTTTTGTTTTAAGTTACATTACATAAGGATAAGGAATTCATTTATGATATTGACTAAGAATATAAAGATATATACTTACATTTTAAGTAGAGTTTCATCCTTAAATAAATTTCCACCACTAACTAATTTTTTTAAACGATGAGTATTCAAGAAGACTTGGTCTCATTTGAAGAGCTAGAATAAACTTATATAGAATCACATGATCCATGCAGGATGAACTATATATTTACATTGTCTTTAGAGATTAATCAAAACCAAAATGGTTTGTAAAATATATAATGATCCCACAAAAGGATATTTTTTGATAGAAATAAACACTAATCTTAATTTCCAAAATTAAACCAACAATACCCCAAAGTTAAATAAATACCATTCAATAATCAATTGTCCTTAAAATCCTTTAATATAATCCAAACTAATATGTAAACCCAAAACATAGAAGAATTTGATTATGTAGTCTCCCATGTTAAATTGTATCTCAAAATGACATCAAATACTCTTAAAGTCGCATACTTAAAAGTAATTAACCTCATCACATATTCTCTTTTAAAGGTTAATCATTTCCATAAATAACCCAAATCACTATAAATCCACAATAAAAACGTTGATAAAAGTCTACCATTACTCCACAAATGAAACCCCATAGTATTCTATTTTCCTTGGGAATATAGTGTTTCCAACAAAGAGAACATATTCCAAAATAACATTTATCACTTAATCACCAAATCATTTTCCTATACCAAAGGTATTAATTTGATAAGACATAAGAACCCAAATCAACTTATTATTGATCAATAAAATCATTTAACTAAAAATAATTAGTCACACTATCTAGGGACTTCACGTAGTCCAGTGGTAGGTGATAAATCCAAATAGAACATTTGTTGTGGGTTCGATTCCCATAGCTTTGTCCGACGCGACGGGTTGTCACGCGGTCTGCGTGTTTCCCTTTTCAAAAACTATGTTTTATAACATTACCAAAATGAGATAAATTCCTCAAAATTACCATAACATAATTTAACCACAAATCTTATCTCATACCATGCATTTTCATCCCAAATTATAATAACTTATAATTCTCTCAAACCCCAATGATCATATAAAACCAAATGTCTATTTATATTATATCCACAAGAGAAAAGATATTTCTTCCCTAAATATCATTCTCACATGATAAATTGCAGGTTTACAAATACAGGAGGAAATTATTCCAAATTAATCCCATCAATAATGAGCACTAACACTTTTAAACATTTCACCGTCCATTTATTTCCACATAGGTTCTTCATCATATGTTCCTCAGGTTCCCACATTGCCTCTTCCATCTTATGATTTCTCCATAAAACTTTTACTAGATGAGTCATCCGGTTTCTCAACACTTGATCTTTGGTATGAAGAATTCTGATAGGCTCTCCACAATAAGATAGATCGGGTTCCAGTTCTAATTCTTCAAAGGTGAGTACATGCGTTGGGTCAGGCATGTATTTTTTCACTATAGATATGTGGATCACAATATGAACTCTGGAGAGACTAGGCGGATTTGCATTTTGGTAGAATGCGTTCATGTTTCACAATGGTACCTCAACAATTTTTCAAAATCATCTACTTCCTTTACCCAAAAACTCCTCATCCATCTTGGATTATATCGATGGAAGCATCGATGCATCATAAAAAATAAGTATTTCTTATATATAATTTTTAGACATTGTCTTTAACATGTTTTTTTAGAAAAATTATCACTGATTCATCTTCAAATATTTCAAAATAAGGTTTTGGTAAATCAGTTTCCGTATTTCCCAAAAGATATAAATATATAATTTGATACATATAGGCTGCTCAAAGGTCTCCCTATTCTACAGCATCTACAAAATCATTTAGTGCATCGTAATTTTGAGATAAAGTGAATAATTTAAAAAGGCCCTGATGGTACTTCCAACGCTTAGCATGGTAAGAAAGTTGAGAGTGCAACATTATCCCGTAGTCGGTATTTGATCCTTGAAATAATCATGCAATGCTAGAGGTATTGGATGTCACATAATGTTGTTTGCATGTAAGTTGGAAATTTGAAAAAGTTTCAACATCGTCTGCGCATGACTTCTGGATAATAATTGTAAGTAGTTCTTCAGGAAGAGAGAGAAGAGTTGTTCGTAATCCTTCTCCCTCTATGATTCAACTAACAAAAATAAAATACAATTAGGGTTTTTGAATACTTATCTAATAAGAATGTAAAAAAAAAATAGACATAATAGGATAATCTTGTAATTGAACAATATATCCTAACTTGCGGTACCCTAAGTTAAAATCTAGGTTGTCCACTATCTATTTGCTGACATATATTCTTAGGGGCATTTTTTCGTATTCCCTTAATAATGGTTCATACTAATCTTATGGATTTAACAAATCATATCCCCCAGGAGTGTCGTAACCAAGAGTGCAGCAAGGACCTTTGTCGTGCACTAGTTCTCGTTCAAGTCTAGCTCAAAGCGGTGTTTTCAGGTTTTACCCCTAGCTACATCTGTGCCAGATCCACTTCTACCTGCTCGTATCCAGACAGGGATGTATTGCTCGGAAAACTCAAAAATTCTCTACAATACCAAAATTCTAGGAAGTTATTCTATACTAATATTAAAAGTTCATCTTAGGTCTACGTGCTCTAATCAGAGTTTATCTAAATCTAGCTCCCAAGGTTTGTACTAAACTTCCTCTGATACCAACTGTAATGCCCCGACCCCAGTTACCCAGAGATGGTGCATTATTACATAACATTGGAATGATCACAAAGGATCATGTCTCGAAAGACCGATTAGTTTAGTAGTCTTGGAAACACTAGATATATTCAAAAATCTTACATTGCATCATAAAGTAAAAAAACTACAACAACATCTTGTCTTCATATACCCTCATACTATCCCTGCAGGTCATTCATAAATTACTTCTTCATAATCCTGGGAAAAATAAAACATTGATAGGGGTGAGCTCAGATGCTCAGTAAGGATAACATTATAGCAGAAGCATTCATAGATAAGCATAAACACTTAAGGCAGTTTATAACTAAAATGAAATCCTTTTAAACTTTAAATTAAGCATAAAATGGAAAAGATAAAATAAAATAATGCCATTTACTTACTCACATGTATATTCTACTAGTCGAATGATCACATGCAATATCAATAACCACTTTCATAATGATGGAATGCATAATGCCAGACTATCATAACCACATAGCCAAGGCCTCGTGCCAAGACTACAAATAAGATTTTGCCAAGGCCTTGTGCCAAGACACTAATTTGTCTCATGAGACCTACCGATGCATCGAGGAGCTATAGAGGGCTCCACCCGTCACTTATTAAGTCCAATTCATTCCTCATATGAACAGGTTTAAAAATAACTTAAACATTCGTATTAAAACTAGCATACGAAATGTCAATACTTTTACCACAAACCATGAATGGTATAAAAATAGCACATCCACAATAAAACATAACTCATTAGATACAATATAGAAGACTGTATTGTATCACATTAACCTCAATCAAGAATAATGAAGGATGTTGACATAGATGAAAATAATCATCAAAACTATTTGAGAGAAATATCCCCCTTTTATTGAAAACATTTAAAAGTCACACTATTTGTAAAGAAGCCATTTAAAAATAGATTTTGGAATCAAAGTGTCCCATACCACTTTGAAACTTTTAAAAGGAGTTTTAATTTTAATACTTTAATGTCCATATAAATAAATCCTTAAAACCATTTTTTAAGACATGGACATTAATGAGAAAGATTTAGAAGAATAAGTCTTTAATACATTTAAAAATGGTATTTTAGTTAGAGATTCTAACCAAAAGAGAGACACTTGAATACAAATAATTGAGGTAATCAAAACATTGTAATATCATGAGAATAAAGTGATTCATGATATAGTATGTCAAAGTACATTATATACACCACATAACAGTGATTTTGTGTATAACAACAAAGAAGTCTCAATGGAATTTAAATTGAGATTAAATCTCTCATAAAGGCCGTATCCTTAGGTTAAGGATAAATCAATGACATAATTATGTGTGAAAAATATAAATACACTCAATATGATTGGATATATAGTGAAAATCAATTAGATGACATTCACACATATTCTTGTAAAAACAACACCAATGAATTGGATATTTAACTCAACAAATGGAGATTGAGTTAAAATTACTCTTATCAAGTTCATACCGATCACTTGAGAATTTTTAAATGGAGTGATTATGTGTATCAAAAGTATATCCACAGAAATGGGAGTGGAAAATATGACATATGAAAATTAATAGTAATTCCACACATAATCTTGGAGAAAAATAATCAATGAAGTATGCGTAAAGCCGAATGAGTGGAGATTGAAATATCAAATTTCCTTATCAATTTGGTAACTTACGAAACATACACCCATGAAAGAAGGATCATACAATGATGATTTAAATATCCATAAATTAGAGTATATTACACAATGAATACAATCATAGGCACTACACACACCACATGTAATAAATAGGTGGTGAATAATGGAAATCTCACGAAATTAAAAGTGACATTCGAAACCCCTTACTTTGTACTTTTTCCTTGGTCGACGGTAGGTTAACCTCCTGTATAATGGTGAAATAATTGTTATTGAATTATACAATAATCATTTACATTAATATGATATCATATATGATCTTTTAACATTGATTTGTCAATAATATCTTAGTATTATCGTCATTTCGGGTGTTAACGGGTTCATTTTACTTTATATTATTTGTTATGTGAGCCATATTCGTTATTAATGGGATGTATATTATTCATATCCATAATTATATCAAGTCCTTGGATACTATTTTTAAATCATCAAAGGATAATTATACTTGAATGGATATGATGGAGAATGAATCTCATCGCGTTCGTGGAGACGGTAGTCCGTACGTACGCACGAGCAACAATATCATTCTTTTGATAATATATAATTGGATGGTATATCATATATACAGAATCATTATCATCTTATATTTATTATTTACATGAGTTACACATCATTATTATACCCATCCAAATAATAATATATTGAATAACAATTACACCACGACGTGGAGACGGTAAGCCGTACGTACGCACATGTGGTGACATGTTATTCAAAGGGTGGATAGAATACTGAATACGGTTGTACCATATTTATAATAAAATCACAGAAAATCTATGATACTGGAGTTATTATTTTAGAATGGTAATAACAAAGAAAGAAGAAGTGGAAGAATAAAGGAACTTGAAAAGGGGTGGTGAAAACATTACCTCTTCTTCGGGTTCTTTCTTTTGGTTTGATCAAAAGGGTTTCTTAGGATGGCTTTCTGATAAAACTAAGGTCTTCTAGGTTTTAGTGAGGGAAGTTGAGAGAGTATTTGGGCAGTTTTTGGACGAACAAAAAGTCTTTGATGGTGTGAAGAAATGAGAAGGAGAAGTTCCCTTTTATAAGAGGGGTGAAGGTCACCTTTGGAAAAGCTAGAAATATTAATTTATAATAAATTCATATTCGGTTTCTAATAGCTCCAAAGTTGATTATTTAAAGTTAAGGTGGGGAGGGGTCTACAAACACTCAACCAATAGAATTTAGACAGGTTTGGGTCATTATATTAACCTTATCTTTAAGTAGTAACTCTTAGTTAATTAGTTTCACATTTACAATGTCTCTTTGTATTTTTATATTATATGGTTAATAAACTTACCATATAAATCCAAGAGACACCCCAGTGGTCCATTAATGATACAACTAACATGATATAAGTCTCTTGGTCGAACCTTAGATTTTTAGGAATTTAATATCAATTAATAATATAATATTTGTTTTAAAAACTCTTTTATGTCAATTTTGACACTATTCAATAGTTGATTTTTTTCAAACACATAACAGAGTGATTACTTCGAAATAAGTTAATTAAATCAATCCTAATATATCATATTAACCCATAAAATTAGTGTAATTCACTAAAAGTCTCAAATTATATTTATTTGGGTATTTATAATATCAATTATTCTAATTGTTCACTATTATGGTAATTACTGCATCACCATTGTGTCATAAATAAATTAACTTATTTAATGTCTAAAAATTATAAATAAAATATCATTATGTATTAAATCGTTTTAGCTTTATAATGAATATTTATAGTCTAAAATCCAACATATATAACCATATGTAATTTTTTTTGTAAAAGATATATGCTTGTGTCATTTTTGTAAACATTTTAACTTGATTAAAATAAAGTGTCCCTATCACCTACAAGTGGCTCCATGGGGTCCCAAAATCGACCCAAAGATTCCTATGGTCGAAACTGTATCAACCAATAAGACTATGACACGTTTTAGAGTAATTTAGTATTATTATAATATTATTTTTTAACCCTTATTTACCAGATTTACCCTTAACCATGGAAAATAAAATATTTACTGCAGTAATTATTCAAAATATCTAAAAATAAAATTTATATATTAACACAATATGATCATACTGATTCCAAATATGGAATCCATTTTTCCAAATTGAAAACACAGAAGTGGCAGAAATTAATTTAAAATTAATTTCTGTTGTTAAAACAAAAAGCGTGTTTTTAAGAGATAATAACTATCAAAAGATTGACATTTGTTTATGTTTGGTTTAAATGTGAAATTATGTTCAATTACCCACATTGTATTACATGGTAAATTTATATTTTAAATATAATTTAAAACCACTCAAATTCAAAATTTATCATTATTAATTATTTTGATTAAAAAATTTGTTTTTAATTGAAATTTAGTAATTTTTACTATTCATCAAAATATAAAAGTTATCCGAAAAGTACCAACCTTTCACCCTAGGATAATTTCGTTATTTAAAATCAAAAAATTAAGTCTATTTTACCAAATTCAAAACACAAAAGTTGCATTTATTAATTTAAAATTGATTCACGCTTTCGAAACCAAAAGGCGTATTTTTAAGAAATAATAACTATCAAAAGTTTGACACTTGTTTATGTCCAATTTCATGGTGAAATTACTTAAAATGACCATAATTGGATTAAATTGTAAAAATATAATCTATTTATACTTCCAAACCATTAAAATTTATAATTTAACAATATAAATTATTTTGATTAAAAAAGTTGTTTTCAGTTAAAATATAGTATTTTTCACTATTCTCCCAAATATGAAAGTTATCAGAAAGACACCAAAACATTATTGATACTAAATTATTATGTCCTGATTCTAAAGAAGAATTTCATTTTGTCAAATTGAATATATAAAAGTTTCAAATATTGTTTTTAAAAAGGCTTCGCCATTAAAAGGCGGTAAAATTTCATTTTTTGAAAAATACTTTTTTTATCTGAAAAAAATGAATTTGTTTATAAATCATGTCTTAGAAACTCATAATATGGATTAAAATTTTAAGGATAATATAATATTTAAAATTTAGTTAATACTATACATAATCTCTTTTGAACGGCTAGTTTGGTAAGCCATCGAGTACTTGAACTCAGTGTTGCGTAGAACACACGCTATTGTATTATTCAAAGAGATGCATATCGTGGAAGATTGGTGTGTTACATTCACCCCTCCTTCCATAAATTGCATCCTCGCAATTTTAAAAATTCGGCCTGAGAATGGAAAGTCCCACATCGGAAAAACAGTCAATAAAACTATCACTTTAAATGAAATAAAGAGAGGTATAAAGGTAAACCATGATAACCCATACTCGGATTCCATGTAGGAAAACATGGATATGGATGATAAAATAAGTGTTAAGTTCTGATAGAGAGGGATAGAAATCATGATCAGGATGAAGTTAACAATAAGAAGACCACACACTTGTGTTGGGACAAACGACCATTAGTCTCCTAGCAGGAAAGTAAACAGAATGCATTTTTTTGGTTTTAAGTTACATTACCTAAGGATGAGGAATTCATTTATGATATTGACTAAGAATATAAATATATATACTTACATTTTAAGTACAGTTTCATCCTTTAATAAATTTCAACCACTAACTCATTTTTTTAAACGATGAGTATTCAAGAAGACTTGGTCACATTGGAAGAGCTAGAATAAACTTCTATATAATCACATGATCCATGCAAGATGAACTATATATTTACATTGTCTTTAGAGATTAATCAAAACTAAAATGGTTAGTAAAATATCTAATGATCCCCCAAAAGGATATTCCTTGAGAGAAATAAACACTAATCTTAATTTCCAAAATTAAACCAACAATACCCCAAAGTTAAATAAATACCATTAAATAATCAATTGTCCTTAAAATCCTTCAATATAATCCAAACTACTATTGAAACACAAAACATAGAAGAATTTGATTATTTATTCTCCCATGTTAAATTGTATCTCCAAATGACATCAAATACTCATAAATTTGCATACTTAAAAGTAATTAACCTCATCACATATTATCTATTATAAGTTAATCATTTCCATAAATAACCCAAATCACTATAAATCCTCAATAAAAACATAGATAACAATCTACCATTACTCCACAAATGAAACCCCATAGTATTCTATTTTCCTTGGGCATATAGTGTTCCCAACAAAGCGAACATCTTCCAAAATAACATTTATCACTTAATAACCAAATCATTTTCCTATACCAAGGGTATTCATTTGATAAGACATAAGAATCCAAATCAACTTATTATTGATCAATAAAATAATTTAACTAAAAATAATTAGTCACACTATCCAGGGACTTCACGTAGTCCAGTGGTAGGCGATAAATCCCAATCGCACTTTGGTTGTGGGTTTGATTCCCATAGCTTTGTCCGACGCGACGGGTTGTCACGTGGTCTGCGTGTTGTCCTTTTCAAAAACAATGTTTTATAAAATTACCAAAATGAGATAAATTCCTCAAAATGACCATAACATAATTTAACCACAAATCTTATATCATACCATGCATTTTTATCCCAAATTATAATAACTTATAATTCTCTCAAACCCCAATGATCATATAAAACCAAATGGATATTTATACTATATCCACAAGAGAAAAGATAATTCTTCCATAAATATCATTCTCACATGATAAATTGCCGGTTTACAAATACAAGAGGAAATTATTCCAAAGTAATCCCATCAATAAAGAGCACTATCACTTTTAAACATTTCACCATCCATTTATTTCCACATAGGTTCTTTATCATATGTTCCTCGGGTTCCCAAATTGCCTCTTCCATCTTATGATTTCTCCATAGAACTTTTACTAGATGAGTCATCTGGTTTCTCAACACTTGATCTTTGGTATGAAGAATTCTGATAGGCTCTCCATAATAAGATAGATCGGGTTCCAGTTCTAATTCTTCATCGGTGAGTACTTGCGTTGGGTCAGCCATGTATTTTGTCACTATAGATATGTGGATCACAACATGAACTTTAGAGAGACTAGGCGGATTTTAATTTTGGTAGAATGCGTTCATGTGTCACAATGGTACCTTAGGAATTTTTCAAAATCATCTACTTACTTTACCCAAAAACACCTCATCCATCTTGGATTATATCGATGGAAGCATCGAGGCGTCATAAAAAATAGGTATTTCTTATATATAATTATGAGACATCGTCTTTAACATAATTTTTTAGAAAACTTCTCACTGATTCATCTTCAAATATTTCAAAATATGGTTTTGGTAAATCAGTTTCCATATATCCCAAAAGACATAAATATATAATTTGATACATATAGGCTGCTCGAAGGTCTCCCTCTTCTGTAGCATCTAGAAAATCATTTAGTGCATAGTAATTTTGAGATAAATTTAATAATTTGAAAAGACCCAGATGGTACTTCCCACGCTTAGCATGGTAATACAGTTGAGAGCGCAACATTATCCCGTAGTCGGTACCTGATCCTTGAAATAATCGTGCAATGCTAGAGGTATTGGATGTCTCATAAAGTTGTTTGCATGTAACTTGGACATTTGAAAAAGTTTCAACATCGTCTACGCATGACTTCTGGATAATAATTGTAAGTAGTTATTCAGGAAGAGAGAGAAGTGTTGTTCGTAATCCTGCTCCCTCCATGTTTCAACTAACAAAAATAAAATACAATTAGGGTTTTTTAATACATATCTAATAAGAATGTAAAAAAATAGACATAATAGTATAATATTGTAATTGAACAATATATCCTAACTTGGGGTACCCTATGTTAAAATCTAGGTTGTCCACTATCTATTTGCTAACATATATTCTTAGGGGAATTTTTTCGTATTCCCTTAATAATGGTTCATACTAATCTTGTGAATTTACCAAAGCATATCCCTCGGGAGTGTCGTAACCAAGAGTGCAGCAAGGCCCGTTGTCGTGCACCAGTTCCTGTTCGAGTCTAGCTCAAAGCGGTGTTTTCGGGTTTTACCCCTAGGTACATCTGTGCCAGAGCCTCCTCTACCTGCTCGTATCCAGATAGGGATGTATTGCTCGGAAAACTCACAAAATCTCTACAATACCAAAATTATAGGAAGTTATTCTATACTAATCCTCAAAGTTCATATTAGGTCTACGTTCTCTAATAAGAGTTTATCTAAATCTAGCTCCCAAGGTTTGTACTAATCTTCCTCTGATACCAACTGTAACGCCCCAACCCCAGTTACCCAGAGTCGGTGCATTATTACATAACATTGGCATGATCTCAAAGGATCAAGTCTCGAAAGACCTATTAGTTTAGTAGTCTTGGAAACACTAGATATATTCATAAATCTTACATTACATCATAAGGTAAAAAAACTACAACAACATCTTGTCTTCATATCCCATCATACTATCCCTGCAGGTCATTCATAAATTACTTCTTCATAATCCTGGGAAAAATAAAACATTGAAAGGGTGATCTCAGATACTCAGTAAGGATAACATTATAGTAGAAGCTTTCATAGATAATCATAAACACTTAAGGTGGTTTATAACTAAAACAAAAGCCTTTTAAACTTGAACTTCAGCATAAAATGGAAAAGATAAAATAAAATAATGCCATTTACTTACTCACATGGATATTCTACTAGTCGAATGATCACATGCAATATCAATAACCACTTTCATAATTATGGAATGCATAATGCCAGACTATCATAACCACATAGCCAAGGCCTCATGCCAAGACTACAAATAAGATTTTGCCAAGGCCTTGTGCCAAGACACTAATTTGTCTCATGAGACCTACCGATGCATTGAGGAGTTATAGTGGGCTCCACCCGTCACTTATTAAGTCCAATGCATTCCTCATATGAACAGGTTTAAAAATAACATAAACATTCGTATTAAAACTAGAATACGAAATGTCAATACTTTTACCACAAACCATGAATGGTATAAAAATATCACATCCACAGTCAAACATAACTCATTCGATACAATATAGAAGATTTTATTGTATCGCATTAACCTCAATCAAGAATAATGAAGGATGTTGACATAGATGAAAATAATCATCAAACCTATTTGAGAGAAATATCCCCCTTTTCTTGAAAACATTTTAAAGTCACACTATTTGTCAAGAAGCCATTTAAAAATAGATTTTTGAATCAAAGTGTCCCATACCACATTGAAACTTTTAAAAGGAGTTTTAATTTTAAAACATTAATGTCCATATAAATAAATCCTTAAAACCATTTTTTAAAACATGGACATTAATGGAAAATATTTAGAAGAATGAGTCTTTAAAACATTTAAAAATTGTATTTTAGTTAGAGATTCGAACCAAAATAGTGACACTTGAATACAAATAATTGAGGTAATCAAAAATTTGTAATATCATGAGAATAAAGGGATTCCTGATATACTATGTCAAAGTACATTATATACACCACATAAAAGTGATTTGGTTTATAACAACAAAGAAGTCTCAATGGAATTTAAATTGAGATGAAATCTCTTATAAAGGTCTTATACTTAGGTTAAGGATAAATCAACAACATAATTATGTGTGAAAAATATAAATACACTCAATATGATTGGATATATAGTGAAAATCAATTAGATGACATTCACACATATTCTTGCAAAAACAACACCAATGAATTGGATATTTAACTCAACAAATGGAGATTGAGTTAAAATTACTCTTATCAAGTTCATACCGATCACTTGAGAATTTATCAATGGAGTGATTATGTGTATAAAAAGTATATCCACAGAAAGGGGAGTGGAAAATATGACATAAGAAAATTAATAGTAATTCCACACATAATCTTGGAGTAACATAATCAATGAAGTATGCGTAAAGCCGAATGAGTGGAGATTGAAATATCAAATTCCCTTATCAATTTGGTAACTTATGAAACATACACCCCTGAAAGAAGGATCAAAAAATGATGATGTAAATATCCATAAATTAGAGTATATTACACAGTGAATACAATCATGGGCAGTACGCACACCACATGCAATAAATAAGTGGTGAATAATGGAAATCTCACGAAATTTAAAGTGAGATTAGAAACCCCTTACTTTGTACTTTTTCCTTGGTCGACGGTAGGTTAAACTCCTGTTTAATGGTGAAATAATTGTTATTTAATTATACACGAATCATTTACATTAATATGATATCATATATGATCTTTTAACATTGATTCGTTAATAATATCTTAGTATTATCGTCATTTCGGGTGTTAACGGGTTCATTTTACATTATATTCTTTGTTATGTGAGCCATATTCGTTACTAATGGGATGTATATTATTCATATACAGAATGATATCAAGTCCTTAGATACTATTTTTAAATCATCAAATGATAATTATACTTGAATGGATATGACGGAGAATGAATCTCATCACATTCGTGGAGACGGTAGTCCGTACGTACGCACGAGCGACAATATCATTCTTTTGATAATATATAATTGAATGGTATATCATCTATAAATAATCATTATCATGTTATATTTATTATTTACATGAGTTACACATCATTATTATACCCATCCAATTAATAATTTATTGAATAACCATTACAGCACGACGTGGAGATGGTAACCCGTACGTACGCACGTGTGGTGACATGTTATTCAAAGGGTGGATATAATACTGAATATGGTTGTACCATATTTATAATAGCATCACAGAAAATATATGATACTGGAGTTATTATTTTAGAATGGTAATAACAAAGAAAGAAGAAGTGGAAGAAGAAAGGAACTTGAAAATGGGTGGTGAAAGCATTACCTCTTCTTCGGGTACTTTCTTTTGATTTGATCAAAAGGGCTCCTTAGGATGGATTTCTGATCAAACTAAGGTCTCTAGGTTGTAGTGAGGGAAGTTGAGAGTGTATTTGGGCAGGTTTTGGCCGAACCAAAAGGCTTCGAAGGTGTGAAGAAATGAGAAGGAGGAGTGCCCTTTTATAAGAGGGGTGAGGGGCACCTTTGGAAAAGCTAGAAATATTAATTTATAATAAATTCATATTCGGTTTCTAATAGCTCAAAAGTTGATTATTTAATGGTTAAGGTGGGGATGGGTCGACAACCACTCAACCAATATAATTTATACAGGTTTGTGTCATTATATTAACCTTATCTTTAAGTATTAACTCTTAGTTAATTAGTTTCACTTTTACAATGTCTCTTTGTATTTTTATATTATATGGTTAATAAGCATAACATATACATCCAAGAGACCCCCAAGTGGTGTATTAATGATACAAATAACATTATATAAGTATCTTGGATGATCCTTAGATTTTTAAGAATTTAATATCAATTAATAATATAATATTTGTTTTAAAAACGCTTTTCTGTAAATTTTGACACTACTCAATAGTTGATTTTTGTGAAACACTTAACAGAATGATTACTTCGAAAAAAGTTAATTAAATCAATAATAATATGTCATATTAACCTATAAAATTAGTTTAATTCAATAAAAGTGTCAAATTATATTTATTTGGGTATTTATAATATCAATTATTCAAATGTTTCACTATTATGGTAATTACTACATCACCATTGTGTCATAAATAAATTAACTTATTTAATGTCTAAAAATTATAAATAAAATATCATTATGTAGTAACTTTATTTATATTTCTAATGAATATTTATAGTCTAAAATCTAACATATATAAACATATGTAAAAATTGTTTTTCTAAAAGATATATGCTTGTGTCATTTTTGTAATCATTTTAACTTCATTAAAATAAAGTGTCCCTATCACCTACAAGTGGCTCCATGGGGTCCCCAAATCGACCCAAATATTCCTATGGTCGAACATGTATCAAACAATAATGCTAGGACACGTTTTAGGGTAATTTAGTATTATTATAATATTATTTTTTAACCCTTATTTACCGGATTTATCCTTAACAATGGTAAATAAAATATTTACTGCAGTAATTATTCGAAATGTCTAAAAATTAAAGTTACCTATTAAAAAAATATGAAAATCCTGATTCCAATTATGGAATCCATTTTTTCCAATTCAAAACACAGAAGTGGCAGAAATTAATTTAAAATTAATTCCTGTTGTTAAAACAAAAAGCGCGTTTTTAAGAGATAATAACTATCAAAAGATTGACACTTGTTTATGTCTGGTTTAAATGTGAAATTATGTTCAATGACCCACATTGTATTACATGGTAAAAATATATTTTAAATATAATTTAAAACCACTAAAATTCATAATTTATAACTATTAATTATTTTTATTAAAAAAGTTGTTTTTAATTAAAATTTAGTAATTTTTACTATTCATCAAAACATAAAAGTTATCCGAAAAGTACCAAAATTTCACCCTAGGATAATTTCGTTATTCCGAATCAAAAATTGAAGTCTATTTTACCAAATTCAAAACATAAAAGGTGAATTTATTAATTTAAAATTGATTCCCGCTTTCGAAACCAAAAGGCGTATTTTTAAGAAATAATACCTATCAAAAGATTGACACTTGTTTATGTCCAATTTCAATGTAAAATTACTTCAAATGACTACCATTGGATTAAATTGTAAAAATATAATCTATTTATACTTCCAAACCATTAAAATTTATAATTTAACAATATAAATTATTTTTATTAAAGAAGTTTTTTTAGTTAAAATATAGTATTTTTCACTATTCACCCAAATATGAAAGTTATCAGAAAGACACCAAAACATTATTGATACTAAATTATTATTTCTTGATTCTAAATAAGAATTTCATTTTGTAAAATTTAATATATTAAAGTTTCAAATATTGGTTTTAAAAAGGCTTCGCTATTAAAAGGCAGTAAAATTTCAGTTTTTGAAAAAAACTTCTTTTATCTGAAAAAAATGAATTTGTTTATAAATAATGTCTTAGAAACTCATAATATGGATTAAAATTATAAGGATAATATAATATTTAAAATTTAGTTAACACTATTCATAACCTCTTTTGAACGGCTAGTTTGGTAAGTCGTGGTGTACTTGAACTCAGTGTTGCGTACAACACAAACTATTGTATTATTCAAAGAGATGCATACCGTGGAAGATTGGGGTGTTACAATATAATTGGCTACTGACACTTTAAATAATTATTCCAATTTTTAGTTTCAAAACTAATATTATAATTACCCAATAATGTTTATTTATTTGTAATTATATACCTATGATGACAAACAATGTTTGTCATAAGTCTTTCATGCTAAGGGGCTACATCATTTTTATCAAAAATCATCATAATATAGATCAATATAATATTCCATCCAAATAATATAAAGATAAAATGATGTGTGGTTATGTATAATTCCAATTAGTAATTACACTAAAAACACAATATGACTATTTTTTAACACATAAAAAATATTACCTCGCTTTTTACTGAAACCACACACAAGTGGGACTAAATGTCATGAGAACCCTATCTTCATGAAATAATGCATGATACAAAACATTACTCTACATGAAAATATTCAAAATCCATATGTAACCATCAATCCAAACATCATGTGATTCAGTCAACGGAAAAATAATATTATGCCATAAGACTGAAGACCAAGAACCACAATCCCATCCCTTGGTAACCTATAATTCTATACCAAAAAATTTTCATTGACTCACCAGTATAATATCCATCATCATCTCTAATGAATTTCCATGTCTCTAGTCTACCAAATACGAAAATAGTTTGATGTATGTAAAAAATTATTTGATCTGACTTTGTAATTATTTGGGTCATAGGTCACTAGACTGGTTCCATGACCTAATACGCTATGTGGCTCAGGCTTTCCTACTCATATGTTAGAGTTTGTTAACTAGTGTCATGGATCTTAGAAGATAATATGAGGAGAGTACACCCTTGAATCAGAGTTCTCAATCATGGATACATCACCAAATAACATCCACACAGTCACATACGAGTATAAATAATAAATAAACATATTTATAAATAATAAAGTAACAAAAATTACTTACATTATAGAATAAAAATATTGTATTAAAAGACTAAGAACCCACCAGGATGTTCACACTAACTTTTAAATAAATAAAAAAACAAGGAAAACATAGAGGTATTTCCTTCAGCATCAAGTATCCTCTCCAATCTCTTAAATCCACTCAGGATTATTTAAATAGAAAACAAAATACTATGCCTCATTCCAACCTTTACATATAAAAATGTGAGGCATTCACTTGGGTACCCATGTTCCATGGCTAGCTATGTAGGGTGAAAGTGAATAATTTATTAGGAAAATACCAATATGGCCTTCTTCTTGACTAGAATAGTCTGTGTTTTTTCACATGTCACTATTAACAAAAATAAATAAAAAAGTATAAAAAATAAATTATCATTATAATTCCCACTTCATCCAGGGTTGTGGTGAATCTAAAAATGTCATGATGATGTTATCAACCATAACTACTCAGGGGGACCAAGTCCTAACCTGTTACTTGTAAATGATGTCAATCCAAAGGCTTGGGATCTTGATCAAACATATATATGTAGGCATGTTTTGGGGTGTCTCTGAGCATGTAGTTGTGACTGTAAAAAAAATTAATACTGCATCAATGGATACAATTGTAACAACACCCAGATCCTAAGAAAGATTGACCAATCATCTCATCATCAAGGATTAAATGTAACATCATAGTTGTCCTCATACTCTCTCCTGACTCTATATGATAACAACATGAAGAAAACTCTTGGGCATCCAAAAAAGTCACCACCCTCAATGTCATCCTCTATGTCACCATGCCAACGAGTTGGATCTAAGGTGTTTTTGACTATCCACATACAGTATATATAATACCATCAGGATCTACTGGCTAGATACTGGGACTGACCTAGTCATATAACCATCATCATAATAGTGATCAAAAATACCAATATGGAATTGATAGTTCTTAGATGTTGAAGGAATCCTATGGACCCATGGAATCTATTGAATCCCTTCAGGTCCAATTCTGGTGTCCCATGAATTACTCATCTGGCTCAACAACCATATCTGAGTATACACACTGGGAATTCACTATGAATTCTTCACATCCAAGAGGAATCACATAATTTTAACAAGAAGACCAAGTCTAGATCCCATGAATTACCCTTGATTATCCCTATACAAACCATTATATATCATCAAACCCATTATATGTCTCTCAAGATATAACGTTCTTTCCAAAGATCCATATAATGTTGCCCCGAGCCAATATAATATGTGACCTCAGGAATACCTCACCATATTTCATAGACTAATGACTAGAAACTAGGGTCTAATATATAACATGGGGAGACTATACCCTATTTACCAATTTAGAAAAATAGAAACAATCAACATAAAAATAATCGTGATATGAAATGGCCAATAATCAAGCATAATATATACCGTACCAAGTATCACATGATGAATCCAAAATAGGTAAACAATAACCCAAATCGAATGTGTAAAAACATTAGGCATTATAAGTTTTGAGTTTCTAAAAACCCCATAATAAATACAATCTTACATATCCCATCCATACTCCACCCATAATCCCAAATCATCCATCTATCATAGGGTTCCTACCAATATCTTATCCTACAAACATGAAGACTATTCAGGTAACAATGAAGAATCTCAAGTCAGGTGTGAGTAAATCTCAGTAATCCACAACCAATGACATCTAAAGAGATTTCACATTAACAACTATGTATAAAATTTATAAATAATACAAATAAATGAAAAAAATAAACATATTTTACATTTTTTACATTTTTTATTCATTAATTATGCACAAATCCCCCAGTTCACGGTGACACCCATTCTAATCATACTTGCCTCAACCCATTCCAGATTCTTCACTATAAATGATAAGAATTTCCCAAATCATTAATTCAAGGGATTTCATTATTAATTTAATTCCAATTTCACAATCATACATTGGGTTACTACAACATGAATTTGGATCCCTATGATTGTTTGAGTTTTTTTCCGTAACCCAAAAACATTGTGATCACATATCCATATCCATACATATATACACATAGGAATCCTAGAGAGGTATCCTGGAACCTGATAGGTATTTGGAGTAGTATTCTATTACAAACAACTCATTTCTCAACCATTAAAAAATATCATATATCATATATCATGGTTCGACATTATTAAATCATTTTCCTCTATTTTCCTATTAGTATAAATATTCATTTATCAAAAAAGACCATGGTGTATCACATTTATCACAATGAAAACATGAAATATTTACAAATTAATTCATTTGTCATCATTTATTACATATCCAATTCACCTTTAAGGGTTAAATAAATTAACCACTTAAATCCCTTTATCCAATAATAAATAAATATTTAGTTCAATTTCGTACACCAATTATTCCCCATTTTTTTACAAATCATAAAGCATAATTTCTATGTATTGGCATATACCATCAGTTTCCTTTAGTTTTGGTTTCAAAATATTTAATGGTTCCTATGAGATCCATGAAGGGTTTCCCCATTCCATGGAATTAAATTCATTATTTCCATTTTAAATGAAATTTCACAATGTGGAAATGCAATTGAACAATTAAATACACATGATAATAATCAAGAATATGAGAATTATTAATTATACCACCCAAATCAAGATCATTGATAAATGTTCACCACACCCTAGTAATTAATTCAATATAGGTAATTTAAATTAAAAATAGTGGGGAAGATATATATCCAAAACATACTATTAAGATCCAAAAAAATGATTCATCAAATAATAGATATAATCCAATTTCAAATGGACTAAACCATCCCCCTCAAGTGATAGAGAATATAAGATAAAGAGGAATCCAAAAATATATATATTACATACCTGAAGATAGGTTGATTCCTTCCACAAAACATTTGATTCTCACTTGAAGAGGCTTTAGGAGACTCAGAATCCTCTCAAGAGCCCCCAAAAGCTAGGAAATTACTTTATTTGATGATTATGGTTGATTAGGGATAATAATTTTGGGTTTTGGAAATTTTAATCTAATTTTATGGGTTTGATAATCCGATTTACACTATTACCATGGTGGGGAGAATGGTTTTACAAACCATGCATCCATACTCAAGGGGTTAACAATTACTTCTATATGGGTCCATGAATTTACAAAATATATTGAAATAGTGTAATCCCCCTCTATCCAAGGGTGCATGTTTTAGGGAGTTAGGTATCACGGTTTGGTTAAACCTTGTGCCACCACTTATAGATCCAAAAAGGGGTGTATAGTTTATTAGGGAAAACCTGATGGTTTTCCCTGAATATGGGCCAACCGTGTACAACATCATGGGCTTCCAAATTTCTCCGAATTCACTTGAATCACAAAAAAAATAACCAAAAATTCCATGATCTGATTAAAGGTAAATTAATAATTGAAAACATGTACAAGACATCTCCACAAACATATTCATTTTATAATATCCAGAGTTTATAACATATCTTCCCCAAGACACACTCCAAAGAATCACTAAGAATATGAGGTTAAAAATTTGGGAAAAAGAGGACACATATCTAATTCCATCTCCCATGTTTCCTCCCAAACACTCCCATGTTTCTATAACACTCAGACTAATATAACAATCTTTCCTAGAAACCCTTTCTCTTTGTAATCAACAATAGGAATTAGATATTCCTTAAAGGAAGAATAAAACTCAACATAAACATATTCAACCTCAATCACATGAGAAGGGTCAGGATAAGACTTCCACAGCTATGACATGTGAAAAACTAATTCATTTCATTTTACCTATATGAATGATCTAATCAATACTCCACCAATATGATACTCCCCACAACCTCAAATGTTATGACAATCCTTGGTTCCAACATTCCCTACCTCTGAATACTATGGTGAAAAAATCTGAGAAACACCCAAAAGAATACACAATATCCCATTGTAAACACAATAAGATTTAGATTTCAATCATCATAAGATATATGTTGACTCTGTACTGTAGAAAGATGTTTCTGAATTAACCAAACATACACTAATGTCTCCTTTATGATACTTGGTTCCAAACACTCTAACTCAAATACCTCAACCCATTATAGAGTTGTCCTGAAAAACAAATAATAAAACTCCTCATAAGGCTTCACATGAATATTCACCTAATATCTATTGTTATCTGGTAAATAAACCTACACCAATTTATTTTCACATGTTACACCAAAATCAATGAAACATGCTCTAAGGATTTAGTCTAGCATCTAGACATTATGCTCTGATTTTTTTCATGTCTCCTTGTGGAATGTTCTACTAAGAAGTACCTTGGTACCAATAATATTCTATAATCCTTTCTATAAGTGTGGAGTAATGAAAGAACCAGGGTAGGAAACTATCCTACATGGAACCCCATGAAGAAACACTATCTACAAAATAAATATATCCCCCAAAACATCAACCATGGAAGTCTTTTAGATAGGAAAGAAATGGGAAATGTTTTTCAACCAATCCCAAATCAACCATATCGCATAATTCTTCTGAGGGTTCCTCAGAAGAACCACTATAATGTCCATGGTAAGGTTGTCTGACTTCCATTATGGAATGGTAAGGGACATTAGTAAGAAACTGTGTTGTTGATGTGCTTCCTGTAGCTGATAACAAGAGGAGCACCATGTCAAGAAACCTTCAATATCTTTTTTCATACCTAACCCCTAATACTATCAATGTAGATCACAGTACATTTCGGTCAAACTAGACTCACCTCCAATGTTGAGGTATGAAACTCAGGTATCAGCTCCTCAAGAATAAATATTTCCAAAAAGTCACAATTTTTTCCTTAAATGATATCATACTCATCTATAGCACAATCGTTTGGTGCTACCCACCTTCAAATATTACATCAGGGAAAGAAACATCAGATCTTCCTAATCAATCTCCATGAACTAGATCAGATGTGTGGAAGCATATAACAATGATGTATGTTTAATATTATCCGAGTCCTCCTAAAGCAAAATATGCATCCCAAACAACATGGTCATCATCTTTCACTCAGAACTAGAAACCTTGATTTCCAAAGTTGGTTCCATATTAAATAAGGTTTAATAAAAAAACATATCAATATCCTGGGGGTATATGATAGCTTAGAATCAAAAGACTACATATACTAAATCTATCTCTGCTTTCAGAGATACAAATATCATTGTTAGAAGATGTACTTTATGATTTTATGGCTATTATACATTGTTATCTTTCCACACAATAGTTAATTAAACTAATACATTAATTTGTAAAAAATATTAGATAACTTGAGATAATGCATATGTTAATTCCATTCATATGGACACAATTATCGTGATTCATATTCCACAACTAGACCCTCCTGCATCAACATCCATACATGATCAGTCTCAAAAAATCACAGAACAAGGAATACTCCTCACCTAGCTTGGGTGGGATCAAAATCAATGAATTAGTCAAACACATCTTCAACTTTAGGATAGAATTCTAATATAATCCATACCAATAAAGCATGATACCATTCTAGGCCAGACTCAATATTGGTTCTTAAAAATAATAAAATTATCAGATAAACCTCAGATAATAACCTACCTACACCAGAATGTATTATATATTAAAAACATTCATGTGATTATACCAAAAGAACTTATGCATAGATACTTTCTAGGTCCTCTAAAACCACAGTCTAAGATGGTGTGACCCAATAAATGTACCATGCCACTCCATAATTGACACTTAGATAGATTAGTGTTTAGTTGATTCTATCCAAGTGTAATCAGGATGATGCCATGATGGTTGGAATGATTATCTTGAGTCTTAGAGTACACCATGATTTCATCCACAAACAAAAAAACTGATCAAGGTATCGGTGGAAGATTCAGTTTATCAAGCCCATAAACATAGATAGAGTGATCTTTAGCTCGAACAATAACATAGTGAACTTTTATAGTCCATATATGATGTTGAAATTAGTCTAAAATATATCATAAGTTTTAACTTCTAAATGATGACAACCCAATCTCTATTAAACCATGGATAACAAGAAATCTCCTATCAACTAGTCAAAGTAATCATTTATATGTGGAGAGGATCTCGATTATTCACATTCTTCTAGTTAAAATACTAGTAATCAACACATAAAAACTACAACTCGTCATCCTTATTGGTGAATGAAATCAGAGAACCCAAAGCAAGCATACTTATATGGATAAATCCATCATCCCTCAATTATTTAATATATGTATCAGGTTCTTGAATCTCTGTTGTTTCTATTTTATAAAATGAAATATAAAATGGCCTTGCTCTTGGTATGAGAACAATTATAAACTCAAAATCATTATCAGGTGATATACATGGGAATTAATCCAAAAGAAAATCCTAAAACTAGTTCACTATAGTTGTTAAGACATCATTATTTACACCCCTATCATCTAATAAATGGAATACAATGTTGGTGGTGATATCCCCTAGTTGCTGATTAAATAGCCTTTAATGTTCTGATTATATATCCCACTCTCCATGATGACTGTTAATGTTACCCATATCAGACAAATATGTTACTATCTTGTGGTAATAATATTTATGGCCATGGAATGATACTATCCAATCAAGTCAAAATATGAAATTTCAAGTACGTAATGATCTCAAAAACAATGATAATCACCAACTTTGAGAGATCAAAACTTATATATAATTATTCTCTTTGCGCATTCACCCATCGGCGTGTCGATTATAATTACACCACCCAAAAAACTTAATGTTAGACTCAAACCATTCAGAAATTGAGTAGATACGAAATTATTTGAGTCCCATGTATAAAATAATTCACTAAAAGTGAAGAATATATAATAATAGTACCTCTAACTATCCATAACCCAACATTGTTATACACATGTGTAGGCTGAACTACATGAATCTATCCTACCAATATGTTATGGGATATAGTTTGAGTCCCCTAAAATACACTTCTTTACAAACATGGGTTCTCTTTCCCAATCATACCACATCCACCACCTTGACCACCATAGCCAAAACAACTCCAACTTCTATAATGATATGGGCTAGATGACTAACTTCCAGTAATATGATTTACCCATTATCCCCAGTCACTGCCCATCCGTAGTGGGTTTATAATACCGGTATAAGTGACTCATCCTTCAATAGGCTCAACAATCCAATGTTGACCATGGACACTAGCGACAATAGTTACCTAACCTACACCACTTGGGGATGTATACTTGGTTATAGCACAAAGTAATTGATCCTACTCCATGGAAACTCCATTCTTGATTTACCTAGTTTTCTTTCTCATATATATTATTCCAAATATTAGAGGATGTACCTACTGGTCATCCAATGGAAGACCCTTCATTCCACTATAATCCTCTGGTAGGTTTCCCTTTGAAATGTGATCCGGTTTTAACACATTATATATTCTCTTCAATCAGATGATGTTAAACTATGAATTAATCTCACATTTTAGTCCATCATTAAAAAAATTTCATCATAGTTTATTCTTATCTTTACAATTCTTGAACAAAAAACAGAAAATTGGTGAAATGACCATTATAGTCTATCATGGACATAATCCCCTGGGTCGACCACATAAACTCTACTTCTCACTCCTACCTCAACATCTATGGGTGAAAGTGTACTAGGAACTTATCCTGAATGTATTTCCATTACATTTTTTCTAGATACATATCAAAATACTTGATTTCCCACCAGTGATTCATTTATTCTTGTAACATGTAAGTAGAAAACTTAATTTTCTCCTCTATAGAAGTCCTTATATAGTCAAGAATTGTCTGGATATAATCAGTTAATAACTCACCTGCCTTAGGTTTACCCTCTCTAGTGATTGTTAAAGGATTCCTTAACTCGAACCCATGTGTATGGTTAGACACATTCTACACTACCCATCCAAGGTCTCTCTCCTTAAATTTCATAATGAATGAAAATTTCTCAAAGAACTACTCTTGAGATCCTCCACCCAGAACTCTCAGATACTCTTGTTCCATTTCTTGATGTAAATTTCTAATGATGTTATCATGTTATCCTATCCACGTATTTCATTATGAAGGCATCTATCTAAAATAAATGGATAATTTATTAAGACCATAACCCCACATTAAAACATTTTAACATGTGGAAAACACATAAAACCATATCAATTCATCCCTCATCCATCACCACATTTTCATACCTAAGGCAATATCACTACCATGAACCATCCCTAACCTAGGTCATGTTTAACATGGGGTAAAAACATTAAATATTTCATGTTTCTCATTAGATACCCATTTTATCAATTCCAAATCACCAAATTTATCATCATTTTGACCATTAACATCATTAGGAACCATATATTTTAAATTACACAAGTAAAAATAGAAATTTCATTCCAAGCATTTTACCAAACCCTACTTTTCTCTGTGTTCCTAAAATCATTATTGTCACCTAAAATCTAGAGTTTCTATAATTATTCATTTTACAAAATTATCTTGCCATTCAGGTCCATTAAGAAAATATTAGAAAAATATTAACATCACACAACATGTGAATTTGAAAAAGTGACATAATATTCAACTGTAATTGAAATAAGAAATAACAAAATCCCACTGTTGGTACTTGGGTTTTCCCCTGCATACAAGTTAGCTACTCCCATGCATGAGCCCATGACCAAGGCATGATGCATCCTAATGTCCTCCATACCTTTACATATTTTTAAGACAACTAAAAAATAATCTAATACCACATTGTAATTCACTGTGTTGGGTTCTACATATCGATTACCTAGGATAGTTTAATACGTGACCTTATATACCTCTCTGTATATTACTGAGTTTTCCAACTAGTAGAGAGGGTCTAATATATAACATGAGGAGAATATATCCTTTTTTTAATGTAGAAAATTATTGGAAATGATTATACAAATAACTAATGTAACGCCCCAACCCCAGTTACCCAGAGTTGGTGAATTATTACATAACATTGGAATGATCACAAAAGATCATGTCTCGAAAGACCGATTAGTTTAGTAGCCTTGGAAACACTAGATACATTCATAAATGTTATATTACATCATACAGTGAAAAACTATAATAACATGGTCTCCATAGTCCACACTCATATCCCCTTCAGACTATCCCTGTAGGTTAGTCATAAAATACTTCGTCACATCCTGGAAAAATTAAAACATTGAAATGGGTGAGCTCAGATGCTCATTAAAGATAACAATATAGCATAAGATTTAATATATAAACATAAACATTTAAGGAAATTTATAACTAAAAAAGCCTTTAAAACATGAACTTCATCATAATAATGAAGAAATAAAATTAAATAATTCCATTTACTTATTCTCATGGATATTCTACTAGTCGAATAATCACATGCAATATTAATAACCACTTTCATAATGATGGAATGCATAATTCCAGACTATCATAACCACGTAGCCAAGGCCTCATGCCAAGACTACGAATAATATTTTGTCAAGGCCCTGTGCCAAGACACTAGTTTGTCTAATGAGACCTACCGATGCATCGAGGAGCTATAGCGGGATCCACCAATCACTTATTAAGTCCAATGCATTCCTTATTTGAATAGGTTTAAACATATCATAAACCATAACATAATAGTACCATATAAAACATGCATATGGAAACATATCATTTCCACATTTCAATCACAAGATATAAATACAACAAATTGATATAATAAAAACATTATCAAAACAATTTTCAATATAAAAATAAATGAAAAGTAAAACATGGTATTGATTTTTCATTTAAAAAAAGTTATGGCCTGTATAGGAAGCCGAAACTCAAATAATGGTCTCAGCGGCAGAGAAGTTGTTTCCCCCACATACGTAAGAAAAAACATTCATTTTTTTGTTTAGTAAAAATGCTTCATATAAAAATATTCCTTTTGAATAAAAGTAACAGTCAAAGGGTTTTATAAACCGTATAAAGGAAAGTTGTGTATAAAAAAATATGCATCAATGAAAGGAGATTGAGACAAAGTGCCTTACAAAGATCATCTTGTAAATAAAATAGATCGCTCATGTGTATTCACTATAAGATCACATAAATAAAATATAAATACATGATAAGATATAAAAATTCATTTCTCACATAATAAAATAACAACATAAATAATAATGATAAGTTCAACCCAAAGAATAGGAATTGGGTTAAGAAGTTCCCTTACCTCATGTCCGACTTGACTCGATCATTCTTTAACCTATTGAATTATAAACTAGAGTTAATTTATACTTTCATAAGAACCATTTTCAAGTTCATTATTCCTTTTATATCACTTGTTACCATGTTATGAACATTATGTAATTATATAAGTTAATAACAATCATTTTGTCGATCTTTGGTACTTGAGTCAAAAATAAACTTCTTATAATTAAAAGTTGTTCATGTGGTAAATATAAATTATATCCAAAATTATATTCATGATGTATATATCATATATATCATACATATCCAGTATATAGATTCATTTATAATATTACATAACATTTAGTGTTAGAAATGAAATGCACCGTTCATGGAGACAGTAAGCCGTACGTACGCATGAACACTAATTTCATTTCTATTTCGTATTTAATAGAATTAAATCATAATGATATAAAGTTATATTGTAAATAAAGTATAATATCATATATAATCTCATTTAATCCATCCTTTATACATCCCACATATGGAATAAACGATTCAAATCACTTTGAGGGGGCGGTAGTCCGCACTTCCTAAAATGAAATTATCGCATTTACCCGTAATAGAAGCCATAAAGGTATTCCATAAATTAAAAATACATAATAATAAGGAAAACATAAACATAACATATATCATATATAAAAATAGAGTCATCATAGTGGCCACTATGAGAGGTGCTAAAAGAAGATTGAACAATCATCGTTTCGTGAGGCAGTAATTCACCACCCATAGAAACAGTATGTTCATTAACCATTAGACGAAGGTGTGTGTAAGTGTAAATAAAATACTTCTCATAAAAAAATACTTGTATATTGAATATAATTGTGTTGTTAAAAAATAAAATAATAAAAAGATCGTAGTGGGATGGAGAAGAAAAATAAAAAAACAACATAAGAGAAGGCATTACCATTAAATCAGATAACTCCCAACGGTTTGAACCAAATTAGTTTCTTGAAGAGCTTTATGCCTATGGAAAGGATTCTAGGATGAAGGGAGGAATGTTTAGAGATTATTTGGGGAGAGTTCAGCCAAGTCAAATGGCTTTGATGGTGTGAGTAAGGTGGCAGAGGTGGGGTCCTTTTATAAGAGGAGAGGAGGGGCACTATTGGAAATTCATGAAATGTTACATTATTATGAAGTGATTTTCAGATTTCAAAGGTCCAAAAATTATATATTTCTAGGATAAGGTGATAATGGTTATAAATATACTCATCCAATAGGTTTTTGGCAAGTGTAAGTCTTATATTTTACATTATCTTTTCATTTAATTTAAATCGTTAATTAATGAGATAATCGCTGCATCATCATGGTGTCATAAAAAATTTAATTTATTTAATGTTTAAAAATGATAAAAAAATTACCATCATGTAAGATATATTTTTATATTTCCAATGAATATTTTTAGTCTAAAATTTAACTTATCTAACCACATGTAAGAATTGTTTTTGTAAAACAACACATGTTTGTGACAATTTTTTTCTTTAAATAAAAAGTTATTATTGTCATTTTCTTACCCAAGTGACTCCATGGGGTCCCCAAGTTGATCCGTGAATTGTCTTGGTCGTCCATGAATCATCCAATAAGGTCAGGACATGTGTAAAGGTAATTTCATATTATTATAACATTTTATTTAACGTAAAGTACACTAATTACCTTTAATCGTGATTAATAGAACATAAAAGTTACTATTCACAAAAAATTATTTTAATCCAAATGAACCACATTTTACTTCCTAATGAAAATGATGTATGTTGGATTTTTGAAATTCAATTCACAAAAGCAGAAAAGTTTCATTTAAACAGAAAATCAGTTTTATAACTACCACTTAGTGGTTTCACTATTCATAAAAAACTGATGTTTTTCAGAAAAATACCAAAACATCACCCTAAGCTATAATTTATATTCTTAATTCAAAAATGATGTCTATTTTACAAAACTACAAACACATATGTTTCATTAATTAATTTTATAATTAATTACCACTGTCAAAACAAATAGCATGTTTTTAAGAAATAATATCAATCAAAAGATTGACAATAGTTTATGTCCAATTTAAAAGTGAAATTAATTCTAATGAACACAATTGGATAAAATGGTAAAAAATATTCTAATTAAACTTTAAAACCACTCAATAGAATAATTTATCATAATAAATTATTTTGATTAAAAAATTTGTTTTTAAGTATTTTTTCTATTCATAGAAAATTAGATGTTTACAAAAAATTCCACATAATATAATTTCAATATTTTGAATATAAAAATGAAGTCCATTTTGAAATATAAAATTTATATAATTTAAAAAGTGGGTATTACTATTCATAACGGCTACTTTGATTGGTCGCGGTGTGTTAGGATCTCGAACATGTGTATAATGCAAGCTATTGCATTATTGAAAGAGAAGCGTATCGTGAAATATTGGGGTGTTACATTCTACCCTCCTTCAATAAATTTCATCCTCGTAATTTGAAAATGTTCTTCTCAAATAAAAGGTTAAAAGTAGAAAATTCCTTTGTGGAAAACCCATATCGGAAATAGGGTTAATAAAAATATAACTTTAAAAGAAAGAAAGATAAGTACAAAGGTCACCTAAGATAACCCATACTAGGATTCTATGAAAATATGGATATGGAGGAGAAACAAACCATAAAGGTCTGATGGAGAGTTTTAGAAAATAGTATTAGGATAATGTTAACTACAAGAAAATCACAAACTTGTGATTGGTTAAATGATCATTGATTCCCTAGTAGGAAAAGTTAACTGACAACATTTTTGTTTTAAGTTACCTTTCATAAAGTTGAGGAATTTATTTTGGGAATTTACTAATAACCTAAGGAAATATGCATACTTGTCATGTAGAATTTCATTCTTTAATAAATATGTTCCACAAACCCATCTTTCACTCAAAAAGAAAATAGAACCCAAAAATATTATATTTATCCTAATCGTACAATGTTCCAAATATTAACACATACCATTTATATTAGGAAAACTATTTTTCAATAACCAGGGACATCTAGTAGGATAGTGGTAGGTAATAAAGGCCTCTCGCACTATGGTTGTGGGATCGATTCCTGCAGCTTTATCCGACGAGACGGGTTATCCCCCAACCTGCAGGTTGTCCTTTTACTAAAACTATAGTATTATAATATTCCAAAAATAATATTCAGAAATATTTTAACCTTAAACAATACTATCCAATGTTAAACCTAATCCATTACAACCTTTATAGGTATCCAAAATACCTCTATCCAGACATTCTCTAAAAGGTCTCTAAATTCCAAAATCAATTCCCCAAACACAGCAAAGTTTCTCTTATTGTCACATACTAAAAATATGATTACCTTCATCATATTAAAACCTTAATTAATACAAAAATTTCTGTAGTAAAATCCACATATATATCACATTATTCTTATAACCATAATATAGTTCTTGAGTCCATAAACACAAATACAATAATTATTCAACTCCATCTGTAGTAATAGTATAAGCTTGGCCTTGATCCCTTGGCCTTTTCTGAGGTAAGTTTCTCTGACGCTTAGGACATTCATTTTCATAATTCCCTATTTCCCTACAATTATAGCCTTCAACATTGATAGAGTCTTTATTTCCCTTGCAATCACGAGCATGGTGACATTTTTCTCCACATTAATAGCAAACTCCCATTCCTTTTAGGCAAGTACCGGGGTGATTCTTCCCACAATTATCACATAATGGAGAATCCTTCTTTCCCATATTCCCTTTATCGGTCTCTTGTTCCACCATTCTCTTATTCCTTTGCTTGACAATATTGTCATATGATTTAGAGAATTCCTTTTCTGTCTTCATGGCACATGAGACTATATCTTCGTACATTGAGAAATATTGTGATTCTAATTATTTACGGAGAAACAGTTTTAACCCATCAAAGAAACAATCAATCTTTCTTCTTGGGTTACGTATATAATTTGCAGTATGCCTCACTAACCTTGTAAAGGTGGCCTCATACTTTGCGATATTCTCATCCTCCTTTTGTCTCACACTTAAAAATTGCCTTTCCATATCTGCTCAATGGTCACGAGGATAGTATTTTTCTAAGAAAATATATTTGAACTATCTCAATTCCATACTTGATACTTCTTCATCTTAATTTTTATTTTTAATCAATGACCACCATTGATCAAAATCTCCATTGAGGTAGTAAACTTCCATGGTAACCTTTTCCCTTTCACTACTCCCCAAGGCATGGAATATTTTCTCTAGGGAATTTATCCATTGCTCAGCTACTAAGGGATTTGTACTCCCATTGAATGTTGGTTGTTGTTTCCTCATGAAGTGGTATAACATTGATCCTCCACATTGTGGATCAGTGTGTTCCATACGAGTAAGGTTATTATTCATAACCTGAGTGAGTTGTCCCAGTATGGTGATAAGTTGATCAGCACCAGTTGTATCACCAGCTCCACTATAATTATCTTGCCCCGGAGGGAAATCCCTACAAGGAGTGCGTGCAATGATACAGTTTCCATTCCTTCCAATAGGAGCCATTTCTAAAAAATGGCATAAACTAGATTAGTTTATGAATCAAAATACATAATTCCATACTTGTAAAAACTTAATATAAATTGAACAGTTTATAGATATAATACATAATCATAAAAGTGTTTTCATTGAGAAAGTATATAATCATAAACCCTTCATAATGGTTAGTAATGAAAATGGGAATTACCCTAAGCATATCCCCCGGGAGTGTCATAACCCAGAGTACAACAAGGCCCTTTTTCGTGCACTAGTTCCCATTCGAGTCTATCTCAAAGCAGTGTTTTCGAGTTTTAACCCTAGGTACATCTGTGCCAGAGCTGCCTCTTCCTGCTCGTATCTAGACAGGGATGTATTTCTCAGAAAACTCACAAAATCTCTATAATACCAAAATTCTAGGAAGTTCTTCTATACTAATCTTTAAATTTTATCTTAGGGATATGTGCTCTAATCAGAGTATATCTAAATCTAGCTTCCAAGGTTAGTACTAAAATGCCTCTGATACCAACTATAACGCCCTGACCCCAGTTACCCATAGTTGGTGCATTATTACGTAACATTGGCGTGATCACAAAAGATCAAGTCTCGAAAGACCGATTAGTTTAGTAGCCTTGGAAAAACTAGATACATTCATAAATGTTACATTAAATCATAAAGTGAAAAACTACAATAACATGGTCTCCATAGTCAACACTCATATCCCCTTCAGACTATCCCTACAGGCCAGTCATAAAATACTTCTTCACATCCTGGAAAAATTTAAACATCGAAAGGGGTCATCTCAGATGCACAGTAAGGACAACAATATAGCAGAAGATTTCATAAATAAACATAACATTTAAGGCAATGTATAACTAAAACAAAAGCCTTTTAAACTTGAACTTCAGAATTATATGGAAAAAATAAAATGAAATAATTCTATTTACTTATTCACATGGATATTCAACTAGTCGAATAATCACATGTAATATCAATAACAACTTTCATAATGATGGAATGCATAATGCCAGACTATCATAACCACGTAGCCAAGGACTCGTTCCAAGAATACAAACAAGATTTTGTCAAGGCCTCGTGCTAAGACACTAGTTTGTCTCATGAGACCTAACAATGCATCGAAGAGATATAGTGGGCTCCACCCATCACTTATTAAGTCCAATGCATTCCTTATATTAAATGGTTTAAACATATCATAAACCATAACATAATCGTATCACATAAAACATGCATAAGGAAACATAACATTTCCACATTTCCATCACAAGATATCAATACAACACATTGATATAATAAAAACATTATCAAAACCATTTTCATTACCAAAAGAAATGAAAAGTAAAACTTGGTATTTATTTTTCATTAAAAAAAGTTATGGCTTTTAGAGGAAGCTGAAACTCAAATAATGGTCTCGGCGGTGGAGAAGTCGTTGTCGCCGCATACATAAAGCAAAAATTTCTTTTGTCATTTAGTAAAAAAGCTTAGTATAAAAATATCCATTTTTAATAAAAGTAACTGTCAAAGAGGTTTATACACCGTATAAAGGAATGTTGTGTATAAAACAAAATATGCCTCATTGAATGGAGATTGAGACGAAGTCCCTTACAAAGATAATCTTGTAAATAAAATAGGTAACTAATGTGTATTCACTATAAGATCACATAAATAAAGTATAAGTACATGATAAGATATAAAAATTAATTTCTCACATAATAAAATAACAACATAAATATGAAAGACAAGTTCAACCCAAAGAATGAGAATTGGGTAAAGATGTTCTCTTACCTCCTGTCCGAATTGACTCGATCGTTCTTTAACCTCCTGAATAATAAACTCAAGTTAATTTATACTTCCTTAAGATCATTTTTCAAGTTCATTATTCCTTTTATATCACTTATTACCATGTTATTAACGTTATGAAATTATTTAAGTTAATAACTGTCGTTTTGTCGATCATTGGTACTTGAGTCAAAAATAAACTTCTTATAATTACATGTTGTTCATGTGGTAAAATATCAATTATATCCAGAATTATATTCATGATTTATATATCATATATATCATACATATCAAGTATATAAATTCATTTATAATATTACATAACATTTAGAGGTAAGAAATGAAATGCATCGTTCATAGAGACGGTAAGCCGTACGTACGCATGAACGCTACTTTCATTTCTATTTCATATTTAATGGAATTAAATCATAATTATATAAATGTACATTATAATTCTAGTATAATATCGTATATAATATCATTTACTCCATCCTTTATACATCCCACATATGGCATTAACGATTCAAATCACTTTGAGGGGGTGTTAGTCCGCACTTCCTAAAATGAAATTATCGCGTTTACCCATAATGGAATTCATAAAGGTATGCCATAAATGAAAAATACAGAAGAATAAGGAAAACATAAACATAAAATATATAATATATAAAAATAGTGTCATCATAATGGACACCAAGATAGGTGTTATAAGAAGATTGAATAATCATCGTTTCGTGAGGCAGTAATTCACCACCCACAGAAACAGTATATTATTTAACCATTAGACGAAGGTGTGTGTAAGTGTAAATAAAAACCTTGTCATAACAAAAACTTATTATATTTAATATACTGGTGTTATTAAAATAGAAAAGAATAAAAATAGTTTAGGGGTATGGAGAAGAAAAATAAAACAAAACAACATAAGAGAAGACATTACCTTTAAATCGGGTAACTCCCCTCGGTTTGAACCAAAATGGTTTCCTGAAGATCTTTCTACCTAAGGTAAGGCTTCTAGGACTAAGGGAGGAATGTTGAGAGATTATTTGGGCAGAGTTTGGCCATGAAAAATGTCTTCGATGGTGTGAGTAAGGTCATAGAGGTGGGGGCCTTTTATAAGAGGAGAGGAGAGGCACTCTTGGAAATTCATGAAATGTTACATTATTATGAAGTGCATTTAGAATTTAAAAGGTCCCAAAATTATATATTTCTAGGATAATGTAATAAGGGTTATAAATATACTCACACAATAGGTTTTCCACAAGTGTAAGTCTTATATTTTACATTATCTTTTCATTTTATTTAAATAGTTAATTAATGGGATAATCATTGCATCATCATGGTGTCATAGAAAATTTAATTTATTTAATGTCTAAACATTAAAAATAAATTACCATAATGTAGGTAATATTTTTATATTTCCAATGAATATTTATAGTCAAAAATATAACTTATATAACCGAATTTAATAATTGTTTTAGTAAAACAACACATGTTTGTACCAATTTTATTTTTTCTTTAAATAAAAAGTTATTAATGTCATTTTCTTACCCAAGTGGCTCCATGGGGTCCCCAAGTTGACCCATGGATTTTATCTGTCAGCCATGACTGATCCAATAATGGTAGGACAAGTGTAAAGGTAATTTCATATTATTATAACATTTTATTTACCTTAAATTACACTAATTACCTTTAATCGCGATTAATAGAACTTAAAACATACTATTCACCAAAAATTATTTTAATCCAATTAAACCACATTTTAATTCCTAATGAAAATTATGTATGTCGTATTTTTAAAATTCAATTCATAGAAGTGGTAAAGTTTCATTTAAATGAAAAATCTGTTTTTTAACTACCACTTAATGGTTTCACTATTCATCAAAAATTGAAGTTTTTCAGAAAAATACCAAAAATTAACCCTAAGCTATAATTGATATTATGAATTCAAAAATGATGTCTATTTTACATAATTACAAACATATAATTTGCATTAATTAATTTTTTAATTAATTCATGCTGTCAAAACAAATATCGTGTATTTAAGAAACAATATCAATCAAAAGATTGACAATTGTTTATGTCCAATTTCAAATTAAAATTAATTCTAATGACCACCATTGGATAAAATGGTAAAAATATATTCTAATTATGCTTTAAAACCACTCAATATTATAATTTATCACTATAAATTATTTTTATTAAAAATAATGTTTTTAACTATTTTTTATATTCATAGAAAATTTGATGTTTACAAAAAATTGAACTTAGGATAATTTCAATATTGAGAATAAAAAAATGAAGTCCATTTTGAAATATAAAATTTATATAATTACAAAAAGTGGGTATTACTATTCATAACAGCTACTTTTATTGGTCCTAGTGTGTTAGGATCTCGAACTTGCGTACAATGCAAGCTATTGCATTATTGAAAGAGAAGCGTATCGTGAAAGATTGAGGTGTTACAACTAATATAATACATTGAATAATATTCCAACATAATAAATATATGGCCAAGTATCACATGATGAACCTAAAAGAGGTAAAAACGATAAAAAAACAAATCAGTAAAAACATAATTTTATACAAGAGTAAAGTTTCAAAGACAACCTATAAATAAAGACACAATGAAATCTCATAAGCTATTCTAGACAACAAGTCTGGTTCCATCATTCATATTCCATCCCAAATTGGGGAACATAGTTTCTTGGGGAAAACTATATTGCCTTCCATAACCATTTACTAACCATGAAATACCCAATGGGATTCCAAATTTCTAAAAATTCACTCTAAAAACCAGAAATCAAGACCTCTCAAATATTTGAACAATATAAATGTAAAATAATACATGAAAACTAGTATGATAAATCATAAGAAAGGTCATTATGTTACATGGTAATAACTTCTAGAATGTTCTAGATCCATATCAATAATAATAATGGAAATCATAAGAAACATTTAGGGTTTGGTTGAATTCATAGTCCCATCACCTTTGTTACTATCCCCGTAGGCTCATATCATCTTTATGAGTTCTTGGGTGACACCAACTACCAAATCTACCCATTCCCTTATCCACCCTTTCACAAATATCATAAGTCATAGGGTAACCTACTTTTCCCACTTATATATCATTGAGGCCTCCTTGGGAAGTCAATATATTAATACAACCTTAAGTGCTTCCCCATTCCTACGTATCCTTGGTCATCTTGAACACCCAACCTATCCACAAATCCTTATAAGGTCCAACCACCTACGTATTAATAACCCATTGGGGGTAAAACACTCACCCCATGGTAATTTCAAATTTCCCAATAGCTCGAGTGTATCTCTCATGGACAACCCCTTAGCCATGCATCCCAAGTCATCACTCAAATATTCCAAAGGCCAGTAGGTCACTAATAATTAGGGACTATTGAAACTATTCATATTATTTTAATTTATTCACACCCATCACTGGGTTTCAGTATTTCATGTCACAATATCCAATTTATATCCTCAGTAATCAGTGACCAAGATGTCCAACTGGGGCATGAGCGCCCATTTGGGTCGTCATATCCATGCGAAATTCATTCTTAGACTAAATTGTTTTACTAATAAACCCTTAAAATTTAAAGATTATCAATACATAACATGGTTGTGAGACACATAAAACATTTATATAAGCAAATTTACAACACCAAAGGGTAAATTCATGAGGATAAAATACATAAATCCGATGTGACTCCCCTTTTAATGTAGCTGGATAACTATCACTAGGGCTCAACAAGACCAAACAACACTAATCCAAATACACAAGTCACTACCTAAAAAATAAACAACCAATTTAATTAACTATAACAATATTATTAAATAATTAACTTTAAACAATAATAATTGATTATCATTATTAATTTAAAAGGCATAGTCCCTTGAAGCTCACTAGTCAACCACATCACACCAAAACCATGAAACAAATCTCACTAATTTCATGTGACATACACCCGACTATATTATTGAGAAAATACCTTATAAATGGTGATAAGAAAAAACCGACTTTAATTCATTTTCAAGGAAAAACATTAATTAATTTTTTTGTGCACCAGACCTCCAACAAAATGCTGAGCAATGACACACCAATATCACCTCGAAATGTCCCCTATGAGTCGCAAGAAAAACACCCAATGGGAGAGGATGATTCAAATAAAATTTTAATTTAAATTGAATAAAAAATATTTAAAAAATGAGAACACTTTCCTCGACAAATGTACAGGGGAAAACATGTATATATTATAGGATCTAAATGTAGATTTAGATGGTTCAAATACAAGAGGGGGTGTATTTTTAGTTTAAAAAATGTGGGTTTTTACCTTAATAATTTTTTTACAAGGTTAAACAACATAAATATTCATTTTATGGTTAAGTAAATAATCATTAAATTTAACAAATATGCATGATGTAATAAGTACACATGTACACTTAAAGAAGATTCTACTTTAAAGAATGTAGAATCTTATATTCGAGTGTGTACCAGAATAGGAAAGTGTACGAAAGATCAACTTTTTGTCTGTAACTAAATTTAGTGGAATTTAAACATGAGTGTAACAAGTAAACAAATAAAAAATAAATCTTTTAACCCAAACATAATGGTATCCAAACACCTTGGATATAGGTCCCTTGATTTATAATTTCAAGAAATTCTCCCTTACCCCCATTAAGTATATTCATCGATATGAAGATTGGTATTTTTCATATTATCCCTCTAAGGCCTCAATTAAGTAGGCAATCAGAACCTTTTTCTTCCTATCTATGGAATCAATCAATTGCAAACAATACAAATCAGGTTCACTCAAAGAAAGTAAATGTTAAGAAATATCTCATGATGAATAATTTGTTCATAACATGAGAATACTTCATATATTTCACGCAGGGAAGATTAAGAAGATCTCTCACAACATTTCTATACATCTAGGAGTTCCACACGACTATTGTGAATGATTTTAAATAGATGGGTATTTATAGGAAAAATATCTAATAATTGAAATCCTCTTCCAACGGTTATATTTCCCTTAAATTTCAGAGGGACTCCTATAGCTGACATTCACACAATGATTATTTTGTAATAGACTTGATGACACCATTTTATATAATAAACTATGAAAAAAATTATGAAGACATAGTTTCGTATAAAAAATTAAGATAAAAATTATCATATTTTGGATCCGATAAAATGAAGTGATACTGTAAGAGAATAAGCTAACTGTAAGAAAAAATAATCGGATTCTGAAAATATTAAATGTCAGATTCTAATTTTTAAAGAAAATGAAAGTATGATTTATGAATAAATCGGCATATTATTTTAGAAGAAATCAGATTGTTGTTTCCAAAGAAATTGGAGACTTATTTCTAATGAAATGAGAGATTGATTTCTAAAGTAATCAGACATTGATTTCAGATGAAACCAAAGTCTGATTTTTGAGGATATTAGAGTATGGTTTTAGAGAAAATCAGAGTCTAATTTTAGATGATATCAGTGTCTGATCTTAGAGGAAATGGGAGTCTAATTTCTGAATAAATAGTAGTCATATTTTAAAAGAAATTGGTGTCTAACTTCTCAAGAAATGAGAGGTTTTTTATCATAATGAAATTCTATATTAAGGAAAATGGTTAGAGGTGTTTAAGAAAAAATTAGATAATATTTTAAAGATTGTGGGTATGGAATAACATGATCTAGAATATAATAATCCTTAGGGATAGAAATACTATCATTAAGAATATGTGTTTTTGATTTTCAAAACATAATGGAATGAAAAAGTCATAAAGAAACATATTGAATTAAGAATATCCCCCTTTGGGAAAGCACAACAAACATTTCATAAAAGAATATAAATACATGATATTTTATACATTTGACTTTAAAGGAAATAATTATCTCAATTTTTTATGACTCATAATGAATATGACTGACTCCCCCTTAGATTTTGAAATCCCCTAAGGGTCATATTCCTTTCTTGGAATTTGTCTATCATTATTTATTGAAAAGTGCCCCTTCAATTTAAGATTTTTTATTTATGAAATATCCCCAATTCATAAACATCCTCCCTATTAGTTTAATATTATTTTTTTAATATAATTTTTCCCCCTTTGAGGTTTTCAAATAGAAATAGTGGGAAACAAATTTTACCTGAAAGGTTAGGAAACATATATGATGAAATAATGCATGGAAAATATTTCCTTAAATATAAATTGTATCACAAAAATTTTGAATACAAAAAAAATATTGGATTTGGAAAAATTAATCATCCTTCATCTTTTCTAGAATTATCTTTTTCAATATTTCTTTGAACATCTTGAAATCCTTGTGACCTTCTTAAATCTTCTTGAGAAAATCCTTCTGATCCTGATTTTTCTTTTCAAGGACATTGATCCACTATTATTGAAACGTAATCAATTCTTCCTGAGTTTTATGTTTCTCCACCCAATCTTCCCAAATTTCCTTATTTATTTTTATATTGAGAGCAATAGAGTTCATTTTTTCATTTAGATCATTATATTCTTGTTAGAGGAAATATTTATCATCCATTATTTTTTTCTGAAAAAATTGTTGAGTGGTTCTTGAAATTTTCATCATATTTATCAAAGCCATTATTGAAAGAATCAATAAATTCATCAAAGATCTTAAGATCATCATTACGTAATTTTTACAATTTAGTTATCTATTTGAATAACATTATATGAGAATCATAGTTGTTCCGAATGGTCTGAAACATAGCATTAAGTTTGATAAATTTATCCATTAGAGGTTCTATTGAAGATGTTTTCTGAGTAACTAATTCTAAAATCAGTTTACATATTCAATATATGATTGGAAATAATGTAATAGATTAAAAAAAATCATTTGGTACTGAACCAAAAAATCAACACCTATGGAAGAGGAAGATTCCAAAAATAGATTTTGTTATGATAGGTAACTTTAATTTACTCATCCTTTTTCTTCTGGGATGTACCAGTAACATTATTCTTTGTTTTTTTTAATAGAAAATTTCAGAGGTGCAACAACAACCACTTGATTTCATTTCTACACCTTTGAGATTATCTTCTTATTTCTTTGAGATTCTTTTTTTATATCAGAAACTTGTTCTATTCTATCCTCATCATCATCAATTTCTTTATCATCATATTTTTCAACAAAATTATCAATATAGTGGTCATCATGCTAGGAAATATTATCATCATCCCTTTCATCATCGGAGAGGATTCAATTTACTTCTTCCTTGATAGTAATATATTTTTTAATAGGCATTTGTTTTGAGACTGTATTGGTGGAGGAGGCATGTGATGATCTTATTGACAACTTTTTAGATGAACTCTCCTTCTCAGGTTCTTCAACAATTTTTATTACATCTTCCCTTTCCTCTTCTTCTTCTTTGCTGGCTTCTTCTTTTTGATTTTCTTCTTATACTATCCGAACTCAAACATAAGAATATTCATTTCCTTTATCTAATATTGGAGTCTCAATTTTCAGTATTTCTAAAAGAACCTTGGGTTCTTGAATGAAATATTATGTTAGTTTAATTTTTTCGTAATTTATTTTAGTATCTTTTAGTAAGGCTTGGATAACTTTTTCTTCCAACATATTCTTTTTCTTCTTCTTCTGCTTCTTCTCTCTTTCATGTTTCCATAGCTCTTGAATAGTTTGAATATTTAATAATTACCTTATAAGGGTCTATTCCAAAAATAGGGTCCCTTTATTTTATCTTTCTATTATGATCTCTCCACTTAGCAAGTACATCTTCTAAGAATGTTTTTTTGTTTCTTAGGATTAGGTGGTACAAATACAGATTTACAGGTTTTAGCCGGTTTTTTGGGTTCTAATACTTGTAACTTCTTTTTTTGGGGTTTGGATTTGGAGATATATCCAACTTGGTCTTCCTTTCTAGTAAGATTAATAAACTCAAATGTCTCTATACAGAAACCAAAAATCATTATCCGGAGGATTTCATCACTCAATAACATGATTCAAAAAGTTTTAGGAATTGATTTTCAGGAAACAGTTCACCTTTATAAGCATATAACTATGATCATGAACAAGATTCCTGGATAAATAAAAACACGAGACTTTATTAATTCACTCTTAATGATGCTGGTGGTGAGGAAGATATAATTCTTCAATTTAATGTTTTTTATATTAAGTATAAAATCCACCATTAATATGTCTGGTGTCTCTAGGTAATTCTTTTCCCCTTTTATCAGAACTAGAATTTATTTTATCCCAATAGATATTATCCTATGGTTTGATGAGAGATGGGAGATCTTAGGTTTCTTCACTCCCTAATTTCCTAATAATTCCATTTCCTTAAATTTATCAAACAAACCTTCTCTTTTTGGAAAACTATATGAATAAAACAATGCCTCTCCGTCATAAGGTATCATAAGAACACTTGATTATTTCTTGTAGGATAAAGATTAGGTTTTCCATAACTCTTGAACTAAAACATATATTTTCCTCCTTGATCAAAAAAATGAACTATATCGTAAAATTTTACTATAAGATCTAGATAAAATGAATCTTGATTATTTTCCATTTCAACATAGAAACTTTCCCATCCATTATGTTTTATAATATTTATTATCACAGAATAATAATTGGTGAAGAAAATATGATCCAATATCCTTTCTCTAAATATTATCTTATATTTGATTTACATATCTGAATACATTTGATATTGATAAAAAATTTCCACAGAAATTCGAAGCATAATGGAAGGACGAAAGAATTACATCAGTGGCTTTGAAGGGAGACATTGCTTGGGTGAAAAATAGTAAAGACTGATGTGGGATATAAAGGGGGTCTATTTAAATAGGATTTTAGGTGAAAATTCATATTTCTGGTTCAATAAAATGGTTGATATTTTCTTGATATTATCTGATTGTTGATATTAATGACGAATGAGGATTTATAGGTTCTGACCATTATAGGTTTTAATGAAATAATAATATTTAAGGATAGATGAATCCAATAAATTTTTTCTTAAAATATGTTTTGAAATACCAACAAAGAGAAATGTAACTAAGATGATTTTAAAAAAAAATGTACCTTCTAGATTTCTCAAAAATATGTTTTTGTGTTGAAAAGGATCTTCTTGGAAAATATAGATTTCGTAAAAAAAATATTATGGTTCTGAAATTTATGTTTATGTAAAACAAATATACTCCTCCTATGAAAAGGAGTATCTTAATATTAAGAGATGGTTTAAAAAAAGTGGATTTGAATTATTACATTAAAGTTATCAATCCTAAATTTTCTTAAATATTTCCAAATCTATTGGAAGGTAATGATTTTTTAAATTTCCCAACATTTTGTTCTTTCATTCCGATGAATTTGAAAATAATTTCCCCTTTAAGTGATTAATCCCTAAGAAGGTGATGCCTAATATATACATGATTTTAATGAGAGTGATGTGAATGTTTTTATCTTAAGTCTATTTCACTAGTGATGTCACATAGTATCTGAGTTTTAGTAAAACTCATTCTATAATCTATGAGTGTGTGTTGCGTCCATAATAATTGTGCATAATAACTTCCACCTGCAACATATTCAACTTCAGTAGAGGAGAGTGAAATAGAGTTTGGTTTCTTGAATGACCAATAAACTAATGAATCTTCCAAGAAATGACAATTTTTACTTGTATTTTTCATATCAATTTGAAAACCACCAATGTCATCATCTGAAAATATTTTTTAAAACAAAATCATTTCCAGAAGAATAGAAAAGTCATAAATCCATAGTTCCTGTTAAATATTAAAAAATTCATTTCACTCCTTTCAAATGAGATTATTTTGGATTATATTGATATATTTTACATAAGAATACAAAAAATATTACATCTAGATGACTAACTATTAATTATTGTATGCTTCGTATCATACCTCTAAAATATGATTGATCTACTGGTTTCCCAACATTATCAAGATCAAGAGTATTTCAGGTACCGATTGGAGTACTTATACATTTTGTGTCATCATATCCATACTTTTTATGAATATATTTAATATAATTTTTCTGAGATAAATATGTTCTTTCTAGTTTTCCAGAAATTTTAAAACCAAGAATAAAAGGATAACTCGCCCATTATAAACATTTCTAATTCAGATTTCATGTGATTTGAAAACGAATCAGTTATGGATTTTTATGTAGATTTAAATATAATATCATCAACATTTAGTTGAACATTCAATTTTTGATTATCATTCATTATAAAAAGGGTTGGATTTATAGTTCCCTTAACATAATTGTTCTATTACAAAAATTCTCTAAGTCTATCATACCAGGCTCTATGGGCATGTTTAAGACCATATAATACTTTTTCATATTTAAAAGCATGTTCAGGATATTTTGTGTCTTTAAAACTAAAATGTTATTCAACATAAACTTCTAATAAAACATATATGCTAAGGAAATCACACATCTCATCGATTTGAGAATTTTTGGAGATAATTAATGCTACAAAGGCTAAGAGAATTCAACTAGAGTCAGGTCTATCTATAGAAGCATCGGTTTCTTCATTCTCTATTCCTTCTCGTTTTTATAGCCTTTTGGAACTAATATTGATTTATATATAACTATGATTCCATTTTCATTACATTTTTTTATGAAGACTCTCTTTACTCCAATTATAGACATTTATTTATGTCTTTCATCAAAGGTCCATACTTCGTTCCTTTCAAATTCATTTAGTTCATCCTGTATAGATTTAATCCAATCATCATTAGATAAATATTCATTAGCACTTTTATGTTCAAATAATGAATGAAATACTAGATGTTTTAATTATATTATTAAAGATATTATAGTTCTTAATGGTTTATGTACATCACTAATGATACTATCACTGGGAGAATTATAAGAAAAAACATACTTTGGATTTGTAAAACCTATTAATCAACATAAGGAATAAAATCTTTTGGAGTTAAAATATTAGAAAACGTTTCTTGAGTATTCTCCTAATTAGAAAAATATTCTATGAAGGGTTGATAATCAGTTTTTTAAAACACATCTTATGATATAGGTTTTGGTTTTTAAAAAATAAAAGGATCTATTTCATTGAATTTAACTTGTACTATTTCCTCAATAGTACAAGAATTTTTTTAAACAATATATGCCTTTGAAGTTGTGGGATAGACTATGAATATTCCATCAACATATTTGTTTGCAGATTTGGGTAAGATATATTTTGTATTGAAAATGATAATATTTCATCCAAATACATTGAAGTATGAAACTGTAGGTTTTCATCCTGTCTATAACTAATAAGGTGTTTTATTATGAAATGGACTTATGAAAACTAGATTAATAGAATAACAAGCAGTACTTAGAGCTTCAACCCAAAATTGATTATCAATGGAGTATCCACTCATCACTGTTCTTATTATTTCTTGAAAACTCAGTTTCTTCATTCAACAATGCCATTTTTCTTAGGAGTTCCTGGAGATGTGAAGATTTGAGTAATTCCTTTTTTACTACAAAAAGTTTCAAAATCTGAATTTTCATACTCTCTACCAAAATCAATATGAATAGACCTCACTAGAAGGGTTTTCTCATTTTTAACATTGGATTAAAAGGATTTAAAATATGAAAAGGGTTCATATTTATTTGATAGAAAGTATACCCATGTAAATCTAATGTAATCATAAAAAAAACAAATACATAGTATTTTTCTCCAATACAACTTGTTTTTGTTGGACAGAAATAATCCATATCCACTAGTTATAATGCATCATATGTAGATACATCACTAATATATATATAAAGCTTTACTTATGTTAATTTCCATATTTCAAAGGATCACAGATTTTTGAAGAATCACAAGTAAAATCTAGTAGATCCTTAACAAGTCTTTTCTTAGAGAATTTTCACAGGTTCCTAAGGTTACAAAGTCCTAGTATATAATGACATAAGAAATATTGATCTTAAATTGCACTAAGGCAAGGTATTTCTTTGCTCTTAAGGTCTTCTATGTTAAGTGTATAAATATTCTCATGTCTATGCGTAGATAGAATGAAATCATCCTTGGAATAGTGTAATATGAGTTTTTCATTCCTAAAATTCAAAAGTTAACCTCCATCACATAATTATCGTATTCTTATATGTTTTTGATTAATACCATTAACAAATAAAACATTCAAAATTAAAGCTTTTCGAAGAAGAAAAATGTTACCTATACCAAAAAACTATCCTTGATCATTGTCTCTGAAAGTTACTTGTACTCCTATCATCTTATAAATTTCTTCAAAGATGTTTTTGTTACCAAAAATGTGCATGGAACGTCTATTATCCATGTACCATGTATTTTTGTTGGTAATTACTTCATTTTTCTGAAAATGAAACAATTAGTCTGTCTAAATCCAAGAATTCTTGGATATGGAAATGTTATAAAGTAAAAAATTAGGTATCCACATTTTCTTAGAAAAGTGGGATTTATAAAAACATAAGGATTGGATTTTATTTAAGGAACAATGTTTCACCCAAAGCACAACCCTTTGACATTTTGTGAAAAAGGGGAAATTTGGGGTACAAAATAGTTGTGACTAAAAAACTGGTTTTGAATGAGAATAAACGAATCCAGAACTACTCTTTAGAGGAAGAAGTTTTGAATACATTTTATAAAAATATTTCTTACCATAAGAATGTTTGATAAAAGTTTTTCAAGGAAAATATATCAGATTTTAGTCTAATGAAAAAAATTCTTATCCTCATAGTCATTGACCTTATAGTTTGAGTTTTTCTCTAAATCATTTTTCATTGAAATAAATTATTCAAAATCCTTAGAATGTTTATTGTTCTTTGAATTATGTTTATCATGGTTTTTGAAATAGAAACAATTTCAATCTATTTTTTCATCAAGATATTTTTAATGATATAATACTTATTTTATTTAAATATTAATTCTATAATTTTCCCTATCATATTTATTATTTATCTTACTATTTTTATTCTCAAGAAACATGGAAAACCTAGAGACTTCTTCAAATGATGGTAAATAATTATCGTCTAAAGAGGAAGACTATTCATCCAGGGATTCATATTTACTTTATCTGGATAATTATATCTTAATGAAATATTGTTTAAAGATTCCGTACAGTTTTCCTTATCCACGAGACATTGATTTTTTATAGGCACCATTGACATAAGACCAATGTTCTTCTATCCTGAATATTCAATATTTAAATATTCATCTTAAGGGTGACCTAATATTGAACTCCATGAATCATTAGATTTTAAAACTATCCTTCCTTTATACTTTTAGTACTTCTTGTTTTTCCTTTTATGATGTCTCTCCTTTATTTCTTTATTCATAAGCTTTGGAAAATATGGTTTAATATGTCCAACCTTCTTACATTCACAGAAAGTCACTTCAGATTCTTTATTATCCCTTATATCTTTCTTCGTGTATCCATCCTTGAAATATTTACTTCCCACAATATTTTTCATTCTTCGATAAAGATTGGACAGTTCATTCTCTTACTATGCAGGTTCACTTGAGTCTGATTGAGTAATAAATTTTTTTGATTTTGTTGTCTTAGAAACATTATGAGGAGTCCTAGATTTCAAATGATTTAATATAGTCGTAAAAGAAACACTCCTATTCATCTTCATACAATTATCAGAATCTCCCTTTAATCTATTCTCATGTTGCAAGACTGTTCCAAATAGATCATCAAGAGTAACTATTGTAACCTTTCTAGATTCATCAATAGATGTTCTTTTTTATTCCTACTCATTCGGCATGATTTCAATAATATTTTCAACATTTATTTCATCATCTCAAGAATTTTTCTCCCATTGACTATAATCGGTTCACAAAAGTCATGAATAATTGATGAACATTAACTATTCGTTCTTCATATGGAAAAACCATGATAATCAGTGATAATCGTTGATCTTCTAGTTTTAATAACTTTCAATGTTCCAAATGTGTAAATTTAAATTTATTCCAAATGTTGTTAGAAGACTTACTGGAAGATATTTCTCTATATATATTCCTAGTAATTGAACATAAAAAATTATTTCTTACCTAATAATTAAGCTGATATTCATGTTTCTCTTGGTTGGTGGATGTTATGACTGCCCTACCCGGATCTTATAATGACTAGAGAGAATAACAATGTTGTCAACTACTGTGTTAATAACAAATGTATTTATTACATATCTCCAATATTCGTAATCATTTCCTTCAAAAATTGGTGGTCTTTATGAATTAATATTTTCAATAGATCCAATATTGATTCGTTATATATTTCAAAAAAATATTCTCTCCACACTTTAGTAGAGCATGTATTTATAAACGAAATGTTTATCAAAGAAATACATCTAACTTTTAAGAGAAAAATAAATAAGAATAACGTAGTGGAATTATATATTAATACAAATATGTAGATTAGTATTTCAGATACCTCCTCTGATACCAATTATAGGATTGAAATGTAGATGTAGATGGATCAAATACAATAGGAGGTGAATTGTTATTTTAAACACATTTTTTATTAAACTTATGAAAACATAATTTACCAAGGTTTAACAACATAAAACCCTTTTGTAAGGTTATGAAAATAAATAATAAATTTAATAAATATGTGAAATGTTATAAGTACACAGGTACACATAAAAAGGATTCTACCATAAATCATATATAATCATATATCATAGTTTGTTCAATAATAATAAATTGTAAGAAAGATATACATTCTATCCAAGAATAAATGCAGTGGAATTTAAACAAACTTGTAACAAGTAAACAAATAACAAAGAAATATTTTAACTCAAAGTGAATGGAATCCGACAAACATGGATAAACCTCCCTTGATTTATACTTCCAAGAAAGTTTTTATTACCCAAAAATGGGTGTGAGATCCATACAATGATTGATATCCATCATTCTATCCTCGAAAGACCTCGATTAAGAATGTAATAAATACTTCTGTCTTCGTATTCCTAGAACCCTCGATTGTAAAAAACACCAATCAGATTCTCATAAATCAATTAAAGCTTAAGAAAGATTTCAAGTTGAACAAGATGTTCACAAATTCAATACTTCACAACATTCACACTAGGCAGATATTGCAGAGCTCTCGCAACATGTCAGCAAATCTAGGAGTTCCACACAAACGTAATAAATGATTTTAAATAGTAGGGAATTTATAGGAAAAAACCCCGATGGTCAAAATCATCCTCCAAGGTTCAAATTTCCATTAAATTCTGGAGGGACCTATATAGGTTGAATTCATACAGTGGTTATTTTGTAATAGATTCAACAACATCGTTTTATATAATAAACTATGAGAAGCATTATGATGACTTAATTTTGTAGAAAACATTTGATAAAAATAATCCTATTTTAGGATAAGAAAAATGAAAATATTGATTAAGGAAATATAGTAACTATAAGAAAAATAATTATCAGATTTTGAATATATTTAATGTCATATTATAATTTCTGAGGAAATCAGAGTCTGATTTCTGAAGAAATCAAAGTCTGATTTTAGAAGAAATCAGGATCCAAATTACATTATTTTTAGAATCAAATTATTTTTTTATTATAATTATCATATTTTTTATTTCATAGGAAATCGGAGTCTAATTTCGGAAGAAATCGAAGTATGGTTTTTTATAAAATTAGAGTATTTTTAACTTAAAGAAATTATGGCTTAAGTTAAATGGTTAGACCTATTTAAGATAACATTAGATAATAGTTTTAAGATCTGCGGTAAGGAATAACATGTTCTTTAATATAAGCATTCTTATATAATGAAAAAATACCTTTAAGAGGTTTTTTGTATTTTCAAAACATAAAGTAATTTAAAATTCATAAGGAAACATACTGGATTATATGATGTTTCCATAAGATCCTCCCTACACAAGAAACATGAATTCCCCATGGAAAATCAACGATTCCACCATAGTATGGTGGAAGGGAATATTAATACTAAAAATAGAAAAAGAAATTATAATATAAGAGATGTGTAGATCCAATTTGGTAACCATATGAAAATATACTCTTTAAAACTCTAAAAAATGTTCTCAGAACTCCCCCTTGATCAAGGGAGAAGAGGGTAAGGAAGAGAGGTTTGAATTTGGTTTGTGCGAGCAGGAAGAGATAAAGTAGGAAGAACTAGTCCATAATTATGCTAAAGTGGTAAAATCATATTTTTACCCCGTTTTAATCCCACTATATCTATGATGGATACTGAAAGTAATATCCACTCTTGTCAGATACCATAGGATAGCCAGTGGCTCTCCTAGAGCTTTATCAGTAGTAGCCACCAAACCTCCCCCGAGGCTCCTATGGTCCCCCTAAGATGCATAAAATGCCTCAAACCATTCCCAAAACACTACCTTTTATTTTATACATTCCTTGTAAACCCATTAAAAATCTATAATAAAAAATGTAAGCTTCCCAATATTTTAATATTCAATCTTTTCATCAAACACTAATTTCCCTTACATGTACATGATTTTATAGTTAAATTAAGACATAAGGGTAATAAAGACACAATAATTTGTGTAATTATTTTTATTTGAATATATCTCTAACTTTTATCATCATATATTATAATTCTTGTCTATTTGGAGACATTTTCTCTTTAATTTGACATTATATAATTGAATTCTTTTATGAAATTCTATGTGTGTCCCAAACCTCACTTATAAAAGGGAATGCATCCCCCTCAAAAATTCACAAAATTTGATCATTATGGATCAGAATTTACTTAATAAAAAACCTTACAATATTCCATATATTTTTAGAGATCCCCAGTTCTTTTTCTAAGTCCAATCATTCAAGGAGTAAGGTTCAAACCGAAAGAGATCGCTCAAATAAGAGGTATAAATCATAACCAAGATCATTAAAATTAATTTGTCTCAAAATTTCCAATAAAACCATTATATCCATAATAAAATTATTAATAAATTATCCTAAATATACTAATATGCTTCTATGATTATAGAATAACCATTTCCCACAAACTTTCTGTCAAATGAGAAATGAATGTATCGTCTGTACATATGTGTGGACTACCTCCTCTATATTGTGATATGTTTAATTTTCCATAATAGAATCAAATTTATTGATAAATTTTGGATTTAATAAATATATTTTATATTTACGATATTATTATTATCCTTCAAGGATAAAATATTATTTGTCGTTCTTTCTTTATTTTGATTAACAAAATGAAAACAACATTTATGATCACCTACGAACCACTATATTCATGAATGACAGAATTAATTTTTTATCTCAACATTTCATTGATGAATATACATATATATATATATAATAAATATATAATATATTTTTATCATCATTTAAATTTTTTGGATTAGGAATCCATGATCATGATGCATGAATTAAGATCACTGAAATGACACATTCACGGAAAAACAAAATTGTTAACTTCTAAAAAAGGTAATTTTAATAATGAATTGTTAATAAAGGAGAGTTGGAATGTTATAAGTAAAAAAAATATGATATTATAAAATTTTAACTGGTTATATTAAAGAATTATAAAAAATTAAAATTTATTATACAAAGTGTTTGAGTTCTTAAAAATAAAAACAAGAATATATTAAGGGTTCTTCATCTCAATATCATTTTATTAAGACTTGTTTGATGCTATGCTGTTATTTTTTTATGAGGTGTATATAAAAATAATTGTACATGTTATTTAATGGATACATATTAATTTATGTTATATAAATTAACAATTTAAATTACTTAATCTATGGGGTTTTGATTCAAATTTTACAAAAGTTGTATAAGCTTTTCGTCTCACTATTAGTTATGTGAGACATATTCCATATTCATTTATTTGTATGTATCTTGTTTTATATATACAACCAATTTGAAATTTTATATAATTATTTTAATTATATTCATTAATTTAATGATTTATTAGAAGTTATTTCATTCATGGGTATCATGATTCGAAATTTACCAAAGTCATATTGGAATTATGTTACAATATAATTTTTACCAATATTGTTTCTGAATAACATTATGATACTAGAATTATGTAAAATTTCACTCAGTAATATTATTAATTTTATTCTACTAAGGTTATTTTTTAAATAACACATTTTCATTTGATTTTCCTTTCTCTATGTACTGAAAATTTTGAATAATTATTTTTAAGGGAAACCAAATTTTCTTTTCTATTAGGTCAAGAATATTTTAGTTCTTGTCCATATTTTATCTCAAAATATTTTTAAGAAAGTTTTTAATATTAAAATATTTTTATGTCACGGCCCGTCCTCGGGGCCCGTGCCGTGACTACACCAAGCCCTCCATCTATAGGCCAGGGGCTGGAGACTAGCACCAAGGCGTAAATCCTGGTAAAAAGAGAAGGCATTGCCTTTGTAAAGTAAACAAGCACCACAGAGTAAGCAAGCAGAAAAGTAAACACTAAGTAAAAACAGAGTACAGCTGAAAGTGCGGAAAAGTAAATGGGCCAGTATACAAACCCAAACTGAAAGTAAAGTAAAACTCGAAAGGGAAAACAACAACTGTAAAGTAAAAGCTGCTACGCCGAGCTGTCCACTGGAAATCCTACCTAAAGGGTTGGTACAGATAGCTCCACTGCTCCTCGGGTCCTGTCGTCCACTCTGAGCACACCTCGCGCAGTGGTCCACCTCCAGGTATCGTCCTGCTCTGCGAGACTCAACCACGATCAACGATGTCCGTCGTCTGCAACGAACACAACGTAGTGCGGGAATAGCCCGTGCATGGGTGAGTATAAGCTACTCAGTAGGGACCCTGAGACCCCCGAAGGTCTCCCAAAATCAACAAAGGATAAACCACAGAAGAAAGATACAATCACGAAGTAACAACTGACACTGCTTAGTTATATGCCAATACATATACCTAAGTCATCAATTCCAATACGCTCCAACCTCCGAGCCCACGTACAACTCAGTACACACAGGAAAGTATAAGTATTCCACACAGGAAAGCAAAACGAAATCCACACAGGATAGCACAACACAATCCACACAGGAAAGCAACAAGATTCACCTCACACAGGTATACTTCTTCGGTAGATGATAGAGATGATCACTGATCCATCTAAGTCGTCGGACCCACAAAGGATTGATAGGTACTAACCCCCGCAAAGACCCACACAGGATCGGACCCACACAGGATCTGTAGGCGCTGGTTCACACAGGACCGCTGAGCGCTGACCCACACAGGATCGGACCCACACAGGATCGGTAGTACTGATCCACACAGGATCTCTGAGTGTTGTAGTCGTCGTCGTCGAATCCACTAAGGATCTCTGCACAGTCGTCGTCGCAGTCACAGTAGCAGTCGCAGCCAGCTCTAGGGTTCCCGCACACAGCAAGCTCGTTCGGGAGGGTCCGCTCCACGAGCCGAGAGGCTGATACATCAACTGTCACAAAGTCTAGAGTTGATGAATCCCAAAGTTCTGTATCGTCAACAGGAACTCAACGCAACAAAAGGCGCGTCAATCAGACGCCCGGTCTGAGAGTTATTGGCTTTTCCGTTCCAGGGGCCCGGTTGGTTTTTAAGGAAAAACCTACCCGACCGTACTCCACCTGTATCCAAACCTCGGGCAGAGTATGCCAAAAGATCCGTCTCGCTAAGAGAAACACAACAAAGCTGACGGCACATCAATCGGACGTCTGTAGCTCAAGATATGAGCGTTTCCGCTCCGAGGGCCCGGTTGGTTTCGTGTATGAACCAACCCGGACGAACTCAAACTAATCCGAAATCTTGATGCCGATATACCTAAACAACCGACTCGATCCAAGGATCGCATTGCCACTGACGGTCCGTCGTTTGGAGATCCGTAGCCCGAGTTATGGGCATTTGAATCCAAACCGCTCGGTAACGGGGTTTCGGCCCCGGGCCGTCCCGGCCCGCGCCCCCCGATTGGCCCGAACCGGGTCGACCCGCCCCGGACAGGGTCGACCCGGCCCGGCCCGGTGCCGGTCCGGTGCAAGCCAGCACTCTGGGCACGCTGCCAGCTGGGCCGAAGGCCGAGCTGATTGGAAAACGGGGGGGCGCCTGCCCCCCTTTGTGAAACCGCAGCCCCCCCATTATGGGGGGCCATTTATGCTTCCCGGGGGAATTTAATTCCCCCGGTTTCCACCTTTCCGGCCGGCCCGACTTGGCCGGCCGGCTTCTTCTCAACAGGACCGGCAAGTGCCGGTCCTCTTCCGTCTTCCGACACCGGCGGCCCGGCTGGCCGCCGGTCATCACGTTCCGCCGCGGCCCGGAACCGGCCGCGACCTTCGTTGTCCGGCGCGGTGTGACGGCACCGCGCCCCTCCGCCGCGGCCTCGCTCTGGCCACAGCTCCTTCGTTTTCCTTTGACGTGGCGTGACGGTGTCGCGTCCATGAAATTATTTCCACGGCGCCGCGCGACGGCGCCACGCAATAATTGCCGTGCTATTCCCGCGTGGTGTGACGACACCACGCCATCTCGTTCCATCCGCAAGAAACAATCAAGAACCATGGAGGGGGGTTCGTCCTTGTTTGTGCAGTCCGGCCCCCCTCTTGTTAAATGATAACATTTATTCTTTATCCTCGAAGTTTGACATTCTAGAATAAAGAATGGAAAAATTAAATAAAACAACAACAAACCGCTACCTCGGTTTCAAGAGAGGACCATGTCAACAAACTGCGGAAGACAAGCATCGCGGAGGTCGGGCGTCGCGGAAATCGGCATCGTTCCGTCAACGTTTGTGGAAGAAGCACTCGGTGAAGTCGAGTCGAGTCAAAACTCTCAGAAAACATTGTGGGCGGCAGTGCTTCCCTTCCTTGCTCCGATTGAAGAAGGTAGAAGGTGTTGCTTCACATTCTTTGGAGACGGGGATCGTTCTTCTTCGAGAGGTTGAAGGTCTTCTAAAAGTTCTTCTCCTCTCCTTAGTTCTCCCCACAAAGTTTATGCCAAACCAAAGAGAAGAATAAAATATCTCATTTTAATGTTGGAAAAATGATTTCAAAAGAAATAAAACATTCAAAATAATTAATTAAGTTGGTTTAATTAATTAAATGCAAAGTGTTGGCAAGAATTTCAAAAGATTGAAATTCAAATAAACCACACTTAACTCACCTCATTAATTAAACAAGTTTTCAAATTAATAAGAGAGGAGTTAAATGGGAGTTTCAAGGTGGTGTTGAGGAGTTAGGCTTCGTGTGGGACCCACAACACTTAATCCTCTCAAGGGAGGTTAAGTGGATGTGGGTCCCACCTCTAACTCCCTTTGGGAGTATATAACCAACATGGTTAAAAATAAAATGTGTTACCAAATTTTATTTAACTTCATTTTATTCCCCCAAAACTAACTCTCAACCCGCATAAAACAAAATCTCGGAAAAGGTCTCCTTAAGCGAATATCGGCGCTGCGAGTTCATCGGTGCCCTCGGAATTCGATTCCGGGCACCGGTTCAAAAGTTAGAAATGCCCGCTCATTCGTTCACTGAACGTACCCGAGCCAAACTTTGGGAATTGATTCTGGGCACACCGGGCCTCGGAATCAGGTGTCGTCAGAAACCGCGCTCTGGTAAAATTCTAAAGAAAATTAAGAAAAAAATTCCCTTCAATTTTACAGGTCTTTACATTACTCCCACCTCAGGGATTTACGTCCCCGTAAAGATACATCAAAACTAGGGAAACAAATAAGGGTACTGAGCACGCATCTGAGCCTCCTGCTCCCAAGTGTTCTCCTGGAGATTTCTGTGCTGCCATCTGATGCGCACTAGAGGAATCGACCATCCACATAGGACCCACTCCTGTCGATCCTCTATCTCTACCGGGACCTCCGTAAAAGTCACCCCATCGTCAACGTCAAGCTCCCCATGGTCAATGATGTGTGTCGGGTCGTGCACGTATCTCCTCAGCTGAGATACGTGGAAGACATCGTGCACCCGGTGCAACTGAGGTGGTAGAGCCAGGCGATAACCCACCTCGCCAATCCTACTGAGGACATGGAAGGGTTCGATGAAGGGCGAAGATAACTTGCCGGCTCGGCCAAATCTCCGTATACCACGTCGAGGTGAGACCCGCAAGAAGACGTGGTCACCATCCTCGAACTCCAGTGGCCTCCGCCTCCTGTCAGCATAAGACTTCTGCCGGCTTTGAGCTGTCCTCATCCGCTCCTGGATGACCTGGACCTTCTCTGTCGTGGCCTGGACCATCTCCAGTCCCACATGTGCTGACTCCCCAGGGTCTGTCCAGCACAAAGGAGATCTACAAGGTCGGCCGTACAACGCCTCGTACAGTGCCATCCCGATGGTGGAGTGGTAGCTGTTGTTGTACGTAAACTCCACCAAGGGTAGGTGGTCCTCCCAGATATGACCAAAGTCGAGGACACATGCGCGGAGCATGTCCTCGAGAGTCTGAATGTTCCTCTCCGTCTGACCATCCATCTGAGGATGAAAGGCGGTGCTCAAACGTAGTTGCATCCCGAACGCCTCCTGCAATCCCTTCCAAAGCCGGGAAGTAAAGCGAGCATCTCAATCAGAGACGATAGATGATGGCACACCGTGAATCCGTACAATCTCCTGAACGTAGAGACGTCCCAAGCTCTCCACTGAGCCCTGCTCTCGGATGGGTAGGAAGTGAGCCGACTTGGTGTGTCGGTCGACAATCACCCATATGGAGTCGTGACCTCTAGAAGTGTGTGGAAGTCTAGTCATGAAGTCCATAGATATCTCGTCCCACTTCCACTCCGGGACCTCCAAGGGTTGTACCAAGACTGCTAGTACCTGGTGCTCAGACTTCACCTGCTGGCAGGTGAGGCATCGAGATACGAACTCTACTACATCCTTCTTCATGCCTGTCCACCAGTGCTGTCGTCTAAGATCCTGGTACATCTTCGCCACTCCGGGATGTATCGCCAAGGGAGAAGTGTGAAACTCTCTCAGCACCTCCTCCCATAAAGAAACTGGTACCAAGGTACGTCCTCTGAAAAGGATGTCGTGCTATACTCCAAAGGAGAAACAATCAGGTGCCTGTCCTGAGGATATCTATGCACGCCGCGTCTCACAGTCAGTATGCCCACGTTGTGCCTCTTTGACCTGCCACAGTAGTGGAGGAGTGACTGTGAGAGACTGAAGGAATGCTGCTCCGTCTCTATCCACGAAGGATATCTGCAAAGAGGCTAGATTCTCTGTCACCCCCTCATGTAGCTGAATGCCTGTCCTCCTGCTAAGGGCATCTGCTACTACGTTCCCCTTCCCAGGAGTATATACTATCTCAAAGTCATAGTCATGGAAGAACTCAAGCCATCGCCGCTGTCTCAGGTTCAGGTCCTTCTGCGAGAATATTTACCTGGGACTCTGAAGATCAGAAAATACTGTAAAGTGCTCTCCCATCGGATAGTGTCGCCATGTCTTCAGAGCGAAGACCACTGCTGCAAACTCCAGGTCATGGGTAGCGTAGTTCTGCTCATGCAGACTCAACTGACATGATCCATAGAAGATCATTGCCCACTCCTGCATCAGGACACAACTGAGTCCGGTCCCTGATGCATCGCAGTAGACTAAGTAACTAACTCCCTCCTCAAGCAACCTCAAGATAGGTGTGCTGGTCAATCTCTGTCTCAGCTCCTGGAAGCTCTGCTGACATCTGTCTGACCACACGAAGGGTTTCCCCTTCTTCGTCAAAGCTGAGAGTGGTTCCGCAACTCTAGAGAAGTCTGGAACGAATCTCCGGTAGTATCCGGCTAGTCCCATGAAACTCTGAACCTCCGTCACGCTCCTGGGTGGCTCCCAAGCTAACACTACCTCGATCTTCGCAGGATCCACTGCAACTCCCGCCTCAGAGATGACGTGTCCCAAGAAGTGGACATCACGTATCCAGAACTGACACTTCGAGATTTTACCATAAAGCTGGTGCTCTCGGAGTGTGTCTAGTACAACCCGTAAGTGGTAGGCATGCTCCTCCTCAGTCGTCGAGTAAATCAGAATGTCATCGATAAAGACCACGACAACCCGATCAAGGTATGGCTGAATGATCATGATCATAAGGGCCATGAACACTGCAGGAGCATTGGTTATGCCGAAGGGCATAACAAAGAACTCATAGTGGCCATACCGAAATCTGAAGGCCGTCTTCTGCACGTCCTCGTCTCTAACTCTGAGCTGATGATAGCCTGACCTAAGGTCTATCTTCGAGAACAACTGTGCTTCCTTGAGCTGATCAAAGAGGTCATCAATCCTCGGTAGCAGATACTTGTTCCTCACTGTCACCTAGTTCAGGCGACGATAGTCAACACAAAGTATCAAGCTCCCGTCCGCCTTCTTGGCGAACAAAATCGGGGAAGCCCAGGGTGAAACACTGGGTCGGATGAACCCCTTTCCCTACAAGTCCTCCAACTGTACCCGTAGCTCTCGAAGCTCAGCGAGGGTCATCTGATATTCTAGAGTGGATATCGGGGCTGTCCCGGGGTACAAGTCAATATAAAATTATACCTCTCTACGAGGGGGTAGCCTTGGAACGTCGTCGGGAAAAACGTCCGCAAACTGATCCACCACTGCAGGAAAACCAGGACTCCTCACGTCAACTGCTCCAAGGATGAGGCTAGCCAACTGATGAGTGATGGGCTGTCCTCTCCTCCGCGAAAGTCCATCCTGTGCTGCTAAGGCTCCCTTCTCACCAGTGAAGGTGAACCTGCTCCCGTCAGTGCGTACACATCGCACCTTGCGCCTAAAACAGTCAATCTGTGCATGGACTGTAGATAACCAATCCATGCCCAAGATGACGTCATAAGGCCTCGACGCTGCTACAAAAAGATCCTAGGCGAAGCTCTCGCCTCCTAGATTAAGCTCACACTACCGGCACCAGTGCGTAATCGTCGAGTCTACTCCCGTAGGAGTATCTAGCCATAAGGATCGAGCCAACGACTCTGTCGGAATCTCCGAGCTCCGAACAAGGGCAGCGGCTATGAAAGAGTTACTCGCTCCTATGTCTATAAGTACTGCAGCAAGGGTGGAATAGACACAGATAGTACCTCGAATCATCTCGGTCGTGCCGTGGTCGTAGGCCTCTGCTGCCTGGAGTTGTGCCTGTTTATGCCCGCCAGCTCCCTGTGGACGGGGTGGACCTCCTGGTGGTGGTGGTGGCAGAGCCTCAATGTGTCTCCCACCACCTGTTTCTCGGCCAGCTCCTCTACCTCGTCCACCTCCTCCCTGCAGACTGCCACGGTCAACCCTCTGCCTCTACCTCGGTGGTCCCTCATCTGTCTGCTTCTCCTCAGCACGGCGGGTCGGGCAGTCACGAGCCATGTGGCCCTGCCCGCCGCACGAGTAGCACTGTCTGCCTCTCGAAAGACTGGCTCGGCGCTGTGTGCCCCGCACTGCTGAGCCAGTGTCCTGAGGTCATCTTCCTGAGGGTCTGGTATGCCTGGACCCCTGATTCATCCGTCGACTGCCTTCTGCAAGTGACTCTGCCACGTGCCACCCTACGGTGGGTCGCGGCGCTGGTGTAGACTCAGCAAGAAAGCTCTCGATAAAAAGGGTCCGCTCCAGTACTCCTGTCTGAGTCAGTACGCTGAGGGAGATCATCGATGCCCTGATCTCGTGTCTCAAACCATGCTCAAAGGTCCGGGCCCAAAAGAATGGGTATCGTACCATATCGGTCGAGTAGCGTGAGAGATCGGTAAATCTCGCTGAGTACTGAGCGACCGTCATGCTTCCCTGTCGCAGCTGAAGAAGCTCCTGAATGCGCACCGCACGGAGGTTGTCTAGGAAAAACTCTGAGCGGAAGAGGCTCTCAAAGTCTGTCCAGAGTAGAGATGCCTCATCGTGCACCTGGAGCATCAAGCTCCACCATCGGCCCACTGATGCGTGCAGTAGGCTCGCAGCGAGGATCACCATGAGGTCTGCTGGTGTCCTCACTAGCCTGAAAACTCGTACGACTACCTCCAGCCAGTCCTCGGTAGCCTGGGGGTCCGTCTCCCCATGGAACCTGGGAGGTCGCTGGTGCGGAAACTCATGCAGTGCGCTGAGGCAACGTGCATCGTCAGCGGCTAGTGCTGGAAGTATCGGGGGCTCGACGGGTAGTGCTACCGCTGGTGCCACTGCTGACAAAGGGTCCTGCACCGAGGCCTCGTCGCTCGGTGGGCTGTCATCACGCTCGACTCTCGGAACCCTAACTGGCTGCCGTCGTGGGGCCATCCTGAAAAGGAAACAGGTGCGCCACGGTCAGAACAGTATACCTGGTGAGCTGATATAAAGTAATCACAAAGAAAACTTGAAACACACATGCAATCAATGTTTTCGTGCATTACATCGGAAATCAGAAGTCGGGGTCCTGGTGTACGGATACGTCGGCCGCCGCACCAACACTGTACTCCCTGGACTGATAACCACACCCAATACTCTAAACACTATTGCTTCACATAGAAAATATCAGAGTTCGCGGTAGAACCGAAATCCTCTGATACCAAATGTAACAATTGGGTCCCGATGATAGCACAAATATCCCGCCTTAATAGGGTCGTGGGCTCTTGGCCCACCAGGTACCACCAGTTGCCCCGTGAACATGTGGTCCCCAACCAAGGGTCCACCCACATGCCTGAACGGGTCATCTGACTAATGACAGTCCCCACATGCCAACAATTGTCTTTTCCAGTGTGTTTTGTCCTCCCTCGCACACACCCTGGGAAACTTCCCAGAAGGTCACCCATCATGATCACTACTCCAGTCCAAGCACGCTTAACTATGGAGTTCTAACCAGGCAAGCTCCCGAAAAGGAAGGTGAACCTTGTTGACATAAGTCATATCATTTAGTTATTTAACCCTTTATCATTTGGGGGTGTTACAATCACCCCCCCCCCCTTTAGAGCACAACGTCCTCATTGTGGGCCCTACATATCAACCCAGGCAGTGTACCACACTTAAGGCTGGGTACCACCTTTGATACCAATTTGTCACGACCCGTCCTCGGGGCCCGTGTCGTGACTACCCCAAGCCGGCCTTCCATAGGCTAGGGGCTGGCGACTAGCAGCAAGACGTAAATCCCAGTAAAAAGGGAAGGCATTGCCATTGTAAAGTAAACAAGCACCACAAAGTAAGAATGTGGAAAAGAAAACACTAAGTAAAAACAGAGTATAGCTAAAAGTGCAGAAAAGTAAATGGGCCAGAATACAAACCAAAACTGAAAGTAAGTACAACTCGAAAGGGAAAATAACAACTGTAAAGTAAAAGCTACTATGCCGAGCTGTCCACTGGAAATCCTACCTGAAGGGTGGGTACAGATAGATCCACTTCTCCTCGGGTCCCGCCGTCCGCTCCGAGCACGTCCCGCCCAGTGGTCCACCTCCAGGTACCGTCCTGCTCTGCGAGCCTCAACCACGATCAACGATGTCTGTCGTCTGCAACCAACACAACGTAGTGCGGTCATAGCCCGTGCAGGGGTGAGTATAAGCTACTCAGTAGGGATCCTGAGACCCCCGAAGGTCTCCCAAAATCCACATAGGATAAACCACATAATAAATATACAATCACGAAGTAACAACCGACACTGCTTAGGTATGTGCCCATACATATACCTAAGTAATCAATTCCAATATGCTCCAACCTCCGAGCCCAAGTACAACTCAGTCCACACAGGAAAGTATACGTATTCCACACAGGAAATCAAAATGAAATCCACACAGGATAGCACAACACAATCCACACAGGAAAGGAACATGATTCAGCTCCCACAGGTATACTTCTTCGGTAGATGATAGAGATAATCACTGATCCATCTAAGTCGTCGGACCCACAAAGGATCGATAGGTACTAACCCTGGCAAAGACCCACACAGGATCAGACCCACATAGGATCTGTAGGCGCTGGTTCACACAGGACCGCTGAGCGCTGGCCCACATAGGATCGGACCCACACAGGATCGGACCCACACAGGATCGGTAGCACTGATCCACACAGGATCGCTGAGTGTTGTAGTCGTCGTCGTCGAATCCACTAAGGATCTATGCACAGTCGTCGTCGCAGTCACAGTAGCAGAAGCAGCCAGCTCTAGGGTTCCCGCACACACCAAGCTCGTTCGGGAGGGTCCGCTCCACGAGCCGAGAGGCTGATACATCAACTGTCACAAAGTCTAGAGTTGATGAATCCCAAAGTTCCGTATCGTCAACAAGAACTCAACACAACAGACGGCGCGCCTGCCCCCCTTCGTGAAACCGCGGCCCCCCCATTATGGGGGGCCATTTATGCTGCCCGGGGGAATTTAATTCCCCCGGTTTCTACCTTTTCGGCCGACCCGAATTGGCAGGCCGGCTTCTTCTCAACAGGACCGGCAAGGGCCGATCCTCTTCCATCTTCCGACACCGGCGGCCCGGCTGGCCGCCGGTCATCACGTTCCGCTGCGGTCCGGAACCGGCCGTGGCCTTCGTCGTCCGGCGCGGTCTGACGGCACCGCGCCCCTCCGCCGCGGCCCCGCTCCGGCCGCGGTGTCTTCGGTTTCATTCGACGTGGCGCGACGGCGTCGCGTCCATGAAATTGTTTCCACAGCGCGGCATGACGGCACCGCGCAATAATTGCCGTGCGATTCCCACGTGGTGCAACGGAACCACGCCATCTCGTTCCATCCGCAATAAACAATCAAGAACAAAAGAGGGGGGTTCGGCCGTGTTTGTGCAGTCCGTCCCACTCTTGTTAAATGATAACATTTATTCATTATCCTCGAAGTTCGACATTCTAGAATCAAGAATGGAAAAATTAAATAAAACAAAAACAAACCCCTACCTCGGTTTCAAGAGCGGACCACGTCAAAAAACCATGGAAGACAAGCATCGCGGAGGTCGGGCATCCCGGAAATCAGCGTCGTTCCGTCAACGTTGGTGTAAGAAGCGCTCGGTGAAGTCGAGTTGAGTCCACACTCTCAGAAAACTTTGTGGGCGGCGGTGCTTCCCTTCCTTGCTCCGGTTGAAGAAGGTAGAAGGTGTTGCTTCACGTTCTTTAGAGACGGGGATCATTCTTCTTCGAGAGGTTGAAGGTCTTCTAAAAGTTATTCTCCTCTCCTTAGTTCTCCCCACAAAGTTTATGCCAACCCAAAGAGAAGAATAGAATCTCTCATTTTAATGTTGGAAAAATGATTTCAAAATAAATGAAACACTCAAAATAATTAATTAAGCTAGTTTAATAAATTAAATGCAAAGTGTTGGCAGGAATTTCAAAAGATTTAAATTCAAATAAACCACACTTAACTCACCTCATTAATGAAACAAGTTGCCAAATTAATAAGAGTGGAGTTAAATGGGAGTTTCAAGGGGGTGTTGAGGAGTTAGGCTTCGTGTGGGCCCCACCACACGTAATCCTCTCAAGGGAGGTTAAGTGGATCACCTCTAACTCCCTTCGGGAGGATATAACCAACATGGTTAAAAATAAAATGTGTTACCACATTTTATTTAACTTCATTTTAATTCCCCCAAAACTAACTCTCAACCCGCATAAAACACAACCTCGGAAAAGGTCTCCTTAAGTGAATATCGGCGCTGCGAGTTCATCGATGCCCTCAGAATTCGATTCCAGGCACCGGTTCAAAAGTTAGAAATTCCCGCTCATTCGTTCACTGAACGCACCAGAGCCAAACTTCAGGAATTGATTCCGGGCACACCGGGCCTCGGAATCAGGTACCGTCAGAAACCGCCCTCTTGTAAATTTCTAAAGAAGATTAAGAAAAATTTTACCTTGAATTTTACGGGTCTTTACATTTTAGTACATTTATTTTTAAATATTTTGTTTTTTGTATATATCTTGTTAAATAAAACATCATATTTTTTCTAAATGAGGTACTTTTTTTCAACAGTTTGAATGAAATATTTCTTTTAATATAAACTAAATGAAAATATATTTCTACCAACATGACAACACATTCCATTGAATCATCCTTTAAAATATTCAAGATTACTTTTCTATGAAATTTTTTTCCACAATATTTTGGTAATTTTAATAATTTTAATAATTAATTTTAAAATGAAAAATTTATGTTCCCCAGTGAATAATACATTGATCTTCTAAATTTATTTTTTTCATCTATGATTAAAGAATTTTATGTTAGTTATAATTGATTAATAATATGATCTTATGATAGAAAACTAATAATTATTATAGTTGGTTTATGATTATAATGATAAGATATTGATAAAACTTATTTCCTATTACATGGGTTAATTTGTGATGAAATGATATGTTTTTTAATGGTATTCAAACATATATATGAATGTCTAATGACTATATGAATGGTGGTTCATTTATATCCCACCAATGAATAGGTTAAATATTAATGGTTTTTGAACTCAAAGGATACACGTGAGGTTATCCCAATACCAAAATAGGTTACAAAAGTGGTTTTTCCAACCCCAATAAGGGTACATGGGAGGTTATCCCAGTCCCATAGAAGGTACATGGATGGTTATCCCAAGACTAACATGTGGTGAACGATTTGGTGGGTAGAAATGACATAATATTTCTAGGATTATGATTATTCCTATCCTTATTCCTCAATCTAATTACATGATCTTATGATAATGTTATTCTCTCATGGATTATGAATTTTTATTCCTTTATGATTCATGTCTTACGAACTTCCATTATTTATTCATTGATTCATTATTATTTTCATTAAAATCATGGGTATGGTTTTCTAATGTTAAGAACGATTTCTCATACACTTATACAAATGTTATTCGGAAGAGTGATCGTTTATTGATATCTCCCATATTTTACCTTACCGTGAATCTAGGATCATGATTTATTATGTTTTTTTTTCATTATATGAAGAGAGGTTTTAAATATAATAGGTATAAGAATGGTTCTAGTTGTACAGAACCTAATGGAATATTGTGTAGATATTTTATGTACCATTTTTTATATGTCTATATTTACAAAGAAACTGATAAATTATAATTATATCACGGATCATAATGATATGAAATGAATATTCATTTAGTAAGATTTTTCATTTATCTATGAAATTCTTAGATTGACTCATTGTCCACCATCATCATTAATTATATTTGATAGAGTTTTGTTAAAGGCACCATATTTACCCTTTTTCCACTTCATATGAGTTGTTGGACTATATTTTTTAAATTGATACATTATTATTAATTTAGAAAATTATAAATTGGTATTGTTGGACAATAATATTATGTGAGGGACAAAAAAATGATGAAGATATTATTCATTAGGAGGTTGATGACAACCATTATTCAAAATTCATTTAGGGATATAACCTTAACTCACATGGTAATGAAGTTAGTATTAGTAAGGATATACTTGAATTATATTTTTTTAGATAGGGAATATATCCCAATGAAATATATTCCAATATAGGCTATGATTATGAGAATTTATAATTATGAAACAACTATGGGGGTTGATGAATGATGTTGACATGTATCTTACTAGTAGGGAATTTCTAGGTAAAATTAATGTTTTATTGTGTCATGAATAACCTTAAATATACATGTTTATTGTTTTGATTGGAACAATATTATCCAAATTGATTTGATGAATACATGACAATATGAACTTATAACTTTATTTCAGGGGGTTCTCTTCCTCCAATACAGCCAATGATTACAACATAAAAACTGCATTACTAAATATATTTCTAATAATTTGTGTCATTTAAAAGAAAAAATAGTATTCCATTCAGCAGATATATTCTTTCCTAGCTCAATATTGAGGTATAATTCTATGTAGGAGAAGTCCTATTATACGATACATCCATCTTATTACTGTATAGGTCAGAATGGATACAGGATGACTTGGGTTTGGGGTAGTGTTAATTTCATTAATCCCTTCCATATCAGTTCTGATGAATGGTGAGATAACTTTTATAGTGCATGATGCATATGATTGTTTCAACCAATTATAGATTGAAAAAGGTGTGGTAGTATTATAAAATGAATCATTAGTGGCATTTTTTTAATGTAGGATGTGATGCAATGATGACCTTTAAGGATATATATTTTCAACTCTAATACATAATCAAGCAATGGGATTATGTTCTCATTCTTAATGGGACATCCAGTATTGTTCTTCCCATTTAGAAGATTAAATTCACTCCTTATATTAATGGAGACCACTAGAGTTGGGAGAGATAGCTCTAGTCCTAAAATGAGGGCTTAATATTTTTATTCATTATATTTTCATCCTTCTGAACATAAAGAAGAGTAAGATAGAAAAAATATTACATGACATATGATGACAATCCCCAATCTATCCTGGTTATTCATTGAGTTTTCAATCATTCTTCTACTGGGCTCCAAGAAACACCATTGAGGTATATGTAAAATTCCTTAGTAGTGTTATGGATGGATAATAATTCTTCACAAAAGAGAAATATATTTAGAAATAATTTATAAAGGATAGGGTATGATTTAAGGAACCTGAATAACACAATCCCTTTGATCACATTATAAGGAAGCTACTTTTGGGCATGTATTGTCTTAATAATACTCTATAATTTATGATGATTTGGGTGCTCAAAATACACTTGTTTAATTTACTAATAATTTTACATTAAGTTTATTTCATGGAATTAATATTAATTTTTTATTTTAAAATTATCTTCATGCTTTCAATTCGTAGGAAATATTTATCTAAGTGTTTGGGATGTTCTTTGAGCAATCTGGACACACTATTCATACCCTACATGGTTTATCATAACGTATTTTATCAAACCTGTATTTTGTACATCACATATGGATCATGATCCCTATGTTTGTCTTCAATATTACGCTAGAAGAAGAAATCATGGTCTCTGAACCCTACATTCAGATCATTATTTATGGTTAATCAACATTACGTTATCAGAATATTATGGTAAAAGAACCTTATGATTGTAAGGAACCTTACATTTGGAAAGAGAAGAAATCTTGGTTAAAGAACCCTACTTCGGTAATGAACCTTACGATCTAAAGAGAGATGTATGGATCATCAACATTACTTTAATGATCAACCCTGTATTTTCAGCCTTACATTTGGAAGATGATCACTACATAGTTGAACCCTAAAATCAGTATTATGTCTCTTTATGATGGAATCCTACGTCTGACTTTTCGACGTCGATGATTTATTTTTTCAATATTTTCCATGATTTCTGAAACGAACATAATAGTGTTACATGATATTTTGGAGTTTACTTTCAACTATTTTGAAGATCATTTTATTTTATTCAAAGAACTATTTTCAAGAGATAAATTTAATCATAATCTTAATGGATGTTATGACTCAGGAAGTAAATTGAAATTTGAATTTATACGACCAATAATGCTATTCTATTGGATATTAAAAATGGAAGCAAGTAATATGCTCTATATATTCCTTCATAATATCTCATCAAATATATGTGTGTTAAGTGATTCAAATACAATACAATTTTTTATTGAAATTATTTTTACATTGATACTGAAAGCGAATGAATTTGGAGGATGACTACATTTTTAAGATATATATGTTCTTTCTTGTTCTACTGTATGTTTACGAGTACACTGTATTTTTATGATTTTATAATAGAAGATATCTTCTGTAACCAGATCTATTCATAATTATTTCATCTTGAAGATTTTTATTCTCAAAAATAATGAGAAGAAGATCCATCTTCATTCAATTTTTTTCACTGAAATTATGAAGATCAATCTGTTTCAACAAATAAAATCTATTTTTGATTTATTTGAGTTTTGGGAACTCTTATTTAGTTGATGTTGAGTGATATATTCTCAATCTAAACTGTGGATAATCAGTTCTTTATTTAGAACTAGAAGACATTGTTTTATGTCTTAATTGTAATGTTGCTAATTGTCTGCACTCAGTTGTTGGAATTTTGGTCTTATGAAAGGGGGACCATATAGTGAAATTCACCGAACTCATAGAGAGATATTGTAGTGGAGTAGAATACGGAATATTTGTCCCCCAGACCACTATAAAAACCAACTATTTTATTTATGTTTTTCTTCTAATTAATCATTAATTAGTAGAGAACACAATTCTTATCCATGCTAATGAAAATAGGGTGCTTAAATTTAGAATTGTGGTAGATTTTTTGAAAAGACACAATTCACCCCTTTTGGTTTTTGTATATTCTAACCTAATAATTGGTATCAGTTGAAATATCTAGGATAAAGCTACAGAAAGATGAAAGCTTAATAGTCAATACAAATATTACAATCCCTGATCCTAGAGACGGGATTTCCATGGTTCATGTTCCATACTTCATCAGAGAAAATAATATGTTTAGGAAATCAAGAATGATCATTTATTAAAAAAATCCTGGATTTAGAGTTTATTTGAAAATAACTAAACCCTATAAGATTCTAGAGTAACCAGAGACTTGGGATGCTACAACTAAAGCAAAATCTGATTTGAAATCCAATGTTATGAATGAAATAAGATGAAAAATTTGACCAGATGAATTCAATCTTGTCTCGCAATGTCATATAACTTATAAAATGTGAAAATCAATACAGTTTCCTATGAAGTAATAGATAATGTAAGAAAAATGTGGTATCCATCAACAAAGATGATATTTTACACCTTCCGAATATTTGATGGAGAAATAATTACATAGATGAATGGAAGGCTTAATGAAATTATCAATAATATTTCATCCATAGGTGAACCTATCAAACAATTTGATCAATTATTGAAATTACCAATCTTACTACCTTTTTAATGGAATGGTATATCCACTTCTATTCTAAAATCATCACTTATCAATGAACTAACTAGGAAATAACTAATTAGGAACTGGATGATTCATTAAGTTGAAATGAAATCTGAAACTGAAGATTATAGAATTATTTTGAAATATGATAATACTACTCTAAAAGTAAAATATCCAAAGAAAAGAAAGAAAAATATGGAAAGAAGTTATAAAATAAAATATTTCAAATTTATCTGATTCTAAAATGGACATGGATTAATTATCCATAATGTTTAGAATGTTTTATAAGAATAAAAGATGATTCATAAATCCCTTAAAATGGATGAGAATGAATCAAGAGATGTTAGATTCTATGATCTCAAATGGTGATATCAGACTTGATTGTCGTCAGCCAAAAGATTAAATGAGAAAGAAATATAAGAGATATTAGAAAAAAAATATTATAAAAATAAAGGTATAACATAAATGAAATCTAAAAGGAGTGTTTCTAAATACTCTAACAGTTCATCTAATTCTAATTTAGAAAAAGAAAAATCAAACATAAAATCCAATATTTTCTTCATGGTTGAAGAGGAAAAGGAATAAACATATTACGCATCCTATTCTGATTCATATTCTCCCAGTTTCTCAAATATTAAATTAGTTTCCTTCTATTCTATATTAGAAGATAAATATGAATCTTTATTAAAAAATCACAAAATATAAATGAATATTCATAATGATGTTTTAGGTGAAAGACATTCCATGCTAGAACAAAATTAAGAGATTGTTAATAAATTTTACTCATCTACTACAAACAACCATGATCACAAGAATAAGATTAAAGCATTACAAGATGAAGTAGAAACTTATAAAAGTTATGATCTTTTCATTACAAAAGGAGACAATAGTTTGAATGAAATTCATGGAAGGAATATCATTTAAAATGAACAAACCGATATAGGAAGTAAGGGTGAAAATATTATCTGTATAAGAATTATTTTTTTCCCACCTCAAAAAGTATTATTTTTTATTTTTGTGGAACAAAAAAAAATATAACTACTAATTATTATTTGAAAAATCATTAAACCAGTTGTATTAAAGGAGGATTTATTTGAAACATTTTATCAGAAGAAAATGATCTTAGTTAGGGAAAAACAAAGATGAACTATATTACTAGATCTCTTCTAGAAAACAGTATTGGACCCAAGAAGATATGGGTACCAAAAAAGACATTTCATTAAATTATTTTGCAGGTAAAAGGCCATAGGAATAGAAATTTTATATGGCATATGGATAGTGGATACTCATGGAATGAGAGTCTAGATTCAAAAAAATTTCACATGTTGACTCAAATGGATAGAGGTTATGTCAATTTTGGTGATAATGATAGATAAAAAATAATTGGAATTGGAACTTTTGGAGATCAAAAAATCATTTCCACCACGAAATTACATTATGCATAAGGATTGAAGCACAATCTGATAAGTATTTTTCATCTTTACAATGATGGGTTTTATGTTGATATCTCCAACCACTCTTTCTCAGTCTTTAAAAATGAATTTCATAAATTTAGAGAACTAAGAATGAATAATATTTATACACTATACTTACATTCCTTGTGTAAACAAAAGTGAATTTTTTTTCAACTAAGACAAGAGAGTCATTGAACTAGCATAAGACACTTGTCATTGTAATATTTATTCATTACATAAATTTCCTAGGAAATAGTTTATTTCTAATTTAAATACTCTTCAATTTGATGATGACAGATTATGCGATCATTCTAAAATATAATGCAACACAAATCATCCTTCAAATCTATTAACAAAATGTATAAATCAAAACCTATTGAAGTTATCAACATAGATCTTTTTAGACCATCCAGAGTAGCAAGTTTGGATAATAAATTATATGTTTAATTTTTCATTGATGACTATTATATATTTACCTATGTTTATTTTCTAAATCGTAAGAGTAATGTTTTTCTATTTTTCATTTATTTGTATAATTGTTCAAAATGAAAAAGGTTTTCAAATAATTTCATTAAGATGTTATCTTAATGGTGAATTTGAAAATCAATAATTTAGTTATTTTTGCTCCAATATGTATATTAACACAACTTATTGGAACCAAGAACACCTCCAAAAAACAGAAATATTGAGTGAAGAAATCTAACAATTCAAGAAATGGCTCGGACTATGCTGAATTAATACAGTCTGCCAACCAATTTTCGGAAAAAGATGTAAGCACGACATGCTATATCATGAGTAGAGTTTTAATGCTGACTATTTTTAAAAATACACCTTATGAACTTTAGAATAATATAATATCTAAATGAAAGTACTATAATATTTTTGGATGCAATATATATATCCTAAACTCCAATGATAATCCTAGTAAGTTTAACCCAAAATTTTATTAAAGAGTATTTTTTGGATATTCATCTTTTTATAATTCTTATAGAGTGTTTCATAAAAAGTCAATGAATTTTAAAGGATTATTTGATGTGATGTTTGATGAAATTGATCCCTTTATGAAAGAAATAGATCAAATTGATGAAGTCACTAACTATTTTAATTACTTTTGACTTGAATCCTCTAATTTTTTTTCATCATGGTATTAATAAAACTCAGTCAAGTTTAGAAGGACATGAAACTAAATAACATGAAATTAATCAACCTAGAACGTCTAGAATCATAAAGAACTTCTCTACAGAAACTGATATAGGATACACAGAACTAGGAAAAAGAACTAGAATAAATATAAGATACCTAGATGAATTATTTACCCTTGTATCTCATTTAGAACCAATTGCTATTGAAAAATCATAAGAAGATGAATGTTTGATGATAGATATAGAGGAAGTATTAATTCAGTTCAAGCCGAATAAAGATTGGAAACTAATAAAGAGACCAACCAAATATCCAGTGATAGGAACCAAGTGGGTATTTAGAAACAATAAAGATGATCATGTAATCATTATTAAGAATAATGCTAGATTATTATCCAAATGTTATAATCATGAAGAAGGAATAAATTATGATGAGACATTTTCCCCCGTAGCAAGATTATAAAAAATTAGAATCCTTTTATCTTAGTCATCTCATAGGAATTTAAAATTATACCAGATGGAGGATATGTATGCCTTATAAAATGGTTATTTAGTGGGGGAAGTTTATGTTGAACAACGTCTAATTTTTAAAAATCCCCAAAAAACACAACTCTGTTTTTAAACAAATTAATGATTTATATTTCCTTACAAATGCACCTATGTCTTGGTAAAAAAGATTAAGTTCTTATATTTTGAAAAATTGTTTTACTATTTGTTTAGAATATTCAACAATTTTTTAAAAAACATTTTGTGGTAATATTCTATTAGTTAAAATTTATGTTGATGATGTTATTTTCTTTTAAAATAATAAAAAATACTGGTTTTTTAAGTAAAATGAAAAAACAATTTGAAATGAGTATCACCGGAGAACAGAATTTTTTTAGGATTTAAAATTTTTCAAAAATAATTTAATTAAATGTTTTAAATAAAATAATTTATATTATATACTTATTGAATAAGTTTGGGATTTAATGAAAAAGACATATACAACTCCCATGTGTTGTAGTATAAAACTTGATATGGATGATGCTGAGAAGCCAAATGAAACAATTTATATAGAGGTATGATTCATAGCTTTTTATATATTACTTCAAGAAAACGAGACAGTATTTATTTAGTATGTATTTGATCAATATTTTAATAAAATCCAAAAGAATATCATATTACTACTGTTAAAATAATTATTAGATATTTAAAAGGAACTGTTTTTCAATCTATTCTTTACACCAAAAAATTTGATTTAAATATAATTTCACATTCAGATGATAAATTTGGAGGCTGTAGATATGATAGAAAAAATACCACCTGAACATATCAATTTTTGGGAAAATATTTAGTTTCATGTTCTAGCAAGAACCATCACCCTATTTCTCTATCAACCACTGAGGTAGAATATGTGTCTGTTGGCAGTTTCTCTATACATGTATTATGGATTAAAAACAATATACTAGGATTTAGACTAAATTTTAAAATTATTTCAATTTTATGTGATAATACAAGTGATATTAATATTTATAAGAATCATATAAGTCATTCTAGGACTAATCAAATTGATATACAACATCATTTTCTAAAATTTGATGTCTTTAAAAGGATATGTTTTTTATAATCTGTTAATTCTGAATATCAGTTGGCTGATATTTATACCAAAACACTTCCCAATAATATTTTTTTCTATTAAGGGGAGTTATGTAAATTTAAATCTAACTAATTTTTATTTACTTTTATAATTATTTATCTCAATTAAATATTGTTTACTACTTTAGATATTTTCATTTTCACTCTTTATTTTTTTAAATAACTTTGGTTTTAATCTTTAAAGTTGGATGTTTTCAACAAAAAATTATAATTATCTTGCATAATAGAATGATAAAAATGGTTATGTCATAAAATTTTCACCTTAAAAAACCTTTCATCTTCCCTTAACATTTCATTTCTCATACTATTTCATCTACCGAATCATTGTTCTACCTTCAAAACCCTAAAACAAATGAACCACATAGATTTCAATTTATAGAAATGGAAAAAACCCAATAAACTTTTTAGGGTGAACCTAGTTACCTGAATATTCCGAGATTTTCTTCAAAAAATATTCTTCAAGGAAATTTCATTGATTTCAAGTGGTTTTATGAGACCAATTTATTGATTAAGCAAGAAATCACATTTCATGGTCTGGAATTTATTTTTAATTTAGTAAATAAATTATTAATTTAGGAGACAATGTTGAAGAATCTCTTTAATAGTGTTTAGTTATGTATGTATGGGACTGAAGACACTTATTCTTTAAAACTATAGGACATAAAAGTTTTGATTTACTCTATTGAAATAGCCGAAATCTTGAAATTTACCATGAAGGTGTTTTTTATAAGGATTTATGATCTATTGGTAATCTAGATCAACATTTCATGAACTATAGGTCATTTATTTTTGGATCAACTCAAGTCAGAAAGATGTTTGTTAAGGACCCTGATGATAATAATTTTTTTTTGTTAAATTAATTCAGACCACAATAGCCCCCAGAGTAGCTGAGATGGAGAAAATCTTATATCCATACATGAATGTTATTTTTTCTTTTCATAAGTAAAATCAAATTGAATTTTATAAGGTATATGTAAAGTTAATTGAGCTATTTGTTTCATCAATAGGCTTGTATGTTTTCTTATCCTTATAGAACAATACTGTCTTTAATTTTTTTAGAATGAATATGGTTCTTTTTTTCATATATAGAGATATATTTCATCATAGTAATATATTAAATGATGATAGTATTATAAAATTTTGTTTTTACTAGAGAACAGTGAACGAAAATCTTATTCTAGTTGGTGAATATTACCAATAATAGTCAGGATCAGTTTCTCAGGGGACGAAAAGTGCTATGGAAAATGAATGAATTAGATAATCCAGAGATGATGGAATTTATAAATTAGTAATGATAAAATTGATATTTGATGGTGAAGAAGAGGAAGAGGAAGCAGAAGTTATAGATGATCTTTTTATGAATCCAAATAAAAAATAATAACCACCTACTAAAGAACCAATGATAAAATCAAGGGAAGGTATATGTTCAATTCATTGGGAATAATCAGTTCTTGAATAAGGCCAAAAAGTTGAGAGTCATGTTTGATATTTATAGGATATTTCAATTCCAGTTTTTTAGGAAGAAGAGACAGTTATTCAAGAAGAAGTTATCTAAGAAGAATCTATTCAATAAAAACAATAAATGACCAGATCAGAAAAAGTGGCATCAGAAGTTATTGAGAATCAGTATTACTCAGTATTTTATCAATTTATTGAGAGAAAATAATTCATTTCTAAATACAAGATAGGGGTTCATGACAATTTATCTTTCTTTATTCATAATTTAGTTAAAAAACTAGTTGAAAAATTAGTGGAGATGTCTTCTTCAAATCCATTAGTGATTATGGCTATTGGTCAGCCAAATAATCAACATAAAGGTACATTTTATTCCATAACTAACCATATTGAAGATCTTTTGGTGAGGTTTAATAAAATTCAGTATGAAATATATGTTCTTAGGCTGGATTTAGAGGCCTCATGGAAATATTTTTATGATTTTTAGAATTCATCAATACCAAGACTGTAGTGTGAGTGTTTTTGGACTCAACATCATGAATTAAAATAAAATTCAACCTCAAGGAAAGAATTTGATGGTTTCAAGAGAGAATTTTTAGTTGATGTTGGAAAAAATAGATGTGAATCCATTTCCAAAATAGATATTTTGAATTTGAAGTGGTATTTAGGAAGCCAATTTGAATTTATTGAAGGAAGTGTTTCTCAGAAAGTGCTTCTGGTTCTACTCCTTCTACCTCTTCAGATTAGATTCATATATTTCAATTAATTAATTCAGTTATGGAAGTCATTAATGAAAATCTATAGAACCTTCAGTGTAACAGTTCCCATTGGTAGTTTCATTGGATAGTCTGAGATATATGATTGCGAAATTAACTTTAAACAATCCAATTTCCTTCTTCTACACAAAAAATTCACAGATATGTTAGACCAGTTTATGTAGTAAGAGGAATGTTTTAATGAAATTTTTAAATTAAATCTTGTTGAAAATATGAATGTTAGTCAAGATTCATGAATTTAGATTATGAAGTTGGGAGATAATCTTATGAAAAGGTTGTAGGTAAATATGGTAGAGCTAAAATAAGTGTTTCAAGCTTTCAAATAATTAGAGAACTAGAAACTAAGACAAACCCTTACCATACTCTTTTATAATATCCACATTAGTTGGATAACCTATATCCTAGGAAAACTGAATATTTTATTTATAAGAAATTTGATCAATGAAATATCTTTATTCTTATTATCAATTCATTATTTGATATTCTTTTATGTATATGTATACTTCTATAAATCCTATCTTATTTATCTAAATAGTATATTCTAACATTCGATTCATATTCGTTGAAAAATTATAAGTATTTTAATACTCTTTCTATACATTCTTTTGTATATCATAAAAATGGGGATAAATTTGGATGAGCATATCATTTCTCGTTATCAAATTGTTTTTTATAAGATAAAATTATTTTCTTTAAAATGATTAAAAAATGTTAAATTATGTTAATAATTTTATTGGTTTTGTGATCATAAAAATTAGGAGATTGTTTAGTATATATTCTCTCAACAAAAATATATAATTTATGATGATTTTTATGCTCAAAAGTACCCTTTTTTGTTTTACTATTGATTTTAATTTATGTTTATTCTTGGGAATTAATATTTTTTTTTTATTTTTTTTGAAATTATTTTCAAGCTTTAAATTCACAATAAATATTTATCTAAGTGTTTAGGATGTATTTTTGAGAATTCTAGAAACACAATTCATACCCTACATGGTTTAGCGTAACATATGGTATGAACCCTATTCTTGGTACAACACTTATGGATTGAGATCCCTACATTTGTTTTCAACCTAGTGTAGGAAGAAGAATGAATGGTTTCTCAACCTTACATTCAGCTCAGTACATGTGGTAAATCAACCATACATTATAAGAAATGTATCATAAAAGAACCATATGTTAGAAAAGAACCTTACATTTGGAATGATAAGAAGCTATGGTTATAGAACCCTATGTATGTAATGATCCTTACATTCTATATAGAAATGTATGGATCATAAAAATTAATGTTATGATCAACCCTAAATTGTCAACCTTATGTTCAGAAGACAAACGCTACATAGTTGAACCAAGCATTCAATATTTTTTGCATTGTGAAGGAACCCTATGTTTGACTTTTCAATGTTGGAGATTTATTTTTGTGATATTTTCTATGATTTATTCAATTCACTTAACAGAGTTACAAGCTATTATGAAAATCATTTTCAACCATTTTGAATATTATTTTATTTGATTCAAAAAACCATATTAAATGGAAAAATTAACTCCTATTATTAAAGGAAGTTATAATTCACATAATCAATTGAAATTTGAATTTATGTGACTAATCAGGATTTTCTTTTGGATCATAAATATCAGAGAATGTTTTATTCTCTAAATATTCCTTTAGAATAACTCTTTAAATATCTATGTAATAAGTGATTCACATACAAGGATGAATTTTATTTAAATTCTTTGCACAATTCTACAATGAAAGAACAACTAAGGAAGAGGACTATATTTTTTATTATACTTGTTCTATGTAGTTATACTGTAAGTTTGAGACTGATCTATTTTTTTTATCTTCTTAAGATTAAATTTCTATTTTGCAACCATATCTCTTCAGACATATTTCATATTTAAGATTTTTTATCTAAATAGGAAGATCCATCTATTATCAGTTTATAATACTAAAAGAAGACTAATAAGTTTCATAAAATCAAATCTATTTTTTATTTATTTGAGTTTTTACTACCCATACTCTATTAAAGTGGAGTTCCATCTTCTTGAACTATGTTGTGGATAATCAGTTCACTATTTAGAACTATAATAAATTTTTTAGTCTAAATTGTAAAGGTGTTAATTTCCTACAATCAGTTGTGGGAATTTTGGTCTTGTGATAAGAGTAATAGACTAGTGAAATTCACCAAGATCGTAGAGAGATCTTCTGGTGGAGTGGAAAAGGGAATATTTTTTCCCCAAACCACTGTAAAAATTCAAGTCTTTTATTACTATTTTTCCACTTGTTATTATTTGATTAGAAGTAAAAAACACAACTTATTTATGATAATTGTAATATATTATTTAAATTTAGAATTGTGGAAGAGTTTTTAAAAACTCACAATTCACTCCCATCTTGTGTGGTTTGTATATTCCAACCTAACAGAAACTGGATTACAAACTATTTTAGAAGAGACTCCCACCATTATATATGAAAAATTAACATCATGTGACAGTATATATTTGAGAAAGTCAATATGTGTAAAAGGGGGATATTGTAATAATGCAGATAATTTCATAGCTTCTTTACCATAAATCTCAATAAAATTCAATTATATTCTAGAATAGAGCATCAAATCCTGATATCCAACATCATTTTACAAAGAAAATAGAGTTTATTCTCTATTAAAACATCATTATTTTGAGAAAGGAGTGAAATGAGAGATCACTAATGGATTGAAACATATAGGATATGGGGGTTAATTTTAATTAATAAAAATAGAAATAGTGGATATAGAGTAAATTTTCTAAGAATATTAAAACTAACTTAGTGATATTTATTCCAAAAAAATTGACTCTCTTAATCATTAAATTTGTAAAAGTTAAATATTTACCAATGGGAAAGTAAATGAAATTTATAATATAGGTATGAATCTCTTGGATTTCCCTTATATCATTGATGTATTTAAGAGGTGTTATATCAAATATTTACTTGGCCTTATCAAGAATAAATTCTATACCATGATGGCATACCATGTAAACAAGAATGATTCTTGATGTTACCCTAAATATACATTGAAAGTATTTTATCCACAACCTATGATGTCACAAATGTTTGAAACCATATTCATGATCAGTAATATAGTCACCATATCACCAAGACTTAACCACCATATCATATTTATATAATTCCATGATCTTATATTGAATATAGTTAATGAAATATTTTATGGTAGATTGATATGTTTCTTCAACATTCTATTATCCAAAAAGAATAACTTGATAGTAATATACCCCTTTGAATTCCTTCAAGGTATAATGTTTCCTCATATTCAGGGGCCATCCTAACCATGTTATAGCCTTAATACCAATCCATAAGGTAAATTACTTGTAAAATCCCCATCACATCAATAATCATCTTTGTGATCATTTCTGGAAAATCATCCATTGGATAGTGCTAGTTTAGATCCCAAAAATCAATTTAGACTCATATCTTACCATTATTTTTCTTAAAAGGGAATTTATTTCTATGCGACATTTGATATTTTTCTTCCAAGATGATTTTTTTGATAATTTTTTTCAAATTACAATTTTACCATTGTAGAATAGGTTTGATTCATTCCCCTTACTAAATTATTATAACAATAATTGTTATTTAGAAAACCCATGTGATGAGAACACACTTCATGATCAAACCCAAATATTTTTAAATAGTTAAATGAAAATATTCATTATTAAATTTCATGAAATAAATATACATTACCAATTCTATATGGGTCATGTTGGAACTAATTAGATTTTCCATAGATCATCGATTGTACCCAAATTAATCTATTTACGTTTATCGATGATGGTTGATACACCTCTCTCAAATACTTGATGGAAATACCTAAGATACCCCCCTTCTCTTTTTCTTCTAATTCAAAATATCTTTTTTTAAATGATATCATTTTTTCAAATAGATGGGATGATCAAATGAATATGATATCATTTGTATGTGAAGGAACATGACCAAACCTCCTTACTATATTATTATTTAACGATTGTTAACCATCTGGTCAATTTGTCTTGAATATATTGATTGAGACTAAATATTTTTCATAGCTACCTGACTATAAATATAGTTAGGGGAAGCTTAATACATGTGGATTTCTTTACATCCATTTATTTTCCAAGAATAATATTCTCAATAATGATATCATCCTGGTCAACATATAGAGGGAATAAAAATTTATTCTTCAGTTCATAGTCCAATGGAATCCATGTGGATGGGTGATTTCTTATATAAAGATATATTTCCTTAAATTTCATCTTGAGAAATGTGTAGTTTTTTTATTTTCAACTAATTAATTTATAAGAGTGATATCTAGGACCTTGGGGTGGAAGCACGAATGGAGTTATTTTACATTAGCTGTTTAACCTCCCTTTTATATAATTGTACATCAGTATATTGATACTGACATGACTCAATGGTGTAATTATAATTATAAAATACATATAATTTTCTATCAACAATTTATTTGAAGAGATAATTATATAAAAAGGAAACTACCACATGCATATGAATCAAAAATCTTCCATGAAAGATATTGGAGGATAAATATTTGAAAACCACAATGAATTTAGTATTAGAAATGAGATATCTAAACTAGGATCCAATATTCATATGTCTAAGTGGGTTCATCTCACTCTAATCAAACCATTTTATTGTTAGTTAGGAAGGTGAAAAGTCATCTTTACAATAGCCCATTCATTAGAGGCTGAGAATCATAATTAGGTTGATCATGGATTCATTATCAATTAAAGGAAAACAGACTTCAATATCATTAAGAATTCCATATATGAACTAGTTTATTATGAGTTTATACATTTAAGCATTCCAATCATATTATATAAATGTAATAACTATGTTGTAGTTGAAAAACAAATCTATGAATGATATGTCTTGGCTTCTGGGATGTCCACATAAAAATCTTTCTATATTTTGAAGGCCTCAATTAGGGATTTTCTATATTAAAAATAGAGATGAAGGGAAACCAATAAGGGAATATCAGTCAGGATATAAAAAGTTTTCTTCAAGATATCATATTTGTAAAATTTTTGTATATCATTCATATTTTTTAGGTTGTTCTCTAGCTTGAGTCTTAGAGAATAGTGTTGTTTGTACCAATATCTCCCTCTAATAAATATAATTGGTGGGGTTATTTTTTGATGTACTGATGGCGATGAACTGAAATTTAGAATCCTTGAAACGAAATAGGCAATTATATGGTTGTTATTCAATATTCAAATACAATTGGTTTTTAATATGAATTGGATGATTCGTGATTATTTTGGTGTCCCTAGTGAGCTTATATGAGTGAATTTCATTAGTTTTTATTGATATATGTGGCCAAAATAGAAAAGTTCATGATCATTGGCCTTGATTATGACCTCGACTCATTAATCTCCTTGGCCTCTATAACCCCCTATATAATTATGATAAGGGAAATCTAGTTCATAAAAACCATTATACTCAGATAAGGGATATGTTAAGTGAGTGTTGCAGACAAAGATATATTATGAAACATTATCTAATGAAAATCCCTTTTAGTGGGGCCAATGGAAATTTTATTTTTGGGTAAGATGGTGATCATCCACCCAAAAATGAAACTATGAAGTCTTGAATGTTTTAGACTAGATTGATAACCTATAAAGGATCTTCCATCAGTACCTTATTTTGTATGTGAAGGATTCATTGAATCCCATGAGGATGTAATGAGGATGATGATGTTTTTTTCTTATATATAACAATGGTTATAATTGGATGGATTACTGTTGTATTAATATGGTGTATTCTTAGCTAATCATTCCCCTATCCATCTATTCATCAAACTTCTCGACATGCCTGTGTGAGATTTATCGATCCTCCTTCCTTAAGTGTGTTATTAGAGATAGTATCCACTTGCACTAGGTTATTTCTCAACTTGAGTTATCCAAAATCAATTGTAATATTAAATATATCTTTTATGAGTAAATAATAATGATCATTGTGACTCGTCATTCAAATGAAGGGAATATACACAGTGTGGTAATTGAGAGAAAGTTTTTTTTTTTCATTTCATGGCCTCTATGATCTTGATAAAGTCATTATATAAAGCAGTGACAAAACACCATAGAAATTTTTATATTTTTAACTAATATAATTTATTCTCTTATTTCTAGAACATTGTGTGATCGTAATTATTCACACCATCTCAATGAGGGTGCTGTTTATGATATTTTTATTTATCGGGAGGAACCATGTAACACTTTACAAGAAAGGGACTAGTGTAATTATTTTATCTAGATTGAGATTAATGGTCATGGCCTCAACTCTACAAGGATTCATCCTTTATGATGACATTTTCTGATCAGACTTAGCCTTGGATATTGATATGGATTTCTCTAGGAAATATTTCACGGATATCAGTTCCCATAATCAACTTGAATATTCCAAAACAATTATATGTGTTAACATATCATCATAGAGTTATTATATACACCAATCCTATATCTAATAATAATAATGATACATATTTATAGATTAATACATCCATTCTAGTTGAATATCATCTCATTTTGTAAATTTCATTATTTTAGAGGTCAAATATTATTTTATTTCATAGAGTAGAAATAACTTAATATAATAATTATCACTATAAATCTTCCCATAAAATGATGGATCCCCCTAATAAGTTATTATAATAAATAAATGTTAATAATTATATGGTTTGTATATATAATTTGAGCATCACCACTTCCTCTTGATTGGATGTTCCCATTATGGGGCCACATTGTGAAAAAAATATTTGAGATACATCTCTAAATTTTCCATTATATTAAATATCATAAAGAAAGTGTTATCGATGTTGGAATATAAAGAAATTATGTATATAAATTTGGGGTATAAATTATTCTCTAGCTACACTATTTTATGGTTCCCATATATGAATTCTGTTTTAGTATAATTATACTTGAATGATTCATAGAGTTTTTGTGAGATCATTTCTTGGGTAGATACTCGAGTAGATGAAACAAAGATATCCAAATATGATGGAATTTCCTTCCTTTATAGGGGATATAAATTTTGATTTGGACTAGGTTAATTCACTTGAAATAGTGTTCTTTTTCACCCTAGTGGTAAATATTTATATTAGTTTTCCGATTCTAATTTTATGTACACTAGCTAACTAAAATTGGAGCCGGTTGGATGGAGAAAATATAAAATTATTCGATATGAATTACCTATTAGTCAGATATGTACTAGAGGGGAAAAAATATGCTCTAACTTAGTGTTTTAGACTTCCTGAATATTTCCATTCAGTAATTTGATGTTGTGTCTCATCAAAAAATCTATATCAACTTCATACTAACCAAATTAATCGATAGTAGAAATTTGTTCAATATCTTCAAGAGGTGGGTGTTATATATCCACCCTTTCCCCATTATCTTTAACTAAATTTAGTTAGGAAATTGAAAAAAAAAATTAGAGGAACCAATATATCTTGAGTTTTCCATTGATACCAATTCTCATACATTATTCATAAATTTTGTTACAAGACACATTTTAGAAAAATGTATCTTAATAAAATTTATTTATTCAAGTATCATGGAACATTTTCTATATAATGTTGATTAGAATATTGAAAAAATTCAATACGAATAAAATAATCATTAGAATTTTCATGAGATTTTTAATCCCCCGAGCATCTACAATGGGAAAATCATCATTTCCCTTTTAATGTTTCTAGTATGGTGGGCCATTCTAGCATAAAAAACATGTAAAAATCCACATTATATTTTTGAAAATTTATAGAATGATGTTTGTGGATAGTGATCCTAATATATTCTCAGGTGGATCCCATCAATATTTATCTTTATAATAGAGAATTATTGTAATGCAGGAGAAATTTAGGGGGAGTTTCTTATGTATTTTACCCCATATTGTAGAATATAGTCTTTCTTTTAGGTGGAGGTAGTAGTGTTAACAATTTTTCTAACGTAATGGGATTGGGTTTTTTCACATTACTGCCATCATTTCATAGACCCACTATTTATTTTATGATCCTAAGGATTAAGGTGGTTGTAAAATTTACAATATCACTTCAAGGTGGGGTTTTCTTGATAATAATATAAAAGAAGCTACCATCACAACATTCTTAACATTTAAAATCATGTTTTGAGAATGGTATAGGTCAATTCGTCGGCTTGAGTAGAAGATGCATTCCACTATGAGTTGTTATGTGGTTATAGGATTTGAAATCATAATCTAGGATGCTTGGTCAACTTTTTTAGAGGTTTTATTATTTATTATTTTAGTTAATCACTTCCATATGGTATGCCTCTCCTAGTTTTTAGGAATAGTGAAGTATTATTGTACATCTAGTTGGAATATATTGATCCTCGAATCAATATATGGCCTGATGCATTGATGTTGATACTTTTCTACCATAATGGTCCTTTTCACTTACTATGTGGATGTAATGTATATAGAACCATATTTTCCCCATCCTATAATATGAACATCTTTTGTTGTTCTAGTGATTATGTTTTTAGCGCCCTCATACCTCTATAGAAAGCATGCAGGTGAAACTTGGGTAGATTCTAAACTAAATGGTTCTATGCCACTTTTAATTTTTGTAAATAATCCTAGAAATATAGACCACTAAATATAATTTCATAGTTAGTTTAATCCCCATTAGATAGATGTTTGGTCATGATATAGAGAAGTGTTTCCCATATATTCTATCTTAGATATAGTATTAACCTTTTTTTCAATATCTTTGGAATGATATAATAAGATATGGTTATGGGATAGAAAATGTCATATATCCTTATCTCACCAAATTCTTACAAAAATAATCATAATCTCTTCCTAGTTATTAGAGATGGGTTCATCAACCAAATCTAACCATAGTTTTTTCCCACAACTTCTTCACGAGGTGGAGTTATTTATAACCTATTTTTATTTCTTAAAAGTTATTTTTTGGAGGGATACATAGATAATGGAAACTTCCTCTAATTATACATTCGATTATATATGATTTATCTAGTCAGTGGTGAGGCCCAAAGAGAAAACAGAATCAACATCTTTATTTCTACTCAATTTGAGGGAAAACATAAAATGGTTTTTATATAGGGGGGACCTTAACACCGAAATTATAGTTCACTATATGTTGGACATTCACAATGAGAAATTTGGGGATTAATTCCATGATTGTTTATTTGGATTACATAAGGAATAAATCCATTATTACAAACCATTGAAAAATTGGAATGGGTAGGACCATCCTGCATATCAACATTCCAAAAAAAATGGAGGACCTTCATAGCCTACACCATTAGAAGGACCTCCACGGTCAATATTTTATCTCAAATTGGGAAGACTATAATTTTTTGTACACTGGAGAGGAACTTTTGAGCCAATGGTCATGCTACTATGGGGAGGAACTCCATGTACAAAGATAATTTATCCTTATATAAAAGATGTGTAATTTTATCGAGTGGCTAAAAAATAAATCAAATGGATTATAAGATATGAGTTTGAAATAGGACCGAGGTATTAATATAAAAATAGTTAGTATGATTCCCATGATAATACCAATTAGATCCTCAATTCTAGGTGACTAGGGTTGGAACTCTAAACAAGATTTTATTTTTTTATGTGGGAAAAATTCATTTTAATTAGGATCATTCCTTGGAAAATACCAACTTATAATTTGTTTAAATTATTGAATTATTTGGATGGATATTGAGGTATTTCGGCATAGATCACATGTATTATCAAGCAAAGTGACATGATCTCACTTATAGTCTTTAATATCTATTAGAATATTATGGAATGCTTCTTAGAAGAGGACATGAATAAAATCCTACCCATAAATGTGTTCTGATGGTATATACCATTGGAGTATGTATACATGGGAGTTAATATAATTATGGCCCTAAGTTTTATATAATATATATTATTGATCTTATATAGTGGTGGAAGGGATATGATCCTATAACTAAGTTAATATCCTGACATGGTGATGAAATTATGGAGTGGAGGAATGAATATAAGACTACCCCTGAATGGATTATTGTATTTTTCATTGAACTCGGTTAGTGGTGGAAATATAATTCCACATTTGATATTTATTATTCATTGGGATATACTACTGATGCTATCAATGGGAGAGAGAATATAGGACCAACCCTGAGTATCTATTGGTATATTACAGTGAGTTATATTTATTAAAGAGGGAAAAAGAAAATTGCAATTTCCATAATATTCAGTGCTACATCTACTGTTCCAAGACCTCATTTTGGTTTCCATTTTCTATGTTATCAGGGATGAAATATCATGGGTGACCCCCTTAGTGTATTCCTATGGATATGGGGATGCACAATATTAGTAATATCATCTATTATTAGGATCCCTCCTTGGAGTATTATAGACAATTATAGGGACATATTAGATGTCATAATTTATCTTCCTATGATTATTGAGATTATAATTATCACTCCCCGAGGATTGGCTCCCAAAGTGGTTCAATATAAACTTAGGCACCGCTGCGTTTACAATGGCCCTTTATTGTTGGAATTGTATTTAGGGATTCTACAACTTGAGGATCTATCTTATAGACTCCATAGTTGAAATGGAGCTTTTATAATGGTTCTTTTACAATTGGTCATTCACCACATGGTTATAAATGTTCTTGGTTGAAAAATTCATCCCCCACTTTTTGGGGCATATCCATTATCATGAATGTAGTGTATATCAATCCTGGATGTTATATATTGGCTGGTGCATATTATAATGTTTATATTTTGATATAATTTTTTTTAAAGGCCCTAAAAGAAAAAACAAAACAATAAAACTCATTAATACAATTTAAAGACAATTCATAGTCAAATGATCACTATTATAATTAAAGGACAAATTTCTGGTTCACAATTCTATTTATGATGTCCCACCCAGACCCTTGTTTATTGATTACATGTTGACTTACTCTCTATAGTAAGGTGTTTGTGGAGAAATTTATTGAAATGATTTGTCATCCACATTTTTCAAGTAGGTGAGTGGTTGGGATAATATCACCTTTGAGGGGATATTATATCTTACCCTATAACTCTATTAAAATATTAAACAAAAATTCATGTATCATTATCATATCCCAATATAGGGCTGATTACCATCATATAAGTTATTTATCAAAACCATGAATCGATTTTAACATATGTTTATATATAATATAGTTTCTCCATGATTCTCATATTTGGTTATTTTACTATATTTTAATTTCAAACATTTTAAATATGTGTAATTTATTTCCATTAAAGGAGGAAGTAGATTTTTTAGAGTTATGATCAAGCCCTTGAGAGAAGATTCCTATATATACCTATATAAATAATCAAAACCTCCATAGTTTTGTTCTTCTTAACATGAAATGTCTCACCATTTGTGGTCATGTAAAAAAGGGATAATATTGTTCATTTTAAGGTTGTGCAACCATGTAAATTTGAAGTACCTTTTATGGTCCTGCATCCAGGACCTATTAAAGGGGATTTTAACGTAGTGTATCCAAGATCAATTAGGGTGTTGGTATTAATTTTCAAAGAGGATTTATTATATATCGTGTTTAATAAGAATAAAAAACCATATAAATTAGGTTTCATAGTATAATGTTATGTTGTACGATAGGTTAATAAAGTCTTGTGTCATACAATAAGGAGATGTACTATATAGTTTAAAGTCATGTATCTTGAAATTCTAGGAGAAGAGTACCTAGAAATGTTTTTATGGGACCTATGTATAAAGAAAATTTTATAACTCAATATATTTAATAGTTTTTAATAAATAGAATGAATTATCAGTCTTGCTGAGAATATGACCCCTTAAGGAATGATGGATTGTATGAAATAAGGCTTACTGAGGTTAGAAAGGATCTATAGGGATATGGACCTATAAAGATTCAATAACTCACAGGGAATATGGAAATTTGAATATAAAATTGTTCGGTTGGAATATGGACCATTAAGAGATATTTTCATGGGGAATATGGCCTCATGAGGAAAACGAATCACTAAGAATATGACCGTTTGAGTACAGTTTCATAGGGGATAATTTTCATTGAGTATGAGTTGGATATTACTCATGGGTGGCCAAGAGGTACAAACTTTTACCTATTATTACTTTATTACATGACCATGAAGAACGACTAGACTGATGGGTATTATATGCCTATAAGGAGGGAGTTGGGGATTAATCCTTGTAGGAAGCTAATTTCATTCCATGAAAATTTGAAGGACAGTAGGAATACTCTTCCAAGGGTAGCCTGAGATGCCTGAACTATTTAGAGCCTATGGTGAAATAATGAATAGTTATGTCTTAAACCTAGTTGGAGGACCTAACCTATCCATAAACTCCTAAGTAGAATAAAGGTTTCTATTTGGTTACAATGTGATTTGGATGTTGGATATAGGTAAACTAATATGGGAAGAATGAGACCTGGAATATTTCCCTAGTATCCTCCTGATATGTACCTATATATCATGGGATTTCGTGATTGTGACTACCCAAGGGTCCTATTAGTAGGGGATGATTTCAAAAGGAATAATTTTCATCAACTGAATACATGATCTATTAGGTTCACATTGATGTGAACAATAGGTTTGTGTATATTAAGAATCCATGTAGGGTACTAGGTTGATTTTCACCCTGCTAGGACATGTAGGTGAGAGTGTATAGTGACCCTACATTTTCCTAGATGTCTATCACATCCTTTTAATATAAACAACATAATAGTGTTACAAATCTAGGATCAATTGGATTCGTGTCTTGGGAAAACTTGGTTAATACAGAAATTTTACATAATATAATAGAAATATTATATATATAATTCTTATATATCTTCTTAGTTGCCCTTAAATTATCTTTATTACAAGTAATAACCTGTAGATATAGATCCATGAAAATGGTGAGCTAAAAACCTAGAAAGAGGATGAATAAGGGTCATGAATCAATATAACATGGGTGAGAATAAGGAAAATCATAATATCATATGCATAGGATCATAATCAATGACATGTGGTAATCATGTGACAAATTCATGGAAAATGTAAATTCATAAAAATGAAACATCATGTCATAGTGATCATGTGACACACATATTTATGAACAAATCTAGTATCATGTCCATGCTTAATAGATGCGAATAATCAAAACATAATTATTGTGAAAAATATCATAATGGTAATTCATATTACACATCATCTCATTATATACATCACATTTCCCAATGATATTGAGGGATATATAATACTTTTCCCACCCATCATATCATAGAATTTACATAATCAAGCATGCCAAATAGAAAGTATAATAATTACAATCATGAAATAACCCATGTAAAGGAATGGGTTTCATAAATATTTCATCTATCCTTATTTCATGAATAAAATTCTGGTTCCCAAATAAAAATTGGAAAAAAATATTTTTTATAAGAACCATCATTATTGAGTGAAGAAGACGCACCTCGATATGAGCCATGATGTGTTTTGGAATAAAGAGTTATTTTGAAAAAATGTTATTTTTATCAATAAATTAAGTTGGAAATATTTTATATTGTATAAAATAAATGATAAGAAAAATATAATTATATTTTTGTAACATTATAAGAACATACACACTGAAATTTTTTATGAACTATAAAATACCAAAAGAAATGGAGTTGGGTTTGAGAAATCCCTTACATTAATTCTCGCTTTATTTCTTCACTATTACACATCCTAAATAAAATCAATTCAATTATTATAACATTTATCCAGATTTCAATTATATTCATTTATAACAATCTTTATCAACTATAATCATTTGGTAATATTTCTTAATTTTAATTGATGAAATTGAAGCCTTTGATAAAATTCTTTTATTTAAAATTTCATGTTTATCCTTGATTCCTCAATTTTAATTTGAAGTAATTTATGGAAATAAACTAAAAAAATTCAGATAATAATAAATTTAATTACTTATTTATATGTTATACACAATTAAAACTACCCATCCATGAAGTTGATTATAGTAATTTTCTTGGTAATGTCTTCGTAGCTGGTTAATTGGCCTTTAACGGGATGTTGTCAAAAGAGCAGGAAAGTGTTGTATGAAATTTATAATTTTCATAAATATGATAATTAGTGTATCATAACATAATTAATATAATTTTAAATTAATTTATAATTAATTTTATATTATGTTATTTTGAAAGGAAAAGGGTAAGAATAAGTAATAGTAGAAGGAAAAGATGGAAGAGTTAACAGAGACTTAAACTTTCTCATCGATGTAGCTTCTCTTGTACAACACTCTAACTCCCATTGTAATCTGAGTTGGATTTCTCTAGAATGACACTACGTATTAGAAGGGTCCTGATAAGATCTATTTTAGAAGATATTGGTATTTTTTATGGGTGGTAGGAGTGGGTTTCCAACAGAAAGTATAGGGGTTATTTATACTTAAATAGGGTTATGTTTTGAAAAAAATATTGAATAAAATAAAATATCAAAGGAAGAACTTTAAATAGGGGATTTTTTATATTATAAAACATATATTAATATAATATAATGTTTTAAGACATTAAATAATATTTTTAATTCTAATTAATTTTTTATTATAAATTATATTGGAACGAAACAAAAAATGTAATTTTAAGGCATCACTTTTGACATTAGGTTTTGAAAAGTTATGTTTAGGTTTTAAAATTGATTTTATTTTATTTTAATGAAAATTTTATGAAATTAAATATAACATTTACGAACCTAATGTTCTAGAATATATTATGACATTATTACATCATGAATGAAGTAATTTAAGATACACCAGTTATGTGAAAAACTGTATTTATACTATTCACCTGAAAATTTAAGTGTTTTATAAAATTAACAAAAAATTACTCTTGGATAAATTCGAAATGATGATTTCTGAAATGATATTATTTTTATAAAAATTAATTTTTCAAATAGGTAATTTTAATTCCTAATATAATAATTATAATTTTTTTGAAATACAATAAAATATTATTTATTGAAAACGTTCTTAAATTTTCATTGAGTTTTTTTTGTTATGATATTAATTTTTCAAAATTATAAAATTTATATTTATGTAAATTAATGATGATAAATATTATTTATAATTATTAGTTTAAATTACAATTTTAATAGTCTTGTTTCTATTCTGAAAGGCCAAGTCACTTTTCCAATAGTCACATTACCTCCAATTAATACCTCTAAATTCATTCATTAATAAATCAACTAAATTTATTTCAAGGTTATATATTTTCATGTTCTATAATGATTCATGGTTTAATAAAAAAGTTATTTTCTATAGTGTTGGAATTGGGGTAAATAATTCATTTATATTTGGGTGATCAAGAATTTCCCATTTCAGTATTTTTATTTTATATTTTTTTCCACTTGTAATGTTTATAATTTAAAATGATTTTATTTATGATTAATGTCACAATATTTAGTAAACAAATAATACATTTGTTAGTTTCTTTATAAATTGAATGTGTATAATATAATATTATATAATACAATAAACATTTTTTCAGGAAAAACATTACTAATAAGTATAGGGTTGTTACATCCTTCCCCCTTATGAAATTTCATCCCTGAAATTTCAACACATATTCTCGGTTGAGAATGGATGAGGGTACTAAACTTTCATTGTTTCCTCTGGTTCCCATGTCACCTATTCATTCGTATGGTTCCTCCACAACACTTTGACCTGGTGAACTATTGTTGGTGACCAAATTATGGAAGAAAATAATGAAGAGAAAGAGGCCTCACACCCGGCTCCACGAAGCAATGTTGTGAAGCCCCCCCAGGAAATGTGGCCGCCGTGAAGAGAAGGAGGCGATAACCTCCGTGAATGCCTCAGACATTCATGAGCCTACCGCGAAGCCAAGTAGGCATTAACCCTTTCAAAAATAGTTGAAGTTCGTGAGCCTTCCGTGAAGCCAAGGAGGTGGTAACCCCTGCGAACACCCTTGACGTTTGTGAGCCCGTTTTGAAGCGAAGGAGGTGGTACCCTCCCCGAATGCCCTTGACGTTCGCAAGCTGCCACAAAGCAACCCAATCCCTCTTCGCGCCATGTGATATCTGCTTCGCGGCACCCCTTGCCTATAAATACCGATATTCTCCTGAGCCCTCAGGATGGAAAATCCGACCTTTCACCTTCCTAGCTCCCAAATCAGAAGTACCCTTTACTTTGTGAATCATAATCTATGCGAGGTATTTTTGCTTCGCGAGGTGCCTCTACATTGCCTCGTTTTGATCTCCTCTTCAAAGAGGGTAGCCTTTCATGAAGACCAATGGCCTTCATGAAGTAAGGGGATCCCCAAGGGGACCCGGGTCATTGTAGATCGTTTATGATTTGCGAAGCACCCCTCATGTACACATGATCCATATGCTAAGAAAGGATCAATGTACTTCGTGAAGCACCTTGCTTCATGACACTCTATATAGCGAAGCGCCTGTGCTCCGTGAATGCCTTTACACTTTGTGACGCCCCTCCCACTTGCACCTCCACCCCATACTAAGTCTAAGGCACCCCACTTTGCGAAGCACATACCATTGCAAGTGCCTTTCGCCACACATAGTAACCGTGATCCACAAGGCCCCTGCCTATGGACCCCTCGTCTTGATAGATACTTTTCTAATGCAACCCTCCCGGTTTGGGCAATGCGATTTTAGAGTCCCCTGGACGATACCACCTATAGCGTTGCTTCGCCTAATGCTTCTTCGCATAGGCATGCTAATGGCTATTGCTTCTTCTTAGATCCACGCTAATGTGGACCCCTCGATGGTCCACTACGTGACCCCCCTTATTCCTGGAATTTCTAGTACCTTCCTTCTCATAAAGAGCAGAGGGTACCAGTTATGTATGTCCTAGGGATGTGGAGTAAACCCACCTTGTACAAGCTGCAGGACGTTAAACTGCCAAGCACCCTCGTCCTCAAAAAACAACATTAAACTATGACATCACCTCATGCCTCTCACGCGGGTTTCCCTCACCTTGGACATTCTGCATGCCCCCTTCTCATGGTCTCTACATGGGATGATATCCTCTTTCTATAAGTGGTGTTTGTACGTTGGGGGAAGGACGTCCATCTTGGTGTAAGCCCCTAGCCATTTTTGTGGAGGGTAGCACCCATACACCTCTGTACTTCCTCAGCAGCAGGGGCATCATAGAGCATGATGGGAAGTGGGACTTCTCCTCTCTTCCAGGGTGCCAAATCCCTCTCCCCCTGCACTTTTTCACCCTCGGGCCTCCATCCTGAAGTATGTCCTGGCACATTGGGCTGACCAATTCATAAACCCCTCTTCGCTTCCCACGGATTCACCCTTCGCGACATGATAGTCAGGTCTCTACAACCTCTTGTTTCTCACATTGAGCATTACTCCTGTGAGATTAGAGTGAGCACCGAACCAGACCCCCACCTTCAGCGAACTATGGGGACTTTGATCCATGTCAATGCATGGTATGTAGGAAGCCTCATGAGGTTCAATCCCAACACCCATCGGACTAAGTTCCATCTTCACGTCAGTTCACCGGCGCCCACCCGAACTACGGGGACTATGATACATGTCAGGGAACGAGATGTAGGAAGCCACAAGAGGTTCAAGCCCAACATCCATTGGACCATGGTCCATCTTCACGTCGGTTCACCGGCGCCCTCCCGAACTAAGGGGACTTTGATCCATTTTAGGGAATGGTATGTAAGAATCCTCACGAGGTTCAAGCCCATCACTCGGTCGTTTTGACCCCCCTTCATGTTGGTTCACCCCCATCCCACATGATGTTAAATTGTATCCATCTGAAATATGTGTTCTTTGGTCCATGTCAAGGTATGGTACATAGGAAGCCTCCCGGAGGTTCAAGCCCATCATCCACCCGGACCCCAGGTCCATCTTTATGTCGTTTCGCAGACGACACCATCCTGAACTATGTGGTCTTGGATCCATGTCAAGGCATGGTACGTAGGAATCCTCCCGGAGGTTCAAGCCCATCATCCACCTAGAACAAGGTCCTCCTTCACGTCGGTTCGATAGCCCCTTTTCAATCCAAATTATGGGAAAATTTATCCATGTCAAGGCATGGTACATAGGAAGCCTCCATGAGGTTCAATCCCACCAACCATTGGTCTCGACCGCCTTCTGGTCGGTGTGATAGGACCCTATCCCGAACTACGTGGACATTGATCCATGTCAAGGCATGGTATGTAGAAATCCTCCCTGGGGTTCAATCCCATCACCCATTGGACCAAGATCCTATTTAATGTCGGTTCACCGGCATCCATACCTGAAATACAAGGCCTTTGATCCATGTCAAGGAATGGTATGTAGGAAGTATCTTTGGGGATCAAGACCAAAACCATTGTCCATCCTGATTCTTACCCTGGCCACCACATCTTGGCGAGATCATGCCACCTCATTCCCTTTGATAGTACCCAGGAAGCCACCCACCTGTTAGCCCCCATATCAGTGATCCCTCAAGGGGGGGGGGGTTCTTCAATCAGATCCACTTTAGCTAGTGTTCTGATCAGTCTGATCCATCTCTGCTGGACATTAAACTTGCGGCATACCCATTGTTGAACATGGGAAGATGAGTAAACCTCAGATACATGCCTATGGAATATGATTCCCCACGATCGATTAGGGATGCCTCGGGCTTCATCCCCCTCGAGAAAACCTATAATAAGGGACAAAAGACAGACACGCCAATTCCCCAGCATCCAGACACGACAGTGATGCCTCAACATGACTACTCCCCCAACTGAAGGTTGCTGCCCGGACCAGACCCCTTGGAATTCCCCGACAAAAGCAGCATAATTAACTAGTGTCCATGAAGATATGGAACCGGGAAGAGTTTCATGAACAACGTATTAAATCTATAAGGGAGACCCAGACTAGGTGACAAGTTCCGAGGAGGAATCCACGGAAGGAAGAACCGACATCCCATCATCCCATTTAAATCAGGGAGAAGACATCCCGGAACAAGGAGCGAATTTCGCTCACCTTTGGAAAGCAAGAATTCAAGGTAACAAAATCTGCACCTGTCGCACCCAAGCGGACAGGCGCGTGCACCCCAGCAAAAGCATTGGAAACAGAAATGGTGAGCCCGACATAAATTTCTTCTCCTCCATGTGGAGATTATTAGCGCTCGAGACTTCAGTAGATTGACATGTCACCGGATCCAGATATCAGGCGCTGGGTCCTTCCAATCAAATAGTGGGCCTGGCGTGAAACACACAAGAAGTTGGGGCAGTCAAAACATTGGTCATCTCGATCTGAAAATTTGTCTGCGTAGATCCCTCTTACCAACCATGGAAGACGGAATGGAACTGGGGCACTTGGTGTCGATTTCTATTTATGTCAGTTCTAATGAGTTGATCTCCCTGTCTCCATGAACCCAACTACTTCATCCGGAACCCGATCACCTCCCGCCCACCGATGCGGGGGAAGGGGAAATCTAAATGCAGCTACCCCGCGTGGTTCTGGCTTTTTTTTGACGGCCTTGACTGTCGCGGCTACTGGGCACCCACGCCCTCTACCCCCATCAGTGATTATCCAACGAAGGGTAATCAATGACCTTGTATGTAGGTACGTGGAGAAAGGGGTCATCCCTACGAGGGACATGAACCGACTAGATTTAGAGGAATCTATGCCTCGCCATCAACGCCGCCCCCGGGGGCCGCGCAGGGACCTGCTGCTCCCCACTCCAACCATCAACCATTTCGGGAGCCTGTCCGAGGAATGCCTCGACGACTCCATGCCCTAAACAGATGAGGTAGGGGATGTTCGAGCCCGCCCGGCCAGAGTTCTGTCCCATGGGTTCCTAGAGAGGGCGCCCACCAGGCCGCGCTAGCACCACCACCTAGCTCGTCGAGCTGAAGAGCAGGTAGACTACCTTCATGCACCACCGGTACTGGCCCGGAAGACCCAACGCTAGCGTTGGGAATAGGCCGAGGAGGACGCCCTTCAGGGGGCGTCAACGGCAGCAGCTACTGTCGCCCGAGCCATTGTCGACGTGCATCAACACACCCCCACATACGCTGAGTAAGGGAAGCTATATGCCCGACCCGGATCGAGGCCCCAACCACCCCATGAGCAGGCTGGGTTGACTGTCTTGGTTATAGGCACAGGCAGTGGCCACCGCAGACTAACCCGCAGTAATGCCACCCACAACGGGGGTCCTCCACGTGCAACCACCGTTGAGGATGCGTGCATTTCCCACTCCTAGGCCTGACTCTGAGGTATGCCCCAAGCCGCCTTCAACCCAAATGAGGCCCTTATCTATGGTAGCAACACCTCATATGGGAGCCTCTCCCACACTCATTACACAGGATACAGAGCCGTCCCTTCTAATACGAACCACCAGGGTGGGAACGTCACATATCCAGTCACTCAAAGATGTGAGGAACTTCCTCAATTTCTCGTAGTAGTTGACGAAGGCCCTCCTCATCCTGATAACCAGAGGGGTGGAGACCAACTTCACTTCTCCAGCACCCAACACGGAGGTCCTAACCTTGTTCGGTCAAATCAGTAAAGGGACCTGCCTCACATTGACGTCACCATGGGAACATGGCATGGAGGTCCAACTCATTCTCCCATCAGCTTCAGCGGGGGTCGTACCTGTAACAACCCAAGATTTATTGAGAATTATTCTATTTAATTTCTTTGATGTCTTTTTTTGTACGCTACACCACGATTATCTTGTTCTATACGCAACACCGTATTAAGTTGCAGTATACGCAACACTATTCTTGGATGGTGTTACACAATTTCAAGTTTGTTTGATAGTAATTATTCAACGCAATATAGAGTGTATATATATATGTATACATTCAATGTATAAATGAAATATGGTTCCATTCTGTTATACGCAACAACAAATGTGTCTTGTACTACACACAACCTTGACTTGGCTTACATTATACGCAATCACGACCTTCCACGATAGCATGTGTTGTACGCAATACTGAGTTTCACTAAACAATGATATGTTATTAAAATATTATATTAATTAGCCATTATGAATAGTAATACCCACTTTTTTGAAATTTTATAAATCGTATCTTTCAAAATGGACTTAATTTTTGGATTCAGAATATCGAAAATAGCCTAGGGTGAAATTTTGTTATTTTTCTGAAAACTTTCAATTTTTGATGAATAGTGAAAACATTTGGTTACTATTTAAAACCGACTTTTTATTTAAATAATTATTTTTTTTAATTAAATTTATTTTAGGTCAGAATTGATACATAATACCTATATAAGTTCAAGGTAATTCATTGGAGTCATTTTATAATAATTTTAGATATATAAAAATTTTATGGAACTTTTCACCGTCTTTTACCCACCTCATAGGAGAATTTGGAAATTCATATAAAACTTAATTTTACCACTTTAGTGAGTGGAATTTCGAAAATCAGAGATACAAAGTTAATATCAAGGACTAAAATGTGGTTCAATGAGATGAAAGTAATTTTTGGTGAATAGTAACTTTTTACTTTTATTTACCACGGTTAAAAGTAAATAGGGTAATTAAGGGTAAAACTGATATTATTATTATTACACTAACAAATGTCCTAATTCTATTGGATAAGTTTAATTCGACCCAAAAAAACCTTAGTAATAAAATATGACCATTTAGGTCCACTTGGATTAGATTAGGACATTAATTATTAATTTATTTAAAGAAGGGTTAAAATTGTTAAAATCAAAGTATAATAACTAACTTATTTTTAATATAAGGTTATACATAAGATATATTTGACTATAAATATTCCTTAGAAAGATAAAAATATTTCCTACATAATGGAATTTTATTTATAATTTTTAAGCATTATATATGTCAATTTATTTATGACACAATGATGATGCTGTAATTATCTTATTTTTGAAATATTAACATAATTGATGTTATAAATACCCAATTAAATGTAATATGAGACTTTTTATGAATTAAACTAATTTTATAGGTTAATAGGATATGTTTTTATTTATTTAATTAACTTTTTTCGAACAAATCATGCTGTTATGAGTTTCACAAAAATCAATTACCAAATAGTGTCTAAATTGACATAAAATAGTTTTTAAAACTAATGTTATATTAATAATTTTTTTTATGTTTAAAAATATAAGGTTCGGACAAATTACTTAGATAAGGATATATATATTAATAATTAACCACTTGGGGTTCGTTTGGCTTGTTATAGTAAGTTTATCAACCATATAGTGTAAGAAAACAAAAGGACATGATAAAAGTTAAATTATTTAACATAGAGTTAAATCTAAACGATAAGGATGAAATAGTGACCTAAACTTGTCTAAAATCTATTTTATGAACGTATTTATACCCATACCCACCTTAGCATCGAAATAAATCAATTTCTAGAAATTAAAAACAGAATATAACTTTATTATAAAATAATATTTTAAGTTTTCCTAAGGTTCCCCTCTCCTCCCTTATAAAAAGGGCACCCCTTCCCTCTTCTCTTCATACCCTTTTGAGCCTTTAATCTCAGCCAAACCCTACCAATTCCTCTTATTAACATATCTAGTTATATCATAGAGGTTCTGTTATTCTCAAAATACCAACTCTAGTGCCCTAAGAAGAAGTTTAAAGGAGGTGCATCGAAAAAGAGGTAATCTCTTCTAACGATTCTTTCAAGTTTCTTTATTCTTCAACTTCTTCTTCTTTAGTTGTTTCATTATAAAGTAATAACATCAGTATTCATAATATACTGATATGTTATTATAAATATGAAACAAACACATTTCACCTTCTATCAATCATACGGAAAACAAAATCACCGCGGGTGCGTACGTATGGAATACCGTCTCCACGCAGTGGTGTAATCTGTTTTTCCACCACCACCTTACATGGATGGGTATAATGGTGTAAATAAAAATTTATATATGATTATTGTAATGTTATATTGATTCTGAAATATTATAAATACACTTCAATACAATTCCACGATCATTGGAAATGATATCATCGCTCATGCGTACGTACGAACTACCGTCTTCACGACGTGATGAGATTCATTTTCCATGTTAACAATTCAAGAATGATTATAAAGTATATATAATAAGTAATCATGAAATATATGAAATAATAATTCTACTGTAATTATTTATATATTTATGTATTTCATCTACGAAATTCCATTTAATTCAATAAATAAATGAAAAACAACGTTCATGCGTACGTACAGCCTACCGTCTCCATGAACGGTGTATTTCTTTCCATTTATCGATCTATTATGTATATGTATATTATGAATATATATTATATATAAATAATGTTATATATTCTTCAATTAAGTAATCATGATCTAAGTAATCATTTTAATAATTACTGGTCAAAACTAGGATGATAAATGAAACAATTTTACCCTAAACGCTTCTTTAACATGGAATTTACAAAAGAATATGTAATATAATGTCATAAGTGAACCATTTATGACCTCATAACAATGAATATGATTCTGTAATAAGTCAATTACATTATTTAAATCATTATAAATGAGGTTCAGATACGTACGAAGCATATCAGACCTATGGTAAGGGATAATTATTCCAATCTCATTCTTATTCGAGATTGTTTATTCGTATGTATTTACCGGGGTTATGTTTATTATACATGTCCATATGTTCTCAAAATGTTTTTATAAAATGATTAAATTTCTTGTATGTTTAACGTCATTTTTACCCTTTTTTACTTTTACCACATTGTATGGAATGAATCTTTCTTTTGTTTACCATTCGAGGTACCTTCTGACTTTTCCGAGAAAAGTACGAGGAGAATGTTTTCTTTTAACCTATACGGAATAAACAGATTTTTACGGATTCCTAAAGCCTTATTTTCATTAAGTTTACTCTATAATATTTCATGGTTATTTTCAGTAAAAACCATTTCATCTAAAATTTCCTGTCATTTTGAGAAAAGAAAATGATTTTGAAAAAGAAAGGGTATTTTCCTCAAGATTTCATTTCAAGTGTTTTATCAAAACCATTTTACACATAAGATGGAATTATTTCATATGTGTATGTTTCAAGTATAATTTCACTATGATTTACATGGTTTAACTTTTCTTATGATGAAATGATATCCATTTTGTTTATGGATTATGTTAAGATGGGTTGATGTTTATGAAACACATTCTATACTTTGGGTAATGATGAATGATTTATGTTCATGTTGTGGAAAAAGTAAGAATGATTTCATTATGAGATGGGTGAGACCTATATCTCCCTCCAATGCATTGGGTAAAAATTTATATCTCATGGGATAGACATGGCTATAATGGTAAGTTAATCCAGTTCAGTGTTACAGGACTGAAATGAGGAGTAAACTCGATTCAGAAAGGGACTTTGTCCACTAAGATGGTCTTGGCAGTAATGCCTTGGCTACTATGGAAATTATAACATGTCCTTAAAGGTGTCCACAATTAAATGTTTTATTCCCATGCTATTTTATCATGATTAATGTTCCTTTATGATATATGCCTTATGTACTGCCAAGATTTATTTTTCAAGATTTTGATATTTAAAATTTTTGTTCATGTTTTTTTCAGGTCAAATGTATTTTATCCATGATTACCCTTACTGAGCATTTGAGCTCACCCTTTATATATTTTATTTTCCCCCGGATATAAAGAATGGTTTTAGGTAATAAAACAAAAAGGGGAAGATCTTTATGGGAGATGTTGAAGATATTTCATCATGATTAGAAGATTGTGTTTTGAGTTTCCAAAGACACTAAACTATTACAGTCCTTTGGGGTATGTTTTTGTTATGTATTAGATATTCCAGAAAAGTCATGTAATGTATATGTACGTAAAGCTTTGGGTCTCTAAAGTTGGTATCAGAGGAAAGGTTTAGTTAACCTTTGAAAACATGGATGCAAAAACTTTAGTGAGATTCCAATAGATATTTCTAAGGTATGTCTAGGGTTGTCCCTATGGTTAGTTATAAGTATAGGTTATAGTCCTAGAATTATGATAACGATCATGAATAACCTAGTATTAAACCTATGATGTAAGAGATTGAAAGTACTCCCCTTGATTATTTTGTTTTCCTAACATGATTTATGCCTCTCACACTATTCTTTTTGGGTTTTAGAAAATGGCTGGAAACCAGAAGATTCATGTTAATGGAGAATATGATGGAAAATGGAATTATATTCTTCATGATCAAGAAAATGAAATGGGATTTGGAAGGCGAAACATAGTTATTATGCCTAATCAGAAATCTCATAATATGATCAATAATCTCAACTTTTGTAAGTTTCCTGACTCAGTTAATAAGAGAAATAAGGAGTTTCATGATGATCATCGATGAAAGAAAGTTCAATTTTCTTCATGTAAATCATGTGGGAAGAGACATCCAGGAGAATGTTTGAAAGGATGTGGAAGATGCTTTGGGTGCGGAAAAGAAGGTCACAAATCCAGTGAGTGCAAAGGAAAAGGTTCAGTAAACACTATAGAGGAGGATAATGGTATTTCTATGACATCAACAATGATTAGATGTTTTAAATATGGAATTTATGGACATTATGAAAACCAATTCCCTAAGAGAAAATCTCATGAAGAGAATCAGCATGGTCATATGGGTAGTATTTATGTGGATGATGATGGGGAGACTACAAATGATATATGAGATGAAAGAAGTGTTGAAGCTTGGTCAATGGTTTAAGAAGGTAGTGGAATGATTGTATGTTTATCAAGAGTTATGTTGTATAGATAATTTAATTGTAATATGGAATAAAGAAACATCTAAGGATTGTTACACTATTGGTTTTACTAAAGTATTTTAATGTATATGTTGAATTTGACTGGTAAACATGAATGGTTATTTAGATATTTTGGAAAGAATATGATATGTATATAATGAATGGATAAGGAGAAAATAATAAGTTTGATAGTATTAATGAGTTCATGACTGATATAAGGACAAGGTTATATCATGTTTTTAGTATTAAAATTTTTGGATTTTGGTATGTGGAAAGAGTTAACTTTTGACAACATTCATGTTTTCACTAAGATTCAATTGGTTTTCATTTTTCAAGAGAATACATGATTAAGGTATTCACATGATTGGAATGTGACCAAAAAGATATATGAGGGATAAATTATGGTATTCATGTGCTTGTTATATGACCTTTTTAGTAATCGTTCTTTTTATAATAGGAGTTTGGAAAGAAGTATTTTGGATAAGCAGAAAGATTGGAATGGATTATGTTGAACATAAGATTGTATTGTTTAAGGATAGAAATTTTTTCGATATTATTGATAGAATGTTATAATAGTGTAGCTTAAGAAAAGGAACAACCTACAGAGTGGGCGACAACCCGTCGCGTTGGACAAGGCCGTGGGAATCAAACCCACAACCGAAGTGCGATAGACCTTTATGGCCTACCACTGGTCTACAGGAAGTCCATAGTTAGTAGAAGCTAGTTTTAATATATTAAGCAGTATTATATATGATGTATAAGTCCATTTTAGGAACCATATACGATTAATCTCACTATAGATGGACTTATGTGTAGTTAATAACTTTTACTATCCTTTTGTTTAAGACAGATGGAATGACCTATCATTCTATCGCATGATCTACTAACACTTCATGGAAGACAAATTCAACTTCATTTCTTTAATAGATGATGTAGAAATTGTTCAAGGCACAAACAAGAGTAAGATTGTAATAGAGTCAATTACGTATTTCTTTTAATTCAACAATTCTTCAACTTTAGGGAAATGATCTTGAAAACAAAAAAATGTTGTCCTAGTGCTCTCATATCTGATTAATTAGATGGTACCTTATATCATCACAATTTTATGGCTTTTTGATTGTGGGATTGTTCATAGCCATGTTCTCTACCACTCACTATCAGAACATGATGGTTAGATTTCTCTTCCATATCCATATTTTCACCAATGTTATCCTATGTGGAAACCCAGTGATTAGTTAATTTGGGTAATCATTAAGTTTCATACTTTAGTTTTTAGAGATATGTTTTGGTATTCCATTTTACGATGTGGGTTTCAATTAATGAAACTTTCATGTAGAAAACCATTTATAACACTAAAAACTTTCGAGGGTGAAATTAATTTTAAGGGGGTAGAATGTAACAACCCTAGATTTTATGAGAATTATTATTTTTAATTTCATTGATGTCTTTTTTTTGTACGCTACACAAAGATTATCTTGCACTATATGAAACATCATATTAGCTTGCAGTAAACGCAACACTATTCTTGGATCGTGTTACAAAAAAATTCATGTTCGTTTGATAGTAGTTATTCTACGCAACATTGAGTGTATATATACACATTCAATGTATAAATGAAATATGGTTGGATTCTGTTATACGCAACAACAAAGGTGTCTTGCACTACACGCAACCCTGACTTTGCTTACATTATACACAATCACGACCTTCCACAATAGCATGTGTTGTACGCAATACCGAGTTTCACTAAATAATGATATGTTATTAAAATATTATATAAACTAGCCGTTATGAATAGTAATACCCACTTTTTGAAATTTTATAAATCTTATCTTTCATAATGGACTTTATTTATGGATTCAGAATATCGAAATTAGCCTAGGGTGAAAGTTTGATATTTTTATGAAAACGTTCAATTTTTTATGAATAGTGAAAACACTAGGTTACTATTTAAAAATCGACTTTTTATTTAAATAATTATTTATTTTATTTAAATTTATTTTAGGTCAAAACTGATACATAATACCTATATAAGTTCAATGTAATTCATTGGAGTCATTTTATAATAATTTTAGATATATAAAAATTTTATGGAAGTTTTCACCGTCTTTTACCCACCTCTTAGGAGAATTTAGAAATTCACATAAAACTTAATTCTACCCCTTCTGTGAGTGAAATTTAGAAAATCCGAGTGACTCAGTTAATATCAAGAACTAAAATGTGGTTCAATGAGATGAAAATATTTTTTGGTGAATAGTTACTTTTTACTTTTATTTACAACGGTTAAAAGTAAATAGGGTAATTAAGGGTAAAATTGATATTATTATTACCCTAAAACATGTCTTAATTCTATTGGATAAGTTTAATTCGACCAAACAACCTTAGGAATAAAATATGACCATTTAGGTCCACATGTATTATATTAGTACATTTATTATTAATTTATTTATAGAAGGGTTAAAATAGTTAAAATCAAAGTATAATAAATAAATAATTTTTAATATAGGGTTATACAGAAGATCAATTCTACTATAAATATTCATTATAAAGATAAGAAGCTTTCCTAAATAATGGAATTTTATTTATAATTTTTGGACATTAAATAATTTAATTTATGTATGACACAATGATGATGAAGTAATTATCTTATTAAGGAAATATTAACATAATTTATGTTATAAATACCCAACTAAATGTAATTTGAGACTTTTTATGAATTCCACTAATTTTATAGGTTAATATGATATGTTATTGTTGATTTAATTAATGGTTTTCGAACTAATCATTCTGTTATGATTTTCACAAAAATCAATTACCAAATAGTGTCTAAATTGACATAAAATATTTTTTAAAACAAATATTATATTATTAATTGTTATTTTATTCCTAAAAATCTGAGGTTCGTCCAAATTAATTAGATACGGATATATATATATATTAATAATGAACCAGTTGGGGTTTTTTTGACTTGTTATAGTAATTTTATCAACCATGTAGTGTAAGAAAACAAAAAGACACGGTGAAAGATAAATTATTTACCTTAGAGTTAAATCTAAATGATAAAGATAAAATAGATACCTAAACATGTCTTAAATCTATTGGTTGAATGGATTTCGACCCATACCCACCTTAGCTTCTAAATAAATCTATTTGGAGCTATTAAAAACTGAATATGACTTTATTATAAAATAATTTTTTTAATTTTTCCTAAGGTGCCCCTCTCCTCCCTTATAAGAAGGGAACCCCTTCCCTCTTCACTTCACACCCTTTTGAGCCTTGAAGCTCAACAAACCCTGAAAATTCCTCTTCTCAACCTCTCTAGTTATATCATAGAGGTTTTTTTCTTCTCAAAAGACCAACTCTAGTGACCTAAGAAGAAGTTTAAAGGAGGTACGTCGAAGAAGAGGTAATCTCTTCTAACGATTGTTTCAAGTTTCTTTCTTCTTCAACTTATTCTTCCTTATTTGTTTCATTATAAAGTAATATAATCAGTATTAATTATATACTGACATGTTATTATAAATATGAAACATCCACATTTCCTTTTTTATCCATCCTACGGAAAAATAAATTATCGCGCGTGCGTACGTACAGAATACCGTCTCCACACCGTGGTGTAATCTGTTTTTCCACCACCACCTTACTTGGATGGGTATAATGGTGTAAATAAATAACTATATATGATTATTTTAAATTTATATTGATTATTAAATATTATACATACACTTCAACACAATTCCATATTCATTGGAAATGATATCATCACTCGTGCGTACGTATGGACTACCATCTCCACGACGCGATGAGATTCATTTTCCATGTTAATAATTAAATAATGATTATAATTTATATATAAAAAGTAATCATGAAATATATGAAATAATAATTCTACTGTATATATATATATATATATATATGTGTATTTCATCTACTTAATTCCATTCAATTCAATAAGGAAATGAAAAACAGCGTTCATGTGTACGTACGTCCTACCGTCTACATGAATGGTGTATTTATTTCCATTTTTTGATCTATTATATATATCTATATTATGAATATATATTTTATATAAATCATGTTTTATATTATGGAATTAGGTAATCATGATCTATGTAATCATATTAATTATTACAATTCAAAACAAGTATGATAAATGAAACGATTTTACCCTAAACGCTGATTAACATGGAATTTACAAATGAACGGGTAATATAATGTCATAAGTGAACCATTTATGACATCATAACAATGAATAAGATTCTGTAATAAGTCAGTGACATTATTTAAATCATTATACAGGATATCCGGATACGTACAAAGCATATCGGACCTAAGGTAAGGGATAATTATTCCAATCTCATTCTTATCCGAGATTGTTAATTCCTAAGTATTTACTTTGGTTATGTTTATTATACATGTCCATATGTTCTAAAAATGTTTTTATAAAATGTTTACATTTCTTCCATGTATGTTTAAAGTCATTTTTACTATTTTTACTTTTACCACATCGTATGTAAGTAATCTTTCTTTTGTTTACCATACGAGGTACTTTTTGACTTTTCCGAAAAAAGTATGAGGATAATGTTTTCTTTTAACTTATACGGCATAAAAAGATTATTACAGTTTCCTAAAGACATATTTTCAGGAAGTTTACTCTACAAGATTTCATGGTTATTTTCAATAAAATCCATTTCTTCTAAAATTTCATGGCATTTTGAAAAAAGAAAATGATTTTGAAAAAGGAAGGGTATTTTCTTCAAGATTTCATTTAATGTTTTTTATTAAAACCATTTTCCATATAAGATGTAACTATTTCATATGTGTATTTTTCAAGTATAATTTCTCTATGATTTACATGGTTTCACTTTTCTTATGATGAAATGATATCCATTTTTTGTATGGATTATGTTATGATGGTATGATATTTATGAAACCCATTTTATACTTTGGGTAATGGTGAATGATTTATGTTCATGTTGTGGTAGAAGTATGAATGATTTCATTATGAGATGGGTGGGACCTATATCTCACTCTAATTCATTGGGTGAAGATTTATATCTCATGAGATAGACATGGCTGGAACGGTAAGTTAATCCGGTTCAGTGTTACAGGACTGAAACGAGGAGTAAACTCGATTCAGAAAGGGGCTTTGTCCACTAAGATGGTCTTGGAAGCAATGCCTTAGCCACTATATAAATTATAACATGTGCTTAAAGGTTTCCACAAATACATTTTTTATTCCCATTCCATCTTATCGTGATTAATGTTCCTTTATGATCTATGCCATATGTACTGCCACGATTTATTTCTCAAGATTTTGATATTTAAACATTATGTACATATTTTTTTAAGTTCAAATGTATTTTATCCATGCTTACCCTTACTGAGAATTTGAGCTCACCCTTTATTTGTTTTCTTTTCCCCAGGATATAAAGAAAGGTTTTAGGTAACAAAAAAAGGGGGAAGATCTTTATGAGAGACGTTGAAGATCTTTCACCATGATTAAAAGATTGTGTTCCGAGTTTCCAAAGACACTAAACTATTATGGACCTTTGGTGTCTGTTTTTGTTATGTATTAGATATTCCAAAAAATTAATGTAATGTATATGTACATCAAGCTTTGGTTCTCTATAGTACATGTACCTGCATCCATCATGGAGGTCCTCTTCGTGTCCCCTTGGACATCTGCCCTAGTTCTCCTCACACCCCGGCCCACTCAGACAGAAGTACTCCCCACCCCAACACTAGTACGACCGAAGGAAATTATCGTGGTGGGAATTGTCCCTTCCCCGAAGAGTCATCCCAGGATAGGAAGGTGGGCCGTCGCAGCCGCAAGAAGAATACTGAAAATATTTTGGCTGAGATCAAACTCATCAGTTTCTCAGATTCTGAAGCAGAGCAAAACTCAGTGGTGGAACCCTTCCCTTGGTCCTCTATGTCGAGGACTGGGGCAGGAACAAGGCGTATCATCCTCATCCTTCTAGAGTGTGAATTCCACCGTATTCCTGCCTCTCTTCATAGGTACATCTAGGAGGAGGATGTTTTGGGAGTCCCATAGGTTCCGACCGTGAAGTCACCACCATCATCAATAGAAACACCCTCCACCTCGACCAGGGATCATGGAGAGCTATTTTGGGGACCGATGGCGGTTGAGCAACAGTGTGACCCATCGCCAGTAACCATGATCCCTGCACCAGAAACTATGGTTGTCATCCCGTCATATCACGATGTAGGGGTCAGGTAATCGCACTCCACAGAGGATGGTTCAGAATTCAGCGGCCAATCGGCTCATTCTCCATATTCTCTGCTGCCCAGTTTACTGTCTTAGAGGTCCACCTCAGTACTGCTACCCGTTCCACAGCTGCCTCCACGGTCCACATGGTCGACATCATGGACTAGGAGGATGACCTGGAATTTCATGATGGAGACTTACCCCCTGAAGGTGTGCCACCATTGTTGGACCCATCATGGAGGATTACCCATCATCAACGGAACCTATTTGGTCTCTCCTCACCCACCGAGTCATTGGTGCTCATCCAAAATGTAAGCTAGGGTAAAGAGCATGTCAGAGATTTCAAGCACTCCGACCCATCCGCCTTAGTACAGATGATGGAGGAAGACCCCGAGAAGACCGCGTTGCGCCAGCAACTTGCTGAGTAGAAGAGGCCGGTCGATGAACTTCTGGCCGAATGCGTTATAGAGCGACAACCCGACTATGGAAATCCTAGGCCGGGGCAGTAGGGGCATGAAAAACTCTATCCTGGTGAGATGCCTCTAGGAAACCCTAATCATACCACTACAGAGGATAGGGTTGAAGCTGGAACTCATGGAAAGAGGGTGTGATACGTCTCACCAAACCCACCCGAACGACGTGAAAATTCGAGGAATGCAGACCAAGTTCCCCCATATGCCCCTCAGGCTACTCCGCCAGTTGCTCAATGAGCTGTTGAAGTCATCTACCGTGTCGAAGATCCCAGAAATACTCTCATGGTTAGGGATCCTCGTCATGACAGGGACCCCCACCCAGAAGATCCAATGGCTGCAGGTGGCAGTCCCACCAGATGGCAAGCCGTATCTAGCGTGGGTGGATTATAAGCCTTCACCCCTGGGTTTTGGAAATCCCATTTTCTCTCCCTTTAACGGGATAGGGGACCCACCGCAACACCTGGACCACTTTTCCTCCAGGTGTCGCCCCATGTTGGGGACTCCGGCACAGCAGGAAGCCGCCAAACTCCAATGCTTTGTGCAGACATTGGAAGGCCCTTCGTTTGCCTGGTACAACTAGTTCCACATTGGATCGGTGACCGGCTTGGAGGATCATCACCATAAATTACTATACCAGTTTAGCTCCACGACAAGAAAGACCAGCATTGCAGAACTCTTTAGGTGCAAACAAAGGCCCGATGAGAGAGTCGCGGACTTCATCGCCCAGTGGAAGGGGCTCACATACTCCCTCGACATGCCACTGAATCGAGAGCAATTACTGACGATGTGCATGGGGAATGTCAAACGAGAACTGGTTCCTTCCCAGATCACTCAGAACTACCCCAGAGGGTTTTGAGACTTCTCATATAAAGCCAATAGCCTCGAGGAAGCTCTGCAGCAGGCTAGTCAGGCACGTCCACTACACCCTGAGATCCCCTCAAGGAGGGATTCCAGAGCTGAGCCCTCCACGGTGGCCCAAATAGAAGCCCCCCAGGTAGATAGAATTGCTACCAGCAACACCGCCTCCACAACCTCACAGAGTCCCTCCACCTCATGCATATACTCCTACCCATCAGCGAATACCTCCAAATCGACAGGTTCCCCCACGCAATGCACTACCGCCACTTAGGTGAGATAATCAGGATCCACCTCCTCGGTAGGATCCTCCGGCCCCTCGTCAGGGCCAGGCTCCCTGAGCCCCCTATCTAGAGAAAAGACACCAGACCTACTCATTCAACAAGGATCAGGTCCCCAATTACTTTTGAAGTGCCCTAGAGTAGGGGATCATGCGCTTACCTGAGTGCAGAAGGCCGGAAGAGGTGAATCTCACCGATCACCCCAACTATTTCCCCTATCATCAGATTCTAGGGCACACCCTCAAGCAGTGCTATGTGATGAAAGACTTCCTCCAAGACCAGGTCGATAACAATATAGTCAGGCTAGGCCCAGCCCCGACACAAGTGGCATGTGTCTTTGTGAGGTCAGAAAGTGGAATCAACGAAGAAGGTGAGTGGCAGTAGGTTCCCAGCTGTGGATCCTAGAAGTATGACAACTTTATGTCTTGTAGAATAGTCGCCCATCCCCATGGTATTATTCGGTCATGCCTAAATAATCCAGAGCCTTCAGAAGCTGCGACTAGCGCCTCTGCGTCATCATCTCAACCAGCCTCTTCCCAGAAGAGAAAACATCGGCGACGCAAGAAGATGCAGTGTGCTCGGCCAATGCCGTCGTTATTCCACACTCTTGGTGACTTCATGCCCCCTAAGATGGGGATCCCTCCCAGAATCCACCTATTGGTGGATGATTCGTTTAGTGACATTCAAGGGTATGCTTCAGTTAATACCATGGAGTTGGTAAACCCCTATATGACTCCCGACTATGGGGAATGCCAGGATAACCTCTCCAACATCCCCAACTGACTCCATTGTCGGTGGAGCCATGAACATATGGGCCGTCAAGGCACATCAGCCATCGCTTTCAGCCAAGCCTTACATGCCACTGAAACCAGACAGCAGGCCCAGCGTAGAGCTCAGCACGTGCAACCTCCTCATCTGGTGTCTCCGGATCTACCTCCACCGCCGTTTGTGCTATTAGATCAGGTAGAGCTTCCTCATCCACATCGCGTCCAGTCTCACCCTACTACAAGAAAATATCAGTTGTCTGGTCCTCGTCTGGAAGCTACTCTTCAGGCCTCGATTAGTGAGCAACGGGATGTGCCTAACACTAGCCACCCACCGGCTCAGCCGGTAGATCCCATCATTCCTCCAATTTCAAAGCGGCCTCATGTAAGCAGAAGTTCGTGCTTGGCACGGAAGTACGATGTCCTAAAACATCTTGTTGGAATTCCAGCATGTCTATCTATCCTTGAGGCTCTTCGCCTGTCATTGGAAATGCGTGAGGCGCTTTTCGAGGCCCTAAGTGGTCCCCTCCAGTTTGAGATGGAGGTAGCAGCTGTAGAAGCCTTCCACTCTGAGGCAATTGAAAATTCCGAAGTCCAGGAATTTATCTCATTTTCTGGTGAAGACGAAGACCCTCCCATATAGGGGCACATTAATCCATTATACATCATTGCACAGTTCAATGGAATGGATGTCTACCACTGTCTTGTTGACACGGGTTCTAGGATTAGCCTAATCCCAACTCGGACACTGTGGAATCTGGAGGATGATTTAACTCCCTCCGACCTGAGAATCCAGGGATACGCCAGGACCAACCAGACCCCGGTCATCAAGATCCGTTTGAAGACCCAGTTCAGTGGCCTAGTTACCAGTACTCAATTCATGGTTGTCTCCAAGGAAACCGCGTACAATGTATTGATGGGTAGGACATGGCCCCACTTGCATGGAGCAGTCCCTTCATCGTATCATCAATGCCTCAAATACTCCATAAATGGTCGAATAGGAGTACTCCAATGTTATGCATCTCCTTTAGCCTCTTGTAAGGCTCATTATCTGGATGCTGACTATTACAAGAGAAAGGATAAGCCGATTTTGGAAAGTGAGATTGAGCCTACCCCAGTCACAAGTGACCCCTGTGCAGGTCAGGATGACGCCTATGTCTTCCCAATATATTGATTGGAGGAAACGACCCCCCGAAGTGAGGAAATTATTTGTTGTTTTTGGTATAAGAGGAAGGCATATTCCCAGTTCCAAGAAACGGAGAAAAATCACCTCATACTCCTACACCAACCAGGCTTGGGTGATCCTGGCACCTCCTACCCCTATACGATATCAGGATGTCCGCCCCATGGCAATGGCGGTACGTCCTACATGTCTATTCCACTGGGATGGAATTAACCCTCTCAAGATGACGCACCACTGCTGCTTTGATATCATCAAGCATGGACATCTAGGCCAAAGTCTAGATGTGACTAGATCAATTGCCTTCATCACCATGGTTTCAGTGGTGCATGAATCTCCTGATGCACTATCCAATGTTGTCCAGGCTTGTACCAGCCTCTCGTCAGGTTCCTCTGATCGAGGGTAAGCCTCGGCTACAAGGAATCCCTCCTCTGCATGCGAAGAAGAGGATTTAAAAGATGATCCCCCTGCCTTTGAAGAAGGCATCTTTACCACAGTAAATGAATTGGTACAGGTGAACCTTGGTAGTGAGGCAGACCCAAGACCCACATTGATCAGTTCCGCCATAACCCTTGAGAAGCATCAGCGATACATGAAATTCCTTAAAGATCATCGTGATGTGTTCTCCTGGAGTTACGACGAGATGCCAGGACTAGATCCCTAGGTAGCCAACCACCACCTTAGTCTCCCGAAAAACCATTGCAGGTTCAAGAAGCCTCCTAGAAAGATGCACCCTTCTCACAGTGCTATCATTGAGGCCGATGTTGACAAGCTCATCAGAGCCAACTTTGTCAAGGAAGTACAGTAACCCAAGTTTCTAGCCAAAATTGTGCCAGTCAGGAAGAAGAATAGGCAGATCTGAGTCTGTATCAACTTATGTGATCTCAACCGCCACTGTTTGAAGGATGATTTTCCCCTTCCCATGATAGAATTGTTGATTGATGCTACAACCAGGTTCTAAGCCCAATCCTTCTGGGATGGGTACTCTGGATAAAATCACATCCGAATGGCCCCCGAAGATGAGGAGTCCACTGCTTTCAGGGCCCCTCAAGGTACTTTCTGTTACCATGTAATGCCCTTCGGCCAAAAAAATATAGGTGACACCTATCAGCGGGCCACACATTGCATATTTGATCCAATTACAGGAACATTGGTTGAATGCTATGTGGAGGATGTGGTGGTCAAATCCCTCCAGCACCAAGAACCATCTCAAGGACATTGAGAAATTGTTCGGTTTCCTCTGTTCCTACCACTTGAAGATGAACCCGTTGAAGTGTGCTTTCGGGGTCACTTCCGGGAAGTTTCATGGATTTTTTGTTAGGTACCAAGGCATCAAGATTGACCCCGAGAAGATCATGGCCATTAACCAGATACCTCCCCTGAGAAATATTTGAGAGCTTTGAGGTTTTTAAGACCACTTAGCCTACATACTCTGGTTCATCGTGAACCTAACCCGAAAGTGTAAGCCCTTTTCTCAGATCATGAAGAAGGGAAAGACCTATGAATGGGATGAAGAGTGTCAGACAGCATTTGAGGATGTCAAGCAGTCTCTGCTCCAGCCTCCGTTCCTGATGCCACATGTCTCCAAAAAGCCACTGATCCACTATGCCACTTCTCTGGATTGATCTCTCGCCACCCTTCTTTCCCAGATGAATAATGAGGGGACAGAGAATAGCCTCTACTACCTTAGCCGCATGCTCCTTGATATAGAGACCAGATACTCTCCTATCGACAAGAGCTTCCTTGCGCTCGTATTTGCTGTACAGAAGTTGCGACATTACCAGCAGCACCATGAGGTACAGTTGGTCTCCCGGGTAGACCCACTGAAGTACATCCTGAACCGTCCCATATTGACTGGACGACTAGCGCAGTGGGTGGTAATTACCCAACAGTTTGACATCAGGTTTGTGCCTTAGAAGGCTATTAAGGGGCAGGAATTGGAAGACTTCTTAGGGGCCCATCCAACCTCCGCAGACCACTCTGTGAACCTGGACTTTCCGGATGAGGAAATCCCCTCGGTAGACCATGTCGTCCCATGTTGGAAAATGTACATCGACGGTGCCTCCCGGAGTCCCACCTGTAGGAGGCTCAATGATCCTAGGCTCAACAGAGTGGGAATGGGTATTATCTTCATTAACTCGGTGCAAACCGTTCTTCCATACTCATTCCTATTGTCAAAAGACAACACCAACAACGAAGCAGAGCATCAGGCTCTAATCACTGGCCTCGAGCTGACCCTCGAGATCGATGTACCCCATTTTCATGTGAATGGGGATTCCAAGATAGTCATCAAGAAATTCAATTGTGACTATAATGTCAAGAAGCCTGAGCTTGTGCCATTATTGGAGTTCAACCTCCATCTAATGGCCCAGTTCCCTTCTCGACTGGAGGTTACCCATGTCCCTCGGTCACAGAATGGTCGAGCGGACACTTTGGTCAGTTTAGCTACATCACTTGCAGAACCCAAGCAGGATGATCTGATTATACATGTGGCACACCAGAGAGTCATTGACCCTGTCGCCCTAGAGGATGATGAAGGCCTGCGAGTGAGCCTTCTTACCATCGGACCCTATATGTCAGGAGCCCTTGGTTCATCAGATCCAGTCATTGATATGACTCCCGAATAGAGATCACCTTTTGTCGAGTATCTCCAAAATGGATGTCTCCCAGATGATCAGTCCGAGAACGAGATGATCCAACGCCGCACACTATAGTTTACCATCCAGAGTGGTCCCAGTCTTGAGAATATCCTCTATAATCATGGTTTCAATGGTGTTCTCCTCCTTTTCATTTAAGGAGTCAGGATTTCTCAGGTCATGCATGTGGTTCATGTCAGTTCTTGCAGCACCCTCTAGGCTGGGCCAAAGTAGTCCCATCAGATCCAGAGGCTAGGGTACATCTAGACCTCTATGATCCATGATTGTATTGAGTTTTCCAAGATATTTCATGTGTTCCAAGTGCATGCTAACTTCTTGCATCTGCCACCAGAACCCCTCCACTCCACCAAGTACAATTAGACATTTGTAGTATGGGGACTTGATGTCATGGGACCCTACCCACCGGCGACAGATCGCCATTGCAGGTTTATCATACCTGCTACAGATTTCTTCTCAAAATGGGAAGAAGCAGTCCCAATCAAGGACGTCAAGTCTCAAACCAATGTCAATTTTGTGAGCTCCATCATCATCTACCGATTTGGGGTCCCTCATGCTGTCCTCACTGATAACAGCACAAACTTCTGAGCAACTAAGCTGATGAAATGTTACGCCAAGTACAACATTCGATACAACCATACCTCCCGCTATCACACGCAAGATAACTAGTAGATCAAGGTGGTCAACAAAACCCTCTATAATATTTTGCATAAAATGGTTGTCCAGAACAAGAAGATTTGGCTGGACAAGCTCCCCAATTCCCTCTGGGCTTATTGGACGACGAGTTGCAATTCCACCCAGGTGACCCCATATTCCCTGGTGTATTGGGCTGAGGCCATCCTGCCCATCGAGATCCTGCTTCCATCATTACACATTGTAGTATTTGACCAGAAAGCGCTAGATAAGGTGGATAAAACCCATCTAGATGAATTAGAAGCACTCGACCAGAGTAGGCTTCGTGCCCTACACAATATGGAAATGCATAAGAATAAGATAGCTAGAGCCTTCAACAAGAAGGTTCGCCTTTGCTCTTTCCTGCAAGGAGATATGGTATTGGACCTCCGAGATACAATGATCCCCGATAGGAAACCACCCATGTTGGAGACCAAATGGGAAGGACCTTACATCATTCACATGTTTTAATCCCATGGCGTGTATTCCTTGGCTACCATGGATGGTGAGCGCATAAAGCCTCCCACCAATGCCAAATTCATCAAGAAATACTTTTCCTGATCCCGCTGGTCATGTACGACCTTAAACTAGACGATCCTGGATGACCTTAAACGAGACGGTCCTGCATGACCTTAAACTGGATGGTCCTGCACGACCTTAAACTGGTCGGTCCCACATGACCTTAAACTACGCGAGGGTCCTGTATTACCTTAAACTATCCAGTCCTGTATGACTTTAAACTATGCCTCGTCCTGTATGAAGTTAAACTACATCTTAAGAACTATGTGTGGCTTGATTCCCATCATTGTGTGATATGTAGGAATACTCAGAAGTCTCGTTCCGAGCCCAGTCCTAAACTCTTCTCTTTCAACTATGCCCCCTGGGTATAGTTCTCTCGAAGTATCCTCGCATGATATTGTGTAGGCTTCCTTATCCCCGCTCATACAAGGATTATAAGGGTCACACCTTGTTCCTGCTCCTGTTCATATATCCTCCCATGTCTTCACCGCACGACATTAAAATGCATGGCCTTCAAGAACTACGTATGGCTTGATTCACATCATTATGGGATACGTAGGAACGCCCGAACATTTCGTCTAATGGACCAGACCCAAACACCAGAATCTTCCCCCTGGGTTAAGATATATGGTGATTGTTCACTTTTTCCCCAATTCGTGTCGAGCTAACCTCAATCCAGTTGTACGTCCCGCTCCCTAGAGACGTTCACCTCTTGGAGAGATGGGTACAGATATGCTTCACCTGCTCCTTGACTGGGATTCCACCACCTTCCCTATCTGGAAGGGCCCCTGAATGGTATGAATGATAGGCCGAAGGGAACTCTCTTGCCACTTTGGGCCAACACCCTCGAGGATGTCGAGCAAAAAATTTATACAACTCTCGCATTTCGAATATGGTCAACAGTTGATGCTCATTTGGTGCTCATGACGCTGTGTTTCGAACATGGTCAATAGTTGTCCTGGATCGTTAGGGCCACCCCAAGGGGTCCCAAACGTCTTGTGTAGTAGTTCATTCTGCCCCAATGTATCTCCAAGCGACGAACTCCCTCTGGGCGATGCCAACTGTCAAGCCCCTTGGCCTTTTTCATGCCCCTGGCCCATGTTCTCCCTTCTGGGATTGTACAGAGTGGTATGGGATTATGTCCTCATTCACGTTGGGTTGGTCACCGTGTCGTACATGTCTCCGGATGAGACAACTCATCCCTTCCTCATCCTCACTGCAAGATGTTAAACTGCAAGCTGGTCAGGCCTTCTTAACCAAGGCCCCTTGGCCTTTTCGGGCCCCTGGCCTAGGTCCTCTCTTATGAGATTGTGCGGTGTGGTGTGGGATTATGTCCTCCTTCATGTCGGGTTACTCACAACGCCGTACACTTCCTCGTTAGGGTATCCTGCCCCAAGTATCTTCCAAAACTACCTATGGCTTGATTCCCATCCATATGGGAAACATAGGACCGCCTGAATGTCTAGACTTTGGGTCCATCCCCATCTCATGGAAATATCCATTTCACCATGGCCCCTTGGCCTACCCACTACTTCTTGGACACCTACTTCAACCCTCTTCAGTGGTTCACTAGTGTGCATAAGGGTACTTCGGTTCAGCACCTGGAATGTCATATTCTGCTTAGACATGTCGCGACCCGCTTTTCAGGCATTGTGTTTCTCTTCACTAGGGCTTCCATCACCTATCAAACCCGAAAGGACCCCCGAGTGGCATGAATGATAGGCCTAAGGACTCTCCTACAATTATGGGATAATTCCCCCAATGGTCACAGACAACAAACCAATACAAATCCCGCGTTGTGAATATGGTCAGCGGTCGATGCTCATTTGTTGTTCCCATTTCAGGCTAACACGATGCGGATGTTGCGTTTTAGCCATGGTCAATAGCTATCCTACATCACCATGCCAACCCCATTAAGCCCAAAATGTTGATTACATGGTTCACATCCTTCTCCACCTCATTATGTCCAAGTAGAAGATTGAAACTCTAGGTATTACTCCTCAGTATGCATCTGTGCATTACGAGGACCAGAGCTGTTATAAGGGCTCTTCACTGATTGCCATTTGGTGGGATTTCTATGTATTGTAATATACGTCTTCCTCCCTTGTTTCCCACACCAAGTTTGACTCACGTGGGCTTAGGGATTTGGTCACGGTTTTCACTTACATGGAAGGTTTCCACCCCCCTAGGGTCCGAGATCTTAGACCATAAACTAAGATCTTCTCATAACTACGAGCGACCTGTATTCCCATCCTCAAGGGATACGTAGGAATGCCCAGACCTCTTATCTTTGGGTCCACCCCGAGTTTGGATAATTTTTCTTTTCTGTCCCGTTTTTTGGACTTTGACTACTGGACCACGTGGTGTGGTATGATATTATTTCCTCATTCACGTCGAGTTTTCAATAGCTGCGCCATGCGCACCCCATCCTATAAAATTATCCCTCCTATTTCCTGTGCCTCTTGTCCCGCACGACATTAAATGGAACCCTCCATAACTATGTATAACTTGATTTTCATCCTTATGGGATACATAGGACCACCCGGACGTCTCGTTTTCGGGTCCATATCAACTAAGAGCTAGTTTCTCTAGACCCTTTCACTCTTTCCTCTATTTAGGCCCCTTGGCCTGAGTTCCCCCTCTCGGAATTGCATACAGTGTGATGTGGGAACATGTCCCCATTCATGTAGGTTATCTTTCATTGCACTGTACACATTCCCCGACTAGCATCGTCTCTGCTACGTCTGCACTGTGCGATGTTAAAATGCATTCTGGGTCCCATCACATGATCCTAAACTATGACACTATTGTCCTGGCTGCACGATGAAAAACATCACTGTATTGTGATGAACTCACCGTAGGGGAAATCATGTTGGGTATTGGTTGTACGCCAGGCCATTTGTCAATGCCTACTACGGCTTGATTCTTGTGGCGATGTTAGGGCCTTCTACCCCGGGCTTGTCACTTCACAAAAAAAACAACTTACCTTAAAAGAATGACAAGATTTATCAAATACTGTTCCTTTTGCTGTGCGTTCCATGCCCACACACCTCTTTTATCCCTGGAACTGGTACCTCACCATGACCCCATTTCAAGAAATATGTGTAGATTGGTCCTCATCCTCATGGGGTATGTAAGAAGGCCTTTTCACTTTTCCTTAGGCCCAGATCAACTCTTACTTTTGGTCCCACGACCTTGGTCCCTCGACCTAAAAGACGCTCCAAGGAGCACGTGGTGGTCGAAACCCCCATTTCCCATGTCGGGTATTTGAGTTACCCCACCACGTGTCTCACTTGTTTCCTCCACTCCATGGTCCGAATGTTACAACCCTAAACTAATATCTCCCTATGGGAAGGGACTCAACTACCTCTATCTAATACGTCTCGTTGTCGTATTCACACGAGTCATGACAAAGAGCCCGAAGTGTGGAATTTTCTTGGAGACATTCCTCTCGTTCCATGTCCAAGCTTCGTGGACTCGCTATTTGGATCCACATCCTCTTCCAGATCCAAAAGGACCCCTGAATGACATGGATTATAGGCCTAAGGTCTCTACATGGATGCTAGGCCTAAGGGATCTCCTACTGTTTCAGGCCAACGTCCCTAAGGATCTCGGATGACATTTGCGACATGTCCCATGTTTCAAACATGGTCAATAGTTGAGCCTCATTTGTCTTTCCCCATTCCAGGATAAAGTGATATGGATGCTTCATTTTCTCCATGGTCAACAGTTATACTCCATCTTCACACCACCATCATTGTGGTCTTGATTTCGAGTTTTATAATTCACGCATTTCCACTCTCTCATGTTCAAGTGGAATTCTGACAAACTCAGCTCTATATTTTCGCGCGTCTAGGTGTGTTTCATGGGCGAGTTAGTATCATTGGGCCGGTATTCACTGATTATACCTTCATCCTAACATTCCCTTCCTATGTAATGAACGTACCACCATTAATTCTTGTTTCCCACACTAAGCACGACTCACATGGGCTTAGTAGTTTTGGTAGGATGTGTACCAATGCGGCTAGGCTTCTCATCGCCCCAAATGGCATTAAACTACGCTTCCTGAACTACGTATGGATTGTTTCCCATCCTCATGGGGTACGTAGGAATGCTCGACCACTCTGCTTCGGGCCCAGTCTAATTCTCACTCTTGGTCCCTCGACCTGAGGATTTTCCTCAGGGGATACGTGGTGTGTTTTGGACTCCAAGTCCTCATTCACATCGGGTTCATAGCTACCACACCACATGCTCCCTGGGCTCTTCCCTTTCACGTCCAGTCTTATGACGTTAAACTTAAAGAGTCCCTATTTCCTCAAACAATGAAACTAAACTACGGTTCTACCCTGAACATGTTCGGGATGCCCCATGTTGATCATGGTATGCACTAGAGCCTCTACCAGAGAGGATTTCACCTGTCAGTGTTGTTCTATGACTACACTGTGCTTCCAGAACTACATACGGCTTGATTCTCATCCAAATGGGATACTTCGGGACACCCAGGCATTTAACATCAGGTCCAGCCAATGGAATCCTAAGATCCTGTTCCTCCCCATTTCTGGCCAATGGCCTGACCCCTCGTGAGGGACCGTGTAACTGCAACTGCACCGCGAACAAGTTTGGGATGCCCCATGATGTCATTGGGAAGTGATGGCTCCCTCTCCAGAGAGGTCATGTATGAAATAAGGAATGATCCATGATCAAACCGATGTTACCATCTTGTGTGCTTCCGATATAGTGGCATAATTTCAAAAGTGTTGGATTCTATTCGAACAAAACCTCACTCCACCTTCCATGCTTTGCATTCACCTTATTCGGACCCTCATCCCCTTTCATGTCTAGAGGAATCCCCTAACAGTTCGGATGCTCAGCCGATGTCCCGTCTACTATCCTGGTCTCATGTTCCGTAAGACTAATGGATATCATTTTGAGTTAGGCCCCATGTTTCGAATAGGGTCAACAGTTGGCCATAATTTTTTATCCCCATTTCAGGCTAACACAATAATGATACTGTGTTTCGAACATGTTCAATAGTTATCCTTTATTGTCACGCCACCTCCCAAAGCGTTCAGTATTTTTGGGTATCGTGATTCACACCTTACATTTCCCTATATTCATACTAATCCCAACGCCCCTAGCGTTACCCCGCCCGTGCACCAGAGCATGCCAGAAAAATGGATTGTTGATTGTTCTGAGGTCTTAATCCTCCAATCAGGCCTCTCCCATGACTTCTCAAAAAATCTGGATTGGTTACATAAACCTCGGATACCCGAATCCTGGTCGACGCATTATGTTCAGATGGAATAGCATGGTGATCACCCCGTGTTTCTCACATTGGGATCGACCCGCATGAGCTAAGGGACTGACCACCGTACATTTCATGAATGTAACAGACACGTATAAATCCAAACACAATAATGGAACTCATGCATGCAAATAAATCAAAACATGAAAGTACGTTTGAGATTTTTTGATCCTTACAGCACTCGGGGGTTTATCCCTCCCATGGACGGGTTGACCCCGTCAAAAGAAAGTTGCAATTCTACCACCCTTCGACTTGTGGCATCCAGGAGTTGCTTCCACCAACTCAACTCCCGCTCCCCTTTAGCAGTGATGGGGCGTAGTTCATCAGCCTCAGTTTGGGCTCACTTTATGTCGGCCTGAATGACGACCATTTCTTCATAGGCTCGCCTCATTCGCTCTTCTGCATCTGCCAGCTGGGCCTTTAATCGCAAGATCAAATCTGATTGTTTGTTAAGAGAGGCTGAGTGCTTTTCTGCCCAGATCTAAAGCTGTTGGACTTCATTTTCAGCCTCCTAGAGTTTCTTGGTGTTCATCACCTACTTCCATTGCCAGCCCAAGCTAAGGACACAATCATACTCCTGGATCTTCTCCGCCATAAGATCTCAGGTGAGCAGGTGACGATGCTAGGAATCCACTCCCCTAGCACACAGATCATGCATCTGTGAGCAAAGCCTGACCATTTCTTCTAGCCATAATGCCAGGGGGTCTTTTCAATGAAGCGCATGATCAACTTCCATGATCGGTGGTGGACTATATCTATGTACTCTTTGTTAGAGGCCATCTCATCCTAGTCTGTGCGGTTGGAAGGCTTGTATGCGGGATACTCCCTTCAGGAAATCTTTTGTGGGATCTAAAGCTGGCGTTGGATCAGGTGCAACATTTGGTGTCGAATCAGGCATGGAAGGACATGGGTCGACCGGTCGATCCTCGTCGTTGGACCCCACTTCAATGAACTTGGGCACGACCCCGCTGGTGGATTCGCGGCTGGTGCTGGCACAGATGCGGTTTTCTAGAGTCCTGCATCATCACCCACCGAGGGGCGAGAACGAGGTCTGTGCAAAGGGTCCTCCTGCATGGTTCAAATATTCATGAGATGCCTAAAATTACTTGATAGAAGACCATGAAGAGTGAAACTTGGAATATTACCTCGAGAGCCTCTGAAAAATTGTAGAGATCTGAGTCTTGATCACCAACGTCTCCTTCCATAAACGGGCTCCATACATTGACCTCGTCCCCCTGAGAGGATTTATCTAATTCTTCTGATAGGGGAAAAATCTCTCTCAGCTCAGTGGTCGATAGTAGTGGGGGAACCATTTGGTTCCGCAGTACCCTCACCCGGTCCGTCATTGGACATGTGGCACCCCTAGAATGTACGAAGTCCTTTAAATCAGCCAAATGTTGCTCATTTTCTACCGAAGACACTGTGAAACTGGCCCAAACATGGCCTATACCCGGTAGTTCCATCCTGAGATGGTTTATGTGTTTCCACATCTCAGGTAGGCTAAAAAACTGCCTGTTGACATCTCAAATGTCCCAGGCCTATGGGAAAACAACATCCTTCGGCATGTCAATATGGTGTAGTCGGTTTCCAGGAGCCTGAGTAGATATCCAGCAGAATACCCTCTAGGGACGCCCCTTCGGATTGATTTTCTCTTCCAATACCATCGGATCTGTTGCCGTTGCTGGATCCGCTTTCACTACCTTACCCTCAGCCAGTGCAGGTCTCGATGCCATGGCTACCCCGCCACCACGAGAATCCCTTGTCGCCCTCTGACCCTGACCTCAGGATAAGGGAGGCCCACCATCACCAACTCGAACAGTTGGCTGCTTCAGTATTTCCACTGGATAAGCTACCTCCCAGCATATGGCATACTCCTTCACCAGTCCAAAGGTGGTAGTTGGCGGAGGCAATGCATTTCAAATTTTCCCGTCTTCCCATGTGAACATGATCCACAATTTCCTCATCACACACGGGTGCTCCTTGTGGCATACCTCCTAGTAGACCTGCGGGCTCAGCCACTACAGGCACCTGAATTGCCTTGCGAACCAGTGAGGGGTGTACGAAATTCAGAGAGGCTCGCGGTCCACCCTTGGCACCAATACTTCACCTCGAAAGGCTAGGAGATAGGCCTGATGCTCTTTTATTCCCCGACCGTCGTCGGTGAGTACCCCCGTTGGCAATGGAAACAGGTGGAAATTAAACACATCTACCTTCCACACCCGGTTCAGCACCAATGGAATGGTCAATTTGACTGGAAATCTCCCGAAATCGTTAAGGATGGATGGGCGAAAGTTTGACCCTAGAGGCGAGATGGGGTTAGGGTATTCGTAAACCCCCTGATGTGTGCCATGATCCACCCATACAAGAGATGGAAGGGCCCACATATTCTCAGTGATTTCTTGCCCTCGCTAACATGCCATAACATCTTTTATAATGTGGCGAGCATTGGAATACCTAGATTGACCCACCCCATGTGGCTTGCATGGATGCCATGATGAATGATATGGGCCACACCCCCATGTTGGTATCCCTCACTAGTAGGATCCAGCCCCAGATAAGGGTCGTGATAAACGCCGACAGTCTGACTACTGGCTGCTATTCATGACTGACACTGAAACCCCAGGTCTTCCATTGGATGTACTCCAAGAGCATCCAATATGAATTATCCTTGCCCTATTGAGCCCCCTTTAGGAATGTTTGAGGCCTCGCAGGAAACTCTTGATCCTTCGGGAAGTTCAGGAACTGCATGAACCACTTCTTAAAGTGAACGTTTCTCACTGCTTCTGTATCTTCTCCAGGGACCAGGAACATCAGTGCCATCCCCTACCGCGACATCTGCTCTGGATCCTCCCATGCACTAATGACAGGGAGGAACTCATCGTACATAGCCCCCATGATCGGGACCCCAGAAATCTGATGGACATCCCGCAGACTAATGCCAACCTTCCCATAATGCAGGTGAAATGTGTTGGTCTTGGACAACCATCTGCTCAATATCTCCGATATCAGCTGTATCGGTTGATATATATTGAATTGGGAGGCCCAAGACGCCTCGTACAAACCCACTCTCCTCATCTCGACTCCAAACGGCTCGCATGAGGAACCTACCCAGTAGGCCCATGCCCAGCCATTTGTGAAGTTGCCGCCCAGGCGTAGGTCCCACTCATCGAACCACCCCTTCTTCAAATCCATCTAGGCTGCCTTCAGTATTGTGCTGTACATGGGAGGGGACATCTTTCAGCTGCAATGACTTCTCATCAACATTGTTTAGATGATTGTATAGGCAGTCCGCGGTGACAGGTGTGATGTCTTCTTGCGCGTGACCATCGGCCGCCCTAAACTGTTGGCGCTGGCATGATGTGCTCCTGAACCAGTAAGCTTGTTCTTCCCTACTCGCCTCAGGAATGAAGACATCATCCCTCAACCCGAAGTCGTACAAGGGAAGCTACTTCCACAACGTATAGTTATTATGACTCTACGATAGAAGTTCTATCAATGAATTGTGGTCTGAGTGGCTACAGACCAAGTCTCATAGGCCCAAACAATTTTTTATCTCAACCCTCCGGGCAGCGTCTGCAAGTACCCCCAGCGTAGCTTCTTGATGGGCCATTTAATTTCAGTAATTGGACAAATTTGTAGCGTGGGTCGCGAAGATCATTCACGAAGATCATTCATGAAGTTGAATTACGGATCTTGACCTCATGCTGAAAACACATTTTCGTGTGGTGTGGTAGTGGAGTCAGAGACTTGCGATTCACCGTGAAGCCTGATTCACAGAGAGTAGGCATAGAGTACCTGGAGCTTCACGAATCGAGATCGCAAAAGGGGAAAATCGTGGAGAAGGGAAAGGACAAAAGAGAGGAATGACCCCCAATTTATAGGTGGCGGCCTTCATAGCATCTTAGCACTTCCAGCCCACACAGAGCATCACGGCGCGCCCAGCCCACGCAGCCCCTGTCAGCCTCGCGCACCCTCTTCGTGAGGGAGCACCGCGAACGGACGATGATTTTGGCGATTTTCCTCATACTTCGACCCTTGATCCCTCCGCAGCTCCAAGTCTGAGGTGGGGGGGGGGGGGGAATTTGTTGGTGCCAAAATATTGGAATAAAAGAAAGAAGAGAAAGAGGACCCATGGTTGGATTTGTGATCCTACGTCACAGAGTCCCCCCAAGCATTGTGGCTGCCATGATGAAAAGGAGGCGGTGACCTCTGCGGACACCCTTGACGTTTGTGAGCCCACTGCGAATCCAAGGAGGCGGTAACCTCCACAAACGGCCCTGATGTTCACGATCCCACCGCAAATGCAAGGGGGTGGTAACCTCCACGAACTCCCCTGACATTCGCGAGCCCGCCGCAAAGCGATGGAGGTGGTACCCTCTACGAATTCCCCTGAACTTCGTGAGATGCCGCGAAGCAACCCAATCCCTCTTCGCACCGCATGAGCTCTGCTTCCCGGTGCCCCTTGCCTATAAATACTGAGATCCTCATGACCCCTCGTGATGTAAAATCCGACATTTCACCATCCTACCTCCCAAATCGCGATGAACACTTTTCTCTATGATTCATGAGCTACGCGAGGTATTTTTGCTTCCCAAGGTGCCTCTGCATTGTCTTGTTTTGATCCCCTCTTTGAAGAGGGATTCCTTTAATTAAGTCCAAGGGCCTTCACAATGGAAGGGGATCCCCAATGGGACCTGGGTCATCGTGGATAATTTATGCTTCTCAAAGCACCACTCATGTACACATGATCCATTTTCCAAGGCAGGATCACTGTACTTCACGAAGAACCTTGCTTCGCGACGCTCTACTTAGCGAAGTGCTTGTGCTCCATGAGGCTATGATCCGTGATTGCCTTTGCACTTTCTGAAGCACCTCCCACTTGCACCTCAACCCCATGCTAAGGCTAAGGCAACCCACTTCGCGAAGCACATCCCTTCGCAAGTGCCCTTCTCCATATAGAGTAACCGGGCTCCACAAGGCCCATACCTATGGACCCCTCTACTTGACAAATCCTTTTCCTGTGTGACCCTCCTGGTTTGCGCAATGCGATTTCAATGTCCCCTGGATGATACCGCTCATAGCGTTGCTTCGACTAATGATTCTTTGAAAAAGAAAATCTCATGAATATTGCTTATTCGCATATCCATGCTAACATGGACCCCTTAATGGTTCGCTCTGTGACCCCCCTTCTGCATGGCATTGCCGGTACCTTCCCTCCTGCATGGAGCAGAGGGTACCAGTTATGTATGTCCTAGGGGTGAAGAGTAAACCCACCTCGTCCGAGCTGTAGGAAGCTAAACTACCAAGAACCCCCATCCTTAACACACTATGTTAAACTGTGACATTGCCTCGTGCCTCTCATTTGGGGTGCCCTCACCTTGGACATTCTGTATTCTCCCCTCCCTTCTAGTCTCTACAGGGGATGATATCCTCTTTCAGGGAGTGGCTTTTGTCTGTGGGGGGAAGTGCGACCATCTTGGTGTAAGACCCTAGCCCTTTTGGAGGAAGGTAGCACCCATGTACCTCCATACTTCCTCAGCTCTAGGGATAGTGGAGAGCATGATGGGAAGTGGGACTTCGCCACTCTTCATGAGTGCAAAATACCTCTCCTGTTGTGCTTTGTTGCCCCTAAGAATCCATCCTAGAGTAAGTCCTGTAATATTGGGCCGCCCAATGCATAAGCCCCTCTTCACTTCCCATGGACGCACCCTTGGTGACGTGAACATCAGGTCCTTGCTACCTCTTGTTTCTCACACTGAGCATGACTCTCGTGAGCTTAGAGTGAGCACCGACCCTGACCACCACCTTCAGTGAACTGTGAGGACTTTTATCAATGTCAAGGCATGGTACGTAGGAAGCCTCACGAGGTACAATCCCAATTCCCATCGGACCAAGGTCCATCATCACGTCAGTTCACCGACGCCCACCTGAACTATAGGGACTTTGATCCATGTCAAGGCATGGTATGTATAAAGCCTCACGAGGTTCAAGCCCAACATCCATTGGACCATGGTCCATCTTCATGTCAGTTCACTGGTGCCCACCCGAACTACGATGACTTTGATCCATGTCAAGGCATGGTACATAGGAAGCCTCACGAGGTTCAATCCCATAACTCGGTCGTTCCGACCCCCCTTCACATCGGTTCAACCCCATCCCTCATGACATTAAACTGTATGCATCTTAACTATGTGGTCATTGATCCAGGTCATGTCTTGGTACGTAGGAAGCCTCCCTGAGGTTTAATCCCATCATCCACCCTATTGCGACCCGACCTTTTATTACATAACTATTACATCATTACAAAGATAAACAACATAATAGTATTAGACAATGAGAATCCAAAGGCTTATTTTCTTGGGAAAACTAGGACAACACATAACAAATAAAATATATAGCATAAATATTTATTAAATTTTTGTTCTCTAGCTTCTTATTGGAACTTGTCCTCTTCTTAGTACATGTAGCCACCTGAGGATATACATCAAAAGGGGTGAGCTAGAAGCCCGGTAATAGGATAGATAAGAACAATATATCATTAGGTGAGCATAATAATATCATAGGCAAATGATCACGAACATGAGAGGAGCATAAATAAAAGACTTGAAATGTGGCAATGCATAAAAATGAAACATCATGTCTTAGTGGTTAACTACCACACATACTTGTGAACAAATCTAGCATCTTTTTCACACATCATTTTACATTTACTCATGAGATTCATCACTTTACCCAATGCATTGGAGCGCTATATAATCTGGGCGCACCCGTCACATTTAAACTTTCATATTATGCTATATAATTCCGGGTGCACCCGTCACATCATGACATTATCATTTATCATGCATGAAAAAATGGACATATAACATAAATAAACATAATTAAACCATGAAAATTAATAGTTTTCATCTCATAATAACTCATTAATAAGCTTTGGTTTCCCAAAATAAAGAGGGAATAACACTCATGTTACAAGAACCGTCCACTTTGAGTGAGAAGTAAAAGGGGTGTTCTTAAAAGAAGATTTATTTTGGAAAACATTTTGTTGGACATAAAAACTAGTGAAAAACATGTATATCCCTGAAAATTAAAGTAAAATATGAAAAAAAATGATCTTTGAGGAGTAACCATATCAAAAATGGAGGGAAAGAGGGAGAACCCGAAGGAAGAAAATTGGCTTCGAGATTTCCCCTTACCTTGTACCTGAATTCATACTTCACTATAATGTCCTATATAATGAAATTATATTCATTAATTATAAATCTAGAAAAATGTGTAAATTAATAGGGTTCATTCTGGTTTCATTATTTCATTTTATGTTCCTTTGGATGACTTATAGAGTTTAAAAACATTGTTCGGGAATGTTCGTTGTTATGGTTTTTCTTGGGTTGTTCACTTTTATTCTTAAATTGATGTTTGGGTAGAACATGAGTAAACATACAGAAATGATATTACATGATATTAATGATATTACAGGATCTTTAATGAATTATATTAGATCCATGTGGATGAATCATTAGTTAATAGTTAAATGATGATTATTTGGGTAAATTTGGGCGGTTTTTAGATCACAACGAACTTGTTTTAACTTATCACTTAGTAATATGGACATAGGTTATTTCCAGAACTTTAAATAAAACATAATACATATAAAATATTCTATTTCCACCATAAAAATGGTTTCATGTCCAGATCTGAAGGTAGAAATGGAAGAAGAAAGTATGTCATTCGTGAAGGTGATAAATTAACACCTTACGAACAACGTTCTCTTTAATAAAATAAATGAAAGAGGGAAAGGGGGTTGGATGATATAATATCCCAGTATAATCATAAAATAACAGTATGTGTATAATAATGTAGTTACAATACAATTTTTATGAGGATAGGTGGAGAGAGATCAAGAAATGAACTTGAACTTGAAAGGAAAATAAAGGAGAAGAGGGAGAGAAATTACCTCTTAAATCTTCCTCTTGAGATCCTCCTTAAAGAACCTAGTCTTCGACTTCTGATGATACCAGAAGCTTTTGGACGTGGGTGAGGGTCTAGGTAAAATTTTTGGGAAGAGTTTTGATAAGGATTTGATCTTCAGAGGTGTGAGGAAAAGAGGGAGTGAAGGGTGGTATTTATAGTGGAGGGGAGAGGGGTTTCCTTAATATAAAATTCATTAGATTATTAGTTCCCCACAAGACAAGGAATAGTGAGTATTGAATGACCAAAAATAGTAATTTTATAATGTAATCCCGAACCAAGTGGGCTTAAATCAGTAGAACATTACACATGACCCTATAATTAGCTTATTTAGCTTTTTTTGTACATTACGGTATTTCACTATTCATAAAAAATTCAAGTATTTTAGAAAAATCTGAAAAATTTACCCGAACCATTTTCGACGTGTAGAATCGAAAAATAAAGTCAATTTTTCAAAAATAATTTTCTAAATATTATTAATTTAATATTTAATTAAAATCGTTATTTACATAAAAAATAGTTTTTAAGATTAAAACTGATTCATAGTGCTTTCAAAAATTTCATAGGGTCTTATTAAAATATATAATAACTATAATACATTGGTTCAATAATTTATGAATACATTTTATGGAAATAAATATTCTTTTAAAATAATTAATTAATTATAATTATTTATTAATGACTTAAAAAATAACAAAACATTTACTAAGGTCAAACTGTCACTTTCCAGGATGTCTAAATTTTATTTTATTATTCATAGATAATGTTACTCCTATGTTAGATGATTTAATATTCATTAGGGTCATATTACAATTCATAAGGGTATGTTACTATTCCTAAGGGTACGTTACTATTCACCAAAAATATTATTTTTTCATTAGACTCCAAAAATCATCTTGAACACAACCATATATATCGAATTATCTAAATTCCAAACATAAGAGTAAAAAACATATGTTTAAAGGTCACTTATCACATAGTAGGTCATTATTTTGCGATTTCATGTTATTTTATGACATAAATATAATAAGGGAAATTTTCATTGAAAAACTCTGGGTCATTACATTCTTCCACCCTTAAGAAATTTCACCCCCAAAATTTCAATTTACACAAAATGGTGAGGGCACTTCTCCTTCATTGCCTCTTCTGGTTCCCAAGTTTCTTCCTCAAACTTATGGTACCTCCACAACACATTGACAAGATGGGTTTTCTTGTTGCGTAAAAACTTATCACATTGGTACATAATCTTTACTGGCTTCTCCTCATAGGAGAGATCATCTTCCAGCTACACCACCTCTATGTTTAGTACATGTGAGGGGTCTGGTATGTACTTCCTCAGTAGTGATACATGAAACACATAATGAACTTGATCCATATTCGGTGCAAGTGCAAGACGATAGGCCACAGCTCCTATGTAGTTAAGGATCTAAAAGGGGCCAATATACCTTGGGATTAGCTTCCATTTCTTCCTGAATTTCATGTCTCTCTTCCATGGAGATATTTGATGGAAGACCTTATCTCCAACGTCAAACTCCAAGTCCCTTCGACGGTTGTCAGCATAGCTCTTTTTCTGACATCGAGCAGCTTTGATGTGTTTTTGGATTACTTGAACCTTCTCTGTTATCTCTTGAACAAGATCGGGTCCAAGTAGCTTTCTTTCTCCAAATTCATCCCAACAGGTTGGAGTTCAACATTGTTTTCCATAAAGAGCTTTATACGGAGCCATCTGAATACCTGAGTGGAAGCTATTTTTTTATGAGAACTCAACCAATGGGAGATTCTTATCCCAACCACCTTTGAATTCAAGAGAGCAGGCTCTTACCATATCTTCAAGAGTCTGAATTGTCCTTTCATACTGGCCATCAGTTTGGGGGTGATAGTCTGTGATGAAATTTAATTCAGTACTCAAAGCATGTTGAAGGCTCCACCAGAAATTTGATGTGAAGCTTGGATCACAGTCAAAGGCCATTGAGAGTGGAACACCATGTAGTCTCACCACATCCATCAGATATAACTTTCCAAGTTGTTCAAGCGAAATATCTTCCAGAATAGCGATAAAATGGGCAGTCTTGGTGAGTCGATCAACTACTACCCATATCGCATTATTTCCCTTTGTCATTTTTGGGAAACCCATGACAAAGTCCATAGTAACATTTTCCCATTTCCACATAGGTATAGGGAATGGCTGCATCATACCTTTGGACTTTTTTCACTCAGATTTACCTTGCTGACATACCAGGAACCTTGATATATATTCCACAATCTCCTTCTTCATGTTATCCCACCATAAGTGTTCTCAGAGATCACGATACATCTTGGTACTCCCAGGATGGATAGATAAAGTTGAGCTATGTGCATTATCAAATAGCTCCTTCTTTATCCTGTGTTATGAAGGCACACAGAGACGTGTTCCAAACCGAATCACACCATCATTGTCGATATGGAACTCTTGCAGCTTCCCTTCCTTTATTGTATTCACCCTATTTTGAATCTCCACAACATCCCTTTGTGCTTTCTTAATCTTCTCCTTGATGGATGGTTGCGCAATCATTTGGGCAAGGTAGGATGTATCCCCTGCCCTTATGATTTCCAAATCCATTCTTTACATATAAAATAAGTTAGCGTCTTTCTCAATCCACAACATGGAAAGTGTAGTAGGTTCTTTTCTACTTAAATCATTAGCTACCTTGTTTGCCTTTCCAGGATGATAGTGAATATATCAATAGTAATCCTTAATTATCTCTAACCATCTCCTTTGATGCATGTTGATCTACTTTTGCGTAAATATATACTTTAGGATCTTGTGGTCGGTGTATATGTCACACTTCTCGCCATAAAGGTAGTCCCGCTAGATTTTCAAGGCAAAAATCACGGCTGCCAGCTCTAGATCATGTGTTCGGTAGTTTTTCTCAGGGATATTCAACTATAGTTAGGTGTAGGCTATCACATTATCATTTTTCATGACTACACAACCCAAACCGTTCTTTAAAGCATCACTGTATATCACAAAACTTTCTCCACTTTTTGGTAGTGTGAGTACAGGTGCAGTGATCAGCCTTTTATTTATCTCCTTGAAGCTTCCCTCACATTCCTCCGTCCAGACATACTTTACCACTTTCCTTGATAACTTAGTTAGTGGGTTTGACAATCATGATTAGTTTCTCACAAAATGTTGGTAGTACCCAGATAATCCATGAAAACTATGGATTTCTATGACACTAGAGGGCCTGGGCCATTCGTCAATCGCCTTTTTCTTTGAGGGATCAACAGAAATTCCCTCACTTGTGATCACATGTCCCAAGAACGTGACTTGATTCATCCATAAGTTACACTTGCTGAACGTGGCGTACAACTTCTCCTTTATTAATGTCGCCAACACAAGTCTTAGATATTCTTCATTTTCCTCCTTGCCCTTGGATTAGATGAGAATATGATCGATAAACACTACCACAAATTTATCAAGTTAATGTCTAAAGAAACTATTCATCAAATCCATGATGATTACAGGGGAATTAGTAAGTCCAAAGGGCATCACCAAAAACTCATAGTTCCCATACCTTGTACGGAAGGCAATCTTCTGAATATCTTCCTTCTTCACCTTTACCTGATGATATCTAGAATGAAGATCCACCTTTGAGAAGTACTGAGCTTCTCTTAAATGATCGAACAAGTCATCAATCCTTGGGAGAGGATACTTGTTCTTTATTGTGATCTTGTTGAGTTCCCGATAATTGATACACACCCGCATTTTTCCATCCTTATTCTACACAAAGAGTACTGGTGCACCCCAAGTGGATGCACTAGGGTGTATGAACCCTTTGTCCAGATGCTCTTGCAGCTGCTTCTTTAAGACCTCCAGTTCAATAGGAGCCATCCTCTAGGGGCATTTCGAGATTGGAGTAGCTTTTTGTATGAGTTCAATTGAGAACTGTACCTCACGATCCAGGGGAATTCTGGGGAACTCTTTGGGGAATACATCATTGTATTCCCTCACAATGGGCATTTCCTCAAGGTTGGAACTTTCCTTCAACTCAACCATTTGGGTGAGGTATTCTTCTTCATAGGGAATCAACACCCACACCATTGAAGGATTTTTCAAAGGAGATTCATGATCTTCCTTGAATTTTTAGAGGATCATGGAATGGTTCAGAATATTAAAAGGTATTTACTTTTCCCGACAGTTGATATGTGCTCTATATAACGAGAGCCAATCCATTCCCATTATAGCATCAAATTACACCAAGAGAAGTATTATGATATTCTCCAGAAGAATCTTCCCACATACGCCAACTGGAGAAGAGTCAAACACTTGGGTTGAAATGATTGCACCACTTGGTGTTTTTATAGATAACTCTACTTCAAGGTTGTGGGGTTTGATTTTATAGTTCTAGAAAACTTGCAAGATATAAAGGAATGCATAGAACCAGAATAAAATAATACGTTTTCCATTCATGATTGAATAGGAAGTGTACCTTGTATGATTTCATTATCATGCTCCACCTCCACAGTAGTGATGGAATAAGCCTTCCCTTGATCCTTTGGCTTTGGTGGCTGCTGACACAGATTACCCTCGAGAGCTCTAGGTTTAGTGCACTAGTTTCCATAGTTCCCTAGCTCCTTATAGTTGTAGCATTGAACCATGAGTGGTTTTTTCCTTTCATCAGCAACATTATCCTTCATTTTCATGTCCTTTCGACACTCTTGAGCATGGCGTACTTATTTCCCACACTTGAAGCATTTCCCTATCCATTTGAGGCAGTTCCCATTGTGCAACATCAAACATTTTTGGCATGTGGGTCATTGATTTTTCTTCCCACCATTGTAATTAGATCCACCATCATGAAATTCCATCTTTCTTTTCATATCGCCATAGCCATGGGACCATTCTCCAAACTCCATCTCTACTTTGAGAGCACATCTAAAAACTTCTTCATAACTCCCAAAGTCTCAAATTTCAAGATCCTTTCAAAGATGTGGTTTTAACCCACTAAAGAATCTATCAATTTTGCTATCGTTGTTGATACAAAAACCCGAAGTGTACCTTTAAAGCCTTGTAAAATTCGCTTCATAGGTTCTTCCAAATTCTCTTTCTTTTTTATTGAGCTCTATGAATTCTCCCTCCATCTTCGTGCGAAGTGTTCATGGGAAGTACTTATTATGAAACATTATCTTAAAGTCTTCCCATTCAATCTCTTCAATTTCCTCCCTTGACATGGTGTTCATAATGAAATTCAACCGTTGATCGACTTCTCCATCGAGATGATAAAAGGATAGGGTCACCTTCTCCATCTTAAAATAGTTAAGAACAGAAAAGATCTTCTCCATGGAGTTGACCCACTGTTCCGCAACTATTGGATCGGAAGATCCACTAAACATCGGTAGTCATTGCCGCATAAAAAATTTGATAGCCATTTGCTCCCTCTTTAGTGAAGGAGGATGTTCCCCATTATTATGGTTATTGTTCATAACCTATGATAATTGTGTAACAGCCCAAGATTTTATAAAAAAATATTCTTTTTAATTTTATTAATGTCTTGTGTTGTACGCTACAGCAAAAAGGAGCTTGCACAACACGCATCCTTGACTTGCCTTGCATTACACGCAATAGAGACCTTCCTCGATAGCGTGTGTAATACGCAATACCTAGTTTCACTAAACAACGATATACTATTAAAATATTATTAAAACTAGCCGTTATGAATAGTAATAACCACTTTTTAAAACTCTGTAATTCTTATTTTTCAAAATGAACTTCATTTTTGGATTCGGAGTATCGAATTTAGCCTAAGGTGAAATTTTGGTACTTTTCGGATAACTTTTATATTCTGATGAATAGTGAAAATTACTAAATTATAATTAAAAACAACTTTTTTAATCGAAATAATTAATAGTGATAAATTATTAATTTGAGTGGTTTTAAAGTATATTTAGAATATATTTTTACACTTTAATACAATGTTGGTCATTGGATGTAATTTCACATTTAAACCAGACATAATCAAGTGTCAATCTTTTGATAGATATTGTTTCTTAAAAACACACTATTTGTTTTAACAGCGGGATTTAATTATAAAATTAATTAATGAAAATTCTATGATATGAATTTGGTAAAATAGACTTCATTTTTGAATTCGGAATATGAAATATAGCTTAGGATGAAATTTTGGCATTGTTCTGAAAAACACCAATTTTTGATGAATAGTGAAACTACTAAGTGGTAGTTAAAAAAAATTAATTTCTTCATAAATCTTAAATTTACCGCTTCTGTGAATGGAATTTCAAAAATCCGAGAGACACGGTTGATGTCAGTAAGTAAAATGTGGTTCAATGAGATGAAAATAATTTTTGGTGAATAGTAACTTTTTACTTTTTTTTACCACGGTTAATAGTAAATAGGGTAACTAAGGGTAAATATGATATTACTATTACCCTAAAACATGTCCTAATTCTATTGGATAAGTGTATTAACCATATAGTGAAATAAAACAAAAAGACACGGTAAAAGTTAAATTATTTAACTTAGAGTTAAATCTAATTGATAAGGTTAAAATAATAACCTAAACTTGTCTAAATCCTATTGGTTGATAGGATTTCGACCCATCCCCACTTTATCTTCGAAATAAGACCCTTTGGAACCATTATAAACCGATTTTGACTTTAATAGAAAATAATATTTTGAGATATTCCTAAGGTGCCCCTCTCCTCCCTTATAAAAGGACACCTCCTCCCCCTCCTCCTCACACCAATTTGAGCACTCAAGCTCGGCCAACCCCTGCCAAAATCTCTTCTCCACTTCCCTAGAAACATCTTAGAGGTTCTGGTCTTCCTCAAAGACAAATTTTAGTGCCCTAAGAGGAGGTCTCAAAGAGGTGCTTCAAAGAAGAGGTAATTACCGTTACCAATTCTTTCATCCTTATTTCTTCTTCCACTTCTTCTTCTTAGGTTGTTTCATTATGAAGTAATAACATCAGTATCACTCATATACTGATATGTTATTATAAGTATGAAACAACCCTATTTCACCATCTATCCATCCTACGGAAAAAGAAATCACCGCGCGTGCGTACGTACGGAATACCGTCTCCACGCCGTGGTGTAATCTATTTTCTACCACCACCTTACATGGATGGGTATAATGGTGTAAAGAATAACTATACATAGTTATTACAACATCATATTGATTCTCATATATTGTATAATCCACTCCAATTCAGTTCAATATTTATGGAAATGATATCATCGCTCGTGCGTACGTACGGAATACCGTCTCCACGATGCGATGAGATTCATTCTCCATGCTAACCATTTAAGAATGATTATAAAGTATATATAAGAAATAATAATGAAATATATGACATTATAAAGCTACTGGATTTATGTATATATATATATATGTATGTCATCTACTCACTTCCATTTCAAGACAATAAGGAAAGTAAAACAGCGCTCATGCGAACGTACGGACTACCGTCTCCATGAGCGGTGTTTTTCATTTCATTTATCTATCTATATATATATACTGAATATATATGATATATAAATCATGTTTTATATTCTGGATGTAAGTAAATCATGATATAAGTAATAATAATGTCAAGAACAACAAGTCAAAACACCTACGATAAATAAAACGATTTTACCCAAAACGCTTCTTTAACATGGAATTTACAAAAGAACGGATAATATAAATTCATAAGGAACCATATATGATATCATAACAATGAGTATGATTCTGGAATAAGTCAATAACATGATTTAAATCATTATACAGGAGGTTCGGACACTTACAAAACAAGTCGGACATAAGGTAAGGGAAATATCACAATCTCATTTTTATCCGAGATTGTTTATTCGTAAGTATTTACTGGGGTGTATTTTATCATCCACATCCATGTTTCATCAATATGTAATATTATTTCCATACACATACAATTGTTTAAATCCATTTTTACCCTTCGGTGAGTTTTTAGTAATATGTATGAAAGGAATCTTTTGTCGTTTTTCGTACGAGGTACTTTTTGACTTTTCCGACAAAAGTGCGAAGAATGTTTTTTTAACTTGTGTGGCATGAATGGATTTTTAAAACATTATTTCCAAGAAGCTTCCTTTACAAGTTTTCATGTTTATTTTTAATCATCTTCTTTTGTTTTAAAGTCGTATGACATGTTATGAAAGGAAAAATGTTTTTGAAGTAGAAAGGATATTTTCCTCAAGAATTAAGTTCAAGTATTTTATCAAAATTATTTTCCATCTAAGATAATAAAAGGGTTCTGTTTTTATCCCTATTACTACATGGATTTGATTATGTTGTGATGGAAACATTTTTATGAACTCCTTTATCTTATATGAATTGTTTTATGATGTCATGTTGTTTAAGAATCCCATTTTTATTACATGGGTTATGCGATGATGTATGATTTATGATTATGTGGCACACATAAGAAAGGATTCATTATGAGATGGGTGGGTCCTATATCTCCCTCCAATGCATTGGGTAAAGATTTTATATCTCATGAGATAGACAGGGCTGGAACAGTAGGTTATACCGGTTCAGTGAAACAGGACTGAAACGAGGGTTACTCGATTCAGAAAGGGACTTTGTCCACTAAGATAGTCTTGGAAATGAGTCTTGACTAACAAGAAATGATTCTCTATGATTATGTGTGAATGCCACAAAGATTCATGTTTTAGGTTATGATTATTGTGATTACATTTCACTGCCATGATTTACCCCATGTTATGAAATTATGATCTCTTTTGCAGGTTAAGATTTCCAAAAGTTATGTGCTTATGTATATGATGTGATTGATATTTATTTTGTTTACCCTTACTGAGCATTTGAGCTCACCCTTTTATGTTTTCTTTTCCCCAGGATATAAAGAAAGGTTTTAGGTAAAAAAAAGGAAGATCTTTATAGGAGATGTTGAAGATCTTTCACCACGATTAGAAGATTACGTTCCGAGTTTCCAAAGACACTGAACTATTACGATCCTTGTGTGTGTGTTTTTGTTATGTACTAAGTATTCCACAAATGTAATGTAATGTCCATGTACGTCAGGCTTCGGGTCTCTATAGTTGGTATCAGAGGAAAGGTTTAGTCAACCTTTGGAAACTAGGATGTGAAAACGTTAGTAAGATCCCTAGAGATATTTCTAAGGTATGTCTAGGGATGTCTCTAAGGTTAAGTATACGTATAGTTTATAGTCCTAGAATTGCGCTAACGATCTTCGAATTTAACCTAAGATGTTAGATATTGAGGGTAATCCCCCTTTATTATGTTGTTTTCCCTAGCATGATTTTTGCCTCTCATACTATTCTTTTGGGGTTTTAGACGATGGCTGGAACCCGAAGGAACCGTGTTAATGCGGAATGTGATGGGCAATGCAATGATTGTCCCCCTGAGCAACCAAACGATATGGGAGCCGGAATGCAAAATCTTGTATCCATGCTCACACAACTTTCTCAAGCTATGAATCATGCAGGACTTCCAAACGAGCAAAGGAAGGAGCAACATTCTGTTGAATCCTTCATGAGGCAGCGTCCACCTTCTTTCAGTGGGTCTACTGATCCATTAGTTGCTGAACAATGGATTAGTACTACTGAAAAGATATTTTCAGTTCTTCAATGTTCTGAACATGATAAAGTCATCCTAGCAGTGTATCGTTTGGAAGGAGATGCTAATCAATGGTGGAATCTTATTGAGAATACGAGGCAAAGGGATGAAATTGAGTCTATGGAATGGGACGAGTTCAAGAACTTATTTTTCAATAAGTACTTCCCTCGTATTCTCCGAACAAAGATGGAGAAAGAGTTTCTTGAACTGAAGCAAAGGGATGATGAATCTGTTGGTACCTATGAAGCTAATTTTACAAGACTTGCAAGGTACGCTTCTGGTATTATCATCCAACCTGAAAGTAAAGTTGATCGATTTTTCAGTGGCTTAAAGCCAAGTCTTCGAAGGGAATTAGCTATAAGAGACTTCAGTAGCTATGAAGAAATTGTGCGTTGTGCTATCAAGGTAGAAATGGAAGTTGGTGTTACATATCCATCTCATGGGTTTGACAAGAAACGAAAGATGGAGTTCAAGGAGAAAACTCAAAATAATGGTGAAAAGAAGATGAATGTTTCCTTATACACAAAGTGTGGAAAGAAGCATGGTGGAGATTGTCTTAAAGGGACTAGAAAATGTTTTAAGTGTGGAAAAGAAGGTCATCGAGCAGCTGAGTGTCGAAGTAATGGAAAATGGGATTCTAATGAAGTGAATAAAGCAAACACTTCAGAGAACGTACAACCAACACTTCAATGCTTCAAGTGCAAGGAAATGGGGCATTATGCTAATAAATGCCCTAATCCAAGGGTTAGTGATGATCGACATGAGCAACCGCTTAAGGCAAAGGACAAAGGGAAGTCACATGCGATCACTATTGGCAATGTTGAATATGACAACGATGTGGTGGAATGATTAAGTGTTTATGTAATGGGATTCCAAAATAATGTTGTATCTTGGAATATTGGAATATTTATGTATTGGTCTAATATGGTATTCAAAGTGATTGAGATATTATGCGCATAATGAAGGGAAAACGAGAAAATGAAATGTTTAACAGTATTCATGAGCTCATGATTGATATAAGGACTAAGTTTGAGTATATAGAATTTTGAGGATTTTGGTATGTGAAAAGTGTTAACTTTTAACTGCATTCATGTTTTCACTAAGTTATTCAAGAGAATACACGATTAAGGACTTTGAATGTTTGGAATGTGACCAACAAAACATATCTTATGATAAATGGGGATCGATGATGGTGTTAAATCTCTGGTAATCATTTTCACTATATTATGAGAGTCGACTGCAGTATTATGGATAAGCCTAAAAGATTGGAATGGATTATGTTGGACATAAGTTAGTATTGTTTGTTTTTTCAATATTATTGATGGGATGTTATATAGTTTTGGAAAAAGGACAACCTGCAGGACGGGTGACAGCCCATCGCTTCGGACAAGGCTGTGGGAATCGAACCCACAACCGAAGTGCGACTGGCCTTTATCGCCTACCACTGGCCTACAGGAAGTCCCTGTTTAGTAGAAACCAGTTTTATTATATTAAGCAGTATGATATATGAAGTATAAGTCTATTTTAGGAACCATATATGATTAATCTCACTATAGATCGACTTATGTATATAATTTTTGCTAACCTTTTGTTTGAGACAGATGGAATGACCCGTCATTCTATCACATGATCTGCTAACACTTCACGAATAACAAATTCAACTTCATTTATTTAAGAGATGAAGTGGAAATTGTTCTAGGCACGAACAATAGTGAGATTGTACCAAAATAAAGAAAGTATTTATTCCAATTCAAATTTTCAACTTTAGGGAAATGATCTTGAAAACCAAAAATGTTGTCCTAGTGATCTTATACCTGATGAATCGGATGGTACCTTAGATCGTCACAAATTTATGGATTTGTGATTATTGGATTTTCCATAGCCATGTTCTCTACCACTCTCCATCAGAACATGATGGTTAGATTTCTCTTCCATATCCATATTTTCACCTACGTGGAAACCCAATGATCAGTTTATTTGGGTAACCGTTACGTTTCATACTTTTGTTTTTAAAGATTGGTTTTGATATTCCTTTTTACGATGTGGGTTTCTATTAAAGAAACTTTCAAATAGTAAACCATTTAAAACCCCGACGAATTTCGAGGGCGAAATTCATTTTAAGGGGGGTAGAATGTAACAGCCCAAGATTTTATAAAAAAATATTCTTTTTAATTTTATTAATGTCTTGTGTTGTACGCTACAGCAAAAAGGAGCTTGCACAACACGCATCCTTGACTTGCCTTGCATTACACGAAATAGCGACCTTCCTCGATAGCGTGTGTAATACGCAATACTGAGTTTCACTAAACAACGATATACTATTAAAATATTATTAAAACTAGCCGTTATGAATAGTAATAACCACTTTTTAAAACTCTGTAAATCTTATTTTTCAAAATGAACTTCATTTTTGGATTCGGAGTATCGAATTTAGCCTAAGGTGAAATTTTGGTACTTTTCGGATAACTTTCATATTCTGATGAATACTGAAAATTACTAAATTATAATTAAAAACAACTTTTTTAATCGAAATAATTAATAGTGATAAATTATTAATTTGAGTGGTTTTAAAGTATATTTAGAATATATTTTTACAATTTAATACAATGTTGGTCATTGGATGTAATTTCACATTTAAACCAGACATAATCAAGTGTCAATCTTTTGATAGATATTGTTTCTTAAAAACACGCTATTTGTTTTAACAGCGGGATTTAATTATAAAATTAATTAATGCAAATTCTATGATATTAATTTGGTAAAATAGACTTCATTTTTGAATTCGGAATATGAAATATAGCTTAGGATGAAATTTTGGCATTGTTCTGAAAAACATCAATTTTTTATGAATAGCGAAACTACTAAGTGGTAGTTAAAAAAAATTAATTTCTTCATAAATCTTAAATTTACCGCTTCTGTGAATGGAATTTCAAAAATCCGAGAGACACGGTTGATGTCAGTAAGTAAAATGTGGTTCAATGAGATGAAAATAATTTTTGGTGAATAGTAACTTTTTACTTTTTTTTACCACGGTTAATAGTAAATAGGGTAACTAAGGGTAAATATGATATTACTATTACCCTAACACATGTCCTAATTCTATTGGATAAGTGTATTAACCATATAGTGAAAGAAAACGAAAATACACGGTAAAAGTTAAATTATTTAACTTAGAGTTAAATCTAATTGATAAGGTTAAAATAATAACCTAAACTTGTCTAAATCCTATTGGTTGATAGGATTTCGACCCATCCCACTTTATCTTCGAAATAAGACCCTTTGGAACCATTATAAACCGATTTTGACTTTAATATAAAATAATATTTTGAGATATTCCTAAGGTGCCCCTCTCCTCCCTTATAAAAGGACACCTCCTCCCCCTCCTCCTCACACCAATTTGAGCACTCAAGCTCGGCCAACCCCTGCCAAAATCTCTTCTCCACTTCCCTAGAAACATCCTAGAGGTTCTTGTCTTCCTCAAAGACCAATTTTAGTGCCCTAAGAGGAGGTCTCAAAGAGGTGCTTCAAAGAAGAGGTAATTACCGTTACCAATTCTTTCATCCTTATTTCTTCTTCCACTTCTTCTTCTTAGGTTGTTTCATTATGAAGTAATAACATCAGTATCACTCATATACTGATATGTTATTATAAGTATGAAACAACCCTATTTCACCATCTATCCATCCTACGGAAAAAGAAATCACCGCGCGTGCGTACGTACGGAATACCGTCTCCACGCCGTGGTGTAATCTATTTTCCACCACCACCTTACATGGATGGGTATAATGGTGTAAATAATAACTATACATAGTTATTACAACATCATATTGATTCTGATATATTGTATAATCCACTCCAATTCAGTTCAATATTTATGGAAATGATATCATCGCTCGTGCGTACGTACGGAATACCGTCTCCACGACGCGATGAGATTCATTCTCCATGCTAACCATTTAAGAATGATTATAAAGTATATATAAGAAATAACAATGAAATATATGACATTATAAGGCTACTGGATTTATGTATATATATATATATGTATGTCATCTACTTACTTCCATTTCAAGACAATAAGGAAAGTAAAACAGCGCTCATGCGTACGTACGGACTACCGTCTCCATGAGCGGTGTTTTTCATTTCATTTATCTATATATATATATATACTGAATATATATGATATATAAATCATGTTTTATATTCTGGATTTAAGTAAATCATGATATAAGTAATAATAATGTCAAGAACAACAAGTCAAAACACCTACGATAAATAAAACGATTTTACCCAAAACGCTTCTTTAACATGGAATTTACAAAAGAACGGATAATATAAATTCATAAGGAACCATATATGATATCATAACAATGAGTATGATTCTGGAATAAGTCAATAACATGATTTAAATCATTATACAGGAGGTTCGGACACTTACAAAACAAGTCGGACATAAGGTAAGGGAAATATCACAATCTCATTTTTATCCGAGATTGTTTATTCGTAAGTATTTACTGGGGTGTATTTTATCATCCACATCCATGTTTCATCAATATGTAATATTATTTCCATCCACCTACAATTGTTTAAATCCATTTTTACCCTTCGGTGAGTTTTTAGTAATATGTATGAAAGGAATCTTTTGTCGTTTTTCGTACGAGGTACTTTTTGACTTTTCCGACAAAAGTGCGAAGAATGTTTTTTTTAACTTGTGTGGCATGAATGGATTTTTAAAACATTATTTCCAAGAAGCTTCCTTTACAAGTTTTCAAGTTTATTTTTAATCATCTTCTTTTGTTTTAAAGTCGTATGACATGTTATGAAAGGAAAAATGTTTTTGAAGTAGAAAGGATATTTTCCTCAAGAATGAAGTTCAAGTATTTTATCAAAATTATTTTCCATCTAAGATAATAAAAGGGTTCTGTTTTTATCCCTATTACTACATGGATTTGATTATGTTGTGATGGAAACATTTTTATGAACTCCTTTATCTTATATGAATTGTTTTATGATGTCATGTTGTTTAAGAATCCCATTTTTATTACATGGGTTATGCGATGATGTATGATTTATGATTATGTGGCACACATAAGAAAGGATTCATTATGAGATGTGTGGGACCTATATCTCCCTCCAATGTATTGGGTAAAGATTTTATATCTCATGAGATAGACAGGGCTGGAACGGTAGGTTATACCGGTTCAGTGAAACAGGACTGAAACGAGGGTTACTCGATTCAGAAAGGGACTTTGTCCACTAAGATAGTCTTGGCAATGAGTCTTGACTAACAAGAAATGATTCTCTATGATTATGTGTGAATGCCACAAAGATTCATGTTTTAGGTTATGATTATTGTGATTACATTTCACTGCCATGATTTACCCCATGTTATGAAATTATGATCTCTTTTGCAGGTTAAGATTTCCAAAAGTTATGTGCTTATGTATATGATGTGATTGATATTTATTTTGTTTACCCTTACTGAGCATTTGAGCTCACCCTTTTATGTTTTCTTTTCCCCAGGATATAAATAAAGGTTTTAGGTAAGAAAAAAGTAAGATCTTTATAGGAGATGTTGAAGATCTTTCACCACGATTAGAAGATTACGTTCCGAGTTTCCAAAGACACTAAACTATTACGATCCTTGTGTGTGTGTTTTTGTTATGTACTAAGTATTCCGCAAATGTAATGTAATGTCCATGTACGTCAGGCTTCAGGTCTCTACAAATTGGGTAAGCATTGCCTTGACGTTTTTAACTCCACCTCTCAAATCATTGGGGATGTCGTTCGGGAAATCGTTGCATTGGCCCTCGCAAGAGTTGTTGGACTGATTTCTCCTAGTTCCCACCATTTTCTAAAATAGAAAAAATTAGAACAAAACAAAAGTAATGAAGTCATGAATAAATTATTCATTTAAACAATTTATACAAAAAACATAACATATGGGATCCCTAATTAAATATTCTTGTGTGCATATTTGTACTTCGTCTCATGCTAGAGGTTTTCTCTAGGGTTCACTAATCCTAATTCCCAAATTAACTAAACCTTGCCTCTGTTACCAACTATAGAGACCCAGGATTTTCTTACATAACTATTACATAATTTCAATGATAAACAACATAATAGTATTACACAAAGAGTATCCAAAGGCTTAGTGTCTTGGGAAAACTAGGACCACACATAACAAATACAACATCTAGCATAAACATTTATTTAATTTCTTCTTCTCTAGCTTCTTATTGGAACTTGTCCTATACTTAGTACATGTAGCCACCAGAGGATATACCTAAAAAGCGGTGAGAAAGAAACCCAGTTGGAGGTTAGATAAGAACAATATATCATGAGGTGAGTAAAATCATAACATAGGCAAAAGATCATGAACATGAGAGGAGCATAAATAAAAGACTTGAAATGTGGCAATGCATAAAAATGAAACATCATGTCTTAGTGGTAAAATACAACACATACTTGTGAACCATGCTATAATCTTGTTCACACATAATTTCACATTTAATCATGAGATTCATCACTTTACCCAATGCATTAGAGCACTATATAATTCCGGGCGCACCCGTCACATTTAAACATTCATATTGCGCTATATAATTCCGGGCGCACCTGTCATATCATAACATTACAATTTATCATGCATGACACAATGAAAATATAACATAAATAAACATAATGAATCCATGAAAAGCAATGGGTTTCATCTCATAATAACACATTCATAAGAATTGGGTTTCCAAAAGAAAGAGGGAATAACACTCATGTTACAAGAACCGTCCACTTTGAGTGAAAAGTAAAAGGGGCGTTCTTAATAGAAGAGTTCTATTGGAATACATTTTTTTGGACATAAAAACTAGTTACAAATATGAATATCCCAGAAAATTGAAGGCAATTATGAAAAAATGATCTTTGAGGAGTAAAGATATCAAAAATGGAGTGAAAGAGGTAGAACCTGAAGGAAGAAAATTGGGTTCGAGATTTCCCCTTACCTAGTACTCGAATGCTTCCTTCACTTTTATGTCCTATATAATGACATTATATTAATTAATTAGAAATCCAGAACCATGTGTAAATTAATAGGGTTCATTCTTATTTAACTAGGTCATTTTATGTTCCTTTGGATGACTTATAGAGTTTAAAAACATTGTCCAGGGATGTTCATTTTTATGGTTTTTCTTCGGTTGTTCACTTGTATTATTAAATTGATGTTTGGATAGAATTTGAGTAAACATCCAGAAATTATATTAATGATATTATAGGAGTTTTAATGAATTATATTTTATCCATGTTGATGAATCATTAGATAATAATTAAATGATGATTATTTGGGTCAAATTGGGCTGTTTTTGGATCACAACGAACATATTTTAACTTATCACATAGTAATATGGACATAGGTTATTTACAGAACATTAAATAGAACATAATACATGTAACATATTCTGGTTCCACCATAAAAATGATTTCATGACCAGAGATGAAGGTATAAATGGAAGAAGAAATTATGTTGTTCTTGAAGGTGATAAATTTACACCTCACAAACAACCTTCTCTTTAATAAAATAAAAGGAAGAGGGAAAGGGGGTTGGATGATATAATATCCCATTATAATAATAAAATTACAGTATGTGTATAATAATGTAGTTACAATACAATTTGGATGAAGATAGGTGGGGAGATATCAATAAATGAACTTGAACTTGAAAGGAAATTAAAGGAGAAGAGGGAGAGAAATTACCTCTTAAATATTCCTCTTGAGATCCTCCATAAAGAAGTTAGTCTTGGCCTTTTGATGAGACCAGAAGCATTTGGACATGGGGGATGGGCTAGGGAAGATTTCTGGGCAGAGTTTAGAGAAATATTGGAGCTTGAGAGGTGTGAGGAAAAGAGGGAGTGAAGGGTGGTATTTATAGTGGAGGGGAGAGGGGTTTCCTTAATATAAAATTATTTAGTTTATTATTTCCCCAAAAGACAAGGAATATTGATTCTTGATCGACCAAGAATAGTAATTTTATAATGTAATCCCAAAACAAGTGGGCTTACATCAGTATAACATCACACGTGACCCTATAATTAGCTTATTTAGCTTTTTTTTTTACATTACGGTATTTCACTATTCATAAAAAATTCAATTACATTAGTAAAATCCCAATAATTTACCCCAACCATTTTTCGACGTGTAGAATCCAAAAATGAAGTCAATTTTTCAAAAATAATTTTCTAAATATTATTAATTTAATATTTAATTAAAATCATAATTTACTTAAAAAAAATTTAAGATTAAAAATGACTCATAGTTCTTTCAAAAATTACGTAGGGTATTATAAAATTATCTAAATACTATAAGACATTGATTAAATAATTTATGAATAAACTTTAGGGAAATAAATATTCTTCTAAATTAATTAATTAATTATAATTATTTATTTATGACTTACAAAATACCAAAATGATTACTAAGGTCAATTTGACAATTTCTAAGATGTCTAAATTTTATTTTATTATTCATAGGTAATGTTACTCTTATATTGGATGATTTACCATTCATAAGAGTCATATTACTATTCATAAGTGTATGTTTCTATTCCTAAGGGTACGTTACTATTCAGAAAAAATTATTTTTGTTTTATTAGACTCCAAAAATCATCTTGAACACAATCGTATGTGTCGGATTTTCAAAATTCCAAACATAGGAGTGAAAAATTATATTGAAATGTCACTTATCACATAGTAGTTCATTATGTTGTGACTTCATGTTATTTTATGACATAAATATAATAACGGAAATTTTCCTTGAAAATCATTGGGTCATTACACAGCCGGACCCCCAGTCCATCTTCACATCGATTCGTACGTAGGAAGCCTCCCTGAGGTTCAAGCCCATCATCAAACTGGACCAAGGTCCACCTTCATGTCAGTTCAACAGCACCTTTTCAATCTGAACAATGGGGACTTTGATCCATATCAATGTATGCTATGTAGGAATCCTCCTTGAGGTTCAATCCCACCTGCCATTGGTCCCGATTGCCTTCGTGTCGGTATGCCAGGACCCTATCCCAAACTACATGGTATATGATCGATGTCAAGGAATGGTACTTAGGTAGCCTCCCTGTGGTTAAATTTCATCACTCATCGGACCAAGGTCCTCATTCATGTCAGTTCACCGACATCCATACCCGAAATACGAGGGCTTTGATCCATGTCATGGCATGGTATGTAGGAAGTCTCTTCGGGGCTCAAGACCAAACCCATTGTCCATCCCGATTCATACCTAGGCCGCCACATCCCAGTGAGATCATGCCACCTCATTCCCCTTCACAGTACTTAGGAAGCCGCCCACGTGTTAGCCCCCATATCGTTGATCCCTCAAGGGGGGGGGTTCTTCAATCTTATCCACTCTAGCTAGTGTTTTGATCAGTCCGATCCATCTCTGTCGGATGTTAAAACTGCGGTATACCCTATGTTGAACATGGGATGCTGAGGGAAACCATAGATACATGCTTATGGAATATGATTCCCCATGCCCGATGTGGGATTCCTCGGGCTTCCATGCCCTCGAGAAGCCCTATAATAAGGGACAAAAGACAGACACGCTAATTCCCCAGTGTCCAGACACACCAGTGATGCCTCAACATGACTACTCCCCCAACTAAAGGTTGATGCCTTGACCGGACCACATGGAATGTCCTGACAGAAGCAGCGTAATTAACTGGTGTCCATGAAGATATGGCACCGGGAAAAGTTTCACGAACAACGTATTAAATCTATAAGGGAGACCCGGATTAGGTGACGAGTTCCGAGGTGGAATCCATAGAAGTATGTACCGACATCCCATCATCCTGTTTTAATCATGGAGCAGACATCCCTGAACAAGGAGTGAATGCTTCCCACCTTTAGAAAGTGGGAATGCGAGTTAACAAATGCCGCGCCTTTCGCGCCAAAGCGGACGGACGTGCGCGCCTCGATGAAAGCATCGGAAACAGCTATCTTTTTAAATTGTTCTTTGTCTCTACAATATATGTTCTTCCCCAACATCTCTTAATATGAGATCTCATTATATAGTTGTACCTCCTACGGTTTTATTACATGTGAAGGATTAGGTAAAAAATTCCTCAGGAGTGATACATGAAACTGATCATGATATTGACCCATACCTAGTGTTGTGAAAGCCAATAGGAAACAACTTTTATACAACCTAGAATACAAAAGGGGATAATATACCTTAGGTGATGCTTCAATTTCATTAAAACATGAATGGATCTCTTCCATGATGAGTGATATTAGATTCATGTATACCCATGGGGGATTTCAGCATCAGTCAACAGCTCCTGGGGTCTGCTAGGGTTTCTTCCACCCATTATAGCGGTACTCTTTTTCAGAAACGCCCATGCTTGTTGGTGTCCCTGTGGACCATGTGTGGCTTATGTGGCCATATCCTCGGTGTGTTTTGGATGAATAGTTTTGTTTCGTGTGCGGGGTGTTATTGGTCATTGGTTTCAATGCTTTTCAGGCAGTGGAAACTTTGACAGGTGGCTTTTGGTTCAGCGGTGGTGAGGGTTTCTAGCGTGAAGAGGGTTTCAGCAGTGGTGCGGATATCAGAAAAAACGATGGTTGGGAACCTCATTTGTGATGTTTCTTTAGATATGGTATGTTTCCTCTTATCATATGTTTCTTTAGGTTTCTTCTTTTGCGATGTTTCTTTGGATATGGTTTGTTGTCTTCTGTGATTTCACCTCTTTGACGATGTTCTCTTTCCTGTGATGCTGCTATGGTTCCGGTATGCTAGTGGCTCATGGGTTCTTTTTTCTTTTGTTATCTTTGGTTTATTATTTATCTATTGTCATGGATCTATTATCTACTAACTAGTTCTATTTTAGGGGGTTTCTTCTAATCTTGGGTTTTCTGATTGAATTTTCTCTCACAAAGGATCTTTTTTATTCGATGTTTTTGTTGTTGTTACTGCAAAAAAGGCATTGGTGTGTGCCGATGAACGGGATTCAAGATGGTGGCTGATGGGGTCGAGCCAGTTTTGAGATTATTTTCCTAGTTGATTTTCATTTATCTGATGTTGAAGAAACTGAAGAAGTTTGCGCCTCTTGGATCATGATTTGATGTGTTGATGAAAGAGGTGATGCGATGGTTCTTAGACATGGAATCATCAGTGATTCATCCTACCTCTGTTTGCATGGTTCTCTACTCTAGTTCCAAGATTCCTACATTCTCTCCAATGTGGAGCAGTGTGGTGTTATTTTGAGTCATTTGGTATATGAGTTCGATCAGTGAGTTTAAGAAGTTAGGTGGTGAATATCTATTTCATTTCTTATTGGTGACATTTTGGATTTCAAATTTGGATAGTTTTCTGTGGTGGTTTTATAATTCACATATGGTTGGGATTGAGGATGTTTTTGGAATTTTGTTTTATTTTGAATCATACAACCAACACATTACAAGGATCAGCATCAGATGAGGATTCAGACCAGGAAGCATTCACCTGTACATGACCATACAGATTTGAATGAATGAGAGGGTATGTCATTTCCATCAGTACTATCCTCACGCAACTATGTGGGGGAAAAATTTCTAAGCAGTCATGTGAGGTGGAGGCTTGACATAATTATGTAGTTGGTGAGGAGGTCCAGTTCCTTATGGGCATGATCTTTGTTTCTTATTATATGTTTTAATTCTAGGTTTCCCACTTTTTCCTAAAATGTGATTTTGAAATAAAAAATTCAATTTTTAGTCTTCCAGGGTGATATTTGAATTAATAATTTATCTCTGACATCAAACTCCAAGTCTATTTTATGGTTGTTAGCATAGCTATTTTTTTTACTTTTAGAATATTTTATATGTTTTTGAATGTCCTAACCAATCTCTTTCATCACTTTTACAATATCTAGTCCACATATCTTTCGTTCCCCAACTCCAATACAACAACTTGGGATTCCAAATTACTTCCCATATAGACCTTAATATGGAGCCATTGAAATACTAAAGTGAAAGATACATTAATATGATAACTCATCTAATGGGAGATAATGATCCCATCCTCCATTATATTCCATTGAGCAGGCTCTTAGCTTGTCCGGGTGTGCTTGAATAGTCCTTGTAGAAGGGCCATCAATTTCTGGGGTATAATTTGTGCTAAAATTCAATTAACTAATCCATTAATGTTCAAGATTCATCCCAAATATAGAGGTGAACCATCTATCACCAATAACTATGATCACAATTTGAATCCAATACTACCTCACCACTTCCTTTATGTATATATTTTCAAGTTTTCAGGTAATAAATCTTCCCAAATTGTGGAAAAGAGGGTAGTCTTGGTTTTTCAATTCAAATACCATATCATATTGTTCCCATTGGTAAAATTTGGGAAACAAGTGATACATTCCATAGAAACGTTCTCCCTTTTCCACAAAAGGGTATAAGAAATGGATTCATGACCCCTTTGTACTTCTGTAATTGTACATTAACTTTCTGACATAACAAAACATCTTGAGATGTACTCAAAAGTATTCTTCATCATGTTTTACCACCATAAGTATTCTTGAAGATCACAATATATATTTTTTATTCCATGAAGGATAGAGAAATATTATCAATGTGCATTTTCAAATAGCTCCTTCTATATCTCAGGTGATAAAGGAACACAAACCCTCATTCCAAACCAGATCACACCATCATCGTTGATGTGGAACTCTTGTTGTTGTACTTCATTTAGTGTATTAAACTTATTTTTGTAGCTCCATATCATCCCTTTGAGCCTAGTTTGTCTTCTCTTGGATAGATGGTTAGACAAACATTTGGGAATGGTAGGATGTATTCCTGATTGTTATGATTTAAAAATCCATTATGTAAATATATATAAATATAATGTTATTATCAATCTGCATCATGGATATAGTAGTAGGTTATTTTCAACTAAGAGTATCGTCTACCTTATTCACCTTTCCCATATGGTAGTAAATAGATCAATCATATTCATTTTTTATCTCTAACTATCTTCTTTGACACATGTTGATCTCCTTTTATTTTAATATATACATAAGACTATTGTGATCGGTATATATTTCACACTTCTTAGCATAAATATAGTGCCACCAAATATTTAGACTGAATATCATAACTACTAACTCAAAATCATGCATCAACTAGTTCTTCTCATGGATATTCAACTATCATGAGGAATAGGCTATCACATTATCATTCTACTTAAGTGTGTAGTCCTAGCCTTTCATTGAAGCATCACTGAATATCCCCTAATATTCTCCACTCATTGGTTCTCTGAGTATAGGTATAATGTTTATCCTATTCTAGATATCCTTGAATATTTCTTCCTATTCTTCCATCCATACATACTTTATCCCTTTCCATGTTAACTATGTTATATATCTATAAAAATCATTATAATTCCACCCAAGATGATAATCATAACCATACAATAAATCATAAATAATGATTTCTCTAACAATGCCAGGTTTGGGCCATTCCTAAATTTCCATTATTATTGAGGGGTCCATATAAATTCCCTTACTTGTTATCATGTTCCCCAAGAATGAAAATTTATTTATAAAAAATCATACTTGATAAACATAGCATGCATTTCATCCTTCTTTAATGTCTTCCACACTATCCCTAGATTCTCTTCATGATCCTTCATACTCTTGGATTAAATGAGAATGTCACTGATAAATAATACAAAAAATTATAAAGGTAGTTTCTAAAATGATTATTTATCAAATCTATGAAAATTACAGGGATTGAATATGTTCTAAGGGAGTCATTATGAACTCATAATTGATATATCTTTATTTGAAAGAAGCCTTTTTAATATCTTCCTCCTTCACCTTTAGTTGATGATATCTTGAAAAATATACACCTTTGAGAAGTATTGAGACCATTTATGTTGATCAAAAAAATCATCAATCCTTGGAATAAGATACTTATTCTTTATAGTTATCTTGTCAAGATCCCTATAATAAAAACATAGAAGATTATATCCATCCCTATTGTAACAGCCCAAGATTTTATAAAAAAATATTCTTTTTAATTTTATTAATGTCTTGTGTTGTACGCTACAGCAAAAAGGAGCTTGCACAACACACATCCTTGACTTGCCTTGCATTACACGCAATAGCGACCTTCCTCGATAGCGTGTGTAATACGCAATACCGAGTTTCACTAAACAACGATATACTATTAAAATATTATTAAAACTAGCCGTTATGAATAGTAATAACCACTTTTTAAAACTCTGTAAATCTTATTTTTCAAAATGAACTTCATTTTTGGATTCGGAGTATCGAATTTAGCCTAAGGTGAAATTTTGGTACTTTTCGGATAACTTTCATATTCTGATGAATAGTGAAAATTACTAAATTATAATTAAAAACAACTTTTTTAATCGAAATAATTAATAGTGATAAATTATTAATTTGAGTGGTTTTAAAGTATATTTAGAATATATTTTTACAATTTAATACAATGTTGGTCATTGGATGTAATTTCACATTTAAACCAGACATAATCAAGTGTCAATCTTTTGATAGATATTGTTTCTTAAAAACACGCTATTTGTTTTAACAGTGGGATTTAATTATAAAATTAATTAATGCAAATTATATGATATGAATTTGGTAAAATAGACTTCATTTTTGAATTCGGAATATGAAATATAGCTTAGGATGAAATTTTGGCATTGTTCTGAAAAACATCAATTTTTGATGAATAGTGAAACTACTAAGTGGTAGTTAAAAAAAAATTAATTTCTTCATAAATCTTAAATTTACCGCTTCTGTGAATGGAATTTCAAAAATCCGAGAGACACGGTTGATGTCAGTAAGTAAAATGTGGTTCAATGAGATGAAAATAATTTTTGGTGAATAGTAACTTTTTACTTTTTTTTACCACGGTTAATAGTAAATAGGGTAACTAAGGGTAAATATGATATTACTATTACCCTAACACATGTCCTAATTCTATTGGATAAGTGTAATTCGACCAAAAACAACCTTATGAATATAATATGACCATTTAGGTCCACTTGGATTAGATTATGACATTTAATATTATATTATTTAATGAATAGTTAAAATAGTTAAAATCAAAGTTTAATAACTAAAACATTTTTAATATGGGGTTATACATAAGATAAATTCGACTATAAATATTCATTAGAAAGATAAAACGATTTCCTACATAATGACATTTTATTTATAATTTTTAGACTTTAAATAAATTAATTTATTTATGACACAACTATGATGCAGTAATTACCCTTTTAAAGAAATATTAACATAATTGATGTTATAAATGCTCAAATGAATGTAATTTGGGACTTTTTATGACTTAAACTAATTTTCAAGGTTACTATGATATATTAGTGTTGATTTAATCAACTTGGTTCGAACATATAATTCTGTTATGACTTTCACAAAAATCATATATCAAATAGTGTCAAAATTGACACAAAATAGTTTTAAATCAAATATTATATTATTAATTGTTATTTTATTCCTAAAAATCTAAGGTTAGGCCAAATGACTTAGATAAGGATATATTTATTAATAATATACAATTTGGGGTTCGTTTGGCATGTTATAGTAAGTGTATTAACCATATAGTGAAAGAAAACAAAAAGACACGGTAAAAGTTAAATTATTTAACTTAGAGTTAAATCTAATTGATAAGGTTACAATAATAACCTAAACTTGTCTAAATCCTATTGGTTGATAGGATTGCGACCCATCCCCACTTTATCTTCGAAATAAGACCCTTTGGAACCATTATAAACCGATTTTGACTTTAATATAAAATAATATTTTGAGATATTCCTAAGGTGCCCCTCTCCTCCCTTATAAAAGGACACCTCCTCCCCCTCCTCCTCACACCAATTGGAGCACTCAAGCTCGGCCAACCCCTGCCAAAATCTCTTCTCCACTTCCCTAGAAACATCCTAGAGGTTCTGGTCTTCCTCAAAGACCAATTTTAGTGCCCTAAGAGGAGGTCTCAAAGAGGTGCTTCAAAGAAGAGGTAATTACCGTTACCAATTCTTTCATCCTTATTTCTTCTTCCACTTCTTCTTCTTAGGTTGTTTCATTATGAAGTAATAACATCAGTATCACTCATATACTGATATGTTATTATAAATATGAAACAACTCTATTTCACCATCTATCCATCCTACGGAAAAAGAAATCACCGCGCGTGCGTACGTACGGAATACCGTCTCCACGCCGTGGTGTAATCTATTTTCCACCACCACCTTACATGGATGGGTATAATGGTGTAAAGAATAAATATACATAGTTATTACAACATCATATTGATTCTGATATATTGTATAATCCACTCCAATTCAGTTCAATATTTATGGAAATGATATCATCGCTCGTGCGTACGTACGGAATACCGTCTCCACGACGCGATGAGATTCATTCTCCATGCTAACCATTTAAGAATGATTATAAAGTATATATAAGAAATAATAATGAAATATATGATATTATAAAGCTACTGGATTTATGTATATATATATATATGTATGTCATCTACTTACTTCCATTTCAAGACAATAAGGAAAGTAATACAGTGCTTATGCGTACGTACGGACTACCGTCTCCATGAGCGGTGTTTTTCATTTCATTTATCTATCTATATATATATACTGAATATATATGATATATAAATCATGTTTTATATTATGGATGTATGTAAATCATGATATAAGTAATAATAATGTCAAGAACAACAAGTCAAAACACCTACGATAAATAAAACGATTTTACCCAAAACGCTTCTTTAACATGGAATTTACAAAAGAACGGATAATATAAATTCATAAGGAACCATATATGATATCATAACAATGAGTATGATTCTGTAATAAGTCAATAACATGATTTAAATCATTATACAGGAGGTTCGGACACTTACAAAACATGTCGGACATAAGGTAAGGGAAATATCACAATCTCATTTTTATCCGAGATTGTTTATTCGTAAGTATTTACTGGGGTGTATTTTATCATCCACATCCATGTTTCATCAATATGTAATATTATTTCCATCCACCTACAATTGTTTAAATCCATTTTTACCCTTCGGTGAGTTTTTAGTAATATGTATGAAAGGAATCTTTTGTCGTTTTTCGTACGAGCTACTTTTTGACTTTTCCGACAAAAGTGCGAAGAATGTTTTTTTTAACTTGTGTGGCATGAATGGATTTTTAAAACATTATTTCCAAGAAGCTTCCTTTACAAGTTTTCAAGTTTATTTTTAATCATCTTATTTTGTTTTAAAGTCGTATGACATGTTATGAAAGGAAAAATGTTTTTGAAGTAGAAAGGATATTTTCCTCAAGAATGAAGTTCAAGTATTTTATCAAAATTATTTTCCATCTAAGATAATAAAAGGGTTCTGTTTTTATCCCTATTACTACATGGATTTGATTATGTTGTGATGGAAACATTTTTATGAACTCCTTTATCTTATATGAATTGTTTTATGATGTCATGTTGTTTAAGAATCCCATTTTTATTACATGGGTTATGCGATGATGTATGATTTATGATTATGTGGCACACATAAGAAAGGATTCATTATGAGATGGGTGGGACCTATATCTCCCTCCAATGCATTGGGTAAAGATTTTATATCTCATGAGATAGACAGGGCTGGAACGGTAGGTTATACCGGTTCAGTGAAACAGGACTGAAACGAGGGTTACTCGATTCAGAAAGGGACTATGTCCACTAAGATAGTCTTGGAAATGAGTCATGACTAACAAGAAATGATTCTCTATGATTATGTGTGAATACCACAAAGATTCATGTTTTAGGTTATGATTATTGTGATTACATTTCACTGCCATGATTTACCCCATGTTATGAAATTATGATCTCTTTTGCAGGTTAAGATTTCCAAAAGTTATGTGCTTATGTATATGATGTGATTGATATTTATTTTGTTTACCCTTACTGAGCATTTGAGCTCACCCTTTTATGTTTTCTTTTCCCCAGGATATAAAGAAAGGTTTTAGGTAAAAAAAGAGGAAGATCTTTATAGGAGATGTTGAAGATCTTTCACCACGATTAGAAGATTACATTCCGAGTTTCCAAAGACACTAAACTATTACGATCCTTGTGTGTGTGTTTTTGTTATGTACTAAGTATTCTGCAAATGTAATGTAATGTCCATGTACGTCAGGCTTCGAGTCTCTACACCTATTCTTGAAAAACAGCTATAGTTCAACCCAAGGTGATTCACTAGGGAATATTCATATTTTTTTCAATTTCTGTTGTATCTACTTTTTTAACTCTTTATGTTAGATTAGGGCCATTATGTAGGGGAATTTTGAGATAGAAATTTCTCTTGGTATTATCTATATTGATAACTCTGACTCATGATCATGGGGATGTATGGGTATGTCTTTAGGAAATACATCAAAGTATTCACTAAAAATTGTAATTTCCTCCATGTTGATACCTTTTTTTGAGTAAACATGTTGTGTATTGTATCATTCTTCATGATGTATAAACTCATGTGCTATTAATGGATTTTAAAAAGAAGATTCATGGTATTCATTGCATTAGTAGAGGAAAATTGGATGGTTCATAATATGAATGTATATTTCCTTTTCCCAATAGTTGACATGTTTTATATATAATGATATCTAATCCATTCCCACCATATCACCGAATTTCACCAAGGTATGCATTTAAAGATTCACTAAAAATCATTACACAAAAGCTTATAAGAGAAGATTAAAACACTTGGGTTGAAATGATTCCAGAGCTGGGTGTTTTTATAGATATATCTACATTAATATATCATGTATTAGATTAAATAGATCTAGTAAACATGTAAGATATTGACTATTGGGTTAAACCATAATAAAATAAAACATTTTCCATTCTTGATTGAATAGTATGTTTACCATTTAAAACATCATTTTTATGATCCACATTAGTATTAGTGATGACATAAGCTTTACCTTTCCCATTTATCTTTGGTTGTTGTGAACACGGATTACCCTTAATGATCTATGGTTTAGTGCATTGTCTTGAATATCTCCCGTTCTCCTTGTAGTTTAATAATTGGACCATAGGTGGTTCATTAAGAGGTTCTCCCATTCATTAATCTTTTTGGTCATATTTATCACGTCTCTTTAAAATTCTTGAGTTATTTGGACTTCACATCAACACTCTATAAATTTCCAAGTCCCTTGGAGATAATTACCAAAATTATTCTCCCCTATTATTTAAAATGTGGATAGTTGCATCCTTCTTCCTCCATTGTCATTTGACCCACCATCTTTAAAATAAATTCTTCTATACTTATATCCTTAACCATGAGAGTATTCTACTAACCCCATATCTACTTTGAGAGAACGTTGAACAACTTTTCCACACCTACCAATAACTTTTTTATCTAGAGCCTTTCAAATGTGTGGTTTTAAACAATTAAATAGAATATCTATTTCACTAACATTGTAAAGAAAAAAAACATGAGGCATATTTTAAAGGCCTTGTGATGGTTTTCTCAAAATCTATGATTGATTTACATTCCATTTTCATCAACTATATAAATTCAAAATCTATATCTTTTCAAAGATTTCATGGGAAATACATGATAAGAAATATTTTTTAAAAGTATTACCACTCAATCATTTCTATTTTATCCTTCAACTTGGTTTTCTTTACCAATGTCCCCACTGAACAACCTATCCTTTTAAATGATTTATGTCCATAGTCAGCTTCTCTTTCATGGAATACTGTATACTATAAAATATATTCTGTATTGACATAACCCACATTTATATGAAAAGTGAATTGAGAGTTCTAGTAATTTTGGGGTTCATTGGATCATAAAGAAAAAAATGGGAAATTCATACTTCTTAAGTGATGGTAGACATTCCACATGATTCATGTCAATATTTATAGTCTAATCCAACTCGTTAAGAATTTTAATGATGTTTTTTAGTCCGTGGCCAAAGGAATTGCGGAGGTCATTTGGGAAATATTTTCATTATCCCTCACATATATTTGTGGCATAATTTATTATAGTTTACACATTTTTCTAAATTGTAAAATGTTTTACAAAATCATAAGTCAACAATTCATTAATAATTTATTCTCTTTTTTCAATTATGACTAAATATTATCTTATGGGATCCATATTATTATCAATTTTTTAAAATATTATTCAAGGATGTTTTACCTATACATAGACTTAGAATTATGATTTTCATTCCTTTCTTTATATCCTAACTATCAAATTAACTAAATAATACTTTGATTCCAACTATAGTAACCGAACATTCTCTTACATGATTATTATATCATTTTATGGTAAAAAACAGAATATCAATACAAATATAGGACTAAGAGGTCCAGTGTCTTGGTAAATTGAGATCATACATAAATTGTACATAATAAAACAATTTTTTTATTCATTATTTTATATATTCTTAGTGGAACTCTCATTCTTCTTACTACATTTACTCACCTGATGATATACATTAATGAAAGGGTGATCTAAATTCATCGTAATTCAACAAATAAGAGACATCAATCAATAAAAAAGGGTGAGAAAAAACATCATCAAAATATTATAATCACAGTATCATCATCGATATCATGAGGGAAATGCATAATAAATTCATGTAATGTGACAATGCATAAAAATGAATCATCATGTAATAGTTGTAAAATACCACACATAGTTTTGAACTAATCTAGCATCATGTTCGAGCATAACATATATGGATAATAAAAAAATAATCATTGTGAACAAATATTTCATCATTTTACCACATAATACACATAATATCATGATATACATCACTTTATCCAATGAATTTCAAGGATATATAATTCTAGTCCCACCCATCATATCATAACATTTACATGATCATGCATGCCACATAGAATGTATAATAATTATAAGTATGAAATAACCCATGGGAAGGGATTGGTTTTATAAGGAGTTCATAAATCATGATTTAATGAATAAAAATGGGCTTCCAAAATGAATAATGGGAAAACACATTTTGTACATGAATCGTTATTTTTGTGTGATGAAGATACAACTCGAGAGGAGTCAAGATGTGCTTTATATAGAAGAGTTATTTTTGGAAAAAAATTCATATTTTTTATAAAAGTAAGTTGGAAAAGATTAATAAAAAATAAAAGAAAAAGGAATAAAAATGAAATTATATTGAAGGAATATGAATGGATAATATACACTAAATGTTTGTATAAAATATGGATAACCCAAATAAAGGGATTTGGGTTCGAAAATCCCCTTACCTTAATTCCTACTTTATTTAGTCACTTGTACACCTCGTAAATAATAAACAGAGATTTGTAAACACAAATTGTACTAGAAATAAATTATATTCATTTATTAAAATATTTATCAATTATAATCATTAGATTATATATATGTATATATATGATGAAACTAAAGAATTTTGATATCATGTTTTTTTTTCAAAAAACATCCCATATTGCTTGGATTTCTCTAATTTATTCAATCTCATATATAGAAAAGTATAATTAAATGTATAAGAATATAATAAATGAAATAAATTATTTATATATTATATATAATTAATAATTTCTTTCCATGAGGTAATGATAGGAATATTCTTAGAAATTTCTCCGTAAGTGGTTTACTGAGCTTTAATAGGACATTGTCGAAAGAGCGGTAAAGGGAAGTATGAAATTTATATTTTTCATAAATAAAATAATTAAAGTCGGTTTAAATAATTTATATATTGTTAAATTAATATATAATTAATTTTATTGTGTTGGTCGGAATGGATACTCAAAAGGGGGGTGAATTGAGTTCCAATTATAATTTTTTTTTAAAAACTTTGAGTTAAAAATCCCCCAAAAAGAATACAGAATTAAACTGTAGTGAATTTATATCAAAGTAAATGTTCTGTTAGGTTCTCAAGGGATTGATTAGTTCCCAGTTAATCAAATCAGTAGACTTGATTAACTTTTGAAACTAACTTACTGGTTTACAACTAATATAAACACTTGTGAGTTTAATTACCAAAGTAGGTTTAAAACAAATTTGGTTTTAAAGTATTAGCAGTGGAATAAAATAATAACTTTGAAAGATATAGAACAACAAATATAATCAAGAGGTTCAGTCTCAAGCTGAGACTTAGTCCTCTCAAAAGCTTTTATAAAAAGATGATCCACACCCTAGATCGGGGATAACAACAGCAACCAGCTGTTCAGGTCCAAGACCTCTGCCACAGTTATTCGTGGGAACAAACACAACAGCAACCAGCTGTTCAGGTCACACGACCTCTACCACTATCCCAGTGGGAAAAAAAATGCAAGTTAGTTTAGAGTGGATTTACAAATCCTCCAGTTAGAGTACAGGAGACAGTGTGTGTGTAAAATACAGCATATAACACACACTACTAAAAACATAAAAAGATAAATCATAGAGAAAATATATTGAGTTTAGATATGGCTCTTGTGATTAGCATGCAGTTCTGGACTCCTTTGATTGATCATAATTCGCTCTAAGTCCTCTTCTGGTTTTTGTATGGAAAACAAAGTATCGTCTGTTTCCCTGACTTCCAGGTGTAGAGACAGTCGATGAAGCTCTTGTGTTATGTTCTCGTTCTTAGCTCTTCATTGGTATGCAGTAATGAGTTCGTCGTGTAGGTTCCGTCGTCTCTTTGAATTCACACTCTGTGTTCTTCCAGCACACCTTGTATTTTTTATGTCTCGTGTATTCGTCTATATGTCTCTCACACAGCTTGTCTTCCATATATTGTATTCTTCTATTCATTCTCTTTTTTAGGAGCATCCATCCTTTAGTTAAACCATGTGCTCTGACAAAAGATGATTTACTTTTTGCAGGTACGAGGTACAGTTCCCTGACATCCAAAAACACATATTAAATAAATGTCAGTATATTAAATATACCGGATATGACCGTTGGTTAGATTAAACAATGATTAAGAAATTAAAGCAATGTCAGGTTCTGTCTCAGGAACGGTAGCTCTTGATATCGGTAGATTTGTGTTACGGCAGGTCTGAGTATCGGTAGGAATTTGTAACAGTAGACTTGTCTCGGTAGCTGCAACTGTAGACTAGATCACATCAGTAGTTGTGGACTTGTAATGGCAGCTGTGGCTCTGCCTTGTATCGGTAGCGATAGCTCTCTATCAGTAGACTTTGCATAACGGTGGACATCATCATATTGGTAGCTGTCAACTTTGCTGTAGCAGTAACTGTCGACTTCATTGTATCAGTAGCTCTATGTTCTGATGGTAGCTCTCTTATAGAGGTAGATCCAATATATCAGTAGACTTAACTGTATCGGTCGCTGTGAGCTGTAATGGTTGCTTATCTTGTAACGGTAGCAGAGAACTCTTTGAGCATTCACTTGGCAGAATGAGTAAAGTCATAGTAAACATATATCTGATAATTACAAATACTTAATTTAAGCATAATGGAAGCAACAACATATATTAAAGTATATTTGGAATGTATTAAGCATAATCAAGATATAAGTAAAGAATGTTTGGGATTATAAAAACAAAATAAAGCCACTTAATTCCCAGAGGGTTCAACAATCTCCCCCTTTTTGATAATCACAACTTATGCCAAAAAAATAAAGTAATATCCGAGGAAAATATATCAAAGTATGATATTAATAGTATAGGATCAGAGAAAGAAAAAAAATCTTTTCAATTGATATCAAACAATAAAATATTATCAGAGGAGAAATAAAAACACAAACAAGATTCTTTAGTTTGAGAAGATTCACATATTCCTCCCCCTATCAATTTAACTATAGGATTCTCCTCCAAAGTAGTGATTTTCTCCCCCTTTGTCCCCTTAGGTGAACAATATTCTCTCTTTCTTTCTGGGTACATCTCTCAATAATTTCTCCCCCTTTGTGATTAACAAAAAGGAGGGTATCAGAGAGAAAAGAGAAGGACGAGGAAAGAAAATAGACAGAGTAAAATAGACAGTGAAGAGAGGAATGAAGTATGTGATTGATAAGCCAAAAGATACAGTGGGAAAATCAAAAAATTACGAAAATACAATGAATCCCATAAAAAATGAAGCAAGAAGCACTCAATCATCCTCTTGAATAGGTGTTTTTCCCTTGGGATCAGCAGAGGGTGCAGAGGTAGAGTCCGCAGGCTTGAGAATTCCCGAAAGAACCACTGGTGGATCAGCAACTGATACAGTACTAGATCTGTAATCTGTCTCTCTCCGAGGGATCAAAGGTGTCAAGCTCCTGATGGCTTGAACTGGAGTCAGGTGAGGAGTACTCCCAGAGGCAGATGGTGGAAGGGCAGGTGGTACAATAACTGGCCGAGCATCCACATGTAGGAAAGGCAGCAAGAGATTCCTGAAATCCATGATGATGCTTCCACCTCTCTCCATAGTAGATACAAAATCATCTCTATTCTCAATAAATTTGCCTAAGGCCGGAGTAAGCTCCCTGAGCTTACTAACATGTCCTCTGCAGGCTTGGGTAACGGGAGGTAATTTCATATTCTCTATCAAAAGCTTGAAATGGTTAGTCATTTGGTGCTTGGTATAAACCTTTTCAAAATAAGCATCCACCTTATTTTTGATTGCCTCCTGAGAAGCAGTAGCTTCATGCAGGTGATCATGAACAAAACTTCTAAATTCCCTAGTGGTAGAAAGAATCTGAGTATCGGATACACCACTAGGACTGGCCTTAGCCAATTTTTCATGAATAATAGTCCGGATCTAGTCAAGGTTCACACTGGATCTATTTGAGGGAAGAGGTTTCATTGAGAAGGCCACTGTCTCCTTGAAAGATTGAGTTATACTACTAACTACCTTCTGAACAAGTTCATCCTGACTGTTCATATGGTCTTTGACAGACTTCTTAAAGGCCTCAAACACTTCCACAAATTTTTTGACCACTTATTTGATATATCGAATGTCAGTGTGCACTTGGGTGTGAGAACTGTTCAATGCAGTCATTGAAGTAATGGATTTTCTAAGAGCAACTACAGCTCCTGTCCAACTCTCAATATGAGTGTGGCACACCTTAAGTTCATCCACCATTTCTTTCATAGAACTGGTCACACTACATCCAATGGATAACGAAAGGGATTGCTCCACGCTTTTCATCTCTTCAAACATACTTTTCTTTATATCTTCCACTGATTCTCTTATTGCTTCTATCAATTTGGCTTTTAAAGACTTAAGGTCATCCTTGGTTGCCACATGTTCAGCTATAGTGGGTAATGTAACTGATTCCTTTTGGGGTTGGTCTTCCTCGTCAGAATCTCCATAGGAAAGTCCAAGAATCCTATTTCCGAGATCTGATGTCCAACCTTCAATGTCATATAACACTGATACTGAGCCAAGATTCTCCACCTCACTTGGAACATTCTCCTGAGGTATCTCTTCCAACTGTTCTTCCTGAGGTAAATCTTCAATTTCCTCTACAACCATAGCAGATTCAATAGCCACTTGTTCTGAGTCATTAATGACTCTCTCATTAACAGGTGCTGCTGCTATGTCTTCTTGATCAGCCAATGCCCTGACTGTACTGACTATTAGAGGACTCAAACTGAGCTCTTTTTCAATCTTTTCTTCATCATCTACTTCTATATCAACCTCTTTTTCTCTATTAACATTTTGATTAAATTCGGTTGTCACATCCTCCTCAGAGGTTTCCTTGACAACATACTGGCAGACTTCTTCTTTTTCTTATGTATTCTCTGTATCATTGTCCTTTAAGACAGTTTCTCTTTTTGGTAGTTCTATTGGAGGGATGGCTGCTCCATAAGAAATAACATGATTCACAGGACTAGGGGGAATGTCTGGATCTCCTCCTTCCTCTACTGATGTCTCTTCCTCCTCAGCTTCATCATCACTGTAGACCGGTTCTGGCTCATCTGGTCCAAGACCAGGATCCCTCACATCCTTTGGTCTAGAAGGATGATCCATAGGAGTATACTTGTCATAAACTTTTCCTTCATCATTCACCCATGATTTCGTCCAAGGATTCTAGCTGACCTTCATGTATTTACAGACAGTTCTTGTAATACAGAATTTATCCTTGACCACTACCAGCTCATCATGAGGTCCCACTATCTCCTTCAATTTCAACATCACAGAAATTAGTTTTGAGAAAAACAAGGCATTTGATTTTGACTTTGGTCTAGTCATCTCTTCCACTTGAACCATAATCAATCTAAATATATTGAATCTCACACTGTGCTTCAGCAAATGTAATAGATATATGTCTTGGAATCTCAAAGTTGCAAAGTCTTCTCTTCTCGGACTAACAACATGTTGAATAAACTTAAACAACAGTTTGTCTTCTCCTACCATCTCTGCAGCAATCACCTTTCTAGGGGTCCCATTCCCTATGATTTCCAGCAAAACATCTTCATATTGAAACACATCACTGTTCGACGGTACAGACATGGAATAATAAGAAAAATTTCCCTCATGATGAACTCTCAGGTTCTCAGCCCATTCTCCTGAAGTAAACGATACTTCCTGACCATTCACATATGAAACCATTTTGCTTTCTTCTTCAGACTTTTCAAAACAAACAAAATCATAAAATTGTTTTACCAATCTAGGATAGTAAGGTCCATTGTTGTTTGCGAATCATTCTAGCCAACCTTGTTATTGTAAAACCTTAAGAAATAACATTTTGCTTTCCATCATCAATTCTGCACACACCTCTTTTTCAACAACAATCTCACGCTTCGATAGGTGCGGGTTTACTGGTCTTCTCTGAGCTACACTTCCACTTCAACTTCCACTGACATCAGTACTAGCTACTTTTTGCCTTTTCGCTGCCGGTGCATCACTCCCATCAGTCATCTGTGGTCTCTTAACTCGGGCCATTGTTGATTTGAGGCTAGGGTTCTGAAGGTTGAGAGGTTTAGGTTTAGGGGATTTGAGCAGACAGGTTCGCAGTGAGATTGAGTGAGTCTAGTTTGATTTTTAATATCATTTAGGATTCATAAATCACATAAATAATAAATAAAATAAATAACGGTTCGATGACTCGGCTTTACAAAATTTTAAAGCAGCGCGAGATGTACCGGTAAAGTCTCTTAACGGTGAGGTCTTTTATCGGTGAGGTTTTTCTAACGGTGAGGTTTCTCTAACGGTGAGGTTTCTCTAACAGTGAGGTTTCTCTAACGGTGAGGTTTCTCTAACGGTGAGGTTTCTCTAATGGTGAGGTTTCTCTAACTGTGAGGTTTCTCTAACGGTGAGGTTTCTCTAACGACGAGGTTTCTCTAACAGTTTAAGGATAAGTTATCATTCCTAATTCGTGTCTAATGAAACTTAATCTTTCTGAACTTAATGGTTTAGTGAAAATATCAGATAATTGATGTTAAGTGCCTATAAACTCAAGTGTTACATCACCTCTTTGATAGTGATCTCTTAAAAAGTGATGTCTAACATCAATATGTTTAGTTCTAGAGTGAGGCACATGGTTCATAGAGATATTAATTGCACTAGTGTTGTCACAGTTGATTGAAACATGTTTAAAGTCAAATCCATAGTCCAGTAGTGTGTGTTTCATCCACAGAATCTATGCACAGCAACTACCAGTAGTGATGTATTCTGCTTCAGCAGTAGACAAGGCAACTGAGTTCTGTTTCTTACTACACCATGATACTAGGGATTTTCCAAGTAAGTGAAATGTTCCAGATGTGCTCTTCCTATCTAACTTACATCCAGAAAAATCAGCATCTGAAGAACTTTTTAAGTCAAATGATTGTCCTTTTGGATAAAAAAACCTAAATTTGCATTATACTTAAGATATTCAAAAATCCTTTTAACAGAAAGAAACTGTGATTCCTTAGGATGGGCTTGAAATCTAGCACACATACATACACTGAACATAATATCTGGTCGACTAGCAGTAAGATAAAGTAAACTCCCAATCATACCTCTGTAATTAGATTGATCAACTGGTTTACCAGTTTCTTAAATATCCAATTTATAGGTGGTACTCATAGGTATATCACATTCCTTAATACTGTATAAACCAAAATGTTTTAACAAATCCTTAGTATATTTACTTTGAATTAAAATAATTCCATATTTAGTTTGAAAAATTTGAAATCCAAGAAAATACTTAAGCTCTCCCATTAAGCTCATTTCAAATTCATTTTTCATAACCTTTGAAAAATCAGTACATAATGAATTTTTCGAAGATCCAAAAATGATATCATCAACATATATTTGTACTATTAATACATCTTTTTAAATCCTTTTTATAAAAAGAGAGGGATCACCAATTCCTTTTGAAAATCCTTGTGAGATAAGAAAGTTTGAAAGTATTTCATACCATGCTCTTGGAGCTTGTTTTAAACCATATAAAGCTTTAGAAATTTTAAAAACATGATTTTGAAAATGAGGATTTGAAAAGCCAGGTGGTTGTTCTACAAAAACATCTTCAACAATAAAACCATTTAGAAAAGAATTTTTCACATCCATTTGATATAACTTGAAATTCAGATGTGATGCATAAGCAAGTAAGATCCTAATAGCCTCTAATATAGCTACAGGTGCAAAGGTTTCCTCATAGTCAATTCCTTCTTCTTGATTGTAACCTTGTGCATCTAGCCTAGCTTTTGTTTCTAATGATGTTTCCAGATTCATCAACTTTGTTTCTAAACAGCCATTTTGTGCCTATGGTAATAGTGTCCTTAGGTCTTTCTACTAATTTCCAGACTTTGTTTCTTTCAAATTGATTTATTTCCTCTTGCATAGCCATTACCCATAATTCATCATTGATAGCATCATTGATATTTTTAGGTTCTAGCTCTGACAAGAAGGCTTGATGTTCAACCTGATTTCTAAGAGAAGCTCTAGTCTGTGTCCCTCTATCAAGATTTCCTACAACAGCATCTAAAGGGTGGTTCTTTAGAGTCCTAGATGGTCTTGAAAAGGTAGGGCTATAGATTTCAGGTTCATCTACAGGTTGAGGTTCTACAGAATCAGGGTCTGGAAAATTTCTAGAACTGGACGTTTTAACTATAGGTCCAGTGTCTTTATCATTAAGGTTTAAAACAGAGAGATAATCTTCAAGATTTTCAAGAGAGGTCTTAGGTTTATGTGGATCAGTTTCATCAAAATTTATGTGAACAGATTCTTCCACACATTTGTTTCTCTTATTAAAAACTCTATAGGCTTTACTAGAAGTAGAGTAACCTAAGAAAATTCCATCATCACTCTTTGATGCAAATGTTTCAAGATTGTTTTTAGTATTAAGAATAAAGACTTTGCAGCCAAAAACTTTGAAGTAGTTAACCTTAGGATTCCTATGGTTCCACAAATCATAAGGGGTCCTCTTAAGAACGGGTCTAATCAAGACTCTATTGATAACATAACAAGCTATATTTATAGCTTCAGCCCAAAAATAAACGGGTAGGTCATACTCATTAAGCATAGTCCTAGAAATTTCTTGCTGGGTTCTATTCCTTCTTTCTACTACACCATTCTGCTGAGGTGTCCTAGGGGCAGAGAAATTGTGACTATAGCCATTGTGTGAGGAGTAGGATTCGAACTCATGATTTTCAAACTCACGGCCATGATCACTTCTCAGAGTTTTATTCTTAAGTCCACTAAGGTTCTCTACAGACTTGGAGTATTTTATAAAGCAAGAACAAACTTCACTTTTATGAGCTATAAAATATACCCATGTATATCTAGAAAAGTCATCTACAAGAACATAGACATAATGCTTCCCATTAAAACTAGAAACTCTAGAAGGTCCAAATAAATCCATGTGAACCAACTCGAGAGGTTGAGAAGTTGACACTTCTTGCTTTGATTTAAAAGAAACTTTATGTTGCTTTCCCTTTTGATAGAGATTACAAACTTTGTCTGCTAGAAATTCAAGTGTGGGTAGGTCTCTAACTAAGTTCTTCCTAGAAAGTTTTCTAAGTGAATGCACATTGTAGTGTCCTAATATTTTGTGCCAAAGCCAAGACTCGTTATGAAATGCATTTAAACAAGTAGTATTTTTCTTAACTAAAGAATTTAAACCAATAGAATAAACATTTTCATTTCTCAAAGCAGCAAACACTAAAACATTTTTAGAATTAAAAACATTGCAAGAATCATTTTCAAATTTAACGTAAAAACCATCATCACATAACTGAGAAATACTTAACAAATTGTATTTAAGTCCATCAACAAATAAAACTTTAGAAATTAATACTGAGTCAGTGTTACCAATCTGGCCTAAGCCGATGATTTTTCCTTTTGAGTTATCACCAAAGGTGACCAAACCTCTATCAACTCTGACTAAGCTTTTAAAGAATGAGAAGTCTCCTGACATATGTCTTGAACATCTTCTGTCCAAGTACCAGGTCTTTTTATAGGAGCTATTTAAGCGGGTTTCCTACAAAACAGATTTAAACAGGAAATGATTTTGGTACCCAGATTTTCTTGGGTCCAGACAGGTTATCCAATAATACTTTAGGTACCCATATTTGTCTAATGGGTCTCATATAATTTGTAGAGTGAACATGCTTTAAAAGATAAAAATTATTGGATCCATAACTATGAATATAACTCATTGAAGCATATGAAGTTCCAGAGTTAGCTACATTCTGTCTAGATTTAGGAATAAATCTATTCTTAGTAAACTGTCTCTGTCCAGGTTTGTAGCCTATTCCAGTAGTGTATTTTGGTGCAACTTTCTTTCCTAGCATTTGAGTTATAGTTTCTTTACCATTGGTAAATTTCTCTAAATTCTTTCTGAGTTTCTCATTAGACAATTTCAATTCAGTGATCTCCTTTAACAGTTGAGCATTTTTCTCTTTTTCAATAGTGAGTTCAGTTTTAACTGTAGTGGTGAGAGCATGCTGTTTCTTTAACGATTTGTATTTATCCTTAAGTTCATTGCATGTCTCTTCTAACATATCACAGTATTAAAATAATTCAGATTTTGACATGTTATCACATTCAGAATTATCTCCAGAATAGTATGAATTAGAAGCAGGAGTTTCCGAAGTTACCTCAGAAGTGTTTGTCATAAAACACATGGTTTCTTTGTTTCTGTGTTCAGTTTCAGAAACATCAGATTCACTAGAGCTGTCCTCAGAAGCACTCCAGGTAGCCTTCATGGATTTCTTATACTTCTTATCCTTGTATTCATACTTCTTCTTGTATTTCATCTTTGTACAGTCTGCTTTTATGTGTCCCTTCCTTTTGCACTCATAGCAGACAACTTCATCTGATTTATCAGGTTTCTTCCAATCCTTTTTCCAATGTACTTTTTTGTCATACATACCTTTATAATTCGATTTTATGAAAACTTTCTTCTTCCTATAGAATTTCTTAAATCCTCTGGCAATGTGAGCCATCTCAGCATCACTGTCAGAATCACTCTCACTGTCTTCACAGCTTGAAATTTCATTGATAGCTTGCAGCTTTTCCTTATCCTTATTCATTGAGGTTGTAGTTTTGAAGGAAACAGACTTCCTTTTAGGTTCATCATCTTCTTCTTTGTTCACTTTGAGTTCCTCTTCATACATCCTCAGTTTTCCAATTAGTTCTTTAACTGGAGGTTCCCCAATTTCACATTATTTTCTAATGGAGACAGAGGATCCTCTCCATCTTTCAGGTAGACATCTCAAAATTCTCATGATCCGTTCCTTTGATGGAACATCCTTTCCCAGAGAAGTCATTGTGTTAAAAATTTCATTGAACCTGAGATACATATTAGAAATGGGTTCATCAGGCTTCATCATATAATTATCACACTTAATAGTATAGGTATTCAACCGCATCTCCTTAACATTAGTTGTTACTTCATGAGACACAGCTAAGGTATCCCAAATCTCATAAGCAGTTTTACAGGCAGATATTCTATTAAATTCTTCATCTCCTAAAGCACAGTACAGAGCATTCATAACTTTACAATTATTATTGTAGGTTGTCTTAGTAGCTTCATTCCAAGTAGTTCTTACAGTAGTTGGTATTTTGTATTCAGATTCTATAGAAGTCCAAATATCAAAACCCATGCTCTCTAAATGAATTTTCATCTTGATTTTCCACTGAGCATAGTTAGTGCCATTGAAAAATGGTGTTCTATTGGTAGCAACACCTTCATGTCTATTATCCATGATAGCTAACTATAAGCAAAGATTTTAAAGAGATAAAAATTTAGAAATAACAGAAATTTTAAGAACATTAAAAAACAACTAAAATCACAGTTGAAAAATAGAGTACAAAATATTTTAAACAACCTCTAATACAAAATGTTGGTCGGAGTGGATACTCAAGAGGGGGGTGAATTGAGTTCCAATGAAAATTTCTGTTTAAAAACTTTGAGTTAAAAATCCCTCAAAAATAATACAGAATTAAACTGTAGTGAATTTATATCAAAGTAAATGTTTTGTTAGGTTCTCAAGGGACTGATTAGTTCCCAGTTAATCAAATCAGTAGACTTGATTAACTTTTGAAACTAACTTACTGGTTTACAACTAATATAAGCACTTGCGATTTTAATTATCAATGTAGCTTTAAAACAATTTTGGTTTTAATGTATTAGCATCGGAATAAAAGAATAACTTTGAAAGATATAGCACAACAAATATAACCAAGAGGTTTAGTCTCAAGCTGAGACTTAGTCCTCTCAAAAGATTTTATAAAACGATGATCCACACCCTGGATCGGGGATAACAACAACAACCAGCTATTAAGGTCCAAGACCTCTGCCATAGTTATTCGTGGGAACAAACACAACAGCAACCAGCTATTCAGGTCACACGACCTCTACCACTATCCCAGTGGGAAAAACAAAATGCAAGTGAGTTTATTGAGGATTTACAAATCCTCCAGTTAGAGTACAAGAGACAGTGTGTGTGTAAAATACAGCATATAACACACACTACTCGAAACATAAAAAGATAAATCACAGAGCAAATATATAGAGTTTAGAAATGGCTCTTGTGATTAGCATGCTGTTCTGGACTCCTTTGATTGATCAGAATTCGCTCTGAGTCCTCTTTTGGTTTTTGTCTGGAAAACAGAGTATCTTCTGTTTCCTTGACTTCCAGGTGTAGAGACAGTTGATGAATCTCTTGTGTTATGTTCTCGTTCTTAGCTCTTCCATGGTATGCAGTAATGAGTTCGTTGTGTAGGTTTCATCGTCTCTTTTCATTCACACTCTGTGTTCTTCCAGAACACCTTGTATTTTGTATGTCTCATGTATTTGTCTATATGTCTCTCACACAACCTGTGTTCTATATATCGTATTCGTCTATTCATGATCTTTTGTAGGAGCATCGTTCCTTTAGTTAAATCACGTGTTCCGGCAAAAGATGATTTACTTTTTGAAGGTACGAGGTACGGTTCCCTGAAATCCAACAACACACATTAAATAAATGTCAGTATATTAAATATATTGGATATGACCATTGGTTAGATTAAACAATGATTAAGAAATTGAAGCAGTGTCAGGTTCTGTCTCTGGAATGGTAGCTCTTGATATCGGTAGATTTGTGTTACGGCAGGTCTGAGTATCGGTTGGAATTTGTAACGGAAGACTTGTCTCGGTAGCTTCACCTGTAGACTTGATCACATCAGTAGCTGTGGACATGTAATGGTAGCTGTGGCTCTGCCATGTATCGGTATCGGTATCTCTCTATCGGTAGACTTTTCATAACGGTGGACTTCAGCATATCGGTAGCTATCAACTTTGCTGTAGCGGTAACTGTCGACTTCATTGTATCGGTAGCTCTATGTTCTGACGGAAGATCTCTTATAGCGGTAGCTCCAATATATCAATAGACTAAACACTATTGGTCACTGTGAGCTGTAACAGTTGCTTAACTTGTAATGGTAGCTGAGAACTGTTTGAGCATTCACTTGGCAGAATGAGTTAAGTCATAGTAAACATATATCTGATAATTCCAAAGACTTAATTTAAGTATAATGAAAGAAACAACATATATTAAAGTATATTTGGAATGTATTAAGCATAATCAAGATATAAATAAAGAATGGTTGGGATTATCAAAACACAATAAAGCCACTTAATTCCCAGAGGGTTCAACATATTGTATAATGTTTTTGAATGTAAAACGGGAAAAAGAAGGAAGACAAGAATAAAATAGGGAAGCGTTAATAGAGACTTACTCTCTAGTATGACATTCTTACTCTATCATTGATTTGAGTTGGACTTCTAAAAAATGTCCCTATGTTTTATAATGTGATTTAGGGGGAGTATTTTTATAGATATTAGTCTTTTAAATTGATGGGAGTATTGGTTTTCCCTGGGAATTTAGAGGGGTAATTTAAACACGATGAGAGGGATTTTTTAGAATAGAATATTGAATTAAATAATATATCAAATGTAAAAGTTATAATAGATAATTTTTAAATTATAAATCATATATTAAATAATATAATTTTTTTAATCCTTTAAATCATCTTTATAAATCAAATTAATTAATGTATTAAAATAGAAATTTGAATAAAATAAAAAGGGTTATTATATGGAATCACATTTGAATTTATAATTCAGAAAGTAATTTTTCGGTTAAAAAAATTATTTTGTTAAATTTTAATTAATAAATTTCAAAATTAAATAGACCATGGATAGAAATAAAGTCCTAGAAATGATAATTTCATCATTACATCATGAATGATGTATTTTCAGTTACACCAGTTAAGTGAAAAACTCTATTTTTACAATTCACCTGAAAATTGAAGTATTTTAGAAACTTTCCACATAATGACACATGGATAATTAAAAAATTATTATTTGAAAAATAGTATTCATTTTATCAAAATATATTAATAAAATAATAATTTTTATTTTTAATATAAAAATTATAATTTTTACTAAAAACTTTAATATACAATTTATTTAAAATGTGTTTATATTTTAGTTGGGTTTTTTATTAATGATATTTTTTTAGAATTATAAAATTTTTATTTACTTAAAGTAACAATGATAAATATTATTTATTATTTTGAGTTAAATTACTAATCCAATGGTCAGCTAATTAGTCCTAACAATCAAGTTACTATTCCCAATGGTTTTACTATTATTCCAATGCTCACATTGGTATTCCATTGGTCCCATTACATCCTATAAGTCCCTATAAGCTATTTAATTAATTATTCAGTTCAATTACCCTAAATGTTATATATTTCCATATTCTATAATGATTCCTCATTTAGTAATATAAATTTTTTATTTTCTACAGTGTTTGCAGTGGGGGAAATGACTTTAGTAGATTGGTGCGATCCATATTTTCCCATTTTAGATGTTTTATTTTATATTTAATTTTATCTAGTTGAAATGTATGGAATTTTAATTGGTTTGACTTCTAATTAACGTAATAGTATGTAGTAATGAAATAATTTCATTGTAGGTTACTTTATATTTTAATGTGTGTAATATAGTATAATATAATGCAACAAACTTTTATTCTAGAAACAAATAATACTAATAAATAATATGTAATTACGTAGTTGATCCTCAGTAGAAGACATGGATGAACATGAAATCTATAATGGAATGAAATAGAATATAAAACCTAATTATTGGAGTTGGGTAAAGATTCTCCCTAGTATAATGATGGGAGAAGGTGGTGCCCATGTATTTTTCTTGGTTACTAGTGCCACCTAGGTAAGTGAACTAGGATAGGGAATACTCATCCATGGGGGAAGGGAAAATTAGAGATATAATTGGAGATTTATGGAAGGTATTTAGGATGTATTGAGAGGATGGTGAATTGTATCCCGAGTTATAGGGTAGGCTAGCGTTTCAACCTAGAATGAGAGGATGTATAAGTGTCGACATATTTTTAGGGAAGGTGGAAGTGTCACAATATTATAGGGACATTAAAGGAGAAGTTTACTAGTATATGAGATCAGTTGAAGGATCAACTCAGTAGGGAGGCTTGGTTGATGGTTTAAACTAGTATGACATTTTGTGTAAAATTTTACTCCAGTATGGAGGCCCGATATAAATTGCGCATGTAGAACACTATTATATCATCCTAGATGGTGTTTTTTTACTATAGTGTTGGAGAATTAGGAGAAATTGGTCTCCGAGGATGGTTTCTAGGTATTAAAAGTCATATTACTCAATTATAGTAAATTTTGATTACTTATTTTTGTTTAGTTTACTTCATGAGTCACCAAAAATATTTAGCCTTACTAGGGAACATAGAGGGGTTTGTTGGATTTTATATTTCTATATCCTATTTTTTATCATGATGTAAAAAAGTTATTTAAAGAGTGATTAAATGGGGGTCTATTTATATTCCTATGAGACTAGGGATCATGCATTGTGCATGGGACCTCTGTACATGACCCAGGTGTACTAATGTGTGTCGCACTAGGAGATATGGGTTCTCATGTAGATATAATATGAATCATGTGTATGGGGATATTCTCTAGGGTAAAAAACAAAATTCATTAACCCCGGCGAGTAGGACGATTTGGGTGTCCTTGATGACTCTTCCCTGATATGTTTCTTATTTTATAGAACCCTCCATCTTCCACAAAAGGGAGTTCTAAAAAAATCCTAATTGAAATTGGGTGTTGATCATGAATTTTTTTTTAAAATTAGGAATATATATAACACAACCATTCTAGGGGAAAATAAATTCCCTAAACATAAATTATAGATAATGTCCAATTTGAAAACCCTAATATGATTTCTATGGGATATAATCCTAATTTCAATGTACACATGCATCATGGACATCATTAACACCAAAAAATTAATAGTTTTAATTAATAATAAATTTTTAATAACACATTATTAATTATAGTTGTAGTTTATAATAATCAATAAAATACAATGTTGTTTTATATTAAAATTTTGATTCCTTGTTTTGAAACCATGCTCTTATAAAATTTATCCCATTCAATCCTTCTTTCCCAATTAACCAATCATTATAATCATCAACACATAGTACCATAATTTCATTTTTAATTCATTAACATTACAAAATCCCCGGTATTCTTGGACTCAACCAAACTATTATCAAGGGAGATGTATACCTTAAGGAAATTAGTTATCTTAACTAAGAAATAAATAAAAACCATAATAATGAACAAAAAACAACCATAGTGAAATACTCATAACTACATATATCAATATTAGTATCATCGCCCTCACATTTCATTATATTATGTAAAATCCCTTCATCAATCACAAAAACCCAATTCCACAACCATGGCTGAAAATTAACATCTTTTATTATGAAAACACTTTTGAGGAAAAAGTGAGAAACTGTAATATACAAACATTATAGAAAACCCTTATCAAGACTAAAGAATTTTCCCCTTCCCAGGGAATACATTGAGATGACAAGCCTTCACCATCTCATGACCACTCGGATAGTTGTCCCATGCAGAGTGGCATGGTCTTGGTACCCACGGCATAGCCATACCCTCTTGAACTTCCAAATACAAATGGTATACAAGGTTAAAGATTCCTACTCTGGATGTCAGCTGATGTAGAACCATGTATTATGCTGGTTACAAAAACACCAAGAATTCAACGGAAAACCAAGATGCATCTTCACCAAAGAGCTCCAGTGAAATGAATGTCTTGTTGTCAACCACTCCATGCATTGTAGCACAAATAAGCACTAAAATTGTATCATCAAGAGCTAGGCAATTCAAATTAAAACCTCATCATCTTGAGTCCAACATAACTCAACATGGTCATAGCAGTAGGGACATGGTCCAATGTCACAGAATCTTACAAAAAATAGTAGAATTACACACACAAAAGAAAAACCCAAAAATGAGAATGAGGTTCACAACAATAATCATTCCAGAACCTATGGGAAACCAGACCCCAGAGAAGAAATTCCATGTAAAAAAATCGCAGGCCCAAATCCAACCAACGAACAATTGCAACGAAATCCAATGTCAGACAATGAAGGAAATAACGGAAGAAGAAGAAACAGCACCAAATAGCTGGACAATAGAGATTCAGAGATCTTAGGAAAGGCCCTGCAGAAGAATAGAAAAGTCCCATCGCCACCATCCATAAAACCCTTAGGGACAACAATAGACCATCTGATGCAAACACTGGTGGCAAGGCTGCAACCCACAGTCACTGTGGCTGAATCTTGACCACTGGACCATCACCGTGCAACCGAAAGAAACCCAATCCAATGGGGTGGAGTGGGGTGTGAAGAAGGCAGAATGATGAGAAAATCCAAAATAGCAGAGTCCCCAAGGTCGCACGATTCCACTGCGGTTCGCAAAAACCCACTGATCCAACGTCAAGGGGAACTGCCAAGCCAAACCGAGGAAAGAGGTCGGAGACAAAGGGAAAAAACCCTAGGAGAAACAAAAAATACCATTGAAAAATAAATCCTATATTAATCAAAGCATATAAGATTATATCACAGAAAATCTAAACACTCTAGACTATTAACTATTAATCCCAAAATGCAACATCATCATTTAGAATTATGATTAAATTTTTTCATTATAATCATGTTCTAGGAATAGTAATCCTAAATTTCAATAGATAATTGTAGATATAATCATCTAAAAATAATTCTTCAAATAAAACTTATCCTTGTAAATCAATTTCATGGAATTATAAGATTCAATGAATGTATCTTTCGTCAATATATAATCCTTAACATTACATGTTTACATTTTCTGACTAATTTCAATATATAATTGTGGATATAAAATGTAAATAATCATATCCAAAATAGTTAAGACTATCTGGAAAATCACATGAGGCAAACAATAATAATATAAACTTACTTTCATGTGAGTCACTGAAACCTATCAATATATTGAAATTTCTTAAATTCTAGGTTATTATTTTTATTATGGTCCATATCAACAATTTATCCCTATACAATTCATTATGAAAATCCAATATCAACCCATAAATTAACAGAAAATCATTAAATCCATCAATCAGAGCATCAATCAACCATTAATCAGGATCACACGTGGAGAGGTGATCACAAGGAAAAAATCACATAAATAAATATTTGATAAAATATAACACAATTATATTTATCAAAAATGAAACAAAATACCCCATATAAAACTAAAATTACTATCATGATCCCACATGGAATAAAAAATGGGAGAGAAAAAATAATCATAGAGGATATCCCATCTTAGATCATAGGAAAATGATCTTGTAATTATAAGGGATAAAGGTGATCAAAGGGGGTTCAAGGGTCTCAAAGGATACACCAATCATAACCAAAGATTTGATAGAAAAAATGGAAATGGAGGATTAAGTTGGGATTATATAGTGAATATTTCATTTTACACATATCATTACATGATATTAATCATATAAAAGAGTCATATTACAAGATATGGATCATAAATTCTGGTGTCTTGAAATACTAGGTACATAAAACATATAACATGTGACTAAATATAAAATTTATTTATTTAGTATTCATAAATATTCTATAACTTCAATTTTCTCATACATATTCATAGGATTACCTAGTAATAAAATGGGAAAGGGGTGATTATGAAATATAATAAGAGAATAAACATAAGAATAAATCTTTAGCACATGGGTTAGAGGGCATGACATAATGATATATAAAAAGGCATGGAACATATGGAATCATACCATATAGTCAAGGGGTATTACAAAAATAGATTCATAGTAATGTGGAATAAGCATAAAACATGAATTTATCATGAGTCAATTCTCATTTCATATAGACAATCACAAGTCAAGGATAACCACCAAGATCGTTGCACATGGTAGCAGGAGTCAAGGCTGGCCGCTAAGACCGTTGCACATAAAGTATCATGAGACTCAAATTTACCCAAGGAATTGGATCAATATTTGGGAACACCCATCATAACATTCTCTTGAATATTCTTTCCTCGTATATAATCAAACATAATCAATCATACCAAAACTTAAGGGTTAGCCATTATAAGAATTAGGAATCATAATCATGTCATAAAGCATAAAAAATGGGAGTATCATAAAAATTTCCATGAAGGGAAGGAATTGATCAAAAATGGAAAATAATAGGGAATAATTGGCATGTATCATGAAAATTGATGTAACATGAAGTAATAACCTGTAAAAATAGTACTTAAGATATGGTAAAATTAAAACATTTTAGTGCGGTTAATGGAAAATATCAAAGGTCATTTAAATAATAAAAGGGAATAATATGTTATATAAAACCAGAAGTGAACCAAGAAGGTTATACTAATAACAATAATGGTTATATGAAAATAATTTTTACTTAATAATAGATTATATAGTGTACTCAAAATTGGGTAAGAATTCAGAAGGTTCCCTTAAAATATACTTGTTTATCGGGAATAATTGAAGATGGAATAATTTAAAAAATGTATATCCCCGAAAGATAATGAAGAATGGATATTGAAAAATGAGTTTTTATCTTGTAAAAATAATTTATATGATATAAATAAAATAATAGATAACTTCATTTGGGTAAAAATAAAGATAAGGAAACCCATATGAATAATGGAGGTTCAGGTAGAATCCCTTACCTTAAGTCTGATGGTGTCCTTCACTTGATTTTAATATATTGGATAAGAATACTAAATTGATTAATTAATATTTAAATAACCTATTATTTATTTAATTTATTTATCATAACCTTATTAAATTCCTTCATGACCTTTTTTATGGGATACGAGGTTTAATTTCACTATTTGGTTCATTGGTTTTAATGCTTGGTTTACTTATATACATTTAAGGATAAAGATGTATTATGATAATGGTTGTATATAATTGGAGTTTTAAGTTATAATTTATCGTATTTCATATTACTTGGTTATAAAACTCATTTGTTTATTTGGTTTTAATAATAATCATTATATGAATCTTTAATGACAACTGTTTTGGTTAATTGGAAATATTTTGATCACATCAAACACATTTTTCTATATAAATTAATATCATGTGTAAAAAAGATTAAAAAACCATAAATTAGACATAATACATATATTATATTCTAGTTCTACCATAAAAATGTTTTATTTACCCAAATTGAATATGCTAATAGAAATTGAGAATCCATTGTCCTTAAATGTGAGAAATTAACACATTCAGGATGGTGTTTCCATTTCTAGTATAAAAGGGGGGAAGAAGAGATGATGGTGAATTATTACATTATCATAACAAAATTAAAATTAATTTAAGGTAATATAGATATCATAAAATATGGATGAAATTATGTGGGGAAATATAAATAAAAGCATAGAGCTTGAATGAAAATAAAAGTACTGAACAGAGAAATTTATCTCCTCAATATATCTTCCTTGAGATCCTCATTAAGGGAGAGGATTTGATCTTTTAAAGTGACCAAGGGATTATGGAAGTGGGAGAGGATATTAGTTATATATTTGATTAGAATTTGTACGAGGCACAAGGATTTTTAGGGGTGAAGAGAAGAGGTGGGTGAGGGTGGTTTTTATAGTGGATGAGAGGAGGGGTTTCTCAATCTTTAATTTATTATTTTATTGTTTTTCACAAGACAAGAAATATTATTTATTCTTGTGAAAAAATAGAAATATGTTCATGTGAGTTCAATCCCAAGGTGCTTACATCATACATGACATAGTAAATATTATATTTAATATATAATATATATTTACCCAAATTACTATATTTCACTATTCGCCAAAAATTTAAGTATTTCAGAAAAATCCCAAAAATTCACCCAAACCATTTATCAAGGTGTAGAATTCAAAAACGAAATCCATTATATGAAAATAATTGTCTAAATAATTGAATTTTAATTTTAAATTAAATAATAATATACATGATTTTTTTTAAAATTATATCCAAATTCCTAACACTTTTAAACTTTAAGTAAGGTCTCCTAAAATTATAATATAATAATAAGTCATCAAAATAATTATCTGTGAATAAATTTTATGAAAATAAATTTTATTTTAAATTCATAAATTAATCATAAAATTGTAATTAAATTTAGATGACTCATAAAATAATATCACCATGACATAATTATAACATATTGTCACTTATAAGATGGATAATGTTTTATACATTCGTTGGTATGGTTTCTTATTAACTTGGATGATTTACTATTCGTAATGGTAATATTACTATTCATAAGGGTAACATTACTATTCATAAGGATAAATTACTATTCATCAAAAATTATATTTGTCTTATCAAACACAAAACATCTAACTAATTGCAACTGTGTATGTCAGATTTTCGAAATTCAAATCACAGAAGTTACAATATTATGTTAAATTGTCACATATTACTTAGTAGTTCATTGTGTTGTGAATTCGTGTGATTATACTATATGAAATAATTATATGAATGGAATTTCTATTAATTAAACTTTGTGTCTTTACATTCTTCCCCCCTTATGAAAATTATCCCTCGAAATTGTGTTTTACATTTTCAGCCATAAACAGGTGTGGGTAATTTTTCATCATTGCCTCCTCCCTTACCAATGTTGCATCTTCATACTTATGGTTCCTTCATTTTACTTTGGCCAGGTGAGTAGTCTTGTTGAATATAACATTGTCTATACAATCCAAGATCTTCACTTATTACTCCTCATAAGAAATATTGTTCTCTAACAATACCACCTTTGAGGAAAGTATATGTGAAGGATCTGGTATGTACTTCCTTAAGACAACTATGTCAAAGAAATCATGTACATTTGACATTGTAGGTGGATGTGCTAGTTAATAGGACACATATTCAACATAGAAAAGTATCTAAAAGGTACCGATGTACTTGGGACATATCTTTCCTTTCATCACAAGTATCATAAACTTATTCCATTGAGATATGTGTTGGAATGTCATGTCTCCAAATTTAAACTCATGGTATCATTGATGACTTTTCCCATAAATCGTTTGTCGACTTTGGGTTACCTTGATGTCATGTCGAATGGTTTTTACCTTGTAAACTATTTCTTCAACCATTTTAGGCTTTAATAGTTTTTTCTCACTGACTTCATCCCAACATGCTGGTGTTTATCACCTTTTCCCATAAAGGTCTTCATAAGGTTCCATTCAGTTGCGGAAGTGGAAAATATTTTTGTAATTGAATTATACTAGTAGAATATTTTTCTCTCACCTGACATTTAAGACCATAGAAATTCTCCCAACGTGTCTTCTAGTGGATGAATAGTTCACTCAGACTAGCCATAGATTTGGGGATGATAGGATGTATTAAAGTTAATTTCAATGCTTAGATAATGTTAGAGACTTTTCCAGAACTTTGAGCTGAATCTCATTTCTCTATTGAATACAATATATTGTTTATTACATGAATATTTACCACCACTTTGATATATATCCATGTAGGTTGATCTAATGATATGTCCCATATAATTTTGATAAAGTGAGCTATCTTTGTAAGATGATCCAAAATGACCCATATAGCATTGTTTCCTCTGGATGTCTTTGGTAGTCTAGTGATAAAGTCCATAGTGATGTTCTGCCACTTCTATGTTGGAATGGGTAATGGTTTTAACATCCCCATAGACATATGTCTTCCATCATTGACTTTTTAACATACCAGGCACTTTAATTTATATTCTATAATATTATTCTTCATATAGTCCCAAAAAAGATATATTGGAAAACTCGATACATCACTATGCTCCCTAGGTGAATAGATAAGGTTAATCTATTTTCGCCATTCAAAGTCTCCTTCTTTATCTGTAGATAAAATGGTGCACATAATTGTGAGAAAAATATAACAACTCTTTCCTCTTCAAATGTAAACTCAAAGGATTCCCTATTTATAATAGATTCAAAACTTTTCATAATTTTCTCATTTTTTCTTTATGTATCCTTTATTTTCACCGTGAGGGATGGTTAATCAATCATTGGATAATGGATTGATGATTTTTCTCCCTTAATGATTCCCAATTCTAAACATTTCAAATATAAGAAGATTGGATCCTTCTCAACTGTCATCACCGATAAATATGAAGGATCATTTCTACTTAGAGAATAATCCACCTTATTTTCCTTACCAAGATGGTAGTGGATTGAGAAGTCAGAATCCTTGATGTTCTCTAACTATATTCGCTAGTGCATATTAGGCACTTTCTACATGAGTATATACCTGAGACTCTTGTGATCAGTATATATCTTTATCTTCATTCTATATAAGTAATTCCTCTATATTTTCAAAGAAAATATCACAATTACAAACATTTGATCATGCATGGGATAGTTTTACTCATGGATTTTCAGCTACCTTGCGGCAAAGACTATCACTTTATCATTTTTCATTATCACACAACCTAATCCCATTATATAATCATTATTGTACACCATAAAGAGTTCTCCACTTTTTGGGAGTGTGAGGACTAGCGTAGTGACAAACCTTTTTGGAGATACTTAATGATTTCTTCACATTCTTTATTCAAGAAAAAAATCGCCCCATTTTTGTTAAAAATGGTCATTGGGTATGAAAATCATGATAAGTTATTTAAAAATTTTCAACAAAACTAAGATTTACCCAAAAACCAATGGATCTCTATTATAGTAGTTGGCCTGGGCCACCCTTCAATCACCTTTTTCTTAGAAGGGTCCAACGATATCCCTTTACTGGTGATAAAATTCCCCAATAATGATTATTCGTCCATATAGAACTCATTTTTCTATACATTTCATAAATTTTAACCCTTCTCAAAGTAATTATCACAATGTTCAAATGATCCTTATGTGCATCCTTTCTCTTGGAGTATATCATAATATAATTGATAACGACTACCACAAACTTTGCAATGTAATATCTGAAGACCCTGTTAATTAAATACATAAATATTTAAAGAGCATTATTGAGTCCAAAGGGCATCACTATGAACTCATAGTTTCCATACCTCATTCTAAAGGCATTCTTGGGAATATATTTTTCCTCACCTTTAATTGGTGATATCTTGATTGATGGCTGACCAAAGAGAAATAATTGGCCCCTGAAGCTCATTTAACAAGTCATATATCTATTTTATGGGATACTTGTTATTTATTGTGATTTTATTGAGATAATTATATTCAATGAATATGCACATTGATTCGTCATTCTTCTAGATGAAGAGGAATGGCGCACCCAATGGTGAAGCACATGGGATTATAAAACCCTTCTCTAGATTATCTGGTAACTACTTATTCATCTATTCTAGATCTAAATGGCTATTCTATCCATGAATATGTTCTATTGAGAACTCACACTATCAATCAAGAGGAATACCACACAATTATTTGGGGAATATATCTATGTAATCCCTCATGATGAGAATATCATTGAGAAGTATCATCTCCTTTGTCTCAATCATTTGATCTAGACATGTTTTCTCATAATTCATTAATATCCACACTTTAGAAAACGATTATAAAGAAAATTCATCTTCATCCTAACAATTTTCATGAATTTTAGGATGATTTAGGATAGGAATAGTGATATACTTTTCCCGAAAGTTGATGTTGGATTTGTATAAGGACACCCAATCCATGCCCTAGATAACATTGAACTCCACTAAAGGATGCATCACAAGATTTTATAGGAGGTTTAGTCCACACACATTAACTAGGGAGGATTTATATAGTTTGGATGTAGTAATTTCCACATTTATTGTTCTAATAGATAACTCAACTTCCAAATTTTGTGTTGGTGATTGAATAGTTCTAGTAAACTTGCAAGATAGGAAAGAATGCGTAGAATCGGTATTAAATTATAAGTTCGCTATTTTGGAATGAATAACTAGTGTACCTGTCACCACCTCATTTTCTAGATACACCTCAGTATTAGTGATAGAATAATCCCTTCCTTGTTTCATTGGAGGTTTTGGTGGATTTCCTTCTAAAACCCTTGTATTAAGATAATTGTTCACATAATGCCCATGCTACTTGAAGTTGTAACACGGCACTATATGATGATGGTTAATATGAACCTTCCTTTATTCTTCAAACATAGAGGTAATATTCATACCACTCTATCAGTTTATAGAAATATGTCCAATTCTTCAACATTTGAAGTAATTTTTGGTTCCCTTTATAGAGTTCTCAGGATTCTTCTTCCCACAATTTTGTCACTTGGGATTTTCGCTTTTCATCCCATTGTAGTATTTATTTTTTGAACCACCCATAATAGACTCCATTTTCTGCTTTTTTCACTAGGACCTCAAGACCATTTAGATTCCCTAATCTCTATTTCATCCTAGAGAACACAACAGACAATATGCTCATACCGTCGATGTCAAGAATTACCAAATCTATTTATAGACATGGATTTAGTCTTATAATGAAGTGATCCATCTTGCATTTATTTTCACGACAACAAAAGAGGCATATTATTCATGCCTTTTGATGTTTTTTTCATATTCCCTAATGGACTTATGTTCCTTCTGGTTAAGTCCGATTAACTCTATTTCCATCTTGATATGGGGGTTCAGGTAAAATATTTATTGAAAAACATTTTCCTAAAATTTTCCCAATCCATGGAATCAATTTCCTCCTAAGAAATCATATTATTGATCAATTCCCACCACTGATCAGCTTCCCTATGAAAGCGATAGACCACTATCAAAAAATTATATTCTTCTGAGCACTGTAGGATAGATAATATCGTTTCAATGGAAGAAATACATTGTTCCATGAGGAAGGGATCATAAAATCCACTAAACTTTGGTGGCCTTTTCCACATGAAGTATCAAATAGAAATATTCTATTTCCATGGAGGAGGAGGATGTTCCACATGATTAATGTAATAACTCATAACTAGAGCCAACTGAGCATGTACTTTCATGATGTTTTTAGCACCCATTCCCATCATATTTGGTATATCATTAGGGAAATATTCACATTACCTGTCACACTTTTTTTGGAACGTGATATTAAATTTCCCTCCATTAACTATGAAAAGGAACATACAATTAGAGGTATTTAATATTTATCTATTAAGAATAATAAATGAATCTTTTAACATAAAATGATAAACACTTAAATGAAAAGTATATCAAAAATGGTGATTCCTGGGGATTCAATGTACGTTATCCTTGATTTGTTACTTAGCATATATTCTTATGGTATCTTTTTTTGTTCCCTTATTAATGGTTTATACTAATATTATGAATTTAAAAAATCATATCTCCTGGGAGTGTCAAACATGAGTGCACCAAGGTCCATTTTTGTGCACCAGTTCCCATTCAAGTACAATTCAAAGTAGTGTTTTCCAGTTTTACCACTATATACATATATTTCAAAGCTACATAGACTTGTTCATATCCAAATAGGGATCTGTTTTCCTGATAAACCACTTAATCAATAGTTACCAAAATTTAGGGTGTTTTCTTATAGTTAGTGTTATCCCTAAGGTTATTAATAATGTTATCAATTCTTAATCTCTAAAAAACTATTCTATGATTTAATACCAAATGTAGAGTCACTATCCATTTACAAACATCATTACACACTTTTGAGCATAATAAAGCATTATATTATATGCAAAGGATCATAAATTTTAGTGTTTTGGAAGACTAGGTACATAAAACATAAAACATAATACATGAGACTAAATATAACCATTATTTATATAATCTTAATAATGATCCCATAATGTTCATTTTGATCATACCAATTTATTGGATAATAAGAGGATAACATTAAAAATAGAGTGATTTAAAAATCTCAGTAACAGAATAAACATATGAATAAATCTTTAGCACAAGGGTTTGAAGGAACAATGTAATGATATGAAAATGAATGAAACATAAAGAATCATAAAATATAAACAAGGGATCATATAAAAATGGATACATAGTATTGTGAAAGGATTATAAGAAATTAATTTAACATGATTCAATGATCATTTCACATAGAAGATCACGAGTTAAGGTTAACCACCAAGATTATTGCACATGGTAGAATGAGTCAAGGAAAACCACCAAGACCGCTGAACATGACATCTCATGAGACTCAAATTTACCCAATTAATTTTAGTGATAAATGGGATCAACCATCATAACATGTTATTGAATATTCTTTACACATATATAATCATACACAATTATTCATACATTAACATAACGGTTACCCATTATAAGAAGTGTATATGATAATCATGACCTAAAGCATAAAAAATGAGATTATCATAAAATTGACCATAAAGGGCTGTAATTGATCATACATGGACAATAATATTGTATAATAGGAATATATCATGAAACTTTATGACAATTTAAATAACTATGTGTAAAACTTATACTTAATAAACTATATAATTAAAACTTTTTAGTGCTGTTAAAGAAAAATATCAAAGGTCATTTAAATCATAAAAGGGAGTAATATTTTATATAAAAAATAAGTTAATAAATAAGGTTTTCATAATAAAAATATTGGTTTTATAAAAATAATGGTGGATTAAAAATAGGTTATATAGTGCACTCGAAATTTTGTAACAATTCAAGGAGTTCCATTAAAACAGATTTTGTTATCCTGAATAATTGAGGAGGGGATCATTCAAAAACATCTATATCCCAAAAATTGAATGATGAATGGATATTGATACATGATTTTGGATCATGGAAAAAATATTTAGGACATTTTCATAAAATAACATATAACTTCATTTGGTAAAATAAAATAGTGAAACCTAAAGGAATAATGGAGGTTCGGGTAGAATCCCATAACTTAAGTCTGATGATGTTCTTCACATGATGTTAATATCCTGGATAACCAAGTCAAATTAGTTAATTTACATGTTAAAAGACTTTTAGTTATGTAATTAATATGGTATATCCTTATTAAGATCATTCATGACATTTTTTATGGGTTTAGAGGTTCAACTTCACTACTTGTTTTATTGAATTTCATGATTAGTTTACTTATATACATTTACGGATAAAAATGTAAGATGAGAATGGCTGTATAGAATTATAGTAATATCTTATCAGTGATTATATATTATATTATTTAGTTATTATATTAATTGTTTTAATTTTTATTGATGATGAATCATTATATAAATCTTTAATGATAATTGTTTTGATTAATTGGCGGTTTTTTTATCATATCAAACACATTTTGATTTATAAGTTGATATCATTTGTATATATGATTTGGGAGCCTTAAATTATACATAACAAAAATATTACAATAATATTCAACCATAAATATCTTTTTATGACTACAATTGAATATGGTAATATAAATTGAAAACCCATCGTCCATTAATGTGAGAAATTAACACATCTCGGATGGTGCTTTCGTTTCTAGTATAAAAGGAGGGGAAATGAGAGATGATGATGAATTATTCTATTATCATTACAACTTTATAGTATATGTATGGAAATTGATTTATCATAACATTTGGTTTTATGGAGAGGAGGAAAGAAAAACAAAATAAAGGAACTTGAATGAAAAGAAAATAAATGAATAGAGGAATTTACCTCTTGAATATATATTTCTTGAGAACCTCATTAATGGAAAGGATATGGTCAATTGAAGAGACAAATGGATTCTGAATGTGGGAGTGGAGATTAGGCTGGTATTTGATTAGAATTCGGAATAGGAACAAGCCTTGAGAGGGTAGAAGAGGAGGGGTGAGGGTGTATTTTATATTGAAGGAGAGGAGGGTTTTCTCAATATTTCATTCATTATATTATTATTTTTCACAATAAAAGAATTAATATCATTTATTTTGAAAAAATAGTAATATGTTCATGTTATTTCATACGAAATATGATTACATCATCCCTGACTAAATAAATTTTTTGTTTAACATATAATTTATATATGAAGAAAATTACGGTATTTTACTAATCACCAAAAATTCATGTAGTTTAGAAAAATACCAAAAATTCATCCAAACCATTTCTTAAAGTCAAGAATTTAAAAATAAACTTTGTTATAGGAAAATAAATTTTAAAATAGATGATATTAAATTTTTTAGTTAAAATCATACTTTAATTGAAAAAAAACATAATTTAGAATTAAAACTTCTTTTCTAACACTTTGAAAAATTAGTTAAGATATCTTACAATTATCATATGATCATAAGACATCAAAATAATTATTTATGAATACATGTTAATAAATAGATTTTATATTAAATTATTAAATTTTTCATAAAATTTTATTTAAATATACAAGATTCACAAAATACCAACATTGTGATATAATTATATCATATTGTCACCTATAAGATGGATGAATTTTATTTATAATTCCATTATTATGGTTTCTTATTCACTTTGACAATTTAATAATCATAAGGGTTTAATTACTATTCAATAGGGTAACATTGCTATTCATAAGGGTTAGTTATTATTCAATAAAAAATAATTTTTTGTTATTAGAATCCAGACATCTCATTGATCGTAACCGTGAATGTCAGATTATTGAAATTAAAAACACAAAAGGGACACTAATGTTTAAGGGTCACATAGTACATTGTAGTTCATTGTGTTGTGATTTCATATGATTATAAAATATTTCATAATTATAAAAAGTAAATTTCCATTATTTAATCATTGGTTTTTTATAGTTTACAAATTTTAATAGGTGATATAGGTTAGTATTTTAATATAGTGATATGAAAAGTTCATTTCATGAAGAGGAAATGTTAAACCCACATCTAAAAATTACACTATAAATACTCGTATCTCTGCAATTTTGTGATGTATTGGACCTGATTCACTCCAAAGTAACCAAACTCTGTTGTCCACTTGGGCTCAAGCATGCCACCCCTACACCAGAGGCTACCAATGAGTAGTTAGGGGTTAGGGTAAGATTATGGGGAGATTATTCTCTCAGGTCATAGTGGAGAACATCTGTGATATAAAATGAACAAGTTAGCAGAATTATTATATCAATGGATAAGGATAAATGAAGGAACATGAATAACCATTATAGAAATAAATAATCATCAATGAGTTGTAAACTATATCATATGAAAAATGATGATATAATGTCTCTACAAAGAGAAAGCAGACATACAGGGTAAACAAAAAATAATGAAATCCATGATGTAAAAAAGAATGAAAAAAATAATAATCCATCTAGTCATAATGATCTCTTGCTCATTTATATGCATCCTAGTTCCCATCCTAATGTGAGAAGGCTAAGTATACAAAGTGGGATGCTACCCTTTTTCTGCACATGTTATCATATAATCTACCTAACTTCCAATGACTACTCAGATATGGTGTGACGTAAATCACAGTAGACAACAACCAAAGATGTCTATACAAATCTATTATGTGAATATAAATAGTATAGTGTACATATATATATATATAAGTGAAGAAATGATAATATAAACCACACATATATTCTTCATCATCAGATAGTAATTTTTTAACATTTATTCATTTAATTATTAGTAAGGATATTTGTGTTATAAAAAAATGGAAACAAGGAGTTATAATGATGATGATAATAAAGGTGGATCCATGGTGATACAAAGTAATCCATGACCTCATGGGTCAAGCAAACTCAATGTGGTAACTCATGCAAGTTGGAAAAAAGGTTTTCAGTGTAATAAAAGGTGTAAATCCTTAGAATTCAATGTAGAAGAGTATAACCATGTATATGGATCTTATCTATAGTAATCCCATGCTATGTGTGACTGGGTCCAATCGGGTGAATCCATGGTACAACATGTCCAAATAAATCAATAGAAATACAAGGATTATACCCATGGAATTCTAATAACTAGAAAATATATCAACTGAATCATTCATAGATCACCAAGTCATTAAATTAATAAGATAGGGTACATATTTCAAGTTCTTTATCTCCAATGAAAATTGGCTCAATGAATTTGAGTGGAGACCTTTGAGTGGTCAGACAACTCCCTCCTGAATCCATGGAGATCTCAAGTCTTACCACTCTAATAAAGATGAAAAATTTACTAATGTTGTAGGGATCTTATATTCATTTAATTCTTATATATATATAATCATAGTCTACGTAATACTCATGCCAATTTCATTTAATTAGGTTATATCCATTACCCTTCATCATACATGACAAGAAAAAATAAGAACATGCGACCAATTATCATTGGAATTTCTTTTGATAATGGAAAAATGATATTTACACACATATACTTTCCTTTACAGAGTTTATAATACATTTATTTTTTATAAAACAAATACCTTAAAAATGGTTAAGTAGATAACATCAACACAATGCCCCAAATAATTTATATTTTGGACACTAAAGGCATAACTAGGAACATACCCTACTTGGAGTGATCAGCATAGAGGTCACAACCCCCAATAGTGTTAATAGGTGTCACTAAGGAATTTAAATAGAATCTATAAAATTTAAATTGGAGCAGATAAATTTAAGGATGAATACTCGATGAAACTGACCAACATATAATGGTGATAGTTTATAAAATAGTGAGACTTTAAGAGAAAATTAATAAACCACCTACCTTATACATGTAGTAGATGCCTCATCAAGTATCATCCCTTAGTTTTCCCAGGATTAGAAGAAAATTGAAGAATGGATGAACACCGTAAAAATTGGGCATATGATATCGAATCAAAATATCATCATTGATAGCAATATAAATATAAATGGATCCTAAGGAGTGTTGTTCATACCTTTGGAAGTCTTATGAGACAAACTGTTCTACATTCCAGGTTAGATGGAGAAGAAATCTACTAACCTAGGTAAAAAACAAGGGAGGAGCTCTCTAATGAGAGAATAAGAAGATGATTTCCATCAGAAGAAGAAATAATAAAATGAGTTTTATGCTTATAATAGAAGAGGGTAAAATAGATATTTACCCCTTTTTAATAGGTTCATGTGGTTTAGAAACATGGTTTTAAAAACCCTGTGCCAACTATGTCTAGATTTATATCAATGGAAGGGGATCACAAAGTTCAGTGATACTAGGTTACATGATTAGGGAAAACCATGTTTCCCTCTACTTTGTAAAGAACTCCCCAGGAAATTTTATCAAAGTGTATAGCTTGGGTGGCACAATTTCAACTAACCATGAGTCCCAACTATTTTCTCCAAAAGAGAGGGATTCAATCTATGAGGATTCCATATACACCTTGGCTTCCACTATCCCCATATTTTGAATGCATATTAGGTAAAAAATAATTTAAAATAAAAATAATAGTATTCATATATAATAGAAAATATGGGTTCATACAATCATCACCCCTTTAAGGAACTTATCCCTGAGTTTCACATTCAATGGTTTTTGGACTTCATTTGAGAATTCCTCTGACCACTGAGTACAAAAATTAGCCTTTAAACCCATGTATTGTCATGTACATAGTCATTCTTCCATAGAACCCATACTGAATGTAATTTTTATCCTTGAAGAGCCTTTTTAATTAAATTGATAAAGAGAATGTGATACTCATCAAAATAAGTATCGGCATAAAATTCCACATCCCTGAGATTAAAAGTGTTAGATTTGTTGGAATGATAATGGTGAATATTTGAAAAATAGAAGACATCATGCATTGAATGATACCTATGAGGAAATAAAAACCGTTAGATATTTGTTGGGAAAATCCCTCAATAAATACTCTCAGTATGTTTCTGGTCTGTTTGTGATAGTTAAAAAATCTATATGATTGGGAATGAGAATGGTTGGTGTTTACTAAATAAGGTGTTTAATGTGGTGTTGTTTCCCAGTGTTTTTCAAATTTTTGGGCCTCAAATTCCAGAGTTTGGAATTTTCAAAATGAATATTTCTGCATAGGGGTACACAATACATGGTCTATGAACCACAGTTCATAGAATGCGAATGGTGGTATTGGTAATTTCTACTGAAATTTGAGATGTAAGATAATCACATATCTTGAGATGTAGACTGCATACAGAAACACTTTGCGAGAAGCAAATGGTTCTTAGAGAAGGCTTATGGTACAAGGAAATTGTACTGTAAGCGGGATGGATTTTCATTTGTAGAAATGAGGTGCTGTTTTGAGATGTTGTAAAGGGTGTCTTTGGTGAAAATGAGATGGTTATTTTTTCCACTATGAAGGGAGAGAGTTGATACGTAGACCACATAGTTAAAATGGTTCACTGGACAATTTTGGTTCGTGGAAGATGCATGGTACGCTATAAGGACTATACCAAATTCATGTATTGGTAAATCTAAGATTAGTGGATACTGACGGTCTATTTTCTTATATAAGAAGCAGTAATACCATCATTACCTAGTGTAATTTTCATTAGAAAAAATCTTTCCTATAAGAATTCGGTGATTTCTGAATGTTGTTCGTGAGGGAGAATTCTACGAAGGGTGAAGTACATCACAAGGAGGATTCTATGAAAGGAGAAGAAGTGATCATCAAAAGGACTAGTCCATATAATAAGGAATCTTGTTGAAGCAGAGGTGGTTCATAGAAGTAGTACGTAGAAGTGTTATGTGGACATGGTTTGAAAAGACAATATGTAGAGGTGGTACGTGATAGCGAAAGTGGAGGCAATTTGTGGGATATGTGGTTTGTGGAGTGTACTCGCTATGATGTTCCTAAAATAAGAAAGGTGATTCACAATGTACTCAACAAAGATGTCAAAAGCCCTAAAATAGTTCGTGAAAGAATTTTATTCTAACCTAAGAGTACCTATAATGTTGTATTTCATCTATAGGTAAAGAATAGAATTCAATAGAGTATTTTCCTATTGTCAAGGATGCGTGATTTCATGAAAATGAATGGAACTACATGTCTTTAAACTACGAGTGGATCCACTTCAAGAGAATCAAGTAAAGGAAGATAATATAGTGATCCGTTTCATCGGCAATGATCCATATAAAGAGATATATGAAGTGACCCTTGGGAATGTAGTGAGAAAACCCAAAATCTTGTACAAGAAGTTATCATGGGCATAGAAGTGATATATCCCTAACCTTGTAATTGGTTGTAAGCTTTAGTGGATTTGGAAAATTGTTACATCATCATTGTTTTCTCCTTCGATAAATCTCAGTGATGGTGAACCAAGTAAAATCACTATGTCCTGTGCATGATTTCATTTTTGTTCATACATTTCAATGGGAGAAAGAGAGAAGTGTGGTTTGTTTAATAATAATCACGATCTAAAGGGGAAGTAGTTTGAATATGTCATTCACCCCCCATCTATGGGTATTTAACCTAGGAGACCTAACAATTGGAATCTGAGAAAAAGGTTAGATTTTAGAGGTTCTAAATTAGTTGAAGAAATGGAGAGGTTAATTACAAAGGGATTCCGATATTCGAAAAAATCGATTTTCGACTATGGAAGGATTGAATAAATCACTACTTCCGATCATTAGAAATGGAAGTATTCACAACCTCTATTCTTATATTATCAGTTGATATCAATATTGGTGATCTATCCGAAGCTGAAATAAGGGTAATTAGATGATGATAATAAAGATATCCAGTTTAACTCTCTCCCACATTAGAGAATCTATCTCCTAGGGAATCCTAGGTTTCAGTCTCTGTGTCTGACCGGATTCCAGCGGTGTCCTCTCCCTCTACGCACCCTGCTCCAGGCCTGCGTTGTATGCCTTTCTTCAGATCCAGTGCCTGGGGTTTGTTCTCTTCCTTTCTGTGTCACTCCCCGACCCTCCACGTTGAAGAACCTATGTTCATTGATTCCTGTTCTCCACCCCTTTTCCTGAATCCCGTATTCTGTGTTCCATTGAGTCGAGTTTCTTATTCTTTCACTCAACCTCGTCTTTAGGCATTGTTCTTTGCCCCTCCGGGGGCCTTGTTACTCCTTCCGGAGAGGACAGCCCTTGTCGCCATCATATCTGTGTGAAGGAATGCAGTTCTAGTTATCCATCCTCCATTTTCCTTCTTGTTTGGTGCTTCTGTTCCCCTTCAGATCCGAGAAATCAATGGCTCTTTGCATATTTCAGTCTGGGGATTTGTTTTCCTCTCTCGGTTGTCCCATGCTTCCGAGATTTCTGGCGTTGATCTACTGGCGGAAGCCATCTTCTTGTATATCGATGTTTCCACCGTGACGTGGTTGACTCTTGAAGCTCCTTCCATGATGTATCACTGTGCTGAGGGATCGTGAAGTGGCCAACACGAAGTTCATACCGTGAAGATTCGAGGCGTGGTGTGATTGTGAAGGTCTGTGGCATTGTGAAGCCGCGAAGGACTTCTGTGGGGTGTTGCTCCGCAAAGACTAGGGATCACGCGATGTGGAGTTTCTGATCTATGAAGGTCTTCGGCGTTTTGTCTATTCGCGTTGGGGTTGGCTCGCGAAGCACCTGTTCCGAAGGTCTGTGGCGTTGTGTGAGTGTGAAGGTTCTAGTTCTTGATATGAGTTCACGAAGAGGGTGATTCACAAAACAGCTGCCGCAAAGGTCTGAGGAGCTGCGTGATCGCATAGTGGGTGTCTCATGAATTCCATTTCATGAAGATCCGAGGTGTTTCGCATTTGTGATGGTCTGAGGTGTTGTGAAGTCATGAAGGCCTGCCTTGGGGTGTTGCTCCATAAAGACTGGGGGGCGCTCGACTTAGGTTCTTGGGCGCGACCAATTTTGAGCTAGAGTTGATCGTAAAGGCTGTGGAGCCTGTCTTAGGTGGGTGGACCACGTAGGGGTTCGAGAAGAGGTTTCCGGTCTAGAGACCTTCTCGTTAGACCAGATCTTGCTTGTAGTACAATTGGTTTGGGATGTGCAGGGGCGTTGACCCTTTTGAAGGATAGTGTACTCAACCTTGGATTTGCGCTAAGGAAGCTGACTTAGTTAATCAATAGAAGAGGTTTTTCTTAACCGACAATGAGATATCGGCGATCGAGGCATGAAGAAATGAAGACCCACTCTTGAAAAAACACATGTATTTGATCGTATTGTGAAAGTTTGTTGAAAACATTTTGCTGAATCAGGGGGATCTCAAAAACACTCTCAAGAACATCTGGAAACTCTATGCATGAGTGGATATTCGGGAAGCGAGGATTAATCGCATCATCTTCGAGTTCATTAACGAGAGGGATAGGGACACAATCTTGCGTGGAAGACCGTGGTCCTTCAATAATCAACTTCTCCTCATGGAAGAATTCAAAGGGGGAGATGCTATCCAGCATGTGAATTTTACCTGCTCCCCCTTCTGGATACGATTTAAAGGACCTCCTTCATGCAAGAACTGAATGCATAATGAGGGAAATTGGGGACATTCTAGGCCACATTATTGAATGGGATTTTTCAGACCCAATACAATGGGTCCCCGAGGTCTGGATCAAGGAAGAAATTGAGGTTCCAGAGCCCCTCAAGAGGGGAATGTTCCTGAAAATTAATGATGCAAACACCTAGATCTCATTCGAGTTTTAGAAACTCCCAATGTTATGCTTTTTTTGGTCTCCTTGGCTACCTGGAATGAATGTTCACTACAAAACATAACAGTAGATCAAGTGACATCACCCTCCAATATGGCCCTTAGCTCCAAGCCCAAATGAATAAATATGACTTTATCCCTGAGACAGAAAAACAAAAGGACCTTGACCGTCTCACATTGGCACATTCCAGTCAGGGGGAACCACACATGGAAAATACATTATACTGGGACCTCTGTATTTACCTAATGATGACTATCCCACTCAGAGAGATGCAGAAGTTCATCCTTACCCACCGTAGGACAAAACTAAATCATCCACAAGGTCAGCGATGAATCAAAAAGATCTACCAAGGAAATGCTCAACGCCAATGCTGATGCATGTTGAACCACTAGATCTGGATCTAGACCCACAATCATTCATAGTTGACATAACATCAATGGAGGCCCATGGTATGATGGGACATCAAATGCAGGGCCCCATCACCCATCTCATGTGGAAAAAAGTGCAACGTTGAGGAAGTGATGGTCACACAGATGACCCTAACCCTGGGGTTTGGAAAAGAAAAAATGAAACATGCCAATCGGGGATGAATCCCACCAAAAGATGGAAAATGACTTGTGGAAAAACAAGTCCGGAGGAACCAATGGTGGCGGCGGGTGAGACCCAGCCCCGCCTAGAGCAATGATTGTGTTATTTTGGAACTGTCGTGGGCTAGGAAACCCACATATGGTTTTCATGATTTGGCATAATTGTACTCAAAGTCACCCTGATATGGTTTTCTTATCCAAAACCATACTAGAAAACAAGGACCCCATTGGTATTGATCTGAAATGTGGCTTCCAATGTTGCTTTGCGGTGCCCATACAAGGCCATTCTGGGCCCTATGCCTCTTTTGGAAGGATAATATTGATGTAAAAATTTTGTCTTTCTCCACGCAACATGTGGCTGTGACTATTCAAACTGACTTGCACCCACCCTGGACCTTTGTGGGATTCTATGGAAGCCATCCCATTCTGATTAGGTGATGTCTTGGGACCTTCTTTGCAAGAAGCATCATGATATACCTAGCCCTATTATCTTCGGAGGTGATTTAAAGGAGATCATGTTCTAAAAGGAAAAGAGATGTGGAATCATTCGTCACTTAGCCTCGATGTCAAAAATCAAGGATAAAGTCACTAGGGTGAACCTGGTTGATCTGGGGTACACAGGTAATCCTTTTACTTGGTTCTGTGGAAACACTTAAGGAACTCGCAGTACTGAGCGTCTTGATAGATTTCTAGGCTTGACTGATTGGATTAATCTGTTCAGCATTCTTCATGTGGGCCACATGGCCCTTAACTATTCAGATCACTACCCGATTATCATTGATTTCCTGCAAGGAGAACGAAATAAACAACTGAATAGACCCTTTAGATTTAAGGGTTTCTATTCAAAAGATCATGAATGTGAAGAGGTGGTCTAATCATGTTAGAAGAGTTCTCACGTTGATGTTGGTTGTAATCTCCAACAGGTTGCATTTGGTATGAGATCTTGTAGCAATATGAAATTCCATCAGCCTAATAGGCATTGTGAGGTCCTTGAAAAGAAGTTTCATAACATGCTCAAGAAACCCCCATCCAATGGAAATATCTCCAGGATTAGTGACACTCAAAGAGAACTATATGAGGGCCTTCGTGTCAAGGAAACATTCTGGGCTGTGTGGGCGCGATACATCCACATTAAAGAGGGAAACACTAATACAAGGTATTTCCATTTGAAAGCATCAGCTAGGTGTCAGAAAAATTCTATCATGAGCCTCTCACGACCTGATAGAACAATGTTTCTCACACCAGCGACATACATGAAGCCTTGTTAGGTTATTTTCAGAACCTCCTCTCCATAGGAACTCCTATCATGTCTGATGAAGTGGAAGAATGCATCAGACCTGTGATCACAGATGAGATCAATAGGCAGCTTACAAAATATGTGACGAATGATGAGATTCACCTGGTGTTGAAACATATCCACCCCACTAAGGCCCCAAGACCGGATGTTTTTTCACGAACTATTTTTTAAACAATACTGCAACATCATTGGTCCCATATCTACAAAATGATAAAAACTATCTGGGTGGGTATTACAAGCATTTCCACCATCAGTGAAATTGTCCTCATTCTCATTCCCAAAATCAAGAACCCTCAGGTGATCCATGATTTTAGACCTATCAGACTCTGCAATGTCTCTTATAAGATCCTCTCAAAAATCATTGTCAATCAGCTGCGACCTTGGCTTCCTGATTTTATCTCTGAAAACCAGAGCGCCTTCGTAGACAAGAGGCTGATTACTGATAATGAAATTGTATCCCATGAAGTGTTACACTATATGAAAACACGCTCCACTATGATAAGAGGAACCATGGCTAGGAAACTGGATATGACCAAAGCCTATGATAAAGTGGAATGACAGTTCCTAAGAGCTATGATGTTGAGAATGGGATTTTTCACTAAATAGACAGATATTATCATGCACTGCATCTCGACCGTCTCCTTCAGAATCAGGGTAAATGGGGAGCTCACCAGAGGATTTTCCTTAACCCATGCCCTGTGCCAGGGAGATCCCCTCTCCACTTTTCCCTTCATCTTGGTGGCTAATGTTTTCTCTAACCTTATTTCCAGAGCTGCATCCACCAAATCTATTCATGGAACTAAGGTCTACCGTGAGTGCCCACAAGTGTCATATATCTTCTTATCCAACAACTACCTCATCTTTTCTAGAGAAACTATTAATGAATTTCGGGTGATCAGCCATGCGATCCAGCAATACGAGTGGGCATCTGGACAGTCTATCAATCATGGAAAATCAGAAATCTCCTTCAAGGCAGGGGTGCCTCTTACCAAAAGAGATGATCATTGTGCATCTACAGGCATCCATATTGTTGAGAAACACTAAAATTATCTCTGACTCCCTACGGTGATTGTCCAGTCCAAAAAATAAATCTTTGCATCTATGGTGTACAGGATTGAGAAAAAAATTCAAGGCTGCACCCCAAAAAGCATCTCCAAGGCTATAAAAGGAACCCTCATTAAAGCTTTAATTTAGTCTATCCTCATCTACTTTATGTCTTTGTTTATGCTCCCAACAACCATCTTCAATCTAATACATTCACATACTACCAACTTTTGGTGGGAGAAAAATGATGGAAGAAATAGACCCCACTAGTTGGCCTGGGAGAAACTCTACAAGCCAAAGTCGGAGGGAGGGATGGTATTCCAGAATCCTCTTCTATTCAACGACATGATGTTGTCCTAGCTAGGACATCGCCTCATTAACCATCCATCATCTCTCTGTGTGCGGGTTCTCCATGCCAAGTACTTTCCCCACACATATTTCCTTGTTTCCTCCCTGGACCCCCGTCCTAGCTACCTCTGAAGTAGTATTTGGGGGGGGGGGCTCGAAATCTCTTGAAAAAAGGGTTGGGCTGGAGGATAGGAAATGGATCATCTTTTAACATCTGGACCGATTCCTTGCTTGTCGATAAGGATGGTATGCGGGCTACATCTCTCTCCCAACCAGGTCTTGAAGATGCCACTATCAACTGTCTCTTCACAGACTAGGGTCATGGGTGGTGTGTGGAAATGATCCATGGATGGTTTAATTAAAGAGACCGAAGTATTATTCTAAGCATCCCCAGGGTCCCTGATGTAGGCCCCGACCATATTTTCTAGACCAATGTTATTTCAAGAGATTACATGGTGAGATCCGGGTACAGACTGGCTCTTGGCACCCACTCTCTCTACTGTGATGAGAGGCCATGGAAAGCGCTTTGAAAGCTCAATGTCCCCCAAAAAATTCACCAATTCTAGTGGCAGGTGTGCACAATCACCCTCCATACCATGAGCCTTCTCATTTACCATCATATGGCCAGTGCTGAGTCATTCCCTTTTTGCCCGAATATTCCAGAAACTTCTTGCCACACCATCATTAACTACCCAAAAGCTAATGAAATTTGGAATAAATGGGACCCAGCTTCGGATGGTTCCCTGAAAATTGCTTATGACCTCCCCGATGTTTTGGTGAATTGGTGTTCCTCTCTTTCATTATCTAATTCAGGTTCTCTTTTCACCCTGGCCTGGATCATTTGGGTTCGGCATAATGATTTGGTTTTCCACCGCGTTCATAAACCTCCCGAATTCTGGATTGAACGAGCCATGTCTTGGACTGGGGGCTAGAAAGATCATAACGGATACTTTTTTCCAGGTGTTACCCCCTCCTTTCCCCCTCATTGTAACCCCCCAACAGAAGGGAGTCTAAAGGTTAACATGGACACTTCTCTCCCCAAGGATGGGCTTGTTGCTCTCGGCCTCCTGGCTCAAAACCATCTGGGGCAGATCATTGCAGAAAAATATGAATCACATCATTCCTTATTGGAACCTGCAGTCGCTGAGGCCTCTACCATTCTTTCGTGTATAATGCTCTCTATGGAATGTGAATGGGCTGACATCATCATTGAGTCTGACAGCCTTTCTGTAATCAATGCTATTAACTACAATTATGCCGGACTCCAGCCTTTTGGCTTCATCATCAAGAGAATCTTCTCACTTCGCCAAGTATTATTTTTCTTCACATTATCCTTTACTAAAAGAGAAGGAAACAATGTGGCCCATCATCTGTAGGCCTCAGGCCCCTTCGACGTCAACTATCTATGGCTGGACAATTTCCCTTCATGGCTCTTCTTATGTACGACTGCTGATCTTTGTCGTTAATATTATCTATCATTCTTTTCAAATAAAATAAAGATATCAATGTTGAAGGGGGATCCCTATCAAATGAAATTTATACAAAGGTGATGTATTGTAATTCATCACATTATATGTGTGAAAAGTTTCTAAACATTTATGTGGGTGACTCAAAAGTCAAATAAGAAAGTCGTAGGTTCTATAGAACACATATGAGGATATCAGAATGCATTCTAATGTATCTATTAATACCTTATTTGATCATTTGAATGTAGTTGGGGAATGCATTCATTTTCTTGGAGAAATCATTGATGATATAAATATTTTTAGGATTATCTTGAGAAAATTTCTACCTTGGTTTAATCCGATGGATTGTATATTAGAAGACAAATATCCAAAGGACATAACACTAGATAAATTTTATAGTATTCTCACTGTATATGAATTGAGAAATGATGATAATGGTGTTGTGGAAAAGGGGATTTCGAAAAAAGTGGCATTAAAGGATATGATGAATATCTCTATTTAAGTTAGTCATGAGGAACAAAAATTTGGATGAGGTCATGTAATTTCTCTCCTAAAATCTGGAAAAAGGAAAATAAAAGATCAAAGGAAAACTCCCATTTTCATGATATTGATGTAGAATGATTCAGTATTTTGTATTAATGTATCCTATGAAAATTTGAAGATGAAAATGTTGTTATTGAAGAAAATCCCCAAAATAAGTATTCATCCAATGTGAAAGGTATAAAAATTAATAAGATAAAATTATTCAAAATAAATAATATTCTTTCAAAAAAAGATTGTGTTTTAGTAAAATATGAGGAATAAGTGTCGGAGGACTGTAGGGATCAGGAAGTGCATACATTGGTAGTAGTTTTTATAAATTCATTAACAAAATAAGAAAGTGACAATGAAGAAGGAGAAATTGAATGAATAATTGAACATCAGGATGAATTAGAATATTCTCTTAAATAGATAAATGATTTGAGAGTCAAAACAAAAAATCAAACAATGTGGTTCATGATGGAAAACTCTATATGCAGTAGAAGGATAAATAGAAGTATTAGCTAATTAATGAAATTGAAAATCTAAATTCTTCAACGCTATAAATCATAAAAAATACGGTTGAATACAGTCTAAAATTTGAATAATTGAAAAGTGAGATCTATAGTTTGACTAAAACTAGAAAATATTAAAGAAAACATATTGAAGAACATGAAGTGATATTACTAGGACTACGATGACTTTTTAAGGATCAAGAAATTTTTTTGACTCACAGAACAAAATCAGGAAATAGATTACACGGTAAAAGAAAAGATGAATGTGGAGCTTAGTTGTGCATGAGAACAAAATCAACAATCAAATACAAATAAGGATAGTATGGGGATTTATTGAAAATAGAAAGTAGTAATGGTTTAATTTAAAACATAAGAACCCAATCCAAGATAGATAAATGATTTGGGTATGAAGTAGAAGCAGAAGATTCAGATAACCCAAGGGACATCTAGTGGTCTAGTATTATAACATAGGAATTTACCCAACATAAGATGATATTGTTTTGGAATGATGGTAAACTCACAAAATGTCTGTTATACAGTAATGAAGTACCAAATGCTACATGGACAATAGAGCCAATCATACAAAAATTTAATTTTCCAATTCATCATTTGATGGTCATTGTTTCCGTTGTGTAGGATTCAGACATGTGGAAAGATATAACTCATCAAAAATATAGATGAATACACCAAATCAGGATATGTATGGTTATAAGTTGCAAAAAAATGTATCATCAAAATATCCAAAAATGAAAAAATTTATTTACAGCTCTATAAGATTCAATTGGACCATCATATTTCATAAAATATCAGGAGTATGAATCCATATCGGGCATGAAGTTATAAAAATGGATCAAAATGAAAAGGCTTCAGTAGGTAGGGGCTGCAAATATTTCATTCATGGAATGAAATCTCACTGGTATATGGATCATTGATATCAGATGCACCTCCCATATAACAAGAAACAAGTATCTAGTAATGGGAATCAAGTACGATAAAGAAGGTATCGTAAGATATGGTAATGATGAAGGGTTCAAAATTATTGGCTCTAGGAAAGAAATGTTTGGAAAAAAACACATGAGACATACATATGTCTTGGTTGTTGAAGGTATTAGTCACAAATGTTTATATATAAGTAAATTGTGGGACTCAGGACATGCCATAAGATTTTCCAAGAAATTGTGTATCATCAATGAAAAAGATAGTGATTTTTTATAGGGAAAACATTCAAAAGAAAATATCTACCACATGAGTGAGAAGAAAATATGTTCTTTATTTCTAAGGAAGAATAAAATAGTTTGTGTCATCCAAGTCTGGGACAAATGATCCAAACGTACTTACATGATCTCGTGAAATATGATGAAGCTCGGGATCTCCATAGATTATCTGGTGATCATAGACATACGTTCGAGGCCATCCAACTAGGTAAGATCATTATAAATATGTAATGGTAAAATAGAAAAGGTCAACAAGATTAGTTTAGTTTGTTCATATTTATGTGTGCGGACCAATTTCACAAAGATCTATTAATGGGAGGAGATAATAATTTTTTCATCATTGATTAATATAGAAGAATGGAATGGGTATCAGTCATTACCCACAAGTCTCTGGGGTTCATTATCATTACTAGATATCAATGGGAAGTTAAAAATATGCTAGGTCATAAAATCCATAAGATCTTAATAGATAATGAAATAGGGGTAAAAAATATCCAGGGAGAGGATTATTTCAAGAAACATGGGACATAAAATAAAGGTTCAGTTGTTAAACCTCTACAACATATTGATGTAGTTGAGAGGAAAAGTCAGATTTTCCATAACATGGATTGAACAATGATTATTGAGAAGGACCATGTACCGAAATTTTGGAAAAAATAATAGATGACATTATTATACACTTCAAATATAGCATTACTATGTGTAAAAGAAGAGAGGATTTGTATGAGCTATGGTATGGAAATAAGGCATCATTGATGTACATTTAATTCTTCATAAGAAATTATTTAATTCTCAATAAAGGGAAACACATGAATTGTGAATCCCATGGATATAAAGTGATATTTCATTGATATTCAAAGAAAATAAAAGAATATAAATGATTCAAAAAAAGGCTAGAAAAGGTATTTGAAAGTCATGATGTATCTATATAGGAGAATGAGTTAAATACTTATAAAATACAAGATCAATCATAAAAGGATAGTAATTAATAGACAAGATGACCAAGGGATTATCAAGTTCCCTAGGTTGATTCAGAAGGAGATTTAGATAACAAAAATGAAGAGAAAAATTATGTTTCTACCCAAGGATAGAAGAGAAGAGCTAAAATTGATAGATTGAACATAATTGGTGATAAGACATCTTCAGTAAAGATTACGGGGATAAAGACTCTACAAAATGAATCATACATGTCACAGATAGAGCGTAAATGTTTTGATGAAGCAGCTGGTGATGAGAATTGGGTTCAGGCTATGGATGAAGAGCTTGACCAAATGAAGAATAATCATACATCATAGACTGTTTCAAGGCCAATATATAATAATTTAATTAGGAATAAGTGGTAATATTTCTACAAAATGAATGAATATGGAGTTTTTATTTGAATCAAAGAATGACTAGAGTGAAAAAGATACTCTCAGATAGAAGGTATCGATGTTGATGAAAAATTTGCACCTATTGCAATGATGGAGACAATTATATTATTCTTTTCCATTTAATTACATTATAAGTTCAATATTTTATAGTTGGAAAAAACATAGCATTTCTGAATGGGGTTCTAGAAGAATAAGTTTATTTTGAGAATCAAGATGGTTTTCTCATTCTTGACAACGAGAAAAGGGTTTGTCTGCTATATAAGGATTTATATGGTTTAATGAAAGAATTAAGAGAATGGTATTCAAGGCTAGATCAGTATTTAATGATCTCTCCTTCTGATGTGGTATAGATTATTACAATATTTATGTCAAAAATGAATGTGATCAAATGATTATGGTGATCGTTTATATTTCTGACATAATCCTCAGTGGATCATATGAAGCACAGTGCATATTATTTCCCAAATTTATCAAAGCTGATTTCAAAATGTCCATTATTGGTGAACTAATTTATTTCCATTGTTTACATGTAACACAAAGAAATAATTGAAAATTAATTTCTCAATCTTAATATTCCAATGGTGTTTTGATAAGGTTTGGAATAGATAATTCCAAGGAGATGAAGAATCAAGTGTCTAACTAGAAGAAACTTTTAAGCGATGATGAAGGGAATGCATTTAATACTATAGAATACAAGAAAATCATTAGTAGTCTATTGTAAATTATAGTGAAAAGCCCTACTATTATTTTTTCCACATGCCAAGAGGCACAATATCAAATCAATCCCAAATAAAGCCACATTCTTGTAGTAAAAAATAATAATTTTGTATATTAAGGGCATTATGTATTTTTGTTTGATGTACAATGATAAATTCATACAAGAGTTATTGGGATAAACAAATGTATATTGGGATGATTCAGTGGATGATAGAAAGTCAACATCAGGTAGTTCATTTTATCATAGTTTTTTTTGTATTTAATGGGTTAACAAGAAACAATATTTTATATCATTGAGGACCGTAAGAAAAAAATTTATTTTTTCTACTAAAGTGTACACCAAATTATAGTGGAAGAAGGAACATCTTAAGGATATTGAATTTGAAGTGAAATATCTAATCAGAATCCGTTATAATAATTCAAGCGTTTTAAGTATTAGAACAAATATATCTCATCACTCAAGGAAAAATAAAATTGAAATAAAATTTCATTTTATCATGGAGAAGGTTGATCAAGGTCTTGTGATGTGGAATTACGTGCCTCTAAAACAACAAGTGGCTGATATTCTGATAAATACTAACCCAAAGATACATTTTAAAGGAATTGAATGGATCCTAGAGTTCATTTGACTCCCTGTACAAGAAAATTTATGGATTTGACCACCCTCTCCTTATTTTATGGTGTGATTTTCCCTAATTTATTGATTTTTGTTCTTTAACCTATTGCAGAAAACAATGAAGTGACCTCCAAGTTCACTGATAAAGGAGGGGATATTATGTATCTTCCAAGGGAGAAAATGACTTAATCAGGACTTGGGGAGAATCTAAAAGGTAAATCAGTGAGATATGTGGAGTATGAGCTATTAGGGGGACTAGTGTCATTGGGGGTATAAGATCTAATGATTATAGATGTGATCAATCAAAGGATGTATATCATTATAGTATAGGTTCAAGATGAAAACAAAAGAGTGTTTTTTGGAATGGAATGAATTGATTCATTTATGATATCTTCATTATAATATTGTTTCTCATGACAAACAAGGATTATGTTGTATTAGAGTATGTGTTGAGTAAATCCTTGATCTCTATCTTAATCTCATGAAGATAATGTCAAAGGAAGATAGAAAAATCTTTACTAAGATGTCAAATTATGATATTATTGTCAAAAAACCCAAAAAGAGAGATTATTTGGAGAAAAATGACTCAATGCATCCTCTTGGTATGTTTTGTTTGTGATCGTGTTTGTTGAAAAATACAGATAACTGAAAATGAGTATGGTTGTTGTTTTCTATGGTAGGTGTTTAGGTGACACAATTTCCCATTGTTTTCCAAATTTTTGGGCCTCAAAATAAAAAGTTTGAATTTAAAAAAAAATATATATTTATACATAGGGGTACACAGTACACAGACCATGAAAAAAAGTTCACAGAATTCATATGGTGGTTTATAGAATGTCAAAGAAAACTGGAAAAGAAAGGGAATCGTGAAGCATGAGATGTAGACCGCATATGGGAATGGTTTGTGGGAAGCAAACAGTTTGGGACAATGACTTATGGTATGGATAAGGATTTTAGTATGCGAGATGGATTTTCATTCATGGAAATTAGGGGGTGATTTGAGAATCCATGAAATGAATTGTTGGTGAAAATGAGATTGTGATTTTATTCACTATGAAGGGAGATAGGTTATATGCGGCCTGCGTAGGGACAATGGGTCATGACATGATTGTGGTTCATGGAAGATGAAAGGTATGTAGTAAGGGTTATACCACATCATTGTTTTAGAAAATCTCATATTTGTGGAATTATATGATCTATTTTACTATATAAGAATATATAATGTGATCATTACATAGAATGATTTTTATAAGAAAACCTATTTTCTTTTAGAATTTGGAGAAGTCCAAAAGTAGTTTGTGATAGAGAATTTTGTAAAGGGCGAAGTACATAGCAATGAGGATTCCATTAAATGAGAAGAAGTTATTTTTTAAAGGATTAGTCTATGGAAGAAGGAAATTTTCATAAGATGAGGTGGTTTATGGATGAATTACAAATAAGAGGAATGCAGAATTGGTTTGCAGAGATGGTACATAGAGTTGGTACATAGTAGTGAAAGAAGAGGCAGATTGTGAAAGAGGTGGTCTATAAAGCTTACCCACTATGCAGTTTGTTGAAGAAGAAAGGAGGTTCACAGAGAACTCAAGGAATCATGAAGAAGCACTAAAATGGTTCTCAAAATCAATATATTCTAAAATAAAATTATAAGGAAAAATGTATTTCATCTAATGGTGATAAGGATAATTTAACAGAGGATCTACCTATAGGTTATGATATGTTATTTGATGAAAATGAAGGGACCTACAAGTCCATACACTATGAGTGGATCCCTTCCAATAGTAGTAAGCGAAGGAAGAGGAAGATAGTGATCCTTTCCACTTACATTTATATGGAGAAAGAGACATATAGAGAGACACTTGGGAATGTAGTGATTAGACCCTACATCATGTAAAGGAAGTTGGCTTGGGTATACAAGGGATTTATCCTAAACCTTGTTATTGGTAATGAGATTTAGTGTATTGGGTACATCGAAACATAATCATTGTACTCTCCTTGTACTTATCCCAATGAGGGAAAACCAACTAAAATCATTGTGTCTTGTGCATTATTTAATTTTTGTTCATACATCGCTACGAGAGAAAGAGAGAAGTGTTTTTTTACAACGAAACAAGATCTGAAGGGGTAGTAGTTCTAATTTGATATATCCTAATTCACCCTAACCCCTCAGGGTATTGGACCATGTGTAATTAATATATATTAGAATAACCGTTTCCAAGATCTCCAAATTCTTGAAAAATGAGGTGACATCTTCCCTTGCCTCTGTATCTATCGATTCCCATGTATGGGTTACACATGTAAGAAAAAACAAACCCCGATCACGAACTCCAAAGGTCTTCAATGATGGTGAAAATATGATTTATGCAAACACTGAGTAGTATCCAAATTTTTTTGGATAAACCTCTCATACTTTGAAGTCTCTTGCATGAGATGAGGACCTAGTAGCACTACCTCCCCAACCTCAAGCTTGTACAAAGGTTAATGACATGGCCAACCATATAAAGCCTTATATGGATCCTTCTAAACTATATATTGAATGATATTACTGTAGTAAAAATAAAGGATAGATATTTTTCTATCTTAATAACCTCAAAATTCAATGAATCATTCTTGGATCATGTCCTCAAACACATGTATAGTCTTTTCCAATAAGACATTTTCTATAGGTGAAAATATGTTCATAGAATAATTTTGTACCCAAATTTTTCTATAAACCTTTCCAGATTCTCGATGGGAAACATAAATGCATATATGAAACAATAATTAAAGGGACCTAGTGTTGGTGTTTAATCTCATAGACATACAGTATTCACAGCTCATCAATTGAGAAGGTCTACCAAATAAGAAGTAAATGGGCTACATTCACCAGTAAATCCATGACTACAAAAATAGTGTCAGCACCTTGAGGTAAGCTTGGCAAACCAACCTAAAAATCAATTAAAACTCCATTTATTTCTATTCTAGGATGGTTTATGGATATAAAATTCAATAAATCCGCTTGTGTTTCTCCTTCACCTACTGATATGAGGAACTTCTAGTGAAAAAAAACCGCGATCATAGGTTTCCTCCCAGGAGACCAATTCTGACCACACAAATTAGGATATATCATTAACATTCATGGTTGTACTGCAAACTGGGAAGCATGATATTATCACAGAAACCCCTCTTCCATATCTATAGGCTCCTAGATATATCCATATATTCAAATTATTTTATCTCCATCAATAGACCAAATCAATGGTGGGTCCTCCCCAAAAATTATTTCTTAGAGGACTAGAACTTCTCAAGTTAAAAATTCGCTTCTCTTTACTCTATCCCAGAGTAAAAATGTAATTACTACGATTTTAATTAATGGGCTACTGTGACTCTCTTGAAACTACAGATTCATATAAAGAAAGTGTCTCATCAAAATCCTATATCCCTAGATTCCTAAATTACCTATATAAGTGTTTTCTGACAAAATGCATCATCTACCAGATTTCCCATTCCAAGAATCTAGGTATGATCAATGTCAAAATACTGAAATTATTTGACCCATATTAACTATATGATATTTAATTCATGTTGGATAAATACATATATGAGGATTATTTGGTTCTTATACACCACAAAAGTGTTCTCGCATTAGATAATTCCTCTTGTAACATAAGTAATAAATTACTATTGTAAGATTGAGGTTGTGTATTGGGTAATTATGCAGTGAGGTATGAACCAGTGAGACCCATATCTAATGAATCAATATTATTGTATCAATACTAAACCCAAATCAATTCTTGATTCAACATTGTGCACCATGTGGCCTCTACAAGGATCTGGAAGATTCTAAACCAGTTCTGAAGTAAGCCTTCCTTTCGTCTACTAAAAGGCCTCCATGATTCATACCACAGAAACATCAAACCCTTCTCAGTTAGACTGGAAAGAGATTCCTCAAGGTGTGGGAAGTACTATATAAAATTCATATCATATCCATTTATCCCCAAGAAAATCTATATATCAAAAATGTTCTTGGCCTACAATAAGGAAAAAACAACACATTCCTTCTATAGGTTAGCTGATAATTGCAATTTTGACATTATACGACCCTTGATGTGAACCTTTTAGATCTACAATTAAAAAATTTTGGGATTAGAATATAACTGATTCTATATTAGTGTATTCTATATGATCTAATGATTCTTTTCACGGTCACATTTAGTATGAGAATACACCATGATTTCATCCACAAAAACAACTAAAAAAAATCAAAATAGGGGTGAAAAAACTATTCATTATGTCCATGAAAACGTTGATCATGTTCATAATACAAACTAATTACAAGGTAAAGTCCATACTCATTGTTCAATCTCTTATATTATTAGGAAATGTATAGTTCTTCCCAACAATGGAATTAAGGTCACTCACACCTAGAGAGAAGGAAATTATGTAGCGGATCATCTTGCCCCCCAAGATGAACAAGTCCTTGAAGTCATCTGTTCTCCTAATATTTATTTCATTAAAACCGAGGGTGTTTCTTTAATCTGATGGGATTCCCTTGGCGTGCACTAATTAATTCCTCCTTAGGCCATGGTTTACATTCTTGGTGGTTCCTTTCATCCTTCAATAAAAATGGATCTGATGATGATGTTCATAATACCCACCAACATAATTATATACTCATATAAACCCTACCAACATTGAAATACTATATGTGTTATGTCTTAAGGACTGACTTGTAACTGATGATATCCTGATCATTGGGAGGGCTACTAGAATAATCTATATCCTCATAGACGGTTAAATATATCATCTATTACAGATAATTGATATTGGATCTTAACCACAAGGTGGTACAACTATCTTTATTCCATGAAAATAAAGAGGGTTCCATCCACCTCCTTGGTGAAAAGGATGGGATAACCCCAAAGAGAAGTACTACATTAGATAATACCCTTACATTCTAAGTCCTCTAACTGCCACTTGATCTCATGGATCTTAGAAGCTTTCATCCAATATGATGATATTGATACTAGGGATTCTCCTATAACAAACATGATAAAAAAAACCCCAACACTCTCTCTGAGGGATGTCAAGAGAATTCATTTGGTCAAACATCTACAAAACTATCCACCACCGATGTAAATTCATCCATACACACTATCTTATTTTCTATAAATATATTAGAAATTGGGGCAGCCACTCCACCCATCTCATGATTCTTTTGTCTAGCACTACTTTCATGGACATCCCACACAGCCTTATGAAGATAAATTTCGACCTCTAGTGATGTAAATGATACAATGAGTCAATAATAGTCCACATAGGTGTGATGGGAGACAAACAATTCCATCATGAAAATGACATCGAGGCCCTTCATATTTAGGATGAATAGGTCCTATAAAAATTGATAACCACCTAACTGGAGGGGATACCCCATATTTTAGTGTATACACTCTGTCTGTAGAGACAACTATGTATCCAAGGTTATTGACCCCCAAAATTATATAATTTCATTCCAAATAATTTTAACAATCGATAAAAATATAATAGATATTGAAGAACTTGTTTCAGAAAATGCAAATATGATAGTACTGGATACAAGAATAGTTCCTTGTATAGAAGACGGTATATCACTTTAATCCTTTTGTATCTTTGGTAATGAATACAGCTGGCCAAATCCACATCCCTGAGGAGTGGCTAGACATCAATCTGCTGGCCCTCCCTACTAGCGATGAAAATTAGAAGTTTGGAAACCTCATCCATGACCTCATCCTCATCTTATTTGGACAGTGCTACAATAACAACCTTCTAGACATTAAGTCAATTATCATTCCCCTAAAGATAGATCTAGCATGGGTCCTCTTACACATGAAATAGGTGTATTTTTTTTGGATAACCCTTTGAAGATGACCCATCCATCCACAGACATGACACTCGAGCATTCCTCTATCCCACTATAGCTTCACATTCCCATGTCATCCACAATTATTGCATATAACAATGATACAAGTGTGGATACTATAATAATGTTTCCTATGAAGAGAAAACCCAATTATATGAATTCTTCTATTGGAAAAACTATTTTCCAATATCCAAACTAAACCTATATGCCATGTACTTTCAACATCACTCAGGTTGCGCTCGGTAATAAAATCTTGGTTTATGATGTCAGAAAAAGTAGATTGTTGAAATAAATTAAACCTTATAGAGGATTGAATAACTAATCCCATCCTAAGAGAACCTCACTCTCAATATCTCATCAGTGTAATGAAGTTGGTAAAATCATTGATTCTTTGTTAAATATTCTAAATTTTAAATGATGAACAAATAACCTTGATCTAAGTGTATGAACTACCCAGCTTAGTCATCTCACAGAATATTAGGGAAAATGTACTAAAATATGTATTATAAAAGTTCACCAAACCTAATATGTAATGATGAATATCCTATGTAATCAAATCCCAAAAAAATATTGTTGAATTATGCGACATGTAGGTGGTGATATTTTTCATTCACACAAGATGTGTCTCAAGATGGTCAACAATAGATAAAATTTCCTATATCAATTAATGAATATCTTTTGGACCTCCATACCCTAATATTATGGGGAGTGCTTCTTTTAGAACTATTGAGTAATATCAGACATTATATGTGTAGGTTTTGGAGTACCCTCGATATACTACATCAAGCATAGGAAGTCCTATCAAATATGACCATTGGATTCCAATTTGGGAATATGAGGTAGGGCCACTAGTGGAAATACTAGAGGTAATAATGGTATCTCATGGGATATCACCCAAAAAGAATGGTCATCACCACCCTTCTAACGCACAACTAGAGTACTTCATGGTGTAATTTGTGTACAATTTCAATAAAAAATAATCAAAATTGATTCAAAATAAGTTATGGTCACAAATAGATGAGGAACGTAAGAAAATATTTCACTACCCAAGGTAGACTATCCCAACTAACCATGTATATGTTAACTATATTAGTAAGTTTTCATTTATAGGGGTTCTGATATATGGTAGGGTCGATAGAGATTTAAGGATTTAAAGACTCTTTAACTTTCACTGGGCCTTCTAAATTAAAGGAACCCTTATCATATATAGTTTAGATTTCTTAGTTTATATGTGATTTTATACATATCACACGGTTCAACTAAATGGATTATCTTTCCTATATTATAATGTCCAATACAAATTATTAATTGAAATTGAACCCAATTTAATTATATTTAACACCCTTACATTTTATCCTAGACAGTAATGGGTAAAATATAATTTCTAGATTCAATGAATTACCTATTCCAATTTATAATGACCAATAAACATTATAAATAAAAATTGGTAGTCACATAATCGTAGCCAAATCCCAGATCATGTAACCAGAGTTACATCACTTATATTGATCAAAATAGGCTATTTAAGAATACATTGTCAATATATATTGGAATACACCATTCAAGATTATCCAAACTCTTTTAATGACCAATTTTCTTTTGTTTAAGATGATGTTAGTGGAACATACATATACCATGACCACGGAACACTAAAAAATCATAGGAAACAGATGAAATAAACCTATATGCAATTGAATATGCATAGAATTTGAATTTCAAGATTCCTATAATTAAACATATAGAAATGATCATTTCGATACTAGTCCAATGTAATATACCCTTAAGGCATATTAAATACCAGAATTCTTGTTCATCACCCTACGGTGGAAATATATCAACTGTAATAAGAGAAATATAAAAAATAATTTCTAATTCCAAAGAAAGATTTTATTTAACCTAATATTTGATTAGAAACTCCCACACTTGATATATGACCATGTTCCAATACATTACTAATCTACTTTATAAATTTTCAAAAAAATAAGTGAAGAAAAGAAACCAATCTGAAAACATTTTGTAACATCCTGGACATTGTTCACTCATGAGTAACAAAACCTAGTTAGCCACATGGGCTCCAGAGAATATCTGTATGTGGTTGAGGCTTCCAACTATAAATGAGGAACTATGGTAGAAAATTGGGGAGACTATGCCCTATGTCTTGAGTGGTGCAAAACTGTGATATAGAATGAACATGTAAATAGAATCCATATAATTATGGATTAGTAGAGTAACAAAAAAACTGTAAGAATCAATGAAATAAATAATCATCAATGAGATAAATTCTATATCATATAAAAAATGATGATTTTATGTATCTATTAAAATTATGATGGAATATATAGAGCTAATAAGATCGTTTAATCCATTATATGAAAAAAATAATTAAATAGAAGAAAAACCATATCCAATCATCCAGAGGTTTGTCTCAGTCAACTAATAATATAACCATATCCTAAAACAAGAAATATATGTTTCCAAAGTGGTATTCTTATCTATTTACTCACCTATGATCATATGATATACCTAAGTTCAAATGGAACACTAGATAGGGTGTGAGATAAATCTCAGTAACCCAGTAATAGCCTCTAGAAAAATATAGCCTATGAACACAAAAAGTACATCGCAAAGGTACATATAATAATGTAAAGAAGTGATAATGAAATCAAAACATACAAAATTTATTCTTAGCTGGTAAATTATAAACATGTATTATATTAATAATTAGATTATGTATTTATGTTATAAAACAACAGAAATAAGGAGTAATGATAATGATGATGATGATGATAAATGAGTATTCAAGGTGATACCAAGGCATCCTTAACCTCAAGGTTCAATCCAACTCATAGTGGTAACTCATGTAGTCTGGAAATCAGTGTATGAGTGTAATAGAAGTTGTACACCAAAGGAATTCCACCATAAAAGATTCAAAATGATTATATGGATACTGTCTACTAAAATATCGATCTACGCATTAATGGTCCTAGTGGGATTAATCTAGGACATTATGTGTCTGAAGAAATCAATGTGAATCCAAGAAGTGAATGAAAGGAATTATAATATCTCGAAAATTTGTGAGGTGAATAATTAATACATCATTGAGGAATTCACATAATAAGACAAATAATATATTATTTGGTGGGTATCTCCCATGGAAATCAGCTCAATGAATAAAAATGTAGTCCTCTCATTGCCCAAGTAATTCCCTCAGGAATCTTAGGAAATATATTGTTTGATAACACCTATAAATATGAAAAGGATCCAAAAGCAGTAACTACATTATTATCCATTAATTTAGATACATATTTAACAATAGGCCATGTATTAATCATTATAATATGAATACATTGTGTGCATTTCGATACCCTTCGTTATATGAGATGTGGAAAATTAATAACATGAAACCAATTATCATTTCATGTTTGATATGTAATGGGTAAGTGACATCTACAAACACATACTTGATTTTTAATAACGACAATGATTATATATATCATAAACAAACTTACGTTAATAAATTTAAAGTAGAGGAAACCCACACGATGTCCCAAATAATTTCAATATATGTCACCAAAGCCTTGCTGAGTAACACAACCAAACTGGGGTGGTCAACATAGAGGGTAAAACCCCAAACATTTTCAAGATGTTCCATTAGTTCCGTAGAAATATAATCTAGACAATATAAATTAGAGAAGTTTAATTTATGAAGAAACACATGATGAAACCAATGATCCATAATTTTGAAAGTATATAAAAATATGACACTTTAATAGAAAAATCATACACTGCCTACCTTATGAATGTTATAGATTCGTCACCCAGCATCGTCACTTAGTTTGGAAATGATCAGAAGAAAATAGAATCACATAATAACACCTTGAATATTATGAATATGAGCTTACATCAATATGGAATTGTCAATAAAAATACAAATCATGGTAGGATACATAATAATGAAGCATTCACTGGTTGGAATCCAATGAGATGAATGGATATTTATTCAAAGGTTGAATGGAGAAGATATTAATGAACCTAAAGTGGAATCAATTGGAGGATCTCTCGAACAATAATATGAAGAAGATGTCCACATGGGTAGGAAATAAGAAAAGGTGATTATTTTTAAAAGATGATATGGGAATATAGAGTTGTCTCCCTTTTAGCTGGGTTGCGGGATTGGACCCCACAATTATCCAAAACATGTTTTAAAAATTCATGAATTATTATCCAAATAACTAGATCACATGGTTTATGAGTCTTGGTTCACATGGTTAGGGAACACTATATGGCCCACTTTTATGCACCAAACACCTAGCACGATTTCATCAAAATGTGTAGTTTCAAATGAACGATTTCTACTAACTCTATAGCCATTTTTCTCCAAAATACGGGATATGGGATCCAAAGAAGCACTATACAACCTATTTTCCTCCATATATTTAATTATAATTCATATTAGGTAAAAACCTTGGAAGATAAACTTAAAATAAAAGGATTTGTAACTAATATAAAAACTGGGTTCTTTCAAATTTATTTCCCAATCATCCACATTACCTCTACTATAACTAAGGAGGGTCATGACATGATAGATATAATCAGGCCATAAAATGAATTTTTTGAAACTTGAAAAAATTAATCAAACCAAAACCATGATTTTACCTATAAAACATTTTCAATTGTCACTAAAACAATATAGATACCCAAAACTCAATATCTAGGCCATAATGAAATGACATTGTCCCTGACAATGTGACCATGAAAATAGTAAAGTGAAATAAAATAACAAATTAATCCTTACATAATGTTATTTAATGAAATTGGTTGCATAAAATCCCCAACCATACTCATCATACCTCCCCCATGGAATGTCCCAATTTTACCAAAATTCCATCCTGAAATAGCACAATGGATAAAAATCCGTACCTATATACCTAGTCCATGACACATCCCCAAACTAAAAAATACCTTCCCAATGAAATCTTATAACAATAAAACATATAACTATGCTATGACAAAAATCTTTGAGAACAAATCTACAAATCATTCATCTCCTTCCATACCTTAATATAACGTCAACCACTAAGAAATCCATAGACACCATAAACACCCAATAACAAATATGGATATGTGTACGAAAATATGGTCCCTTAAACATTCCCTTACCATGCTTGAGATACCTGGATTGAATTTCCATCAAACATCTGTTGTAGAATCCATTTTATCCACCAATTATTTATAATACATTACCCATTCATCGTACATCTAGATCGTTAATCTAAAAAAATATGGTTACAAGGACCATTATTGATAAATACATTGGTTCTAGTAACATGATTCTTAATTATGTCACATTTTTCATCCATATGGACCATTATTTATCTTATGTAATTCGAATCATTGAGACATAACATTTTTTTATTCCCTTTATAAGGATCAAATTTTTTTACTTCCTAATTGAAGCCAAAATAAATACATCTTACCTTACCCATTGACATAAGCCCAATGTATCCAAACAATTACATTGATATTCATATCTACCATATTAGGGAAACCTCTCATATCAACCCTACCTGATCAATAGCCTCTACCTAATGTGCCACCCTACTAACCCATAAACTATTGTTTTCACAATTAACATGAATTATCTAGATAATAACCAACCATATATTGGAAAAATATATAATCTCTAAAACCATATGGTATATAATACATGACCTACCCAATAAAGGGTTATCTTTTACCACATGAGAATGAATAAAAATTAAAAAAAATAGCCAGCATATGAAAACCTCTTATCTAATTTTTTAGTAATGTACCAACTATAAGTTATCTAAGAAAAAAGCAAATAAATTATTTTTTATATTTTAACTAACCAAAACCCATTTATAAATAGATAAATGAAACATTAATTTATTTTTAAAAAATTTATGAAAAATAATTTACCCTTTTGAAAACTATTTTACACTCACAAACAATCATGCACATATATAGAAATATGTACCTGAAAAGTTCGATGAATATGCACACAAACTCTCACTACCCAAGTCCATGTATAAAAAATAAATAACAGAGAGTTATATACATTCAAACTTGAATAAAAATCTAAATCACAATAGTTAAAATAAAAAACAACAATTATATACCACTAATAAATTGGGATTCTACTATACTGTTATTTGAATTGCACTATTCTAGTGTACGTCCCATGTTTTGAAATGTCCTAGATCTAACAACCATGTAACAAATATGAAGACCACCAGAAATACATATGAGAGAATATTTAATTCTCCTACCTAGGATCCATCTATCGTCCTAATCCTAGGCCACCACAAGTTCAGAAACGTTGGCCCCGTAGAAAAAAGACTCTCAACATGTGGGGGGATTCCTTAACAATAATGGGGAGACTATCCTCGATGTATCATCACATATTATAATAAAAGTAACAAAAATAAGATATAACATCAGAGTAGGTGAATGAGATTACATCTAATGTCCATAAATAAATAACATCCCATAATAGTATGAAATCACAAAATGGGATCAATGTCACACACACCAGAAATATATCTCATTATCCAGATTAAATATTAATATAAAAATTAAACAATACACAGATGAATACATCATCTCTTATGTATAGGTCCTTACCTAACCATATATTCAGTCATTAGCACAACTAATTTATATTCATATCTTTTACATGATACTTAAAAGTGAGACATAAGGTCTATATATACACCAGTACATACTAGTATAGTGTGAGAAATAATCATATTTGGGAACCACTGATGAGGTTACTCATATATGAAGTAATATATTGGGAAAGAAGGTAAGGTAAACAAGAAATTGAAACACATGTAATTTTTTTTGGTTATTATGTGCTACCAAGGCCACTAAAACACATGGCCATACTTGTTGTAATCAATGTAAATGAAAAGGGGATCACCCTGTATAGAGAACCCATCACCATCATAATATTAAAAATTACATACATCTAAACAAGTAATCTAATAATGAAATAACATATCCAACATCTCTCACAAACGTACTCATTCCCCTCCAGGAATGACCCTATAGTAAAATACCATACCCACAAGATGAAAAAGGAATCATATATTGTGAAATGATGTAACAAATATAAACCTATGAATGATATAAAAAATACCCTATCGGGCTCAGTCCCATGCATAGATCTAATCATAAGGGATTTATATCGTAAGGAAGGAAATAATATATCAAACCTACCACATGGGGAAACGAATCCACTAAGGGAAGGTCCCAATGATATATCTCATATTACCCTCATTGTATAAATAATCATAATATCCCATTAATTTGGAAGAATTAGATCCTAGGTAGTGTAACTAAACACCATGATACTTCAGAATCATATACCCAGCCTCATCTATAGTTCACAAGGTTCTGGTCATAAAAAACAATCAAATATGGTAGTCATCACCCATCCCCTATCCTTCAGTTATCCTCAAACCCAAACCTAACACTTTTCTAGAGGGAAACATAGATATATAGCTCATACATCATCCAAACTAAATTTTCCTACTACACAAGGGCATATAGTGTACCACCAATAGCTAAAAATTAAATTATAATGATCAAGATTCCATTTTTCCATCACCAATCAATAAGATCAACACATAGTATATATCAATCCATACTCGTGTACTATCCTAACTCACTAATCATAATCAACCATGAAACCCCGCTATTTAATTTATTGGATATAGTTAATCCCATGGGGTCTCAATTGGTGTTCACAACCTAACACATATAAACTATCTTCAATTATATCCAAAAAACATTATGGTGCTCCATGTAACTTCTATACTGTTTTAAATTCATACCCACACACCAAGTCTACAATTGGAAAAAAGAAGTTTACTTTCAAATCACTATTGCTAACCCTTTAGTAACATAATATGTGGACTAGATATACCAAACCCAATCCATACCCAATCTATAGAAAATCTAAAAAATCATCTCACCTATTATGTGAATCCACCGAGCCTCATTATGATAAAACCATATGGTTATGGATCATAAAGGACTCACATTCCACACTATAAAACTTTAAAACATTAAGGTTCACCCCATAAAAATTCTACCAAACCAATGAATAAAATTCCTAAAGGAACTAACCTTAAGAAAATAAACACTTTTAGTTAAAAGAGATTCCACATCACCAACTCATTCTCCTTGTCTTGAGTTCCAAGAATAATTTTTTTCCAATATATTTCTTATACAATATCCCAAATTTTAACGATTTATATATTAAATATTTTTATTAAATGCCAAATAATACTTAAACATACCCATCAAGGCCTAACCATAACATACTCAAAATTTAATACATAGTTAGATAACATTGAGGGGCTCAATGCACCCTATCCTAGGCCATTATCCTCAGTGAAATAATCAAAAAGATTATATAAAACCAAAAAAGTGAGTTGGGTCCACTAAACGTGTAGAAGGATTTGACATAGATTCATATGCAGTTAAGAACCTATTCAGTACCTTCAAAAAATTCCCAGACCTCATCCCACAAACACACTCATGCATTACACATTCAAAAAACACAAAATATAATTGATTATTAGATAAAATTCCCACCATATTACTGTATGAGTTAACTCATTTTATACCGTGAATTTATTTTCCCTCATTAACTTAAAATTGAGAAATTAGGAAAATATTCCCTCAAACATGAATCCCTTTAAACAATGTAGGACCCAAGACTGTGCGAGAGATCCCAGGTTTTACATGATCCTCAAAATGAACGATCTCATACATAATAAATGGGAAAAAGGAGAGGAAGAAATGAGAGAAAGGGTTATAGAGACCCCTAATAATGGGTAGAAAACAATAGGGATATAAAGAATTAATTTTCATAAATAATTTTAATTAACATATTTTTTTTAAAATAGTCTCTTGAGGAAACCAAGTACTCAGTGAGAACTCAGGGGATAATAGGAATATTCTATCCCTATCAGCCACTAGGTCCATTCTTAATGGGTACCCAATGATCTTGTTAAATTTTTAATAGACCCAAAAACCCTTAAAATATTTCTTAACACCCACAAACACCAGAAGTTGTTAAAACACCCCTATGGATGTCCCAAAACATGAAATTATCATTGAAATCCCAATTCTCACAAGAAACCATTCTTTGAGAATAAAAATTTAAATTACTATTGAATTAAATAACCGGTAATGATGTAGGTCATCACAAAATTCACCAAAACACTTATTTCTATGATGAAATCATTATTTTAAGATCCACCATATCATATTATACTCTTCTATGATGTGGTATCCATGTTATTCAAAATAATTTGTTTCAATATCAATTAATTAATTTCCAAAATTCTCTAATCAAAATACTATTTCAAATAAAATTACAAAAAACTCATTTCTTTCCATGATTAACAACAACAAAAAACACATCCAATGTTCTCAAATTTCAATTCCAATCTCCGTGAACAATATCCTTAATTTCAAAATTTTCAATGAAAACATTTTTTAAAATTATGCATAAATATTAAATAAATAGCATGAATAATTAATTAATTCAAGATAGACAATATTTATTTTTTCTGTTTTTACTTACATTTTTAAATATATCTATATATATTCTGTGTGTTATAGAATATTTTTATTATTAATGTCTTTAATAAGATCGATCAATATATCTTATTTTTTAAAAAATAATGGATGAAGAAAATTGGAATCAATATCTATTAAGTTCTCAAAGTAAGATATATATTCAAAAAATTCATAGCTTTCAAATATAAATATTATAAATATAGAGTGTCTTTAAGTTTTTCTAGAACCATAATCATCAAATACAAATTTTTTTCTAAAAGGGATAATTGTGTTTTCTTATATGAAATATGATATCATAAGATATTAATTCTTGGACATATGTGATGTTAATTTGTTACTATTTGTGGTCAAATTATGTTTTTGAACAACAACATGTAGAACACTATTTCATAGAAATTAATAGCTTTTTTCTATTCATTATAATTTATTGTAGAAGTTAATTTAAAATAATATAAAATCAAAATGGTGATGAAAAAATTCATTTTAATTCATCATAATGTTATGATATAATGAAATATGGGAAGAATTTATTATATCATGGATGACATATTAGTAAAGTAAAAGTAATATTAATGTTTTCTAAAATCAACTTTGAACTTACAATTTATAATATTTTTTTTAATCAAGAATATAAATTTTTTAATCATTATTTCTAAACAAAAATATGTTTCCATAAATTTTTTCTGAATGTAATATTCCAATACATAATATGAGGGATAGATATCAATAAATTAATGAATGATAAATTGATTTAATAAAATATTATAGAGATTATAAATCTTTGGTTAGTCATGAAATATATGTGAAATTGAGATAAAAATAATTCAACATTGTGAAAATAATCTCATTCATGGTAAATAGGTGAGTTATTTTCTGATTGAAGCAAGATGGTAGCATTTTTTCTGTCTAACATTTCACCTTCATTCATGAAAAAAAATTAATTCAGTATTTCAAATAATATTAGAGTTAATTATCCATGTATTGATAACTTGTAGAAATATTTTCCCCCTTTTATGTTTCATTTTAATCAGAACATCATAATTTTTATTTAACTTTTTCAAAATAAATTTTATTCCTTTTTTGTACTTATATTATTGAATATTTTTTTGGTTATCATAGAAAAATCCAAAAAAAATACTTGGATGTTAATTAATGAACCACATATATATTTGATATTAATAATTCATGGACATCTAAAATAAAATACTTAATATTATTTGAACCCATTGATTGATGTGTTGAAATTATTCTAGAGTGATGGTATAAAATCATATGATGTAGTTCCAAAAAATATTAAGGGAAATAAGTTTTTTTCCAATTTGTGACATTTCATATAATGTTTATTATTTATATTAATTATAATGTTTCCTATATCATTTACACACTTCATGTTTAGTAATAATCATTTAATTCTTATAAATATAATAAAAACTTACTTTTTTATCTTTCAAAACATATTTATTCTTTATAGACATCAATTTCATAAAAATAGAATACAATTTTAGAAGAAAAAATTGATAATATATAAATCCATTAATTAAGTCAATTATTTATCTAGAAAATTTGGTTTTAATTATGTGAAAATTTTATTTGGCCAAATATACCAGGAAAGTCAGTCAGATGTAAGAACCTAGCCATTTATTAAGATAAAAGAAAATTACAACAACTATGCACCACAAACACAAAAACTGATTACAAATCATAAAAGTAATACCCATCACCAACCCCATGATAAATAACATCCTCTGTAGTGGATGATTCCCATTATGAGCTTTCATACTGTTTTTAGACCATGGAATACGTCATTCTAAGCTTCCATTTCTCCAAATATATGAACTCCTTCAAAGATTGCATGAAAAAGGTCCTAATGGACAATGACTTTGGCAGATTAGAGTAGTTTTTCCTCGACCTTTAATTTTTTGTGAAAGATTCCTCATTTTTGGACATCTTTTTCACATCCTTGACAATATCATTATAGGAAGGCCTAACCAAATCAGTATGATTTTCTCTGTCACTATCTGAGATTCCCCACAACTTCTAATGAAATCTTGGGAACCCGCAATCACTTTTCGATCCTACTCATGTCTCCTGTTATAGTCAATAATTGCCAAACATTTTGGCTGCTCCATAGAATCCTGGATTGCATTCAACTCCTTCAATGAACCCACTACTGCAAGCTGCATATTTTTACCTTATTTCATTTGGGATATCTCTTATACTCAAGAGACTTATTCAGTCTATAGCTCTTGAAATCAGTTGTAAGAAGAAACTGAAATCTTCAGTCCATCATATTGTAGCTGCACATTCTACTCCGTAAGAGCTAGACAACGAGTTGCATCCTTGATTTTACCACCATAGGCTGAATTAAAAGTCATATCACCCTCCTGCAGTCCAGCATCATCATGCCCAACACTAGAAACAAAATTCTCAAGTACAATAACCCCATGATTCAGTGAAACCCATGTAGTATCATCCACACTAGTATCTCCTCCATGCTCAGCACCGCCTCCCAGATTAGCTACTTCAATAACACCAACCCTGATGGTATGGTTATGCTTCAGCCTCTCAAACACTGCAGGTACATTCAGGTTAGAGGGTACCCATGCCTTCCTTTCCCATGCCGAGCCCCCTAATCCAGTGCTAGGTTTATCAGCATCAACTAGCTTCTTTCCTTAGCCAGGGACATTACCGGTTCTCTTCAATGAAATAGAAGAGGCTCTACTATCACATAGATCAGCCAGATGCTCTAATTAGTTGCACATTGGGTAGTAATAAACCCAAGATTCGAAGAAAACGGCTTGGCTCCAGTGGAACTCATCACCAACTGTATTTTATATCCATTCCTCTGGTGGCTTCGAAGAATCTACCTCAACACAAAAGCATAGATTAATAGGACAACTTGCTGACGATGTGTGGGCATTATAGAAGAGAAATCACCCAACCAAATTTCATAACATGTGAATTATATATGGATTTTGAAAATGCAATGGAAGATGAGGAAGGCTTACCCACGTCGCCACAGAGGGTGGGTCCCAGTTCATACAAAGATCCAATGACTATCAGAGACGAAAAAAATTTCTTCCACTGCATCGGCATGGTGCACTAGACCAAGAAAAAATTAAATCATCCTATGAGGAAAAGTATATCATTTGATGAAATTTTTCAATTAAATGCACCATTGGACGATCCTGTGGGTCCCATTTTCAAAACCTGAATCAGTCAAATTCATCAACCGAAGGCCTTCAACGATTGAAGCGAGCCACTAGGGTAAAATTTAGGAAACTCAAAACCATAGAAAATTCCAGTAGTTAAATCAAGAGTTGGGGATCCCCAAGGTGGATATTTGGAACCTTCAAATATAAATATATCAATTTTAAATTGGGAAGATTAATAGGGTTAGAGAAGAGTACAAACATCGCCCGTGTAACCAGAGGTGGTGGGAGAAAAACATCCCCCTCCCATCTCTAGGAAGGGGGGATCCATCCGTGAGCATCAACTAGGGTTCGTTGCCAAGGCCATCTCCGAGAGAGCCCTATATCTTGTGATATTTTGCCAAATATAAATTAATATAAAATAGTTGGTTTTGGGATCGATCATGAATGAAAAAAGTATGATATCATTTGAAATTTTCCATATTAATTTTGTTTTATAGTACCTGAGTATTTTAATTTAATTTATATTGACAGTAATCTTTTGATGTCATATCATAAAAAATGTATGAAATTATAGGAAAAATTATATTTACTTTTTAGGAGTAGATATATTTTGAATAATTTATAATTTTTAAAAACATGAAAGATTTGAAAATGAAATATCATATATTTCAACCAATATAAAAGTTACTTATTTACATTCAAAATAAAATCATGTATTATTTATCCAATGGATTGAGACTTTGAGGTTAATGGATGATACAATTCTAATTTAGTATGATGTGTCAAAAAGATTATATCACTAGGTTAATGTATCATGAATTTCATATTATAATGGAATGATTTTTTATTATAGGTCGTAATGTACTATTTCTTTTATCTATTTGGTATATTTTGAATAAAATCTAATGTTTTTCCATGGATTTGGGTTTAAAAATTACACTATAAGTTATTGATTAAATTTTATGAAATGGTTGTTTTATATGATTATAAATTTTGAAAATGATTTCTACCAAACTTATTTGATTCATTTAAATTATTAATATTATATTTGTTATATATATATATAAACATTTGGGACAATACAATTTGGATAATTTACACATATGATTGATGTTCATAAAAATTAAAGAAAATATTATCCTATAGATATTTATTTAAATGATAAAATAATGATTCATATTTGAGGGGGAAATTTTAAATTACCCTAACATAATAATTTAGATTGAATATGAATCAATGTATAATAAGATTTTTATAATAAGAAAATGTATATTGTGACTCATGTAGTATATTATTAGTATTTATTCAATCAATAAATTGTTTTGTTGGTTAATATGATTGTTAACTTTAATATACAGTATAAAAAATATTTAAGATATATTTTATACTAAACTATGATGGAATGAGAGGATATGTATTGTAAGAGTTTCCATTATTTATTTCTCTATTTATCAATACTATAAAACACATATTTTTTTTGTTTTTTTAATTATTTATATTATGATAGTATTTGATAAAAATTTAAAAACATTAACCCCTCCACTCTCCAATAATTTATATACTATAATTTTATGATCTCGTTTAAAATATTTCAAGCTAAATTGTTTTACATCTATAAATTGGAAATTAACATGAAATTAATTTGGATAATTATCATAAATAATTTCATAAATTTCAAATTATGAAACTGGAATTGATAGTAATTTTTTGAATTTAGTATTAGAAAATATAAATTTTCCAAATGTAATAATGGTTATATGGTTAATAGATTTGATTTTATACACACATATGGTTCTTTTTTATTATTTTTTCTTCAATTATCAAACCCAACATTTTTGTTTAGTTGGAACCACTCACAAACCATAAGATGAAGACCAAACATCCACTTTAACCTAAATAGAAAAACACAACCATACTACAAAAAAAATACAAATGATGAAATGTTTGACACATATTTCCACATTACATGAACATTTGTAAATTAAAATAAATCAATGAATAATGATGTTTATTTAAAAGTAATTCATCCCTAGATAAATTTATAACTTCCTGAATTTTAATGAAATATATTATTTCAAATTAATTTTTAATATGTAATATATTTCATTACACATGATACATAGTTTATCTTGCATCACAAGTAACACCACATTTATCTTGTGTTGAACGCAACTTCATATTCATTTGATGAAATATGTGACTCAAAATCCTGAGTCTTCCTAGACGACAATATATTATTAATACTATTATGATAGTTATTACATAGCCCATTAAATGGATATGATGACTGTGATTGACTAAATAATAAAAATATATATTACACAAGTTTTTAAACTGAATTCATTTTTTACTGATTAATTAGAAATTAAAATAACTTCAAATTGGATATAAAGTATATATATTCAGGAAAACCATTTTTATGACTAGAATGACATTTTATCATAGTAAATTAAATTAATAACTATTATTAAGAGATATTAATGAAATTTATATTTTATATATTTAATCATATATTATATAAATCTAAGTGTTGACACAATTATATATTTTATATGAAAAAAATAATCTTCATTATAAAAAATATTGTATCAATATTCACTATGGGTGTTTTTTTATTTTTCTGAGATGTTTGATTTTTTGATGAATAGTAAAAAACACAACATTTTAAATAAAACTTCTTTTTTTTCTAACTTATTTATACAGATATATTATATTTTAAATTGGATTTAAAATATAATTAGTAAAATTATACAGAAATAAATAATATTTATTAATATTTATTAAATTTTAAATTTATATAGAATATAAAAAGTTTCAAACATTAAAACTTTTCTCTATAAAAACCTATTGTCTCGCAACAGATCTAGGATTAATTTTGAATTAATTTTAGCCACATACGTTAATTTAATTTGGAAAATTTGATATTGGTTTTTGGAATATGTGTGAAATTATTTCTATAATATGATAACCTTAATTGTTTGACCAAAATAATAGTGGAAATAATTAAAATTAATTACAATGATTAAATTAAAAACAAGCTTACATAACGATTAAACATAAAATATAAGGTGTATAAATGACCCAAAAATTTTTAAACACTAATTAGATTGAAATATTTATAAACTCACCACATTAAGATCTATTTTTATGAGTTATTTGGATATTAATTAATTAATGTTTCCTATACAATAAGTTAAGAAAGAAAAAATACAAAAATGAAGCATCCTTCCTTTAACACATATAATACATCGGAATAGGGAAAAGCTACATAAATTCGGTTAAAATTATTATAATGGAATATATATCATATATTTTTTTAATAATAATTTATATTTAATTTTTAGAGATGATATAATTACAGAAAAATCATAAAAAACACCAACGCATTGATTATTTAGATAATAATTAAATAAAATAAATGATATTTTATCAATTGATTTAAAATTAGAAAAAATATTATCATATTCCAAGTGATTTATGTTTGTTGATTAATTAAAAATATGTTCCAATAATGGGTGATTTGATCATTTATAATGATCATATTAACCCATAAGTAGTAAATATAGTGCTAGCATAGTTAGGGTTAAAGTAGTGTTTTTGGGTGTTACATTATTACTGTAAAAATAAATATCCAAAAAATAAATAAAATTAAATTATAAATTATATATAATATTTCATAATTAATGGGTCTAAATTTTAAAATTATTTTCACATTAATTTATACTTAATGGATGAATTACATAGGATAGAAAACTTTCTTCTTTAATAAAAACCCAAAATGAATAAAAATAAGGAAAGTCAATACTAAGGAATAAAAATAATAATTTTTTATATTTTTTGTGTATGGATTGACAATAATTCTAGTTTACCAATTTAGTTTTTCATTTTTATGCACATTATGTAAGGTAGATACCCTAATAGTGTTTACCTTTTCTATTTATAATAATGTTACTCCCCCACTAATATAAAAAGACACTCACCCTACCCCGTTTCATCACACATAAAATTCTTTTTTATAGTAAAAACCCTTACATAATGAGATCCCAACATCCCTAACCATCACCCAAGAGTCCTAAATTTTGGAAGAAAGCAACCCATGGAATCCCTTCGGTGCCGAACAAAATGAGTTACCTGAAAATGTGTTAACATTCTTTAATGTGTATCTATGTTTTATTTATTTATCTATCCATTCAATTTTTTTGTTCTATTATAATATAATAACAAAAAAATATGAAATATGATATTTTTATGTTATTTATTTGTCCTAAAACGTCACACACTTCCATCAAATGGGTAATGAACTAACCGTTCATGTGTGTGATGCTTTACCTCCTCATGAAACAATGACATTCCTTTATCAGTTATCATGTATGGGAATTAGGATGGAAACCCTATTTTATATTATATATATAATATGTTTTTTTGTATTAATACTTATTTAATTATTATATTACACATACCTTGATGCCTTCCATTTTGAGTAAATATGATAATATCGTTTGTGGACGTGTGGACTATCGCCTTCTCAATGTGATGTGATACATTCACACATAAATGGAATGTATTAAGGAATGTTTTATTTAAATATATCTGACATAAATAATATATATATTATATTCATGAAATAATTACATTTATCTAAATATAACATATCATTTATTTTATTACCCTTTCACTAAATGAAAAATTCATAACGTTGTTCATGGATGTGTGAACTACCACCTCGTTAGCATGATCTAATTCGGTTTAAATCAGTAGAATTATATATATAAATATATAGTATTAAATAATGTTTTATATATGATATAATTATCATTATATAAATATAAATGTTTCATACCTTCATTCCATAAGTATCACGGAAAAATGTGAACGTTACTCGTGCGTTCATACGACCTACCGTCTCCATGATTGTAATGTTGGTTCATTCGTTTTAACCATCATTCATGATTTGTTTTAAAAGTATAATTTTAGTATAAAGATTATTATTGATTCATTATTATTATTATTTAAATGTTTATTAATTACCCTTTGACCTTAGTCGACCAACTAGACATTTTTTACATATAAACCGAATCGGGTCAAAACACCCTACATAAAAATAATAGTTTTTGTTATTGTGTACAACAATGTAATTAGTGACTATTAAGTAATAATAAACATTAAAATATTTATAATTAATGTTAATAATGAACATATGTTTATTATCTAAGAAGATAAAGACACATGTGACAAGTTAGAATTAAGGTAAGGGGTTCTACTCTCACTTTTACTTTTTGGAGGTATAAATCATAATCACCGCATATTTATTTTGTGTGTTTTAATTGGAACCCATTTTGATATATTATATCATGAATTATTTTAGTTTAATTTTTTTTTAAATGTTTTACGTTATGATTATTACTTTTTTTTCAATTAAAATGTTAGCATAATTTCAATGGGATTTCTACTCTCACATTTATTTGTGCAAGACTTATTCAAAATCTACCACTCCTTTTTAACTTGAGGTGTACCTACTTTAATGTATTTTATGATTCATATAACTAAATTTATGGGGTTCATATAAATTTTAGGATATCAATTTTGTGGGGTTTATCATTTCAATTTTACCATAGAGGTAATTTAATTTTGTCACAACTTTTCTTATTTGAGGCATTTGTTATGTTATACACCTATATTATTTTATGATGTATATAAACTTCTCGTTTGGAATAATCTATCCTGAATATAATTGTTATCATGAAATTTTAAATTCATTTAATGTTACTATGTAATGGGGAATATTATTCAAATATTTCAAGGTGTAATGGGACACATGGAATATTTAATTTTTATTTTCCTCTGAAATGTTTTAATGAACTTTTAATGTTATTTCTACTCACTAAAATCCAAATACATTATGTTTATTTATCCTCTTTTATAGTTATTTTGTATTTATATCATCCCCATTCTTGTTTTATGGATTTTATTAAATATATTGTTACTGAACCCATTTTTTCTATTGGTTAATCATGTTTTAAAGAGATTTTTATTGGACCCATTTCCTGTCCATGGATTAATCTTGTTTCATAGAAATTGTTATAGAACCTATTCCATTTATATGGTTTTATCATGTTTTTATTAATTTTTTGGTGAAAGTGTTTTATTAAAGGTACTTGAGCATGATATGATATAGTTGATACTGAGACAACTTATATGAAGGGTTGAGCCCCATTATAGTTCATGGAAAATGAGTGAGCCTGATATAGTTTACATGAAGGGTGTTCCTCATTATAGATTTCTAGTGCATTGTGTAATGATAATTTTGGAAGTATGCCATATGGTTATTACAATTAAAAATATTTTTCAAGGGTTTTTAAATTGGATAATGAAATTCATGCTCTAAGTTACGAAAAAGAGTTTTAATTTAATGTTACAAGTTTATATGGTTTCTAATGATTGAGATTGATATAGCATGGATTTTAATTATTGATTCTGATGACTCTTTCGTTTTTTATGTTTTCAATTCTGATTATCTAGATATTTATGGCTATTTATTATTTAAGACTCTCTCATTTACTTTTGATATATCAGCCCACCCTTATGTGATCTTATTAGCATTGATGACATTTAATTGTTAATGATTATGTTATGCCTCACTCAACGTTTATGATCAACCATATTATGTTTCATTTTATCCAGATTATAAATAATGATGTTGAATGATTTATGTGTATAAATAATTTCTCAAGGATGATGTTGATGACCTATTGTAAAATACTAAAATCTAGGTAAAATGTTATAAATGTTCTTTTGAGGACTTATGATTCCAACCAAAGATTATTGGTTATCGAGGTTAAACATTATCTATGTTTTTTTTCTATTTTACAGTTTAGATGAAAAAGCTAGGTCGTAATTATCAAAATGAAAGCCAAAATTTTAAATTTATATATTTTGGAATAGGATCCAGTTATGTGGGTTCTGGATATTATTGTTTCTATCAAAGGTCAGTTAAGATAATTTTGGATGTTATGATATTTTATATGGGGGAATCCTATGATTTATGGTTACTGTCATAATACTATATGGTTATGGTAGATCATAAGTTCAAAGTATTAGACACAAAATTTCACTTCTAAATGATGAGATCTTAAAGTGATTTTGGATATTTTTTGGGATGAGTTATTTTTGTACACTAGGATTAAAATATCCTTTTTGTCGGGAATTAGTTTTCATTTAAAATAATGGGTAAACCTTATTCTCTATAAAAATTCATTGCATCTGGTTGGATAATGAGGCTTTAACTGATGACTGAAGGACTATAAGGATTTCATGAACTAACATTTCCCTATGTGATGTCCTAATTTGTATGAAATATTTATTGTTTTATCTTATGTTTAATTAAGAAACCAATGAGACATTATTTTTTGAGTAATGGTTGAATTATCTTGGATGAATATAAGATCAAGTCCTTCTCAACCTTGGGTTTCAAAAATAGTGAGAAAAAGTTAGATAAATTTTATGAATAGTTATTTGTGGAAGACTTTCTTTTTATGTTTTGGTATTCCTATGTTATTTTGAATATTAGTGCGCCATTTAATGGTTTATCCATTTCTGGAATTATCTCACCATGTTCTTTCCAATTTTTGGTTGGTTAATGATTTATGATTTTTGGGATATCTTGACTATCACTTTTATGGTTATGTGGTCTTTAAAAGTTGATTTTAGTCATTCAGTATTTAAAATTTCATCTATAACACTCATCATTTGAAGAAAAAGATTTTATTTTGGTGGAAATTGATTAAAGGATGAAATTCTACACATCAAGTATGTACTTTTACTTTTACTTTTTCTTATAGCCTAGATAGTAAGATAATTAATTAACTCTAGGAAAAGGATATTGAAACAAAATTATTATCTTAGAACCTTCAAATATTGTGAACCGATGGTATTTTGGATCTCAAAATTTTTGTATCCCCATAAAATTTCATTTATAAGTTACTTGTATATGATCAATAACCTTAATCAATCGCTATAATTATTTACATTTTTTCTAATTTCCCACATATGTTACCTCTATGTGGATTCTTTGTCATGTGGAACATTTAGTGACCTTAAAATTCACCACATTCTCTTTTTATGATGATTCTTTTTTATTATTTTACTATGTGGGTGTCAATATAGTAAAAAAAGAAATTATTGTCATTTTATAAACAAAATTATTTTTGATGATGAAATTAATATAAAGTGGGATGTTTGTAACATCCCAAAATTTTATGAGATATCACCTTTCAAAATAATATAAATTATTTAAGAGATTGTGTTTAAAATGATACATAGTTTAGACTTCATCATATAAAACACCATTTTTATCTTGTGTCATAATAAAAATTGAGTTCCTTTGATGACGTATGTTACAAACAATCTCGAGTCTTACTAGACAACAATATACTATTAATTTTCTTCTGATGGTTATGAACTTGTCCTCTTAATGGAAGGGATAATTGGGATCAACTTTTTTTTTAAATATTTATAACTCATGTTTAAAAAAATAATTCATTACTAATTCATTAATTAAAAATGACTGTATTTTCCGGCTGAATGTAGAGGATGTTTTTTTATGAAAGCTATTTTTATGTCCAAAATCATATTTTATCCTAAAAAAGATAATTTACCACTATTATAGAAATATATTAACGAAATTAATAAGTTATATATTTATTTTAATGTTTTTAAATTCATCAGATATGTCTTATAGTGTTAATATAAGAATAAATCCAATTTTAGGCCTTAAAATCCGTATATTTTTAAGGGTAGTTTTATCACCATTTAATGGAGAACCTATATTAAATATTTTTATCAAAAATTTTCATTTTTTAAGATATAATAAAAATAATTTCTAAATTATTAATATTAAAATTTACTTTGGGTGAATATTTGAAATTTTTCATAGAAGTTTCATTTTTTGATGAATATTAAAAAGCACTTCATTTTAATTGAAAACATCATTTGTAGAATTAATTTACATATTTATAATAAATTTAAAAATTGATTTAAAGTATAATTTGTTCAATTATACAAAACTGAATCAAAATTATGTCAATTTATTCATTTTAACATTGAAATTGGAAATAAAAATATTTCATACTTTTAACATTTCTCCTTAAAACCCTACTATATCACAGAATTTGCAAGATTAATTTGAAATTAATTTTTTTGCACAAATATGAATTGATTTTAGAAAAGGAACTAAACATATTAGGTTTCAGTATGAAATTTTTGTTCCAATAACATCAACTTAATATCTGGAAAAATGCATTTTAATGTAATTAAATTTAATTAGAGTGATTAACGTAAAAAATCTTACTTATGGATTAGATTTATAATATAAGATGAATAAATAACCCAAAAAATTTATAAAACATGTTGGATGGAGATAGATCGAAATTAACCACCTTAGGATTTATTTATATGAGTTATTGGTATATTATTCTAGGAAGGAGACCTATTTAACCAGTTATGTAAGGAAAAAACATGAAAATGGAACATTCCATTCCTTAAACACTTATAAAGCTTTCGAATAGAGAAAAAGCTACATAAATTATATTAAAAATAATAATTTTTATGATAAATGAGTTATTTTTATCATACTCATTTAGAAGTGATTTTTAGAATGATATAATTACATTCAATTACTATGAAATGGAAACACATGGATTTTTTAGTGGATAATTAAATAAAAAATGATATTTTATTTAAGGATTTAAATTAAAAAATATTAATTTATTAAAATTTTTATTTAAAAATTTACAAAAGAAATATGTCCAATTAATTGGACAATTTTTATTTTATAATGGAAATATGGACCTATAAATAGTTAAAATACTGTTAGCGTAGTTGGGGTTATAATTTTTTTTAATGTTAAATGGGTTTCTATTAAAATTATTATCCAAAATGTTTTATATTTTTATTTTTAAAATTATATTAAATGTTTTATAATTATTGGTTCTAACGTTTATAATAATTTAAAATTAAATTATTTCTTAATGGATGATTTATATAGGATAGAAAACTAGTTACCAAAATAAAAAACTAAAAATGAAAAAAATAATGAAACATACATAAAATGGAACAAATACGAAAAATGATTTTAGTTTTTTCTGGTGTGAGTTTGGTTGAAACATAATTCAACATTAATCATTTATTTTTTATTTTTTAATCTCATTATGTAAGGGAGACCTCCAAGTAGTTTTTACCTTTTTATATTTACAAGAATGTCACTCCCCTCTACCATAAAAAGTAAATCCACCTCCCCCATTTCATTGCTCCTTCCAAGACCTTTTTCTCAGAAAATCCCTAAACAAATTAGCTACCTAAACCACTTTCCTCATCCTGGATTCATTACATTGTTCAAAAATCCATCCAAGTAATCCCTTTGGTGAAAATCAAAAGGTGTTACCCAGAAAACTGGTTAAATTATTCAATGTGTATTTATGTTTTATTTCATTCTCTACCCAAAAAATATTATTATTCCATTATTATTTTATAACAATATTTTCCATGATATACTAATAATTTTTTGTTGTATTTATTCTACCAATACCATTCCATACTAACATCAAATGGGTAACAAAATTACTATTCTTGTGGACAACAAACTACTACCTCACGAAACAATGTTGTTCATTTTTCCTTTACCACCTATCATGGTTGGTAAATATTTTGAGAAACCTATTTTTATATGATTACAGGGTCCAGAAAATTCTAAAAGGGGGAAATCCAATTTCCACATAACTTGGAAAAGGACCGAACCGGTCCGTGCACCGGCTCCCAACAACAACACGCGACCAGTTCGGTAGACCACCCCCCGCAATTCCGCGGACCAACATCATCTGCGAAATGGAGGTAGGGACCCTCTGTGGGCGTGAAGTAGGATGGGTGCCAGGCCGGTCCACTGCTGCGAGCTGCCCCCTTTGCAGACAGCTGTCGGTCACGGGATAGAGGCAGAGTGGTGCACGACCGCGGAGCAAATCTGTAAAACTCTGTTCCAAAAAATCCTTGGTTGACCGAGTCATTCGCGGGTGGGGATTCCTGCATGGTATTCCTCAGAAAGTTACATGGGCCCATCAATACAACCTCCTTTGTGACTCTATAAATAGTCACCGAGGGGCACCATGAAAAAAAATGAGAGGAAGGATGGGTGAAAACCCGTGGGGAGATGCTGGAGAAATCGCTCCCAGCAGTAATGTTCTGCGACCATCTATGGACCCCATATCATCCGTGGATGCACTCTTTCACATAGGGGAGAAACCTGTCCACAAACCACATGCGACTAGTCCATAACGTCCATTGCCTCCACGGATAGTTCCCCCTGCGACCACCCCCTCCACAGACCAGTTTCATTCACGAAATGGAGGCGGAAACCCCTCTGCGGGCTGGAAGTAGGACGGGCGCCAGCCCCTTTGCAGACACCCTTTGTGGATGGACATCCTTCGCGGACCGCATCCTTTGAGGATGACCATCCTTCGCGGACAGTACCCTTTACGGACAGCCTCCTTCGCGGCCTAGTCCTTCACAACTAGATCCCTCATGGCCAGCTCCTCCGCATACACTATTCGCAGACTACCAAACCGCGAACCACATGCGGCCAGCCCTAGGTGGCCGGCTCTTTCGCAGACAGCTCCTCCGTGGCCGTCTCCTATGCATCCAGCTTTGCAGCATCTAGTCCCTCTCGGCCAGCTCCTATGCGGCCTGCCCCATGCAGAAACCCCCATGTAATCATTGGACTATACCATGGCGGTTGCGCCCCCGCACCCCCACTTGGGTTCTATGCCGAGCTGCGGTCCCTTCCCTCCAGGCTGGTCCCTTCATTACCGTCACTGACCCCCATGAAAAATGGAGAGTCACACCGCGAAATTTTCGAGCCAAGTCCACATTATATTTACATTTCACCCTTGCACTACCCCAAAATCCATCCTATACATGTCATGAGTTGAGATACTCCTCATGAATCTCCTATAACCCCATTACCAAGCTCCTTTTGCTAGGTTCATCTAGAGAGGGATGCCTTTGCGTAAGTCCCGCACCAACCATTGCTAGGTATCTCCTACCTAATCGTCCTGACCACATGACGTTAAACTGTATGTCCATCATCCTGACCAAATGACGTTAAACTGTATGGCCCTCATCCTATCCATATGACATTAAACTATACGGAAACAGTCCTATCTACATGAATTTAAACTTTAGTATTCCCTATGTTCCAAACGTAGGATGCTTCTTGCTCCAATCAAGAGATGCCTTATCCTCCAAGCATAATATTCCTCATGCCAAGTTTACAGTGGCATAATTTCAAGAGCGCTGGAATCCATTCAAACTTTCCATAACTCCACCCCACGCTTTGTGTGTCCTTCATTGAGTCTTCATTCCCTTGCAAGTCTGAAGGGACCCCCTAACTGCCTGGTCCCATGTCGCCTCGGCTCACGTACCATCCTGGGCCAACGCACCTGAAATACTGTCACGACCCATCCTCAGGGCCCGTGTCGTGACTACCCCAAGCCAGCCTTCCATAGGCTAGGGGCTGGCGACTAGCACCAAAGGCGTAAAATCCCGATAACTGGGAAGGCATTGCCTTTATAAAAGAAAACAAGCACCACAGAGTACAAGAGGAAGCAAAACACTAAGTAAAAAAGAAATGCTGAAAAGTAAATGGGCCAGAATACAAACCCAAAAGAAAGTACGACTACAACTGAACAAGGTACAACAGCAAAAAGACAAACAGCTGGGAGTTGGAAGCAGCTCCTGGGTCGTCCTCCTCAGATCCTACCTAAAGGGTAGGTACAAATAGCCTCCTCCACGCTCTCGTCCGTCAACCTCCTCTGTGAGTCATCAGTTTGTGTAGTCCACCTCCGGGTACTGACTCGTCGTGAAGTCCACCTCCGGGTACCGTCCAGTCCTTGAACACTCAGCCTCCGTCAGCACTGCCCGTTGTCTGCAACCAACACAACGAGGTGCGTGCATAGCCCGTGCAGGGGTGAGTATAACGATACTCAGTAGGGACCCCGAGACCCTCAAGGTCTCACTAAAACCAACAAGGATAACCACAAAGAAGATCTCAACAGATAACCTCTACTTAGGTATACGCCCATACATATACCTAAGTTATCAAGTAACCCATCTCAATCATGAGGAAACACAAGGATTGTGAAATCAACGGATAACCACTGCCTAGGTATATGCCCATACATATACCTAAGTTATCAAGTGACCCATCTCAATCATGAGGTAAACACAAGGTCAAAAGTCTCAGCTCAAACCAGGATTTTCATTATCGAAACTGTAACTGCTGAAGAGCTCCGTCTCTGGAGTGTACAGTGGTCCTGTCGCGACTCCGAGGTACTGCTCACTAATCTAAGACTGCTGAGATACTCCTCCTGTCGAGTACCACGGGCCTGCCACCTCACACAGTAGTGCTTCCTGCTGGGGTCTGCCACCCAACACAGTAGTGCTCCCCCCTCATAGCCTACAGAGTTACTTCTCCTGTCGAGTACCGCGGTTCTGCCACCTCACATAGTAGTGCACCTCTGCTGTGGTTTTGCCATCTCACAAAGTAGTGCTCCCCACTGGGCTACGTAAGTCAGTCCGAATCGAATCGGACAAGAAGTCTTCAGGTCTCTGCCGGCTACACGGTCTCCGTACTCCGTACGCTCATCTCTGGGAGGGTCCGCTCCACGAGCTACAAGTGGATACTACAAGTATCTCAAAGTCCCATGAATAAGTATCTCAAACGACCGCCTCGTCTTAGGGGTCTCAACGCAACAGACGACGCGTCAATCGGACGCCCGATCTGTGAGTTATTAGCCTTTTCGTCCCAGGGGCCCGGTTAGTTTCGTGAGCGAACCAAACCTGGCTGTATCTAAACTGTACCCCGAACACTCATAGGGTATACTCATAGGGACCGTTTCTCAATGATATCACCAACGCCGCTGACGGTTCGTCAAACAGACGTCATGTCTGAAAGATATCAGCTTTTCCGTTCTAGGGGCCTGGTTGGATTTCAGTGCGATCCAACCCGGACACTATCCATCTGTATCCAAATCTCGGGCGGAGGATGCCAAAAGTTCCATATCGTCAATAGGAACTCAACGCAACAGACGGCGCGTCAATCGGACGCCCGGTCTGAGAGTTATTGGCTTTTTTCGTTCCAGGGGCCAGGTTGGTTTTTAAGGCAAAACCAACCCGACCGTACTCTACCTGCGTCCAAACCTCGGTCGGAGTATGCCAAAAGATCCGTCTCACTAAGAGGAACTCAACAAAGCAGACGTCACATCAATCGAACGTCCGTAGCTCAAAATATGAGCGTTTCCGCTCCGAGGGCCCGGTTGGTTTCGTGTACGAACCAACCCGGCCGAACTCAAAGTATTCCGAAACCTTGAGTGCGATATACCGAAACGACCGTCTCAATCCAAGGACCGCATCGCCGCTGACGGCGCGTCGTTTGGAGGTCCGTAGCCCGAGTTTCGGGCATTTGAATCCAACTCGTTCGGTAACGGGGGTTTCGGGCCCGGGCCGACCCTGCCCGAGACCCCCCCGGTTGGCCCGAACAGGGTCGACCCGCCCCAGACAGGGTCGGCCCGACCCGGCCCGGCCTGGCCAGGAGCAAGTCCAGGCCGAGGTGTTGGAAAAACGGGGGGAGCTTGCCCCCCCCCCTCATTATGGGGGGCCGTTTTGCTGGACGGGGGAATTAAATTCCCCCGGTTCTTCTCCCTTCCGGCCGGCCCGACCTGGCCGGCCGATTCCTCCTCAACGGGACCGGCAAAGGACATTCCCCTTCCGGCTTATGACACCGGCGGCCCGACTGGCCACCGGTCATCTTGTTCCGCCGCGGCCCAGAACCGGCCGCGGCCCTTGCCGTCCGGCGCGGTGCGACGACACCACTTTCCTCCGCCGTGGCCCCGCTCCGGCCGTGGCGCCTTCAACTTCCTTCGACGCGACACGACGACATCGTGTTCTTGGATTTATTTCCATGGAACGGCGCGACGGCGCCGCGCAATACTTTCCATAGGATACCCACGTGGTGCAACGGCACCACGCCATCTAGTTCCATCCGCAAGAAACAATCACGAACAAAGGAGGTGTTGTTCGGCCATGTTTGTGCGGTCCGACCCCCTCTCGTTAAACAATAACATTTATTCGTTATCCTCGAAGTTTGACATTCTAGAATCAAGAATGGAAATAATTAAATAAAACAACAACAAAATTCCCCTACCTCGGCTACAAGAGCGGTGTTCGTCAACAACCCGCGGAAGACGAGCGTCGCGGTGGTCGGGCGTCGCGGGGAAAGAACATCGACGTCGTGAAGCAGGTATTCGAAGTTCTTTGACGGAGATTCCATCGCGGAAAACCGTCCCGGAAAAGATGATGCGGAAGAAGTACGTCGCGTCGCAGATACGGCGTCACGGAAGGACCGTTTTCTTCGGCGGAGAAGTTCTTCGTTGAAGAACCGTGTTCTTCGCGTTCTTCGTTGAGTTTGAAGAAGACAAAGAAGACTTACCAACTCTCTCAAGGAGACAAAGCTCTAACCAAAAATAAAATAAGTCTAAGGCTTATTTTATTTACACAACTAAACCACCTTGAATTTCGAAAGTTTCAAATTAAGTCACTCAACTTAATTAATAACACAAGTTGTCAAAAATTAAATAGAGGAGGAGTTATTGGGAGTTTAAAGGGTAGTTAAAGAGTTAGGGTTCGTGTGGGCCCCACCACACTTAATCCTCTGAAGGGAGGTTAAGTGGATGTGGGTCCCACCCCTAACTCCGTTTGGGAGGACATAACCAACATGGTTTAAAAAAAAGAATAAAATAAATTGTGTTCACAATTTATTTAACCTCTTCAAATTTTCCCCAAAACTAACTTTCATTCCACATAAAACGCAACCTTGGAAAAGGTCTCCTTAAGCGAATATCGACACTGCGAGTTCATCGGTGCCCTCAGAATTTGATTCCGGGCACCGGTTCAAAAGTTAGAAAAACCCGCTCGTTCGTTCACTGAACGTACCCGAGCCCAACTTCGGAAATTCATTCCGGGCACTCCGGGCCTTGTAATCAAGTGCCGTCAGAAACTGCGTTCTTGTAAAATTCCAAAGAAAATTAAGAAAAAAATTTCCTTGAAATTTCCGGGTCTTTATATTACTCCCACCTCAGGGCTTTACGTCCCCGTAAAGCTTCAACACAAACTAGGGTCACAAAAGCGGTACAGAGCACGCATCTGAGCCTTCCACTCCCATGTGCTCACCTGGAGGTTCCCGTACTGCCAGAGAAAGTGCACCCGAGGAATCGATCATTCTTGTAGGATCTTCTCCTGTCGATCCTCGATCCCCACTAGAACCTCCGTGAAAGACACCCATCACCATCGTCTTGCTCCTCATGGTCGATCATAAGCGAAGGGTCGAGCACGTATCTCCTCAGTTGAGATACATGGAAGTCATCGTGCTCCTGGTGAAAATGAGGTGGATGGGTCAAGCGGTAAACCACCATGCCTACCCAGCTGAGGAACTAGAAAGGTTTGTTGAACCTCAGAGTTTACTTGTCGCCTTGTCCACAACTCCGTAAAACTCGTCGAGGTGAGACTCATATAAGGACGTGATGGCCATCCTCGAACTCTAGAGGCCTCCAAGTCCTGTCAGCATAAGGCTTCTGTCGGCCCTGTGTCGTCCTCATCCACTCTTGGATGACCTGGACCTTCTCTAGTCTCACAAGAGCTGCTATGATTTCTTCTTTGCCGATAAGAGAAATCTGGTCTCATCCCCTGTATGAACCACATTCGTTGCCTAATACAGTCAATCCTGACATGAATGATGCATTCATGCAAAGGATGACGTCTTAAGGCCTCGACATAAGTACCAAGAGATCCAACTGTCTCTCTCGCCTCCAAGGGTCGAGTCACAATGTCGGCATCAGTGTGCGGTAACTGGGTCTCCTCCAGTAGAAATCTCTAAAGTGAGGGTCAAGTCAACAGTTTAACCGGGACCACTCAGTATCAACAAAACTAAAGTACAAGAAAGAAAACAAAGATAAGTGTCTTTTTATTATTGCAGCTCACAGTGAAAGACACAAAGAAACTACAGACAAACATCAACAAACTATAAGAAACATGATCAATAGCCTCCAGGTCGGATGCTAGATCCACTCCTGTCCATCTGCTTCTGGAGCTCCATGAACATAGGCCTCAGCTGCCTGAAGCTGAGCTCTCCCATGTCCTCCTATTCCCTGCGGTCGGGGTGGGCCTCCTGGTGGTGGTGGCAACATCCCGAAGCGTCGTCCACCTCCAGGTGCACGTCCAGCTCCTCTGCCATGGACGCCTGCTCATTGCGGTCCGCCCTGATCAAACCTATGCCTCTGCCTCGGAGGTTCTTCATTTAACTGCTGGTCATCTGCATGGCGGGTCGGACAGTCACGTGCTATGTGACCAATTCCGCCGCAGGAGTAACACTTCATGGCAGGCCTGGCTCTATCACTTCCCTTGGTGCCTCGCACTACCGACCCTGAGTCACACGGTCGACCACCTGTAGGTCTGGTCCTCTTGGACCCCTGCGTCATCTGTCTAATACCCGCTACAGAAGACTCTGCCGCATGCCAGCTAGTGGTGGGTCCTGCTGCTGGAGACTGCTCAACAAAGAAACTCTCCACTAAGAGGGATCGCTCCAACACTCTTGTCTGCGTCGGAATGTTTTGCGATAAAACCGAAGCTCTGATCTTTCGCCTGAGCCCCTGCTCAAAGGTTTGGGCCCTGAAGAACGGGTCCCGTACCATATCTGTGGAGTAGCGCGAGAGGTCTGTCAATCTCGCTGAGTACTGCGCCACTGACATGTGGCCCTGCCGCAGCTGAAGTAGCTCGTGTATACGCACCGCTCGAAGGGTGGCTGGTACAAACTCTGCCCGGAACAGGCTCTCAAAGTCTGCCCATAGAAGAGTCGCCTCGTCATTCATCTGAAGAATCAGGCTCCACCATCTGCCTGCTGCTGCCTGAAGAAGGCTGGCAGCAAGGATCACCAAGAAATCTGTCGGCGTCCCCACTAGACTGAAGACTCTCACCACAGCCTCCAGCCAATCCTAAGCCACCTGCAGGTCCGTCCCTCCCGGAAACCTGGGTGGCCTCTGGCGCTGGAACTCATGCAGTGCGGTCAAGCGACGTGCATCCTCTACTGCTGGGGCTGGTGGCATTGGTGGCCCAATGGGAAGTAGTACCGCTGGTGCCTCCACTGGTGCCTCAACTGGGATAGGGCCCTGTACTGAGGCCTCATCGCTCGGTGGGCTGTCAGTACGCACCACTCTCGGGGATCTAGATGGTCGTCCACAGGGAGGAATCTTGAAAGAAACAACGTGACATGATCAAAAGATTATACCTGGTGAGCTGACCTGGTTTGAGCTGACATATAAATAAAACTTCCAGAAAACACACACGCAATCAGTGTTTTCGTGCACAAAGTCGGAAATCAGTTGTCAAGGTCCTGGTGTATGGATACGTCGGCCGCCCGCACCAACACTGGACTCCCTGAACTGAAAACCACACTCAGTACTCATAACACTATTGCTTCACAGAAAGAAACATCAGAGTTATAAGTTCTTCGGTAGAACTGAACTCCTCTGATACCAATTTGTCACGACCCGTCCTCGGTGCCCGTGCTGTGACTACCCCAAGCCCGCCTTCTATAGGCCAGGGGCTGGCGACTAGCACCAAAGGCGTAAAATCCCGATAACTGGGAAGGCATTTCTTTTATAAAAGAAAACAAGCACCACAGAGTACAGGTGGAAGAAAAACACTAAGTACAAAAGAAATGCTGAAAAGTAAATGTGCCAGAATACAAACCCAAAAGAAAGTATGACTACAACTGAACAAGGTACAACAGAAAAAAGACAAACAACTGGAAGTAGGAAGTAACTCCTAGGTCGTCCTCCTTGGATCCTACTTGAAGGGTAGGTACAGATTGCCTCCTACACGCACTCGTCCGTCAACCTCCTCTGTGAGTCGTCACGTCGTGTAGTCCACCTCAGGGTACTGACTCGTCGTGAAGTCCACATCCGGGTACCATCCAGTCCTCGAACACTCGGCCTTCGTCAGCACTGCCCGTCGTCTGCAACCAACACAATGAGGTGCGGGCATACCTCGTGCAGGGGTGAGTATAACGATACTCAATAGGGACACAAAGACCCTCAAGGTATCACTAAAACCAACAAGGATAACCACAAGAAGATCTCAACAGATAACTTCTACTTATGTATATGCCCATACATATACCTAAGTTATCAAGTAACCCATCTCAATCATGAGGAAACACAAGGATTGTGAAATCAACGGATAACCACTACTCACGTATATGCCCATACATATACCAATGTTATCAAGTGACCCATCTCAATCATGAGGTAAACACAAGGTCAAAAGTCTCAACTCAAACCAGGATTTTCATTATCGAAACCGTAACTGCTGAAGAGTTCCGTCTCTAGAGTGTACAATGGTCCTGTCACGACTCCAAGGTACTGCTCACTAACCTAAGAATGCTGAGGTACTCCTCCTGTCGAGTACCGCGGGCCTGCCACCTCACACAGTAGTGCTTCCCGCCGGGGTCTGCCACCCAACACAGTAGTGCTCCCCCCTCATATCCTACAGAGGTACTCCTCCTATCGAGTACCGCGGGTCTGCCACCTCACATAGTAGTGCTCCTCCGCTGTGGTTCTTCCACCTTACAAAGTAGTGCTCCCCACTGGGCTACGTAAGTCACTCCGAATCGAATCGGACAAGCAGTCTTCAAGTCTCTGCCGGCTACACGATCTCCGTACTCCGTACGCTCGTGTCTGGGAGGGTCCGCTCCACGAGCTACAAGTCGATACTCCAAGTATCTCAAAGTCCCACGAAGAAGTATCTCAAAGGAATGCCTCGTCATAGAGGTCTCAACGCAACAGACGACACGTCAATCGGACGCCTGGTCTGTGAGTTATTAGCCTTTTCATCCCAGGGCCCCGGTTGGTTTCGTGAGCGAACCAAACCCGGCCGTATCTCAACTCTACCCCGAACTCTCATAGGGTATACTCATTGGGACCGTTTCTCAACAAGATCACCAACGCCGCTGACGGTTTGTCAAACAGACGTCCTGTCTGAAAGATATCAGCTTTTCCGTTCCAGGGGCCCGGTTGGATATCGGTGTGATCCAACCCGGCCACTATCCATCTGCATCCAAATCTCGGGCAGAGGATGCCAAAAGTTCTGTATCGTCAACATGAACTCAACGCAACAGACGACGCGTCAATCGGACGCCCGGTCTGAGAGTTATTGGCTTTTTTCGTTCCAGGGGCCCGGTTGGTTTTTATGGTAAAACCAACCCGACCGTACTCCACCTGCGTCCAAACCTCGGGCGGAGTATGCCAAAAGATCCGTCTCACTAAGAGGAACTCAACAAAGCTGACGGCATGTCAATCGAACGTCCGCAGCTCAAAATATGAGCGTTTCTGCTCCGAGGGCCCGGTTGGTTTTGTGTACGAACCAACCCGGCCGAACTCAAAGTATTCTGAAACCTTGAGTGCGATATACTGAAACGACCGTCTCGATCCAAGGATCGCATCGCCCCTGACGGCGTGTCGTTTGGAGGTCCGTAGCACGAGTTTCAGGGATTTGAATCCAAACCGTTCGGTAACGGGGGTTTCAGGCCCGGGCCGACCCGGCCCGAGACCCCCCCGGTTGGCCCGAACCGGGTCGACCCGCCCCGGACAGGGTCGGCCCGGCCCGGCCCGGCCGGGAGCCGGTCAGGCGCAGCGCGCTGGACGCGCTGCCAGCTCGGCTGAAGGCCGAGCTGTTGGAAAAACGGGGGGCGCTTGCCCCCCCCCTTGTGAAGCCCCCCCCCTCATTATGGGGGGCCGTTTTTCTGGACGGGGGAATTAAATTCCGCCGGTTCTTCTCCCTTCCGGCCGGCCGGTTCCTCCTCAACGGGACCGGCAAAGGCCGGTCCCCTTCCGGCTTCCGACACCGGCGGCCCGGCTGGCCACCGGTCATCTTGTTCCGCCGCGGCCCGGAACCCGCCGCGACCCTTGCCGTCCGGCGCGGTGCGACGGCACCGGTTCCCTCCGCCGCAGCCCTACTTCGGCCACGGCACCTTCGATTTCCTTTTATGCGACACGACGGCGTCACGTTCTTGGATTTCTTTCCACGGCGCGGTGCTACGGCACCGCGCAATACTTTCCGTAGGATACCCACGTGGTGCGACGGCACCACACCATCTCGTTCCATCCGCAAGAAACAATCATGAACAAAGGAGGGGGGGTTCGGCTGTGTTTGTGCGGTCCATCCCAAATCTCTTTAAACGATAACATTTATTCGTTATCCTCGAAGTTCGACATTCTAGAATGAAGAATGGAAATAATTAATTAAAACAACAACAAAATTCCCCTACCTCGGCTTCAAGAGCAGTGTTCGTCAACAACCCGCGGAAGACGAGCGTCGCGGAGGTCGGGCGTCGCGGGGAAAGAACGTTGACTTCGTGAAGTGGGGATTCAAAGTTCATTGAAGGCGATTCTGTCGCGGAAAATTGTTGCGGAAAAGACGACGCGGAAGAAGTACGACACGTCGCGGATACGGCGTCGCGGAAGGACCGTGTTCTTCGGCGGAGAAGTTCTTCATTGAAGAACGGTGTTCTTCGCGTTCTTCGTTGAGTTTGAAGAAGACGAAGAAGACTTCCCAACTCTCTCAAGGATACAAAGCTCTATCCAAAAATAAAATAAGTCTAAGGCTTATTTTATTTACACAACTAAACCACTTTGAATTTCGAAAGTTTGAAATTAGGTCACTCAACTTAATTAATAACACAAGTTGTCAAAACTTAAATAGAGGAGGAGTTATTGGGAGTTTAAAGGGGATTTGAAGAGTTACGGTTCATGTGGGCCCCACCACACTTAATCCTCTCAAGGAAGATTAAGTGGATGTGGGTCCCACCCCTCACTCCCTTTGGGAGGACATAACCAACATGGTTTAAAAAAAAGAATAAAATAAATTGTGTTCACAATTTCTTTAACTTCTTCAAATTTTCCCCAAAACTAACTTTCATTCTGCATAAAACGCATCCTCAGAAAAGGTCTCCTTAAGAGAATATCGGCGCTGCGAGTTCATCGGTGCCCTCAGAATTCGATTCCGGGCACCGGTTCAAAAGTTAGAAAAACCCGCTCGTTCGTTCACTGAACGTACCCGATCCCAACTTCGGAAATTGATTCCGGGCACTCCGAGCCTTGTAATCAAGTGCCGTCAGAAACTGCATTCTTGTAAAATTCTAAAAAAAATTAAGAAAAAATTTTCCTTGAAATTTCCGGGTCTTTACATATACTTTGGGCAACACATCCAGTCAGGTCCTGTGTTTCAAACATGGCCAGCAGTCGACCCTCATTTTTTTGTCCCCATTTCAGGCTAATGTGATATGGATGTTGTGTTTCGAACATGGTCAATAGTTATCCTCCATTTCCATTCCACCCTCACCGAATTCTAAATGTCGGTCATGTGATTCACACTTTTCATCTCCCTTTGTTTGGAATATTTCTAACGTCGTTGGTGTTGTCCAGCATGTGCACTTGTGCATAGGTGTAGGCCTCAATTATATACCTCAACCCACCAATGGGTTGAGATGCCCTCATTCCCAAACATGAGGAAGACACCATGGGCGTCCAACCTGGAGTAAGCCCAACTTTATGGGCTGCCCTTATGCGTAAGCCCCACTCCACTACTCACGGGCACACCTTTCATGACGTGATCCTCTGGTCCCTACTGCCACTTGTTTCTCACACCGAGCGTGACTCACGTGGGCTTAGAGGAGCATCGACCATGACGTCCTCTTATGGGCCTCCTAAGAGTGTAATACCCAATCCATCACCATGGGTCTACTTAGAGTTTAAGCCCCAATCCATCATTCTGGGCCTCTTCAAAGTGTAAGCCCCAATCCATCTCCATGGGCCTCCTCAAGGTGTAAGCCTCAATCCATCATTTTGGGCCTCCTCAGAGTGTAAGTCTCAATCCATGATTCTGGGATGCCTCAGAGTCTATGTCCCAAGCCAACACGAACTACGAGGACTTTGATTCCCTATAATAGGGATACATAGGAAGCCTCTAAGAGGTTCAATCCCGATCACCAATGGACACCCGGGTCCACCTTCATGTCGGTTCACCGATATTCTCCATCGAACTATGTGGACTTTGATCCCTACTTCCTAGGCAGGGTACCAAGGAAGCCTCCATGAGGTTAAATCCCAACAACTGGTCGATCTGACTATCTTCATATCAGTTCACCGTGCCACTCCTAGTGTCTCCTCATTGAGTTCCGAATCCAAGGGTTTATTAATCCAATGGGTGATTGTAAAACTCGGGCCTAAATGATTCCATACCCCCTGCGTCCAGTTGACTATTACCCACTAGGGTGAAATCCTTGGATACTATGTTTGTGTATAATCCAAATATTCACAAACATATGAATTCATCTTAAATATATAAGAGAGTCCCGTAAAAGGCAATAATTCCCCCCAAAAGGGTGCAATGAGACTGACTTCCCATCCTCTCGACCAATGTGAGTTCTTAGGCATCGCTGGTCAGTCTATCCGGCGAACTCCTGCCTTTGGAAAGCAGGTCCATCCATCATTGGATATGGAGCCGTTGGGCATTTTGAGACCGAAAGCACGAAACAATGATAAACATGGTTTTTATATTTTATTATTAATTAATGAATTTTTATATAACACATACATTTATTCATTCCATTTTTTTAATATAATAACATCATTTGTGGATGTGTGGTCCACTGCCTCCTCAAACAGATGTGATACTTTCACACATTATGTGGAATGTATTAAGGATTATTTTAATTAAAAATATGGGATATAAATAATATATATATTATATTAATTACATAATTATATTTCTATAAATTTAATATATCAGTATCTTTATTACCCATTAATTAAATTAAAAGGTGATAATGTCATTCGTGGACTTGTGGACTACTGCCTCCTCCATGAGATCTGATTACTTTTTCATAAAAATTATTATATATAGAAGTATATATGATTAAATAATATGGTAATGTTACATAATTATCATCATGGAAAGGTAAATGTTACATCCATTATTTCCATATGAATTATTGAAAAAATTCGAACGTTACCCATGTGTACATATGACCTACTGTCTCTATGATTGTATTAGCAGTTATTTTTTTATAATGGCAATTCATGAATTTTTCTAAAACTACCATTGATGTATAAATATTAGTATTATTTCATAACTATTATTCTCTATATGATTATATAATTATACATTTACCCTTTTGGATAACCCAAGCCATTTTTGACACATAATCGAAATAGGGTCAAAACACCAAGCATAAACATAATTGATTAAGTAGTTGAATAAAACATTATATTAAGGGAAATGAAAGTAATTATAAAATTAAAAAAAAATTCTCAAGATATATTATAATTTTAATAATTTTATTATTCAAAATTTTAATGACATGTGTGAAATGTCAGACTCAAGGTAAGGGATTATTGTCTCACTTTTACATTCGTGAGGAATACATCATAATCACCTCTTATTTCTTCTGTGTGGTGTAACTACTACACAACATGAAATATTATATCATGAATTATTTTATCTTCATTTTATTTAAATGTTTCATTTGATTATTCTTAATTTTTTGGTTACTAATTCAAATCTTACTGCAGTTACAATGGTATTTATAGTATAACTTTTATTTATAGGTGGCTTATTCTAAATCCACCACATATTATTGTTCTATGGTATATCGAATTTTCCTTAATCTATTCTATTATTATTACCCATAAATTTATGTTATTTTTATATCCATTTTATGATATCTCTTTAATGGTCTTTATAGTTTCATTGTTAACAAAGTGGTAATGAACTTCAATCACAATTTCCATTTTTTGAGAAGTTTGTTATGTTATACACTTAGATTTTTTATGAAGTATTTATACTTATCCTTTGAAATGATGAATCATGATCCCTATATTTTCATGATATTCAAATTTTATTTAAATTTATTCTTTCATGGGGTTTATTATTAAATTTCTTCAAGATGGTATGAGACACTTTGGAATGTTTAAAAGTTATTTTCCACATTACTTTTTAGTGATATTTTAATTTTATTTCTATTCATCAATGTTTAAAAAACATGTTGTTATTTATCCTTAATGGGGGAAACTTTATGCTGAAATCCTTTTCATTATATTATGGATGGATTAATTATGTTTCAAAGATATTATTACTGAACCCATTTCTTTTACATGGTTTAATCATGTTTCAAATAGAATTTTATTGAACTCATTTCATTTCTGTGGGTTAATATTGTTTCAAAGATATTATTATTGAACCCATTAATATTCCATGGATTTCTATTATATTTATAATTTTTGTGTTGAAAAGTTTTAATCCATGGTAATTGAGAATTATATGAAATTGGTGATCCCAGTATATAGTATATAAAGGGGTGAGCACAATTTGAACTCATATAAAATGGGTGAGCATGACATACCAAATACGAAGGGTGATCTACATTATAGATCTCAGCTACTTTGTTTAATAATAATTTTGGAATTTGACCATATGGTTTTTTCAATTTAAAGTGTTTTGAATGGGTTTTTAAAGGATTCAATGAAAATAATGTATCATGTTACCCAAATGAGTTTTAAATTCTTGTTATGAGTTTGTAAGGTTTCTAATGATTGATAATGATGTCATGTGGATTTTAATTATTGATTCTGATGAATTTCGAATTTTTATTGTTCCCATATTTGATAATCCAGATATTTGTGGTTCTGATTTCTTTTTGACTCACTTGTGCATTTTGATTATTTCAACACTCCCTTATTCACTCATATTCTCATTGATGGAATTTAATTTTTAATGTTTATTTTTACCCTTAACTAGATTTTTTAATCACCATTATTATGTTTCCTTTTCCATGGGTTTTAAATAATGATGTTGAAAAATTTATGTCAATAAACTATTTCACAAGGATGATGTTGATAAACTATTATAAAAAAGAAAAATTTTGGAGAAATGAGATAAATGTTATTTTGATGAATTATGAGTCGAAGCTGATATTAGTTTTTTATGTAATAGTTTTTAATAATACTCAAAAACATTAAAATGAAAATGTCTTTGATTTTTTGTATGGTCCCAATTTTCCTTTTAATGTAATAAGATTTAGATTAAAAATTTGGGACAGAATTATCAGCATCAAAGGAAAAAATATAAATTCATGGATCTTAGTATATGATCGGGGAGTGAGGGTTTTGGGAAGATATAGTTTTTATCAAAGGTTGGTTTAGAAAAATTTGGATATTAGGATGTTTTTATATGTGGTTATTTGGAGAGATATGTATTCCATCAAAGGACTATAAGCTTAATGTTGATCATAAGTTCAATGTTTAAGAAACCCCATTGAGGTTTTAAGATATGAGAACATTAATTTAATATTGGAGAAATTTTAATATGATGAGGTACTTTTATTTCCTAGTATCAAAATTTAGTGTTTTAAGGAGGAATTAGTTTTCATGTTTAATTAAAAAAGGGAAAAAGTGTTATCTCAATGTCAAATTGTCGCATCCAGCTTGGCGGTAGGGATTTATCCCAAGAACAAAAGAACATAATGGTTTCCCTCACTACCACTAGACTATGTGATATCCTGGATAGGATCGATATTTTTATTGGTTAAGATTTTTTTTATTTCAGAAACATATGGTATTTTATTTGAGGAAAATGGGTTGAATTATCTTGGAACAATATACGATTAAATAATTTAAGTGTTTTGGTTTCAATACTAGTTAGAAAATGATTAAACAATCATAAGGGTAGATATTTATGGAATAATTTAGGTCCATATTTGTTGATTACTATTTAATTTTCAATATTTGTTTATTATTTTGAGGTTTCCTCAATTCCAGAATTATCTCACCTTATGCTAAAAGTTTTTATTTTGGTTAATATTTAAAAATAGGTTAAATAACCTGACTACCCATTTTATGGTTATTTAGTATTTCAATATAGATTTAAGTCCATTCAGAATTAGAAATTCATCTAGAATACTCATTGTTTGGATAAAAAATGTAATTTTTATGGAAATTTATTAAGGGATGAAATTATACTCATTAAGAAAGCATATTTCACTTTTCTTTTTCTTTAGTTATACATGGTAAGAAAATTATTTTACTCTAGGGAAAGGAACTAAAAACAAATGTATTATACACGTTCCTTAAATTATGATGAACTGATGTAATTTTATATCATCAGAAATTCATGGTTTTGACGCCCAAAACATTTCCTTAATCATTAAAATGTTATTATCAGTGAACTCAGTCACACTCTTTAATTATTTACATATTTCCTTCATTCCCACCCATGTTCCCCCTATGTAAAATCATACTTACACGTAACATATAATGACCTTTATATATATGAAATTACAATATTAAGAGGACATTTTATTAACACTTTTAATATGTGGTTTTCAGTTACCTATTTATATAAATGTTTATCATTTGATAACCAAGATGAATTTCTAGGGAAAAATTCATTTTATATGGGGTAGTATGTAACATCAAATAATTTTATTAAATATATTCTTTAAAATTAATTTAAATCCATTAATATATTTCAATACACATGATACATAGTTTATCTTTCATCACATGAAACCCCATGTTTATCTTTCTTTTCATGAAACATCATATTCCTTTGATGGTCTATGTTACACAAAATCCCACGTCTCACCAAACAAAAATATACAATTAATACTATTATGATAATTATCACCTATCCATTTGATTTTAAAAGATGAATTAGATTAACTAAATAATGATAATATATCTTAAACATTTTTATAAAATTAATTAATTACTTACAGATTAATTAAATACTTAAGTAGTGTCCAATTGAATATCAAGGATGTGTTTTTATGAAACCCATTTTATGACTAGTATAAAGTTATATCATAATAAATTTAGTTAGTCAAAATTATTGAAATATATTAATTAAATTTATTTTTAATATTTTTAATATTTTTTTTGAAATTAATCCAATAATTGTTTTTGTTATGATTATAATTAATTCAATTTTAAAAATAAAGAGAAGTATATTTATAATTGGAAAATTTACCACCTTGTAAAGGAGAAACTATTTGAAATATAATTTTTGACACATTTATACTTTATATATGAAAATTTAAAATTTAGTTTTGAAACTAGAGTATAATAATTTACTTTGAGTAATTTTTTTGTAATTTTATGAAATATTTCATTTTTTTAATAGTGAAAAGCACTACATTTTAATTGAAAAACCATTTTTCTTGTAATTAATTTATACTATTAAATTATATATTAAATTTGTTTTTATTTATAATCAGTTCAATTATACATCAATAAATAAACCTTATATTAATGTATTTAATTTCACATAGTAATTGGATATAAAATTATTTCAAACTTTTGAACCTTTCTACTTAAAAACATATTGTCTTGCGTCGTCTACGAGATGAACATAAAATAAATTTTAGGCAGTTATGTGAATGTAATTTAAAATATATATATATTTATTCAGAATAATGTAAAATTTTTTTCTCTAATATGATCAACTTGACTTTTTGACCAAAAATACTAGTGAATGAAATTAAAATTTATAATAGTGATTAAGGTAAAACTAGATTACCAAATTTTTAATCAGATAATATATGGTTTATACATTACCAAACACATATACAACACATTTTGGATGGAAATATTTTTTCCATAAAAATATTATGATCAATTAGTTTGTGTTGTTGGGACACTATTCCATGAATGAGACCTATATAATAAGTTATGTAATAAAAATGAAAAAGAAGGAACCTTCCTTACCTTAAACACTTATAAAGATTTAGGGTAGGGAATGGGGTACATAAATTTGGTTATAACCATTGTTTTTGAGTATTAATGATTTATTTTTACCATAATAATTGACATTTTATTTTTTATATAGGATATAATTACATCAAATGATTAAGAAACGCCGATGGATGGATAATTTGGTTAATAATTAATAAAATATATGATATTGTATTAAATCATTTTAAATTAGAAAAATATTATCTCATTGAATGTGATTTTTATGATTTAATAAATATAAAATATTTCCCAATAATGGTTCAATAGATCTTATATAATTATCATATTTACCCATATATAGTAAAATCATTTTTAGAGTAGTTACGGTTGATGTAGTGGTTTTGAACATTACAAGAATTTTGGTTAAAATTTATTTCGATAACACATTAGATATTTAGATTATAAATTAGATCTAATATTTTATCATTATTTAGTAGAAATTTTATAATAATTCTCACTTTAGTATATTATTATGGTATGAACTACATAGTTTAGAAAACTGGTTACATTAATGAAAAACCAAATGAACAAAATAAGAAAACATAATGATTAAGGAACAAATAAAAAAAGATGTATTATTTTTGTGTGTTGTGAGTTTTAATCAACTATAAATCCCCTTTACGAAATTATTTTTTATTTTTTAACCACATTATGTAAGTTAGTCCTCCCAATAGTGTTTATCTTTTTATATTTACAAGAATTCCACTCCCCCTCCACTATAAAAGGTACCCACATACCCATTCTTATCTTAAACCCTATAAATCCATATTGATAAAAAACCTGATAAAATAATTTTAAAAACCCCCAACCTCACCTTATATTCCCTAGTATGTGAATAAAGTCATCAAAGGATGCCCTGTGGTGAAAACCAAAAGGAGTTACCCCTAAAAGAGTTAACATTCTTCAATGTGTATTTATGTTTTATTTATTTCTCCTTCCATTAAATTATTTTACTTAAATTATTATATGATACAATTATTGTCCAAAATATAATAGTCTACTTTGTTTTGTTTATTAGAACTAAACCCTACAAATTTCTATCAAATGGGTAACAAACATACCGTTCTAGTGTTCGGTGAACTACCTCCTCACTAAATGGTTTCGTTCATTTTTCATATTCCACCTCCCATGGATGGAAATTTTGATGGACACAATATTTCTATATTATATATATTATACCAATTTTTTATCCATACATCTTAAAATTTTATATAATACTTAACTTTTTTCTTTCCATTTTCTTTAAATACAATAAAATCATTTGGGGACGTGTGGTCTACCACCTCCTCCAAACGATGTGATATGTTCAAAAAATACATGGCATGTATAAAGGATGGGTTTATTTTAACATTTGTGAAATAAATAAAATATATATTATATTAATGAAATAATTTCCTTTCCATAAAAATTAAATATCATTTTATTTATTACCATTTCACATGCTGAAAAAGTGATAACATCATTTATGGATGTGTAGACTACAACCTCCTCAACACAATGTGATTATTTTGTACATAAAAAGAATTAAATATATAAGTATATATGAATAAAAAATATTTTATATATGATATAGCAATAATTATATAAATATAAATTATACATACCTTCTTTCGTGAAGTATTATTGAAAAATGAAAACGTTACTTATGCTTACATACTATCTGTCATTTCAATGATTAAAATATTGGTTCATTTTTCATAACAATATTTCATGATATTTTAAAACTAATTATTGATTTATAAATTTGATAATTATTTCATTATTATTTTTCTTTATATGTTTATATAATTAAAACTATGACCTTAGTCGACCCCCCAATGTCATTTTTGACAAATAAACTGAATAGGCTCAAAAGTCCCAATGTAATCCAAAATTTTTATGTTGTTGTATACAAAATTGTAATAAGTAAAATGAAATTAGTAATAAAAATGTTAAATTTTATCTATCAAGTAGATAATTAACATAAGTTTATTATTATAGAAGATAAAGTCACACATGACTAGTCATACTCATGGTAAGGGACTCTTGTCTCCCTTTTACATTAAAGAGACGTACATTATAATAACAGCTTATTTATCTTGTGTGGTTTACCTGCTACCAATTTTGAAATATTAAATCATTTAATACTTTATATTAATGTTATTTAAATGTTTTATTTTATCATTATCATTTTTGGGTATCCATTTCGAATTTTACCATAAGGGTAATGGTATTTCTCTCTCACTTTTATTTATGCAAGAATTATTGAAAATCATCAAATAATATTAGTGTTGTTATGTATATAATGACCATGAATGTATTTTATGAATCTTATCCTTAAATATTTGTGGGTTTTCATATCCATTTTATGATAACACTTTTATGGGGTTTACGGTTTCAAGGGTACCAATACGGTAATACTATTTTGTCACAGTTTTCTTTCTTTGAGATGTTTTTCATATTATAAACCTATCTTATTTTATGAGTTTTATATACTTATCCTTTGATAATATGAATCATTATACTATTTTTTCTCATTATATTCTAATTTTATTTATCATTATTCCCTTATGGGGATTATGATTGAAATGTTTCAAGTTGTTATATGGAACCTTTGAATTTTTAATGGATATTTTCATCATGAATGTTTTAATTATATTTTAGTGGTATTTGCATTAATCAACCTCAAAACCCTTATTTTTTCCCCACTGGGTTTATTTTTTATTTATACCCTAATAATTATTTTATTTATGGATTTATATTATTTCAAAGAGATTGTCACTGAACAGATTTCTCTTCCATGGGATAGTCAGGTTGTAATGAGATTATTATTAAACCCATATACTTAAAATGGGTTAAATTTGTTTCAAATATATATTTTTTGAACCAATATATTATCCTTGGGGAAATCATGTTTTTATAATTTTTTATGATGAATGTGTTTTAATCATGGAACTTGAGCATTATATGAAACTGGTGGGCATGATACTGCTTATAAAAAGGGTTGAGCCCCATTAAATATAATTGAAAATATGTGAGCATAATATATCTTATGTTAAGGGTGAATTCCATTATAGATATCTAATGCATTAGGTAACGATAATGGTGGAATTTTTAATTATGGTGATTCTAATTAAAATGGTTTTGAAAGGGTTTAATTAAATTGATGATCCAATTTATCAAAATTAGTTTTAATTGATTTTTATACATTTATAAGGATTCTAATGACTGAGATTTATGTCAAATTGATTTTATGAATTGATATTAATGACTTTTTCCATTGAAATATTTTTATATATTATGAACCCGGTATTTGTGCGTATGATTTATTTTCTAAATTACTAATGCACGTTTTTATATCCTCGAACACTTATGCGCTCTTATTTTCCTACATTAATATTTATTTGATGGACTTTTCCAATTTTATAACCACATATAACTCTTTTTTTCATTATTTAGTAGAACACATCATCATTTAAAAATATACATTACAACCTTATATTTACATCAAATTTTAAATTCACAAGAGGATAATTATATTATGTATCATTGATATAATTCTAAGTAAAAATTATTAATTTAACTATCAATTCCTTTGATACAATCTTATGTATACATTAACTCGACCAATTTATCAAATTCATTAGAGAGCTATATCAGGCTCACAAATCATCATGAGATATATCAGATATATCCATTATCATGAAATATATTTTACTCACCTATAATCATAAAAACTAATTTGAACCATAACATAATCAAAACACATTAAATATTTAATTTCCATTATTATACTTATAATTTTTTTCACCTATAATTAAATCATTTTTCATATCAAAATATCTATAAAATTTAAAATATTTTTTTAAAATGCCTATGTTAATGCGAATGAGAGTTTTTATACAAATAATATATACATTTATAAAGGAATCCAAATATAAAATTCTAATTATGGTTGTAGGAAAAACCATTCACAGTGTATATGTTAAAATAGAACAATCCTTTTTTCCATTTTTTCAAAATGTTCCATATAAAATATATAAAAATATTCCTTTTAAAGAATTTTGAAGGAGAGTAATAATAGGATTAAAATATACTTTATAATTAATTTATGTCAACATAAATACATATTTAAAGTAATATTTTAACTACTTACATGGAAGAAAAATATCTAGAAAATGAATCCTTAAAACATTCAAAATGAGATTCTTAAGGTAAAGTGTAACTTAACTTGAGATTGAATTTCAATTTATGTAATTTATCTACTGTATAATAAAAATTTATCAATAATTTTTCTTCATAGGAACCATTTTTTATTTAATAACTTATCATTCAAATTGTTATTTTATTTACATTATTGAAATATTTAATCACTAAATCGGTTAAGTCCACCTCATGTGTTCTTAGGATATTCTCTTTATAATTTCAAAATGAATTCTCAATGTTGTTTGTGCTCAAAGAGTTCATTATTTAATAATAAAACCAATTAAATATTAAATAATAATCACATTTATATAGTAATTATGATTTAGAAACCATCTATGAACTATGATTATGAAATATTAAATATATTATAATTGCTGAGATGGTAAGTCATCTGTACACATGAGTAACGTTTTCATTTTTCCAAGAGAATAAGGGATAGAAGATATTTATAATATTTAAATTTCATAATTATAATTATAGCATAAATATAATAATATTTATATAAATAAGAATGTATATTATAGACATGTGATGTTGTGAAAAAAAATTAATAAAACTGTTTCGTGGAGGTGGTAGTCGACACATATGTAAAAATGATGTTATAATTTCCTAATTGAGGTCAAGAAAAGAAAAGAAAATTTTTATGATATATAATAAATTGTAATTATTTCATTAATATATATATATATATATATATATATTTAATCCATCATTATAACAGTCCGAGAGAGGAAGTGATAGAAAATATATTACAACAGTTCGTGAGTCCGTCGTACACACAAACAATGATTTCATTTCCTATTTTATGGAATAAAAGACTTATATAGGTTACTAAATTAACATTATAAATTATTATTATATGTAATATATTGATTTAATTAATTTATAATGGTAAAATATGACTTTATTGAGGTATAATAAGAAGAAAAATAAAAACATTTGGTTTAGAATGATAACTCTTCTTTGAAAAAACTCTTTATGTTTATACCTAAATCCATCACTTGTATTCAGATAAATATAGGGATTATTAGTCTTGGATAGGGATAGTATTTGGGTATTTCTTCATGTGTTTTAATAACAATAATACTATTGAGGTGTGTAAGGGAGAGAATAAGGGGATCCATTTTGTAAGTGAGGGAGAGGACACACATAGAATATTTAAAATGATTAACATATATTAATGTAATACTCAAGAAAATTGATAATAATGGATCATTTCTAAATATTAGATGACATAGGGTCTAAATATGGAATAATAAGATTTATTTATTCTTTTATGTAATTTTAACACTTATCATTATAGTTTAACCCCCATTACCCCAGCTTTAATGCTAACCATGGTAACATATTTTTCATTGTGAATAAATATAAGTTAAGCTTATTATATAATATCTATTATTTTAATTAAAAATTTGGAATCCATTTTATAAAATTCAATTCATATAGGGTGACTGATTTTATTTAAAATAAAACATGTATATAAAGATGAAAATAGGTTTTTATAAAAACGTCTTTTAAGTGGAATTTTTTAACAAATTTAATTATAATATTCACTCAAATAAAATTAAGTTGATCATTTTTAATCAATTGGCACTAATTAAATTCTAATAATATTCCAAAATATAATGTGACATTTTAAATACTTGAAATGGAAAATATTTTTAAATAAAATTCTATATTTTTAACTATTCATTAAAAAATTATTTTCATAAAAAAATATCCAAATATATCTTTCACATGCTGAAGTAAAAAATATATTTCATTTATTAGAATTATTATTCTATAATTTAGAAATAAATATTTTAAATAAAACCTTATAATTCATTAAAACACAATTTGGTTAGAAATATAGATTTTTTTCTCTTTGACTAGAAAACTACCTAATATATTTATAATGTATTTAAATCTATAAAATGAAATTAATGAATTCTAATAAGGAAAGAATTTATTAATTGTTAATGTTACTTGGGTTTTGAAAATTCCTAGAAACCATTTAACTATTTATTTCAGTCCTTATTTATGGAATTGTTTTAAAATTTATAATTTTTAAAATGAACATTAAATTATTGGATTTTTTAATTAGTCTTCCTATAATTTATAAAATTATTTTCTAATTTTTTTGTGTATTTACATTGGTTTAAAAGTTGTGACATGAATTATTTTTTCTCTATAGTGTTTATGAGAACTTTTCCCCATTAATATGAGTCATATCAGGTTCAATCGTCATACGGTATCTAAAATATTATTATTATTATTTAAATTTAAAATATTTCTAAATATAATTTTATTTTGTTAATTGCATGTTGGATATATGATATCTTATGGAATAATTTGTTTAACCGTTCACCTGGGAGACATTTAATTCATCCATACATGATCACTTTCATCAGTGTTTAGAAGATATGTGGAGGAGATCTATGGATAAAGATTCCATTAATATTAGTGATGAGTCTTTAATGAATCATTAGATTGAATATATTCCTTAAAATACGTGGCTGTGATTTTACATTTATTACATTTGTGATGTATTAAATATAATACCATTAATAGGTTGAAAAAATAAGGGAAGACCATATGTGACAAATGATTCTTAGGGATTTACTTTTGTTCTATATAATCAATCAACGGTAAGTATTATTGATTTTTTTAGTCATTATACATGTTGTTAATAAATTTAAACCTCAAATTTACTCATTCATAAAATTATCCTTACATTATGATATTTTATGTGTAAAAGTATAGTTATGGGGAGTGTTCTAGTGGACATGTTGTTTGTGGGAAAATACTACTGCTTTTGGTTCATGTGTATATATATATATATATTATTTTGAATTATAATTCTTATTTATTATTTATAGTATAAATCTTTTATGGATGACATATGAGTCAAAGAATAACATATAGGGGAGTTTTGAAGATAATTAGGATGAGGAGGTTGATGACTAGATCTTAGGTTATTCAAACTTTGATGACGAGGCATGACTTGTGGGACACCTTCAAATTTTTAATGGATATTTTCCTCATGAATTTTTTAATGATATTTTAGTCGTATTTCAATTAATCAACCACAAAACCCTTGTTTTTATATATCCCCCACTGGATGTATTTTTTATTTATACCCTCATCATTATTTTATTTAGGGATTAAGATTATTTCAATGAGATTGTTAGTAAACCAATTTCTATTCCATGTGATAATCATGTTGAAATGAGATCATTATTAAACCCATTTACTTTCAATGGGTTAATGTTGTTTCAAATATTTTTTTTGGAACCCATATAATTTCCATGGGTATATCATGTTTTTTGATTTTTATGATGAATGTGTTTAATTCATGGTACTTGAGTATTATATGAAACTGGTGGCCCCGATACTGCTCATATGAAGGTTTGAGCCACATTATAGCTCGTTGAAAATATTTGAGCATGATATAATTTATAGGAAGGGTGATTTCCAATATAGATATCTGATGCATTAGGTAATGATAATGTAGGAATTTGTAATTATAGTTATTCCAATTAAAAAGTTTTTGAAAGGATTTAATTAAATTGATGATCCATGTTTTCAAAAAGCATTTTAACTACTTGTTATAAGTATTTAAGGATTCTAATGACTGAGATTTATATCACATAGATTTTATTAATTTATTTTAATTACTTTTTTCCTTTGAAATATTTTTATATATTATGAACCCGATAATTATGGTTATTATTTATTTTTTGAATCCCTTATACACTTTTATTATGTCCTCAAACACTTCTGCACTCTTATTTTCATACCTTAATATTTATTTGATGGACTTTTCCAATTTTATTTCCATATATACCTCTTTTTTGTAATTCTTTAATAGAACACATCATCATTGAAAAATATACATTTCCACCTTATCTTCACAACAAATTTTAAATTCATAAGAGGATATTTATGTTCTATATCTTTGATATAATGATAAGTAAATATTATTAATTTCACTATCATGTCCTTCGATACAATTTGGTGTATACATTAACTCTACCCATTTACCAAATTGATTGGAGAGCTATATCAGGCTCACCAATCATCAAGAGTTATATCAGACATATCCATTTTCATGAAATAGATTATACTCACCCATAATAATAAATAATTGAAAAGAAACATAACATAATTATAACACATTAAATATTTAATTTCCATTATTATTCTTATAAAAATATTTTCCCCTATTATAAAATTATTTTGGATATCAAAATATTTTTTCAATTTAAAATATTTTTTAAAAATACCCATGTTGTTGTGAATGAGAGTTTTTATAGGAATAAAATAAATATATTTATAAAGGAATACAAAAATAAAATTATAATTATGGTTGTAGGAGAAACCATTCATGGTGCATAAGTTAAAATATAAAATTCCTTTTTTTTATATTTTTCAAAATTTTCCATATAAAATATTAAAAAATTATTTTAAAGACCATTGAAGGAGAGTAAAAATAGGTTTAAAATATCCTTTATAATTTATTTATGTCAACATAAATACTTATTTAAAATAACATTTTAAATAATTACATAGAAGAAAAATATCTAGAAAATAAATCCTTAAAACATTAAAAGTAAGATTCTTAAGGTATATTGTCCCTTAACATGAGAATGAATTTCAATTTATGTAACTTATCTACTATATAATAAAAATTTATCAATAATTTTTAGTCTTAAGAACATTTTCTATTTAATATCTTATCAAGACAATAGTTATTTAATTTACATTATTGAAATATTCAATCACTAAATCAGTTATGTCCACCTCAGGCGTTTTAGGATATTTGCTTCATAATTTCAAAATGAATTCTCAATGTTGATTGTGGTCAAATAGTTCATTATTTAATTAAATAATTAATTAAATATTGAATAATAATTATATTTATACATTAATTATACTTTAGAAACCATGAATGAACTTTGATTATGAAGTATTAACTACAGTACAATCACTCAGATAGTAGGTTGTCCGTACACATGAGTAACATTTTCATTTTTCAAATAGAACACGGGATAGAAGATATTTATAATATTAACATTTAATTTTTATAATTATAGCAGAAATATAATGATATTTATTTAAATAATAATATATATTATTTCTATGTGATGTTGTGATAAAAAAAATTAATAACATCGTTTCGTGGAGGTGGTAGTCGACACGTATGTAGAAAGGATGTTATAATTATTCAATTTATTTCAAGAAAAGAAAATAGATTTTTTATTACATATAATTAATGATAATTATTTCATTAATAATATATATATATATATATTTAAATGTAATCTATCATTATATCCAGCCAAGAGAGGCAGTTATGGAAAATAGTTTACATGACTTCGTGAGTCCTTCGTACACACAAACAATCGTTTCATTTCTTATTTTATGGAATAATAGACTAATATAGGTTATTAAATTAACATAATGAAGTATTATTATATGTAAGATATTGATTTTATTAATTTTAATGGTAAAATACAATTTTATTTATGTATAATAAGAAGAAAAATGAAAACACTGGGTTTAGAATGGTAACTCTTCTTTGGAAAAAATATTTAGGTTTATACCTCAATCCTTCCATGGTTTTCAGATAAATATAGGGATTATAAGACATGGAAAGGGATTTTATTTAGGTATTTCTTCATGTCTTGAAAGAAAAATAATACTATTGAGGTGTTGAGAAGAGAGGAGAAGGGATTTAATTTTGTAAGTCAGGGAGAGGACACTCATTAAATATTTAAAACGATTAAAATATATTACTGTTATACTCAAAAAAAATTGATAAAAATGGATCATTTTATAATATGGGATTGTATATGATATAAATATGGAATAATAGGATTTAAATTTTCATTTAGTTAATTTTAACACATATCATTATAGTTTAACCCCCATTACAGGAGTTTTAATCCTAACCATGGTAAAATATTTTTACAAATTTATGTATTCATTATGAAAAAATATAAGTTAACCTTATTATATAATATATATTATTATGATTAAAAATTTCGAATCCATTTTACAAAATTCAATTCGCATAGTGTGAATGATTTAATTTAAAATTAAACTTGTAAATAAAGATGAAAATAAGTTTTTATAAAAATGTCTTTTAGTGGAGTTTTATTACAAAATACAATTATAAAATTGACTCAAATAAAATTCTGCCTATTATGTTAAATAAATAGTAACTAATTAAATTCTAATACTAATCCAAAATAAAACGTGTCATTGTAAATACATGAAATGAAAAATATTTTTCAATAAAATTCCATATTTTTAAATATTTATTAAAAAAAATCATAAAAACAAATATCCAAATAAATCTTTAACATGCTGAATTAAAAATTAAATTACATTTATTTGAATTATTATTATATAATTTTGAAATCAATATTTTATATAAAACCATATAATTCATGAAAATCCAATTTGGTTAGAAATATTTCTTTTTTCTCATTGACTAGAAAACTATGTAATATTGTTATAATATATATAAATATATGAAATTTCATTAATGAATACTAATAAGGAATGAATTTATTTATTGTTAACATTAAGTGTGTTTTCAAAGTTCCTAACAAACATTAACTCTTTATTTTAGTACTTATTTATGGAATTTTGTAAAAATTTGTAATTTCAAAAATTAATAGTAATTTATTTCATCATTTAGTTAGTTTTACTATAATTTATAACAATATTTTCTTATTTTTTTGTATATTTACTTTGGTTTAAAATCTTTGACATGAAGTGATTTTTCTATACAATGTTTATGAGAACATTTCCCCATTAATATGAGTCATATCATGTTCAATCGTTGGATGGTATCTAAATAAATTAATATTATTATTTATATTTAAAATACTTATAAATATAATTTTATTTTGTTAATTGCATGTCGATTATATGATATCTTATGGAATAATTCGTTGAACCCTTCACTAGGAAGACATTGAAGTCATCCATACAAGATCCCTTTCATCATTGTTTTGAATATATTTGGAGGAGAGCTATGGATAATGATTCCATGAATATTTGTGATGAGTCCTTCATAAATCATCATATTGAATATATTCCTTAAAAGACATAGCTGTGATTTTACATTTTTTATATTTTTTATTTATTAAATAGAATACCATCTACAGGTTAAAAAATAAGGAAAGTCTATATGTGACTAATAATTCTTGGGGATTTATTTATTTTCTACATAATCGATCGATGGTAAGTATTATTGTTTTTTTATTTTTTGTATTTTTTGTTAATAAATTAAAATCTAAAATTTATTCATTCCACCAATTATCCTTACATTATGTGATTTGATGTGTATAAGTATAGATATGGGTAGTGTTCTAGTGTACATGTTGTTTGTGGGAGAATACTAATTATTTTGGTTTAGGTGTATATATATTTTATTATTATTTTGAATAAGAATTTTTATTTATTATTTCTACTATAAATCTTTAATGGATGACATATGAGTCTGAGAATAACATATAAGAGTGTTTTGAATATTAATAGGATGAGGAGGATGATGACTAGTTCTTAGGTTATTCAAAATTTGATTACATGACATGACTCTTAGAAACTAGCACCAGGAATGTTGGGTGATCGATATTAGTTTATGATCCACAATATCAAATTATAATGGAATTTTCCTTATTTCATCATTAATAACCTAAAAATGAATTTACTTGGGAATATAACCCTATTTTTAGGAACTAAAAGTAGTTTAAGATCTCAGAATTAGACCATTAATATGTTGACTAAGGAGTAATAATGGAAACCAAATCTTGAACATTATTTTATTAAAAAAAGAAAAATACATGTGATGAATGTCACGAGATTTAAATATATAGTTACATATATATAACCTCATAAAAAACTACAATGTCTTACCCCCCTCAATAATGATTTATTTATAAATCATTTTTTAAAGATACTATATAATAGATATATTTTTATTATAATTTATAGTCATGAATTTAATTTTTTATTTTTCCTTTCTTTTTGATTTTTTCATAAATTATTAGCAATTGTTAAATTTTTAAAAGAAATTTAATTAATTATAGTAGAAACAATATATATAGGATTGATATATTAATTAAAATTAATTAATATTGAATAATTTTTAGAATAATACTTTTTTTAAATATTTTTATAGGAATGATAACCTTTCAATTTTAATATTTATAATTGAATTTTATTAATGTTGATTTCTATCACTAATAATTATACATCATTAATTATTTACGATGAATCACCATAAATTATTATAATTTCAATGTCATTTCAACTGATGGTTTACTTTTAATGGATATCCATAATAGTTAACTAATAATAAACAAAAATAAGTTTATTATTACTACAGGAATCCCTCAAAATTAAACAAAATTTATTTTATGGTTATATAATGTATATATAAACAAGTTTCACATTAATTATCTCATACTAATTCATGACATTAAATGAATACGAGAACTATGAAAAAAATAGTATTTTGTTTTTTCTACTAACCATAATTTCCATAAAATGTATTATTTTAGTAGATCCTAGATCATTAATGTCAAATATATATTCTAATAATTACTTTATATGATTAATAATTTATAAATTAATATAATTAATAAATATTTCCTCAACATTTAGATAAAAATAAATATCACTTTTTACTATGTTTCCTTAAATAAACACATCCATTAAGATGAATATTAATAAATAATTTTTTTTAAGAATATAAAAATCAAGTTTCAAATGCCACTATTTAGATACATGTTTAAGACTATAAATAGAGTTTTGAAGTTGAAAAAAATTACCAACATAAAGTGTTTTAAATATTCAGTATGAATTTCCATATAAAAATGATTACCTAAATATTCATGAAATAGTTTTTATACAATTTTTTTCAAATGAAATTCATGGGATGTAGTAAAATAAAAAATTAATTAAATGTTGATATGTTTAACTACTTGAGAGAATATCTTAGTTTTAACTATAAAACATTGTGTAAACCCTTTTGTTCCAAACCTAGATTTATACTTTATTCAATATTATATAAAATACACTTATTTTATTTTATAAATCCATTTATAACTGATAAATTTATTATTGCATTGTATTTTTATGATGCTTAAATAATTCTTTAGTTAATATTTTTACCCATACTTGGAATTCTTCTATTTTTTAGAATCTCTAACTTATATAGAATCATCATTTATTTTAGGTTGATTATCCTTCACTTTCTCAACCATTTAGAAAGTAAAATTTCTTAAATCAGATTTGTTGAATCTATTAGATGTCTTAATTTCCCTCTTTAATGTATCCATAATAAACAAAAAATATAATATCCTTCCCTCAGGATAAATAAGATCTGGTGAATAATCCTCATGTTGGGGTTGCGAATGTTCAAGTCTGAATAATGGAAAACAAACCTCTTTAATCTATATAAATATTTCATCTTTATTTTCATGATAATTTTGATCATATCTTGTCATTATAGTGAAATAAAAATAAAGAAAATCCACATACCTACTTATTATATATTTAGATATCACATGATGATATACCAATTATTTTCACCCATTGAACTAATTTAGAGAACCTATAAAAATAAACACAAAAATTACATTCAATTATATAATTTTAGAAAAATGATTTTAAAAATATTGACATTTTATGGAAAAACAATTAATTTTGAAGATTAAATCTCTGATATCCTTTTACCATAACATTAAAAAAATGCGTAATATGATATCATATTACATCATCTTATATAATAGTTTTACTCAACCATTCTATATTCTCATTCTACTATTTGGTTTCTATAACAAACCAGTGTTTGATGACACATTCCCTATTTCCATAAGTCATAAATTCATTTGAAAAAAATAATGAATTTTTACTTTTATGATCCTTAACTTTATAATTTTTTACATTTTGAATAATTTTTTTCTAGTTTTTAATGAATCAAAATATATTGGAATAAAACATAAGTCTGCGGATTCATCCAACACTAACGTAACCGTCAATTATTGAGATTGATAAAAATCATTCCTTCTACGAGATGTAACCCTACTTGTAACCATAAATTTGAGCACACATAATCTAATTATTTTTTTTAAAAAATAATTTACCTCCTAAAGATAACCCTTTTATATTTACTATTTATAATCCTTTTACACAATGAAAATTATATTTGGGTAAATATATAAATTTTTTAAATAAATATTCATTTTCTAACTCATGTAGTCTAACATTAATTTTTATAACATGTTACAATTTTTATGATACTAATTTAATATTTTATACATTCCATGGAATGAATTTATCATGAATATATATAAAACATTATAACGTATAATTTTATAAGAATGTAGAGGACTTAAAAAATTACTTAGAGATGTATTTGAACAAAAATATAATTCATGTTTTTTTATTATTTAAAAAAAATATATAGATCCTATTTAGCTTGGGTGTCCACCTTATAACTCGTAGAATTTCTATTTTTCTATAATTATTTTAATGTTTATTCCTTATAAACATAGATATCACTATTTTTATCTATAATTTCATGGGGGTTTATATACATTCTCATTGAAAATTAACTAATTTATTATGACATACCATCCTGATATCAATTATTTATGAATTCTTATAGGGGAATAAAATTAGGAACAAAAAGGAGGAATTTATGAAATTTTCTGAATAACCTTTTAAAATGAAGATAAATCAAAGATATAAAAGGAGTCAAATAGATCATGTTTTTCATCAAAAGAATATTTTCTATGATGTTGGTTGTCCATGGGTTGTTTTTAAGGCTCAAAATTGATGATGTAGGATGAAATCTGGATTTAGGAAATGGAAATAAGTTATTCACCTCATGGATAGTGATCATTCTATGTAAAATAAACATTCCATGAATGTAGTTCATAGTGTGGAGTGGAAAGACATGGAAAATGTGATGCCTACAATTATCATGGCATGAACATATTACATGCTTTGTTTTTTTTCAAATTTTCTATAAATGAGGGATGAATTATTTTTAAATTCCATTATATTCCCTTCATTATCTTTCTTCTAATAAATCTTCAATGGGTTTTGGTTTATTCATCATTATCAATCACCCAATTATGATTTAATAAATTATTAGGGGAGTCTGATATATGTCAAAATAGGTGTCTTCCAAGTTATTCAATTTCATTCTTTAGTATTTAAATGATAATATTCATTTTTGGTTATCTTGATACTCAAAATTATAATTTTTTTTATTAAATAAAAGAACAAGTTTATCTTTTAGTAGATGAAACCCAACCTGATAAAGGTAATTAATTCATGACTAATTAGTGAGATTATTCATTTGATTTTTCTAACCAATTATAATTCATATTGTATTTCAATTCATCATTCCATAATTAATTACGGATATTGGATATATTGAAATTGATTTTCCATTTTTTAAATCTATAGAATTCATTTATTTTGTAGCTAATGAATATTAATATTTTTCATGTGTATCCAACATTAAATTTAATAAAAACCACTAATAAAAATGTCTTCCCCTCATTTCTTCCTAATTCAACTATATTTTTTTGAAATTCATTTCATTTTTATGTAACATAAATATTTGTAACACCCCAAGCTTCTACGGTACGCTTCTCTTTGAATAATGTGATAGCGTGTGTTGTACGCAACACCGAGTTCTAACACAACATAACCAATCAAACTAGCCGTTATGAATAGTAATACCTACTTTTTGAAATTATATATATTTTATATTTAAAAATGGACTTCATTTTTGGATTCGGAATATCGAATTTAGCCTAAGGTGAAATTTTGGCACTTTTCAGATAACTTTAATATTTTGATTAATAGTGAAAATTACTAAATTTTAATTACAAACAACTTTTTTAATCAAAATAATTAATAGTGATTAATTATAAATTTGAGAGGTTTTAAAGTATATTTAGAATATATTTTTACCATTTAATATAATGTTTTTCATTGGACATAATTTTACAATTAAACCGAACATAAACAAGTGCCAATCTTTTGATAGTTATTATCTCTTAAAAACACGCTTTTTGTTTTGACAGCGGGAATTAATTTTAAATTAATTTCCGCGACTTCTTCGTTTTGAATTTAGAAAAATGGATTCCATATTTGGAATCAGTATTTCCAAATTGTGTAAATAGGTAACTTTTATTTTTAGACATTTTGAATAATTACTGCGGTAAATATTTCATTTATCATGGTTAAGGGTAAACCTGGTAAATAAGGGTTAAACAATAATATTATAATAATACTAAATTACCCTAAAACATGTCCTAGCATTATCGGTTGATAAGGTTTTGACCATAGGCATCTTTGGGTGGATTTTGGGACCCCATGGTGCCACTTGTAGATGATAGGGACACTTTATTTTAATTAAGTTAAAATGAATACAAAAATGACCCAAGCATATATCTTTTAGAAAAACAATTTTTACATAGGGTTATTTATGTTGGATTTTAGATTATAAATATTAAATAGAAAGATAAAACGATTTAATACATAATGATATTTTATTTATAATTTTTAGACATTAAATAATTTAATTTATCTATGACACAATGATGATGAAGTAATTACTATAACAGTGAACAATTAAAATAATTGATATTATAAATACCGAAATAAATATAATATGAACCTTTTAATGAATTAAAATAATTTTCTAAGATAATATGATATATTAGTATTGATTTAATTTACTTTTTTCGATGTAATCAATCTGTTATGAGTTTCACAAAAATCAACTATTGAATAGTGTCAAAATTGACATAAAAGAGTTCTTAAAACAAATATTATATAATTAATTGATATTAAATTCCTAAAAATCTATGGTTCTGCCAAGAGACTTATATCATGATATTTGCATCATTAATGGACCACTTGGGGGTTGATTGGATGTATATAGTATGTTTATTAAGCATATTATATAAAAATACAAAGAGACATTGTAAAAGTGAAACTAATTAATTTAGAGATAATACTTAAAGATAAGGTTAATATAAGTACCCAAACCTGTCTAACTTATATTGGTTGAGTTGTTTTCGACCCATACCCACCTTAACATTTAAATAATAAACTTTGGAGCCATTAGAAACTAAATATGAATTTATTATAAATTAATATTTCTAACTTTTCCAAAGGTTCCCCTCACCCCTCTTATAAAAGGGAACTCCTCCTTCTCTATTCTTCACACCTTCAAAGCCTTGTGGTTCGGCCAAACTCTGCCCAAATACTCTCCCAAATTCCCTCAATACAACCTAGAGGCCTTAGTTTGATCAGAAAGATAACCTATGGATCCCTTTTGATCAAATCAAAAGGAAGAACCCGAAGAAGAGGTAATGTTTTCACCACCCCTTTTCAAGTTCCTTTCTTCTTTCACTTCATCTTTATTTGTTATTACCATTATAAAATAATAAATCCAGTATCTTATATATATACTGTCATGTTATTATAAATATGGTACAACCATATTCAGTATTCTATCCACCCTTTTAATAGCATGTCACCATACGTGCGTACGTACGGCTTACCGTCTCCACGTCGTGGTGTAATTGTTATTCAATATATTATTATTTGGATGGGTATAATAATGATGTGTAACTCATGTAAATAATAAATATAACATGTTAATGATTCTGTATATATGATATACCATCCATTTATATATTATTTTAATATCGAAAGAATGATATTGTCGCTCGTGCGTACGTACGGACTACCGTCTCCACGAACGCGATGAGATTCATTCTCCATCGTATCCATTAAAGTATAATTATCATTTGATGATTTATAAATGATTTTTAAGGACTTGATATCATTATTTATATGAAAAATATACAACCTATCCATGACAAACAAGGCTTATGTAACAAAACATATAAAAGAAAACGAGTAAGTTAACACCCGAAACGACGATAATTAAACGATATAATTAACAAATCAATGTTAAAAGATCATATATGATATCATATTAATATATATGATTCTTGTATAATTTAATATCAATTATTTCACCATTATACAAGAGGTTAACCTACCCCAACCAAGGAAAAGTACAAGTTAGGGGTTATTTCACAATCTCTTCATTATCCGAGGTTGTTTATACGTGATAATCTACTGGGATCTCTTTATCATCCACATCCATGTTTCTTAAAAATGTATTTCAAAACATTTTTACTATTCACAATAATATGGGTTAAAGTCATTGATACCCTTGTTTGACTTTTTATACAAGGTTTATAAAGTAATCCTTCCGTCGTTTTCCAAACAAGGTGTTTTTTAACCTTTTCGACAAAATTAAGGTAAGAATGTTTTTTTACCTTATACGGCGGGTGCAGCTATTTTCCGCCATTATAAAATCATCGAAGCTTCCCTTACAAGATTATAAGAATATTTTCAAAGAAAATGTTTTATTTTATATGGATCTTAAATGATTTCAAAATAAAAGAGATATTTCTCTAAAAAGAGTTTTGATTTCATATATGTCAACATCCTTTGTTGGAGTTTATGCTTATGTGAAGTTTATTTATTATGATACAAAACATATATGTTGTATTGAAGGTTTTGTGATATGTTTGACTATGGATGTGCTATTTTTATACCATTCATGGTTTATGGTGAAAGTATTGACATTTCATATGCTATTTTTAATACGAATGTTTATGTTATGTTTAAACCATTTCATATGGGAATGAATTGGACTTAATATGTGATGGGTGGAGCCCGCTATAGCTCCTCGATGCATCGGTAGGTCACATGAGACAAACTAGTGTCTTGGCACAAGGCCTTGACAAAATATTATTTGTAGTCTTGGCACGAGGCCATGGCTATGTGGTTATGAAAGTCTGGCATTATGAATTCCATCATTATGAAAGTGGTTATTGATTTTGCATGTGATTATTCGATTAGTAGAATATCCATGTGAATAAGTAAATGGAATTATTTCATTTTATTTATGCCATACTATGTTGAAAGTTCAAGTTTTAAAGGCTTTTGTTTTAGTTATACATTTCGTTAAATGTTTATTCTTATTTATGAAAGTTTCCGCTATATTGTTATCCTTATTGGGCATTTGAGCTCATCCCTTTTCTATGTTTTATTTTTACCAGGAAGTGAAGAAGTAAATTATGAACGACCTGCAGGGATCTTATATGGGGATATGAGTGTGGATTATGGAGACAATATGTTGTTGTAGTAGTTTTTCATTTTATGATGTAATGTAAGACTTATGAATATATCTAGTGCTTCCAAGGCTATTAAACCAATCCGTCATTCGAGATTTGATATTTCTTGTGACCATGCCAATGTTATGTAATAATGCACCAACTCTGGGTAACTAGGGTCAGGGCATTACAGTTGGTATCAGAGGAAGTTTAGTACAAACCTTGGAAGCTATATTTAGATAAACTCTGATTAGAGCACGTAGACCTAAGGTGAACTTTGAGGATTAGTATATAAGAACTTCCTAGAATTTTGGTATTGTAGAGATTTTGTGAGTTTTCTGAGGAATACATCCTTGTCTGGATACAAGAAGGTAGAGGTGGCTCTGGAACAGATGTACCTAGGGGTAAAACCCGAAAACACCGCTTTGAGCTAGACTCAAACGGGAACTGGTGCACGACGACGGGCCTTGCTGCACTCTTGGTTACGAAACTCCCAGGAGATATTCTTTGGATAACTCTCATTTTATTTACAAATCATTATGAAGGGTTTATGAGTATATACTTCCTCAAAGAAAACATTTTTAAGATTATGGATTATATCCCTAAATAGTTCAATTTATGTTAAGTGTTTTATAAGTATGGGATTATGTATTTTGATTTATAAACTGATCTAGTTTATGCCATTGTTTAGAAATGGTGCCTAGTGGAAGAAATGGAAACTGTATCAATGCACACACTCCATGTAGGGATTTTCCTCCTACTCAAGATAATTATAGTGGAGCTGGTGATTCAACTGGTGTCGATCAGCTAATCACCATGCTGGGACAACTTACTCAGGTTATGAATAATAACCTTACACGTATGGAGCACCCTGATCCACAGTGTGGATGATCAATGTTAGATCGATTCATGAGGCAACAACCACCAACGTTCAATGGGAGTACAAATCCCTTAGTAGCTGAGCAATGGATATTTTCCCTAGAGAAAATATTTCAGGCTTTGGGGAGCAGTGAATGGGAAAAAGTTATCATGGCAGTTTACCACCTCACTAGAGATGCTGATCAATGGTGGTCATTGATTCAAAACATGAAGGAAGATGATGAAGTATCAAATATGGAATGGAGGGAGTTCAATGATCTGTTTTTAGAAAAATACATTTCTCACGACCATCGAGCAGATATGGAAAGGCAATTTCTGAGTCTGAGACAGAAGGAGGATGAGAATGTCGCAAAGTATGAGGCTAATTTTATAAGGTTAGTGAGGTATGATGGAGATTATATACGTAACCCAAGAAGCAAGATTGATCGTTTATTTGATGGGTTAAAACCATTTCTTCGTCGAGCATTAGTCTCACAATCCTTTTCGTCGTACGAAGACATTGTCTCATGTGCTATCAAGACCTAAAAGGAATTCTCTAAGTCTTATGACTTTAAAGCAAAGAAAGAGAAGAAGAGACCTTCTGATCAATCTGGGAATGTAAATAAGGGGAATAAGGGAAAGGTTGAATATCCATCCTGTGGTAAATGTGGGAAGAAACACCCTGGTACTTGCTTGAAGGGAATGGGAGTCTGTTACAAGTGTGGTGAAAAAGGCCACCAAGCTCGTGATTGCAAAGGGAAGAAGGAAGCTACCAATGTTCAGTGCTACAATTGCAGGGAGATGGGGCATTATGAAAATTAATGTCCTAAGCGTCAGGAGAACATACCTCAGAAAAGGCCAAGGGATCAAGGCCAGGCTTATGCTATCACTACTGCTGAGGTAGAAGCTCCAAAAGACGTGGTGGCAGGTAATTTAATGGTTTCCTTATGTTTAGCAAATGCATTATTTGATTCTGCATCATCGCATTGTTTCATATCTTCCCATTTTTCTAAGAAAATTAGATATTTCCAATTTTATTTAACAAGGGAGTTGTCAGTTAAAACTCCTAAGGGAAGTATGATTGCAACAAAGTTTTGCGAATCAGTCCCCATTAGAGCACATAAATGTTCTTTATCTGCTGATCTCATCGTCATACCTATGTTTGAGTTTGATATAATCCTCGGTATGGACTGGCATTCGGACTATGATGCGAAGATTTATTATAAGAAGAAATAGGTTAAGATTCTTGATGATAATGATAAGGAACACCTTATCTTTAGAGCTGAATCATCACCACATAATTCTTATTTAGATCCACCCCCAGTAGATCAACTTAATTCAATTAATGGGGAGGAAGGGAATGAAATGACTGTGGGTGAGGAAAGGAATGTTCAAATAGAGGATGTACCTATTGTGAAAGAATTTGTAGATGTATTTCCGGAAGATTTACCTGGAAATCCTCCAGAACGAGAAGTTGAGTTTTCCATTGATTTAATTTCTGGATCAAGGCCTATATCGAATACCCCTTATAGAATGGCCACTGTAGAGTTAGTCGAACTAAAGAAACAACTAGAGGAGTTGAGTAATAAAGGATTTATTTTCCCTAGTGTTTCTCCATGGGGAGCCTCTATTCTTTTTGTTAAAAAGAAAGATGGATCTATGAGGTTATGTATCGACTACAGGGAGATCAATGCTATATTGATAAAGAAAAAGTATCCCCTACCTCGTATTGATGATTTATTTGACCAACCGCATGGAGTTCAGTACTGTTCAAAGATTGACATTCGATCTGGATACCATCAGCTGTGTGTGAAGAAGGAATACATTCCTAAGACAGCATTTTGAACCAGGTACGGGCATTACAAGTTTACTGTAATGCCTTTTGGATTGACTAATGCACCCTCTGTATTCATGGATCTGAAGAATAGAGTTTTCAAGGAGTTTATCGATGAATTTGTTGTGGTATTTAATGATGATATCTTAGTATACTCCAAAACCTACGAAGATCATGAAAATCACTTGCGCTTTATCTTGAAGACTCTAAGGAGGCATGAATTATATGGGAAGTTTAGCAAGTGTGAATTCTGGCTTCATGAGATTTCTTATCTTGGCCATATTGTCTCTAAAGATGGAATCTCTGTTGATCCTTCTAAGAACAAGGCAATCCAAGAATGGCCAGTACCTACGAGTATAACTGAGGTACACAGTTTTATTGGTTTGACAGGTTATTATCGACGTTTCATCCAGAATTTTGCCCGATTGGCTAACCCATTAACAAAGCTCACACATAAATCGGTTAAATTTGTTTGGACAAAAGAGTGTGAAGAATGTTTTGAAGAACTGAAGAGAAGATTATTCAATGCTCCTATATTGGCTCTACCATCGGGGAATGATGGGTCTGTTATTTATAGTGATGCATCAAAGAAAGGACTTGGTTGTGTCCTTAAGTAGAATGATAGAGTTATTGCCTATGCATCACGATAGTTTAAAATTCATGAACAAAACTATCCTACTCATGATCTCGAGTTAGCAGCTGTGATATTTGCTTTGAAGATATGGAGGCACTACCTCTATGGTGAAAAATGTGAGATTTATACTGATCACAAGAGTTTGATGTATGTTTTCTCACAAAAAGAACTCAACATGAGGCAAAGGATATGGCTTGAATTACTCAAGGATTATGATTGCACGATACACTACCACCCGGGGAAAGCAAACAAGGTGGCAGATGCTTTGAGCCGAAAAGACCATGGAGTTTTGAACAATATGAGAATTTAAAGGGATCCAATTTTCATGGATCTAGTGAAGATGAACATGGGAATAACCCGGGAATTTGAAACATCAATTATTTTTCAAATGGTTTCCAAAACATCTTTACTAGAAAGGATTAAGAGTTCTCAAACCGATGATGAAGAATTTCAAAAGAAGATTAAATCTTTGAATGGTGAGAGATTGAGAGACTTTATGTATGAAGATGGAATTTTGAAATTTGGGAAGAGACTTTGTGTTCCCGATATACCTGATCTAAAAAGGGAATTGCTGGAAGATTTTCATAGTTCCAATTTCTCTATACACCCTGGGAGCACCAAAATGTATAGAGATTTGAAGGAACATTTTTGGTGGGACAACATGAAGAGGGAGATTGCTGATTTTGTATCAAGATGTATGGTTTGTCAACAAGTGAAAGCTGGAAGGAAACAACCTGGAGGATTCATGCAACCTCTTCCCATACCGGAGTGGAAATGGGACAATATTACGATGGACTTTATCATGGGGCTACCAAATACTCCTAGAAGGAATGATGCAATATGGGTTATTGTTGATCGTCTTACCAAGTCAGCACATTTTCTTGCTATAAGAGAAGATCTACCCCTGGAACGTTTAGCAAGACTATATATTAATGAAGTTGTGAGACTTCATGGAGTACCCCTATCGATTTTTTCTGATCGTGATCCCCGTTTTACTTCAAGATTCTAGAAAAGTATTCAGAAATCCTTGGATACTGAACTTCATTTGAGCACTGCTTACCACCCTCAAAGAGACAGACAATCAGAACGGACTATTCCGACCTTAGAAGACATGTTGAGATCTTTCTCACTTGACTTTCAGGGTATGTGGGATCAATATTTACCTCTGGTAGAATTTTCCTATAACAATAGCTTCCATTCGAGTATTCAGATGGCACCATATGAAGCGTTATACGGAAAGAGATGTCGTACACCAACCTGTTGGGATGACGTTGGTGAAATAAAACTTGTAGGCCCAGAACAGGTGGAGGAAACGGTGGAAAAGGTGAAGGTAATCCAAAATCACATCAAAGCAGCTCAAAGTAGGCCGAAGAGCTATGCCGATAATCGATGGAAGGATTTGGAATTTCAAGTCGGTGATCATGTTTTCCTGAAGGTATCTCCATGGAAGGGAGTCATACTTTTTGGTAGGAAAGGTAAATTGAGTCCCAGGTACATCGGACCCTTCGAAATTCTAGAATGAATTGGGGTTGTAGCTTATCGATTGGCAATGCCTCCAAGTCTCTCCAAAGTTCAAGATGTGTTCCACATATCTCTGTTGAGGAAATACATGCATGACCCAACGCATGTACTCACCTATGAAGAATTAGAACTGGAACCCGATCTGCCTTATTGTGAAGATCCCGTCAGGATTCTTGATACGAGAGAACAAGTGCTGAGAAACCGAACGATGCGTCTGGTAAAAGTTTTGTGGAGAAACCATAAGATGGAAGAGGAAACGTGGGAACCTGAGGAACTGATGATGAAGAACCACGCGAGTCTTTTCATGTGATAATTATTCTAGAAATTTCGAGGACGAAATTATTTGAAGGAGGAGAGAATGTAACACCCCAAGCTTCTACGGTACGCTTCTCTTTGAATAATGTGATAGCGTGTGTTGTACGTAACACCGAGTTCTAACATACCATAACCAATCAAACTAGTTGTTATAAATAGTAATACCTAATTTTTGAAATTTTATATATTTTATATTTCAAAATGGACTTCATTTTTGGATTCGGAATATCAAATTTAGCCTAAGGTAAAATTTTGGTACTTTTCAGATAACTTAAATATTTTGATGAATAGTGAAAATTACTAAATTTTAATTAAAAACAACTTTTTAAATCAAAATAATTAATAGTGATAATTTATAAATTTGAGAGGTTTTAAAGTATATTTAGAATATATTTTTACCATTTAATATAATGTTGGTCATTGGACATAAGTTTACAATTAAACCGAACATAAACAAGTGTCAATCTTTTGATAGTTATTATCTCTTAAAAACACGCTTTTTGTTTTGACAGCGGGAATTAATTTTAAATTAATTTCTGCCACTTCTGTGTTTGAAATTTAGAAAAATGGATTCAATATTTGGAATCAGTATGTCCAAATTGTGTAAATAGGTAACTTTTATTTTTAGACCTTTTGAATAATTACTGCGGTAAATATTTTATTTACCATGGTTAAGGGTAAATCCGGTAAATAAGGGTTAAAAAATAATATTATAATAATATTAATTATCCTACAACGAGTCCTAGACTTATTGGTTGATAAGGTTTCGACCATAGACATCTTTGTGTCGATTTTCGGACCCCATGGTGCCACTTGTAGGTGATAGGGACACTTTATTTTAATTAAGTTAAAATGAATACAAAAATGACCCAAGCATATATCTTTTAGAAAAACAATTTTTACATAGGGTAATATATGTTGGATTTTAGATTATAAATATTTCATAGAAAGATAAAACGATTTAATACATAATGATATTTTATTTATAATTTTTAGACATTAAATAATTTAATTTATTTATGACACAATGATGATGAAGTAATTACTATAATAGTGAAAAATTAAAATAATTGATATTATAAATACCCAAATAAATATAATATGAAACTTTTAATGAATTAAACTAATTTTCTAGGATACTATGATATATTATTATTTATTTAATTGACTTTTTGCGAAGTAATAAATCTGTTATGAGTTTCACAAAAATAAACTAGTGAATAGTGTCAAAATTGACATAAAAGAGTTCATAAAAAAAAATTATATTATTAATTGATATTAATTTCTTAAAAATATATGGTTCGGCCAAGAGACTTATATCATGATAGGTTCATCATTAATGGACCACTTGGGGGTTTCTTGGATGTATATAGTATGTTTATTAACCATATTATATAAAAATACAAAGAGACATTGTAAAAGTGAAACTAATTAATTTAGAGTTAATACTTAAAGATAAGGTTAATATAAGTACCCAAACCTGTCTAACTTATATTGGTTGAGTTGTTTTCGACCCATCCCCACCTTAAAATTTAAATAATAAACTTTGTAGCCATTAGAAACTAAATATTAATTTATTATAAATTAATATTTCTAACTTTTCCAAAGGTGCACCTCACCCCTCTTATAAAAGGGAACTCCTCCTTCTCTTTTATTCACACCTTCAAAGCCTTGTGGTTCGGCCAAACTCTGCCCAAATACTCTCCCAAATTCCCTCAATACAACCTAGAGGCCTTAGTTCGATCATAAAGATAACCTATGGAGCCCTTTTGATCAAATCAAAAGGAAGAACCCGAAGAAGAGGTAATGTTTTCACCACCCCTTTTCAAGTTCCTTTCTTCTTCCACTTCTTCTTTCTTTGTTATTACCATTATAAAATAATAAATCCAGTGTCTTATATATACTGTGATGTTAGTATAAATATGGTACAACCATATTCAGTATTCTATCCACCCTTTGAATAGCATGTCACCATACGTGTGTACGTACGGCTTACATCTCCACGTCATGGTGTAATTGTTATTCAATATATTATTTTTTGGATGGGTATAATAATGATGTGTAACTAATGTAAATAATAAATATAACATGTTAATGATTCTGTATATTTTATATACAATCCATTTATATATTATTTTAATATCAAATGAATGATATTTTCGCTCGTGTGTACGTACGGACTACCGTCTCCACGAACGCGATGAGATTCATTCTCCATCGTATCCATTAAAGTATAATTATCATTTGATGATTTAGAAATGATGTTTAAGGACTTGATATCATTCTGTATATGAAAAATATACAACCTATCCATGACAAACATGTCTTATGTAACAAAACATATAAAAGAAAACGAGTAAGTTAACACCCGAAACGACGATAATTCAAAGATATCATTATCAAATAAATGTTAAAAGATCATATATGATATCATATTAATATATATGATTCTTTTATAATTTAATAACAATTATTTCACCATTATACAGGAGTTTAACCTACCCCAACCAAGGAAAAGTACAAGGTAAGGGTTATTTCACAATCTCTTCATTATCCGAGGTTGTTTATACGTAATAATCTACTGGGATCTCTTTATCATCCACATCCATGTTTCTTAAAAATGTATTTCAAAATTTTTTTTCTATTAACAATAATATGGGTTAAAGTCATTTATACCATTGTTTGACTTTTTTTAAGAGGTTTATAAAGGAATCTTTCCGTCGTTTTCCAAACAAGGTTCTTTTTAACCTTTTCGACAAAATTAAGGTAAGAATGTTTTTTTAACTTATACGGTGGGTGCGGCTATTTTCCGCCGTTATAAAATCGTCGAAGCTTACCTTACAAGATTATAAGAATATTTTCAAAGAAAATTTTTTATTTTATATGGATATTAAATGATTTCAAAATAAAAGAGATATTTCTCTAAAAAAAGTTTTGATTTAATCTATGTCAACATCCTTTGTTAGATTTTATGCTTATGTGAAGCTTATTTATTATGATACAAAACTTCTATGTTGTATTGAAGGTTTTGTGATATGTTTGACTATGGATGTGCTATTTTTATACCATTCATGTTTTATGGTGAAAGTATTGACATTTCGTATGCTAGTTTTGATACGAATGTTTATGTCATGTTTAAACCTTTTCATATGGGAATACATTGGACTTAATATGTGACGGGTGGAGCCCGCTATAGCTCCTCGATGCATTGGTAGGTCTCATGATACAAACTAGTGTCTTGGAACATAGCCTTGACAAAATATTATTTGTAGTCTTGGCACGAGGCCTTGGCTATGTGGTTATGATAGTCTGGCATTATGCATTCCATCATTATGAAAGTGGTTATTGATTTTGCATGTGATTATTAGATTAGTAGAATATCCATGTGAATAAGTAAATGGCATTATTTCATTTTATTTATGCCATACTATGTTGAAAGTTAAAGTTTGAAAGGCTTTTGTTTTAGGTATACATTGTGTTAAATGTTTATTCTTATTTATGAATTTTTCTGCTATATTGTTATCCTTACTGGGCATTTGAGCTCACCCCTTTTATATGTTTTATTTTTCCCAGGAAATGAAGATGTAAATTATGAATGACCTGCAGGGATATTATGTGGGGATATGAGTGTGGATTATGGAGACAATATGTTTTTGTAGTAGTTTTTCATTTTATGATGTAATATAAGACTTATGAATATATCTAGTGTTTCCAAGGCAACTAAACCAATCGGTCTTTCGAGATTTGATCTTTCTTGTGATCATGCCAACGTTTTGTAATAATGCACCGAATCTGGGTAACTAGGGTCGGGGCGTTACAATAGTTTATTAAATTAAAACTAAAATTAGGATGACCCAAAATTTTGTCCATAGTTTCTATATTTATGTTCCTCTCCCTATGTGGGATCGACCTAATAATGCTGATATGTTATTCTTTATTTCTAGTGTAGTTTGGGATTTAATAAATTTCAATTTGATCATTCCCAAAATATTTAACCACACCCTTTGGATACATCAAATTTTTATTCCATTACTAGGGATCAGTGAATCATAGTTTCGTACTGAGGATGGATTTATTAGGTTAAATATATTTATTATCAAATATCTATTGAGTAATTTTAGTTTAGTTATTTGATTTTTCAATGATTTTTTTCTTCATTTCCATGTTCTTGTTACACTGAGGTATTTTGTAAGATGATTTATCAGATAAATTATTATCATCACATACCACCACATGAGTAAATTAAATATAAATTTGTATGTGAAAAATTATATATTGTGATAGGTGGTAACCTTGGAATGGCACCTACTACCATCCATATAGAGGAGCTCCAGACTATCAAGGCTACCAAGTCTATTAATAGCCTTTGAAGTATATTCATGATGAATTATTCATTCAACATGATCAAGAGAATCATCCAAAATAATTATTTATTAGATTTCTTTCATACTAAATTCATATTATTGATAATATGATGTATTATAATGATGCAAAACTCGAAGAACATGGGTAAATGATGAACAACCATGACAAAATTATTTCAAAATTAAACTCCATTGAAAATAACTTAATGAAATTTTTTAATATAGTGATAGGTTAGTTTAAGTATGATGAAAATAAAGAGTTTGAGGAAGTTAATGTTTTTGGAAAAATGATAGAATAAAAATTAGAGGGAAAAAATTAAGGATACACTAAGTATGTTGATAATGGTAAAAAAATATGAATATATGGATTATATATAAGTATCAAAACATGAGACATCAATTATGCACATACAAAAATACTGATAAGAATAAAGAAAATACATATTAAAACAATAATAAAAATAGTAAAGAAATATGACGAAAACTATTAATTGTATGGTCGAGGAGAAAGAGGATCAGTATGATCAAGAGGTAAAAATTATAGAATTTAAGAAAGAAGAAAATTTAAATGAAGAGGATATTGAAAAGACATGCATTATCCTCGTTGGAATTCTGGATACCGAATAGGATTAGGACTCCCACCTACAATTTCAATAATTAGAGTTTAAAAAAGGGGTTCCAACTCAAGAATTAATTTTAAAAGTTTAACCAAAAAACTAAATGAAATAATAACTTTTGGAGAAATATAAAAACATTTTTTTTCAGATTTACATTTCTTTGTATTTTCATTAAATTTTTCCTCAAATTATATCCCACTACTAGAAAAGAAGAACCAGAAGAGGATGAATAGTGGAACTACCATAAATAAAAAATATATCAACAATTGGATAAATCTAAGATGTTTGTCATTAAAACATACCCCAATTATCCAAAAGGTATATTTTATTCTAAATGACCATAAAAATAGATTCTTCTAGGAATCAACCCCAATAGAAAAAAATTATTTTTTGGAAATATATATTTATATTTTAGTTTAATAACATAATTCATGATCAATCACTATATCTGTTTGAGCCAAATACTATAAATTTTAAAAGGACCTATACATTCAAAATTTACTTTTATTTATCAGATAAATGAAATTAGGAATAACGAAGCAAATGAAGTGCTTCATATATGATAAATTCACGTAATATTTTAATTTAGTTCATGAAATCAATTCACATCAGGAGATCATAGTTCAAATCATGAAAATGGGTTAGAAATAACATGAGAAACTCATTCAAATGAGTCATTAGAAGGGGAGTGTTGTTTTAATTTCCCAACATTTTACGGAGATTGATTTTACATCCCCATTATTTAAAAAAACCAAGTGAGAATCGAATTGAATTCTTAAATGGACTAAAATGAATTAGATTCACCCATTAATGATTGATCTTTCTATATTATAATCCCTAAAATTGAATTCATAATCACATAGGATACGTATTTTGACATATTTATAATTTTATATGTCATACTTATAAAATTAAAATATTTAAATTGATTTTTTTTAAAAATAAATCATGCTTATTTAAAATTTAATATTCTTAAAAATGATTGTTGATGTGATAACTATTCTAGATTTTGATTTTGAGAAGAATTCTTCGTGTATGATAATTATTGATGTTCATGATATTACTAGAATAAATTATATTCTATTCCCCTTCCTGAGATGATAATGGAAAAAATATTTCATATTTTTATGTATATATTTCATAATTAAAGGATGCGGCATGTTAACCTACAAGAACATGAATTGATATCTTGTGAAAGCTATGAATAGAAAAATTGTCTTTTGAAATTATTGAGAAATATTTTATAATACCTTTTATCATTGATACCAACCATTACATTTATCCTCCTTATCCCATATAAAATATGGATGACCTCATTTGGATTGAGCCAATTACAAGACATTATTTTCCATTCCTACCCATACAATGTTTTTGTCTTGATATTATATTTAATGAGTGTGGGGTATGGGTTTGTGATGGTGGAGATGACATATTGTATCTTGATTGGATACTGCATGGCGTTTTCGAAGTAGGTTCATATTTACATTCACTATCATTTATTTATCCCTATGGTTATCAAAAATAAAAATAAAAAAATGGTTTTTGACTTGGAAGAATAAAAAGTACCCATTTCCAAACTAATTTTTAATAATATTTGGTTTGTTGGTGGCATAGAGTCTTTTTCCAATCATGAATTTTGGAAAAAAGAAAAAAAGTTGTTGTTTCTCAGGTTGATAAAAAATCACCATTATAAGACCGATGATCACCAAATCATATGTGGTTATTTAGTGTATGTGAGGATTATCTCATTTATAACTTTTGAAATAAAACAAAAAAGACAAGATAGAAGAAAAAATAGAAATAAGAGAGGATCATTTTTATTTTGATTTCCACGTCTTTGAGCCTTTCCTTTTTTCTCTAGGGACAGTGTGATATGAAATTATATTTTCGTGATGATCATTTCATTTATCTTGTATTATGAATATTAGTGATTTTAATTAACATTTTATTCTCCTTTTTTTATCTTTACTTGTTTTAAACATCAAAACAAACTTAAAATTATCCTCATAGGTATCTTGTCCTAATTAAAATGCTCTCGTGATTAATTGTAACATTTGACTTCACTGGGTGGATAAAGTAGTTTTAATTAATTTAGATTATTCGTAGCATGTATGTATGGTATGTGAATAACTAGAGTATAATAATTACCTTGAATTATTAGAGGAAAAAGTCATGGTGATTTAAATAAAAAATGGTATGTGTGTGGATGAAATATTGAAATATACAATTAAAATGGGAAATATCAAAAATTAAAATTTATACATGAAGCATGATTTAATAAAATTCCTTAATTTTTATGTTTTTTTTTAATTTTCGATTATTATGTTTTTTTATGAAGAACATAATTTCAAAAATACCTTATTGATGTATTGGCCTTTTCTATTTAGATGTGGATATTTTTCTCTAGGATGTGGAATGATTTGTGTGTGGGGGGGTTTTCAACATATCTCTTTTGTATCTATATTTTGATTGGTTTTTATGTAGGTTTCAATCAAATATTATTTGATTTAATATGATATAAATTCATGATATTATTTTAATGTGAATTTTTATAGGAGGACTGACATCTAGAAAAATAAGGAATAAATTAAAACATTTTGGGAAGATAAAAGAACATCAAGTCAAGATGAGAAGTAGTATGTCATTAAACTGAAAAATAATGATGAATAAAATATATAAAAGTAGTAAAAAGATAATGGTTTTTAGAAAAATAAGACATTCCAAGTCATCTGATGTCCACAAGATGCTATGGAGGCTAGAAATTGATGATACAGGATGAAATAAATCATTATGTGCTAGAAATACATGATTAACATCACTAATCAGGTTAAAATGTGTAAAATATACAAAGCATGAAAGAAATACAAAATGGGAAGTGGAAAGAGAATAAAAAATTGATTTATATTACATTCATGGTGTGAACATATTATACATCATGAAACATTATCGACTGGACTTATAAAAGATTTTGACTTATCATTTGATGGGATACCAATCGTATGACCCGCAAAAGCAATTTAATGATTTTTATTCCATAGGGAAGACCAGGTATGGAATTAGATTTTATAAATATGGGTTCTAAACAATATATTTATGGATTAATTCTAGTAATAGAGGTTCGACAACCAGATGGATTCTTTCAGGGTTCTGACCTAGAGTCTTTATATATAGGTTTTTATTTATGCACTATTATTTTTTCTATTTTTGAAAACATTAGATAATTTTTTTTAACTCTAGACAATTATATTCAATAATCTTACTCTAATATAACAATTATCAGTTTTGGGTTATTCATCATCAGATATCACTAAATATTGATTGCCTGAATCCATATGGGATAGTCAGATTATTGATAATGAGTTCATAAAAATTTATTCAATTTTTTTAATTGTTTGTGAAATTATTCTATTACACTTTTATTTTTTTGCGACTCATAATTATCATATCTATTATTTAATCATTTAACATGTGTGTTTTTTTGGCAAAAAACCCAACATGATAATGAAAATTAATTTATAAACACAAAATTGGATTATTCTTCTACTTTTATAATTTAATCCGAAATAATCTCAGTATTTTAATTCATCTAGCCATAAAAATTTATGGTTCTGTGATATATCGATAGGTATTCGATGTTTCTTTAAACTATAAAATTGATTTATTGTGGGATAAAAAATTTTATTATTCATAAATTGTAGTCAAGATTTATTTTTAGAAAAGTTACCCATAGAAACCGATTCCCCTATATTCGTCATTCTCTATAATTAGGTAAGAAATTTATTTATTTAATTTTCAACATTTAATTAGTTTAAAAAATTAAACTAAAATTGGAATGAATTAAACATCGGTCAATAGTTTTCTTCATTATGTTACCGTCTCTTTGTCGGACTGACCTCGTACTGCAACTATATTACGTATTTGTAGCTATTGTAGTTTGGGTTTTATAAAATTCTGATTTTACCAACCCTATAAGATTTAATGATATCCTTTTTAGGAATTAATTTTTTTTTACCATTTTTGAGGATCAACAGATTAATGTTTTCAACTCGATATTGATTTCATAGGTAAATAATTTTCTTATCCCATTTTTGTTCACTGATTTTAGTTTAGGTATTTTTAGAATTAATTTTCTTTAATTTTACATGAATGGTAGTTTATGATATTATTTAGTATGAATGTTATGATATATCATTATCATGTAACACTACCCATATATTATATTGAATATCGAAGAGAGTATAATACCAGGTCAACACTGGATTATGATAGGTAGTCGTTGTGGAATGAAACCATCTACCTTCTCTATTGGGGATCTACCAACTATCAAGGATACCGAGGTAATTAATTTCTTGAAATGAACAATCATGCTAACATGTACATTCGAAAAAACATAATTGAATCATCCCGAACACATAATTACTAAATATCCCATGTAGTATATTAATGTTATGTAGAAGAGGATGGCAGACAATGATGAAAAACTCATCTAATAGAGAGAAATGACTAAGAACCTTATTCAAATTATTTAAAATTTAAATTCCATTATTAATAACATACCATTAATATCAAGTGTAGGGAAAGGTTGGTTTGGAGATGAATAACAGAAAGATATTTTGGAATTCAATTCCTTAGAAATAATTTAGGATGAAAAATTAGAGGGATAAAATACGAAAAAATAGCTGGATCATCTGTAAAACACTGAAAAAGATGAATCACTATATTTAAAAGAAGAATCAAACCTCGATGCATCACTTTTTCACATTAAAAAAGTTCGAGAATAAAAATGGGAATACCTAGCTAAACTACCAGAAGAATAATAAATAAATATTATGGAAATTACTAATTATAAGGTTAATGATAAAGAGTATTGGGTGGTTTAAGCAGTATAAGACAAAGATTCATAGTATAAAGAAAACTTGTAGGACGGAGATGTTGATTAGACTTTCATCATCATCACTTTTATTATAGATAATGAATAAGAGTGGGTCTACCATAAAATATTTCAAGAATAATTGGATAAAAGCTACCCAACTCAAGAATTCATTTCAAAATTTGAACCTATTGAAAAGATAAAACAAGAAGTTGTAGAGAAATTGAACTACAAAATATATTCATATTTCAATTTGTTAGTATTTTCTTTTCATATTACCTCAAATTTAATCCCACCACAAGTCAAGCATAACTATTAGATATATAAGAGAATAACTACCCTATATTTACACCATAGTTATAATTTATATATCCTAGATTTTTAATATTATAAAATGTTCTAATTAGTAAACAAAGGTAATAGTAAATCTAAAAGACAATAAAAGAGGAACTACCAAGATGAAAACCACATTTTTAAAATGTATTTATAAGAATTAATTCACATTTATTAGTATAATTTAATTTCTCTCCCCATATTTAATCTCTTTATCTATTTAATCCAAATAGATTATATTTTAATAGGTCATATACTTTCATGGTATAATTTTATATTTTAGGGACATGGAATCAAGATGCATTAAAAAAATAAATTTCTTCAAACATGACCGTCTCATATCATGAGTTCAATTCACATCATGATATTTCTTCATTTCATGAGATCACAGTCCACATTTAAAACCTAGGTTAAAGAAAACATGAGAAAATAATTCAAAATAAGTAATGTAATGTTTGTAAAATTTTACATAATTATATTTATACATCGATATTTTTTCATCCATTTAAAAAAAAACAAATCAAAAAATTTATTAAATTATTGAATTTACTGAATTAAGATTCACCTATAATTAATTCAATATTTTCTCTTGTAACAAATAACATAGGAGACACAAAAAAAGTATAAATATTTTTACATGTTGTAAAAATTAAAATATAATGCGTATAAATGAAAATGATATAAATTGGAAATTTTATTAAATGAGAATGATTATCTCAATTTTGATTTTCTTTAAACTAATTAATTTTATGAATTATTTTCTTTATGTTTATTCCTAGAATTTATATTTAAGTAAAATAAATAATTATTTTCATGGTATGACATGATTGAATTTTATTTTCTTCCCATTATTGATAGGATTGTAGACTAAATACTTTTATATTTTTCTTTATATATTTCTTAAGTGAAACATGGGGAATGTAAACCTACTAGAACATTAATTGATATCTTTTCAAAGATATGACAAAACAAATAAACTTTTAAAATGATCGAAGAAGTTTTTTTAGAATTTTTTTCTATAGAACAACCTATACATTTATCATTCTTATCCCATAGAATTTCAGGGTGACCATATTATGATTGAGCCACAATACAAGTAAATTTTTTTCCTTTGATAAACATATCTTTATATTTTTCTTGATATTTAATTGAATGAGTGTGTGGGGGGGGGGGTTACTAATAGTAGAGATGGAATGTTATATCTTGAGATGAGACTACATGGTGTTTCTATGGGGTTTTTTAGGATGGTTCATATTTTCATTAATTATTTCATTATTTATCAATATAGTTGTAAACATATATAAATGAACAAATAGGTTCTAACTTGGGAGAATACATAAAAAAGTTTAGTCTGATTATTTTTATGATATTTTGTTTGTTTTTGGATGTGAGGTTCATTTCAATAATTAATTTGATAAAAAATGTTGTTTCTCATGTAGGTCAAAAAGCACCATTACCAAACCAATGATCACCTAATCATATGTGGTTAGGTGGTGGATGAGAAGTTTAGCTGGGGTACAAATTTTAACCAATAAGAAGGGAAAAAATAATGAAAAAAGAACAATAATATAGGGTCATTTTTCATTATTATTAAATTATATTTGAGCCTTTACTGTTCACTGGGGGGGATACGCGAGATGAAATTTTATTTCATGGAAGAGAATTTAATAGTGCTTTTCTTGTAAATATCCTAAATTATACTTTTTATTTTATCCTCTATCTTGAGCCTTACATGTTTTTAACATCAATACCTACATACAAATAGCCTCAGATAGATTTTATGCAAATTGAAAAGCACCCATGATTAATTTTTAAATTTATATTTTCAGGTTGAAGAAAGTAGTTTCCATGAAAGCCTATAGTTAGTAGAATGTACTTGAATTATGATCATAACTCCATTAAAATTATTTCCTTAAGTTATGATCGTAATAATTCTTGGAGAGGTAAATCATAAATGGCATGGGTGTTCAAGAAAAGATGAAATCTATATATAAATGGGGTAATATCATGAATTCAAAACTATTGATGAAACATGATTTAATGAATAATTTCTCAGGTATATTTTTTATTTTAAAATTTATCATTATGAATTTTTTTAACAAACATTATAATTAAAAATCCACTATTGGTGAATGGTCCCTTGGTGTTTTGATGTTGATATTTTCCTTGGGGATGATAAATTATATGAGTGTGGGGGTAATTGATATCACTTTTTTTCTATATTTTGATGGGTTTTTATCAATTTAATTTAATATTGAATGATTTTTATGAGATATATTCCTAGTATCAATGTTTCATGAATTCTTATGAAAGGACCTACATTTGGAATAATAAGTATAAAATTATAACATTTTTGGAATATAAATATACATTGAGCTTCAATGGGAAGAGGTGACATGCATAACCAAAAAATTAAGATGTACTAAATATATAAAAAGAGTCATGCAGATCTGGTTTTTCATCAAAATAACACTTTTCCTGACATAGGATGTCCACAAGATGTTATGGAGGATCATAATTGATGATTTTGGATGAAATAAATCATCAGTAATTGGAAATACATGATCCACATTGTGAATCTTGTTCATTATGTGTAAAATATACAAGGTACGAAATCAGTAAATTACATGAATTAGAAAACAGGGAAAAATGTGATTTTGAAGATTTTCATGAAATGACCATATTACACACTGTGGAACATACCCAACTGAAAAATATTGGATTTTAATATATATTTTGATATGATACTAGATGTATGACTTGATAACTACCATTTAATGTGGTTTCTTACCTAGGTAAGTCCAAAGACAACAAAAATCATTAAAAGTGCTTTTTCTAGTCGAGAGATTTATGGATTCATTCTAGGAATAGTTGTTTGACCCTCCATGGGGTTGCTTCTGGGGTACCAACTCAAATTTCTTCATAGATAGGTTTTTATTAATTATTTTTTATCACATTCTCTATAAAAATTGGTTGAGATATAGATCAATTCATTTAATTATCATTCTTACGATACATCCACTGCGTGTTTTTGATTATTCTTTGTAGAAAATCACCTACTTATGATCGGATAAATCCATAAGGGATTTGTGGGATCAATCAATATTGTACGTACCAAATAATTCAATTTATTTGTTCACTTGGGTATTGATTCAATTCAATTTGTGCTATATTGTGACTCATAAATATCATATCATTTATTTAGTCAAGGAAAATGTTCATTTAGTAGAATAAATAACCTATCATGAAGAAGGTAACTATTTCACTATGACTTATCATGATTACTCTTCTACTATTGATGTCCAATATTAATGAATTCTAGTATTTTAGTCTATCTATCCATGTGAAATTAGGTATCTAGGATAGATTTTTATGGATTTACCACTTATTCTATAAATAATATTTCATTTATTATGTAGAAAATAAATATTATTATTTTTATAGTATAGAAAAGTTTTAATTTTACAAATACCACCCCTAGAAAATTACTCCCCTATCTTATTCCTTATATTTACTTACTCCTAAAATGTATTTATGAAATTTTCATGATTTATTTAGTCTAATAAAAAGAAACATAAATTGGGCTGACCCAAACATGGGTAAATAGTTCTCAATTTTTTCCCTGCTCTCATTGGGATCATCCACTACTTCCACTAAGTTATGAATTTGTAACAAATGTCATTTGGGATTTATATATTTATAATTTTTCCACACCCATATGGTCTAACAATGTCCTTTAAACACATCTCCCACAATTCTAGATGTATATATGGTTCACAATATGAAATATCTCCTACCCAAATTTCCAATGTTTATGAACTATTTTTTAACAATACACTTGAGATAATAACAAAAAAGGATTATAACTCATTTACCACCAAAACTAAAATCAAATACTTTTAAATTTGATTCACTACCATATCCCTTTTAAGGGGTAAAATATAAATCACTATAATCAAACTACTTTTTAGGATTAAAATTTTTATCCTTTTGAATAATTTATTTATAAATTAAATTATTTATGTCATAGGAAACACTTTAATTTTATTCCATTATAGGTTTAACCACCAATATTATTTTAAGAGTAACTTTAACTATTATTTTTTGTGTCCTATACAACCACTTTATTTATATATTCACACTTTTTTTTCCTATTAACCCTATATTTTATGTTAATTCTCTATTTGAATATCACATGAATTTAAATTTGTCTTTGTATCCTATAATATTAGTTTTCCATTATCATAAATTTTTGTATCCTTTTATTGTTAATTATGATCAATCTAAAGATGATAAATAATTAATTATAATTCCTAATATTCAAATTGAATATTAATATTTTCAAATTCAATTACTATTATATCAAATTCAAAGATAAAACTCCCAATAAAGTTTGTAATATTCATAGTAGAAGAGTAAAGATAAGTTTTAATGTAAAATATACCTAAAATTCATTTTTTTAATATATAATTATTCATGTTTTAGCCAAATTATAAAGAATTTTTTCTAATGAAATATGTTTATATTTTCCTAAAGAGATTGGATTAAAGAAGTATGTAGGACAATAGACACATTACATTTATACAATTTCAATCATTTTAAACAATTATAAATAACAACACATAATTAGAAATAGAATCCTAGAACCAAAAGTTTTATTATTTTATGATCTTAACTATATATGTATCTTATTAAACCATAGAACATATATGTCATCGATAATATTTATCTTAAATGATTCCTTTTGAATAATATCTACGCATAAATAATTAAAAGGATGATTTAGTAACCTAGTAAATGGAAATACAAGGGTTATATCAATAGTAGATACTTGAATCATTTTATGGAATGATATAATATATTGACTATAATAAAACCTGATGGTTGTTTCATGATTATATAATTACCAATTTTGAGGTATATTCCCATTTGAATTATTAGTCTAATATTATTGAAATAACATTTTAATGAAGAACATGAAATATAAATTGGAATATCTAAATCATAGTGTGATCTATCTATACTAGTCTTGATGAATTATGTTTGATAGATATCACTAAGTGATACCTAATAGAATCTCACCTATATCATGGCATGCATCAATGAATAAAATACTAATATTCTATTCGAGGTCTTAAAACTCCAAGAGTTGATTTAGAACCTTATATGATGAAGAAAAATAGAGAACTATTCTTAAAGAGAGTTTCAAAAATAGGAATAATAACCCAGCCAAAAACAAAAGTACGATCATATCATTATAAAAATAGGATTCATTAAATAAAGGATGTCTATAATTGAATAAAAATTATTGGAAATCGATGAGGATTAACCATAATTAATTCATACATGGAACATAAATTTTTGAACATTTCAAATGATTGTAACATGTCTATGAATCCATAAATGAATCATCCCAATGATCCATTATTGAAGGAAAATATTCGGTAGATGTGCTTGAATCTATAAAACCTTATGATTGGTTATATTCCTCAAAACGATATAAGAATTATATTATATATGATAGGATTGAATTATATAACATGATTACTTTTTTATTACACAACTAGAAATTTCACACAAGAAATAAAATCCCATAAAGACTATGAAAAACATTACAACTCTCTTTAAATTCATCCAAAATTTATTTGATACGACCTAGAAAAATCTCTTTTTTTGGGAATAAGTTTTTTTTAGATAAATAAAACACTTATTATAATACTTAATTATGTGACCCCACCATCCTTTGTAGTATTTCAAATAAATATGAAATCATGAATTCATATAAGGCGGACAAGTTCAGAATATAGAAAAATGTTTATGGTATTCAATATACAAAATAGGTCTTGAGTGATCTCCATCAAAAATACTATGATCATAAGGTGAATGTGAAAACCCTAGGATATTTTAAATACAAAGTATATGTACCTATAGAATCCCTTTAACTAGGACATCAACAAATAGCCTGATAAGGGAAATCTCAATCTAGTATTAAAAATATCATACAATCATGATACATTGAAATATTCTATGATGTTTTTATGTATACTTCATATTAAAATCATCCAATTAGTTGGGAAAATAAAATTTCACTAAACTAATAATAGAAAATTATTTCCTTTGTATAATTCAATCACGGTCCCAAGTGACTTTTTCCATTATAAAAGTGAAAAAATTCCATCTTTATTGATCTTTAATTTACTACAGAATCATTGACATACAAAACCAAACCCTGATTTTCTAAACCTACAGTCTTATATAAGAAATTTATAAAATAATGATTGTTCCCATTATAGGTTTTTTTCTAATCTCTGGTAATAAGGATTCATAATAACCATGTATCGCCAAGTATATCATTGAATATTTTGTATTCACTGTGATATAATTTAATTGGTTAGTCTAGATAATATGTATTGACTTACAATCCCATGATTCTATTCTTTACACCCCATGTGGCTCTTTTTATCAATAATATTACTCTATTATTGAAAATATTATCATCTCATTAGATAAAATAATACTTTTTGATGACCATTGAAATGGAACAAATCACTGTCATGCATTGAGGTGATATTATCATTCCACTATTTGTTTAATATAGATGCAGAACACAAAAATGAATGAGAGATTAATATTTCAATTATTAGAAAAACATAATATATGTAACAACCATTACATGAAATCTCTCATGTATCAAATACCAATAGATCAAATATTTTCCTCATAAGTTTTCTATGATAATGGGTTTTTAATGTATTCGATAAATTTTCACCTATAAAACCCCAACAGATCGTTACTTAAAATCGATTAATGATCTCTTAGTTGATTTTTTATTAGAAAATAGATATGTTTTTTTTCAGGGATATTGATGTTAATGGGACTAATAAATATCACTATTGTTGTCGTAATAAATAAATCCTTCTCAATTTATACTTGAAACCACCATATGTTCAATGATGAACTTATTTATCAAAACAACATCCTCTGTAACATATAATGTAACATTGTACTTTTCATTGGTATTTGTTTACTCTAAAGTGGTTTTTTATAAATTTTCCAATCGATAGCTCTACCATTCAGGAAGAACATGAAAAAATATCAAATTTAATCCTATATTTTTATGACTGGAATCTAACATCAATGTGACCCATTATATTGATCTCACCCACTCCTTAAAGATCAAAAATATATACTCGCATCCCCTTAAGTACTTAAGGCTACTCTTGACAATAATATTATGACTCTCACTAGGATTGGATTGGTACATGTTATTTATTCTCAAATAATGAGAAATATTAGGTAGAGCATGTAACATGAGATACATGATAGATCCCATGAAAGATTCATAGTGAATCATATCCATCATTTATAACTATTTACAATTATTTAATATCAAGCTTTGATTCCTGTTTTGAAACATTGGTAAATACCGGGCATTCTCCATTCTATCCCACTTTATCACTTTACTATTATATATGTTTTAACATAGTCTAAGAATCAATTTTGATCTATATTTATAAAACTTCATACCATTTATGTAGGATCCCTCAACCATCACAATATAAAAAAATTCCCTTAACAACATTTTTGATGATTAGTGGTGGTTAATCCACCCCCAAATCATTTCTTAGTTGTTACCAATAGCTATTTTTTATTTGTGAGAAGATGATTTTTTTGGAATGTCTTTAATCTTTTTTTCACACAAAACAATTCATGTCTATTGTTATTGTGTATAAAGTGTTTAAAAACCTCTATATTAAGTATAAACATTATAAATCTATATTAATTTTATCTTTAATGAACCATATTGGGAATCAGTTATGTAAACTAACACTAAATATGGTATATTTATAAAATTTTATAAGACATTTAGAGGTAGATAAACCTGCAAGTTCAAATGTCATAGAAGGAAAATTAAATTCTCGTTCATCCCAAATACACTCTGTCCATAACAAATACACAAAAAATAAACTATACAGCCATTATTACATAATAGTGAAAAAAATACTAGATATAAACATAAAAGAATATATATAAAATAATTAAGATATATTAAATTTAAAAACATGTTATGTTATTCATCCATAACAAAACTCATTGTGTGCTTATATACATCCCTCCCCTTAATCATTAGTATCTCAAGTTGGGTTATACTTCTCATCACATCATTTATTACTTCCTTCCTTTGATTCCAATATAAAATGTAAATATATGAACGTTAGCAATATACATATTCCAAAAATATTAATAATTTATAAGTGACATAATCCCAAAAATTATATACATATTAATAATTTGAAATATCTATTTTCATTTTCTATAATCATATTTAAAACATGAAATAGAAAATCCTATAAGAGAAACTATATAAAATATATATAACTCATAAAAAACCAAATAAGCCATCAAGTTTATAAAATTGAATAGTGAGAGTGTTTTCATAATAATGGATTCCCAAAAATGGATACCAAATATGTATTCTATAATTCTTGTTTAAAAATGACTGAATTTATAATGTCTTATTATTCAGTATAAATCCACTATTTTATTTTCAGAGGACATAAAACCAATAATAATGTATGGGAACAAGAGAAGAACTGTAAACGCACAAATAAGTATTTCAAGTAATGGAACAAGAAAAATATATAATGGTATTTCATAAACAAAATGTAAGGAAGTGAAGTGTTTAAATGAGGAAAAATAGTATTATAATTAGGAAGTGAAGTGGTAAACCATTTTTACCTATTGATGGTAATATTTTAATACATGAGTTACATGGATTTAATTATATCACATTGTATGTCCATTAATTTAAAATGGAATACTTAAATTTATAGTCGCAAAACCAATTTAACACTTATGTTTAAGATTGTTTTTGACTTTTAGTGCCTGAATTATAATTTTTAAGAATAAAGTTACATATTTTAACAAAAATATTATATATTTTAACTAATATATAACAAATTTCAAAAAATAGAACTATAAAATAAAAATCAAGATAATATAAATTGAACTAATCCAAAATCTCATTGATACAAATTTAAAAGAGTAAAAACAAACATAATCCAATAAAACTAGATAAATTTGAAAAAACAAGAAACAAATTAACCCAAACCAATAAAATATGTGATGAATAATAATAAATTGAACTAACAAAACCTGAAAATAATGAAGGTAATAGAAATAAACAGACCCAACCCAAAAAAAAATACAATAAATGAATGAAATTTGTATTAAAAACCTAATGTGATACTAATCTAATGAAATAGAATAAAATCTATCCAAATAAATAAAAATGATACCAAGATAAATGGAATTGACCCAACCAAAGAAAATCAAATAACACTATACTTATTTGAAATAACTAAATTAAATGTATTCAATTAAAATTAAACATAACCATATGGGAGATAATTGATCAATCCAACCACAACAAACATAACTCAAACATTTTGGAATTGAACTAAACAAAACCATGTCAAAAAACTTATAATAGATCCAAAAGACCCCAATAAAACCGAATCATCAAAAAATAATAGATACCAAAAACCAAACTTGAACCAGAAAAATATGACCCTAACTAGGCTATTCTAAAATATTAAATCTAACAGAATTGAATTCAATAAATTTGAATGAAATGGAATCAAACAAAACTAAAGATACATGAAAATACCTTAATTGAATTGATATAAACTAATGAAAAAATGAACTGACTCGACCCCAATTGAGTAGAATACCAAAACATAATTGAACATATTCAAATAAAACTATTTATTTTTAATTTTAACATTACTATGAAGAGAAAAAATTAATTGATCCCAAAAATAAAATCCAATGAAATATCTATCGAATACAAAAAATTTAAAAAATATGAAATGATATTGAAACAAATTGAACTAACTTAAAGGGACTAAAACAAAAAAAACTATCCTCGACTAAATTTAAGGTACTCAACACCAACATAAAAAGATAATGAATATTTCACTACCATATAAAGATGAAATAACCCCATAAAAAACAAACATGCACCACATAAAATTGACTATAATAGACTATATCAGAAACGAAATGAAAACCAAGTCAATCAAAACCAAAAAAACCAACTAAAACCAAATTTAATTTAACTACATTATACAAAAATAAATCCAGTTGATGTAAATTACAGAATATTATAGTAAATTTATTATAAAAATCATGAATGTATCTAAACTGAATTTAGTTAAACAAACCTAATTCAATCCAAATAAAAAACTATACCTAAAAAAAATAAATTAATGTTAAATTGACATGAAATAAAATAAGAAAACAAAAATAAGAAACAATAAGTCAATTAAAACCCAGAAAAACTCTTAAAATTAAAATTGATCTAAACAAACTGGATTAAAATAAAAAACCTAATAAATTCCCAACTAAAATGAATTTGAGTGATCAAAATGAAATAACCCTATGTACCCAAATGAATTATATTCTAATTGAACCTAAAAGGAAAACCCCAAAAAAATTAACAAAAAACAAAATTAATCAAATAAAAATGAAAAAAATACACTAAAATGAACTAATCACATCCAAATGGAAAAAATTTAATAAAAATAAAAATAAAGGAACTGATGTAAACTATCCCAAAGCATAATTACACAATTTTACCTGAATAGAATTAAAAAATTAACTAATTCAAATAAAATAAAAAAATATGACCAATCATAAAAAAAAAGTAGAACTAAATAAATGTAACCCAAAACTAAAGATACAAATATGAATTCACAAGGATAGAATATAAAATAATAAAAGTTAACCCTAATATAATAATATGAATTATGTAAATCTAGAACAATAAAACTAAATAAAAAACGCCTCAACTAACTAGACCCTAAAAAACCATACTAAATACATTAAGAATGTATTGAAATAAATTAAACTATACTAAAAATTCTAAGCCCATACCAAATCAAACTAAATTATACATGACTATATTGATTTTATTGTATATTAATATACTCAAATAAAATAGTTAAGAATGTAACAAAATCATATCCAAAATAAAGAAAATGTTGAATATAAATGTGAATATAATAATTTTATTCTTCTAAAAAGAATGAGACTACAATAGTAATAAAAATTTAAAAAATAATATTTCTTAAAATAGGTGTGAATTTATGAATTTTAAAGGCCACAAATTTTCTATTAATGTTTTTATTTCTATATGATTACTTCTTATTATCCTCTATAACATAGTATAAAATTAACTCTCTAAATTTGACATAAGATCATACTATGTTTTAATAAAATACTTCTAAAATATATAATTATTCTTATTCTAATTAATTTAACATTGCGATTCAGGAAAACAAAAAATGTAACCCCTTGATATATGATGTGGAAAATAATGATGTATGTGACCTGGCAAGGGCCATTAATAGAGATTGTTGATAGTCTATCCCCCATACCTGAGCATAATTTTCTTTTCCTAAAACTAGATCCATGGTGTCCTTTAAGGATACTGATGCTGAGAGGGAAGGGTTGAACTCCCATAGTTTTTTAGTTTACACTATAAATGGAATAACATCATTAAAGTTTTTTTTAATTTAATGACACAAATCAATAATTAAAATTTTTCACCCAAAGAATTGCTACAGGTTCATTCATATAACAACATTCATTTTTATGGACATAAAAAATCATAGTCTATAAAATAGGATGACTTGTCTCATTCGAATATATCAGATAAAATAAATATATATATCTTAAAAATTCTATATTACATGATGTGATATAGATAGAAAATGTAATAAATTAAATTATACCATCACACCCCATTTCATAAAAAAACTATTAGACACAGCTATGTTGCGAATTACTATATTCTCATAACTAGACACATTTATCATAGAGAACCCCTTAGATTATTTTAATTAAATAATTATGGAAATGTTATTAAGGATATTTAATTAATCTATTGAAATATAATAATATATCTAATGTCATTTTATCAGGTTATGATCAATAAATTCCTTCCACTGGTCTCATTGAACTCACTTGGGGATCTTCTTATACATCTATGCCACTAATTGAGATGTGTCATTAATTTCATACCATATTACTAAAATTAAATATTTCTATTACCTGCCTATGTTTTTAGAAAGTATAGATGTGAAATTGTATCAAACACATCAAAATAGAGAAATATATATAAATAAAATAATTTAACTCATTAAATAATTATCATGATAAGATATACTATTCAATTTAATCATATGTGAATAAATAATTAAGATAACACATTTATTTAACTATCAAACAACTCATTATTCAAAGAAAATGGAATATTCCCCCACAAAGAATAATTAAAAGGGAAGTATTACTTCCAAATAATATAATGTGGAATGATCTAGAAGATGACATCTATGGGAGATACCAACACGCATTGAACCATAAGGAGTCTTATATAAATTTTAAAATCCTATCCAAGATCCCAAAGAATTTGGATGACTATATGATTTTATAATTGGATTAAGATTCCAATGAATACATAATTTTAGGTAATTACATGTATCTCATATTGAAATTGTATCCTAAAAAAAGTTCAAGGAACTGCAACTTCTAGATTTTAAGAGATAAATTATGCACACCTGGTTTTAAGCGGTCATTGACTAATGAGAGTATGATAATAATGTAATTAATTCCCTATATAAATATTATTCCTCTATGTATAATAACAGTTATAAGGGCCTCATATTGACCTAAAATGTCCCCATAATCTGAAAACTGATATTTCGATTAAAATATGCCCGGTTTGCATGATGGCGGGATGTGAGGTTTTCATAGAATCTTTGTGTGGTAATTAGATTTTTAATGCATAAAAATACAATAAAATATCATTTGTATTTGAATGTTGGGACCCATTCATGTGAAACATAAATGTCTCCATTTATAGTGTAGTTCTTATTTACTATGTCTCTATGAACAAAATAATCCCACCCACCACGAATACTAGTTTTTCATTTATAGAGGTAGTTAGTTTTAAACAAATTGATGGGGGAGTCACAACACATGCCAACTATCCTAGAATTATCAAATATATTCTTAAAAAATCCCTAATGGCTGCCTCATATACCATAAATAAGATGACTAACTTCTTGTATATGGAATTCTAAACATCATTGTTGTTGATGTTTGTCGTACTTATTTTATTATTTTTATCTATATAATACATAAATTAAATAATTAGTATAAATATTTATGAAATTAAGGCCATCGTGTCCTAATTCATACTTATGATATTTACATTCTAGTAGAATAGAAATAGTATTAGAGTGAGAATATTAATTCTTGATTCCCCAATATCATTAACACTATGCATATATTTTAATGAAAGCATAATAAGATAAAACAATTGTAGGTTCTGTGCGTAGTAGAAACATGTGATCGGCGGTTCCCAACATTTCCTTTTTCATGATCGATTGACAATCAATTATATATATGATGTTTAATCACCATGATCAGTGGAATCAAATCAAATTTATAAAATGTTAATGACACTGGAACTAAAGTGAGGATAACAACACATATTTCTTATAATTAATTTAAATTACATAAATAATTACCTCAAGGAATACTTTATTCGTTGGTGAATCTAGCAATAGATCAGTAGTGCACTATCATAAAATTGTAGAAACCAAGTATATATTTCCATTAATAGTGATCCACACATGTACTAGGAATCTCTAAATGACACCAAATGAGTCTCTAGGTGCTAGTATTGAAGATCCTTGCACTTGCATCGTCCCCTAGATTAACTCTAGAATATCTTCCAAAGCATTCTCCTTGATCTGAAGGAGGAGGATTTATCAACATTAATGGGAGAATTCTTAGAGAAGGGATTTATCTAGACTTGAGAGGATCCTTGAAGATTGATTGTGTAAAACTGAGTAAGCACATGTGAAAATCACATAAATTGGCATATATATATTACAAGGTTTAAAATAAAATTACTGCACATGTGCCGATGATTATTTATTTAATCACTGAAAATCCCCATGTCATATATAAATATTAATATAATTATTTCTCACCATTAAAATAACATGAAAATTATAATTAAATATTATTTAATGAAATATTATTTATTATTTATTATTTTTGAAAGGACCATTGAACTTGGTCCTCCATTCATCCACAATATATATCAAACCTTGAATAATGTATATTTAATTATTAAATAAAAATCTTATAATTATTTTCTAATAAATAAATAAATATTATATTCACTAAAATACTAATAATTTTTTATAAATATTCTTCCCACAATATAATCTCTCTAAAAAATAGTGGTGGAAAATTGTGATCAAGATTACATGAAAAATTATTAAACCACATACTAGAATAATATTTATTCAGAATATTAAAAAATAAATAATAATATATTATTTACCTAAGATTCTTGGATACAATTATTGTGTGACCCTTTAGGCCTCTTTCTCAATGGAATTAGGTGATGAATCCTAAATTCCATGTTTAGCCTCTACTGACATGCTAGGTCACCCATAGAGAAATAAGTTACTACTGCAATGACCTTTCACCTCTTACAGAAACTTGGTATATAATATAATCACTTTATCAAAATATATCTAATCGATAAAGATCCGTGAAAGTGAAATCAACCGATGTGCTCTCTATTTCTTTATTTTATTTTTCAAAAAAATTGAAATTTCCTACCAAACACGATGGCCATGGATTTAAATAGGCTATATCATTTCCATCAAAAGTCATGCGATATTAATTTCTATTAATTAATATAAGGGAGAAAACTTTTATTTCATAATTCATTAATACAATATTACTCATAACGCACCCAATGTATCCAACCATGCTGCAAACATCTGTCATCATGGTTTTAATCAATACATATAAGTGTGCAACTCATGAAACTCATTAATAATAATAATAATTTCAAAGGACCAATACACAGTTCCACATATATGAACATTCAATGAAAAATATAATTCTCGGTTTCCAACTAGTGGGTATCATTCTAATAATATCCTACTAGATATTACCAAAGGAATACACCATCATAAGGTGCCTCCAAGTCCTATGAGTCTCCACCCCTGATAGCTTGTTTCAATTATGTACCTCAAATGATATTAACCGACTATAGAACATATATTGAATAATAGTTTCCTAGCACACCCATGTTCTCATCATAGTAAGGAACTACTATGACCTTTTAGATTGAAAACTACACTTATTACATTATCACATAATATGTCAGGTAGATGTACAATTATTTTTTGATATATAGTTTATTAATATCCATAACATTGAATACATATTTATAATAATTTACAAAGAATTTTTTTCTAGGTTACAGACTCCAATAGACACCCACTTGTACTAGATCCAACTACTAAAAACATTCAGTCTCCTAGGTCTCATCTGATACCCATGATTCTACTATGATAGGGCTTTAGTCAATGGGTTTGAAAAGTTCACTTTTGTGGGTACACTTCTCAATGCAACTTCACCACTCCGGAAGAAAAGCCTCAAGAGGTAATACTTCTATATTAATTTACATGTACTTTGTTGTGACCTTGGTTATTTTGGAAGAGCCACCACTTTAGTATTATCACATTAAAATTTGATAGTTTATTTACTTTAAGGAACCACATAAAGGTCCTAGACAATGTTTTAAATCCAAAAGGAATCCTTGGTTACAGTTGAAGATTCTATATACTCAGAATCTATTGAATAATCTGCAACAACTAGATTCTTTGAAATCTTCCATATCCAAAATTCTATATTGAGAAAGAAAACATATCCTACATGAGGCTTTATATCATTGTGATACATCTAAAAACTAGCATCAATAAAACCCATGATGACTGGCTCTTCATCTCTTCAATAAACTAGGAACATATCATTATTTCTTCTCAGATACATAAGGATATACTTAACAACATTCAAATGTTATTCTCCAAGATCATATTGATATCTTCCTACCATGATCAATGAATAAGAAACATCAAGTGTAGTACATAACATATAATATATGATTGATCCTATCAGCGATGAATATGTGATCATACTCATTATCTCTTACTCTTCATTTGTCTAGGGACACATTTTCATAGAAATACGTAAACCATGTGACACTGTAACCAATCCCCGGTTGGATTTTCCATACAAAAACCTCTTTAGTATCTTTTCAACATATGTACATTGACTTAGTCCTTGATGCTTCTTGAATCTATCAATAATTTTCGTGACACCTAGAATATACGCTGATTTTCTTATGTCCTTTATGGAGAAACACTTATTTAATAAGTCCTTAACTAATTATAATACCGGCATGTCATTTTTAATAAGTAATATGTCACCAATATATACTACTATGATAATCAATTCCTTTTCACTAAAACTCTTCTAAACAGCCATTTGACAATCATTCTTAATGAAACAAAAATATTTTATGGATTCATAGAATTAAATTTTCCATGACCTAGATGCTTTCTACAATCCATAAATGTATCTATGAAACTATATAAACCCTTTTCCATCACATGGAGTCATAAACCTTTATAGTTGTGTCATATAGACATTTTTATAAAGGTTCCCATTAAGGAATGTTGTTTTGAAATCTATCTTAATAATCGCTAATTCATGACAAACTGCGATAGAAGGTATGATTTTTATACATTTAAGCATTGAAACTAGTGAAAAGGATTCATCCCAGTCAATTATTTGACACTATTTAAACCATTTATCCACTATCCATTCTTTAAAGGTACATACTTTACCTTCAATGTCCAATTACCTCTTGAATATCCATTTTCAACCAATAGGATTAACATCAACTGGCACATTAACCAAAACCCAAACTTAGTTCTAATAGATAAAATCTATATCATAATTCATAGCTTCAGGCCATCTTGTAGATTCTAAACTCTCTACTTCCTCCTTATAAGATTTATGGTCATCATTGTCAACAAATAATGATTCACCATCCTTAGTGACTAGAAAACCATATAAATTTGGTTCACTAACCTATCTTATGCTCCTACACAGTACTTGTGTTTTATGAAGTACTTATTATATAGGGATTTTTGGAATTTGTTCTTCTAAAAACTCTTATGTATCTTGAGTATCAACTAGGTTGATGTCAATATTACTCCCACAATTCTTTTTGAGGATATCCTCCCTCTTTAGAAAGAGAACTTTTCTGGTGACTATCACTTTTTTGTCTAAGGGGTTGAATAGTCAATATCCCTTTGATTCCATAGGATACCCTATAAAGATACAACTCATGGCTTGGGGTGCTAGTTTGTTTCTTGGGAAGGCCTTAACAAATGAGTCACATCCAACTAAATGTGTATGTGACAAAATACGTTTCTTTCCACTCTATAACTTGAAGGGAATTCCATTTACCACTTTTTTTGTACTCAGTTTAATGTGTATTCCACAGTTTTTAATGAATATACCCCAAAGGATAATATAATAACTACATGGTTCATTATCATACTTACCATGTCAAAAAAGGTAAGGTTCCTCCTTTCACAAAGACCATTCCACCGTGGTGTATAATATGGACTGAGTTAAGATAGAATCCCAAACTCTGATAAAAAGTCGATGAACTCTTGGATAAGATATTAATCACCTTGATATAATCAAATATTCACTATATTCATACCAAGCTAATTCTCCAAATCATTCTTTAATTGCTTTAATTCCTCAAATGACTCATAATTATACCTCTTTAAGTTGATATAACTATATCCACTCAATTCAGTAGTATATGTTATGAAGTAAGAATATCCAACTCCAGCATATAATAGAGATCATCCAAACACATCAGTGTGTACCAATACAATAATTTATTTGGACCTTTCACCCAATCCATAAAATGGTGGTTTGGTCATATTTCCTTGTAAATAGGAATGACATCTATCAAGTGGCTTTAGCTCAGAATAGTCTAAATAACCATCTTAAAATATCTTTTTTTATTTCATATCCTTTACTTGACTAAGATGGTTATTCCACAACTAGGTGTAATATAAGGTAGGTTAACATGATTGGTTTTAAACTTCCAACACTTGGTTTTCAAAATTTAATACAAAAATACCGTTACTTAAGTTTTCCATACCATAACATATGTTTCCCTTATAAAAGAAACAACTTTTATTTACAAATTTGAGAATAAAACCATCTATATCTAAACATGACACATAAGTTATGTTCTTTGTAATAATAGGTACATATTAAAAATCTATTAAAACAAAAATATTTAATGTTAGAAATGATAGGTTTTATTCACCAATGGAAAGAACAACCGACCTCGCACCATTGGAAACTCACCGAACCATCTCTCCTCTAGAAATCTTTTGAAATCTTCGTGGTTCCTACATTTGGATTTAGATGTGAGCTCTAAAAGATGTATCTAATACCCAATGTGTAGAATGAAAATATTTCTCTCGATAATGAATGAACAATTATCTTCACCTTGCTTCTTGTTGCAGTTCCTCTTCCAATGTATTGACTTTCCACATGCAAATCATACTTCTTTCTTTTCCTTTCCCTTCCTCTAAATGATCTTCTTCTTAGAAGGATAGTTCTTGGTAGATTTAGATTGTTTATAATTTCTAGTCCCCTTTTCCTTGTTCTTCCTTTTCTTATTAACTATAAGCACCATGGGTTTATCACACCCAATATCATTATCCACTAAGGGAATTAAGGTTAGAAGTTTTGAAATACACTTCTAATTATTTCTCATATTATAAATCAAAATAAATCTAGAGAAGGTCTTTAATTATAGATAAAGTATGAGGTATATATGAACCTCATCTTATAATTTAATCCCTATGATGTACATGCATTAAATGTAGATGATATTATTGACTACATGAGGCCCATCTAGTGTAGACTCTCCATGTATTACTGTGAACAAATAGTTGGAGATACCATACCTCTCTTGTCACAACTTATCTTGATAGAGATCTCGATGTTGAGATATCATTCTATAGGATTCCTTATCCTTATGCTTATTCAAATGATCTTTGTACACAGATTATAGTATGAAGAATTGAAAATCTATATCCTCATTTACATTTTTCTCATATGGAAATATTTATTCGTCACTTGTTTCGTTTCAAGGTTCATCTGGTAAAGTTTCTTCCAACACATACAATTTCCTTTCATGGAGATGTATAACCCATATGAACCTTTGCCACTCTAGGAAATTTGGGCTACTAAGAAGGTTTACCTTCTCATGTATGGATCACAATTATATATTTTATGTCACTTTATTATTGTTTCTACAAAATAAGATCACCATAATTTTAGTAATTTATGTGATAAAATTTTGATAAATAAATAAATATTATATTTATTAGTCTTCTACTATTCATTCGAAAATGAATATCCCTGACGATTGGATTTATAATATCATGATACTTGGATATCCTAGTGGAAATGATCCATATTTCACTTCTTGTTGCCCCAAATTTGGTTGGTCAAGAAACTCAAATATTTTTATGTTGGCATTATAGATTCCAACTGTGTTAACTCATTGTTCCTAGAATTGTTGAGTGGAATCCCCAATCCTAAAATCATTAATTTATAATTCCTCAAACATTCCCTCTAAGTTACAAGAAGTAATTCTTTGGAACTCAACCGTTGATGTGAATCAATTTAAGTCAACCCAAAACCTCATGTGTTAATTCCCCTAAAACTAAAAACACCCTAATGTTGGATGGTCAAGAACTTTGAACTGTGGTTCGATTCCAATCTATGTAATGGAAGGTAATTGAGACATAATATTTTATTGCGAGGATTTTATTATTTTTTGCATAAATATTAATATATTATCTTTATCACATTCTTGTTAATATTAGCTGGGATTACATAAGAGATTAACTATTTATTATATAATATTTACACATAAGATATTTTATTTTAGTTCTATCTTACATGATTTTTATTTTATAATTTATGTTATCACGAAAAGAAATCCATAATTAAAGAACCATGAAACTAAAATAAATAAAATAATGAAGAGGTATGACCACAATCTCTTACAGGTGGTCATTTTATCTAGTAGTTGATAAACTAATTATTTAACTAAGAGAAAACACCTTGAACCAATTAAGATTCATGTTGTAGCTTTCCAGTTTCCCACCTATGTATATCATTAGTATGGTTTCCCCTTAGCTCTGAACTTAAACAACCTCCACTTTCTTTGACCTCCATCAATTATATATTCATTTTACTCACATGAAGTTGAATGGAAAAAGGGGTTTTCATAAAAGTGAGCATGGGAAAAAAGGACCTACATAATTAATGAAGAGAAGGAACACATTAAAACAATTTTAATTTAATAACAAATAAAATTAATTTAATCACATATAAATGTTATGATCTAGCTTATGATAATTCACATGAAGCAAACGAATAAACATTTAATAATACTAGATTTCATTTTTTAACCATTATTATTTAAGATAAATATGGATTAAATCAATTATATGATTTATTTAGTTAATCTATCCTTTAATCTTAATTTGTTTTTGAATTTACTTGAGATTCTAAAAAACTATAATTTTAAACAAATTAAATAAATTCATTTAAAATTAACATTGTACATAAATGTACCTTAGAGGAAACATAGTCAACAACCATACAATTCTTCCCAACATGTATTATACTCTTATATTGTATTAATCTTATGACATATAGAATACACAACATATCATTTACTTTCATAATGTTTAATTCATGGATGATTACTCAAATTATATAATTTCTGGTCATGTTTTATGCTTGAATTCACAAAGAGTAACAACCTGTAATAAAACTCATACATGATATACAGATCAGACCATTACAAAAATATTAATTAAATATTAATATTTATGTATATTAAATCATTTCACATGGCATATATTGTATTTATGACAACATGTAAGTACATGTCTCAAGGTTAACATATTAAAATAAATAAATTTAATATTTTGTAACTTGATATAAGAACACAGTGTGTAGATCTGATCTTCACAATATGTACACCTCTCATCTCGCATTTGAGACACATGCCTATGGACTCGTCGTGTAAAATATACCTTTGAAAATTTGGAGTACTCAGCATGTCCAGTGGGCCACACACCATGCTGACTCTGTGTTAAACAATCACGAATCTAGTGGGCTGTGTATAGAATACTCAACTCATATTTGATCTAAGGGAACTACACACCATGTATGTGGGATACATGGATTGTTTTTTATGTGACTATGCACCATTTAATTCTCGTTAACATGAGGTGCATTAAATGATATAATTAATTCAATAATCAATGCACAATATCGAATTGATTTTGAATTTAAATCTTATTGCGTTGGAAATTATTACACAGTGTGTAACTTCAGTAACATGACATGTAGTCTGGATAGAATCCTTGGAACCATATGATGAGTTCTATGATTTTATTTTAATCATAAAATTAGTCATCTGAATTATATCTATTTTAAATGAAGGTGGAATAAATAGATATCTCAATTTATATTAAAATAACGATTAAACATTAGTGGGTGGTTACCAACATTATTTTTGTCATGATCGATGATCAATCCATGATCTATACTGTAACACCCCAGGTAAATAAAGAATATGAAATTTTTATATTTATCCCTATTTGTGGAAAAAATGTCAATATCAACTTAAATGGAATGCTATGCTTGATGGCTTACCCAATACGCAACAACGAGTTCCTTTGAAATCTTATGTTGCACTCTAATAATAAAATGATATTATTTTAAATAGTAGTTAACACATAGCCGTTGTATTGGAGGGAATGAATATAAATAACTAAATTAAGATTACATATGTTTGTTAAATGTTTTTACATTTATCCAAATAAATTAGAGGCTAAAAATACAAATGAATCCAATCTTAAGCATTGAATACACTAGTATTTTTAAAAGAATGTTTTACTACCTTTTGATGGAAAACCATTTTTTAAATCAAACTTTTGACAATTTTATATTATCTATTTTTCAAAATAAACATATTATTTATGATTTGGACATAGAAATTTAACTTGGGTTAATTTTTGGTATTTTTCTGACAATGTTCATTTTTCAATGAATAGTGAAAAATACAGCATTTTACATCAAAACTGCTTTTTCATATAATTTAATTATATGTTTATATTATCTTTTTAATTTGTTGTAAAGTTTAATTGGAATATATTCTTACCATTTAATCCAATTATGGTCATTGAGATTAATTTCACTTTGGAATTGGGCATAAACAAGTGCCAATCTTTTCGTAAATATTGTTTCTAAAAAACCCACTATTTGTTTTGACAACGGGAAGTTTTTTTAAATTAATTATAGCAATTTATGTGTTTGTAATTTCGTAAAATGAATTACATATTTGTAATCATAGGGTCCAAATTGTGTAATCAAGACTCTTTTGTTTTTTGACATTATGAATAGTAACGATGGTAATTATCTTTAATTATCTTGATTAATGAGTAATCAGGTAGTTAAAGATAATAAGATAATATCATAATAATAAAAATTTACCACAAAATATGTCCTAAGGCTACTGGTTGTCTCATGGCCGACCATGAGATGCCTTGTCCCAAACTTGAGGGCCCCATGGAATCACTTTTGTGAGAAAGTGACTTTTAATCTTTTTATTTTTAAAGAATGTTAAATGTAACAAAGAATGTATCACCTAAGTAAAATATTTTTAATTTTGTCTACATAAATGATCATTTGGACTATAAATATTCATTAGAAATCTAAACATATTACCTACATCATAGTATTTTATTTATAATTTTTAGACATTAAATAAATTAAATTATTTATGACATCATGATGATGCAGGGATGACCTCATTATTTAACGATTTAAATAAAATGGAAAGATAATGTAAAATATTATACCAAAACATGTCCAAAACCTATTGGATGGGTGGATTTAGAACCCTTATCACCTTATCCTCGAAAAACATCAATGTGGAACCAATAAAATCTGAAACGCATTTGAAAATTAAGTTACATTTTATACCTTACCAAGAGTGCCCCTCCTCTCCTCTTATAAAAGGCCCCCACCTCTACCTCTTTACCCACACTTCCAAAGACTTTGGATCGGCCAAAACCTGCCCATTGAATATCTCCACATCCCTCTATAACTCCTTGAAGCCTCACTTTGGGCATAATCCTTTCCAATGAAGCCTTTGAGCTCAAATCAAAGGCAGTTACCCGATTTAAAGGTAATGTCTTCACTTGTGTCAGTTTGTTTTATTTTGCTTCTCCAACCCCCTAAACTCTTTTTATTAATTTATTTTGTAACAAATACAGTATCTTCAATATACTAGGACGTTGTTATAAGAATTATTCGAGCTACACTTACACACACCTACATCTATAGGTTAAAAACATACTGTTTCTGTGGTTGGCGAATTTATGCCTCCCGAAACGATGATTGTTCAACATTCTTTTAACAATGTCAAAGGTGGCCATTAAGATTTCACTATATTTATATATGATATATAATATGTTTATGTTTTCCTTAAGCTTTTTTATTTTTCATTTATGGCATACCTTTATGGTTTCCATTATGGGTAAATGCGATATCTTCATTTTAGGAAGTGCGGACTACCGCCCCCTCAAAGTGATTTGATTCGTTAACGCCATATGTGGGATGTATAAAGAATGGAATTAATGGTATTACATATGTTATCCTACTGGAATTATAATATACCTTTATACCTTTATTATTTTATTCAATTTAATACAATAAAAACAAATGAAAGTAGCGTTCATGCGTACGTACGGCTTACCGTCTCCATGAACGGTACATTTCATTTCTTATCTCCAAGTGTTATTTACTATTATAGGTACATATATATAATGGATATATATGTAATATATTACATCTAAATTATGGGTATCATTATGGAATTATAATATATATATATCTCATTATGTTTTAATTCCACTAATATGGAAAAAAAATGAAAGTAGTGTTCATGCGTACGTACGGCCTACCGTCTCCATGGACGGTGCTTTTAATTTATTATCTCCAAATGATATGGAATAGTGTAAAATGTATATATACTGGATATATATGATATTTAAAACATAAATACTATTCTGTAGATGATGTACGTATAACAACATGGAAAATTCCTTTCCAACATGTTCAATTTTTACTCATGTACTGAACATCGACAAAAACGTCTGATACGAAATCACTTTATTAACCAATTATTATGACATTATAATATGTGATATGAACTGAATAATAATATTTAAAGGAGGTCCTTAAAAAATTATAAATTGACCAAATTGTATTATTCAGGAGATTGATGAACGATCGAGTCATGTCGGACATGAGTTAAGGGATCCTACTCCTCTCTTTCTTTTTAAGTACACTCTTTTATGTCATTCCTTCAAAGATCATCTTTATTGTGATTGGGATGTTATTTTATATTACTCTTACTTTAATTTTTGTGTTCATATGATTATAGACCCTATTCTCTCTTATCAATCCATTTTGGAAGTTTTGAGTGGTGACGTTAGGCTGCCGAATTTTCGTAAGGGATCCAACCTCTCTATTTATTTTTAAGTACTCTCATTTATGTCATTTATTTTAAGAACATATATTTTATGTTTGGGGATGTTATTTTATATTACTCATACTTTACTTTTTATGTTCATATTATGGGAGACCCTATTTGATCTCATAAATCCATTTTTGGAAGTTTTAAGTGGCGTCGTTAGGCTGCCGAGTTTTCGTAATGGATTTTTCATCTCACTTTTTCCCGTGACATTTATGCTACATTTGAAACTATTTCCTTTGATTGGTGTATGTACTTCCCATTATTATAAACTTTGTGTAGTATAATTTTATTTATGGGTATTTACATCTTCATTTTATGACCCTTCTTCCATGGGGTGTACTTTTCGAAAGTTACCCAACTCGGTAAGGGGACCTTTCACCCTCCTTTTTTTAAACGACTTCTTTTGTTATGTCTTTTAATTCACATACTATCATGTTGGGATATGTTCTTCTATATCATTATTTATGTAAATTTTATGTCCAAGTGATGATATCCCCTTTATCTCTCTCATCGACCCTTTTTGTAAAATTTTATGTGATGCCGTTAGGCTGTCGAATTTTACCAAGGGAACTTTTTAACCCAATTTCAATTTCTTTGGGTTCAAAATGTAGTTATTGAATATGTCACCCTTTGAATATGTTTGAATAACCTTTGATTGTTTTAAACTTAATATCCACTTTTATTGGGTGTATTTATATTTGTCACACATAATTATGAGATTGATTTATCCATTATTTAAGGATACCTTTTTTATAATGGGTTTTCATTTCATTTTACATTTCTTTTGAGACTTCATTGTTGTTAGGCACCAATTCCCTCTTATATGGTGTGTATACTGTCATTTGACATATTATATCATGAATCAATTTATTCTCATGATATTATAAAGTTCGGATTAACATTTATTCCACTATTATTTGTATTCAAGAGTCTCTCATTTTGTTAAAAAATATTTAACAAAAATATCATTTTAAATGTTTTAAAGATTTATTATTCTAAATATTTATCTTTATTGTCCATGTTTTCAAAATGGTTTTCAGTATTTAATTATATGGACATTAATGTTTTAAAATTATAATTCCATTAAAAGATTCAAAGTGGTATGGGATACTTTGATTCAAAAATCCCTTTTAATTGGTTTTTGAAAATGGATTGATTAATTCAATATCTTGAAATTACATATTGTGATTGCAAATGAAATGTTGTTATTGAAATTTTTATTTTTTCAATATTTTATGTGTAGTGATGGTACTTGGACATTTTACGGGTGGTTATGTGATAAACCATATGACGGGTGGTGCCGTGAATACCAGGATGGGTGGTTACGTTATAACCTCCAATGCATTGGGTATGGAAGTCGGCCGTATGGCTATTCCATTAAGTATGTGTGGAAATCGACCGTATGGTCATTCCACTTAAGTATGTTTATGTCCTAAGTTACCTTTATATGTTATGTGATCTTTATATGGGTTTTATGGTAATATTTTGGTTACTGAAGGGTATGTAATGAACTTTTATTCAGTAAAGAGTTTTTACTACTTTGAAAAGGTGAAAAGTATTACTCTGTTAATGTATACATGGTTTACTTGTTGTTTTGAAAAAACTAACAATTTTCATTCTTTGTGTATCCCTTACTGAGATTTTTATGCTCATCCCAAGTTTTTGAAATGTTTTTCACAGGACATAACGTGGAATTGGGTCATGGATGGGATCAAGGGAAAGTCATGCTACCTAAAACATGGAAATAGACATGTTTCTTTTTAAAAATTATTATTTTATGGAAACGTAGTAGAAGTTTCTACATCGTAATCTTTTGAGATGTAATAGTTATGTCCTAATTATATAAAACTCTAAACCTGAAAAGATCCTCAATGTGAATTGTTAATTTAATTCAATATTAAGTAAGGTTTATGGTCAGGGCCTTACAGTTGTTATCAGAGGTCGGTTTAGATAACATTAGAGGTTAGGGTATTCTTTAATCATAAGTTATAGTACCATAATGGTTAGGATTTCAGAAAGAGTCCTAGTTTTAGATAAAGTGAATGAGTAAGTATATCTTAGTGTTTATCTTCCTCATTAGTACATGATGGTTTTGTTGATATACTCACACTGAAATTTCTATTTTTAGTGAATGGATGGATCTAGAAGGCACCAAATTGACAATAGGTTTTAAGGAAACTGTGGTGGTTCTCTAATTTAGAGACTGGATTCAATGGGGGATTCAATGGGGAAACTCACGATTTTTCTAAATCAACTATCAAGGAGTCGTGATCAACCACTTGAAACTTGGTATGTTCTATAATGAATCATGTACGAGATGACCAATCGATGTGGAAGTTCAGGTAATAATTATAAAGGAAACCATTAGGGTTTATATGATCCTTACTTTTTATGTAATTATGGGTTACTCTATGATATGATGGAAAATGAAACAAATGAGATAAACTTGAGGTTAAAATATTTTATTATCATTTTTGAATATTTTATCTCGTTTTGGGGAAATGTTTTGAGAATTATATAGTTTTGGAAAAAGGACAACACGCATACTGTGTGACAACCCGTCGTGTCGGACAAAGCTGTGGGAATCGAACCCACAACCAAAGTGAGACTGGTATTTATCGCCTACCACTAGACTACGTGAAGTCCCTGGTTATTTTGACTAATTCTTTTTAGTAAGATGATTTTAGGAATTAAGAGTAAGTTTATTTTGGGTTATCTATGGAAATTTATTAACCTATCATGGAGGATATGTGATTAGGTTAATTACTTTTCAATACGAGACTTTAAGAACAACTGATGTTGTTTGGAGATAAATGTTGCGATTTAACTTTGAAGACTATGTGACTAAAACCTTAAAATATTTGGGTTTCAATCTTAGTTTGTTTTACTTTGAAGGATTTTATTGATAAATTGTTTATCGAATGGTCCTCGTTGAACTTTGGGTTTGTTGGACAAATTTTGGGGATTAAGAATAGATTTTCTTTTTATAAAGGGTTATCCTTTTCTGGATTTCTAATCTTGTACTAACCTTTTTTGGTTTTGGTTTTGGTTAAAGTCTAAAGACATGGGAAGTATATAGTTCTCTTTTCTGGATTAGGTGATTCTCTAGAGTTTGATTATAGTACTCTTAATGTGAACAAGTCTTCCTAAATACTCGTCTTTTGGGGAAAGTATGAGTTTGTGTAATAAATCTAATAAAAGTTTAAAGTCAACATGATAAGTAATTATGTTTCCTTATGAATGAATTCCTCAATAAAAATTAACTTAAAACAAAAATGTTGTCTATTAACTTTTCCTACTGGGGAATCGAATACCGTTTAACCCATCACAAGTTTGTGATTTTCTTGTGGTTAACTTTCTCCTAAACATGTTTTCTATCACTCTCCATCAGAACATGACCCTTTGTTTTTTTGATCCATGTCCATATTTTCTTACTTGGATTACTAGTATGGGTTTACTCAGGTTACCTTTGTACTTATCTTTATTTAGTTTAAAGTGATTGTTTTACCGACTCTTGTTCCGATGTGGGACTTTCAAGGATGTTTCCAAGATCAATTTTAAAATTGTGAGGACGCAATTCCCAAAAGGGGGGAAGGATGTAACACCCCAGGTAAATAAAGAATATGAAATTTTTATATTTATCCCTATTTGTGGAAAAAATTTCAATATTAACTTAAATGGAACGCTATGCTCGATGTCTTACCCAATACGCAACAATGAGTTCCTTTGAAATCTTACGTTGCACTCTAATAATAAAATGATATTATTTTAAATAGTAGTTAACACATAGCCGTTGTATTGGTGGTAATGAATATAAATAAAAAAATTATGATTATATATATGTGTTAAATGCTTTTACTTTTATCCAAAAAAATTTATAGGCTTAAAATACAAATGAATCCAATCTTAAGCATTGAATACACTAGTATTTTTAAAAGATTGTTTTACTACCTTTTGATGGCCAACCATTTTTTAAATAAAACTTTCACAATTTTATAAGCTCTATTTTTAAAAATAAACATATTATTTATTATTGGGACATATAAATTTACCTTGGGTTAATTTTTGGAATTTTTCTGACAATGTTCATTTTTAAATGAATAGTGAAGCATATTGCATTTTACATCAAAACTGGTTTTTCATATAATTTAATTATATGGTTATATTATATTTTTAATTTGTTTTAAAGTTTAATTGGAATATATTTTTATCTTTTAATCCAATTATGGTCATTGGGATTAATTTCACTTTGGAATTGGGCGTAAACAAGTGCCAATCTTTTCATAAATATTGTTTCTAAAAAACCCGATATTTGTTTTGACAACGGGAAGTTTTTTTAAATTAATTATAGAAATTTATGTGTTTGGAATATGGTTAAATGAATTACATATTTGTAATCATAAGTTCCATATTTTGTAATTAAGACTCTTTTGTTTTTGGACATTATGAATTGTAACAATGGTAATTATCTTTAATTATCTTGATTAATGAGTAATAGGGTAGTTAAAGACAACAAGATAATATCATAATAATAATAAACTGACCACAACATGTGTCCTAAGGATACTGGTTGTCTCATGGCCGACCATGGGATGCCTTGTGCCAAACTTGAGGGCCCCATGGAATCACTTTTCTGAGAAGGTGACTTTTTATCTTTTTATTTTTAAAGAATGTTAAATGTAACAAAGAATGTATTACCTAAGTAAAATATTTTTAATGTTGTATACATAAATTATATTTTGGAATATAAATATTCATTGGAAAGCTAAAACTATTTCATACATCATAGTATTCTTTTTATAATTTTTGGACATTAAATAAATTAAATTATATATGACATCATGATGATGCAGCGATGACCTCATTATTTAACGATTTAAATAAAATGGAAAGATAATGTAAAATATAAATCCTAAAAATTTACAAAACCTATTGGATGGGTAAATTTCGGACCCTTATCACCTTATCCTCGAGACACATCAATTTGGGACCAATAAAATCCGAAACTCAATTGAAAATAAAGTTACATTTTATACCTTTCCAAGAGTGCCCCTCCTCTCCTCTTATAAAAGGCACCCACCTATACCTCTTTACCCACACTTCCAAAGCCTTTGGATCGGCCAAACCCTGCCCATTTCATCTCTCCACATCCCTCTCTAACTCCTTGAAGCCTCACTTTGGGCATAATCCTTTCCAATGAAGCCTTTGAGCTCAAATCAAAGGAAGTTACCCGATTTAAAGGTAATGTCTTCACTTGTGTCCTTTTGTTTTATTTTGCTTCTCCAACCCCATAAAATCTTTTTATTCATATATTTTGTAACAAATCCAGTATTTTTAATATAATTGGATGTTTTTATAAGAAGGATTCGAGATACACTTACACACACCTACATCTAATGGTTAAAAAACATACTGTTTCCGTGGATGGCAAATGTCTGCCTCCTGAAACGATGATTGTTCACCATTCTTTTAACAACTTCAAAGGTGGCCATTAAGATGTCAGTATATTTATATATGATATATAATATGTTTATGGTTTCCTTAAGCTTCTGTATTTTTCATTTATGGCATACCTTTATGGTTTCCATTATGGGTAAACTCGATATCTTCATTTTAGGAAGTGTGGACTACCGCCCCCTCAAAGTGATTTGATTCGTTAATGCCATATGTGGGATGTATAAAGGATGGACTTAATGGTATTACATATTTTATACTACTGGAATTATAGTATAAATTTATATCTTTATTATTTAATTCTATTGAATACAAAAAAAAGAAATGAAAGTAGCGTTAATGCGTACGTACGACTTACCATCTCCATGAACGGTACATTTCATTTCTTATCTCCAAATGTTATGTACTATTATAAGTACATACATATAATGGATATATATGTAATATATTAAATCTAAATTATGGGTATCATTATAGAATTATAATATATATATCTCTCTCATTTTGTTTTAATTCCATTAATATGACAAAAAAAATGAAAGTAACGTTCATGCGTACGTACGGCCTACCATCTCCATGAACGGTGCTTTTAATTTTTTATCTCCAAATGCTATGGAATAGTATAAAATGAATATATAATGGATATATATGATATTTAAAACATAAATACTATTCTGGATATGATGTACCTATAACTACCTGGAAAATTATTTTCCAACAAGTTCAATTTTTACTCATGTACTGAACATCGACAAAATTGTCTGATACGAACTCACTTTATTAACCAATTATTATAACATTATAATATTTGATATGAACTGAATAATAATATTTAAAGGATGTCTTTAAGAAATTATAAATTGACCAAATTTTATTATTCGGGAGATTAAAGAATGATCGAGTCATGTCGGACACGAGGTAAGTGATCCTACTCCTCTCTTTCTTTTTAAGTACACTCTTTTATGTCTTTCCTTCTAAGATCATATTTATTGTTTTTGGGATGTTATTTTATATTAATATTACTCAAAGTTTTATTTTCATATGATGAGGGACCCTATTCTCTCTCATCAATCCATTTTGGAAGTTTTGAGTGGCGTCGTTAGGCTGCCGAATTTTCGTAAGGGATCCAACCTCTCTATTTATTTTTAAGTACTCTCATTTATGTCATTTCTTTTAAGCACATCTTTCTTATGTTTGGGGATGTTATTTTATATTCCTCATACTTTACCTTTTATTTTCCTATTATGGGAGACCCTATTTGATCTCATAAATCCATTTTTGGAAGTTTTAAGTGGCGCTGTTAGGCTGCCGAGTTTTCGTAAGGGATTTTTCATCCCACTTTCTCCCGTTACATTTATGCTACGTTTGCCACTATTTCCATTGAATGGTGTATGTAATGCCCATTATTATACACTTTGTGTAGTATAATTTTATTTATGGGTATTTACATCTTCATTGTATGACCCTTCTTCCATGGGGTGTACTTTTCGAAAGTTACCCAACTCGGTAAGGGGACCTTTCACCCTCCTTTTTTTAAAAGACTTCCTTTTTATGTCTTTTAATTCACATTCTATTATGTTGGGATATGTTATTATATATTCTTATTTATGTAAATTATATTTCCAAGTGATGATATCCCCTTTATCTGTCTCATCAACCCTTTTTGCAAAATTTTTTGTGACGCCGTTAGGCTGTCGAATTTGACCAAGGGAACTTCTTAACCCAATTTCGATTTCTTTGGGTTCAACATGTAGTTATTGAATCTGTCACCCTTTGAATATGTGTGAATAACCTTTTATTGTTTTAAAATGAATATCCACTTATATTGGGTGTATTTATATTTGTCACACATAATTATGAGATTGATTTATCCTTAATTTAAAGATACCTTTTTTATAATGGATTTCATCTCATTTTACATTTCTTTTGAGTCTTCATTGTTGTTATGAACCAATTAAATCTTATATGGTGTGTATACTGTCCTTTGACATATTATATCAGGAATCAATTAATTCTCATAATATTATAATGTTTGGATTAAATTTTATTCTGCTATTATTTGTATCCAAGAGTCTCTCATTTTGTTAAAAACTATTTGACAAAAATATCATTTTAAATGTTTTTATGATTTATTATTCTAAATCATTATCTTTATTGTCCAGGTTTTCAAAATGGTTTTCAGTACTTATTTATATAGACATTAATGTTTTAAAATTATAATTCCATTAAAAGCTTCAAAGTGGTATGGGACACATGGATTCACAAATCTTTTTTAATTTTTTTTTGAAAATGGATTGATTAATTCAATATCTTGGAATTACTTATTGTGATTGCAAATGAATTAAAGTTATTGAAATGTTTATATATTCAATATTTTATGTTTAATGATGGTACTTGGACATTTTACGGGTGGTTACATGATAAACCATATTACGGGTGGTACCGTGAATACCAGGATGGGTGGTTACGTTATAACCTCTAATGCATTGGGTATGGAAGTCGGCCGTATGGCTATTCCATTATGTATGTGTGGAAGTCGACCGTATGGTTATTCCACTTAAGTATGTTTATGTCCCAAGTTACCTTTATATGTTATGTGATCTTTATATGGGTTTTATGGTAATCGTTTGGTTATTGAAGGGTAAGTAATGAACTTTTATTTAGTGAAGAGTTTTTACTACTTCGAAAAGGTGAAAAGTATTACTTTGATAATTCGCATTGAGGATCCTTTCAGGTTTAGAGTTTTATATTTAATTTAATTAGATACATAATTTCCTCTAAGGAATTATTTCATCATTAATGAATCCAATGACAAATCTATTGTGATTCACACATGTTCTAGGAATCATTAGACATTGTAGAAGGAGTCTTTGAGTGCTTACATGAAAGATCCTTACACTTGTGTCATATGTCTTGATCACCACATGAATTACTTCCAAAGTCTTCTCCATGATCTAGTAGAGGAGGATTGATTTCCATTTTCGGGAGCATTCTTAGGGAATGGAGATCTATAAGCATGATAATATCCTTAAAGATTCAATGTACACAAATTTATTAGATCGTGGGAAAATTACATAACTGGGTATTTATATTTTTAGGATTAAAAAAATAAATACTCAAGTGACCTAAATTATTTACTCTATACAAACAAATCCCCATGTCAAATAATACAACTAATATTATTATTTCTTGACGTGTTATTAACTTCAGAATTATAATTAAATATTATTTAATTAAACAATATTCAATATTTATCATTTATCACCGGACTATTGAACTCTTTCATCCATTCATCCGTAATATTTATGGAAACCTAAATAATTTCTATTTATTTATTTAATATATATCACTTCATTATTCTACAATTAATATATAAATATTATAATCACCAATGAAAAAATAAATATTTATGAATTATTCTTCTCATAATATATTCTCTCGAATTACAAGTGATGGAATAAAAGTGATCATGAATATAAGAATAATTATTAAACCATTTGTGGGAATAAAATTTAATTATCCTATTAAATAATAGATAATAATATATTATTTAATTTAGATTCTTAGATACAGATAGTGTGTAACCCTCTAGGACTCTTTCTCAGTGGCATTACATGAAGTATCCAAAATTCAATGTTTTGTGTCTAGAAAAACACTAAGGAACCCATAGAGAAAGAAGTTATGGTCATAATGACATGTCACCTCATACAGAATTTTACCATGAAATATACTCACTTTATCACAATATCTCTAATTGAGCAGGTTTCATGCCAATTAAATCATCCTATGTGCACAATATATCATTCATTGAATTTTTGTAAATAGAACTTGCCTATAGAACACCGTGCTCATAGATTTATTTAGGCTATATCATTTCAATCTAAGGGCCTATGATGTTAACTTCTATTAAAGATCATAAGGGATACATCCTTTCTCGCATTATTCATCAATGCAATATTACCGTGATTCACCCAATGTATCCTACCTTACCACGAACATCTAAAATCATGGTTTTAATAAATAAATATAAGTTTGTGACTAATAATACTCATTAATAAAAATTTTAATGTCTATGGACCAATACAGATATCTGTATAAAGGAACACCCAATAACACATATATTTGTGGTTTTTCTATTAGCGGGTCTCATTCTCATAATATCATACAACATATTACCAAGGATGTACACCATGATAAGGTTCCGCAAAGTCCTATGAGTATACATAATTGATAGTCTATGTCATATACGTCCCCCATATGATATCATCTAACTGTCGAACATATATTCATAAAGTGTGTTGTAACACATCTTTATTTTTATTATAGAGGGGAAATGATTTGACAATTTAGTTTGATAGCTACTCTTAAGACATTATCACATACTATGTCACATATAAGAACAATAATTATGTGATAAATAGGTTATTAAAATTTAAAATATTTAATTCATGCTTATCATAAAGTACAAAGAAGTTGGTTCTAGGGAACCAACTCCAAGAACACTATTTTAACAAAGTATGTAATGTATGTGATGAAGTGTAACAAACATAAGAATGATAAAATGACTACCCAATACTCCCTAGGTAATCTAGGTAATTAGAGTTGAATGATGGTGCTATAAAACTAGTTGAACTAGTGGCACATAGGTAGATCGACTCTTTTATACTCCCAGTTCACTCTACCTAATAAAAGAAGAATGAATGTCATGTGTTGTAGAGTGGCAGCCATCTGGAAACTCCTTTGATAATGGAAGTCCTATAAAATAGTTATATAAATATATATTTATATAATTATTTTATAATAAAAGAATAAATTTTAATTAAAATAATTATACTACCATAAACCATGAAACAAAAAAAATCAATCCAAGAATGAAAATATATATTAAAGGGTTATAATTCAGACTATAAAAATCATAAAAACACATAATGTAAAAAAAATAAATTAAGACTTAACACTTTACAAATAGAATTACCAAGATAAACATGAATTCATTAAAAATAAGAAATCAACCACATAATGTACAATGGACTAATCCATTTATAGGATCCCAATCTCATTATATTTCATTTAAACATGGAAAATAATATCTTTTAAATAAACCAGAAAAATTTATTCTCTTGTCCTCTTACCCACCCATGATCCTTGGCCTATAATCTAGTAAACCCCAACTCAAATCATTAATATATTCCCTTAAATTTTATTTTTAAAACCATTCATATATTAAAAGTTAATTTTATTTTGAAGTATCATTGAAAAATAATTCATTAATTTAAATTCCCAATTTAATCTATTAAAATGTTATTTATAAATATTAGGAAAAAATAAAACATTCATAAGCCATGACGGTCATAATATGGGATATCGATACACATTTAACGGATGAACCGCTATTTTATATTAGTTTTCAATCACTTAAAAACCCATAAAATCCCCTCATAATCAGACCAAACCTAGAAAAACTCACAAATAAGAATCATGAAATGAAAATTAATGCTAAAGTGGTGAATAAAAAACACAACGGACCATTAGTTCACTAATAAGTAAAATGATTAAATTTTTATACATAATTTACTTCATTGTTTTCAATTCTTCTAAAATATAATGTAAATTTCTTTATTCATGTTACTAACATCAAAATTAGAACTGATAATATGTATTATTCATAACGAGGACTCTATTATAAATTTATAATGAAATAATCAATCATTGGAGTATTTTTATCATGTTATAGGGAAATATGATTTAATTATGGTGACAAACACATATAGTAAATGATTGAGTTTTTACTAAGGCGCGAAGCATGGCCAAGTCACTAGTGTGAGAGGTTATGTAACTACTAGTAAAGTAAAATAAATTGGTGGTGTGGTTTAATAAAAATGGTTTTCCATATATGCTTATAAATGAAGTGATAAATGGTTTTTTAATATTATTCAAAAAAATGAATGGGAAGCATGAACCCTGGAAATCAATTGTATGGAGGCTGAAGAAGAGAGAGAGAGAGATAATGTTAGGGTAGTTAATGATAGGAGATCAACCATGAAGGAAGAATATATAGCATGGGATTGGTTAAGTGACCAAGTTTAATATCAACGGGAAAGGGATGTGGGATGGTTTTCGTAGAATACATTTTTGTGGATTTAGTAAAAATGAACACTAAAAAATAATTAATAGTGATTTTAAATAAATACACCACAAGAATAAATTAATTAATTAAACTTTTTAAAAAAACTTATGAAAATCACATATTTTACCACTTAACAACCATTATAGATACTTGTACTACAAAACCATTTTTATCTATCTATTTTGTTTTATTTCATGTATTTTGTTGAGAAAAATTTTCCTAACCAAACCCACAAAAATTTATATTAAGGAACAAATTTATAATAAGAAGTATGTTATAGAAATAAAAGATCATAAATACCACAAAACTCTCAATTTTTCATTTGTATACAAAATAATTATCTATTTTTTTAATGAACAAAACTCACTGATTGAATATTCAAACAAGATATTCTAAATTTTAGAATCTTTCTTCACTACACAAATAGACTTTTTTCAATTGTCAAAAAAATGTTAAATCATTTTGAATATAAAATCCTTTGGGTTTTATCATATACACATACATAGATAAATACTTATTAAAAAAAGTGGTTTTGAACTCCATTTTGTATATATCAGTATCATAATGTGATGTTATGTCAAGTAATATAAAAATTGGTTATATCACTACAACCAGGGGAAATCTATACTTATTTTTAAAACCATTATTTTTTTACAACTTTCCTCAAGGAGATATTTATAGGTATAAACTATACCATATAAGTTTGTTTTACTATGGGATCCCCAATTCACCCAACGTGTCTCACCAAATCATGTGTATACAAAAAGGATTAATATTTTTTGGAATACATTGATTTTATTTTAGATATCATGGCATTTAACCAATTTCGAAATTTCTAAATCTCAATGAATTCCTAATAGGCGGTGGGTTTATCATCTATAAAAAATAATTATTTATAATTTTCTATAAAAACATACATATCTCTTGAGATCATGATTATTACTAATAGTCATTCTTTTTACTTATGTAACCCGGTTCTCCTTCTATAAGCTGTTATTGAACCAGATCAACATTATCCTCGGGTACACATACTATATTTCATTCTTGAACATCACCAATTACAATATCCCTTTCAAATAATCTTTTAATAATGTATTCATTCTCAAGTAATATAACACTTAGACCCAAAAATAGTTTTTTCATTGTATAATTGTAGAAATAATGTCCCATAGTTTCCATTAGATTACTGCTAGAAATTATTTTTCTATTTTCATTTAGGATTATCTGATAATATACATCTTACTTATTATTTATAATATAAAATTGTAACAAATGTTAAAATGGGACAATTACTTATTTGTTTCTCTAATTCAGTATTTATGGTTTCTTTATATGGTATTTGGATAACTATGTGAAACCCTGAGATTTTTTGATTTATTTTTTACTAGTGAATTTAATATTTTTCATATTTTTCATTACATGAAACATATATTATAGTTTATATTAAACGCAATACTAATTTTAAATAAAAGATGGAATACTATTAAAATATTATCATTTAATTTAATAGTTATCACATAGTAATTTTGATGGAGTGTATGAAAATAACTAACTACATTATGAAAATATATTTTATAGACATGTATATAAAATAAATTATTTGGTGTCCAATTAATTAGAAAAAAACAATTTGAAAATAAATGATATCTTTTTCTAAAAAAACATTTTTATGGAAACAAATATGTTTTATCACAATAAATAAAGAAAAATTATTTTGGTGAATGATTTTAATGATATTTATATATTATATATTCTATCAATTTTTTAAAATTTATCTTGTGTATTTTCTTTATAATAGATAATAATGAATGAATTTTATGCTTAAAAGAAATATTTTTCCAAAAAAATAATTTGTTTTCATATTGTGAAATTATTTTAATTTTATTAAAATATTTATAAAACTTATTTGAGAAAACAGTTTACTCCTAAAATCATCATTTAATAATTATCTTTGTATGATTTTTTGATAATTTACTAAGATGATAAATTTTTCAAGGAATAATAAAAAATACATGTTTTTATTAAGAATTATTATCTATATTAATTATTTTATAAAAAACATTAATATCATTTTTAAAAAATACTTAGTTATATTATATCTATTAAATCAATTTACCTCATTTGAATAATTTTTATATTTAATCTTAATGTTAAAACTTTTTAAAATTTTGAACATTTTCCCTATAAAAACCCACTTTCTCTTTAAGTCTACAGTATTTATTTAAAATTAAAAAAATTTCACTTATCAGAATAGATTTTTGAAATATGTATTCAATATTTTAAATAATAATCAATTATATTATTTAATGATGAAAACATAATTTTTTACCATAATGAATAGTAAAAAGAGAAAAAATTATTTATTATAATTAATGAACAAATGGTTTTAATAGGGGATAAAAAAAATAAAAAGTGTTAAAATGTACTTAAAACTTATACAACACCCATTCAATGGAATAATTTTGAAATTAGATATTCTAGGTTCTATAATGGTATATATTTCATCCTTTCTCAATTGAATAACATGGGTACACCTTTTTATTTCCAAAACATACAAGTCTGCCCCTCACCTCACTTATAAATGGATACCCTTTCTCCTATCCTTTTAACAATTCCAAAACCCTTTGGTTAGTCCAATAACTTCTGAAATAACCCCTTAAAATCATTAATACAATACTAGAATCCATATTTTGGTCATAAATTGAACCTATGGGTCCTTTTGGTGAAAACCAAAAGACATTATCTAAGGAAGAGGTAACCTCCCCAATCGAGCATTTAATTTTATTTATTACCACATATCATTAAATTCTTACTAAAAATGATTATATAAAATACTAAGTATCCTAAATACACTAATGTTTTATTACATAAATTTAACATTGGAAATATTTCTTTTATTCTATCAATTGGGTTATGAAGTTAACATTCATATATACGGTGGACTACCACCTCGTGAATCGATATTGTTCATTGTCCATAAACATGTATTACCAATGGATATAATGATGGATTTTTTATTTAAATATATGATATTTATGATATTATAAATCTTATGTAATCATGATATGACATTTTCATTCCTACATTACATTCTATGGGAAGACGATAACATTGTTCATGAATATAGAGGACTACTGCCCTACGAAGCGACGTGATTCATTCTTGATTTACCTAGAAATTAATAAGGATGGTTTAAAAAAAATATTTGATATATAATAAAAAAAATATTCTATGATATAAAAAAGTTATTTAAATTGTTTTCTTTCTTTTCATCGAGAAAATGGAACAAACGTTAATATGTGTGCATAAGCTATCGTCTCCATGAACGGTGTACTTCATTTTTTGTCTCCAAATATTAAGGATCACTATAAAAACAAATATTTAGTATATATATATATATTTTTTATATAATGTTTAAAATTTCTTGTATGATTTAACCAATTTCAATATAAGAAAATATAAAATAAAATATCCAAGAATACCTGAACAAACCAAGTAGTTATTGCATGAAATTTTACATTGACATGGATATTATTATAAACTAGTAATAAAAGGTCATAAGTAAATTATATATGGTATTATATATATTTTAATGGTTATTTAATATATATATATATATAATAATATAGTATATATTATATAAGAGGTTTGAATGTGTATGAAACAATTCAAGACTTATTGTTTGGAATTTCTCTATCAATTTTATTTTTCATTAAGACAAATGCCATATTTACCACATGTTTTTATATGTGGTATACATAATAAAATGGAATATATTTAATGATTAATATCCTTACAAAAATTATTTACATGTCCATTTCATTATCTCTCCTTCATGGGGTTTACGTTTCAAAAGTACCAAAGATGTAAGGGATTTTTTCTTCAATTCTCTTTCTTTAAGACATATGTTATGTTATGAACTTATATTCTTTTATGAGATTTATATAATACCAAATTGACATGTAATATCACCAATATAAATATTTTCATAATATTCTATGTTTGAATAAATTTTATTCTTTAATGGTGATTATGAATCAGAGTTACCAATTTTTTAGGAGTTATATTTTACAATATTATAATTCATCAGGATTATTTATGATTTTTCTACCAATGATAATATATTACGATATTTTTCTAAAAAAGCTCATAAAATTTCTTATCCATTATAAATTTCAAGATAATACATTTTTCAATTCATTTTCATCTCTCTATATGATTAAGAGTTAAATATAATGTCTTTAAGAAATAGAATATTAATTTTTCTCTTAAGTCTAAAACCCTTTTACTTTTAAAACCATTTTTTATAAAAATGTTTTTAGAGATTTTTTTATCATTATGGAAATGAATTATACATGAATTTATACCCATATTTTAATTTTTGAAATATTTTTAGAAATAATACTCAAGTTATTTTCCACACAAAGCCCATTTGGATTTTAGAAAAAATATACAAAGAATATTTTTTTAACATGTACGTCTAAAAATTAATTTTCTAAAATCATGTCCAAATAACTGTTTAAATATTACATTGTAGGTTTCAAATTTTATTTTCAATTAAATGTATTTAAAAACTGTTTTATAAAATTTTATTTCTAAAAATTTAATTTCATAAATGAAAGTGTATTATCCTTAATAAATAATTTGAAACACTACTAAATATTCATTTATAGGTCTCCCAGATGCTTTTTGAAGAAAAGGATTTTTAAAATGTTATATTTTTATAAAATGGGGTTCCAAAGTGGAAATAATATATTCATAATGAATTGTTTTATGTGAACTTCCTGAATCATTTTCTTTCTATGATTACATATTTCAATGTTACTTATTATTTAATTGGAATAATATTAAACAATATCATCCTAATTATTTTTATAGATGGATAATGTTTATGATGATGAAATATTTATGGATATATTTTTTCAGGGGTTATACGATGTCAAATTTATGAAATTTCAATGTGGATTTTATTTAAACGTGTTTTGATTTGATGATGTGATACATGTTTTTTTTATATTGTGGAAAACATAAGTAGCATTTTTGTTATGTGATGTGTGGGAAATATATATACCCAGAATTCATTGGGTAAATATTTATTTCTCGTGATATAATAGTGAGAAACAAGTTCATGTGATTGATGCACTGTGGGAAATCAGTTGTTCCAAATCCACTATAGTAAACAAGTGCATCTTGATCCCTAATAGGAAACATGTAATAATCCATGATCAACTATATTGATGGTTTTTTAGGAATCCTTGAAATATGAAATGTTTTTCTACATTTAAGTTGTTTCCACACTTTTATGTAATGATATCATGGTTCATGATTTATTTATAATGATTTCCCTTTCTAATGGTCCATGTTTTCTGAGATGATATTTTTTTACAACATGACTCATGTTTATGATCCGTGAAGGGTTGGGTATGAACTAGGTAAGTTGTTTTCATGATCACATACCCTTATGATTATATTTTTCTTTCATATGTTCATATATAGATATATATAGAGTTTATTATTACTGTGAATATGAGATAAACCATTATAATGTTTCCTTCAAAAGGTTATGAATGAACTTTTAGGTACAGTTTTTCTAAGATTGGAACTATTCAAGAATTTATTTGTGGAATATCTTGAGTATCTTTTAAAAAAATGACAATATTGACTTCTAGTCTCCAAAAAACGAAATTATTATGGTCCTCGACTGAGTGTTTTGAATGTTTTTGAATATTATTCTAAAAAGATGTAATATTTATATATAAAAATCCAAGATTTTTATAGGTGGTATTATAGGTAAGGTTGAGTTAAACATTTGAAACTAGTTTGAGAAAATATTAATAAAATACCTTCATATATTCATTAGGATGTGTCTAGGGATGTCTCGATGTATGATTTTATGGACCAGTCAATGTGTCAGAAAAATTCATGGAATTTGTTGAATGTGTATAGTATGTGGGTTCAAAGAAATTACATCCTTGTCTAGATACAATAGTTTGATATAGCTCGATCATAGTGGTACCAAGGGTTAATATCTTTTAAACTAGTTCATTTAACTATACTAAATCAATACCACTTTAACGATCATGGACCTTGATACAATCCTATTTTGACACTCTAGGGGGATATGATTTTAAATTAAAAAACTATATACGAACCATCATGAGGGATTTAATTAGTGACCATCAATGACAATTGGTATAACCAACGTTACATAGATTAAAAATAATGTCTTGTTATTTATACATCCCATTAGTTATTTTTATTGATAATGTGGTTCATCGATATGATTATTGTTTCTCACACTATACTTTTTGGTTTTAGTCATTTGTTGGAAGAAAAAGGAACCAGATCAATAATGAATATGATAGAAAATGTACTAATGAGAAACAAAATGGGATGAAGAATGGAGTGAGGGATACCGTGATTATTACTAGTCTGTTATTGTGATATATTTTTAACATCTTTCACCTTAAACTACTATCATACTCCCCAAATATGATAATGATAGAGTTTATTGAGTGTTTGGGTGGTGGATAACATAGAAGAAATAAGATTCAGTTTCCTATATGTGAATAATGTGGGAAGAATCACGTTAGTGGATTTTGTAGAGTAATGAAAATATGATTCGATTTTTGAAAATAAAGGAGAAATTAAATTCATTTTAAAGGATAGATTAATTGTTAGGTTAAATTAGTGGATGAAAATAATGGTCACCCTAAGATACCATTGGTTATTGAACACTTCTGATGTGGAAAATATGGGGATTATAAAAATTTATTCTATAAGGGGAAATATGGTGAAGAGAATTAGAAATGTGGTATGTGTAATTGTTATACTAAAAATTATAAGGAGACTAAAAAAGAAATTTTAAATTTATGGGTTGTTCTAACTTTATTATTAATGTTAAATGTGATAAGGATGATTAAAATGGTGTTGATGGATGATATTACATGATTTATATTTCTAGTTGACGGAAAGAGGTATTATTGAATGTTTTAATGAATACTAGTTAATGTTTTGAGAATGAATTGGAATGATTAAAGTGTTTAGGTATTCAAATTAAATAATTATATTATATGAATCATGAAATATATAAGGATTTTTCTATATAATTTTATCATTTGGGATTTCAAAAATAAGTTTAATGGTTTTGGGGACATAAAAAAGTGATGTAATTGAAAGGTGATATTCATAGTAAGGTAAGATAACAATTAATATGTTCATAATGTTGAGGAAATGGTATTTAGTCTGTATAGAGAGATCATTGATATGAATAAATTAAATTGGATAATATTGATTACCTTGGAACTGATTAGTGATATGTGGAAAAAGTGGTTTATGTTATCATTTATGGAGTTTATAAAATTATTTTATTTATGTAATATATTATTTAATATGTCGTTTTATTCAAGGAATGAGGAATTATGTGTTCTATCATTAATTTTCTATGGTAATTATGTATATTACCATGATTCAAGAAAATATATGACTATGGTATTCACATATTTGGTATGTGACTGTGAAGAACTGCTTTAGGATATTTTGGTGATTAATGTTATGTTTATTTTGGAAAATTTAGTAACGTTTTTTGAAAATTTTGAATTTTGGAATGGATATATGGTTAACCATTTATGTAATGGTTTCTGTTAAATGTTGGATCAAGTTTTAGAGATTAATGCATTATTTTACCATATGATGATTTATACATAACTTTTACATTCAATTTTCTTGAAAAAAACATGAGATAATTTTAAATAATTATCATTGTTTTATGGATCTTATTTAGTTCTTAAGACATGATAAATTTTTCTCTTATAGTAAGATATGAAGTGAAAATTGATCTAGGCACAACCAAAGGATGAGATTGTTATTATGAAATGTATAGAAATAAAGGAAGTATGCATTCTCAAGAAAGTTACCCAGTTAATGGAAAAGGAACATACAATAAAACATTTTCCTATAGTAATCATTTTTGATGATATTAATGTCGGTTTTCAGACATCATTGTTTTATGGTTTTGTAGTCTTTAACTATCTCCTGACCAAGTTTGTTATAAGTGTCCTCCAATATTTTCATGTTATTTCCCTCTACCCTATCCATTTTTTCTCTTCCCATCTGTGTTATAATATTTAGAAGCCTAGTATGTGTTATTACAGAAGATATTATCACATTCCTTTCTCTATTTTCAGTAGAAATATTTATTAAACCATTTCACAATGTTCGTTTCCCACAATGGAATTTTAAATAATAAACACTTTCTTACCAATAACAAGTTCAAATAGTGAGGGTGAAATTTATTTTAGGGGGTAGGATGTAACATCGAAAAACAATTTGAAAAATATTTTTTCTATTGAATATTATATTTTTTATACATTATGTAACATGAAAAACTGAGTGTAGTTGGCTTTATGCAAAACACTAAGTTAAAACAAAAGGTGACATAAAATTAAAATATTATTATTTAACATGATACTTTTAAACAATCCATTAAAATAGTGGGTATGAGTAGGAATAACTAAATTATGTAAATATATGGTTTACCTAAGTATATTAAATTATTTCTTTGGTGGTAAATATATTAGAAAATAAAAATTAATTGAAAAGATTTTTCTTTCTACTGAAAAAATAAACATTACCACAAAAAATTAAAAAACGTTCTTTTTAATTATTTTAATGAAATATATATACTATATGTTCAATAAAATGTTTAAAATATATCTTCGGTGTTTTCTATATAATAGATGAAAATAAATCTAATTTTATGCTTAAAAACTATATTTTTCTAAAAAGAAAATTTATCCCTTGTCATGCTTATTTTAAAAATATTTTTTGAAATTTTTATAAAATTTATTTGGAAAAAATAAATATCATTTATAAAATTAGAACATAAAAATTATCTTAGGCTGAATTTTTGATATTTTTCTCTCAATAAAATTTTTCATTGAATAGTTAAAATATGTTTTTATTATGAATTGTCATTTATTTTAATGTTTTTAAAAGCATACAAATTATCTTAATATGGATTTAAATGAAAATTTCGTCTAATTACATATATTTTTATCCAATTTATTTTATTAGAATCATCTTCATATTGAATTTTGGTATTATAATTTTTTATACTTTTGAACACTTATCTTTAAAATCCTACATTCTCATTGAATCTGTGAGATTAATTTTAAATTAATATTTTCCACTTTTATAAATGGAGTTTAGAAATATGGATTCCACATCCATAATAAAAAAAATTAAATTATCAAATAATTTCGGATTAATTTTTTATTATAAATAATACTAAAAATAGGAAAATTACTTATTATAGTGAAGGTATAAATTAATTTATAGCATGATCAAACTAAAATATAATGGATAAAATTGCCCAAAACATTTTATACATCTAATTTATGTATATTTTTTGATATTCTAACATATAATTTAGATAATGACCCGATTATTAGACATTAATTACATGAAAAGTGTGGTTACACATTTTTATTTTCAAAAAATTATAGTTGTGCCTCTCACATCAATTTTAAAATCCCACCTCTATCATATCTTCAATAAACATCCAAAACTCATTAGATCAGAAAATAACTTCCAAAATAACTTCATTAATTCCCTAATTTTCTACTATTAGTTTTATTGTAGTTATAAATACACCATAACAATCCATTTTGTTCGAATCAAAAATATTATTTTGAGGAAGAGGTAACATCCCTAATCAGGCATTTTATTTTATTTCTTCCTCCACATACATAAGTTAATATTAAAACATTATTATATAAAATCCTAAATATCTTCTCTATAGTTTTATATTTTTACATGATGAACCTTTGTGATTAAATGTTATTAAACAAAATTATAGTATTTATTGAAAACTAACTTTTTTTATATTAAAATATTTTTTTCAAGGAATTTTATTCAGAATCGTCATGATAAATTTTCTATAAACAAGTATAAAAGATAATATCTAAAAAAAGGTATAAAGTTGTTTTTTGTATTGAGAATAATTATAATAGGAAGAACCAGATGTATATAATCATATTCATGTCCATAAACATGACATTGAAAATAATTGAATTCATGTGAATCAGAGAAAGAATAAAGTTGTTGAAGAATTTTGAATGATTAAAGTGATGTCATGAGTTATAAAGTTTTCATACTTTCATGAACTAATAAGAAGATTCTTATTTTATTTGTAATTAATATTTAATAAGTTAATTGTAGAACATATAATGAAATCATGGTTAAGGAATAAAGTGAAAAAGTTTCAGGATGATTTTAGTTTGAGAAGAAACAGTTTTGGGAATCATACAAAAAAAACATACTCATGAAAATTAGAGTTGCGCTGAGAAAGAAAGAAATAAGGTACTGACGATCATAATCAAGTTAATCATACCCAGATTTATTGTATCTGGGTAGGAGAGTAGAATGAGATACTACTGATTGAAACGGAATTGTACTTTGTAACTATAGAATTTTATCTCCATCTTACCAGTTATAAAACTTTCATATCCAGAATAATCATAACCAGATTTGTCAAATTTGAATGGAAAGATGAAAGGATACAGATAATCGTATCAAATCCAACAAAAATATTGTAATGGGATGAGAAAAAAACTTATTGCAATGTGATGAAAAAGAAACATATCTTAATGTGTTGAAGAAGAAAATGATCGTAATTATTTGATAAAGAAAAATATCATAATGAGCTAAGAAAGAAAAAGGCCGTAATAAATCTGAGAAAGAAACTGATCATAATCAAATGTGAGAGGTATAATGAATTAAATTAGTCAAACTTGAATTCCATTTTTTCATTAATCTTAGATAAATATAAGGATGTTTGAAGAAGTAAAAATTAGAGTTTTTAATGCGGGACATTTTTAATGATTTTGAGATTTTACAAAGACAGATTGTTTTCATGTTTACCAGCGTTTTTTCTAATCTTCCCATAAATACTTCCTCGTATCATTTTATCATTCAATAATTTCATTCACGTACAAAAGACAGAGCACTAGAGAATTAAAAATTGAATGTTTACATATGATTGATGAATAAATGAATTCAACATTCTAGAAGAATTTGAGTTTTTCATATAGAGAGTGAGATCATCATACTAAGAGAATTGGATCTATATTTATCATATTTAAGGAATTAGATCCATTATAATTGTACTAAGAAAATAGGATTTGGTATTATCGTATTTAGAATATTGGTTCCAGATTAATCGTGCTTATAAAATCTGATCTTGAACCTAGATTCATTGCTTTTATAGAATCATATCCAGCATCTTTTTATCGAGAAAATTAATCAAGTAAAAATTGGACTTAGGATTAGAATGTAGAAATTTTGGTGCAGATTTATTAAGGTACATATTCTTTTGTTTGTATAATTTTTTTTTCAATAAAAAATTTTAAACTAAAGAGATTCAGTAGAATCATTCTGATTGAGATATAGAAGGTGACTAATTGGGAGTAGGCACAAGTTGTATTCATTTTTTATTAATATTGGATCATTATAGACCCATGAGAGTGGTTATGGAAAGGATGTTGGTTCTCACACAAAGGCTGAAACATGCAAATTTTTTGTGATTTACTTTCATTACTACTATTTCATGCATGGGTATTTTCTAAATGTTCATGGTTAATATTAATTTTTTCAATATTATAGTAATTACAACATTTTATGGAAAATTTTATTATAGATGGAAAAATAGGTTGATTCAATATCTCTTATATCGTGGGGGTGAAGTATTTGATGCTGAAACTCTATGTTTTCCACCAATTAAGAAATATTTCCCTCTGAGATTTACTGATATGAGAAATATATAAGTTTATAGAAAGTCTAGAAAATCTATTATCATGTCCTTATTGTAAAATATTTATCATAAGGTAATTGTTCTCAAACATCATAATGATTATGTGATAAGATGGAATGTTTTTTTTGAAGAGAATACAAATGTTAACAAGGAAAGGCCAAAATTCTAGCATACTAAGTATGAATACAACAAGATTATAGATGAAAAAAATTGATTAATACATCACAAGATAAAACGAAATTGTTTGCAATGTCATTTGATTTAGAGATGTCTTGGAAGATTCTACGATTTTGAAAAAAAAATTATGAGATAATTTTTGTATAGGTTTGATTCTAAAATTTATTCTTTATAAGATAATGATAATTTATCTCTTGATTTGTTGCCTGAATTTCCTATTTCATATGAAATGGGAAAAGATCCAATGTTTCAAAAGAATATGGTAGATGGCATGGATTTTTTATGCTCTAAAAAAGATAAAAATCTATGATGTTGAATAATCTGATCCTTATGAATCCTATGATAAATAATATGATGATTTGAATGGAAAAATCATGCCTCTAATATATAAGAATTATCAAATAATAAGTAAAAATTATGGTGGAATACTTCATATCAAATGTTTTGAGTGTGGTGGATTCAAACACTTTTATATGAATTGCATCAAGAATAATGTTGGAGAATATTAAGATGTTTCTAATAGAAATCCTTTATATAAGAAGTTGAAAAAAATGATTAAGAATAAAGGTATTCCAAAAGATAAAATAAAAACTTTACTAGAAACCAAATAATTTTGTTGATTAATAATATTGAATGACACTCAACTGAAAATAATTTCTCTGATGTTGAATGTTTAGAATAATTCCTAACATTCATTGAAAATTTTGAGAAAAAAATATTCCATAGAGACTGAAGACTTTGGTGATGAATCTAACAAAGAATATCATATTAGAACAGGACCTATTACATTTATTGACAAAAACAAAAAAATAAAAAAAGAAATTAGATTTATGATGAAATATTTTCAAGAATTTAATGATGTATGAAAATATGTTATCATATAGGAGGAATAATACATCGAGGAGATTTTATGTTAGAATCATAGAATTGATGAACAATCCAAGATGATTGATGATTATATTATGAAATTATAAAATAAATGAGAATAAGTTAACAAGTTTAAATAAAAAAACTTCTCTAGTCCGAAATAACCATTAGGAATATGAATTAAAACTTCAACAATGCTTCAAAATTAAAAAATAGGAATTATAAATGTGCTGAGAAGGCTCAATATGAGAAATAGGATTAGTTTTCTCTTACCAAAAATAATGTTTGATAGTATTCCTTTAACTTTTAGTTTTTTCAGAAAATTATTGGGAAATATAGGGTTGAAAAAGGATATGAGAAATTTATAAAATTTATAAAAGATGAAAACTCACTAAAAAAAAGATAGTCTGCGTCCTGAGTATCATAGAGTTGAATGAATTTTCCTACCTCAACAAAGTTTCAATAGATAAAGAACATATTCTAATTGAAATTCATTATTTGATGGCTAATATTGGTGTTGTTGAACCTATAAAAATATGGATTATAATTTTTTCAGAACATATCGTTACCCTGGAGAAGTATTGAGTGAAGTGGATGAAATAGTTAAATTTGAATAATAACCTTTCATAACTAACAAAATGTTGAAAAATTGAGTTCTATGTATTTTATAAACATGCCAATAAGAATTAAATTTCAATGCATAAAATAACTATTTGGAAGATGTGATCAAGCTGGTTATCATGCCGAACGATGGTTGACACTCCTAGAAAAAATTATATACAATAGAAAAGAAACGGATGCTGAAAGGAATAAAGTTGAGGAAATATGTTATGTTGTCTATATGGCCTTGAAATCATATAAAAGGAACACACCATGGATACTTGATATTGGTTGTTCTTTTCATATGATAAGTGATATAAAAATCTTGAACCATGTTGAAACTACTGACTGATGATAAGTTACCTATGAGAATGATGGTTTTTTAAAAATAAAAGGAATTTGAACCGATGAGATTGAATATAAAATGTTGAATTATAAGGAATTTCTTTTTGGGATAAAAAAAATTGCATAGTTTAATTCAACTTTGTGATGATGGAAATAATGTTTTTTAAAAATAATTTATCATCCATTGTGTGAAATATGGAAAAATTATTGAAAAGGAGAGAGAACTAGTGGGAATATGTTTCAAATAGGATAATTCAATAACTTTGGTTACTTGAGTGTTGAAGATAAATAAAAATTTTGGAACTTCAGACTTGCCCACTGAGGGTATAAAAACATGAAACAAATTTCTAATGTTGATGTGGTCTGAAATTTTCCTAAATTGAAAAGAAGAGATGAAGATGTTTTTATTACGATTTAGAATGAAAAGATGACTTACAAATGTCATAAAAGAGAATATATTCAATATAGTAGACCACTTGAGCTTCTTCATAATGATTTATATGATTCAATTATACCTCAATAGAAATATGTTGATTTATACATTATAAATTTTATTGTTTATTTCACTCGGATGACAAACATCATGTTTAAGAAGAACAACCCAGAGGCTGTTGAAATTTTAAAATTATTTTGAAACTATGTTGAGAAAGAAATGGGGATTTCAATAAAGAATCTATGGACAGATAATGGTACTGAATTAAAAATAAATTCTTTTATAAGTCATCTAAGAAATCATGGTATCAAACATCGGTATAATTCTCCTTAAAATCAACAAAAAAATAGAGTAGCAGAAATAAATAATAGAATCATGGTGGATATGAGAAGAAGTATGTTATCAAAATACGTAATTTTAATGTTCTATTGGGGAGAATCTATTAGTACGAAAATACATGTTCGAAATATTTTTTTTTTTTGAGATAGGAAACCATCATGACCTCTTATGAAATGTGGTATAACAAAAATCTGTCATTAAAATACTTCAATGTTTTGGGTTGTACAAGTTTTATCAAAATAAAATATATAGATTTTGAAAAGTTTAATGAGAAATATGAGTAATAAATTTCTATGGGTTATTCACCAAATGAATGAAGTTAAAAATATTTGAATTTTTTTTTTACAAAATTTAGTCCACTCATATGATATGAAGGTAATTGAAAATCAAATTTTCTTAACAAAAGTTGTCGAGAATGATGAAGAGAATACACTAGAGAATTCCAACAGTACTAAATTTTATCAATAACATCCTTATCAATATTCAGATGAGTCACGCAGTGAGGAGAGTGATGTTGGGAGATAAAATTGTAGATTGACAACCTTATAGAAACTTTTTATTCTGAATACATTATTTGGAATTAAAAGGCTATAGTTTAGACCATAATGAAGTTGATATTAGAAAATAAAACTTCACATATCCCAAAATATGAACAAAAATCAATTTCATAGGTTGTTCAACATAGTGAATTAGTGGACTATCTGAAAGTTGAGATGGATCAAATTGAGGACAATGAAACATGGGAACTTATTCAAAAGTCTAGAAAATAAAATTTATATCAAAATAACTTTGGTTTATAGAAAAAAATTGAATGATCATGTATATGTTTCAAGAAACAAAGAAAGATTTTTTTGTAAAGGATATTCACTGGTGTATGCTGTGGATTTGGATAAAACATTTTCCACATTGCAAGGCTATAAAAAATTTAACTTTTTCATGTAGTGGCTTCCCAATAAAATTAAAAATATTATCAGATGGATGTAAAGTCAACTTTCCAAAATGTTGAGATTGAGGATGAAGTTTACATTGAACAATCATATGGATTATAACCTGAGGAGGATGAAAAAAATTATTCAAATTAAATAAAGCCTTGTATGGGATAAAATAATCTCCACATTCATAATATTCTAATCTATATAATTGATTGAGAATTTTGAAATTTTCATAATGAAATAATGATAAAAACATATATGTGAAAGAAGTTGAATCGGTGACACTAATTTTAATTGTTTTTGTAGATGATATAACTTTTATTAGGGATAAATAAGATGCTTTTAAAACATTTTTGGATGAAATGAGGAAGAATTTTGAAATTTATATATTGGGATAATTAATATTCTTCATTGGAATACAAGTTCAAAAAAAGGAAAAATACATTTTTCTATCTCAAGAAAAGTATGTCAGGGAATTGTTAAAAAATATTGGTATGGGATAGTCCAAAGATGATTCAACCCCTATTTTAGTGAACACAAATTTCATTAAAGAAGATTCCAGATAAAGTTTGAATAATAAAGTCTTTTGGAAGCTGGTAGGAACTCTTATTAACCTTACAGACTAAAGGTATAATATTTTTTTGTTGTAACTCTCTATGCCAGGTATCAATGTGATCTAAAAGAAACAAATATGTTTTCAGAAAAAAAATAATTCTAAGATATCTCAAATTATCATCTTCCCATGGATTGTTATAGATAAGAAATAGTGAAATAATGTTTCATGGATATACTAACGTTGATTGGGCTGGAAATTGAAATGGTAGAGAATTAAACTCATGAAGAACAATTTTCATGGGTGATTGTTGTGTTAGTTGGAATTGTAAGATATTAAGTTCAGTAACTTTGAGCACAACTAATTCCAAATATGTTGTAGCAACTCAATCTTGTACTGAAATTTTATTGATGAAAGTTCAGCTGGAAGATTAGAAAGTAAAAGTTTTGTAACCCTGGAGTATACTTTGTGATAAAAATAGTGTAATTGTTCTTTCTAAGAATCATGTCCAACATTAAAATCAAAACACATTTATATAATTTTACAATTTTTAAAATAAAAAATTTTCTTCTAGATATATTTTGTTGGAATACATTTTAGCAAAGTATTAGATTGATGACATCTTTACAGAAGTAATTCTGAAATTAAGGTTTTTGGAATTAAGGTTGTAAATTCATGTGTACCCTCCTCCCATTTCATCTTAAATCTCTAACAGAAGAACCCCCACCATGATTTTGATTATGTTGACAAAGTGGGTGATAAAGTAAGAACTTTTTACTTTTTAAGAAGTTTTTATTATCATTTTTTTGTGAATATGAATCTATGGTTATCATATAATGGGGGAGTAAAAAATGAAAAATGAAAAAATTTGAAAAGTAAAGTGATGAGAGTTTATCATCACATAGCCAAAAAAACATTGTTTCAACAGAGGGATGTAATTACATAAAAGAATATTAGTTTATCTAGTAGTTTGGTTTCATGAAACTCTCTTTTGAGAAAGGATATGTTTTGATAAAAGTCAAAAATTGAGTTGTGAAAAATTTTGAGTTGGAAAAGTTATTAACAAGGGTTGCAAAAAATCTGAAAGGGAATATTGAAAAAACATTGTGGTTAAATTTTTTATACAAATTTTTTATAAACTAAAACTTTTATAAATTAGAATATTTTTTCAAGGAATCTTATCAAGATTCATTCGAATGAGGTTTCTGTAAATAATTATAAAAGATCCGATCAAACAAAGGGAGAGAGCTATTTTATTTATTCATAAGAATAAAACTGGGAAGCATGATATGTATATAATCATATTTAGGTCCATCTACATGCCATTAAAAATAATTTAATTCAAAATAATCATGGAAAAAATTACGTTACTGAAGAGTTTTGAAAGAAGAAAGTAAAATAATAAGTTAGAAAGTTTTTATAATTTCATAAACAAATGTGATGATGATTTGAGGATTTATAATTCATAAATAACATGTTAATTAGAGAATTTATGATGAAATATTGGTGAAAGATAAGGGGGTGAAAAATATTCAGGCAGATTTTATTCAAAGAAGAAAAGGTTGATGGGAATCATACTCAAAACGATTGTACTCATGAAAATCGGATTTAGGATGAGAAGGAAAGAAAGAAGGTGTTGAGGATCATAATAAAAATAATCATACCCAGATTTATCGTATCCCAGTGGATCAAAAGAAAGAGATTCTATCAATTAAAAAAGAATTGTACTTAGAAATTGTAGCATCTGATCTCTATCTTACTAATTATAAATCATTCATATCCAGAAAAATTGTACTCAAATTGGTCGAATCTGGATAAAAAAATGATAGGATACTAACAATCATATTCAGCACAATAAAAATATTGTAATGGGATGATAAAGAAATAGATCATATTGATATAATAAATAAATACTTCGTAATGATATGAGAACGAAAAGGATCATAATGGGATGAGAATGAAAAAGATCATAATGAGAAGATTAAGAAATAGATCATAATAGTGGTGAGAAAAAAGGCGTTCGTAATGAGATGTTAATGGTATGATGAATTGAAATTCTCAAAATTAAATTTCAATTTTTCAAAAGTCTTAAAAAAATATAAGGATGTTTAAATAAGTAAAAGAGAATGTTTTAAATGCAATATATTTTTGAAGATTTTGATATTTGAGGAAGCGGGTATGTTTTCAAGTTTCACACCATTGTTTTCTAAGACTCCAATAAATACTTCCTCCGATCATTTTTTCATTTCCAACATTCACACATGTGTGAAAAGTACAACATTGGATAATTAAAAATTAAAATTTACCATCTGATATAAAAATAAATGAATTGAGAATTATAGCAGAGTTTGAGGTTTTCAGATTTATAGTGAGATCATTCTAATGAGAAAATTGTATCCAGCTTTATTGTATTCAGAGAATCAGGCCCAGTATTATTGTACTGATAAAATCTAATCCCACATTATCTTATTCAGAAAATTGTGTCTAGAATCATTATACTCAAAAAATTGAATCCACAAACTAGAATAATTTTTTTGATAGAATTTGATACAATATCTTTTATTGAGAAAATCAGATCCATCCATATCGGCCTGAAGATTTAGACTAAGAAATTATAGAGAAGATTTAATAAAGTCTTTATTCTTTTTATTGGAAAAATGTTTTATAAGAAATCATTCTAAACTGACAAGATTCAATATAATCCTTTCAATTAGGATATATAAGGTCTTTAATGGTAGTTGGCATATGTTTTATTCACTTCTTCTTGATAGTGGCTTTTCGTAGACCCATGGGAGTGGTTATGGAATAGATGTATGTATTCATAGTGAGGTTGAACCTTGAAAATCACGTTTTATTTACTTTATTTCCAATTAAGGTGTAATGTTACAGAATTCCATTTATTTATTTTTAATTAATTGGAATTTTTTAGAGACTATGTGCTGAGACGAAATGCGATTTCGAGGCCAAGATATCCTAGAATGATTTTCCAAGAAATGTTATGTTTTAAATATAGTTTTTGATCGGTTTTCCAGAAAAAGTGGAATAAATCTTAAATAGGTCCCTTCATCCAAAATCTATGGGAACCGTTTCATTAATAGTAGTGAGTTTACCCTAGGAATGACATAAGATTAGTCAGCATAGGTCTCTAGTGAGAAAACCTAAAAAAGGAATAACCACAAATAAAATAATTTAATAATTGTTATTTTAATTTAAAATCCTTATAACTCATAAAGGGTAACTCATATTAAAAATATGATACTACCATTGATCTCATGAGGGTTTCATTCCCTTTGGTGGAGCCTAACATTGGCTAGTGCAGGCCAGCTAGGAAAGTTTACTTTTGTGATTTAACCGTAAATAAAATAATTTAAACAAAATAAATTATTTAATTTTTAAATCCTCATCACTCACAAACAGAAACTCGGATTAAAAATCCATGACCAATGATGAGTTCATAATAACATTTTCTCCTTAAGTAGGACCTAACCTCGATAGGCGCGGGTTGAGGGAAAAAGTTAATTTTTAGATGTTTTAAGGAAAAATAAAATAAATATAAAGAGTTTATTTTATTTGAAATTTTTTAGTTGAAAAATCGGTACCAGACGACTATTTTATTCCAAAAACTGAAATCCTGAAATGAGAATACAAAAAAAAGTAAAAAACATTTTTTTAATAAATGAAACAACATAATAGTGGCAACTCAGCGTAACAGAAATGATGTGGTACATTTTCCCCATTTAATGGGATAATAGGAATTGGGGATCAATGATGGATCTTGAAAATCACCCTGAATCTACAGAGGATCACCGTGGATGAATGGATAATGATTAACCATGGTCTCCAACAACTTCGAGTACTCCCCCTTCTCTTCAAGAGATCTATCCTTTGATGATGAATCGAGGAATATTACAGAAGGATATCTTTCAATGATGAATCCTTACTTTGGTTGAACCTGTTCTCAATGTAGTGTGTTTTTCTATGTAATTTTTCATTCCATGTTCTTAATGTTTAACAACAAGAATGGACCAACACATGATGGGTTGATCCACGGTTCGATCAGTCATGCGGGATGGTTAATGATGTGGGATAAAGGGGATATCTATCTATGTGATTATTACATCTTATTTTGTTTCTTCAGTATCCAACTAACAAAAATGCATTCGGTTCAACACAAATAATGACCTAGATCATTATTTTGGTGTTCTTATATATGACTCCTTCCCCTCTCTTCTTCTAGAGTTCTTCTGTTCTTTTTGGTGAAATGAAATTGGCGGTGATGGTATCTATGGTCCGGACAGGACCACAGTAACACATCGGTGCATCGACTCATGGAATAAGGTTGTGGGTGTAACACCACAAGCTTCCATGGTATGTTTCCAATTGAATAATACAATATCTTGCACTATACGCAACATTGAGTTTTAGCACACCACGACAAATCAAACAGGCCATTTTAAATTTAGTTATGAATAGTAATGCCCACTTTTTGAAATTTTATGTAATTATTTTTTAAAATGGACTTAATTTTTTGGATTCGGAATATCAAAATTATCTTAGGGTGAATTTTTGGTATTTTTCTGAAAACATTCAATTTTTGATGAATAGTAAAAAAACATTGCGTTATTGTTTAAAACCAAATTTTAATTAAATAATTATTATGTTTGTTTAAATTTATTTTAAAGAAAAAATAGATATACAATTCCTATATTAGTCCAATTTAATTATTTGGAATCATTTTATAATAATATTATATATATATAATTTTATTGAACTTTTTACCGTCTTTTACACACCTTCTAGGCACATTTACAAATTTTCATAAAACCTAATTTTACTTCTTCTGTGAATTTAATTTCAAAAAACTAAGAGACATGGTTGACATCAGTAAGTAAAATGTGGTTCAATAGGATCAAACTAATTTTTTGTGAACTGTAACTTTTGAATTTTATTTATCATGGTTTAAGGTAATTATGGTAATTAATGGTAAAATGATATTATAATAACCCTAACACATGTCTAAATTATATTGGATAATTTTATTTAAACCAAAATCAAACGTAGGAATAAAATATGATCCTTTTGGTCCACTTGGATTAGATTAAGAAATTTATTATTATTTTATTTAAAGAAGAGTTAAAAGTGTTAAATTCAATGTTTAATAACTAAACCATTTTTAATGTGGTGTTATACACAAGATAAAATCCAATATAAATATTCATTATATATGTAAAAATATTTCCTATAACATTTTCTTTTATTTATATTTTTTATATATTAAATAATTAAATTTATTTCTGACACAATGATTATGTAGTAATTACCATATTAATGATGGATTAAAATAATTGATATTATAAATATAAAAAGAAAATTAAATTGAGACATTTAATGCATTCTAATAATTTTGAAGGTTAATATTACATGTTAGGGTTTATTACATAAGTTTTTTCTAAGTGATAAATATTTTATGACTTTCACAAAACCCAAATACTAAATAGTGTCAAAATTGACCGAAATGAGTTTTAAAAAAAATACTATTCTAATAAATGATATAATATTCCTCAAAATCTATTGTTTGACAAAAATATATAGAAAATGTTATATATGTCATAATAAACAACTTGGGGTTTTCATTAATTTTTATAGTATGTTTATTAACCATGTAATATAATAATACTAGAAGACATGGTAAAAGTTAAACTATTTAACTAAGAGTGAAATCTGAGCGATAAGGTTTATATGGTGACATAATCTTCTATAAAACTTTTAGTTTAGATTTGTTCAAAAAATACCCACATTATCCTAGAAATCAATTTTTTTGAGCCTTTATAAACGGAAAATGAATTTATATTAAAATAATATTTCAAATATTTCCTAAAGTGATCGTCACCTCTCTTATAAAAGGGCAGTTACCCTAATCTTAATTTCACACCAACAAAGCCATTTTTTTGGCCAAAACCTACTCGAATATCCAGCCAAATACCCTCACTTCAACATTGAGGCCTTAATTTGTTAATAAATCCAACCTAAGGATCCTTTTTTATCAAATCAAAAGGAAGCACTTGAAGAAGAAGTAATAATTTCATCAATTATATCAAAGTTATTTTCTTCTTCTAATTCATATTTATTTGTTGTGTCTATAACAAAATAATAACTCCAGTACCTTCTACAAAATGTGATTTTATTATACATATGGTACAACCATATTCGTTTTTATATCCATCATATGGATGACAAAGTCACCATATGTGTGTACGTACAGTTTACTGTCTCCATGTCGTGGTGTAGTTTTTAATTCAACACTTCATTATTTAGATATGTATAATAATGAGTATAATTGATGTAAATAATAAATATAACATGTTAATGATTTTTTATATATAATATACCATACAAATATATACGATTTCACAGTCAATAGAATGATATTGTTTCTTGTGTGTACATACATATTACCGTCTCCATGAACGAGATGAGATTCATTCCCCATCATAACTATTCAAGAATAATGTTCATTTTATGATTAAAAATATTTTTTAATAACTAAATTTAATTCTGTATATGTATCAAATACATCCTATCCAGTACTTATGTAATAAAACATATAATGGAAAACAAACAAGTTAACACCAGAAATAATGATACTACTGAAATATCATTAATAAAGCAATATTAGAAGATCATATATGATATCATATTTATGTATGTGGTTCTTGTATAATTTAATAACTATTATTTCTATATTATACAGGAGTTTAACTTACCCTTGAGTACATAAATGTACATCGTAATGTTTAATTTTACAATCTCTTTATTAGCTGAGGTTTTTTATACGTAAGTATCTTTGGGGACCTCTTTGTCTATCCCATATATGTTTCTAAAAAATGTATTTCAAAACATTATTACTATTTACTAGAATATGGGTTTAAGTCATTTATACCCTCATTTGAATTTCAATAAAATGGTTTGAAATTTATTTTTCCATCTCTTTCCAAATATGGTACATTATGACCTTTTTGACAAATTAAGGAAAGAATGTTTTTAACATATACGGTGGGTGCGGCTATTTTCCTTCATTATAACACTTTTGAAGATTCCCTTATAAGCTGATTGTAATATTTTCGAAATAAATGTTCTGTTTTATAATTATGTGACTTTTAAATGATTTCAAAATAGAAAGAGATATTTCTCTCAAATATTTTTGATTTAATCTATGTCAACATCCTTTGATGGATTTTACACTTATTTGATGTTGATTTATTATGATAAAATATTCCATATTGTATTCACGATTTTGTGATATGATTTATTGTGGATGTGTTATTTTCTTACCACACATTAATTATGGTTAATTTATTAAAATTTCGTATGCTAGTTTTAATACGAATATTTATGTTATGTTTTATCCCTTTCTTATGAGGAATGCATTGGACTTAGTATGTGACTGGTGGATCCCGCAATAGCTTCTCGGTGTATTGGTATGTCTCATGAGATAGACTAGTGTCTTCGCACAAGGTCTTGGCCAAATCATATTTGTAGTCTTGGCACAAGGCCTTGACTATGTGGTTATGATGTCCGGTATTAGGCATTCCATCATTATGAAATTAGTTATTGATATTACATGTGATTATTCGACTAGTAGAATATCCATGTAAATAAGTAAATGATATTATTTGATTTATCTTTTTCATATTATACAGAATTTTGTGTTTAAAATTATTGTTTTTTAGTCTTATACATTTCCTTAAATGTTTATTCTTATTTATGAAAGTTTCTGATATGTTGTAATCCTTTCAGAGCATCTCACCTCACCCCTTTCTTATGTTTTATTTTTTCCAGTATGTGGAGATAAATATTATGACGGACCTATAGTGATAGGATAAGGGTTATGAGTGTGTTCTACAAAGACACAATGTTTTTTTTTCAATTCATAATATAATGTAAAACTTATGTATGTATCTAGTACATCCAAGGCTACTAAACTGATCAGTATTTCGATACATGATTCCATTTAACATGCCAATGTTATGTAATAATGCACCGATACAGGGTAAATGCGGTTGAGGAGTTACTGTTGGTATCGTAGGGAGTTTCGTACAATCCTTGGAAGCTAGATTTAGAAAAACTCTGATTATCGAACATTATCCTAAGATAGACATTAATGATTTTTATATAAGAACTTCCAAAATTTTGGTAATGTGGAGATTTTGTGAATTTTCCAATAAATCCATCCCGGTTTGGATACGATCAGGTAGATGCGGTTCTAGCACATATGTAATAAGGAGTGAAAAATATGATAATAAGTTTTGGGCTTGACCGAGGGTATCCTGGTACAGGACAACGGGCCTTATTGCACTCTTGGTTAAGAAACTCATGGGGGATATTCTTAGGATAACACAAATTTTTATTACAAACCATTATGAAAGACTTATGAGTAAATACTTCATCAAACAAAACATTTTTATGATTATGGATTATATCCATAAACTGTTTAATTTATGTTAAGTGTTTTAAATGTTTTGAATTATTTAATGTGATTCATAAACTAATCTAGTGTATGAAATTGTTCAGAAATGGCGCCTAGTGGAAGAAATGGAAACCATATCAATGCACGTAATCCATAGAGGGATTAACCTCCTAGTCAATATAATTATAGTGGATCTAGTGATGAAACTATTACTGAACAACTTATAACCATACTAGGGAAACTCACTCATGTTATGAATAATAAACATACCAATTTGGAGCACCGTGATCAACAACGTAGGAGATCAATGTTAGACCGATTCATAAGAAAACAACCACCAAAATTCAATGGGACTACAGATCAATTTTTATTTTTGAAATGGATAACTTCCTTAGAGAAAATATTTCATGCTTTAGGGAGTATAGAAAGGGACAAAGTTGTCATGGCATTTTATCACCTCACAGAATATGCAGATCAATGGTGGAAATTAATTCAAATCACAAAGGAAGATGATGAAGTATCAAATATAAAATGGAGATAGTTTAATGAGATTTTATTAGAAAAATAATTTCCTCATGAACATCAAGTGGATATGGAAACATAATTTATGAGTCTGAGGTGAAATGAGTATGATAATGCCGCAAATTATGAGGCTAAATTTTTAAGGTTAGAAAGGCATGCTGTAGAATATATATGTAACCCAAGAAGTAATAATGATTAATTAATTGATGGTTTAAAAACCATTTCCCTTTCGAGCATTAGTGTTACAATCCTTTTTGTCGTATGAATATATAGTCTCATGTGCTATCAAGATATAAAAAATTCTCTAAGTCATATGACTTTAAATTAAATAAGAAGAAAAAGATATCTACTGAACACTATGGAAATTGAAATCAGGGGAATAAGGGAAATGTTGAATTTCCATCCTACGATAAATGTGGGAAGAAACACCACGGTACATTCCTAAAAGGAATGGGAGTTTGTAACAAATGTGGGGAAAAATGCCACCAAGAAGATGATTTCAAGGGAAAGAAAGAGGCTGTCAATGTTTAATGATATAATTGTAGAGAAATGGAAAATTATACAAATAAATTTACTAGGTGTCAAGGAAACATACATCAAAAAATGCCAAGGAAGAAAGGTCAAGATTATGAGATCACTACTATGGTTGTTGAATCTCCAAATGATGCGGTGGTAGGTACTTTAATCGTTACCTCAACATTATCCAATTCATTATTTGATTCTATATCATCACATTCTTTCACATCTTCCCAGTTTTCCAAGAAAATTAGATGTTTACGATTTGATTTAACAAGGTTTTTATTAGTCAAAACTTCTTAGAGAAGTATCATTTCCACAACGTTTTGTAAATAAATTACAATTATGGAAAATAAATCTCCTTTATCTCCAGATATCACCATCAATCCCATGATTTAATTTGATATAATCCTTAGTGTGGATTTTCTTTTTGACCATGATGTAAATAATTATTGTTAGAAGTATGAGGTTAAAATTTTCGTGGATGATAAGGAGTAACATATCTTTAGAGTAGAAACTTCACCATCTGATTCTTATCTAGATCCACCCCCAGTAGCTCTAATAAATTCCATTATTGGGGATGAATGGAGTAAAATAACTATGGGTGAGGAGAATAATGTTCAAATAGAGGATGTACCGATTATGCCTGAATATGATAATGTGTTCCTATAGGATTTACATAGACATCCTCTAGAATGGGAAAATGATTTTTCCATTGACTTAATTCTGGGTTCAAGGCCCATATCAAAGAACCCTTATAGAATGGACATTGTGGAATTATTGGATCTAATGAAACCTCTCGTGGAATTGAGTAATAATGGATTTATTGGCCCTAGTGTTTCTCTATAGGGAGCCCATGTTCTTTTTGTTAAGAAGAAAGATGGATCTATGAGGTTTTGCATTGACTACAGGGAGATCAATTCTATAACAATAAATAACAAGTATCCACAACCTCGCATTGATGATTTATTCGATCAACTTCATGGAGCTCAATATTTTTCAAACATTGACCTTCGATATGGATATCATCTGTTTTGTGTGAAGTATGAAGACATTCCGAAGATAGCATTTCGTACTGGGTATGGGCATTACAAGTTTACATTAAAGCCTTTTGGACTAACTAATTCACCTTCAATTTTCATGGATATAATGAATTGAGTTTTCAAGGAATACCTTGATGAAATTTTAGTTTTATTTATGGTCATATCTTGGTATACTCTAAAAGTTATGGATATCATGAAAATCACTTGCGTACTATTCTAAAAACTCATAGATGAAATGAATTATATGGGATGTTTATGAAGTGTGAATTTTGGATTCTGGAGACTTTATTTCTGGGTCATATTGTCTCTAAATATGGAATCTATGTTGATCCTTCAAAGACAAAGGCAATCAATGAATGGATAGAACCGACGAGTATAATTGAGGTACGCACTTTTATTGATTTAGTAGGTTATTATCAACATTTCATCTAGAATTTTGACCGATTGGCTAACCCATTAACCAAGATAACTCATAAAGGGGTTAAATTTATTTGTAAAAAAGAGTGTGAAGAGTGTTTCTAAGAATTTAAGAGAATATTAGTCAATGCTTCTATCCTAAATCAATCATCGGGGAGTGATGTGTTTGTTATTTATAGTGATGCATAAACAAAAGGACTTGGTTGTGTCCTCATCTAGAATGATAGAATTATTGCCTATGCGTCACAACTACAAAACATTCATGAACAAAATTATCCCACTCATGTTCTTGAGTTAGCAGCTATAATATTTGCTCTGAAGATATGGAGAAACTATATATATGGTGAATAATGTGAGATATATACTAAACACAATAGATTGAATTTTATTTTCACAAAAAAATAACTCTACATGAGATATAGAAGATGTATTGAACTAATCAAGGATTATAATTGCATTATACACTACCTCCTAGGGTAATGAAACAAGGTGGTAAATTCTTTGAGTAGAAAAAATCATGGAGTTCTAAACCAGATGAGAGTTGAAAGAGATCTAATATTCATGGATCTAGTAAAGAATGAAATGGGAATAGTTATGGAAGGTGAAACAACAATAATTTTTCAAATGGTTTCCAAAACATCATTACTAGAAAGGATAAAAAGTTCTCAGACTGATGATGAGGAGTTTCAAAAGAAAATTAAAGTTGTGAATGATGGGAGATTGATTTACTTCGTATATGAAGATGGGATTTTAATAGTTGGGAGGAGGATTTGTGTTCCTGATATACCTGATCTAAAAAAAAGAATTGTTAGATGATTCTCATAGCTCAAATTTCTCTATACACCCTGGTAACACTAAGACATATAGATATTTGAAAGAACATTTTTTGTGGAACAACAAGAAGAGAGAGATTGCTGATTATGGGTCAATATGTATGTTTTCTAAACATGTGAAGGATGGAAGACAACATCCTAGTGGAGTCATGGAACCTCTTCCCATACCTGAGTGTAAATGGGCTGATATTACAATGGACATTGACGCGGGGCTACCAAAGACTCCTATAAGGAATGATGAAATATGGGTGTTTATTGATCATCTTACCATGTCAGCTGATTTTCATGATATAAGATAATATTTACCACTTGATAGTTTATCCAGACACTATATTAATGAATTCGTAAGACTTCATGGTGTACCCTTATAGATTTTTTATGATTGTGATCCCCGTATCACATCCAGATTCTGATAATTCTTCAGAAATCCATAGATATTGAACATCTTTTGCGCACTTCCTATGGCCCTCAAACTGATGGACAATCAGAACAGACTATTAAACTCTTAAGAAGACATGTTGAGATCTTTCTCACTTAACATTCAAGGTATATGGGATCAATATTTACATCTGGTTGAATATTCCAATAACATTATCCTCCATTCAAGTATTCAGATGGCACCATATAAAGCATTATATGGAAAGAGATGTCGCACACCAACTTTTTGGGATGAGGTTGATGAAAGAAAACATGTATGTCTAGAACTTGTTGAAGAAATAATGGAAAAGTTAAATATTATCCAAACCCACATCAAACCAGCTCAATGGGGGAAAAGATCTGTGTTGATAACCGAAGGAAGGATCTGGAATTTCAAGTAGGTGATAATTTTTTCTTGAAGGTATCTCTATGGAAGGGTGTTATACAATTTTGTAAGAAGTTTAAATTAATTCCTAAGTACATCAGACCATTCAAAATTATTGAACGAATTGGAGTTATAACTTACCATTTGGAAATGCTACCAAGTCTCTCCAATGTTCATGACGTGTTCCACATTTCACTATTGAGGAAATAAATTCCTGACCAAATGCAAGTACTCACTTATGAAGAAATAGAACTGGAACCCGATCTGTCTTATTGCAAAGAGCCTATCAGAAATCTTGATACTAGAGAACAAGTGTTCATAAACTGGATGACTCATTTGGTAAAAGTTCTTTAGAGAAACCATAAAATGGAAGAGGCAGCATTGGAACCCGAGGAACTTATGATAAAGAACCACCAAAATATTTTTATGCAGTAATATTCTAGAAATATCAATGAAGAAATTATTTGAAGAGGGGAGAATGTGACACCCCAAGCATCTATGATATGTTTCCCTTTGAATAATATAGTAGATTTTGTTTTATGCAACTTCGAGTTCTAGCACACAACGACAAATCGAACTAGCATTTTAAAAGAATTTATGAATAGTAATAAGAACTATTTGAAATTTCAAAAATTTTATTTTTCAAAATTGACTTTATTTTTGGATTCGTAATATCAAAATTAGCTTAGCGTGAATTTTTGGTATTTTTCGGAAAACATTCAATTTTTAATGAATAGTGAATAATGTAACGCCCCGACCCCAGCTACCCAGAGTCGGTGCATTACTTCGTAACATTGGCATGATCACAAAAGATCAAGTCTCGAAAGACCGATTAGTTTAGTAGCCTTGGAAACACTAGATACATTAATAAATGTTACATTACATCATAAAGTGAAAAACTAATAACAAAGTCTTCATAGTCCACACTCATATCCTCTTATGACTATCCCTGCACGTCATTCATAAAATATTTCTTCACATCCTGGAAAATATTAAAACATTGAAAGGGGTGAGCTCAGATGCTCAGTAAGGATAACAATATTGCGGAAGCTTTCATAGATAAACATAAACATTTAAGGCAATGTATAACTAAAACAAAAGCCTTTTAAACTTGAACATCAACATAATATGGAAAAAGTAAAATGAGATAATTCCATTCACTTATTCACATGGATATTCTACTGGTTGAATAATCACATGCAATATCAATAACCACGTTCATAATGAGGGAATGTATAATGCCAGACATTCTGAAACATTTTGTCAAGGCCTCGGCCAAGACGTCTAAAATGATTAAGGCCTCGGCCAAAACCATAAATCAAATTGGGAAAGGGCCTCAGCCAATTCCACATCTAGTTGTCTCATGAGACCTACCGATGCATCGAGGATCTATATCAGGCTACACCCATCACTTATTATGTCCAATACATTCCTCATATGAATAGGTTTAAACATATCATAAACCATAACATAATTGTATCACATAAAACATGCATAAAGGAAACATAACATTTCCACATTTCAATCACAAGATATCAATACAACATATTTATATGATAAAAACGCTTTCAAAACCTTTTTCAATACCAAAATAAAAGAATGTTAAAACTTTGTATTTATTTTTCATTAAAAAAATGATGGCTTGTAGAGGAAGCCGAAACTCAAATAATGGTCACGGCGGCGGAGAAGTCGTTGTCGCAACATAAGTACGGAAAGAAAAACATTCCCTTTTGTCGTTTAGCAAAACGCTTCATATAAAAAAGATTCCTTTTGAATAAACATAAAAGTCAAAGGGGTTTATACACCGTATAAAAGAAAATTGTGTATAAAACCAAATATGCCTCAATGAAAGGGGATTGAGACGAAGTCCTTAAAAAGATCATTTTTTAAAATAAAGTACATATATAATGTGTATTCACTATAATTACACATAAATAATGTAAAAATACAAGATAGGACATAAAAATATCATGACATAATTTGAAAGTAGGAGATTAACCCAAAGAATAGAAATTGGGTTAAGAAGTTCCCTTACCTCGTGTCTGACTTGACTCAACCCTTCTTTAACCTCCTGAATAATAAACTAGAGTTAATATATACCTTATTAAGAACCATTTTCAATTTCATTATTCTTTTTATATCACTTATTACAATGATATGAACATTATGTAATTATTTAAGTTAATAACGGTCGTTTTGTCGATCTTTGGTACTTGAGTCAACAATAAACTTCTTATAATTACAAGTTGTTTATGTTGTAGAATATCCATTATCTCCAGAATTATATTCATTATTTAGATTTCATATATATAATATATATCTAGTATATACATTCATTTATAATATTACATAACATTTAGAGGTAAGAAATGAAATGCATCGTTCATGGAGACGGTAAGCCGTACGTACGCGTGAACACTACTTTCATTTCTATTTCATATTTAATGGAATGAAATCATAATGATATAAATTTATAATATAATTACAGTATAATATAGTCTATAATACCATTTACTCCATCCTTTATACATCCCACATATGGAATTAACGATTCAAATCACTTTGAGGGGGCGGTAGTCCGCACTTCCTAAAATGAAATTATCTCATTTACCCATAATGGAAATCATAAAGTATGCCATAAATGAGAAATACAGAAGCATAAGTAAAACATAAACATATTATTTATCATATATAAATATAGTGACATCTTAATGGCCACCTTTGAATGTGTTATATGAGTGTTGAACAATCATCGTTTCGTGAGGCAGAAATTCGCCATCCACAGAAACTGTATGTTCTTTAACCATTAGATGTAGGTGTGTGTAAGTGTAGCTAGAATCCTTCTTATAACAACATCATATTATATTGAGGATACTGTTGTTGTTACAAATGAAATGAATAAAAAGAGTTTAAGGGGATGGAGAAGTTAAATAAAACAAAACAACATTAGAGAAGACATTACCTAAAAAATCGGGTAACTCTTTTTGATTTGAGACAAAGGATTCCTTGGGAATAATTCTGCCCAAAGTGAGGCTTCTAAGAGTAAGTGAGGGATGTGGGGAGAGTAGTTGGGCAGAGTTTGGCCGAGCCAAATGGCTTGAAGGTGTGAATAAGGTGGGAGTGGTGGGGGCCTTTTATAATTGGAGAGGAGGGGCACTTTTGGAAAGTAATGAAATGTTATTCTATTATACAATGATTTTCGGATTCTAAAGGTCCCACACTTGTATAATTCGAGGATAAGGTTATAAGGGTTCTAAATCTCCTCATCCAATAGGCTTTGGACAAGTGTAAGCCTTTTAGTTTTCATTATCTTCTCATTTTATTTAAATCGTTAAATAATGAGGTCATCGCTGCATCATCATGATGTCATAAATAATTTAATTTATTTAATGTCTAAAAATTATAAAAAAATACTATGATGTAGGAAATCTTTTTATATTTCCAATTAATATTTATAATAAAAAATCTGACTTGTATAACCCCATGTAAATTTTTTTTTAGTAAAACATTTCATGTTTGTGTCATTTTTTACTTTAACATTAAATAAAAGGTATTTATGTCATTTTCCAACTAAAGTGGCTCCATGGGGTCCCCAAGTTGACCCATGGATTTTCTTGGTCGGCCATGACTCATCCAATAGGAGTAGGACAAGTGTCAAGATCATATCATATTATTAAAACATTATTTTTACCTTAAACTTTACTAATTACCTCTAATCGCGATTAAGAACTTAAAAGATACTATTCACCAAAAAATTATTTTAATCTCATTGAACCACATTTTACTTTATAATGACAACCATGTATGTCGGAATTTTGAAAATAAAATCACAGAAGTGGTAATATTTCATTTAAACGAAAAATCAGTTATTTAACTACCACTTAGTGGTTTCACTATTCATCAAAAATTGAAGTTTTTCAGAACAATGCCAAAATTTCACCCTAAGCTATAATTGATATTCCGAATTCAAAAATGATGTCTATTTTACAAAATTCCAAACATATATGTTGCATTAATTAATTTTATAATTAATTGCCGTTGTCACAATAAATAGCGTGTTTTTAAGAAACAATTTATATCAAAAGATTGGAAATTGTTTATGTCCAATTTCAATGTTAAATTAATTCCAATGACCACCATTGGATAAAATGGTAAAAATATATTCTAATTATACTTTAAAACCACTAAATAGTATAATTTATCATAATAAATTATTTTGATTAAAAAAGTTGTTTTATGTATTTTTCACTATTCATAAAAAAATTGGAAGATCTCAGAAAGTTACAAAAAATTCAACTTGGGATAATTTCGATATTACAAATACAAAAATGAAGTCCATTTTGAAATATAAAATTTTTATAATTTTAAAAAGTGGTTATTACTATTCATAACGGCTACTTTGATTAGTCGCGGTGTGTTAGAACTCAAACTTGCGTACAATGCAAGATATTTCATTATTGAATGAGAAGTGTATCATGGAAGCTCAGGGTGTTACATTCTCCCCACCTTCAATAAATTGCGTCCTCGCAATTTGTAATTTTTCTTTGAAAATAAAAGGTTGAAAAGGGAAAATACCTTTGAGGAAAACCCACATCGGAAATAAGATTAATAAAATTTAGCCTTAATAAGAGGGAAAGGGAAATGAAAAAGTCACCACCCAATTATGATCTCCATTAGGAGAAAATAGGTGGCAATTAGAGACATATAATTGGAGGAAAAATGTAAATATTTGTATGGAGTGATTGAGGTCATCAATCACAATCAACTGTCAAAATGAGGGCCTCAAAACCTTCAATCTATGTTGATTTAAAATATCATTAGTTCAACAAGACATAAGGTATTAGGATAACACATTTTTTTGTTTTAATATCCCTTTACTAAAGTTTAAGAATTAATTTATTCATTGAATAAGAGATAGGTATATATATATTTATGCTTGACAATTAGAGTTTCAACCTTCAACTCATCTTTCACTCAAAAAGACAATAGAACTCAAAAATATTATACTTACCCTAATTGTATAAGGTTCCAAACGTTAACACATACAATTTAGATTAGTAAAATTATTTTGTAATAACCAGGGAATTCATGTAGGCTAGTGGTAGGAAATAAAGGCCTATCGCACCATGATTGTGGGTTCGATTCCTGCAGCTTTGTCCGACGTGATGGGTTATGCCCCACCCTGCAGGTTGTCCTTTTCCTAAAACTATAGTATTATAATATTCAAAAATAATCTTCAAAATTTTTTAACCTTAAACAATACTATCCAAAGATCAACTTATTCCACTCCAACCTTTATAGTTATCCAAAATACCTCTGTCCAGACTTTCTCTAAAAGGTCTCTTAATTCCAAAATCAATTTATCAGATTCCCCAAACAAAGTAAAGTTTATCTTATTGTCACATACTAAAAATATAATTACCTTCATCATATTAAAACCTTACTGAAATCAACAAGTACTACAGTACAATCCTTATATATATATATATATCACATTATCCTTATAACCAGAATATAATCCATGAGTCCAAAAGCACCAATACATTAGTTATTCTGCTTCAACTGTAGTAACATCATAAGATTGTCCTTGATCCCTTGGCCTCTTCTGAGGTAAGTTCCCCTGACGCTTAGGACATTCATTTGCATAATGTCCCTCTTCTCTACAATTATAGCATTCCACGTTGATAGCCGCTTTCTTTCCCTTGCATTCATGAGCTTGGTGGCCTTTTTCACCACACTTGTAACATACTCCTTTTCCTTTTAGACAGACACCAGGGTGCTTCCTACCACAATTATCATAGGGTGGAAATTCATTTCTACCCTTCTTCCCTGTTTCCTTATTTCCTTTCCCAGAGTTTTCAGAGGATCTCTTCTTATCTTGCTTTGATTTAAAGTCATAAGACTTAGAGAATTCCTTTTCCGTCTTGATAGCACACGAGACAATACCTTCGTATGAAGAGAAGGTTTGTGATACTAAAGCTCGATGGAGAAATGGTTTTAACCCATCAAAGAAATGATCAGTCTTACTTCTTGGGTTACGTATGTAATCTGCAGAATACCTCGCTAACCTTGTAAAGTTAGCCTCATACTTTGCAACATTCTCATCCTCCTTCTGCCTCAGACTCAGAAATTGCCTTTTCATATCCGCTCGATGGTCTCGAGGAAAGTATTTTTCTAAAAACAACTCTTTGAACTCCTGCCATTCCATGTTTGTTAATTCATCATCTTCCTTTGTGTTTTGAATTAGTGACCACTACTGATCGGCATCTCCAGCGAGGACGTAAACTGCCATGACAACCTTTTCCCTTTCACTACTCCCCAAGGCATGGAATATTTTCTCTAAGGAGTTTATCCATTGCTCTGCTACTAACGGATTTGTACACCCATTAAATGTTGGTGGTTGTTGCCTCATTAAGCGGTCTAACATTGATCCTCCATGTTGTGGATCAGGGTGATCCATACGAGTAAGGTTATTATTCATAACTTCAGTGAGTTTTCCCAGTATGGTAATAAGTTGATCAGTACCAGTTTTATCTCCAGATCCACAATAATTATCTTGACCAGGAGGGAAATCCCTACAAGGAGTGCGTGCATTGATACGGTTTCCATTCCTTCCACTAGGCGCCATTTCTAAACAATGGCATAACTAGATTAGTTTACGAATCAAAATACATAATTCCATACTTGTAAAATACTTAACATAAATTGAACTATTTATGGATATAATCCATAATCATAAAAAGGTTTTATTTGAGGAAGTATATACTCATAACCATTCATAGTGGTTTGTAATGAAAATGGTAATTATACTAAGCATATCCCCCGGGAGTTTCGTAACCAAGAGTGCAGCAAAGCCCGTTGTCGTGCACCAGTTCCCGTTCGAGTCTTGCTCAAAGCGGTGTTTTCAGGTTTTACCCCTAGGTACATCTCTTCCAGAGCTGCCTCTACCTGCTCGTATCCAGACAGGGATGTATTGCTCGGAAAACTCACAAAGTCTCTACAATAACAAAATTCTAGGAAGTTCTTCTATACTAATCCTCAAAGTCTATCTTTGCGATATGTGCTCTAATCAGAGTTTATCTAAATCTAGCTTCCAAGGTTAGTACTAAAATGCCCTTGATACCAACTGTAACACCCCGACCCCAGCTACCCAGAGTCGGTGCATTACTTCGTAACATTGGCTTTATCACAAAAGATCAAGTCTCTAAAGACTGATTAGTTTAGTATCCTTGGAAACACTAGATACATTAATAAATGTTACATTACATCATAAAGTGAAAAACTAATAACAAAGTCTTCATAGTCCACACTCATATCCTCTTCTGACTATCCCTGCAGGTCATTCATAAAACACTTCTTCACACCCTGGAAAATATTAAAACATTGAAAGGGGTGAGCTCAGATGCTCAGTAAGGATAACAATATTGCAGATGCTTTCATAAATAAACATAAACATTTAAGGCAATGTATAACTAAAACAAAAGCCTTTTAAACTTTAACATCAACATAATATGGAAAAAGTAAAATTAGATAATTACATTCACTTCTTCACATGGATATTCTACTGGTCGAATAATCACATGCAATATCAATAACCACGTTCATAATGAGGGAATGTATAATGCCAGACATTCTGAAACATTTTGTCAAGGCCTCGGCCAAGACGTCTAAAATGATTAAGGCCTCGGCCAAAACCATAAATCAAATTGGGAAAGGGCCTCGGCCAATTCCACGTCTAGTTGTCTCATGAGACCTACTGATTCATCGAGGAGATATATCGGGCTCCACCCGTCACTTATTAAGTCCAATACATTCCTTATAAGAATAGGTTTAAACATATCATAAACCATAACATAATCGTATCATATAAAACATGAATAAAAGAAACATACCATTTCCACATTTCAATCACAAGATATCAATACAACATATTGATATAATAAAAATTCTTTCAAAACCATTTTCAATACCAAAATAAAGGAAAGTTAAAACTTTGTATTTATTTTTCATTAAAAAAAATGATGGCTTGTAGAGGAAGCCAAAAATCAAATAATGGTCACGGCGGCGGAGAAGTCATTGTAACCACATAAGTACGGAAAAAAAACATTCCCTTTTGTCGTTTAACAAAATACTTCGTATAAAAAAGATTCCTTTTGAATAAACGTAAAAGTCAAAGGGGTTTATACACCGTATAAAAGAAAATTGTGTATAAAACCAAATATGCCTCAATGAAAGGGGATTGAGACGAAGTCCTTAAGAAGATCATTTTTTTTAAATAAAGTACATATATAATGTGTATTCACTATAAGTTCACATAAATAATGTAAAAATACAATATAGTATATAATAATATCATGACATAATTTGAAAGTAGGAGATTAACCCAAAGAATAGAAATTGGGTTAAGAAGTTCCCTTACCTCGTGTCTGACTTGACTCAACCGTTCTTTAACCTCCTAAATAATAAACTAGAGTTAATATATACCTTATTAAGAACCATTTTCAATTTCATTATTATTTTTATATCACTTATTACAATGATATGAACATTATGTAATTATTTATGTTAATAACGGTCGTTTTGTCGATCTTTGGTACTTGAGTCAACAATAAACTTCTTATAATTACAAGTTATTTATGTGGTAGAATATCCATTATCTCCAGAATTATATTCATGATTTAGATGTCATATATATCATATATATCCAGTATATACATTCATTTATAATATTACGTAACATTTAGAGGTAAGAAATGAAATGCACCGTTCATGGAGACGGTAAGCCGTACGTACGCATGAACGCTACTTTCATTTCTATTTCGTATTTAATGGAATGAAATCATAATGATATAAATTTATAATATAATTCCAGTATAATATAGTCTATAATACCCTTTACTCCATCCTTTATACATCCCATATATGGCATTAACGATTCAAATCACTTTGAGGGGGCGGTAGTCCGCACTTCCTAAAATGAAATTATATCGTTTACCCATAATGAAAATCATAAAGTATGCCATAAATGAGAAATAAAGAAGCATAAGAAAAACATAAACATATTATATATCATATATAAATATAGTGACATCTTAATGGCCACCTTTGAAGGTGTTATATGAGTGTTGAACAATCATCGTTTCGTGAAGCAAAAATTCGCCATCCACAGAAACCGTATGTTCTTTAACCATTAGATGTAGGTGTGTGTAAGTGTAGCTCGAATCCTTCTTATAACAACATCCTAGTATATTTTGGATACTGGTTTTGTTACAAAAGAAATGAATAAAAAGAGTTTAGGGGGTTGGAGAAGTTAAATAAAACAAAACAACATTAGAGAAGACATTATCTAAAAAAGCGGGTAACTCTTTTTGATTTGAGACAAGGGCTTATTTGGGAAGACTTCTGCCCAAAGTGAGGCTTATAGAAGTAATTGAGGGACGTTGGGAGAGTATTTGGGCAGATTGTGGCCGAGTCAAATGGCGTGAAGGTGTGAATAAGGTGGGAGTGGTGGGGGCCTTTTATAAGTGGAGAGGAGGGGCACTTTTGAAAAGTAATGAAATGTTATTCTATTATACAATGCTTTTCGGATTCTAAAGGTCCCACACTTGTATAATTAGAGGATAAGGTGATAAGGGTTCTAAATATCCTCATCCAATAGGCTTTGGACAAGTGTATGCCTTGGATTTTACATTATCTTCTCATTTTATTTAAATCGTTAAATAATGAGGTCATCGCTGCATCATCATGATGTCATAAATAATTTAATTTATTTAATGTCTAAAAATTATAAAAAAATACTATGATGTAGGAAATCTTTTTAGCTTTCCAATTAACTTTTATAATAAAAAATATGACTTGTATAACCCCATGTAAAAATTGTTATAGTATAACATTTCATGTTTGTGTCATTTTTTACTTTAACATTAAATAAAAGGTATTTATGTCATTTTCCAACTAAAGTGGCTCCATGGGGTCCCCAAGTTTACCCATGGATTGTATTGGTCAGACATAACTCATAAAATAGTAGTAGGACAAGTGTCAAGCTCATATCATATTATTAAAACATTATTTTTACCTTAAACTACACTAATTACCTCTAATTGCGATTAAGAACTTAAAAGTTACTATTCACCAAAAAATTATTTTAATCACATTGAACCACATTTTACTTCTTAATGACAACCATGTATGTCGGATTTTTGAAAATCAAATCACATAAGTGGTAATATTTCATTTAAACGAAAAAACAGTTATTTAACTACCACTTAGTGGTTTCACTATTCATCAAAAATTGAAGTTTTTCAGAACAATGCCAAAATTTCACCCTAAGCTATAATTGATATTCCGAATTAAAAAATGATGTCTATTTTACCAAATTCCAATCATATAAGTTGCATTAATTAATTTTATAATTAATTCCTACTGTCACAACAAATAGCGTGTTTTTATGAAAAAATTTATATCAAAAGATTGGCAATTGTTTATGTCCAATTTCAATCTTAAATTAATTCTAATGACCACAATTGGATAAAATGGTAAAAATATATTCTATTTATACTTTAAAACCACTAAATAGTATAATTTATCACAATAAATTATTTTGATTAAAAAAGTTGTTTTATGTATTTTTCACTATTCATAAAAAAAATTGAAGTTCTCAGAAAGTTACAAAAAATTCAACTTAGGATAATTTCGATATTAAAAATACAAAAATGAAGTCCATTTTGAAATATAAAATTTCTATAATTTTAAAAAGTGGTTATTACTATTCATAACGGCTACTTTGATTAGTCGTGGTGTGTTAGAACTCGAACTTGCGTACAATGCAAGCTATTGCAGTATTGAATGAGAAGTGTATTGTGGAAGCTCGGGGTGTTACATTCTCCCCTCCTTCAATAAATTGCGTCCTCGCAATTTGTATTTTTTCTTTGAAAATAAAAGTTTGAAAAGAGAAAATACCTTTGAGGAAAACCCACATCGAAAATAAGATTAATAAAATTTAGCCTTAATAAGAGGGAAAGGGAAATGAAAAAGTCACCACCCAATTATGATCTCTATTAGAAGAACATTGGTGGCAATTAGAGGCATATAATTGGAGGAAAAACGTAAATATTTGTATGGAGTGATTGAGGTCATCAATCAAAATCAACTGTCAAATTGAGGGCCTCAAAGCCTTCAATCTATGTTGATTTAATATATCATCAGTTCAACAAGACATAAGGTATTAGGATAACACATTTTTTTGTTTTAATATCCCTTTACTAAAGTTAAATAATTAATTTATTCATTGAATAAGAGATAGGTATATATATATTTATGCTTGACAATTAGAGTTTCAACCTTCAACTCATCTTTCACTCAAAAAGATAATAGAACTCAAAAATATTATACTTATCCTAATTGTATAAGGTTCCAAATGTTAACACATACCATTTAGATTAGTAAAATTATTTTTTAATAACCAGGGACTTCCTATAGGCTAGTGGTAGGAAATAAAGGCATGTCGCACCATGATTGTGGGTTCGATTCCTGCAGCTTTGTCCGACGCGACGGGTTATGCCCCACCCAACATGTTGTCCTTTTCCTAAAACTATAGTATTATAATATTCAAAAATAATCTTCATAAATTTTTAACCTTAATAAAATACTATCCAAAGATCAACTTAATTCACTCCAACCATTATAGTTATCCAAAATACCTCTGTCCAGACTTTATCTAAAAGGTCTCTTAATTCCAAAATCAATTTATCAGATTCCCCAAACAAAGTAAAGTTTCTCTTATTGTCACATACTAAAAATATAATTACCTTCATCATATTAAAACCTTACTGAAATCAACAAGTACTGCAGTACAATCCTTATATATATATCACATTATCCTTATAACCAGAATATAATCCATGAGTCCAAAAGCACCAATACATTAGTTATTCTGCTTCAACTGTAGTAACAACATAAGATTGTACTTGATCCCTTGGCCTCTTCTGAGGTAAGTTCCCCTGACCTTAGGAAATTCATTTGCATAATGTCCCTTCTCTTTACAATTATAGCATTCCACGTTGACAGCCGCTTTCTTTCCCTTGCATTCATGAGCTTGGTGGCCTTTTTCACCAGACTTGTAACATACTCCTTTTCCTTTTAGACAGGCACCAGGGTGCTTCCTACCACAATTATCACAGGGTGGAAATTCATTTCTACCCTTCTTCCCTGTTTCCTTATTTCCTTTCCCAGAGTTTTCAGCATATCTCTTCTTATCTTGCTTTGATTTAAAGTCATAAGACTTAGATAATTCCTTTTCCGTCTTGATAGCGCACGAGACAATACCTTTGTATGAAGAGAAGGTTTGTGATACTAAAGCTTGACGGCGAAATGGTTTTAACCAATCAAAGAAATGATCAGTCTTACATCTTGGGTTACGTATGTAATCTGCAGCATACCTCGCTAACCGTGTAAAGTTAGCCTCATACTTTGCGACATTCTCATCCTCCTTCTGCCTCAGACTCAGATATTTACTTTCCATATCCGCTCGATGGTCTCGAGGAAGTATTTTTCTAAGAACAACTCTTTGAACTCCTGCCATTCCATGTTTGTTAATTCATCATCTTCCTTTGTGTTTTGAATTAGTGACCACCACTGATCGGCATCTCCAGTGAGGCGGTAAACTGCCATGAAAACCTTCTCCCTTTCGCTACTCCCCAAGGCATGGAATATTTTCTCAAAGGATTTTATCCATTTCTCAGCTACTAACGGATTTTTACCCCCATTAAATGTTTGTGGTTGTTGCCTCATGAAGAGGTCTAACATTGATCCTCCACGTTGTGGATCAGGGTGATCCATACAAGTAAGGTTATTATTCATAACTTGAGTGAGTTGTCCCAGTATGGTAATAAGTTGATCAGCACCAGTTATATCTCTAGATCCACAATAATTATCTTGAGCAGAAGGGAAATCCCTACACGGAGTTCGTGCATTGATACGGTTTCCATTCCTTACACTAGGCGCCATTTCTAAACAATGGCATAAACTAGATTAGTTTATGAATCAAAATACATAATTCCATACTTGTAAAATACTTAACATAAATTGAACTATTTATGGATATAATGCATAATCATAAAAAGGTTTTATTTGAGGAAGTATATACTCATAACCGTTCATTGTGGTTTATAAAGAAAATGGGAATTATCCTAAGCATATCCCCCGGGAGTGTCGTAACCAAGAGTGTAGCAAGGCCCGTTGTCGTGCACCAGTTCCCGTTCGAGTCTAGCTCAAAGTGGTGTTTTCAGGTTTTACCCCTAGATACATCTTTTCCAGAGCTGCCTCTACCTGCTCGTATCCAGACAGGGATGTATTGCTCGGAAAACTCACAAAATCTCTACAATAACAAAATTCTAGGAAGTTCTTCTATACTAATCCTCAAAGTATATCTTTGGGATATGTGCTCTAGTCAGAGTTTATCTAAATCTAGCTTCCAAGGTTAGTACTAAACTTCCTCTGATACCAACTGTAACGCCCCGACCCCAGCTACCCAGAGTCGGTGCATTACTTCGTAACATTGGCATGATCACAAAAGATCAAGTCTCAAAAGACCGATTAGTTTAGTAGCCTTGGAAACACTAGATACATTCATAAATGTTACATTACATCATAAAGTGAAAAACTAATAACAAAGTCTTCATATTCCACACTCATATCCTCTTCTGACTATCCCTGCAGGTCATTCATAAAATACTTATTCACATCCCGGAAAATATTAAAACATTGAAAGAGGTGAGCTCAGATGCTCAGTAAGGATAACAATATTGCGGAAACTTTCATAAATAAACATAAACATTTAAGTCAACGTATAACTAAAACAAAATCCTTTTAAACATGAACATCAACATAATATGGAAAAAGTAAAATGAGATAATTCCATTCACTTTTTCACATGGATTTTCTACTGGTCGAATAATCACATGCAATATCAATAACCACGTTCATAATGAGGGAATGTATAATGCCAGACATTCTGAAACATTTTGTCAAGGCCTCGGCCAAGACGTCTAAAATGATTAAGGCCTCGGCCAAAACCATAAATCAAATTGGGAAAGGGCCTTGGCCAATTCCACATCTAGTTGTCTCATGAGACCTACCGATGCATCGAGGAGCTATAGCGGGCTCCACCCGTCACTTATTAAGTCCAATACATTCCTCATATGAATAGGTTTAAACATATCATAATCCATGACATAATTGTATCACATAAAACATGCATAAAGGAAACATAACATTTCCACATTTCAATCACAATATATCAATACAACATATTGATATAATAAAAACGCTTTCAAAACCATTTTCAATACCAAAATAAAAGAAAGTTAAAACTTTGTATTTATTTTTCATTAAAAAAATGATGGCTTGTAGAGGAAGCTGAAACTCAAATAATGGTCACGGTGGCGGAGAAGTCGTTGTCGCCACATAAGTACGAAAATAAAAACATTCCCTTTTGTCTTTTAGAAAAACGCTTCGTATAAAAAAGATTCCTTTTGAATAAACGTAAAAGTCAAAGGGGTTTATACACCGTATAAAAGAAAATTGTGTATAAAACCAAATATGCCTCAATGAAAGGGGATTGAGACGAAGTCCTTAAAAAGATAATTTTTTTAAATAAAGTACATATATAATGTTTATTCACTATAAGTACACATAAATAATGTAAAAATACAAGATAGGACATAATAATACCATGACATAATTTGAAAGTAGGAGATTAACCCAAAGAATAGAAATTGGGTTAAGAAGTTCCCTTACCTCATGTCTGACTTGACTCAACTGTTCTTTAACCTCCTGAATAATAACTAGAGTAAATATATACCTTATTAAGAACCATTTTTAATTTCATTATTCTTTTTATATCACTTATTACAATGATATGATCATTATGTAATTATTTAAGTTAATAACGGTCGTTTTGTCGATCTTTGGTACTTGAGTCAACAATAAACTTCTTATAATTACAAGTTGTTTATGTGGTAGAATATCCATTATCTCTAGAATTATATTCATGATTTAGATGTCATATATATCATATATATCCAGCATATACATTCATTTATAATATTACGTAACATTTAGAGGTAAGAAATGAAATGCACCATTCATGGAGACGGTAAGCCGTACGTACGCATGAACGCTACTTTCATTTCTATTTCATATTTAATGGAATTAAATCATAATTTTATAAATTTATAATATAATTCAAGAATAATATAGTCTATAATAAAATTTACTCCATCCTTTATAAATCCCACATATGGCATTAACGATTCAAATCACTTTGAGGGGGCGGTAGTCCGCACTTCCTAAAATGAAATTTTCTCGTTTACCCATAATGGAAATCATAAAGTATTCCATAAATGAAAAATACAGAAGCATAAGTAAAACATAAAAATATTATATATCATATATAATTATAGTGACATCTTAATGGCCACCTTTTAAGGTGTTATATGAGTGTTGAACAATCATCGTTTCGTGAGGCAGAAATTCACCATCCACAGAAACCGTATGTTCTTTAACCATTAGATGTAGGTGTGTGTAAGTGTATCTCGAATCCTTCTTATAACAACATCCTAGTATATTGAGGATACTGGTGTTGTTACAAAATAAATGAATAAAAAGAGTTTATGGGGTTGGATAAGTTAAATAAAACAATACAACAATAGAGAAGACATTACCTAAACAATCGGGTAACTCTTTTTGATTTGAGACAAAGGCTTCCTTGGGAAGAATTATGCCCAAAGTGAGGCTTCTAGGAGTAATTGAGAGATGTTGGGAGAGTATTTGGGCAGAGTTTGGCCGAGCCAAATGGCTTGAAGATGTGAATAAGGTGGGAGTGGTGGGGGCCTTTTATAAGTGGAGAGGAGGGGCACTTTTGGAAAGTAATGAAATGTTATTCTATTATACAATGCTTTTCGGATTATAAAGGTCCCACACTTGTATAATTCAAGGATAAGGTGATAAGGGTTCGAATTATCCTCATCAAATAGGCTTTGGACAAGTGTAAGCCTTGTATTTTACATTATCTTCTCATTTTATTTAAATCGTTAAATTATGAGGTCATTGCTGCATCATCATGATGTCATAAATAATTTTATTTATTTAATGTCTAAAAATTATAAAAAAAATAATATGATGTAGGAAATAATTTTAGCTTTCCAATGACTATTTATAATCAAAAATATGACTTGTATTACCCCATGTAAAAATTGTTTTAGTAAAACATTTCATGTTTGTGTCATTTTTTACTTTAACATTAAATAAAAGGTATTTATGTCATTTTCCAACTAAAGTGGCTCCATGGGGTCCCCAAGTTGACCCATGGATTTTCTTGGTCGTCCATGACTCATCCAATAGGAGTAGGACAAGTGTCAAGCTCATATCATATTATTAAAATATTATTTTTACCTTAAACTACACTAATTACCTCTAATCTTGATTAAGAACTTAAAAGTTACTATTCACCAAAAAATTATTTTAATCTCATTGAACCACATTTTACTTCTTAATGACAACCATGTATGTCGGATTTTTGAAAATCAAATCACAGAAGTGGTAATATTTCATTTAAACGAAAAATCAGTTATTTAACTACCACTTAGTGGTTTCACTATTCATAAAAAATTGAAGTTTTTCATAACAATGCCAAAATTTCACCCTAAGATATAATTGATATTCCGAATTCAAAAATGATGTTTATTTTACAAAATTCCAAACATATAAGTTGCATTAATTAATTTTATAATTAATTCCCGCTGTCACAACAAATAGCGTGTTTTTAAGAAACAATTTATATCAAAAGATTGGCAATTGTTTATGTCCAATTTCAATGTTAAATTAATTATAATGACCACCATTGGATAAAATGGTAAAAATATATTCTAATTATACTTTAAAACCACTAAATATTATAATTTATCACAATAAATTATTTCGATTAAAAAAGTTGTTTTAAGTATTTTTCACTATTCACAAAAAAATTGGAAGTTCTCAGAAAGTTACAAAAAATTCAACTAAGGATAATTTCTATATTACAAATACAAAAATTAAGTCCATTTTGAAATATAAAATTTCTATAATTTTAAAAAGTGGTTATTACTATTCATAACGGCTACTTTGATTAGTCACGGTGTGTTAGAACTCAAACTTGCGTACAATGCAAGCTATTGCATTATTGAATGAGAAGCGTATCGTGGAAGCTCGGGGTGTTACATTCTCCCCTCCTTCAATAAATTGCATCCTCGCAATTTGTAATTTTTCTTTGAAAATAAAATGTTGAAAAGAGAAAATACCTTTGAGTAAAACCCACATCGGAAATAAGATTAATAAAATTTAGCCTTAATAAGAGGGAAAGGGAAATGAAAAAGTCACCACCCAATTATGATCTCGATTAGGAGAACATTGGTGGCAATTAGAGACATATAATTGGAGGAAAAACATAAATATTTGAATGGAGTGATTGAGGTCATCAATCACAATCAACTGTCAAATTGAGGGCCTCAAAGCCTTCAATCTATGTTGATTTAAAATATCATCAGTTCAACAAGACATAAGGTATTAGGATAACACATTTTTTTGTTTTAATATCCCTTTACTAAAGTTTAAGAATTAATTTATTCATTGAATAAGAGATAGGTATATATATATTTATGCTTGACAATTAGAGTTTCAACCTTCAACTCATCTTTCACTCAAAAAGATAATAGAACTCAAAAATATTATACTTATCCTAATTGTATAAGGTTCCAAATGTTAACACATACCATTTAGATTAGTAAAATTATTTTGTAATAACCAGGGACTTCCTGTAGGCTAATGGTAGGAAATAAAGGCATGTCGCACCATGATTGTGGGTTCGATTCCTGCAGCTTTGTCCGACGCGACGGGTTATGCCCCACCCTGCAGGTTGTCCTTTTCCTAAAACTATAGTATTATAATATTCAAAAATAATCTTCATAAATTTCTAACCTTAAACAATACTATCCAAAGATCAACTTAATCCACTCCAACCTTTATAGTTATCCAAAATACCTCTGTCCAGACTTTCTCTAAAAGGTCTCTTAATTCCAAAATCAATTTATCAGATTCCCCAAACAAAGTAAAGTTTCTCTTATTGTCACATACTAAAAATATAATTACCTTCATCATATAAAAACCTTAATGAAATCAACAAGTACTGCAGTACAATCCTTATATATATATATATATCACATTATCCTTATAACCAGAATATAATCCATGAGTCCAAAAGCACCAATACATTAGTTATTCTGCTTCAACTGTAGTAACAGCAAAAGATTGTCATTGATCCCTTGGCCTCTTCTGAGGTAAGTTCCACTGACACTTAGGACATTCATTTTCATAATGTCCCTTCTCTCTACAATTATAGCATTCCACGTTGACAGTCTCTTTCTTTCCCTTGAATTCATGAACTTGGTGGCCTTTTTCACCACACTTGTAACATACTCCTTTTCCTTTTAGACAAGAACCAGGGTGCTTCCTACCACAATTATCACAGGGTGGAAATTAATTTCTACCCTTCTTCCCTGTTTCCTTATTTCCTTTCCCAGAGTTTTCAGCAGATCTCTTCTTATCTTGCTTTGATTTAATGTCATAAGACTTAGAGAATTCCTTTTCTGTCTTGATAGCGCACAAGACAATACCTTCGTATGAAGAGAAGGTTTGTGATACTAATTCTCGATGGAGAAATGGTTTTAACCCATAAAATAAATAATCAGTCTTACTTCTTGGGTTACGTATGTAATCTACAACATACCTCACTAACCATGTAAGGTTAGCCTCATACTTTGCGACATTCTCATCCTCCTTCTGCCTCAGACTCGGAAATTTCCTTTCCATATCCGCTCGATGGTCTCGAGGAAAGTATTTTTCTAAGAACAACTCTTTGAACTCCTTCCATTCCATGTGTGTTAATTCATCATCTTTCTTTGTGTTTTGAAATAGTGGCCACCCCTGATCGGCATCTCCAGTGAGGCGGTAAACTGCCATGACAACCTTCTCCCTTTCGCTATTCCCCAAGGCATGGAATATTTTCTCTAAGGAGTTTATCCATTCCTCAGCTACTAACGGATTTGTACCCCCATTAAATGATGGTGGTTGTTGCCTCATGAAGCGGTCTAACATTGATCTTCCACGTTGTGGATCAGGGTGATCCATACGAGTAAGGTTATTATTCATAACTTGAGTGAGTTGTCCCAGTATGGTAATAAGTTGATCAGCACCAGTTGTATCTCTAGATCCACAATAATTATCTTGAGCAGGAGGGAAATCCCTACACGGAGTGCGTGCATTGATACAGTTTCCATTCCTTCCACTAGGTGCCATTTCTAAACAATGGCATAAACTAGATTAGTTTATGAATCAAAATACATAATTCCATACTTGTAAAATACTTAACATAAATTGAACTATTTATGGATATAATCCATAATCATAAAAAGGTTTTATTTGAAGAGTATATACTCATAACTGTTCATAGTATTATGTAAAGAAAATGGAAATTATCCTAAGCATATCCCCCGGGAGTGTCGTAACCAAGAGTGCAGCAAGGCCCGTTGTCGTGCACCAGTTCCCGTTCGAGTCTAGCTCAAAGCGGTGTTTTCAGGTTTTACCCCTAGGTACATCTGTGCCAGAGCTGCCTCTACCTGCTCGTATCCAGACAGGGATGTATTGCTCGGAAAACTCACAAAATCTCTACAATAACAAAATTCTAGGACGTTCTTATATACTAATCCTCAAAGTCTATCGTTGGGCTATGTGCTCTAATCAGAGTTTATCTAAATCTAGATTTCAAGGTTAGTACTAAACTTCCTCTAATACAAACTGTAACGCCCCGACCCCAGCTACCCAGAGTCGGTGCATTACTTCGTAACATTGGCATGATCCCAAAAGATCAAGTCTCGAAAGACCGATTAGTTTAGTAGCCTTGGAAACACTAGATACATTCATAAATGTTACATTACATCATAAAGTGAAAAACTAATAACAAATACTTCATAGTCCACACTCATATCCTCTTCTGACTATCCCTACAGGTCATTCATAAAATACTTCTTCACATCCTGGAAAATATTAAAACATTGAAAGGGGTGAGCTCAGATGCTCAGTAAGGATAACAATATTGCGGAAGCTTTCATAAATAAACATAAACATTTAAGGCAATGTATAACTAAAACAAAAGACTTTTAAACTTGAACATCAAAATAATATGGAAAAAGTAAAATGAGATAATTACATTCACTTCTTCACATGGATATTCTACTGGTTGAATAATCACATGCAATATCAATAACCACGTTCATAATGAGGGAATGTATAATGCCAGACATTCTGAAACATTATTTCAAGGCCTCGGCCAAGACGTCTAAAATGATTAAGGCCTCGGCCAAAAACATAAATCAAATTGGGAAAGGCCCTCGGCCAATTCCACGTCTAGTTTTCTCATGAGACCTACCGATGCATCGAGAAGCTATTGCGGGCTCCACCCGTCACTTATTAAGTTTAATACATTCCTCATATGAATAGGTTTAAACATATCATAAACCATAACATAATTGTATCACATAAATCATGCATAAAGGAAACATAACATTTCCACATTTAAATCACATGATATCAATACAACATATTGATATAATAAAAACGCTTTCAAAACCATTTTCAATACCAAAATAAAATAAAGTTAAAACTTTGTATTTATTTTTCATTAAAAATATGATCGCTTGTAGAGGAAGCCGAAACTCAAATAATGGTCATGGCGGCGGAGAAGTCGTTGTCGCCACATAAGTACGGAAAGAAAAACATTCCCTTTTTTCGTTTAGCAAAATGCTTCGTATAAAAAAGATTCCTTTTGAATAAACGTAAAAGTCAAAAGGGGTTTATACACCATATAAAAGAAAATTGTGTATAAAACCAAATATGCCTCAATGAAAGGGGATTGAGACGAAGTCCTTAAAAAGATCATTTTTTTAAATAAAGTACATATATAATTTGTATTCACTATAAGTACACATAAATAATGTAAAAATAGAAGATAGGACATAATAATATCATGACATAATTTGAAAGTAGGAGATTAACCCAAAGAATAGAAATTGGGTTAAGAGGTTCCCTTACCTCATGTCTGACTTGACTCAACCGTTCATTAACCTCCTGAATAATAACTAGAGTTAATATATACCTTATTAAGAACCATTTTCAATTTCATTATTCTTTTTATATCACTTATTACAATGATATGATCATTATGTAATTATTTAAGTTAAAAACGGTCGTTTTGTCAATCTTTGGTACTTGAGTCAACAATAAACTTCTTATAATTACAAGTTGTTTATGTGGTAGAATATCCATTATCTCCAGAATTATATTAATGATTTAGATGTCATATATATCATATATATCCAGTATATACATTCATTTATAATATTACGTAACATTTAGAGATAAGAAATGAAATGCACCGTTCATGGAGACGGTAAGCCGTACGTACGCATGAACGCTACTTTAATTTATATTTCGTATTTAATGGAATGAAATCATAATGATATAAATTTATAATATAATTGCAGTATAATATATTCTATAATACCATTTACTCAATCCTTTATACATCCCACATATGGCATTAACGATTCAAATCACTTTGAGGGGGCGGTAGTCCGCACTTCCTAAAATGAAATTATCTCGTTTACCCATAATGGAAATCATAAAGTATGCCATAAATGAGAAATACAGAAGCATAAGTAAAAAATAATAATATTATATATCATATATAAATATATTGACATCTTAATGACCACCTTTGAAGGTGTTATATGAGTGTTGAACAATCATCGTTTCATGAGGCAGAAATTCGCCATCCACAGAAACTGTATGTTCTTTAACCATTAGATGTAGGTCTGTGTAAGTGTAGCTCGAATCCTTCTTATAAAAACATCCTAGTATATTGAGGATACTGGTGGTGTTACAAATGAAATGAATAAAAAAAGTTTAGGGGGTTGGAGAAGTTAAATAAAACAAAACAACATTAGAGAAGACATTACCTAAAAAATCGGGTAACTCTTTTTGATTTGAGACAAAGGATTCGTTGGGAAGAATTCTGCCCAAAGTGAGGCTTCTAGGAGTAATTGAGGGATGTTTGGAGAGTATTTTGGCAGAGTTTGGCCGAGTCAAATGGCTTGAAGGTGTGAATAAGGTGGGAGTGGTGGGGGCCTTTTATAAGTGGAGAGGAGGGGCACTTTTGGAAAGTAATGAAATGTTATTCTATTATACAATGCTTTTCGTATTCTAAAGGTCCCACACTTGTATAATTCGAGGATAAGGTGAAAATGGTTCGAAATATACTCATACAATAGGCTTTGGACAAGTGTAAGCCTTGTATTTTATATTATCTTCTCATTTATTTAAATTGTTAAATAATGAGGTCATCGCTGCATCATCATGATGTCATAAATAATTTAATTTATTTAATGTCTAAAAAATATAAAAAAATACTATGATGTAGGAAATCTTTTTAGATTTCCAATGAATATTTATAATCAAAAATATTACTTGTATAACCCCATGTAAAAATTGGTTTAGTAAAACAATTCATGTTTGTGTCATTTTTTACTTTAACATTAAATGAAAGGTATTTATGTTATTTTCCAACTAAAGTGGCTCCATGGGGTCCCCAAGTTGACCCATGGATTTTCATGGTCGTCCATGACTCATCCAATAGGAGTAGGACAAGTGTCAAGCTCATATCATATTATTAAAACATTATTTTTACCTTAAACTACACTAATTACCTCTAATCGCGATTAAGAACTTAAAAGTTACTATTCACCAAAAAATTATTTTAATCTCATTGAACCACATTTTACTTCTTAATGACAACCATGTATGTCGGATTTTTTAAAATCAAATCACAGAAGTGGTAATATTTCATTTAAATGAAAAATCAGTTATTTAACTACCACTTAGTGGTTTCACTATTCATCACAAATTGAAGTTTTTCAGAACAATGCCAAAATTTCACCCTACGCTATAATTGATATTCCGAATTAAAAAATGATGTCTATTTTACACAATTCCAAACATATAAGTTTCATTAATTAATTTTATAATTAATTCCCGCTGTCACAACAAATAGCGTGTTTTTAAGAAACAATTTATATCAAAAGATTGGCAATTGTTTATGTCCAATTTCAATGTTAAATTAATTCTAATGACCACCATTGGATAAAATGGTAAAAATATATTATAATTATACTTTAAAACCACTAAATAGTATAATTTATCACAATAAATTATTTTGATTAAAAAAGTTGTTTTATGTATTCTCCACTATTCATAAAAAAATTGGAAGTTCTCATAAAGTTACAAAAACTTCAACTTAGGATAATTTCGATATTACAAATACAAAAATGAAGTCCATGTTGAAATATAAAATTTCTATAATTTTAAAAAGTGGTTATTACTATTCATAACAGCTACTTTGATTAGTCGCGGTGTGTTAGAACTCGAACTTGCGTACAATGCAAGCTATTGCATTATTGAATGAGAAGTGTATCGTGGAAGCTCAGGGTGTTACAAAAACAATGTGTTATTGTTTATAAATGAATTTTATTTAAATATTAATTATTTTTATTTAAATTTATTTTAACCTAAAAATAGATACATAATTCTTATATTATTCCAATGTAATTCGTTGGAGTCATTTTATTATAAGATCAGATATAAAAAAATTTATTGAACTTTTTACTGTCTTTTACCCACCTTCTAGGTAATTTGTAAATTTTCATAAAACCTAATTTTACCACTTTTGTGAATTGAATTTCAATGATCCACGAGACATGATTGACATCAGTAATTAAAATGTGGTTCAATAGGTTAAAAATTATTTTTGGTGAATGGTATCTTTTGAATTTTATTTAGCATAGTTAAAAGTAAATTTGATAATTAAGGGTAAATATTATATTATAATTACCCTATCATATGTCATAATTCTATTTTATTTGTTTATTTCGACCAAAATAATCTTTAGGAATAAAATATAATCCTTTTGGTCACCTTGGATTAGATTAGGACATGTATTACTATTTTATTTAAAAAGAGTTAAAAGTTTTAAATTCAATGTTTAAAAATTAAACCATTTTAATATTGGGTTATATATAATTTAAATTAGAATATAAATATTCATTATAAATATACAATTATTTCCTATATCATGGTATTTTATTTATAATTTTTAGACATTAAATTATTAAATTTATTTACGACACAATGATGATGTAGTAATTACCATATTAATGAATGATTTTAATAACTGATATTATACATATCAAAATAAATTTAAATTGAGACTTTTGATTCATTGCACTAATTTTATAGGTTAATATTACATGTTAGGGTTAATTAAATAAATTTTTTCCAAAGTGATAAAGTTCTTATGACTTTTACAAAAACCAAATACTAAATAGTGTCAAAATTGACATAAATGAGTTTTTAAAAGAAATACTATTTTATTAAAAGATATAATATTCATAAAAATAAAAGGATCACCCAAATGACTTAGATAAGGATATATATATGTCAATAATTAACCACTTGGGGTTCTCTTGTATTTTTATTATACGTTTATTACCATGTATTATAATAATAGAAGAAGGCATGGTAAAAGTTAATCAATTTAGGAAACAGTAAAATCTAAATGATAAGGTTAATATTGTGACATAAACTTGACTAAAACCTATTGGTTGTGGGTTTTATACCCTTAACCACATTATCCTAGAAATAAATCCTTTTGGAGCCTTCGGAAATTGAAAATTTCTTTATAATAGAATAATATTTCATGCTTTTCCAAAGTGACCATTACCTCTCTTATAAAAGGGCACTTCCCCTTCTCTTAATTTCACACCTCCAAAGCCATTTGGCTCCACCAATAACTACTCAAATATACTACCAACTATCCTTAATTCATCTTATTGTCCTTACATTGATTATAATTCCATCTTAATGAGCCATTTTTATCAAATCAAAACGAAGCACCCGAAGAAGAGGGAATAATATCATCACCTCTTTCAACGTTATTTTCTTCATCCACTTCTTAATTATTTTTTATTTCCACACCAAAATAATATATCCAATACCTTATACATATTTTGATGTTATTATAAATTTAATACAACCATATTCATTGTTATTTCCATTATATGAATGACAAAGTCACCATACATGGGTATGTACGACTACCGTCTCCACGTCGTGGTGTAGTTTTTTATTCAAACATTCATTATTTGGATGAGTATAAAATTGAGTATAATTTATTTAAATAATAAATATAACATTTTAATTATTTTTTATATATATTATACCATCAAATTACATATTATTTCACCATCAATAGAATGATGTCATCACTCGTGTGTACATACAGATTACCGTCTCCACGAATGCGATGACATTAATTCCCTATCGTAACCATTCAAGAATAATTTTCATTTTATGATTTAAAATATTTTTTAATAACTTAATATTATTATGGATATGAATTAAATACATCATATCCATAATAAACATGATTTACATAACAAAATAGAGAATGTAAAATGAATTAGTTAACACCCGAAACAATGATTCTACTAAAATATCATTAACAATACAGTATTATATGATCATATATGACATCTTATTTATGTATGTGGTTTTTGTATAATTTGATAACAATTATTTAGCAATTATACAAGAGATTAATATACCCTAGACTAAGGAAAAGTCAAAGGTTACGATTAATTTTACACTCTCTTTATTATCTGAGGTTTTTTATACATAAGTATCTACTATGACCTCTTTATCATCCACACCTGTTTTTCATAAAATTGTATTTCAAAACTGTTTCTCTATTTACAATACTATAAGTTAACTTCATCTTTACAATCATTTTAATTTTTATAAAATAGGTTGAATGGAATCTTTTCATCGCTTTCCAAACAAGGTACTTTAGAAACATTTTGAAAAATTAAGGTAAGATGGTTTTTAAATTATATGGCGGTTGCGGCTATTTTATACTGTTATAACACCATCAAAGTTTCCCTTACAAGATTATAAAAATAATTTCAAAATAAATGTTTTATTTTATAATTATGTGACTTTGAATGATTTCAAAATAGAAAGGGATATTTCTCTCAAATAGCTCTGATTTCATCTATGTCAACATCATTTGATGTATTATACACTTGTTTGATGATGATTTATTATGATACAATGTTCCATAATTTATAGAAGTTATTGTGATAAGTTTTACTGTGGATTTATTATTTTTATACCATTCATGGTTTATGGTTAAAGTATTAACATTACATATTCTAGTTTTAATATGAATGTTTATATTATGTTTCAAACATTTAATATGAGGAATTCATTTGACTTAGTAGGTGATGGGTGGAGTTCTCTATAGATCCTCGATCCATCGGTAGGTCTCATGAGAAAGACTGGTGTCTTGGAACATGTCCTTGGAAAAATCTTATTTTTATACCTGGCACGAGTCCTTGACTATGTGGTTTTAATGTCCATCATTATGGATTCCATCATTATTAAATTAGCTATTAATATTACATGTGATTATTCGACTTGAAGAATATCCATGTAAATAAGTAAATAGAATTATTAATTTATATTTTCCGTATTATAATGATGTTTAAGTTTAAAATGGTTGTGTTTTAGTCATATACATTTCCTTAAATGTTTATGATTTTTTATGAATGTTTCTGCTATATTTTTATACTTTCTGTGCATCAGATCCCACCCCTTTCTTTTATTTTATTTTTCCAAGTATGTGAAGAAGTATATTATAACTATCCAATAGAGATAGGCTAAAGGATATGAGTGTGTCCTACAGAGGCACAATATTTTTTTTCAATTCATAATGTAACATAAAACTTATCTATATATCTAGTACATACAAGGCTACTAAATTGATCGGTATTTAAGGACATGATTCCTTGTATCATGCCAGTGTTATATAATAATGCTCTAACTCTGGGTAAATGGTGTTGGGGAAATACAATGGGAGATGGTGGTATCGAGCGGGAAGGTTTGTGGCTAGGTGGGTCATGGCACCTAACCCCAACATCAAAATAAGGCCATGAAACCCAGAAGCGGCCACCTGACGGCAGAAGAATGCAGACACCCCACCATATTAGAGGTGCTATGCAGCGTAAATCCATGGTCCACATACCGCAGCGGTGTGCTAGACCCAAGGTTTTCTGCTGGTCATGTGGAAGACCCGGTCTGTGTGAGCAGACCGGCTGGCCATGGAGGTAGTGTCACCCTGGCACTGTGTGTTCTACGAAATGGACACCGCACAATGTTTGAGCTAGAATAGAAGTGGCCCACCATTGTGGGATGGGTAGATAGAGAAAATTGGGCAACATGGAGGCCCAGCGCGGTAGTACCGGTCCGACCATGTCAGACCAGGCCAAAGGAATTGCATGGGGTCACCAGGTAACCTAGTGGGCTAGACCAACGACTGAATTGGGCTGGGTCCAGTAAGGCCCAATAGTCCTTGACATCAGGCTAGGAAAGACTGGGTTAGGTCGGCACAGCCGAAACGACACGAGTCATGTGGGACGCCTAGGCCGGGTTTGTCGAGTTTGTCCCAACAAGTCAGATCACGCCAGACGCAACTGGTCCCTATTTACTAAAACACCAATATCGTTCAGACAAAGTGTTTGATTCACACACCGCCTACAATGTTGGGACCCTTGTGACGAGTGGTAATTTGAGCATACTCTAGATGAGTTTTCATATGAGTTTCAATATGACTGATGGAATAAGGAGTAGAATGTCTCTAAATCAAGCGCACTAGAGAGTGGGATTCCTATAGATGGATCTAAAACAAAGGATTTTATGAGAAGACCTCAGTGATCCTAGAGCCGAGTGGAAATCAGTAGTCTAGTAGACGATCAAACCTCAGTGGTGTAGCAAATGAGTAGACCTCAGTGGTTTAGAAGATGATAGGACCTCAGTAGTCCGGCATACAAGTGGACCTCAGTGGTCTAACAGATGAGTGACCTCCGTGGTGGAGGAGATGTGCAAAACCTGGTGGTCCAACATCATAGAATACCTTAGTGGTCCACTAGCCTAGAGGACCTCAATGGTTAAGTAGTCGAGCCGACCTCAGGGTATCATCAGGGATGTGTCCCTCAGTAGTACAAGATGATTCACCTTTATTATTGAAATTCTTATTTGTATAATTAGATTTGTACCTGGTGTGAGCTGTCTTTGCTTCGTGGCCTTACTTTTTGGTCTTTCCAATTTGTTTTGGGGTCCCTAGTGAGTATTGTGTTACTCACCCATGCATGGTATTCGTCCGCATGTGTCATGTCTATTGTAGGAGATTGATGCTTCAACATAGATCTTAGAGGTCCAGGACCAGGTGGTGCCCAGGGAGATGGTACAGACGGGCGTACTTCTATGGCTATAGGCAGCTACCCATCACCTACCATTCATGTAGGGTCTCGAGCAGATGTATTTTGTAAGTTGTATATTCCTTTATGGTATTGGGCTTGTATTCTAGCATCTTTTTACTTTCAGTTTGTAGTGTACTCTCAGTAGTTGTCTTAGTGAATGTTGTGGTTTACAATGTGTTTACATTTTTCAGTTTCATATTTTTGTGTCTGTAGAGGTTTAATGATTAATTCCTTCATTTTTGGGGATATTCCTACTCTGTGCTAGTTGTCATTGCAAGGCCTATGGATGGTGGGATTGGGGAAGTCATGGTACATTCCATGGGGGAGAGTCATGAAAAAGTGGTATCAAAGGATGTCAGTTCTACCTTAATAACATTTCGTCGATGAGTTTGGTTTGGGGAAAATGTTTTAGGTATTTCGAGTTAGGATTTCAGGACAGAGAATCCAATGTTGTTTTGGTGGCCGACTTAGCCATATATTAGTTCCTTGAATTCTTTTTGTCAACTTGGTACATGAAATCTCTTGTTTCCTGGAAAGATGATGGTACATTCATTGTATAGGATTGGGTTCAGTTTTACATGTCCTTCTTGTGTCAGCTCACCAGGTATACTCTGTTGATCATGGTACATCTTGTTTTGTTTCAAGATGATTCCATGAAGATAGCCAATCATAATTCGCCCCTTTGATTATGAGGATTATCTACAGGGTGACGAGATGGGTATATTGCTTCATACCCTAGACTGCACCACCGGGTGGTGTACCAGCTATACCACCACTTGGGTAGTATCACATGGTACTCATAGTACTTGTGGATGAGAAGTGTGGTTTGATCATCATTCATGAGTTTCAGTGATAGAGACCCCTCAGGTTCTGAGGAGAGCCCAACTCATAGGTGGATAAAGAATGGCATGATTTGGTGACTGAGTTTTCAATATATTTAGGACACCATTATATTATATGGTGTTCATGTAAGTGAGCCTTTTATTTGCTCATTAGGGTGATGGTGAGGTTTAGATTACCCAATCATACGATGAGGTGATTTTTGTGTCGAAAATGATTGAAAACCCTTCTCAGGGAAGGGGATCATTCAATAAAATATAAGGTTTATACATGCTCTATATATTATATATCTTTGTAAGGATGAAATTTCAGTATCAAAGTATTCATCTATGTGTACCAAGAATTATAGGTACTTGATGAATACAATATAACCGGTGCTTCTGCGATCTAACCTCTGAGCATGGTATGTTTAAGGAGATCCGATCTATTATTATTCCTCTATACATTCCTACTTATTCTAGGGTTCTAGGGAGAACTTTTTTGATTGAATTTACTTTGTATGAGAAGATACATCCAGTGAATGTCAGCTGTGGGAAAGGAGGAAGTTGACGTGATCCTCAAAGACTTGGACACGTGAGACGTTTTGAGAAGAGGTCCCAAGATAGGTAATCTACATATCAAGGCTCATATGGTGTGTCCATTATTTCTATAAAGAGGTAATGATATTCAAAATATGGTTTGGGACTTCTCACTCGAGATTTTCCAAACCATCATGCTGGTAGAGAAATGGTTGATGGGCCACTAGGTTAGAGACAGTGACATGAATAGATGAATCTACATGGTAGAAGACATGGAAGATGAGATGGGAGACCAGTGGGATATGATATACATATCAATGTGTTAGAACCACCACCCCAATGTGGTCCACACCCGGATTAGGGAGCTATAGGACAAGGAAAGGGGGTAGCAGCATGCGGTCAAAGAATATGACCCAAGGGCTCTATGAATGATTCAAGGTATGGTCTGCGTCTACTCTTATCTAACGTATTAATAGACATAGGTGGTAATAATACCTTCTTGTCTTGAATATTTTTCAAGAACTATAGGTTTTGATTTAACCATTGACTTGACCGTTACATCAGGATATACCTATGGTAGGAGACTCAATAATCACACATAGGATGATGGTGTTATTTGACCATTGAGGCAAGAGATTCCATTGAATCCTCTTAGAGGAATCATCAAGGCCTTAAGTCGTTTGTTTGGGTATGGATTTGTCACCCACATTTCATGATCAGGCAAGTGGTTTCAGGTAAAAGAAAAAAAGTTGATATGTGGTATTTCCTACAAATTCGAATGGGGATTCCCTTGGTCCGAAAAAGTAAACCCATGTATCATGGGATAAAACTTATGCATAGAAGGGTAAAACCGATCACACATGAGTCGGCCATCCTTACCCATGTGGCAGTAAGTGTTTTGATCTTTTGGTTCCCTGTAATAGTGGCAGAGTACATGGATGTTTTTTTAGTAGATGTATCCTAGATTACCTCAACATTGAGAGAATGACATCTGCATCATTCTACACCCTGATATGGAATCGATATCAGTATTATTATATCAGATGTATTTCCTATAACATCACAAGATAAGGGTGTGGGTGGGAGACTTGTAGTGGAAGGTCTTAGTATGACCCAATATTTAAGGTTATGTGTGGATTATCATCCTTTAAACAAAGTGTTCATGGATAAAGAGTACCCACTACCAAAAGGATGATGAACACATCGATCAGTTGAAAGGGGCAGCCTTTCATGTGGATGGAAAGGTATATGTTGGATTTTCATCATTTGAGGTAGAGTTTGAATATTCCCCAATATTGAGTTGGAAAAGGTAGTATTTTCATTGATGATGTGAAGAAAATACCTCAATGGTTGAATGGTTTACCATTTACCCTAATCAAAAGAGTCTCAAATATATCTTCTCTAAGAAGGATTTTAACTTGAGACAAAGAGAATAGATGGTGTTCCTCCTAGACTATGACTTCAAAGTCTTCTATAATCCTGGTAAGGGGAACATGGTAGCTGATTATCTTAGTAGGAGATCTAGTTTATAGGTTTTTAATGAATAAATAGATCATTTGGGCTTGTTACAGTTATCCTTCATGGATGGGGATGTAACAACTCATCTCCAGTTATTTATTTTTACTCGTACACTCCTAAATGAGTCACAGAGGCATAACTCGGTGAAACCAACTGTGAGACCTTACATTCACATTTATCCATAGGCAATACCCTGATGGACATTTGAACGGTAGGGATAATTTTGTTTTTTTCAGAGGATACATAGTTATAGCTGTGATACCTAGTTTGGAGAGATGTATCGGGGTTTGTGTGTGGGTGTCAAGGTGGATACAGGGGATGATTGAATGGGTTGAAGCTGGGATTACCTATTGAGAATAAATGATCAGCGCTTAAATGAATATGTTTTTTGGGTTGTTATTTATCTATTATAGGGGTACCAGGAAAGAAGTGGTAAGGGATATCGATGGACTTTGTAAAGGTTTAACCGCATAAGTCCGAGAGACATCATACCATCCAGGTGATCATTGACCAACTCATTGAGTCGATACACTTCATAACTACAGAGGATCAGAGTTTAGTTGAGGGATTGGTATGCCTCTAAGTGCAGGAGATAGATTGAATCCATAGATTCGCATCTATGATGGTCTCAGATTGTGATGCACCTTTTACATCCCGATTGTGGATGGGATTTTAGGATGCATTTTGGACTCAACTTTGCTTTAGCACAATATCTCACCCAAAGATGGATGGTCAAACAGAGCAGAGAATACAGACCTAGGAAGACATGGTTGGTGCTTGCGTTCTTGATTTTGGTCATAGTTGTGAAGACTAACTTCCACTGGTGGAGTTTACGTACAATAATAGACATTACTCCACCATTGGTATGAAACTGTTAAAGGCATTGTATGGAAGACATTGAAAGTCACCGTTATGCTAGACAGACCCAGGGGAGTCGACACTCATGGGTCCAGAGATGGTACTGGCTACCACTAAAAAGTTTTAGGCCATTAGAGAGCAGATGAAGACTTCACAAATACAACATAAGTTTTATACTGATCGGAAACAGTGACCCTTGGAGTTTTAGGATAGGAACAACATATCCTTATGGATTTTTCCTAGATGAGGGATGCATAGATTTATCTTGGGTGGAAAGTTGTCTCTGATGTTCATCATACCTTTCCTAATACTGAGTAGAGTTGGAGAGGTGGTGTATCACTTGGCTCTACATCCATAATTACCTAGGGTGAACAACTTCTTCCACGTATCCTAGCTGAGGAGATGCGAGCATGACCCTTCTCACATCATCAACCATAGAGAATTGAAGATTGATGATGGGGGACATTTGCAGAGTACCCAGTTGAGATAGAGGATCGATAGGAGAAGATCTTTCATGGACAGTCAATTCTTATGGTGTCTTTCTGTTGGAAGCACATGAATCTCTCTGAGAGAATTTGGGACCATGAGGGATAGATTTGGGATCAGTACCCCTAATTGTTCATTTGGACCATGTTTTTCCTTAAGAGGATGTAATGACCTCATGGTGGGTGTAAAAAAATGTCCTGGAATTACATGTAATTATTTTTAAATTATAATGGATTATTTTGAGATGAGGCGCTGAGACGACATGTGATTCTGAGGCTCAATGTACTTAGAATGATCCTTCAGGAAATGTTATGTTTAAAATAGTACGCATGATTATTTTTAATGAAAATGTGGAATAAATAAAAAATAGATGCTCGGATCATAAATCTATGGGAACTGTTTTATTCAGATTAGTGGGTTTACCCTAGGTGTGAATGAATATTAGTTGGTGTGAGTCTCCTATGAGAGAAAACAGAAATGGAATAACCATATAGAAAATAATTTAATAAAGATTATTTTATTTTCAAATCCTTATAACTCATAAATGATAACTCAGATTTAAAATATGAGAGCACCATTGAGCTCATGGGGTGTTCATACAATTGGTGGAGCCTAACATCGGCAGGTGCTGGGTGGCTGTGAAAGTTGAATTTTGGGACATAACTGTAGATAAAATAATTAAAATAAAAGATACTATTTTATTTTTGAATCCTAATAACTCAAAAATAGTAACTCGTATTGAAAATTATAGACCACTGATGAGTTTGTAATAAGATTATTTCATTAAGAATGACATAAAATCTTCAGGCATGGGTCAAGGGTAAAATTTTCTTTGTGTATGTTTTAAAGAAAAATAAATGTACATAAAGAGTTTATTTTATTCAAAAAAATTAGCTACAATGCAACGACGAGCAGACTGTTTCATTCCATAGATGAAATAGTGTAATGAAGCTATAACAAAAATTAATAGAAATTTTTTTTTAAATGAAACAGCATAACGAAGACGACTATACGTAATAGAAATTTTGTGAAGTGTTTTCCACATTTAATGGGATAACAAGAATGGGAGATTAGAGATGGATCTGGAAAATCACTCTGAACCTCTAGTGGATCATCGTTGAAGAACGAAAAATGATGACCATCAACAACTTCAAGAACTCCCCCCTCCTCTTCGAGAGATGACTCCCTCGATGACGGATCAAGGAATTTCAATGACATATCACCTTCAACAATGAATCCATCCTCTAATAAATCTTGTTCTCTAGGTAGGGTGTTTTTCTAAGTAATTTCCCATTCGCCATTTTTAAATTTGAACAATGAAAGTGGACCAACCCATGAATGGGTTTATCCATAGTACGATTGGTCATGAGGGATGGTTAATGATGTGGGATGAAAGGGATGTCTATATTATTGATTATTCCGCCTTATTTTGGTTCTTTGTGATCCTACTAACAATAATGCATCTGGGTCAACCCAAATAAAGACCTGGATCATTCTTTGGGTTTTCGTATATGTTAATCCTTCCCCTCTCAACTTCTTTCATTCTTACAATTATTTGTGGCATAATCAATTTAGTGGCGATGGTATATGTAGTCCAGATAGGACTGTAGTGGTGAATTGGCGCATCGGCCTATAGGAGATGGAAGAATCAGGAAGGAAGGGACGCAGTCAGGCGATCCATGATACAAGGTCGCGGAACCCAGCTGTGGCTACCCAGTTGTCAGTGGTAGGTAGACTCGGCCACCCAGACAAGTTGGAGGTGCCAGGCAGCATAGAGCCTGGGTCCATGGACTGTGGGAGTGAGCTGGACCCAAGGCTTACCACGTGTGATGTGAAAGACCTGGTACGAAAAAGCAGACCTTTTGGAGGATGAGGTCACATCACCATGGTATTTCATGCTACATGAATGGTACACCACATGACTTTTGGGACGGAGGCGAATCGGCCCACCATTATGGGTTGGGATGGTGGAGCGAACCGAGATGTTGGGTAGCCCTAGATGAAGGTAAACTGGCATGCCATTGCGGGGCTTGGAGGGATGAAAAAACTCAGCTGCTGGGTGGCTCAGCATGGTAGTACCAGTTCGACAAAGTCGGACCCGACCAAAGGAATTTGACTGGGTCGCTGGATGACCTAGTGGGATGGAACCACAACCGAACTAGGTCAGGTCTAGCAAAGCCCAATGGGCCTACTAATAAGGCCAGACCAGACCGGGTCGGACTGGGGAATCCGAAACTAGTAGCTTCATGTGGGACCCCTGGGTTGGGTTGGTTGGGTCAATCCAACCAAGTCGGACTTGGCCCAAATTCAACCGACCTCTATTTATGAAAACACCAATATGTTTCTGACTGAGCATCCGATTGACATGCCACCTATGGAATTAGGACCCTTGCGATGAGATAGTTATTAGAGTATACTCTTTGTGAGTTTTCATATCAGTAAAACATGGTCAATGTCTTGAGAAGTAAAATCTCCCAAAATCAAGTGCACTAGAGAGCGGGGATCCTACAGTTGGATGTGACATGAAGGATATGACGATTGGACCTCAGTGGTCAAGTAGCCAAGCAGGCCTAAGTAGTCTAGAAGATGAGGGGACCTTAGTTGTCTATCAGAAAAGTGGGACTCAGTGGTATAGAAGTCGATCATACCTATGTGGTCTGGTTAACGAGTAGACCTCAGTGGTCTAAAAAACATGCATACCTCATTGGTCCAATAGTGGAGTGGATATTAGTGGTCCTATAGATTATATGACCTAAGGGGTCCAGCACACGAGCAGATCTTAGTGGTACAACAGCCGTGCCAACCTCAGTGGTCCAGTAGCTCAGCGGACCTCAGTGGTCCAGTTTCCGAGCATATTTTTGTGGCCTATTATGGATGAGTCCCTTAGCAATACAAGATGATTTAGCTTTACGACTAAAAATCATACATTCTATACATTGAGTTGTACCTTGTGTGAGTTATCTTTGTTTCATGGTCTTTCATTGGGGTCCTTCATTTTTGTTTTTTGGTATTTACAGAGCATTGGGATACATTCTCCTACACAGACTTTGTCCGCACATGTTGTGTCTTGTTTAGGTTATCGACGCTTCAACATAGACCTTGGTGGTTCGGGACCAAGTGGTGTTCAGTGAGATAGAAAGGAAGAGCATACTTCTATGGATAAAAGAATCTACCCTTCACCAACCCTTCATGTAGAGTCTTAAGGAGATGGACCGTGGAAGTTGAATTTTCCTTTGTGGTTTTGGGATTGTATTTCGGCCCCTCGGTAATTTTAGTTTTTACTGTACTCTAAGTAGTTGTATCAGTGAATGTTGTTTTTTACATTGTGTTTACATTCCATAGTTTGAGCTTTGTGTGTGTGTACAAGTTTAAAGGAAAATTCCTTCCCTTTTTGGGATACGCCTACTCGGTGCTAGTCGTTAGCCCTTGGACAATGGAAGGTGGGATTTCGGTAGTAATGGCATAATCCTTGGGGGATGACTCATGAAATATTGGTATCAAAGGTGGTCGGTTATATATTAAGAACCAGGATTCTATGATTTTGGTTTGGGGAAATAGGGTTAAGTGTTTTGAGTTTGGAATTGAGGCCAGGAAATCCAGTGTTGGTGCAGCGGCTGACATATCCATACACAAGGACCCTGAATTGTTCTTTTAGACTTAGTACATGAAAACACTAGTCATAGGTAAAAACAATGGTACAAGGATTAAATAGGATTTGGTTGTTTTTTACATGTCTTTATTGAGTCATCTCACCAAGTATACATTGTTGATCATAGAACATCTTGTTTTGTTTCAAAATTCTTCCATGTAGAATGCTAGCCAGGATTCCACTGTGTGATCACATGGATGATCTACAGGGTGAAGATATGGGTATAGGGTTTCGTATCATATACAACACCACCATGTGGTGTACCATCTATACCACCACCTGTAGAGTAAGACATGTTACCCATATTACCAGCGGATGAGAAGTTCAGGCTGATCACCTTTCATGAGATTCATCAATAGAGACTCCTCAGGATCAGAGGCGAGCCCAACCCACAGTTGGATAAGGACTGGCTTGAAGTGGTGAATGATTTTTTGGTCTAGTCAGGACACAATTAGATCAGTTGGTGGTCCTAGTAGTGAGCCTTATATGTGGTTCAGCAGGGCGATGATGACGTTTAAATTTCTCGAATTCATTATGAGGTGACATTTTCACAGACAAGGCATGAGAAACATTCTCATAGAAGGGTCTATTTCCATAAAATGTATGGTTTATGCATGCACAAGAGCTTCTATATCTTTGGCATGATGACTTGTTGGTAGTTGAGTATTTATCGAGGTGTACTGACTTTTCTGGGTACTTGACGAATACGATATGACCAGTGCTTCAAGTGTCATACCTTAGAGTGAGGTCCGTTTAGGGAAATTTTATCCAGCACTATAATTCAATGAATTAATACTTATGCTATGGTGTTAGAGAGAAAATTTGTGGTTGAATGTCCTGTGGCTGAGAAGGTACTACCAGAGAATTTCAATAGATGGAAAGTAGGAAACTAACATCAGTCTCTAAGACATGGACATGTGAGATTTTTTGAGAAGAGGTCCCAAGAAAGGTGATCTACATATCAAGGCACATAGGGTGAGTCCATTTAGCCAAGAAATAGGAAATTATTTTCAAAATATAGAAGGGGAAATATCCCTATAGATTTTCCAGACCATCGTGATGACTGTGAAATTGTGGATTGGCCACCGTGGTAGAGACATTGATCAGAACAGATGCATCTGTAGGGCGGAAAACATGGTAGAGGTGTTTGGAGAGTAGAAGGAGCTGGTATACATTTCAACATGTTACAACCACAACCACAATGTTTTCCACACCAAGATCAGGGAGCTGTAGGAGCGGGGTAAGGGTTAGCTACATGGAGTCAAGGAATTTGTCCCAAGGGACCTATGAATGGTTCAAGGTATGGATTGTGTTAGCTCTTAACTACCATATTAATAGATATAGGTGCTAATAATTCCTTCTTGTCACGAATCTTGTTCAAGGCCATGAGTTTCCGGTTAAACTATTAACATGATCGATACATCAGGAGATAACTATGGGCAGAGACTCAATAATCACACTTATGCCAATGGTTATATTCGACCCTTGAGGGAAGAGTTTTGGTTGGAACCTCTTTTTCACGACATCGAGGCCATATTAAATTAGTTTTTGTGTGGACTGGAACCTACAATTCATGCTCAGATTGATTGTTTTAGGTAAAAGAAAAAAGAGGGGATGTGGTATGTCCACAGTGTTGGAATGGGGTTTTCCTTGGTCAGTGAAAAAGGAAACCCAGGCAGCATAACATAAAACTCAAGCATATAAGGGTGTTTCCGATCACACTTGAATCATCCATCCTTACCCATGTGGTAGTGGATGATTTGAGTTTTCAGTTCCAATCAATAGTGGTAGAGTACGAGGATGTATTTCTAGAAGATGTTTCTAGGAATACAACTTTGCAAGTGGATAGACTTATATATCATTCTACACCCCAATAAGGCAATGATATTTCCATCAGTATATCATAGGTATTTTGTATATATTTTTGAGATAACAGGGTTGGTGGGGGACTATCAGTGAAAGGGATTATTAAGACGCAATATTCGAGTTTATGTGTGGATTGCTGGCCCTTATTCACATTGGTCATTGAGAATAAGTAACCACTAACGATGAGATGATGAACACATAAATAAGTTGAATGGGTAAGTCTTTTGCATGGATGGAAAGGTTCCCTTAGTCTTTTCATCATTTGAGGAAGAGTTTGATAAGTTCCCTAATCCGGAGTTGGCAGTTTTAGTCTTTTCATTGATGATGTGACAACACTAACTTCATGTTCGAATGGTTTACCATCTACTCTATTCCCAATATTCTCAAATATATCTTATCATATAAGGATTTGAACTTGAGAAAAGGAAGTTGGCTGGAGTTCATTAAGGACTATAACATTTAATTAGTCTATACTCATGGTAATGAGAACATGGCAGTGAATTCTCTCATAAGGAGATCACATTCATAGTTTTTGAATGAAGAAATAGACTAGTTGGCTTCATTAGGGTTATCCTTTATTGATGTTGATGAAGCAGCTTATCTCAATCATTTGATGTTACCCATGCACTATTAAATGATCCATGGATGAACATCTCGGTGAAACCGACTATGATTCTTTATGTACATAGTTGTCCACAGGGATTACCCCTGATGTAAATTCGAAGGTTGTGGAGAAAATTGTTCTTTTCTAAGGATATGTAGTTGTAGCAGTGGTCCCCAGTGTGGAAGGACGCATCGGGGTATGTGTGTGGGTGTCAAAGAGAACACTGGGGATTCCAGAATGGGTTGAAGCTGGGATTACCAGTTGAGATAAAAAGGTGAATGCTTGAATGAATCAGTTGTTGTTGTTGTTATTTATCTATTCTTGGTGTATCAGAAAGGAAGTGGGAAAGTGATATCGATGGAATTCTTGACGTGTTTACCACGTACATCCTGGAGACATGATACCATCTGGGTAATAATTGACGTACTCACAGAGTCGAACCACATCATAACTACCCAGGAATAGATTTTAGTATAGGGATTTAGATTCCTCTACGTGCAGAAGATAGTTAGACTCCATAGAGTCTCATCTACGATGGTCTGAGATCATGTTGCACATGTTATATCCCAGTTCTGAAAGGGATTGTAGGATGAGTTTGGGATTCAAATCACCCACAGATGGATAGTCAGACAGAGTGGACCATATAGACCTTATAGGACATGCTTCATGATTGCATTCTTGATTTTTGTTGTAGTTTTGAGGACCACCTACCACTGGTGGAGTTTATGTACAACAATAGTTACCTCTCCACCATCTGTGTGGCATCATTAGAGGCACTGTATGGACGATCGTGCAAGTAACTGTTATGCAAGACAAACCTAGGAGAGTTAGTACTCATGGGTCTAGAGATTATACTAGCTAACACAAAAAATGTGTAGTTCTTTAGATTGGGGAATAATTCTACACATTTCCTACATAATTCCTCTGATGAAAAGCAACAAAAATCCTTGGAATTTGAAGATCAGAATAATGTATTCCTATGGGTCACTCCTCAATGAGGTATAAAAATATTTGGCTGGGGAGACAAGTTATCTCTCAGGTTAGTTAGACAATTCCTGATACTAAGTAGATTAGAAGATGTGGTGTAACATTTGGCTCTACCACCGTATTTGGAGAAGCTTCATGATGTCATCAACATATCACTGCTGAGGAGAAGCGTGCACGAACCATCTCACATCATCAAACATGGTGAACTATAGATTGACATCGGGGAGACATTCGTAAAGTACCCAGTGGAGATAGAGGATATATAGGATATAATCCTTCATGTACAATCAATTCCTATAGTGTGTGTTCGTTGGAAGCAAAAGAATCTCTAGGAGAATATGTGGGAGCGGGAGGCTCAGATTTATGCTCATTACTCACATTGGATTGTTTGACCCTTTTTGGCTTATGAAGATGTAAAACCCTAATGGTATGGCTAATGTAATTTCCTATATTTCCATGTAATTTATTTAAATTATATTGGATAATTTTGAGCTCAAGTGCTAAGACGACGTGTGATTTTGACGCCTGGGGTACCCAGAATGGTCCGTCAAGAAACTTTATGTTTTAAATAGTGTGTGTGATGAGTTTTCCTGAAAAAGTGGAATAACAAATAAATATGATCATGGATCAGAAATATGAGGGAAGCATTACATTCAGAGTAGTGGGATTACCACAAGCGCAACTTAAGATTAGTTGAAGTGGGTCTCCAGAGGGAAAACCTAAAAATGGTATACCTGTAAATAAAATAATTTAATAATGATTATTTTATTTTTAAATCCCTATAACTCATAAATGGTAATGTATATTGAAAATATGAGAGTACTGTTGAACTCGTGAGGGTGTGATTTATTTATAAGGATTCTAACATCGGCCGACACAGACCAAATATGAATGCGGAATTTTTGGACGTAATGGTAAATAATATAATTTAAATGAAATTAATTATTTTATTTTTGAATCATCATAACCAAAAATGGTTAGTGACATTATAAATTTGTGACCACCAAAGAGTTTTTAATGAGATGTTATCTATAAGAAGGACATAACCTCAAACGACGTGGGTCAAGGGTAGAAGTTATTTTCTGGATGTTTTATGAAAAAATAAAATAAACATAAAATGATTATATTATTCTAAATTGTTTCACTACCACACATAGATGAGGTGATACTTTCATTCTATAGAATAAACCATGCAACTAAAATTAAACAAAAAGTAATATATATGTTGTTTTATAAATTAAACATCGTAACAACAATGACTCAACATAACGAAAATGATGTGATGTGTTTTCACCATTCATTAGGTTAACGAGAATTGGAGATCAGATCCAGATATTGTAAATCACTCTAAATCATTGAAGTATCACCATTGATGAATGATGAATGATGATCGCCAATAAATTCAATCACTCCCCCCTCCTCTTAGAGATATCTCTCCCTTGACGACGAATTGAGAAATTTCACAGATATATCACCTCCAACAACGAATCCTTCCATCAATCAAACATCTTTTATAAGTAGGGGTTTTTTGTGGGTAAATTTCCTTTCCCTATTCTAAATTTTTAAAGATGAACGTGGACCAACCCACAAACAAGTTGATTCGCTGTTCAATTGGTCATGCGAGATGGTAAATGATGCAGGATCAAGGGGATATCTATATTAGTGATTATTCAACCTTATATTGTTTCTTTGTGATCCTGATATTAAGAATGCATCTAGGTCAAAACAAATAAAGACCTGAAACATTATTTGAGTGTTTTTTTCTGTGACTCCTTCCCCTATCCAATTATTTTGTTCTCTCTATTCTTTGTGGCGTAATGTAATTGGTGGGGATGGTATCTGCATTCCAAATAGGACCACAGCGGCACATCGATGCATTGTCCCGCATTAAGAGGCTACAAGAGATGGTGGTATTAGGTGGGAAGGGACACCTCCGGGTGGGCTGCAGAATTTAAATGTGTCCACGATGGTGTAAGGAGGCTGCAACGGTAGCAGATGGTTGTGGAAGGGACGCAAGGCTACAACACCCAGTACTAATGGTGACACAAGGACACAACACCCAGTAGTGGTGGAAGCACTGGGCTGTGGTGATAGGTGGGATGGGTCATGTAGGCAGTGTACGATGATAGAAACAGGGGACACCAGCATGGAGGTTGGAGGCTGGAGGCTGGCAGACGCGACCACCTAGTGGTGTTAGATTCACCAAATGACGCAATGTTGCGGTCTGCAAACCGTGGTGGTGAGCTAGACCGGCAGCTCCCCATGGTTCAACAATAATACCCTATCCATTGAAGAGGACCGACTGGCCAAGGAGGAGGTGTCACCGTGGAACTCCATGCTATATGAACCGGAAACCACACTTCATCCTGGGTGTAGGTCAACCAGCCCTCCATTAAGTGTTATACTGGTGGATCGTACTGGGTTGTAGGACGGCCCAGGCAGGAGGAGCACTGTCTTCCATTTCGGGTTAGGGAGGATGGGAAAACTGGGCCACAAGGTGGCCTAATGGGGTAATACCAGTCTGAAAAAGTTAGACTGGGCCAGAGGAATTAGACCAAGTCACTAGGTGACCCGGTGGGCTTGACCCACTGCTGAACCGATCCAGGTCCAACAAGGACCAATGAGGCTCGCCACTAGTGTATTCTAGACCGAGTCAGGTTAGGTCGATTGAAACAGTCCTTTCATATGAGACCCACGAGCTTGGATGGTGAGGTCGGTCCGACCAAATATGACCAATCCAGGTCACAATTGGGCATTGTTTACTAAAACACCAATATATTTCTGACCGGGTGTCTGATTGATGTGTCGTAGGCGGCATCAGTACCCTTATGACAAGACCATACATTGAGTATACTCCAAGGGAGTTTCTATGGTAGTTAAAATACCACTTATGTATTGAGGGGTAGAATCTCCCAGAATCTGGCGCACTAGAGGCCGAGATTCCTACAATTGTCTGTGACACAAATGATCTGATGAGTGTGCCACAATGGTCAAATAACCGAGTAGAACATAGTTGTCTAGAATAGGAGTATACCTCAGTGGTCTAGTATATGAAAAGACCTTATTAGTACATATGATGGGTGGACCTGAGTGGTCCAGTAGATGAGGGAACCTCGGTGGTCCAACAGATGAGTAGACCTCAGGGGTCCAACAGAGGCGAAGACCTCAGTGGTACAGTAGCCGAGTAGACCTCAGTGGTGAAGAGGCCGAGCATACCTCAGTGGTCAAGTAGCCAAGAAGACCTCAGTGGATCATTAGGGTTGATCCCATCATCAGAATAAGATGATTCAGGTTTACGACTAAAAATATTAATTTCTATACTTTGTTTTATACCAGGTCTGAGTTGTCTTTGATTTGGGGTCTTTCATCGTGGTACAAAATTTATGGTTTTGGGTCTTCACTGAGTATTGTTTTTATCTCAAAAAAAGGTATTCACCCAATCATGTCGATGCTTTGACAGAGACCTTGGTTGTTTGAGACCAGGAGGTGCTCATTGAGATGGGACCAACATGCATACTTTTATGGCTACAGCCAGCTACCCTTCCAATACCCTTCAATTAAGGTCTTGAGTGGAGGAACCATGGCAGTTTTATTTTATTTTTTGGTTCTTGGAACGTATTCTGGCCCAATATTACATTAATTTTGTACGGTACTCTCAGTAGTTGTCTTAGTGACAATTATTGTTCACATTTTGTTTACTTTCACAAGTTTGAGCTTTGTGCATGTGTAAAGGTGTAAAAGAAAATACCTTACCGTTTTGGGATATACCTACTCAGTGCTTGTTGCCAGCCCACGGCCTATATAAGGAAGGTTTTGGGTAGTCACTCCATTGGCCGTAGGGGACCGATCATGACATATTACATATATTAGTATTTTCTAAAATTTGATAAGGATGTAAATCTTAATAGGTTGTAGGGGTTATGTTGGGAAATGAATTGAAACCTATAAAATTGAACAATTTATTTAACCCCATACCCTATCTAATTTGTTATTTGATCCATTTGAACTGCATTGTGTTTATGGAATAGGATAAATAATTTTCCTCTTACATCTAATGGGTTATGAAATCGTCATTTGTGTGAAAGATGGCCTACCAGGTCATGAACAGATGTTGTTCATTTTCTAGAAACACTTATCAAAAATGAATATAATGATTGATTTATGATTTATATATGATATTTATGTTTATATTATTCTTATGAAATAATTATTTGATATGCCTTTTCTTACATTCCCTTTCATGAGAATATGATGACATCGTTCTTCTGTACAACAAACTACCACATCATGAAATGATGTGATTCATTCGCACTTTAAATGGATATATATAAGGATGGTTTTAATGAAAATATATGATATATATGACATAAATATTATTCAGTAATGGTATTATATTATTTACCATTCATTACTTTTTTCCTTCAGCAAAATAGAAGAAATGTTCAAGAATATGTACGACCTACAGTCTCTATGAATAGTGTATTTTAGTTTCTATCCCTATATTTTATTGTCCTATATAAATAATTTTATGTTAAATATATATGATATTTATATCATCGTTAAAATTATGGATATTATGTGACCATGATCAAATAAATATTTCCAAAAATAAAAAATCAAAACATACATAAAACTAAAAGCAGTTATTGCCGGAAATGTGACTTTAACCTGGGATTGTTAATAAATCGGTAATAAAAGGTCATAAATATGTAATATATGGTATGATATATGTGTATATATATATATGGTTATGTGAAATATTTATAATATATTTATATTAATTATAGAGGTGGGTCAAAATCACATCAAGGAAGTCAATACTGAGGGTAAGGTATTTCATTCCCCCTATTATTTTCTCTGAGACACCATCCATATTTACGATGGGTTTTCTCTATGGTGTATTTAATTACACTGATTTTTTTAAGATTAATATCATTTATATTATTTGTATTTACATATCCATTTAAGTATCTTGTTTACTTGGGGTTTGCAACTCAAAGGTTACCAAAGTGATAAGGGATATTTTTCTCATTTTTCCTTATTTGATACATATATTTTTGGTGGACCAATGTTATTGTATAATAAGTATATACTACCAATTTTACAAGTTATATCATGAATATACTTATCTTCCTGATATTATAATTTTCATTTAATTTTATTATTTTGTAGGAAATATGATTCAAAGTCATCAAAGTGATAAGAGTTATAGGTTACAATCTCATCATTTATTAGTATTGTTTATGATTATGCTTCCATTAATGAAATAATATTATCTATATCTCAATAAAATAATTAACTTTATTCTCCAATGGTTATTTCACGAGAATAAACTTTTTCCCATCATTTCCCCCTTCTTTATGTACTCAAGCGTTCAAAGTAATACTTTAAATAAAAAGTGTGTTTATTTCATTATTCAGTCGAAAACCCTTTTTTTTAAACCATGTTTTATAAAAATATTTTCAAACAGTTTTTTTATCTTTATTAAATTGATTTACTAATGAAATATTTATCCATGAATTAATTTTTTCAAATGTTTTTGAAAGAAATTTTAAGGTCATTTTCCAAATAATATCCATTTTATATTACAAAACATGTGAATGGGATCCTTGTTTTAATGTTTACAACATGAGATCCTCTTTCTAACATCCTGAAAAAATAATTACATTTAATATTACATTATAAATTTCAAATTTTTTTTCAAAGAAAATTATATTAAAAATTAATTTTGAATTTTTACTTTGAAAAAATAATTTTGAAGATGGAATTGATATTTTCTTCAAGAAATGTTTTAAATGATTTTTATATATTCCTTTATATATTTCCAAGTTTATTTATAAAGAAATTTATTTTGAATTTTGTTAGGTTTTAAATATTTTTTTAAAGGTGGATAGACTATATTCCCCCATGAAATTTTCAATGTGATATTTAAAAATCATTTTCCATCTATGATGACATCCTTTAATGTTACTTATTCTTTACCAGTGATAATATTTAATAATACCATCCTTATTATTTATCTAAATTATTAATGTTCGTGTTGATGAAATGTTTATGGAACCAATTCATTTTTCATGGGTTATTCCATGATGATTTGATGAAATGTTTATGAAAACTTTTTCATTTCAAGGGTTATGATGTAATGATATAATGAATGCTTCATAATTATATGTAAAAAATAATTATATTTCTCATTATGATATTTTTGGGACAAATATCTCTAACCCTTTAATTGGGAAAATTATTATATCTCTTGATATGAGAAATTGAAGAAGTCGAGGATCTTGATCCACTTTGGTAAATATGTGAGTTTTGATCCACTATGGGAAACAAGTTCATCCTGATCCACAATGGGATACATGTGATAAGTATAAATGCAATATCTTTATAGCATTGGTAGTTAAACTTGACATATGAAATGAATTTTTATATCTACGGTGGCCCAAACATTTATAAAATGATTTTATAGTCCATGTTTGATTTATAATGATTTCTCACTTTTATAGAAAATGTTTTATAAAATGATATTTTTTTATTCCATGACACATGTTTATGATCTAGGACACATTTGATAAAAAAACTCAAGTTAGGTTTCTGATCACATACCCTAATTCTTATCTTATACTTTTATATGATTATAGATTGATATATCATATGTCTACCCTTTATGGGAATCTAAGCATACCAATTCTAATGCATATTTCTATATATTACAATGAAAGGTTGGGTAGGATATAAAAAAAATGAATACAATGGAATAATATCATTGTAGGACATGTTGAATGTATTTCATGAAATAAGAGGATTGTATTTTTAGTCTCCACATGCACTAAAATATTTTGGTCCCAAGGTGTTTGTTTATGAAATGTTTTGAATAATCATCTAAAAATATTTGATATATGTGTAAGAAAAGAAAGAGTCATTATAAACAATGAATGATAATGTTTGTTAATAATTCCCCAAGAAAAAAATAGAAAGGTAACACTAATTCTTCATTGATCAAGACATGTATAAAATTTTATTATTATTCCACTCGAGCACACTAAAACACTGTGTTATTCAAAGAGGAGTGAGTTATAAAATAATTCCAAAATAACTCATATTATCTAAAAAATAATTTCTTAGGTGTTCTCTTTATAGATTAATCATTGGTCTATATACAACATTACGTATTAGATCCAATATTCCACTATCCCTTCTACCGTTTCCACTAAAAAAGTTAATGGTAATTTTTTCTATAAAATTAGATTAACAAAATCCATATCTATGAATTCTTTGAATTCATTTCTTATTTAAATATGCTAGTAGATAATGATAATGTTAATTTGGGTTAGAAAAATAGTGACCTTTTTATTATAATTTTATAGATTGGATTAGCCACAAAAATATTTCATAAACCATTTACTATATTTGAAATTCCATTAAGCATTTAATTCATATATATATATATATATATATTAAACATTATCCTTAATAATTAATGAAAATATCATGTTAACCACACAAGATATATAAATCAAAATTCAATTTATGGAAGGAACATAATAAAATTTTTCTAATACAAGAACTAATCCACTTGGTAGACCTTGATCATATATTCTAACATCTAATTTAGTAATTTTTTTCCATTTCCAACAGATATATCAGCTTCAAATTTTTTCAATTCTCATATATCTTTTAGTTTGTTTTTATCAAAACAAATTTCGATTCACACCAAATATATATTACGTATGAGTTAGAGTTCAATAAATTATTTTCTGTAACATTGATAATAAAAATTGGATAATGCTTCTATTTGAGAACACTTATCATACATAAATATAAATGAAGTATTATTTTATAGCTCAATCCTATATGAGACCACAACATGATAGAAATTATGAGTGGACTAATCTATAAAAGATACATATATATGGGTGTATCTTGTTTAATATCTTTTTATCATAGAATTTAAATAAAAGTACTCTCAATTTAATGAAGAACCCCAACAACATTAAATTTGGATGGAAAAGTTATATATTATTACAAAAAATATTATTTAATTAGCTATCCTTCCATCACATGTCTATTTTGGTATACCTTTATTCTAATAAAATCAGATTTTAATCGTGGATAGTTTATTCGAAAACCCTTTACCCAAATCTTTAATTTTGATAAATTTTAATCAATACCTCTCATAAGATAATCCTATTAGGGCTTCCTGTCCATTTGTAATATATATCTCATAGTGGAATATGGGAACCTAATCCTTTTAGAGTCATTGACACCCAATATTCCATACCTTGATAATCATGTTCCACAAAAAATTAGTATTACCTACCAAGAATGATGATCAATTTCGTAAAATGTGTTTTATTTAGAAGGATTCTCACACTAAATATTTTAAGTGTTTTATTTTAAAGTCTCGCCATTTTAATATATATCATATAAATATCAAATAAATAAATGTTACATAACATGAAATCATTATTATCACATGTTTTATTCAATTATGTATGCATTCACCTAACTATTTGGTTTTGGAATCCATATTCTTTTAAAAAAATTAATATCTTCAAACCCTATTAATGTATAAATACTTACATAAATCGATGATTTTGTTAATTAGATAAAAATTTAATATAATTTTTTTAACATATCCAAAATTATCCCATGTATAATGTATCATAAAAAACATTAATGTAAATGTTCAGAAATATATGCACTAACAATACCCACATGAGAATTATTGGATGCATAGATATCTGAAAACTACTTTTCTGGAGAAGGAATAAGCCTCTAGGATAGTAAGAATTATGACTTATAGTCCCTCTACGAAAGTATTATTTATTCAACGTAGATTTAAATTACATTATAAATCTAGAACATATATGAATAAACTATATTCAACATCCAAATATATTCGAACAATTAAAATAAGAAAACTAAATCTGAGGTAGATTAATAATAAATCTTAAGTTGTCACCCATAGAATTTAATTCCTGGAATAAAACATTTTTAGGAAGTAATTTACTATATAATTTCAAGCATACCTAATAATAACATTATATAGATAATTTAAAAACATGAATATTGAAAAATGAATAAATAAATAAACAAAAAATTTATTTATTTTAAAACATGAGATATTGATATGAATATATGATATTTAATTTGGGAATTAAAATATTTTATTTTCAATAACACAAAATTATCATTTATAAAAAGTTTATAATCCAAAATAAATTTTTCAATAATGAAAATATTGATTTATTTTTTTAATATATCATATTTTATAATTGATAGTGGGGAATTAACAGTCATGGGTGATGATTGGGTTCTCACTAATTATTAGACTTCTCAGAGTTTACTTATCTAATATTATATTGGTTTAATGTTATTTTTATATAATAACTAGTGATAATTTTTTTCCCTTATCACAATAGGATCCTTTTTGATATTATATAGGTCCCTAGAATTTCTTACATTGGATTGAGAAGCATTCAGTGCATCCTATATACCACTCAATAATATTTGTTGATGAGTTTGGAATTAACAGTTATCACTATTACAATTTGTTTTTTATATGAGGTCGTTACAATTCTAAATTATGATATATGTTATATCATCTCAATATTATGATCCAATGATTTGTGAAAACCATGTTATATATCACTAGAAATGAAAATATTTTTTTATAGCCTATGAAACAAAATAAATCCAAAGGTTTTTATGATTTGTTTCCTATAAATTATTATATCATATCCTGCATCAAAAAAAATAATCATGTACATTGACATATTATATCATTGATAAAGGTTGGTTAATCCAGTTTCTGATGATTATCTATTTCATATCCTACGTTATGGTTTGTACTCAAACTCCATATGAATAAATGTTCATCAAAAAAATAGTATCAAAATTTTTTGTTTCAAAGATGAAGATGGATCCAATACAATTAATGTGATTTTTAGTATCATCTTATAACCTAAATAGTGGTGAATCCTAATTTTAATTCATGATCTATAATCATTGATACAATATGTGAATGAAGGATATGAAATTTAAATAGGCATACCTCCATATGAATTTTATCCATATATATGATATTGATGGATTATATTAGATACCGATCATCCAAAGACAACTGATGGACTCTCACCTGCACGGGGTTCACACTAGCCACTCACTACTACAAAACCCACATATAACAGCACTAAAAAAATTTGCTAAAATTTTTTATATTTATCTACACTAAAAAGAGCGCTCATAAAATTTACCCTTTATCAGAACTTCTTTTTTAGAACTAACAAAAGTTATCCTTTATTAGTGCTATATTTTAGCACTCATAAGAGAAACGGATACCTGTGTTTCCTTTATAACACCAATTAAATGTGTCCTTTATATGTGCATTTTTAGAACTGATTAAATATTCCCTTCATCAGTGGATTTTTAGCACTAATGAAGGTCCAAAATAAAATGATAAATTATACAATTAAAAATTTTATTAAATTAAAATATTTTTCAATAATTTTATTAATTAAATAATATTCATAAAAATGAAAAAATATAATATACACATATAGAGTATAAATACTAATAAATAATATATATATTAAATATAGATATATAAAATGATGAAGTATAATATATATAAAATATAAATTAAAAAAATATTAATATCTTATTCATTTTTTAATGTTGTTTAATTTTTTGATTTAAATTTTATTAAACTTCGGGTGTTGCATTTACTTTACAAACACACACACACAAACACACACACACATATATATAAATATATATTTGTGTGTGTTAATGCATTTTTTTATACACAAACGCACACACCAATATATCAACGCAATATATAGAAACAAATACACATATTATATATGTAATATATTCAAATTATCGTATACTTTTTAATTTAATTATAACATGATATATTTAGTATGTATTGTGTTTTTAATCGTTCAATTATTTTTTTAATACAATATCTAGTGTATTCATATTTAATTTCTTCTTTTTTATGAATTTGATCATTTTATTATTGTTTATTTATATATATATTATGATTTATTATTTTCTATATTCATTCATCAAATAAAATATATATATATATCCATATCTAAAGAAACCATATTTAATTAATAAATCATATCCATTTTTTCATATTTCTAAAGAGTACTCATTTTCAATGACTCAATTTCAATCGTTCTTTAATGCATATATTTAAGAAAATATTTCCATTAATAATGTTAAAAATATATTTTTAAATAAATATTTATAAACAAATAATAAATTTATATTTAGTATATTAATAATTTATATAAATAAATATGTATGGTTTTTTAAATAATTATTTATATAATTATAGATAAATAATTATCTATTATTTCACTAAGTAGAAAATTATAATAGAGTTATTTAAATAACTATAACTACAAGACATTAAACAGTGCTTTGGTAGCACTGATAAAGATCAATCTATATCATCACTAATTTAGCACTGTTAAAATATATATTTATCAATGCTAAAATATTAGCACTGATTAATGTGTCTTTTATCAGTGATTATATATTTTGAACTGATAAAAGATAGCTTTTTCAGTACTTTTTTGAAATTACTGGTAAATGTGGCCCCGATCTATATAAAAAACCCTATCCAAGACTCAATCAATCATGATTCTCAAGATCTCACAGAACTCCTCTTCTACTATCACAACTCCTTTAAACTCCCTCAAATCAATCAATACTAGAATAAAAAGTAAGGAATTTTATACTCTTCCTTTATCATTTTTTGATGTTTTGGGTTCTAATTTTATTGTTTTTCACAGTTCATAAACATGGAAAACCCCAAATCTCATATCATCATTATTGGAATACAATGAATGTGGGACTATTTTATAATTTTAATCATTTCGTATGTATTTTATTATACATCCAATTTGTCCCTAGAGATACACATAGATGGTTTAATCACCTCTCAACATTAACAAGGAGACATCTTGCCCCCTCCACCCTTAGTTTTCTCTTCATTTGAATAATATAGTGTTTGAAAATCTAGGTAGTTTCCCAAATTTAATTCATCTTATAAACCAGATTACAGACTCTAAAGGCTTAATTATGATGGTTTTTAAGGATTAGGGGATACCATGTTGTGGCTTTTATTTCAGGGAGACAAAAATATAGGGACCATTGTAAGTGTAAAAATCATTAAAACATGTTTTTTGGATTTTGGTTATTCATGTGAAGTGTAAAACCCTGAAATGGTTTATTTAGATGTTGGATTTTGATGAATAATTTTTTATTGAATCCGAAAAAATATTGAATTAATTAGTCACATTCAAAAAATTATTTTATTGATGCATATAGTGTGAGTTTTTCTTTTTTACTTAATTCATGATTATTATTAAACATTAACCATTGGTTAAATAGATTGATGACGAATTTAATTGGGCTGCAAAGTATGCTCAACAATTTTTTTTAAAATTTTCTAGATTAGATAGTGTTGGGAGATCATTGTATCAATGATCTTAGAAATACACAACAACATATAATGTGAGTATTTCCAAAAAGTTAGCAAGCTATCCAAGGTTGGATATTTGATCAAATAAATGATGATATGTTATTTATTAATATATTAAAAAATTAAAATTAAAATATATTTAATTTTTAGGTTAAAAAATAATTTTAAAATCCATCTAACATGGTGAATAACCCTATAGATAACCACAATTTATTTAAATATAAATTTAATGGTTTGGATATTTATACCCTATATGTCATGATAATTTTCTATCCATGTCCAAAATGAACAAAATAGCGATATGATTGCCCTATTGTAATTAAACCATTGTTTCATTTGATAGACAAATATCTCTTCTTCTTTAATCATTGTTTATCACTTGATTAAGGAACTAGCACATCATTGGTGATCAAGGGTCCTCAAGAATATTTCTTTGATTGAAGTCTAGGGTAATCTCCTCAAAGGATAGAATATATTTTTTGCTACTTCAATGATATAAATGAAATATATTCCCTTAAATCATAATGATGGATTCTACTGATACTATATTACAACGACATCATAGTTATTTATTTTCTATTCACATTTATCCTTGGGATAAATCAGCCTTTTTAGATTTTTTAACTATCTAATGATCCTAGGATAATACCCTAAAACTTAGAAGTGGTATCAAATACGTTTTCTTCAAGGACACAATGTATTAATCTATTTTTTTTCCAATAAATAAATGTCAAATTTTAATTTTTTAAATATCATAATTTATGATATAAGGTATTTATTTATTTAACAATTGAATATGGCTATTATATATCATTTTAGGACACTTTATTATTGATTCCTTTATTGTAGGATCGTAAGATACTTTAATAATTTAACACTTGATTGTCATCCATCTCTTGATGAAAGATTGGAATCCCTCTTTTAAACTACACTTCCTCTCATCATCAAGATATTGAATGTAATCAACCATCTAAGGATGGATTAAAAAATTGTAGTGAAGTTTAGTTGTAATGTATTTTTGAGGTATTATATCTCTATTCAAGATTTCATGCAAGATGCATGAAATTGTAGAATTTTATTCATGGAGTGTATAATATTATTTTATTCAGGAAAAATTAAATGGTTGAATAATCAAACAGATAATGGATTCTACATATGGTGATCATTCCAATCATGATAATGAATATAAAGTTGATGATAAAACTATGGAATTATTTTGGGATCAACAATATGTTGATGAAAAAATTAAAAAAATAATAATGATGAAGCATCACATTTTTGAATAAAATTTTAAAGTCAAGATGTTATGGAATAAAATTTGTGGTTGGGTGAAATCAATGCAGCCAACCTATTGACCCTAATGAGTCAACATTGATAAGTTATATTGGAAATGAAATGAGGATGAATCTGATGATTGATATTGACTCATAGCGCTACGTAAAACTAATAGTGAAGGAAATCTGTTGGAATGATATAATGGTAATGTTAGAATATACATTCTCTATTTTAATGTGATGTTATATAATGAAACGTTGATTTAGTTTTCGTTATTCCTTTCACGCGTTGTTTATTTTAGAATATTGTTGTATGAAATTTTTCCTAATTTCTATTGTAAAATCTCATAGTGTCTTCTTGAAGAAGTTACATCTTAGAGATGCTGAGGGGAAAATAAATTTCCACCCACCACTTTTTTATGAACACATTAATAAGTTGGAAACCTGGAATTCTTTCAGAAATCGACACAATGAAAATTCATTTCAGGTTCATTGTGATTGATAATAAATTATTTGACATTATTTATTTTATCCAACTTGATTCAAAATTGTTAATTTATGAAACTGTAAAAGTGTGCTGAAAATATAGAATTTGCATCAAAACCATCACACCCTTATCACAACAGAAGGAAGGGGTATGATTCAAAAGAGAAGAAATTAGTTTTTATTTTTAATCAAAAATAAAAGTATAATTATGTGATATGAATCAAGAAAAGATCCATTTTTATTATGAGGATTGATTAATAAAAATATGAAGCCACATCCATCCCATAACATGTGTTATTTAAAGATGATTGAGTCAATAAGGATGGTATATTACTTGCTGAAATAACTAAATAAGTATGGGAAGAGTGTGTAAGTGTGAAATAATTGTAATTATTTATGATTTATAAAAATATTACATAAAAACAATATGTTCATATTTTTTATAAGGCTTAAACACCTGAACGTGCAACGACTTTACCAAATGAAACGACAATTTTTGTAGCCTTGATTTGGCCGAAACAATATGGTCTTGTTATAGGATTAAGATTTAGAGTCTTTCCTCAAACATATTTTGGGAGGATAAAACCACATAAAGATACATATAATATAATGAGATGATTTTTGACACAAATAAACACATTGCATGATATTATTTTGTGGTCTGTTTTGGTAGACCAATGTATAAGAAAATATCAAAGTGAACAAGCGGTAGAGAAAAGATCCTAACATGATACAAATGATCCCACTAGCTTTGAGTCTAGTAATTCTTCCCAGAAAATACCTACGGTGATCAATTATTTCACTACTCATATTCATAAATGTGAATCAAACAACTTCCAATAAATTTATATTATTAAAATTATACAGGGTGTAATTGTATGTGATTTTTTTCAACACCCATGTACTACCATTTTTCATGGGTACAATGTATTATATCCTATGATACTAGAGACACAATCAACCCCTCCAGAAAGATCACATGATAGTGTTTATTGAGGGAGCTTATGAGATAACTATTGAGTGGCATATTCCACTTAATGATCGGGATATTTTAACTGTCAAATCATTTATTTTATCCTTCATAGGAGGACCATCTAATCTTATATAGATATATGAGTTATTTATTTAAAAAATTACATTAAAATAAGTAATACATTAGGATAAAAGGTCTGAAGTGATCTATGATAACAAAAATGGAGAAAGTGGAAGATAAATAAAAGGTCAAATATGAAAATCTACTGAATTGGCCAAAAAACAAAAAAAACTTCATAGAGTAACTTCTCTATGACTATTCCAGAGAAACATTTTTTATCATTGAAACTTCATGTAGGGACCACTAATAATTATTATTCTATGTATTACATTCACAATTAAGAAGAAATATTTGGAGCTTATAGTATAGATGGAATTGGTCTCGAGTCTCTAAATGAGATTCTCAAACATGAATGGTTCGGAATCTCAATTGTGAATACATACATAAGGTACATTTCCATAACATGTCTATCCAAATAGTGATCTAAATAGGTTTATTAAAGTTAATAACTCTTCATATATTTTTCATGAATTTATATTAAAATTATATAAAGGGATGATCGTGTGAAGAATGATTTGGATTCATTTATCCCAGTAACATTTCTACGATATAAATTACATTGTAAAATAATGAAATAGGGAAGAAAACAATATGTGGTACAAAATAATTTTAATAAAAAAATCAACTATTTACAGACTCTTTGTGATGACTACAATCCAAGGATAAAACTCTATGATCTAATCACATAAAATATATTTTAAAAATTTTCATTAATTAATTGTTTTTGTTTTTTTTGGAAGCATTGGATGATGATAGTAGTCAACGTAAACACTACAAATATTTGTTATTTGGATTAAATAGATGGATTTACGACCAAATGATCAAACATGATATGTACTGTAAATCAGCAATACACTTGAATCAACATTTTATAGATAAACATAGATGTATATGTTCAGTCTATGTTTTGACGAAAATTTTCATATGATAGGGATATTGAAAATTATAGGCTCAATCCTGGTATGAGGTTGGAGTCTGAGAAGATAAATCATGTGGATTAATACAAATAAGAAAACATTAATCCTTTTATATGAATATTTAACTATCAAAACATTTGTAAATAATTTACTTATTTTGGTTATTGTTTCTGTATTGTATGAAACAACATAGTGCAATAAATTTTAGACATTTTGTTTGAAAATTTATGAGAGAAATCATAAAGCAAGAAATGATATACATACCCCAATATGTAATATTTGAAGGTAATTATAGATTCAGTAAATTTATTTCATAATCATTTGTTTGTTTGTTTTTTCTCAGTACTAGCAATATTTTTGACAAAAGAGATACTCAAAAGAAGAAATCAATTTTTTTAGAGATGTGTGGGAAATAGACTTTTGTCATAAAGTATGCTAACAACAAATTCAGCTGGTTACATGCTATGTTTGTGATCAAGTATGAGTTATGACCCTTGAAATATATTTGTTGTGTGAGGAATTTCTGTCAAAATTCATATATATTATATTTTATCTTTTCGTTAAGGAAACGATTAATGGATGAAGCCAATTTATTTAGAAGAACTAAACATAAAACAATAAATTTTTTGGAAAAATGCATAGCCGTATGAGTAGGTAGAGGTGGATGGTGGAGGAAAATATGGATTCAATGTCAGGGTCAGAGACTAATGTGGAAGAGGAGGCAAAGGTGGGGAATATGGTGGAGACTGAGGTGGAGGAGGATAAGAAGTTATGACTTTCAAACCATAATTTTTTTTAAATGATGTAGAATAAGGATCATAGCATGATTGTGTTTCAGAACAGTTGTTTGAAGGTTCACACAACACTTTTCAATGAAGATAAGATCCATTGGGGTCCTTCTAATTTAAAACAACATTTTATTAAAAAAACACACATGGAATACTCAAAAGAGAAAAAACACATTCATATTGTTTTGATACCATAGTAAAATGATACATACATCATTTTTAATGGGTAGGGATCAGCCACACCTCAATATGACACATATTGTGATCGGTATGACTCCAAGTGCATCATTATTAATCAAAAGACACATTAGTTTAATGAAAAATAACAACTGACATACTCAAAACTAAGAAAACACATTCATATTGTTTTGGTACTTTTGAAAAATGATCCATACAACATTTTTGAAATTTATGGATCATTCAAACCCCAATATAATTCACTATGTGTCCAGTATGACTCTAAGAGCATCTCTTTATTCATAAATGACATTAATTTTAATAAAAAAATTTGTCATAATAAAAAAAAACATTCGGATTGTTTTTTCACTTTAGGAAAAATATTTGTGAGTCGTTTGGGATGGTTAGAATTTAGTCACACCTCAATCTGACACATAGTGTGACTCAAAGTTCATCTTTTTTATTCTTAATTGAGATTAATTTTAGTTAAAAAACAACTCACATACTCAAAACTGAGAAATAAACATTAGGATTATTTTGGTAATATAGGAAAATGATCAATACATCATTTATGATGCATAGAGACTTGCTGCACCATTATCCCAAAGCACGGTTTGACTGATATGACTCCATCTACATCTTTTTTATTCCAAAGGGACGTTAATGTAAATAAAAAATAACTGACCAACTCAAGACTGAGAAAATGCATTCCGATTAATTTGATACTTTATAAAAATTATCCATTTGTCATTTGGGACATGTAGCATTCAGTTGTGCCTCAACCTGATGCATGATGTGACCAGTATGACTCCAGGTGTGCCTTTTTTAATCAAAATTTCCATTAATTCTATTAAAAATTAACTGACATACTTAAAACAAAGAAAATTCTTTTTGATTTTCTTCATACTTTAGGAAAATAATCCATATGGCATGTGTGACAAGGAGTGAATATCATTACCTCTATTTGATGCACGGTGTGATTGGTATGACTCCAAATGCATCTTTTGATTCAAAACTAACATTAAATTTTATCCAAAAACAACAAACATACTCAAAACTGAGAAATTCATTCTTATTTTTTTTATGTTGTACTAAAATGTGACATGAATCATTTGGGACTTGTATAATTCAATCACATCTTAATCTGATGCACGGTGTGACTCGTATGACTCCAAGTGAAGCTTTTTTTTTCAAAATTGATATTTATTTTTATCAAAATAATATTGACAAACTCTATAATAGTGTTATGTTTTTCTAGAATTTTTCTTCGAAATTGAATTTCATTTATATTCAATATTTCTATATTATTTTGGTAATTTTTTTTATTTTTGCTGATGTAGTGTATTGTTGCAACACATTTCACCTGTTTTTATGATTTAGTGTGCTATATCATCATTATTGAGTTTCCTCTCTATCTATGCTACTAAATGTGCTAAAAGATATTTCATTAATAAACTCTTATAGAAGAACTAGTAAATAAATACTATATTGGTGATTATACAGTCTCCAATAAACTCTATCTATATCAGTGCATTTAAAATTGATAAGAAATCCTTCTTTTATCAATGAAACTAAAAGCAATGATAAATGAAAAATTTATCAGCACAAAATAAATTCATCAATAAATAGGGTATTTTATCATCACTTTTAAAATAATTGAGAAAAATATGATTTATCAACACTTTTTTTCACTAATAAATATAACATTTATTGGTGATTTTTTGCACTAATATGTGTGATTGACTTAAAACCATGATAAGATTATCCGTGAATATCTAGTGCAGATGAAGGCCTATTCTAGCATTGTTATAGGTGGGTTTTTTATTAGTTACTATAATCCTTTTATTCAATGAGATAACACTATAAACTCAATGAGTTGTGCGAAAACCTTCTATATTGAAGGAAAATATAGAACTAATCAGAAGTTGAGATTCAACTATTATAGAGAGAGTGACATCACCATCAACAATATAACTATATACTTATATATAATTAATTCATTCCAAATGGGGTCTAGAATTAGCTTCCATCATTCTGAAGTCGATGTACATTAGCTGTAATTCGTTACTACTAGAAATATAGTGGTTTAAAAAAATTAATGACTATAACATGATTATGAATTCATAAATTAATCTTATTGTTTACTGAGATCTTAAGGGGACCCTTTTGTAGTTGTTATAGAATCCATATACTCATACCACAAGTCATATAATTCATAATGATAATGGTATCATACTCTATACAATATTCAGGAATCATATAATAATATTCATATTTTAGTCTATAACCAATATAACCATGATCTTGGTACTTTACATAATCATGTAGAAAATAATAATAATAATCACATACCATGGAAGCATAAACATAACATAACAATGTGGCATTACTTAAGACATATATACAACCCTAGAATATCATTAGAATATCAAAAGTTAACCAACCAAGATAATCATATATAGTGTACTTTCCTAACTACCAATGTATCATAATATAGTAGACTAGAAATCTCATGAAATTTATAACCTAACCAAATGAATTGGAAGGATTTAAAATTCTAGTTCCACTCATATCATAAAAATATTTGTAGATATATTGGTTTCAAATTAATATGAAAAAATTATGGATATATCCAAATTCATAACCCAATTTCCTATAAAAATAACATTGGTTATATAATAAAATTTTTATGTATCATAAAGATAAATCATCCAGAGTGTGAAATTAGAAGATACTATGAATGTAGATAATTAGATAACAATATTGATTAAAACATAATAATTACTCAAGGAGAATAACACAAAAGGGCGATAACATAGATAAAAAATATCCTTCAAAATGAGATAAAAATTTCTCCACTTTAAAAATTCAAAATTTCAACATTTGAAAATTATAGAAATTGGTGGAACAACCCATGGAATTTAGAGTCTATTATTCAGGTCCTAGGTTATATTTCCACAATCCTAATGTATGGTGGAATATTAATTTTTAAATGTGAATCAAATGAATGATTTTTGGACCTTGTTTAAGGAGTTTAATGAGGTTGTTAGTTTAGTTTTGGGTTACATGAGAGTGATTTTGGGTTATTCGGGGAGGGGTGAGCTAGTTTGTGAACTATATATTTTCGTTAATTAATAATGATTAATCTATTAATGATATAAAGTAATTTTTGAGCATAGAAAAGGGGATGTCCCTCTTCCTCGAGACATTAGACGGTCTCTTCCCCTAACTGGGTACCTGGTAGAGTCACTAGTTTCCTGGTGAGGGAATTCCAAGTACATCATATAATTTTCTTTATTATATTAATGGGGTGGAACCCATAATTTGTAAGTCACACACTCTTCTCCTTATATCATTAATAGTTCTCTATAGAGGCCATTCTAAACAAACCTTCCCCCTCTCCTTCTCCCTCTTATTTCGCTTTTGATTCTCCATTAATTAGAGGTTGTTCAGATGTGTTTATTGGGGTGTATTTGTGGTATTTTTGATCTTATCAACACTCAGATCATTTTCAATTTATCCGTCTATAATTTTTTATGTTTTCCATTGATTTTAGATAGACGATTCCACCAAATAATGGTTCTTTCATCTCTTTCCATGGGGATTTAACGTGAGATGCATAAAAGATATACCAAAAGGATATGTTCATTATATCATTTTCATTTTTAGATAATTCATATTTCCAAAATAATTAAAGTAATTATTCAGATGAAATTTTATATTGAATCATAATTGTGATTTTTTTTCTTGCAGATCATAGGTTCGTATATGTATTGCCAGTGGAGAACACACTGTGGTTATTGGATTCAATACCATTTTGTCAATTATTAAGTTTAGAATCATCTATTAAAATTTGAGAAATTAGTTTTAAATATTTGTTATTGATTTGATGGTGTTATTGTATGATATAGGTGCTCATTAACTCAGAGGAGGTCGTTAAGATCTTCGGATCGATTTATTTATCATTGATTAAGGTATATTTCCTCTACAATATCAATTATATTGGTTATATAAATTTATGAAGTTATTTTAATCAACATTAGGATTATTACTATAATTATTTCAAGGATAATGTGATCATTTTCTATAATTTAGTATTGTTTATCACCAAAATAATTCTTAATAAGAACTGCATAACTTGCTAATCATTTTTCTAGTGGTTCCACGTTTGAATTATTGTCGGTGGACCTTTTTATGGATTTATTGGTGGGGTGAATTTGATTTTAGAGTTATATGGGTATCATCTTTTATAATATTTATTTTAATTAGACATATTTTACGAAAAAACAAAAGGAAAGGGTCCAAAATAGAATTTTAAGGTGAAAATGGTTTTTTGAAATTATTGTTTTGAAATGGAATCATAGATAAACATGGGGTTTTCCACAGATCAATTTAACTGGTTATTTTCCAAGGGACTGTTTTGAGTAAATAAAATGTTGGTATCCTTTAAAAATATATGAGAAATACAATTTTAACATATATTATATAGTTAATTTTGAAGGTTTTCTGTAGAAATTTAATTGGTCCATTTGATCACATAGAAAAGGTGTCCAATTTTCATGAGTGGTTACATTTTTATACACTTCTTGATTTTGTTTTCTTAATAGGTTTCTCTAATTTAATTATTTTTCAGGGATTTATAGTAATTCCATACCATATTATGATGTTTATATACCATTGTACGGATTGTCATGCATATATATTCATGATTTTTCTAATAGTGTTCAATTTTTGGTATCAAAATCCTTAGTTTATTCCAAATAGATGTAATTGACACCTTAAAGGGAAGATATTGGTAACATAGTAATAGTTTTATGGAAGTAATCATGATTCCATGATGTGAGGTTGGGATGTAATCATGATTAAATTAGGACTAGATTGATCTGTTCAAGAACATTTAAGTATTAGATGACCCCACTATTTTTAAATTGGTTATCAGGGATGAATCATTCATTTAAAAAGGATACAAGAGAATAAAAATTGATAATTAGTTAACTTAGATGAGTTTTTTTTGGATAATCCAATGAGTAACAATGTTGGTTTTCATATTATTTAGGTTTTTCATTGAAATAATTGTTAACCTATTGGAATTAACTTATTACATGATATTAATATTTCATAATAATTTATATATTGAAACTCATTGATGTGACCAAACCTCGAGTGGGTGGATGGAGGAATATTATGTGATATTTTAGGATCATCGTTATTGGAGTCACACTGATTTATTGGGTTCGACTTAAGATGTGGATGCGTTGTATCCTCTTTGTTAGAGGGATTTGTTTGAGATATTGATGTGTGACTAACCCCAATTTAAACCATGTGGACTGGTAGTTGATGTTGAACTTGATGTGTGTCCTTCCATGATTGAGATTAGTTTGTATGTGGTATTGATTTAATGGAAACACTATGTTATAGTGTTTGATAATGGATATCTTGTGGGACTTGATGTGTGTATTTTAATTATTGAGGGGGTGGTATAAGATATGATGTGATACCTCACCACGAGTGAGAGGATGGATATAAGTAATGTGATGTGACACCTCCCCATGTGTAATAAGTATAGGGTATAAGACTAGACATGATATAAGATCATGGTATGAGACTCTCCGAAGCGTGGGAGGGTAGTGTTCATTAATAAATTCATGTTCATTTCTCTATGATAAGGGGAATGTTTTAGGTTACACTATGAGATGTATATTTCAATTGGAATTGATCGACATAAGTGGGGCCAGGTTTCATGATTTTCTAGTTAATAGATAATGGCTTGGTGCAATATCTTTCATCTGCATCTTGTATTCTTGTTCTAGGTAGGTGTTTTCCCCATGAAGGGCTTTGAATATTCAATTTCTTTATTAATATACACCTTATCACATTAGAATTCAGTTTTTTAGGTGAGAAAAGATTTATTTTTGGGTTGCAAAACTTACCCCTACCTGCTAAAAAAATGGATCTCAACATTTATCGTTAGATCAATATGTCATCTTTTATAAATAAGTTTTTATAAGATCTATACATGTTGATCTATTATAAAAGGGTGTGGAGGATGAGGATTTGGAAAAGGATGATTATGTGAGTTGGGAAGTAGGTCGTTGTTAGTTACATTCAAATTATTATACTTTATATGTATCATCTAGTGTGCTTCTTTTTTATCTTGAGGTTGATTCCAATAATAATTTTCCTTATAATTATTGATATTTTTTTGTTGATTCATCAATTATACCATTAAATTCCACTATAATTTTGATTGAATGGTTTCTTTTAAATTCCTTTTAATGTCAATTTTTTTATGTATGTTATATGGATGGGTCATGATGAATTTTCTATACATTCATACAAACCCCCACGAATTTATTTTGAGGTCATAGTCTTACCATGACTGTTTAGGTCCCTAACATTAGTTTAAATCCTTGGTAATAAATATAGTGCTGTGTAAATTCATTTTATGACCCTCACTAATGTTACATTCATCTGATCTACTATGAGGCATTAAATACTAGCTTTAGAGTGTAATTTTAGTAGTGATAATGTTATTTTAATATGAAGATAAAATATTGCTTCTTGAGCTATATATTTGGATCATGTTTCGTCAATATGAATTCTTCTAAAACCCTAAATTATCAGGGACTTAAAATTATGGAAATAGGAACCCTTGGTTTCTATGAGGTATTGGAATGATAATGAAAATTTCAGATAGACAAGACTCGAAATGTTTTATAGGTAACTATTATGAGCTGGTGGTATAATTCAAACCTCCTGATAGTGGCATGCTAAGGTTATGTTACACGACCATATAGAAAATGATTTTTTTTATATTTACTCCAAATATCCTAGTACTAATTAAAAAAAATTATAATAATTTTAATTCACATTGAAATATATTAAATAGGGTTGTTATATTAATATGTATTAAAGGGTGTTTTGATTTTTTTTGAGTGTTATTGTTTTACTACATTAGGGTAATGATTTTTAGGATATTGATTTTTTTAAGAATTCTATGTTTTAAAAGAAAAACTCATATATTGTAATAAGGCATGTGTAAAAGGGTTTTATAAGTTGTTTTTAAATGAAATAGATCAAGTGTTACAAATTTTTAAAGGACTCTTAAGTTTCTATTATTGTGCAAAAATAAGGAAAATTAATTATTAAAATAAGATTTTAAAATAGAATTTCCATAATGGAAATTTTTTATAATAAAATAAAAATCCGGATATGTTATAGGTATAATTTATTAGTTTTTTTGAAACACACTTGATGATAGGAGTTGTTTTTAATTCATAGTATTCTATTAGTGAGTGTAAAATCCTTTCTGTGGGGTTTGAAATAAGAAATTGGTACCCATGTAAACCATGCTTGGTTGCGATTTGGTTTAGAGTGAGGGTGAGCAATGTGTTTGAATTATGTTTTTATAGTGATTTATTTTTTTGGAAGGATTATATCTTGGTTTTAGGTTTGTAATGGCATATTATTATGGATGAAAAACTAATTCCTATGTAGAATAGGTTTTAATGGTTTTTAGATATTTATTAAAAGTCACTTTAGTATTTTAATAGTATATTCATTTTATATTTCATGGTTGTTTAAAGTGTTTCCCTATTTCTATGCACTAGGGTATAGATTAAATGTGTTACGATTGATTATATTGATGTGGTATATCATGGTTTAAAGTTAATACCACTATGATATGAATTGGGTGAGTGATGACTATGATGGAGAGAACCATTATATTAAATAGGCCTTTATTAGTGATGTTATATACTGAGGATATTCATAAGCCTAGAATACTTTCAGTTGTTAATCTTTAAATTATTTTTGGATCAATGTTTTCATTTTACAACACTAAGATGTTTTATATTTTGTTAGGGGAAGGGATCTAAGGTGAATGGTTATGATTATAGAGAGCATCAATGGACAGTTTGAAGCAAAATGACAGTAGATATGTGATGGTGGACAGGAATAGAGTAATGGAAAGCATAGGGATATGATAGGTTAAATTATAGTGAATAGTAATTTTGGTATTAGTTTAATGAATTTGAATTGATTTTAGATGTTAGAGATATAAACACATTAGTGCAGATGAGTGGAATACTCAGGTAGACTATGATTTATTATTTAAGAACCACTACAAAATCTCACGTATAAGAAGAATAATGACGGGTTGTGTGTAAACTCCCATGAATTTTGGAGTTATTGAATCAAGATCTGGGTCAGATTTCCCCAATCCCTATGGATGGGTGAATTAAATTTTTTTTGAATCAAATAAAGGAATTTTGGACTATTTTTAAGATGTTTTTAGAATTATATGGTGGGTCAAGTTAGAGTATCGTGCGTTCCAGGAGTCCATGTGCATCCTGGATCTGAACATCTTCTAAAGGACTTTAGGGTAGGGAAGGATGTTGCCCAATTTGACATTGTAGAGCTCATGGATTTATTCCAACTCTTTGATTTATGTAAATGTCTGGTGCGTAATGGTGAGATTCACCCAAAATGCAATGGACTAAAGCGGAAATTTGTGGAGGTTGTGAAATTGGCAGTGAATACCTCTCTAGAATTTGGTATTCCCTCTCTGGGAAGGATCATAATGATGGGTAGGATCACTCATGTCTCTTCCAGCAAAGATGTGGTTGATTAAATAATCAATCGGTTTGAATTCTCCATCATTTCAAGTGTCTTGTCTCCGAAAGGTGAGAAGTCTTCGAGGTTTAATGATCATTTTGAAAGAATCGCTGCAAAATGGGGATTTGAGGACTGGCGAATGACTACTATGGGTATAGGATACTTCCACATTATTTTCCCTTCCGATTTTTTAAAAAGGCATGCTTGGAGATTTGGTGCCATAAACATAAAACCAGGAGTACTTAGGACATAGGAGTGGGATTGAAATTTGGATCCTTTGAATGTGAGAAACACTCATACACATATTTGGATCTGGATTTGTAGGCTTAATTGGCTATATGGTCACACTAGAATTCTGTGGGACATCTATTCATCCATTGGATATCCCATTACAATTTATAACCAAACAAACAATCCTAGGATTGAACATTATTCTCATGTACTAGTGGAAGTCGACATGGCCAACATGTTAGTGGAGGAGGTTGTTCTCACCAAAACGGATGATAGTTTCAAACTAGAAATCATGTATGAAAGGAAACCCATGTTTTATAAAGAGTTTAGTGTTTTTGGTCATGTGGACCATGAATGTAATAAATACAACTTTTTCACAATTTGCAATATCAAAGGGAATGATAGTCAACCACACTGAAGGGATAATACTAAAGGCAAGGGGAAAGTATAAAATAATGTGACTGTTGGCCTATCCACCTGGGAAGACCCTCAGTCCATGGGAGATACTAACCCATATGTTCATTATGATGAGGCCCTTTCGCTAGAAATAGTTGAGGTAGTAATTGTTGGCATGGTTGAAATTGAGGAGTTTGTAAAGATTTTTATTGCTCCTTAAGTTGATACACAGCTAAAGATGATGCATATGGATGCCTTTTTCCAGATAGAGTGTGTAGAAATGGATACCAGTGGTGTCACTACTCCCTCTATACTGGACATGGCTATGTGTATAGGTAATATAGGTACTCACATGGATATGTCAATGGATGTGAAAGCTGGCTAGTGCAATGTTCAAGATTCAACTAAAGGAAGTGCAAGTGACCAACCTGTCTAGCGCTCTTCTCAAGACTCACCCAAAGTCCCCCACAACAAGAAGATTATGGGGGATGTGGAGAAAGGGGCCTTTCTTGAAGATGGTTCTTCTCACAGTATGAGTGTTCCTATGTATCATCAAGCCACTCCAACTCTTCCATAGGAGTAGGGGCCCATTAAATCTATACCTATGAAAGTAGAGAAGAATGTACCTAGAGATACATAGATTGATGGAAATAATCAGGCCTCTCCAACTCTTCCATAGGAGCAAGTTCAAGTCTTAGGGGTGTTATCTTAAGGGAACTACCACAATGTGCTGGTAGAGGAGCAGATGCCTGGAGACACCCAGAATAACGGCATGAATTAGGTTATGGAACAAAGATAGGATGGTTCTATTGATGTGATGCATAATAGGATCAATGAATCATTCTAGTAGGACCCTTATAGGAATATAGCTAGGAGGAGAACACACAAAGGATCTCCCATGGGAATTGATCAATATCCTAATAAATTTACTCCAATTAGAGGAAGAATATGGTCTGTTGTTACTGAAGACTGTGAAATCTCAGAGACTCCCTCTGAGGCTGAGAAATCCAGAAAGGGGAAAGGAAAGGGAATGGGTAAAAATTGAAAAGTGGAACCAGTACAGAAAGAAGTGCCTCAAATGAGGGAAAAATCATCCTTTAAATGTAGATCCTTTTTTGAAACTGTCACGGGCTTGGGAACTCTCCCATGGTCAAGTCCCTAAGGAATTTTATTGTGACCAATAAACCATTAATGGTTGTAATTGATGAACCCAAAATAATGTTTGAAAACTGGAAAGACATTAAATGGGACTCCCTTGGTTACTCTTTTTTCTCAAAATTAAAGTGATAGCGGGGCTGAGTCACTTTTTGTTCTCAAACACAATAGAATTTTTATTCACTCGATGACAAAGATGCACCTAGTTGTTTCAGTGGATATTGGATTTCAGGTAGAAATCATCTCTCTATCATTTTTTAATCCCTCATACTTCTATATTAAAAGACGGGGTCTGAGGAAGGATCTTGATTCTATTTCTGACCGGTTGGCTAAGAGCTGGGTGGTGTTAGGAGAATTCAAAACTGTCCTCAGGCCTCCTGAAAAGATTAGTTCTCTCTTCAACAAAGAGGCTGAAAATGACATTTCAATGAGTATTGACAAATGTAATCTGTTTGAATTCCCAATTTTTAAAGCATATCACACATAGTGTAGGTACTCTTTTAATGGGATCCATTCCAATAAATTGGATAAGTGGTTTGCGTAAATCAATGACAGGAATGATTCTATCACTACTTATGGTCTCACATTTCAAAAATGTAATTCAGATCATAATCTGATCCTTGTGGATATTTGTGTTGGTAGGACGCAGTCATCTCCTCTTCCTTTTAGGTTCTACAATGCATGGTTTGTTGTGCCTTGATGCATGGAGGTCATCCTTAAGGATTGGGGGACTGAAGAAATTGATAGCCCTCTTAAAATAATAACCATCAAGCTAATAAACACAAAACAATTCTCAAAGACTGTAGAAAAGAATCTTTCTCCAAACTGAAGCATGAAATCTAGGCTACTAAACCGTGACATATTCTTTTCCAGAATACATGTCAAAATCATAATGTCCCCTCAAGGGATGAAATCCAGGACCTTTCTCATCTTGATGACCCTTTAGTACTACATGAATTCATTTTTAGGAGACAATACAATGAAAAATGGATGCATGAAGGATACATGAAATCATGGTTTTTTCACCCCTTACAAAGAGAAAAAGATATCCAAGAGTGGTGTCTCTGCAATTGAAGTAAATGGGTCTTTTTGTACATCAGAGCTGTAAATATTAAATGTTGTGGTGAATAAAATGAAGAGTTTTACTCAGAGACGAGAATTGATGTCACTTCTCACTTGATGGAAAATATTCAACCCACAATCAGTACACATCAGAACAAGATTCTTGTGGAAACCCCAACCGAGAAGGAAATCAAAAATGATTTTTCCCATTAAAAAATGATAGTGTGGCTAGAACGGATGGGTTTAACAATAAATTCTTCATGTTTTACTAGGATATTGTGTGACATGAGTTCATTAATGTTGTACAAGAGTTTTTCATCCATGCATCCATGCCTTATTTGCCCTTTCCTGCTTCATTTATCTGCTTACAATGAAAGAAAATTCATTGGACATCAAGGAATTTAGTCTAGTGGCTGTTCGAAACAACAACCCCAAAATTACTAGCAAGATCATTGACATACGTCGTGGACACATTATCAGAACATGGATTACTTCCAATCAGTTTTGATTTGTCCCTGGAAGAAATATTCATAATTTCCATCTCACTACCTCGGAATATGTCAATTCCATTGGAAATATATGAGGAATGGAATATTTTCCCTCTAGATGGACATTTCTAAGGCCTTTGACACCTTTAAAGGGAGTTTTATTTTTGCGGTTCTCAAAAAATATGGCTTCCCTGAATTTTTCATCAGACTTGTCTAGAAAATTCTCAATAATGTGAGACTTTATATTATTATCAATGGATCAGCAAGGGGTTATTTACAAAGCGCTAGGGGAGTCAGATAAGGGGACCCCTTATCTAGACCCCTCTTTTCTCTAGTTGAAGATTATTTGAGTGTTTTCTTGAATGATATGGTGCAAACTGGTATTTATAAGTAAATCAAGATTGTAAGGGATCTCTTCACCCCGTCACACATCCTATATGATGATGATATTACTCTATTTGAATAGGCCAAAAGAGGTACAATATATTACATTCAGAAAACCTTTTATCATTATGAGGATGTTTCTGGGCCGTTGGTAAGCTGGAATAATTCCTCTATTGTGTTTGGGAATAGAATGATTATCTCCAAGAAGAATATAATTTCCAAGAATATTTGAGTTATGTGAAGTTACCTTACATTTATGTACATAAGATTACTTCTTTTTTGGGGTAAGGGGGAAAAGATGCTATCTTGAATCAATATACTCCATAATTATTAATCATCTGTCTACCTGGAAAGGGAAATCGATCTCTTAAGTTGGAAAAACTTTTCTTGTGAACTTTGTTATCACATCAATGTTTTTCTATGATTTCTCAGTTTCTCGGTGGTCGTGTTCCCTTATCAAAGAACTTTAGTGTTTAATTAGGAACTTCATACAGACTGAGTGCATACATTAAAGGAAAAAAATCATTGTTTCCTGGAAATATTGCATCAAACCCACGAAAATGGCGGGCATGGGAGTCAAGGACTTTAAAGACTTCAACGATGATCTCATAAGTAAATTCTCTTGGAAAATGTTGAATGATTATTCTCTTGATTTTCTTGCACAGAGATTCATATCAAAGCTGAACAAAGGGTACTCTACATAGGTGTCCTCCTCCATGTGGCCTTCTATTAAACATGGTTATATTGGAATCATGTATTTCTCCTCATGGCTGGTTTCGGGCTCATCCAATCCTAATTTATGGACAACGATGTGGCTGGATAGGCCCATCATAGAATTCATGGGGATCACTCCCCAGCTAAAGGATATATCAATTGCTGACATGTAGCAAGACATGGATCTATGTAATTCACTTCCACATAATATTAAACGGGCTAAGTAGCACTATTACTTCATGGACGTTGACACCTTGATCTAGACACCCAGTCCCTATGGCAGGTTCACTTCAAGTGATTATTACAGACACGTATGTGGAAGCAATGAAACTTCTCCCTTGTGGATACAGATTTTCAAAAAACCATTCATTCTCCCTTCCAATTACCTGATGCTATAGCAGATTTGGAAAGGCAGGATACCAGTCCAACAAATCCTACAACAAATGTGAATACGTTTGGCCTCTTGCTGCTATTTTTTCACCTGGTCCGAAGAAACAATTCACTATATTTTCTTTACCTGCAACTTCTCTTGCAGATTTTGGGAACATTTTAAATAGGTCTTTGGGACTCCTTTATAAATGAAAATTCTTGATGATTTCATGAAATCGGTAACTACAGCTGGTCAAAGTGAGTAGGTCTTAGCACTTCTTCTTGCTACAATTGCAGCGGCCTTTGCATATATTGGGAGGGCATGAAATCAAGTTAGTTTTTTACAACTTCAAGACCTCTTTGAAGGCTGGTCTAATGGTTGTTTACAGGGAAGTTCAAGTAGCATTAAAGATACAAACATGTAAAATTAATAACAATATTTTTGATCTTATAACGTTGAAAAATCTAGGGGTATCTGGCATGGACAAGAAACCTTTTATGTTCAAATCAATTAGATGGATTCTTCCTATCTCACCATGGATGAAAGTTAATGGTGATGGTGTAGAATTTGGTAAACCAAGACCTTCTGGGTGTGGGGGGTGTTCTATAATCATCGGGGCTTCATTAAGGGATACTTCTATCATTATATTGGAATTGGTTATGTGCTTGATGTTGAATTATGGGCAATGATTAAAGATGTCAACTATGTTGTACACCATGGTTGGAGGCACATATGGGTGGAATGTGACTCAAGTACAGTTGTGCACATTCTGCGGACAAGGTTCCGGGATATTCCTTGGAGGATTCTTCCATCATTGATTGCATGCATGTGTCTCCTTGAGCGTCTTCAACTGGAATTCAGTCATGTTTATTGAGAATCAAACCAGGTTGATGATGCTCTATCCAAGAGGGTAGTTAGGGATGTCTCCTCACGATGGTCCTTTGTCATCCCAGATTTTTTATCACATCTTTGTTGGAATTGATGCACGTGATATGCCCTATTCTCACCTTTGTAAACCCCCTTACACTACCACTTTTTCTATTTTTTAATCCTTTTGTAAGGTGAGGGCATTGTCTAGATCCTAGATCTAATTTTAATATTGTTTATTAGGGTTATATTTTTATTGATTCAGATTATGTTTAGGATATCGAGGGAGTGGTGAACTTGGTAGTGAACTGAAACATGGATGATGTTACCACTTGTTATCTATCGGAATCCACTAGGTGCTCATTGAGAATATAAAAGGGGTGTGTAATTTTTTGTGCCAATGATTGGTTGGTGTCCCTCTCTACATACTAAATATCACCAAATACCTAAGTAGGTTATTCTAGATACTGTGTAGGGATATCCCAAATGATTTCTACCAAGGTAGAAGCACAATTTAATGGTAACTTCCCCTTCTCCTAGTAATGTTAATGGGTATTATGGGATGCATATTTTAATCCCTCCACCAACGTCATTCTCCCCCATAGTTCCCTTATGATTCTCTGGTAATCAGAGGTTGTTCAAGGGAGATAGTAGAAATGTATATAATATAATATTGATCACATATTCTCATCCTTATTCTAACATGAACTATTGTTATTTTATTGTAGTAGGTTAGGTTTTTTTAGAGATGAATCCATTGGATCATGGACTAATAATCATATTTCATGGTCATTTTCAGTGTTATGTATAAAAGGATTTTTTAATTTTGGTATTTCATACGTTCTAGACTTGGGTGCATTTCATGAGTAGATCACACACCATGATTCATGGTTTCTTCCACTATTATGAAGCCTAGTGAGTTTTTTTCGATTATAATTATTTTGGAAAGTAGGTTTCAAATGATTGATTTTTTTTAATTTGATGATATTTAGGGTTGAAATAATTTATTATGGACTTGGTGTAGAATGGTGTGAGATTGGGATCAATTTATGGATTGTTGATTAATGTTTTTGGATTTTACATTAATGAATCTCTTGGTTAATGGATTGTATTATGTTTATGTGATCATCATTATAATTATATTCCGAATGTCCCCAAAACTTATGTTATCTCAATTGAAAAAATTTGATGAATTTACATTGATTTTATTTTCAATTATAAAAACATATCTTTCTAAATAGTTCGTGGGTAGTAAATTGGCCTAACGAGTAACGTGTGAACAATTTATAGATTTATTGGTTGTTTGAATTGGATTTTAAATTTAAATGGGTTTTCATTTATAAATATTGATTATAATGATAATTTTTATTTAAAATGATCTATAAAGTAAATGGTTTAAAATATAATTTCATTCTGATTGTGTGATTTGAGGTGATTTTGTTGAAATGGAATCTCAAACAAATATGGGTTTTTCTAATGAATGATTTCATGTTGACTTTGAAAAAGGGCCTAGAATGGGTAAAATAATAATAATAATTTTTTATGAATGGGTTATAAAGATAAATTTGACATTGATTATGAGGTAAAACTCAATGTAAACAAATTAGATTCTAATTTTTTTTATTTGAACATTTGTTGGAAACACAATTTTTCTAATCATGATTTCTTTTGTATGAATTTTATAATTTTGATATAAAAGTAAGTCCTTACTATTTAGTGATGATTATTGATTTAATTTCATGGGTTCATTTGATCTTATAGAAGAAATTTATGACTTTCTATGTTTGGTTGCTTGTGTTTTCTTAACCAGATTATAATATCTGAGAAAGTTGTCCTAATTGCATGATGATTCATAATTTCATAGGTTTTTTTAATATGTTATTATTTTTACGTAGTATTATATTAAATAAATTTATATAATGGATCAAGAGTTGGCTAATAATGATATAATTTTACTATCAAATTGTCATAGTTGGATCAAATTGATGTAATACCCCCATTTGTGGGTAGAGATGGGTAAAATTTATTGGGTTCAATGAATCCTTTACTAATTCTAGGATGTGTGGTAAGGTATTACTCTTGGTAAATTATCTCTTAAATTTACCATTTTGAACTCAGATGATGATTAGTGAACTAGTGGTTATGAAAATGTTTTTATAAGATCTTCCCTTCATTTATTAAGGTGTTGGGTGTAATTTCCTAGATATTTTCAGGTATTATTTTTATGTATTATATGATTATATTCGAGACCAGACACCATGAAAACATGAGATTATGAGGCCTATTGTACACAGAATAAATTTTTGGAATACATTAAAATATTAAATAAAAGGTTAGTGTTGTTTTCTAAAAAAGTTGAATAACGTCTCAATGGGTTCCCATATCAGAAATATTAGGTTATCATTCGTTTTGGAGTAGAATATTTACCCTAGGAATGACCTATCATTGGCCAGTAAAGGTAGACTATGAAAATTAGTAATGGGTGTTTTAATTAATAAAATAAATTCAAATATTTATTATATTTTTCTATTTCAATGATGCAGCGACACAAAAATGTTTTTATTTCAAATAAACCATTAGATATGGCTGTAGGGTTGGAGTCATAACCCTGAAATTTCTTGGAGGATCTATTGATAAAGCCTTGAAGATTTCTCTCAGTGGGTGATGATGGTACTGTGGTATGAAGATCAAAAAACACCATTCTTAATGGATCTCACAAGAGGCATTCACTTTTCTATAGTGAGAGACTTAATTCCTATATAGGACATGTTATTTTTGATTTCCATACCTGTTCATAGATTCAATGATGAACACGAACCAACCAACAAAGAGGATGATCCATAGTTTGGTGGCTCTTTGTGGGATGGAGTTTAATTTCTATATTTAGGGGGATTTATTTTATTTTATTGTTGATAATTCTTATGGGAAAGGATTGATACTATAATGAACAGAGGCTAAGGTTTGTTCCTTATATTCAATAATTTTTCTTTTTCTACCCCGGTATTTCTATGCGTACACTATTCTTCAATAGTTTTTGAAGGAACAATCGTTTCACCTTCATTTATTAGTGTAATGATCTGAAATTGAAGATCCAACATTAGGATGACCTAATAGAGTTGATAAGACATTGAAGATGGACTAATCAGAACAAATTCGAAGAGACCATTCTTGAAGAAGTATTTAGAAGAATGCCTAAAAATGGTTTTATGAGTCTATTGAAGGCTCGGACCACATTGATTCTGTGTTAGGGTGGTGAAAAGAGCCTATATCCAGAGTTTTTTGGTGAACATACCACTAGAGCAGATCCTGAGAGATCATATTATGCATGCAGATAAAAAACCCAATGTTCTAGAAAATCCTGATTAACACATCCTATAATCAGGTATTATACGGTATGTGTCCACCACTAAGTGGTGTAATGTGTTTCAGAAGATAGTTAAATGTCACATGGCTTGTGACCCCAATCACACGGCATGTAGTCCCTTCTTAGAGACTCATCGTATATGTCAGGAGATAAACAAGCACGAGGAGGAGTACACGGGTTACATATATAGTGTGTACACCCTCACATGACTTGGAATAGACAAAGTACGTGGACTAACCCATGTATTAGCATACTGGAAGAGCCACATGGGTTGACACCGTGTACTAGAACATATCCAGAGCACATTGGAAGACCCCAAATGAAGGGACATGGTGTACAACTCATTCTACACTCCATGTACTCTCTATTCTACCTGACATGTTTTACAGACATTGGATGATTTATATAGGCAGATTCTAGGGTCAATGGACATGGTTTGTGACCCTACTACACAACATTTATCCCTTTCTACATGGATTGATTGAATTATCCTATATAACTTGGGCACTTTTCACTAGAGATTGTTCCCTTTATCGTTCCCCTAAAGGTAGGTAAAAATAATTTCCTACTAATAAGACTTTGATCCCCTCAACATGACTTTCTAGATAGAATTGTAGAATCCCCTGAGAGTCCTGGATCAGGATCCATTACTCGTTCTTCATGCTATTGGTAGATTCTTCTGTATTGATGTGACCAAATTTATAGAGCATTGATTCTAGATTTTGTGGGTTAATCTAGAATTAGTTGTTGGTATCACTCCATGAGTCTGGATTTTATCCTCAGTTGTTGTATCGTATCTCTCTCTTGTCCTATCATAATATCTCTCCCTCAGGGAAAGACTCGATGATCAACATCTCTTTGATGGACCTCATCATTTATTGTGGACCTAGGATTGTGTTCCACGGAATGATTACTTCGAGCAATATTCAAGATAAATCCCTTGTGTGGGTATGTGTTAGTCATAAATGACCCCTAGACTACATGTATTGTATTTTGTATATGTGGATACTATTATATGTGTTGTAGAAATATACTTTTGTAGAGATGACTATACTCTCCTTTTTTATATTTATTTTTTGGTTTGTGGTATTCTACGGAGTATTGCTATACTCACCTTTACATGTGATTTTACCCCATATGTCGTGTCTTGTGCAGAAGGGAGACATTGTGAGATCAGAAAGGATGAGATGTGTTACTACAGCTACAGATAGTTGTCCTGGTACCTTTTTATACATGTTGGAATTTTGGTTGTATACTTGTTTTGGTGGGCTTGTATTTGGCTCAGTTTCACATTACATTACATTCCTGTCATACTCTATTGGTTGGGATATAGTTTTAGGAAATAATTGTTTACTTAATATTTTTTAAAATTTCATCATTTTATGGTCTTGGATATTGGTTTGTGCATAGTGGAACATATAAAATCCCTCACATGTTACAGATAAATCCTACTCAGTGATATTCACCAGCCCATGGCCTTTTAGAGGCAGGTTTGTGGAGTTTCAGAATGAACCCCACTAGTATGAGTCATGACAAAGTGGTATCATATGTATTCAGTTCGACATTAAGAGTGGCGGACTGTGAGCTTGGTTTTTTGAAATAATGTTAAGTGTTTCGAGTTCAGCTTTTAGTATAGGGACTCTAGTGTTGGTGTAGGCAGCCAAAGTGTCCATGCACCCAGACTCTGATGACCTATTTTTTAAATCAGTACATGATAACACTGGTTATAGTGAAAACAGTGGTACATGTATCATATAGAAACGGGTTGTGGTTTCCTTGTAATTCTTGAGTTATCTCTCTGGATATACTCACTCACTGTGGTACATATGGTTTTCTTATAGTATTCCTTCATGCAACCTACCTGCCTGGATTAAGTATCTTGATCATGAGGATGACACCCTTAGTGACAAGGCTTCAATAAATGGATCAGTTCCCTAGATATTACCTCTAGGTGGTTCACCATCTATACCTCCACCAGTTCAGAAGCTAGTGGTACCCTTAGTACTAGAAGATGAGGTGAGAAGGCTAAGCACACTTCAAAAGTTTTAGAGATAGATAACACTCCAGTTCCATGGAGAGCATGAACCTTTGATGGATGAGGAGTGTCCTATGGAAGTGACCAATGTATTTTCCTAGTCTAGACACTAGATGATCAGATGGTGGTTCTGGCGGCAAGCCTTCTATATGGATCTGTAGGGAAATGGTGGATTTTGGAAATCTAGACTCATGAAGAGGTGACTCCATTATGTAAAGAGTTTGAGTTTATACTTGTAGATGAGTTCTCACTAGATACATTGAGAACTGTGTGTATATAGGAGCTTTTATAACTCCAGTAGGGTTTCATGAATATGGATAATTATTCATCGAGGTTCACAAATCTCTCTAGATACTTGATTAATATGGTTAGAGATCAGTACTTCAGGGATTTTACCTTAGAGTGATGTCTTCATATATATATATATATATATATATATATATATATATATATATATCTAATCCGACATTATCCCTCTATCCATTTTGACTAATGATTGGGTACTTATTGAGATTTTGTGGTTGAAAGCTTCTTGGATGGGAAGATACATCCCGTGATAGTTATTAGGGGACAAGCAGCAGTAGAGATCTCATAATTAGGGACCCAATGTCATTCCTAGGGACCTGGATGTGGGATATGTTATAGGAGGAGGTCCCAGGAGAGAGTATATGCAGTTTAGGGCTTATAGGATGCGTATAATCTACCAAGGGAGAGGTGGGGATAATATTGTGGTGGCATGGGACATCACATTAGAGATTTTCAGACCCACCATGCTGCTGACAGAGAGAAATTGGATGATCCACTAAGGCAGAGACAATAACAAAAGCTGACAGAACCACAGGATGGTAGGATTGGTATAGGATTTAGGAGATTAGCAAGAGGTGGTCGAAATTTTGAATTATTATCACCACCACCAATAGGTGGTCCACTTCATGATCAAGGATCTAGAGGTATAGGGGACAACTACTTGTATTCAAGGAATATGACCAAGGGGCTCTAGGAATGATATGAGGTATGATATGTTTCTTTTACACTTTATCTCTAGAACTAATAGACACAGGTTCTTGTCCTTCCTTTCTCTCCACATATCGTGTTCGATACCTTGAGATTCTGGTTGACCAACTGACTCTACCCCTATACATGGAGACACATATTGGTAATGATTTGATGATCACACATCTATACTGACAGTGTGACCTAACCGTTGGAGGTGAGAGTTTTAATTAGAACCTCATGGCGGTAGTGTTGAGGCCTTACGATGTCATTCTTGGTATGGATAGGTTATTCACAGTCCATATCCAGATTGATTGTTTTATGTGAAGGGTGTGGTATGTCCACGGTTATGGAATAAGGTTTCCCTTTATCAGTGAAATGTAATCCCTGGAAACACAGGATGGACTCCAGCATTAGAGGGTGTGTCCAATTACTCATCAGTTTCCTAGCATGACCCTTGGTGTAGAATGTTTCCTGAGAATCCAGTTTCAGTATGTGGTAGTGGATTATGAAGATTTATTTCTTGAAGATGTTCTAGGATTACCTCCCCTACAAGAAATGGACTTCTGTATTGATTTAAATCATGGTAGGGCACCGATATTTTCACCATCATATCAGATGGATCTCATAGAGCTTCGTGGGATAATGGTGAAATTGGGTAACTTATTGAAAAAGGGTTTCATGAGACCCTTTGTTTCACCCTATGCGGCCCCAATTTTGTTTTCCCAAAAGGCGTACAGGGGTTTGAGGTTGTTTGTGGACGAAAATAACCTGAACCAGTAGACCATGAAGAAAATTTATCCACTATCAAGGATTGATGACCTCTTTGATCAGTGGAGTTGGGAATGGTGGATCTCGAAGGTTAACCTCATATCAATCAATCACCAGTTGCAAGTAAGAGACAAGGATATAACGAATACATATTTTAGATGTTGTTATCATCAATGTGAGTAATCAATGATTCTCTTTGGCATGAATAACACCCTAGAAGTGTTCATGGGACTCATGAACCAGGTCTTTTAGCATTATATAGTTGGGTTCATGGTAGTCTTTAATGTCGATATCCTTGTGTACTCGGTGTTTAAGGAGGATAAAATGAGACACTTAAGGATGGTTTTGGATATAATCAAAGAGCACCAAATTTATACAAATCTCTAAAAGTTATAGTTCTAGATTCAAGTGGTCCACATTCATGGACCCTTTATCTCAGTGGATGGAGTGGTAGTGGACTCGTCCAAGGTTGAAGAAATATTAACATGTGATCCACCTAAGAATGTGATGTAGGTGCGTAGTTTCCAAAATCTAGATGATTATTACCAGACATTCATACTTGATTTCACTAGGATATCAAAAAATATGAAAACATTTACTAGAAAGGTGAATCCTTTTGTGTCTACAGAGAAGTGCCAGTAGGATTCTCAACAATTGATATAGAGTTTGATGAGTGATCCAATCTTGACATTTTCGATGAAGGGTGTCTAATACATAGTTTTCTCCAATGCATCAGGGACTAGGTTTGGATGTGTCATGATATAGAGGCGAGCAATGTATTTTTTTTTCATAACAGTTGATTCCAAATGGGATAAACTATGTGATCCATGATCTTGTGTTATAAATGGTAGTATTTTCATTTTAAATGTGGCAACACAACCTGATGGGTGAGCCGTTTATCATCTACTCAATCCAAAGAGTCCTAGGTATATATTCTCTTAGAAGGATCTGAACATGAGATAGAGGAGATGGATAGAGTTCCTCTAGGACAATGGCTTTGAGATTTTCTATAATCTGGGGAAGTGGAACACGGTGGAAGAAGCTCTCTATAGAATATATACTTCCCGGTTAATAAATGAGGCATCAGAGTAGTTGTCCTTGTAATAGTTATCCTTTTTGGATTGGTATATAGAATCTTACATCTATTCAATGGTTTTTACCCAAAAAATCTTACAACATGTTAGGGAATCACAACTAGTGGATTCCAACTACAAGACCCTATATGCTTATATTTCCACATGGAAAGCTCTTTATGGATATTCAAATGTTGTGGAGCACGTAGTTCTTTTTAAGGGATAAACAGTAGTACAAGTGATGTTACAGGAGGATATTTTGGGAAAGTTTCATTTGTCTCTTTTGGAAGTACATAAAGGTTTTGTGAAGAAGTATTAGGACATCCTACATCAGCTTTGGTAGATAGCGATGAATATAGGAGTTGAAGAGTTTTATTCTCGATGCCTTACATTTCAGCAAGTGAAGGCAGAGAACTAGGCACCAACATGTTAGATCAACCCCTTATGGTGCTGGAATTGATGTGGGATTGGATATCTATAGACTTCATGATGAGTTTACCATGTACACATCGGGGACATGATTCTATCTGGGTGATTACTGACCAACTCACCATGTCATCCAATATCCTTGCTATCTGAGAGAAGAGTTCAACAAAGAGCTTTGGATGCCTCTACATGAAGTAGACAGTTCAACTCCGTGGATTCCCATTTATGATAGTTTTGGATCAAGATTCTATTTTCAAATCCTGGTTTTTCAAGGGATTATAAAAGGCATTTGGCATCTAGTTATGCTTATGGATAACATTTCACCCACATACCCACATACGGATGACTGGAGAGAGAAGACCATTTAGGTTTTGGAGGACATATTGTGATCTTGCATGTTGGACTTCAGCCACAGTTGGGAGGATCACCTGCCAATGATGGAGTTTGAGTAAAAAAACATCAACCATTCCACCATCGTTATGTCTCTATTTGAGTCTTTTTAAGGATGACCATGCAAGTCACCACATTGTTGGACATGCCAAAGAGAGTTAGTATTAATGGGCCCGGAGTTACTGTGAGATACTATAGAGAAGGTGTAGATTATATATGAGAGGATGAAGACTTCAAATGGCCATGAGAAGTTTTATTATGATAGTTAGTAATAGACATTGAAGTTTTATCTAGGAGACCACATGTTCCTAGGAGTTTCACCTTGATGAATATTTCATAGATTTGGATGGGGTGGTAAGTTATCTACGTGGTTTCTTATCCTTTATCAGAAACTACATATAGTTGGCGAGGTGGGGTACCATATATCTCTAACCCTATAGTTGGATCGAGTACATGCAAATTTCCACATGTCGTAGCTGAGGAGGTACATTCATGACACACAACATGTCAATGAATACGGTGATCTAGATATCGAGGATGAAATGAATTTTTACGAGTACCCAAAGATGATCAATGATTAGTATTATAGGATAATCCATGGGTGATCCATCCCATTAGTGCATGTCTAGTGGTAGCACAATAATCTCCAGGAGAGAACATGAGAATTTGAGGCTCAGATTCGTGCATAATACCAAAATATTTTTGATTAGCTTTTTTTGGCTTTTTGGGACATAAATCACAAAGGTGGGGAGAATTTAACATACATGATTTCCTCATGTATTGTTTTTAAATATTATATGGATTATATTCGAGATTATGTGGGGAGACGGTGTGCAATTTTGAATCCCTATGTACCAAGAATAAATGCATGATATTTTTTAAAATATTAAAAATAATGTACACATATTTTTTCTAAAAAGTGGAATAACTACTAAATGGTTCAACAAATCAGAAATCGGAGGTCATTTTTCTATTCAGTGTAGCATATTTACCCTAGGTACAACCTAGCTTTGTTCCGCACAGATAAACAGTGAATATTAGTTAAGGGTGTTTTTAATAAATAAAATAAATTGAATGTTTTATTTTAAATTTCATATTTAATTTATGCAATGATGTATAGATTGTTTTATTTAATATAAATAGTTAGGAAGGGATATAGGGTTTGGTTCATAACCTTGGAATTCCCTGGAGGCTCTAGAGAGGAAACCCTGAATCTTTCTCCCAATAGAAAATGATGGAAATATGGATCTAAGATTCAGGAATGTTGTTCTTGATGGTTCTCTCTAGCAGCAATCAATCTTCCATAGTGAGTGATCCAATTCCCAAGTAGGATGCATTATTTTCGATTTTCTTCCCCATTCATAAAATCAAAAATGAATTCAGACTAAACAGAAAATAGGTTGATATGTGTTTAGTCATGCTTTGCAGGATGGGTTTTAAATGGTGGAGTTACGTGGTTTTATTATTGTTTTTATTATAGATCATTATTACTGAAATAGATCGGTGTTGGAAAGAACAATGGCTGAGGTTTGTTTCTCATATTCTCTCATTGTTCTTTTCCTGCCCCGGTATTTCTATCTATTCTTCGTTGTTCAATGAATTTTGAATGAACGATCATTACACCATCATTTCTTGGCCTAGAAATATGAAATTGAAGATCCAACACTAGAATGACCTAATGTAGGTGAGATAAAAATAATGCTGGATGAATCTGACTAAATCTAAAGAAACTATTCTTTGAGATATTTTCATTGGAATGCATCAAATTGGTTTTCTAATATAACTGATGGCCCGAAACACATTGATTTGGTGCAAGGGTGCTGAAATGATCCTAGATCCAATGTTTCAAGGTGAAAAGTACACTGGAGGAGAACTTGGGAAATTCGCTAAGGCACATAGATGAATAACCATATGTTATGAAAAAACCCGATGAACATGGAGTCTAATTCAGGATTAAATAGTGTGTATCACCCACAGAGAAGTGGCCAGGGTTTTAGAAGACTTTAAAATGTCACATGATGTATGACACCAATAACACGACGCGTAGTCACTTCCAAAGACGTCACATGTATCTCGGGAGATACAGCGATAAGAGGAGGAGTACACGGGTTTCCTACACAATGTCTCTAGCCCAACACGACATTCCCCAAAACAAGTACATGGACTACCCATGTACTGGATCCTGGCTAGAGCACTGTGCTGGTTCTCGAATTAATGGACAGGACAAATGTTTCCTTATACACAATATGTACTTCTTATTCTATATGAAAAGTTCTAATAAAACATGTTTTGTCCAACAAGCAATTCCTGGGGTTAAGGGACATAGCATGTGGCCCAAAAACACATCATGTACCCCATTCTGAATGGATTTATTCTCTTTTCCTTTGTATCATGGACATGTTCCATTAGGGTTGGTTCCCTTTATTGTTCTCTTATAGTTATGTAGGAATTATTTCATAATCATATGACTATGATGCCTTTAAAAGGACTTTCTAGATAGATTTTTTGAATCCCCTGAGAGGCCCATAGTGGGATCCCCAATTCATTATTGATGCCCCAGGTAGAATATTTGGTATTGAATGGACAAATATAATGGGCGGTGATCCTATATATATATATAAGGTTATTCAAGATTTAGTTGTTGGTATCACCCCTTGTATCTAGTTGTGATCCTCATATATTGTATTGTATCTATATTAAGATATATCAATCTCTTTCTCTCTCTTATGGAGAGACCTGATGAGTAGTACCTCTTGGATGGATATCATTTGTGATTTTGGACTCTGGAGTGTGTTCTACCAGATGAGTTCTTAATAGAATCAAAGAGTTGAATCCCTAGTGAGGGTATGGGGTAGGCGTGAGTATACCCTAGACTACATGTATTTGATTGAGTATATCCGGATATTCTTATATGTGTTGTAGACATATTCTTGTAAATATATGACTATACATTCATATTTTAAATTGCTTTATTGTTTCGGGATATACTACTGACTATTTTACTACTACCCCTAAACGGTAGTTTCCCTCATGTGTCGTGTCATGTGAAGACAAGTGACATTTCAATGGAGCCCTAAGTGGACCAGGACTAGATGGTTCTTTGTGAGATCAGGAAAGATAAGGTGTGTTCCTACGACTATAGATAGTAGTCCCAGTACCTGTTATTATTGGTTGGATGTGTGGTTACATAATTCTTTTGGTGGGATTATATTTTTAATTGTTTGACATTACATTACATTCAGGTTGTACTTAGTTGGTTGGGATATAGTGGTTTGAATTCATTATTTACTTGTTGGTTATACATTTCAACAATTTTTGGGCTTGGAGATGGTCGTGTGCGTACATGTATATATGTAATGCATCCCATGTTAGTGATATTCCTACTTGGTGCAAGTCACCATCCCCTTTATTATTGGAGGAGTGCTAGGGAGTCATGAAATGGGCCCCACATGGAGAGGTTGTGACATTGGGTGCATCGATTGAGCTTGTGTGCATAACATAGAGGGGTTCGTTTAGAGAATCATATGGATTATAAGTGTCGTATTCCTATTATTAGGTGGTTTTATTGGGAAACTAGTTAACATATTAACATTAATTGACTACATAACGATATCATTGCTTGTTTATTTATATGTGGACACTGATGGATGTGACTATTTCCTGAGTGAGCATATAATGGTTAATAATGTTATAGAAATATATCCTGGAGATTGGATCCTTAATGAAAGATAGTGTTTGGAATGAGATATTGATATGTTGCATCCTCTGACTGAAATAAGATGACATGATGTGTGGATGTGTTACCAAAACTCAATAATAATATGTATTTTGAGACATGATATAGAACATAATGTGTGGACTCTCCATAGAGAGATATGATTCGGTAACAATTTGATTTGTAACAGACCTTGACTGAGGGTTCATGGAAAAAAATGTGATTTCAAATATTATATGTGTCCTCCCCTGGGTAAGAGGGGGTGTTATGATATATGATGTAAGAACACTTCCTAAGTGCGAGGGTGGAAATAGGTAATGGGATTGATACATCACACTATGTGAGAGGTGGGTGTATGAGTTTGGAAATTATTCTAGAACATTTTTTAAGACCCAGCCCTCAGTGGGAGGGTAGTGGTCCATAATCAGTTGTTGGTCTTTGACTTGAGTGATGGGACATGTGATGGGTTTTGTTGTTAGATGACTCATTCCACCAATATTCACTGAAGATAGGGGTTAGTTCTAAAGGTTTTTATATAGGAACATGAGGACCTACCTCAATTTCGAGAGTGTTTATCTCATATGATATTTTCAGTATGGCGCCTTTTTTTGGAATTACTGACACACTTAAATATTTTTTATGTACTTCTACTTTGTCATTGTAGAAGTAAGGTTATTGAGTTGAGCTTGGTAATCTAACTACTACACCACACTCTCTATTGATACCCCTCTTTAGTTGACAATGAAGATAATGATGGACCCCTAAATCCCACTAGTAATAGGCCCTATTGTGGTGAATAACAGTGAGGTTGTGAAAAAGAAAATGGGATGCAATATCCTTATAAAAATATGTTCGTAAAATGATATAGAATGATAACCACTAATCAAAACCACAATATATATAATAATCCATGATCCATAACATTTAAAACCCACTATTCATGAAACCAAATTCATAAATTATCTAAAATAATGAACTAAAGTAAATTGTTATAGTAGTATCAACAATAACTAAAAACTAAAAACTCCAATATCATATGATCTATATCAATCAATAATCCCTCCTGATCATATAAAAATAGTTTTTTAATATAGGGGTGAAAATAAAATATATACTCAATAGGATCCAACTTACGATATCCTGTATAAATGTGATTAGAGAATATAAATTCTATAGTGACAAATTGTAGAACAAACAATAAAATACAAGGTCAAGAACCATTCCTATCCTCCATAAGGATCACTCACCATGTAACATAGGTAATTTAAGAACATAATATTTGAATAATATATCTATAGGTTCCATGAAACCACTTTCCAATCATTTTTTCACTGTCACACACCAATGTAAAATTTCATGTTTTTATATTTCACTATTTAGAGTAGTAGGGTATCATGAACATTAATGAAATCAACATCATGAAATCCAACTAAATTGGATGACCCCCAATAAATAACATCACATGTAGCAATTTCCAGTAACTATGTATTATAAAAAAGGAATCCCCTAGCTACTCTATATATCAAAGTGATCACCCTCATCTATAATACATAAAAAAAATAATGTCCCCTAACTATGTTGTCACCACCTAGCCTTCACCCAACAATATTATAACCCTCAATAATCACCACCAACTATGTCATATAATTCTAATGAAGGATGAGAGGGGGAGAGGGGGAATTCATCCATATTCCCTCACTAATTTGGATATTAGGGTAAAATCCTATAACACAAACATTGGGTATTAGTATATAATACTCAAATTTGGTTGGGTTTATATAGAAATCACAATAAAATACAAGGATATATAATCACACACAATACCCAACGTATGCATGCACACTAAAAACACTAAAATAACTCATGAAATCCAAAAAATCATCATTAATACCCATCTACAACAATTTATGTCCCTATAACACAACTATCCAAGAACCATATAAGAATCCATCATATCCCCATTTAAATATTCATTTAACAAATCCATGATTTCAATTATCTTTCCACATCATTTCCATTAGTCTCTTAAATATACATATTTAATAAAAAATCACTTCCATGTCATCACCCACATTTATTCCTTCCATTATTAATTCATTCTGAGCATCAATATTTTAATGTTATCCTATAACCTCTTTTTTCCATTCTACTACAAATATTTAATTAAATATGAAAAATATTTTATTCTAGAAATAATATAGTTTTGGATTTGTCAATTTTTTTTATTCTCATGACATTATTCATCAATACTATGACAACATATTTTATCCATAACCATAAAATAATCAACAACACTAATAACCTAGCGATATAATATATGGGCCAGAAAAAGTTTCACTTCAATTCCAAACAAATTCAATCGACCCATATTATTTACAATATTTGATTACCGTTCAATTATGCAAGCTGATTAAAATAAAACAGAAATTAAGTATTTAATTCTAAATTCAACTCACATATGAAATTTAGATTAATCAACAAAATAATAATTGTTTTTTAATATAAGGTGGTTTCATTTATCAAATATTTTATAATTCACAAACACTTATTTCTCATATATTATCTATAACATCCATGGTCTTACCTAATTATTCATACTTCGTTTACTAAGTACATAATAGGAAAAATATCACATGAAGAAATAATGAATGTAGATAAATTATATAACTTGTAATTCCAATTATAAATTCTATATTCTCAACTATTTTTCTTCTTCATTAAATTCATACCAATTCAAATTGAACCAAGAGATTTATAATCAAGAAAATATAACAAAAAAGATAGAAATAAAATTTAATCACCTACGTTGACTAGAAATTTCATATAACTATCGCATAATAAGAAACTAAAAAATACCTATCAAATATTGAATTTCAAGTGGGTATTTCTAGATCCATTCATATAAATCCAACCTCAATATATGCTTGAAAATAGACTCAAATATAGGTCCTTAAATTCATTATCCACATATTTATGAAATGAAATAATAAAGATTATAAGAGGATAAATTAATACCTCAAATCAAGAGAATTTTTCCCAATGATCCCAGATGATTAATTTCTTTGAAGGAGTGACTAGAGGGTGGAGTGAAGGATATTGTTCTACTATGGTTTGAAATAAAAATATAAGGAATATAGCCCGGAGATATCCGAACCTTTATTTATATAAGAAATTTTAATTACCTCCACCAAGGTGTAGTGAAACCCCTCTATGAATTAATACCCCTAGATGAAAAAATATTATCTTTATGGAATTTAAATCACCAAGGATATAAATATTAAAAAATACAATTGTACTCCCTTGAACTCCATTATTCCATATACTATGATATTGTCGGATACTTGATCCATTTGTAACTTACACACTTAATACTATATAGTGTAGACAACCCACTCTACAGTTCACACATCCTTGCTTGATTGACCACATCATTCCCTCATGTGGTGACATACCCAACTCCTTTTGGATTTACCTCACTAATTTTTCACTTTGGTGGAGTTTCCACTCAAAAAATCTTCCACTGTAATCATTCTTGAACTTATGTTAGAATATCACTAACATGACTAAACCAAAATGGATACCTAAATAGAGGATCTATTTACATCTACCCTAATGCCAGGAAATTGTTTCCATTACCCCGTCACAAGATTCATCCATAAAACATTCTCACCCATGATGTCAAAAATGTTATTTCATAGGTTCTCATTTCAAAAAGGTTAAAACCCTGAATGAATCACCCATTGAAATCGGATATAGTTCACCATAGAACCACACATAAAACTCAAAACAACCAAACATCAAAAAAATTAACAACTGCAGTGGGACATATCTCACATGAAAATATAAGACACTCAAAATAGCTATAACAAATATTATTTCTACGGGACTTTTACACTCAAGATGATTAAAAAACTTCTTTATCTTCCAAAACCCCTATGAACTTCCCCCAAACACCATTGAGGCTTGAGAAAATACAAAAAACGGGAAACCTAAAAACTAGTCCTTTATATAAAATACCTCTCAAACAATTATCATCCTTGAGAATTAAAATCAATCCTAGTAGGGGAATATAATGTATAATTCTCTGAATTTGAAGAAACTAACTGGTTCAATGAGCCAGTAGGTCAAATTCCCTCACTAATTCATTCCCATACACAAGATGTTTCCAACTAGTAGTGAGGCTCTATGATGATAAAATGGATAGACCTTACAGTCATGATCTGCGTAACACATAAATATAACTATAGAATAAATCGATGGATCTATATATTATATCACTAATAGAAGATAAATATCTAGAATATAGTAATGATAATAAAAAAATAGTAATCTTTATATAAAATATGAGTATATAATTTCTCTAAACAATAAAGCAAGAAATACATTGGAGCAGGCATCCAGTATATTACATGTATCAAAAGTAAAAAAATACCAAAACATTATATCTTTGGATAGAATTAGGATCATACCTTATACCTATGATAGAAATATAATAAGAATAACCAATCATGCATTGAAAATTGGGTTCGTACCTCAGTCTCTACCTGTTTCTTTGATGTCGATATGGGTTCCCATTGATTTCCTAAATAGGGTGTGAGATAACAATAAGTAGGCCGCCACTAACAGTGTCTACAAAAAAAAATCATGTTTATGTATTTAATCTTATAAGTGTTAAATATATGAAAGTAATAAAATTAATAATGGTGTATGTGTAATACAATCTAGTATACATACTGTAATCAAATACCCGTAATAAGTCAATATGTAAAGAATTATATAACATCCATCGTGGCCTATAGAGTGTAATCTACTGTTAGACCCTCAAGGGTCTGACCCAAGGTATAAATACCAAGGAATCCTCATCGTGTCTAGAATACATGAAATAAATCCCAGGTATAAGGATCATGGAATCCCCTCTGATAATTGGAGCATCTCCATAGAATCCTGGTAATGACATGGGTAGAGCCCTAGGAGAATTTACACTGAGAAATTCCAAATTGGTCAAATAATGAAGGGTCCTTGGAGTATAAATATCATTGGAATTAAAATAAATATGGATTTATGTGGTTGAAATTCCCATGTAACCCAATATTATACACATTAGGCTGGATCCATGGATCAAAAATTTCCTTGGAATCCTAATCATTTAACATCTCATTAATCATTTAATAACCCATTTTTATAATCATACAAAATCCATTTTTTCATCAAACTCATTCCCAAATTTCAATTTAAAAATTTAACCAGCTCAATTATCATGTAATCACCTAGAATGGAGGTATAAACCCTATCCAAAAGTATCATTAAATTCAACAAGGATCCCATTAGAATGGAAATCTCACACGCACCAAATGGGGTAGTATAATGTGGGGAAGATATAATAACACACCTCTCATATGGTTTTAGATAAGTTTGACCTCATTCAACCATCGCATTATACTACATGGGAAATCTAATAGGGTTATAATAATTTAATCAAGGAATCCATTTAATTTTGGAAAAACTTCAAAATGCATGGTGTGTGGCATAATGAATACAAGGTATAAAATAGATAGATCGTATGGGAAAAGTTACATTACACCTAACATAAACCCATAGTAGAACACTCATCCATAATCAACACCAGACATGAACTAAATCTAAAAAATATAACAATGATCAAATACAATATAAACCTAGATTAATATTTTTTACCAAAATAAATCCATTGATATGAATAAAAACAATGAAACACATATGGGGCATGATGAACTCACCGACATTGATCCAATGAGGTGAACTGTGTTTGAATCGGACTACATGTCATGAAAATGATCAATTCCTACCTTGAAGGCTTCAAAATAGCTCCAAAATTTCAAGGAGTCTAGCTACTGGAATAATGGGAAAGAAATTAGGTAATAATAATTGTTAATTATAATGTGATCATTTTAATGAAAACATTTGGTTACACGATTTGGATGCATAATTTTCTAAACCGTGAGCTTACCGTGATCCCTTCACTCCATCAACAGAGAACCCACATGGTTCATGAAAATGGTTTGGAAAACTATGTAAAACAATGTGATTTTCCTCTATTAACATTTTATCTAGTTTCAAATGGTCAGCATCCCTGGACACACGGTATCATCAAACAGTGAATCCTTAGATAGACCCCTCAACCAACTAACATAGCTACTTTTAACCAAGTGTCTAGGGTCAGATAGTTTCTACTGACAATTTGTACAATCTTTCTTTTCCAAAACTGAGCAACTAGTTTCAAAAAAGGACTCAAACACCCCTAAAAATCCCATGACCTTGTTATCCATCCATATTAGGTCAAAAATAATGATCCAAACGGAAATTAAATAGATCATTACCCTACGGAATACTCATAGATCATACAATCTTTCACATTAAATAAAATTTTCTCTGAATTCCCCCTCCAAGGGTGGTCAATAATTGTCTGAGAATAACCCTAGACACTAAGAATTTATGTTTTCCTCCCACTACCAAGTCTCATATTTTAAATGATTTTTATTCTATAACATCGATATAAGAGGAATAGACTGTTCATGGAGATCCATAATCCTTCAATTGGGGATACATAAAGGATGTTTCACAAAGGAATGATGTTCATGTAACTAAAATTAATTTTTTTGAATAGTATGATATGAGTCTGAGTGATATATATGTATCTGAGAAATATGGAAGATGTCGTTCATGGATCAAAAACTATGAGGAAACATCAACAGTTATGTTTCCATCCCGATTCTCACTGGAGTCTTAAAAGGACCGACATATCACAGGTAATGATGACCTTATCTCTGAATCCTTCTATTCCCTAGCCTCATAGAGATACATAAAATAGCTTTATCATTAACCACAAACTTCTCTGGTCATCAATGGTTATTGGTGTTTATTTTTTTTCTAGACTGTGTCATTATCATCCACATCTAAATTAGGTGAACCTGCTCTAACGTCTCTAGAACATGATGAGGTCCGAGCCACAGTACCTCCACTACCTCTTACAAGAATAGATGTGATCTGCATGACCTACAATACAAATCATCATAACTTTCAATATATGTTGTATCTTGGTAGCTTTTATTGTATATGAACTAAACCATGCGTACATGCCTCTCCCATGAACCCCCAAAATTGAGGATGCATTCTCTAAGAATTTAATGTAGAACCTATATAGTGCGCCCTGAATAGACATTAGTCGGAGGGTGTTATACTATTCTCAGATTAACCTACATACACAAAACCCTATTTAAGACGAAAAAAACTGAGATGTAAACTAACAATACCTAAATAATATATTTTTATGAGGAACCCTATGAGGCTAGATACTCTCGTGGATATAGGGCCTCCTAACCTCATCTAATAAGAAGGTCTTCTTTAATTTTTAGGGAATGGGTGTCCTTAATATTCTTCAAAAATACTATAAAAATCACAACATTGATGGGACCTTGGAATACCGATCCCAAAATCCATCGTAACATCATCCAATTTACACTGGGGAATAGGAATCTGCTATAATATACCAGCTGGTCGCTGGTGCTACACCTTCACTTACTGATAGGTGGAAAATATCCTGAACAAAAAAACTACCTCTCATTTCATCTTGGACACTAGTACAGATTGTGTAATTCATGATATATATTGGTGATTTGGAGATGCAATTCCCATGATAAGGCATGAAACTCTCACATCATCTCCTTACATATGTTTGTTGGAACCCAAATTTGAAAATTTATGCATTGCATTTCACCCCACAATGGTCCATTTAGGAGGTGGGTCATCATGTGACACACTCTCTCAAATGAATAAACCCTTTGAATTAGATAATTTTTTAATCCGCACCCTACACATAAAAGAGGAAGTTACTATGAAGGATGGGAGAAAATCCTAGCTAAGACTATGATTCACCTCAAAGTGCATCTCTAGAAAAATTCCATAATATTCTAATCATGAATGGCCTCTTAAAATGTATGTATCTTAGTTATCGTTCTCAGAGTGTCGGCAACTGCATTTACAATTCTAAGAATATACTAAATATCAACATCAAAATACTATATGTATTCGACCAACCTTCATTTCCTAAGATTCAATTCATACTATGTAAATATATACATGAGGGTTTTGTGGTCCGTGTAAATAAAAAAACACCCTCCAAATAAATAATACCCTCAATAGAATAAGGCACGTACAAAAATAACTAACTTGAGTTCATGAGTTAGGTAGTTCATCTCATATATAATTTAATGATTCGACCCATAGGCTATAACTCACTCCTCCAGCATGAAAACATCTCCAAGACCAATAAATGATGCATCAAAATACACAATGTATCTCTTTCCAAACATGAAGAGAATTAAGACTAGTGTAGAATTTAGTCTCCCATTCTACCCCTGGAAGGCTACCTCAAATCTATCTAAATATAAAAAACATCACACCCTTGTTATTCAAGAAAGTAAGTGGTGATTCTATGAATGCGAATCACTATAAAAATTCTTATAATATCCATCTAGTCCCAAGAATCATCACATGTTAAATATGTTCTTTGGATACACACAAAAAACTACAACTCATGCCTTCTCTAGGTCAACAGATTATATTGCCTCTAAGATTATATGACCCAAAAATTTAATCTTATCCATCCATTAGTTTATCTTTGTGATCTCAAAATATAATTGATGCTTCTTCTATGTTTCCAAAACAATCTCCAGATGAGGGAAATGATCATTATAATTTTGATAATACACCAATATATCGACCAATAATACCACCACAAATTCATTCAGATGTTTATGGATGACTTGGTTCATTAGTTCCCCGAAAACTATTGGATCATTCATGATAAATAATGGAATAACCAAATTCTCATATAGACCACACCAAGTATTAAAAGCTATGTGAGGTATGTATGTAGGTCGAAAACATATATGGTGATGACATGAACTCAAATAAATGTTTAAAAACAACTATGATACTAAGAGTTATTCAAAGATATCATCTATCCCTGATAAAAGGATTCTATATCATAATATTTAACAGGTACAATTTTTTATAATCCAATAATAGAATGATGGTCCTATCCACATTGCTTCATAGAAAGCACTAAAGATCCCTACAGAGAAGTATGTGGTCATACAAACCCGTTTCACTTATAAGTCCTCTAGATTTATCTTAATATCTTTCAAAATTGTGGTAGCTAACATTCGAGGATTAATGGATACCAATTCATCTCTTTGAACTAGTTAAATAGATAACACTAGAACTCTCTTAGGAGGTAGACCAGAAAATTCATATGGGAAAACATCCCTGAAATGACCAAACACTAGAGGAAAATAATTCTATAGTTTTCCCAAATTATGAAGATATAAAATAAAATTTGGGATTTCAACCCACCAGTCCCATGATTACATGGTAACATTTGGATTTCAAGGTCATCCCATTAACACTCATGAATAAAAACCCCAACCTATGAAGATGTGAAGGTCACCCTTTAGTGATAGAAATCGATAAACACATGAACGGTAACCAACCATTACATCATGATAATGACATATAAATCTATTATATAGATGAAAAATAGGTCACATAAGATGATATACCCCCTACCATAGGGTTTAACTCCTTCTATTAGCATACACTCTATGATTTTATCCCCAACAGAGTACAGAGTGTCATGATGCCATCAGAAAACTAAACAATTACCCTAAGGATCTTCTAAATAGGTACAAATATCCTTCTATAAGAAGAAACTCTAAAAAAATAGAAGTTACTATTATAGACGATACTAAGATTGTACCTCTCAACATAGAAATCTCAGTTCTCAACTCCATGGGTGTAGTTTATGATGAATATATTTGTCCATAATCGTGGTCCTGAGAAACAACCATACTACTCAGAGAAACCCAGCTCTCCTATCGAGATGCAACTATTGTCATGTTCCCATGACCATTACCACCTCCTTAGAATAAATAAAAATTATTACTCCAACTCCCAGCCTGACATAGAGCTATAAATCCCTCCCCTAGGTCATGATTCAATGTCGACCTCCTACCAAATACCATAGAACTAAATGCCCAAAAACACTATACATGCCCCGTCGTTCTACATGCCTGATCCTCGTCTAGTTTTCCATAACACTAGAAATGAATGCATCCTTTACTCCCAAAATGATGATAGAATATGGAACTATCAATTCTAACAACATGGATAGTATTCCCCACATGAGAAGTCTCAAAACATTGCTTCTCGTTAGCTATTTCTAAACCACTAGGCTGATAAGCATAACTACCCTTCTGTAGTCCTTCTTCTTCACTCAAATTATGTTCATTAATTAGTTCCTAATTCACTATCTTGGTAATAGAAGTCAACTAAACCAAAATCATAATTGAATATATATAATTATAGAGACCTTCTTAAAATCATACCACTATAGATGAATAATTATCATGATAGACATGTGAAAAGAACCAAATCTCTATAAAGAATGATGAATACCCCATAAAGGTCATATATCCCTACTCCAGAAGTATAAAATAATTGTCCCCTTTAGTTATAAAAGTTCTTGGAAGGAATTAATCATAAAACATGGTTTATAAAATCTCTCATAATATATCACAAAGTCTTTCATCCTAGTTTAGAGCATCCCATAGGTACTTAGTGTCTTAGTGAAGAATATATGTCATGAGTTTCATTCTCATATCACGAGGTGTCTTGATATGATAAAATAATTGATAAAGTAGTCTCAAGCTACAATTCAGAAGCCTATGGACCAATATCCATTAAAACTATAGGTGGATGATTCTAATAGAACATTCAGATCATATCTTTTACAATGGAGGTAGGATATGGGGATTCATTGAAAGTCTTCATAATGTCTAGTAAACTCTTTCAAAATTAGTCATCGTTACCCATATTAGAAAAATGGGTGGCTCCACATGTGGTGCTACTAGAGGTTAGACGGGTGGATCATAGATCACAATATATCAGGCATGGTTATCTCCACCCTCCATGGACACTACTGGAGGTCATCTGGGTGTAATATCTCTACAAATTTTGAACTCACACATCTAAAAAGATTCAATAAAAAATAGATCACATATACATACATAGGACAAGAAAAATCATTCTTGTAAACTAGCCACACCCATATTCATTATCTTAAATCCAAGTATGGATAATGGAATGATCTTAAATAACACTATAGATACTTCCTAATACCCATTATATATTCGATTCTAGGCCATGTTCTCTATTTGATAACATGGTTCACCATATATGAATAATAAATTGTAGTTGGAAACAAGTTTTAGTGGTAAACATTCCATTTTAGGATTTAAATTTCATTTAAATACATATTTGTTTAAAATTATATTTAAATTATTAAACTAAGTGGATCATCAGTTCCAATATATAATCACCCAAACACCTTATAAACCGACATGTGTGGTCCATTTAATCCCAACCATAACATGTTCCAGTCCATGAAACCAATTGTCCATGACTCGATGTTCCATAATAAATTATTTAGGGTGTCTATAGTAGAATATATAGGAAAACACTATTTATGTTAAGGTTAACACTATATATACCAATTATGTTTCTCAATCTTATTAAATAACATTAGTCGATTAAAATTCGATAACCTAAGTCACACATAATAACTATCACGTAGTCACACAATGTGTCTTATATGGAACATAATATGAAGGGAATTTTTATCCTATAAGGTTCCTAAAAGGATGCATGATTTGTAGTTCCTTTCTATATTGAGAAAAGGTTGAAATGAAATTACTCAAAAATATAACAATAATAACATCATATCTTGTGTATAACCCAATGGTGGAATCAAATCAACTATAACTGAATACATTATAACAACATATCCCATCGCAGGAAATTTTGCGTTCACCTATACTTGGGTTAGCTACTCCCATGCCCCACAAATTACCAAATTCCAACACATTCCTATTTTTGATTTCCTCCATCCCAAACTATATGGAGGAAAAAAAGAATATAAAAATACATCTGATGCCACTTTGTAACTCCACAAACCATAACCCACTAAATGGTTCCTCGAGTTTGTGGGTCACATGGACTCAGGAATTCCTCCCCATATGCCAGATGCTTTTGATTAGAATCATGGTTCATGGAAAGTATGATGGGGAGACTGTACCCTCATGATATAAGTAACTCAGTGACATAATATGTAAATAAATTAGTGGAAACATTCAATAAATCATACAAATAAATTAAACATACAAAATATTGTAATGATTATCAAAACCAAAATAGGTGTCATATATAGTATGTGTATTTCATGTCTCTAAAAAATCAGTCATTACATTGAAAAAGACATCCAGTATAATACGTGTATCAGAAATAAAAAAAAGTCCATACTGTTATTCTTTAAAAAGAATCATGAGTCTAGATCAGTCATGTTCTCCCTTACTCATAAACATAACTAATAGAGAATCACAAAGATGGTCCATTACCTCATCCATACCTTCATCCAAGAATTTTTTTCAGGTACCCAATGGGGGCCAAATAGGGAGAGGGATAACACTCAATATTACACTACCAATAGTGTCTAAAACAATCTTGTATGTTTATATAAGCTGAGTAGTTTAAAATAAATTAAATTAATATAAATGAATAATATCACCAGATTAATACTATCTATTCTAGAAACTGTGATCAAATTTCCAAAGAAGTTATATCTATAAATAATGATATAGAATCCACTACAGCCTATGTTGAGTAATCCAGTGTCAGACCCCAAGGGCCAGATCCAAAGTATAACGACCAAGGAACCCTCATCATTTCAAGCCAACATGGGATAGATTTAGGGAATAATGACCAAGGAATACTCATTATATCTATCCTATATTGGCCATATAAATGATTTAATGAAAAATATATCCCTTCAAGTCCTTGAAAAATCACAATTTAATCCCTGTGATGACTTGGGAGGAGCCCAAGGATCACGTCCTTTGTGCATGTCCAAGGTGGTCCATGAAATTCAGATTCAAGGAATTGAAATTTTCTTCAAAATCAAAGAAATTTGGATCCATGGATTAAAAATTTCCATGGATGTAATTGTCTAACAGAGTGGGAATGATCCAATGTATGAAAATGTCTTTGCAATCTAAATGAATAATGTGTCAGACCCACACGGGTGAGATCCGTGGAGAAGAAATTTTCTTCGCATCCAATTTATTGAACATCTCATTAATCATTTCTTAACACTTTTCAAAATCATATATAATCTACGAGTTCATAAAACTCATTCCATAATTTCTAATTAAACATTCAATCTTGTCAATTATCATGTAATAAAATGAAAAAAGAATCATAAGACCTCTTCTATAATTTTATTCAATTAAATAATCCACCCACTAGGATGTATATCTCACAAGAACCCAACAAGGTGGTATAATATGGTACAAATACAATAACACACCTGGTAGGTGGTATGATTGGAGGATGAAAACATCCAACCATTACAAGGTACTAGGTGGGAAACCTAACAAGGTTTCAACAATTTAATCATGGAATTCATTTAATTTTTATAATAATTCTGGATTGTTCAATATGTAGAATAATGGAAACATGGTATAAAAAAGCTAGACCATAATGGAAAAGGTATCGGCCTAATATCATTTACCCATGGTATAACACTCATCCAGTATCAACTCATAACTCAACCCAAATTGAAAGGAAATAAAAGAACGATTGATTTCTCTAGAAACATGAAGTATTATCTTTCACCAAAATAACTATTCCGATATAAATATAAACAACTAATGGCACATGATGAATTAATAACTCACTAAAATATGTCCAATGAGATGGAAGATGTTTATAATTAGAGTCCATATCCTAAAATAGGATCAAAGCCTACCATGAATGCATGAAAAGGGCTCCCAAATGTCAAAGTGGTATTACACTAGAAGAAATGGAAAATGGTTTTACGCTATATTATTTTTTATGTTGAAACCACCATTTTACCCAAAACACATGGTTTCATGGTGTGGGCACATTTTTAGCAAGAATGTGCACCAACTACGCACCCTTTATTTCCTTAATAGGGAACCCACAAGGTTTATACACATGGTTTGTGAAACCATCCACAAACTATGTAATTTCCCTCATCATAAAATTGCACGTATCTCACATGGAAATAGGTCCCTAATATAAGGTCTCATAAAATTCTTCAACCCTAAACCTAAACCAAAACCATCAATCCTAGTTACTTATAATCATGAGGTCTCAGCTATATGGTTTTTAATAATAATGTGGTCAATAAAACATTCAAAAACTGAGCCTCCAGGATCTAAAAATGCATCGAAAATCCTTTGACACACATTTAACCTCCTTAAGAATCCATATTAGTTTTAAAAAGAGATAAACTAAAATTAGAAATATCCATAACTCACCGAAAATCTAAGGATCTTATAGAAATTTCTACCTGAACCACCAACCCATCAGATCACTCTCAAAATAAATATCTCTATTCCATGAAACAAATATAACAAATAAAAATATTGGGGCATTGAAGACCTGTGAAATCAGTGTACACCCAATTCACCCCAAGTTATACCTATCAAATAGAGGTACGTACCTTAATGATACACAAATTCAGCATAAGGAATGAAATTCCACATAATTACATGTGTAAAAAAATTATTTGATTCATCATCAAATCAATAGAGAGAATTCTCCTCAAACATGACCATCAAGGTTTGAACATACTTAAATTTATGAATTATAATGAAAACACTACTCCCCAACACTAGGTATGACCAGACTATTAAAATGGAATCATGTAATCAATGTTGATCACTATTCTCAAGGAAGATAATTCACTACACACTTATCACTATTTCATGATTTTTGTCACCAAATCCACTAATCCTACTCCAATAAGAAAAAAATTTAAACCCCATTAACTAGATGAGGTACTCTGAAATAGATTGTATGTTCTATCCCCACACTATAAGAAAGAGTTTAGGGTACAACCCTAACTTATTTTACACAATATATATTCTTAAAAAGAAACATCACCACCATGAAAAACTGAATATAGTGGCAGAGGTGTACACTGACCATTCGAGATCAATATAAACCCCCCTCTTAAATGAAATTTATCCCTTCATAATGGTGAAGTTATTTTGAATTTATCATTTATAAAACATAATATTTAAAAAAAATCACCCGCTTTTAAAATTCAAACATGCATAAGTAAAATATAAAAAATATTTTCCCACACTATTACAAACAGACTATTTCAAGATAAGGCATGCACTAACATATTGAATAAATCTTGACAACCAATGTTGGGGGAAGAAGGTGTTATTCATTTTAAGAAATTCACTTTAAACTGATGTATGAAAAACAAAATAATTCAAAAGGAGGTTTCTTATGAAATGAATACAATTTAAAACACAAAATATATCCAATAACTCTCAAAACATACTTTCCTCATTATATCTTATGTCCTGAAAAACCCGATCATTATTCTGACCATTCTAGTGAATGGAACTAAACCTTTTTTTAAATATAGGGACATCATGGAACATGGGTTACAAAAAATTTTAAATTCTACAAAACACTACAATGGAAATATATTTTCCTACCCATGAAAAGGAATATAGATATATCCAACCCAAGTCTCAAAGATGAAACCAGGCCTCATGAGACATTATATCTTCCTTTTCATACAATAATACCTAGAACTTGTAGAACTACCTAATGATTCTAAATAACCTAGAGTAAACCCCCCTAAATCGCCTCATCTTGAACACTCACTTCAATACAATACAACTATTGAATTCTTTTCACCCTATGATGAACCAAAAACCTCAAGGATTTCATGAAGTGTTGCAGCTACAAGTCCTTATAATATAGAAGGTCTAGATACATGAAAATAAGAGAAAAATTGAATCCCAAGTTGACACACACCAGAATCCCTCAATATCTATTCCTTTCATTCATTTCTCATCACCCATAGAGGGAAACCCTCCTTGACCAACCCATAGAACTCATCCAAGGATTCTCCTTCTATCTATCCATTATTCATCTTTAACCATACACTAGACACACCTAGATTTAATTTACTACTATGTTAACTCCATTTTTTACCGCACCTCAACCACATGACTCAACACTCCACAAAATACATCAAAAATTTACACTGCTAAAACCTGGATAACACCTCATCCCATGATAGTTTCTTTTTCTTCCCAAGAACAATACCCTATAATTAATCTATTATGTCATGATCACAAAAGTATTAAAATATATAAGGTTATCTCAATAAACCGAATCATATAATCACAGTGAAGATAACTCAAACACATTACGTGGAAATAAATAATCCCTATACCACAAAAAAATAATATCATACATCAAGGGTTTAGTAATTACATTAAAGAAATTATTTCACCTTAAGGACAACTGAAATAAAACATTAAAACCCTACCTTTTGGAAACCATTTCAAATGTAATACTCTAAGTCTTTATTTAAAACAAATGTTGTGATAAAATTTCCTATAGGGTCTATCTTGGTTAGTAGTAGCTCTATGGGGTATTAACATGGTCTCAAGTTCGAGTCTCCCAAAATTCATCCTTGTTAATTTAGATTATTATATTTGTTGTACTTATCCCCTTTCTCGATCTATTCAAAGGTGGGGATAAAAATATCTTTAAAATCATTCTAACCAAATTTCATAAAACACCATGAACCAATTTTTAAAAACCCAATAAAAAATATATTCAGACACATTTTGTAGAAATCCTACAACATTTTTAGGAAAACATATTTCCAAAGACTACATAATAAACTACGAAAGTGAGAAAACAGCACTATTATACCCCACATTCCAAGAAACAACATGAAATTAAATTAAAAATTAAATATATCGATTTTAAAATAGATTCCCTGAATCATTTAATGATTCATTGTGATAAAATTGATCATTTAAAATATTATACAATTCATTTTTACAGAAAATTGGTTTGGTAGTCATAAATTACTATATTTAATGTTAATGTGCATTCTTTAATAACTCACAAATCTATAAAATGTTACAATTTTTCATTCTATTATTTATTTTCAACCAATACCACCCTATAATTATATCTAATAAGTTAATATATACATGTGTAACATTAAGAAATGAAACATCAAGATTCATAGTTAAAACTATTTAATTAATATTTAATTAAAATAACTCATTTTATCTTTCTTAATGATCTTTTAGGCTATTGACATATTAGTAATTACTTGAAACACTGCAAAATAATCAATCAAAAAATAAATGTTTCCATTTCTATTTACATTAGGTGGATTTAATTTGTATTAAAAAAATAGTTCATAACAAATTATATTCCTCAAATAATACTAGAATATATATCTGCATAAATTGAGTTTCTGAAATTGTAAAATTCAAGGGAACACATCCAATATACATTGATATTGTATTAATTTGGAAGACCATACTCAAATGGATTGATTTAAAATGAAACACCAAGAAAATATATCTTAATGGTTGAGGTTAACCCTCTTATTAATATTAAATCCATAAAATACATCATTAGACTACGAATAGCTTAAGCCTAATAGCAAGGAATTTAATCAAATTTAATTTATTAGGTTCATTTTATTATGAATAATCTACCCATTCATTAACATACACAAACTATTATGATAAATGTACCTATATTATATCTATAACCTACAGTCAGTACCATGTCACATGGATATTTAGTGGAATGAAATTAATTATGTTAGATCAGGGTTGGACTAAAAATCCTACAACTTATTGGGCCCCAAATCTTATATTATATAATGATATCATCTTGTACCATTTACTTACCAACCAATTAAATCATAATATTTCCCAACTTCGTTATCTATCTTATCACTTAATAATAAAATTTGAAAATAAATTTTAATGACCCTTCATTGGTACCCATTATAGTTTGTAATTTAAGAGAATGATTAGCCCTGAATTTTCCCTCATATAGGTATAGTGGTGGAGACTAATATTGAGGGTATAAAACACATAATAAAAGTTATTAACCTCAAAAAAAAGTTAAGTAGAAAATCTATAATGATAACCACATATCAACACCATATCATATAAAATAAACCAAGACCCCATATAATTGAAACACATAACACTTAAAATGGTATTCATTAAAATTTAAAAAATTAAGCACTAAAAGACTACTACAAAAAAATAACTACTAACCACTCTATGATTTTGGAATCCATCTTAGTCAGCAAATACTATATAATCAGTGTAAAAATATTTTATATACATACGGGTTAGTATAACATCTATATTTAATAGGAACCTCCTTGTATCCTCTCATTAAAATGTGATAAGTTCATACTAATTCTCTAGTGAAATTTTTTTATAACCAATATGATGCTACATTGTGAAATAAATATTATCAGAATCATCATAGATCACAAACCAAGTAACACAGAAGATCATGAAATTGTGATCATAGGTTCTTTACAACCACTTTCCCTCTTATTTTTCTACACCAAAACCCCAACACTAAATTTTTTAGGATTCCACCGCTTCCACTTGAGTAGTAGGGTATCATGAGAAGGAACGAGATAAACCGTCTTCCCTCCTACTTCCATGAATAACCCCCACAAACTAACAACCACTTTAAGGAAGTTCCCCCAACTATGTGGTATACAGAAATTCTTTGGCCCCAAATATTCCATATATATATATATATAATAAAATTTTCCCAAAAAAAATCCATATACAAAATATAATTACCCGGAATTGTGTTGTCACCACCTAGATTCACCCCTAACTATGTTATCACCATCTATCATCTCTCGAATTGTTCCACATACTTCCATCAAAGGAAGTGGAAAAGAGTGGGGAATGTAATCCATCCACACCCACCAACTAGGATGTTAGTGAAAACACTTGGAACAAAATAATGTGGAATCAATATATAATACTCTACTTAGGAGGGGTTCATATACATTTCAAAATAAAATATAAGGACAAATAGTCATAAATAGTACCAAAACTATGGGTCTGCACTAACTATCATAAAATAACTTAGTTTTTCCAAACAATAGACATATAAACCAGTCTGTGACATACCTAAGGGGAATCCATGATCCCTCTCATCTGATGATATGAATCATTGGCATAAAATGTAATAACGAGGATGATTGGAACCCCTAATTAGTGTTTAATGATAATTTTTTCCACCGGGAAATTGGGAATGTACCATCTATATATTGGGAATTTATTCCAAATCAGATAAAAAATCATAAAGAAAGTGAAATATATAAGAAACAAACAAGTTAATGTAATATAAATCCCACTACTCTCCCTCAAAACTCTATATGCATGTTTCATCTATAAGACTCACTTTGACCTCAACAGATAAAATGAAACCAGCCAATATCCACATCTAAAAGTAATAAAAATCTCATTTAGAGGGAAACATTTCCCAAAAATTTAGGCAAAATGGGTAAATACATCCAACCAAATCATGTAAAATAAACACCTAGCCAGTAAGATAAATAAAAGATACTAATATCTATCCCCAAGTCCCCATAGGTCACTAATGGGTCCCCAATATAGATACATCCAATGATCCAATAGGAACTGAGAACATGCCTGTAACTAAAAGAAGATAACAAAGTTGTGAGGATAAAAGTACTCAGCAGTACACCACCAACATTTAAAAATTCCAATGTTATAATTATGAAAAACAATTTCAAGGTAGTTTGCAATAAAATAAGAAATTTATATTTTTTATATGTAATTTTATCTAAAATGAAATAAAAATAATTTTTTTATTGTAATCATTACTATATATATATTTAAAACGCAAAATCCCACCTATGAAAACATTTTAATGACCACACACATGATACAGAGTAATATTTCTCAATTTAAATACATATTTTCAATATGTTTCCATAATTATTTATAATACCCTACATATACATCATAAATAAAGAAGACAATCAAAAGTAATCATATCATGAAATGAAAATGATATATGAAATAATGAAAACCAACAAATATTCCACATATATTTGGAAAGTACCAGATATTAAGAAAAGATATGGGAATACACTAAGTCATACCAATAACCAATGTATAGATGTCATGGGATATACAGTAGGTCTAGATGTGAGATTTTCTATAACTATTAAAACCACAAACTGACCAGCTATCTTGTAGTCCACCGTAATACAACCCATCTAACAAGTTTACAAATATCCCCAACTATATCAAAAAACCCACTATCACTAGCACATAACATAGTTAGGGGGAGCCACTTGTAGTGTGTGGATACATGGTGTGGAAAAAATCTAGAATCTTCACCTTGTTACGGATTCCGGTGACCAATCATAATCACAAAAAATTATAAATATTAATATGAAAAATATATAACCCTTAAAATTGTCTCTCTATCATAAAAAAACCTTAGGAACTATTAAATACCTAATAATATCTTACATAAATCAATACTCATCAAAGGAGAAAAATAATAGAGATCAATAAGAGTTATATATAAATAAATTTTTAAATTCACTAAATTTTAAAAAAAACAATATAAAATTCAATTTGGATTCTAATTCCATTAATACAAATTCAAAACCACTTATAAAACAATTCATAAAACACTATATTTTAAAATCATTATTAAAAATATATTTCATAAATCAACATAGTTTTTTCTAAAATACCCAAATCCCCCAGAACCCTCCATTTAATTTATTACAAGACCCAAATGGGTAATCAACTTTCAAACAACACAAATTTATTTCAAAAAAAATTATATAATTAAACAATACTTGTCATTTCACGTGATACTTTAAATGCCATGTAAAATTGTTCAAAATAACTTTAGAAACTGAAAAAAGATTTATAAGTGTAGTAAAATTGTTAAAGATGGTTTTTTGCATCATAACAGACAAATTGTGTGTAAAACATTTTACAAATAAATTCATAAAAGTTCTTTATTAATGTAAAACCAATCACTCTGTATGAATTCAATGATTAAATTCAATAAAGACATGTATTTTAATCATAAAATATTGAAATATAATTTATAAAAAGTATGTAATCAATAGATGTAAAATCAAAACCAATATAATAGGATAAAATAGATAAAATATATTTAATCAAGTCTAATTGGGTAAAAAATGAATCACCTTTGGTAGAAAATGTATAAAAAATAAAAAATCAACTCTTCTCCACTATATCTGACCCAATTCCAAATATTTGGCCAATCCAAAACTCGTATCCTTACCTGAAAGTATATAAGGTTCATGGAATAGAGGAAGTTAGAGGTAAAAATGTGGGAATAAGGGTGTAGGATTAATGTAGGTTCTTAACAATGAAAATCCATGATAAATTTATAATGTGGTGTCATGGGATCAAAGTGAAATAATTATTTGATGGGAGGATAAATGCATGAAAGGGGATGATCGGTTGGGTTAATATTTCAGTTGATATTTACCACACTTATTGCATTTAAAATTATAGAGAATTATTTTCTTATTTCCCCAGTAAATAACTAATACATTAAATTGATAATTAAATAAAATATTAATAATCCTGACCATATAATTTGATTTATGGAGGAAAATTTATTTAGTTTTCAGGTTTTTATTTTTCATAACATGTTTTATTTTGTTTTTGAGTTCCAAGGAAAAATAATTAATTTGGGACCTCAAAATATCATTAATCCATATTTTATACTATGAACATTTGAAAAAGTAACTATAAAACATGTATCCAAATCCTAATCAACACATCCAATTTGAAATTTAAATTTCCAATTTTTGAACAACATATAAAATTTTTTTGATTATGTAACCATTTGTTTTTTCACCATATCTTGATCTTCAAAACCAAAAAAATCATTTTTTTTATTTTAGAAATGTTAACTAAATTAAATTATAAAATAGAAAATTATGAATCTATATCTACCATGATTGAGTTTTAGTTGGAAGTCACTGCATATTTTCAGTCATATTTATATTGTTTTCAACAAAAGTTTTTTTTATGAAAAAAAGTGTTATATAAATATGATTAAGGTGATTATTGATTTATTGGAAAGATAATTCTTCTTATAAATATAACTAAAAAGGACCCAAATATTTTTCTTCATTTATCAAAGTCTATTTTATCATTAAAATTTGAGGAGTTAACATGTGTATTGAATTCTAGAATTTAGATACGTGAATTGTATATGTGGTTAATACCTTACGTGATCTGGATAATTATTTAATCAAGAAAAAGGGTCCCATACGTGATTCCTCTACGTCTATCTCCTTCTATGAATTTTTATACATCAAAAAACCTAAATGAATTTATCTAAGTAGATTAGTTAAATCCATCTCGAAATTATAATCTATTTTCAATATGTTTCATATATCAATTTGTATCATGTTTATTTCATATATTAATATTTTTGTAAGGAATTTATTAATTCTTATTAATTACTCATAACCCTTGTAAGTGTTTTTACACAACCTTAGACATTATTTTATAAAATAAAAGGATATCCTATTTTCACACATTAATCCAATAACTTAAAACTCATCAATCATTTTATCAAAATATTTTTTTTATTTAATTTTATTCTAATTAAAATAAATAATATATTAATTTAATGAAAATATATATTGATATATTTAATATAGTGATATTATTTTTTTAATATCTCTACATATTTACTAAATATTTTTAATATAATTGGTTTGGATTTTGTATTTCAAATTTAAACCTTCAATTTTCAGGGGATCTTTCATTGTACTATTATTTTTTAGACTACTTGAAGTATTAAATGGATGATTTCAACTTGATTTGAATCAATCATTATTGATTTATATTTATATCATGATTTGATATATTATTAGAAAAAGATAACATTTATTTATATTTATTTATGATATTATGGTATTATTAATTTTTCAATATTCTAACTACTGCTCAATTATGTAAAATTTATTTATTTTAAACGGAATGGAAAATTTTTATTTTATAGAAATGAATTAGTGATGTAATTATGATATGATACATCTTTGATGATATTTTTTATATTTAAAAGTGATTTCGGGTAAATAGTGTGGTGGTGTTGATACTGTGAAGTGTTGTACATTCTTTATATGGTGAACATTTCTTATACTTCAAGTTGGTCTCTCATGTTTTGAAAAACTTCTATATCTACATCTATAGACTTTATTAGACATTCGGGTTGATCAAACACTCAAAATCTAGTATATGTGTATTATTAATACTTTATATATTTATTTCTAGTTCCTTGTGTCAATAACACTTATTCTCATCTCCCATTTGATTTCAATTTATATTAAAAAATTTACAAAACAAATTATATCTTAGGCTTGTGACTCCGGGATTCTAATGGTAACTCTATTTGGGTTTTTGACTTCCATTTGTATAGTTAGAATTTTAATTGGGTTATGACTCCCCATACATGATTTGTTATATGTTTGGTCACAACTCCAATTGATAGAAACATATTCTATAATTGTGTTATGATTCACATTCAAAATCATATTAATACACAACAAAATCTCTCATCAAGTTGAAATGTACAAGATTATTATATGCCAAATTTAGATAACACGACTATAAAAAAAATCATTGTGTTCATTTTTAATTCCACTGTTAATTATCAGTAATAATTTACATTGGTAATTAATTTTGATAATTAATCTATTTAATGTATTTTTTTAATCCAGTCTATTCACCCCCTAAAAAACATCTTCCATTAACATTCAAGAACAGAAAATTGATATCATAGCTTGTTCCATTTGTAATCTACCCAGTCCTACTATAAAGCCCATTGTTTAGATTTCATTATGTTAAACTATCTCTAAATATCACAATATATGAAATTTATCATTAATTTGGATGGAATAAATAAATTCAATGCATGGATTACTCATATCCCACCTCACTTTTGTAGAAATGATATGGATATTGGAGATCTATAATGGAGTCATAGCTAGAATAGTTAAGTATATAACACTAACACATTACAGAAAAATCATACACACTTGAATAAGTTGACCTTGATGCACATACAAGATACGATGCTTCTTGATATGATTCAAATTATGAAGTTTAGAATTGTTTATACTGTTATATTAACACAAGGGTGTTTAGTCAGGTTTCAACTTGTAAGATAGATCATGATATTTAGAATATCCTACAAGTCACACACCATGGCTCTAATAAATTGATTAAAAACAAACATGGTCTTCCTCGAGTTGAGTGATAAGATAAAATATGGTTAAAGAAAAAAATGTGAACCAAATGTTCTATCAATTCACAATCATTTTTATAAGAATGAATTAACTTGGAGAATCATTAGTGAACATCATTCATATAGACAGATTCCTATAAGAAACAACAAAGAAATGGATTGAAAATAAAGTATCCATTAATGAAATAAATAACTTGAAAGAGTAAACTCTTGATTAATTGATTGAATCACTACTTCAGTATTAACTAGAACCAATGACAATAGTTGAATAGGATATAATAAAAAATTTAAGGTGTACAGTTCAAATCTATAAATTTTACTTGTGTTGAATAATATGATTTTCATGTTATGTATAGTGGAAAATAAGATATGGCTTATATAGTGACTTGGTATTAAGATGTAATGAAAATGAATGGATTAAAGAGTCCATTTAGTCTAAACTATGAAAATAAAAAATATAAAGGTGATAATAATGGTAAGAGTAATTATAATACATTAGATAGTACTTATTTTGAGTGAAGAATGAAATGGAATATCAAGCCTGACTATCCAAAACTAAATAATAATGATAAATTCATGATAAAGGAGAAAAGGAATTAATAACTAGTAGTAGTTATACACAAGGATACGATTCAATTAATGAGTATAGAAATAAAAAATAATTTGATAAAATTATTTTCTTGTATTTTATAAATAAGGATAGTGATTCTATTTTTTATTATGGGTATTCTAATTCTGAATATGATTTTAAAAATAAAAATTATTATTACCTAAATGAATAAATTTAAAGGATGAGTTTTTTCCAAGATATTGATTTATACGATTAACTTAAATGAAAAAAATCTTTTATAGGAGAATAGAAAAATAAGGAATACTAAATAGTACCTAACATGCATTCAATAGTTCTATAAAAAAATACTTCATTAGTGCTAAAAACAACTATTAATATATGTGTTGTTAAATGGGGGTCCTTTTTTAGTTCTATAAAAGAACTCATAAAGGGGTACTTTATTAGTGTTAAAAAGAGATGATAAAGGTGGGCCTTTATCAGTGCTAGTTTTGCACTATTAAAGGCACCCATTTATGACTTCTTAACTAGTGTTCATAAAGATAATTTTTTTATTAGCATAGTAGTAGCACTGATAAAGTACAAACTATTCGAGGGTGTTGTTAAAATTACAACACAATTTAGTAATAAGTATAGGAAAATACAAGACATAGATAATTAATAATTTAATTGAAATAAAAATATCATTAACAAATACAAGAAAAATTATGTATTATATAAATTTTGCGCATTTTTTGTGTAATTACATTAGAAATTATAATTTATCACAAGTATTCAAATACTTCTATGGTTTAATTTCAATTAAAACCTGACCTCGTCTCAAAAAATCCATATCATGGTATCAGTTTCCGAACAGACCACCCCAACTCTAGAAAATGAATCTACATATATATTAAAATAATAATTATTTAATTAATAAAATAAATAAATAAGTTAAACATAAATATGAACAATATATTAATAAATTTTCATTTTTTATTTTGAAACACACAGATTGAGTAATACCAGTTTCACCATGCATCATATTGAGGCACAGATGATTCTTACATGTGACCAATGACTTCTGAATTCTTTTTCCTCAATTTTCAAAACAATATGAATGATTTTTTTTTTGATTTTGAGAATGTTAGTTTTTTTGTAATAAATTCCATTTTAATCATTAAAAATGAACATTCAATCATACTAGTCACACCAAGTGTCAGTTTAATGTGAGAGGAATTCATAAATGGCCCAAATGACTAATAAATAGTTCTACAAAATTATAATGACATTTCTAGTGTGTTTTATTTATTTTCAATGAATAACACACATTTTAAACTAAAATGTCAATTTTAATCTATTAAATGACACTTTGATTCATACGTGGAACACTGATTATTGGATTGAGGTGTGGATAATTCCTATATATCACAAATTATCAATGTATAATTGTGATAATGTATCAAAAAAATAGAAATTTATTTATGGTATTTAATATATCACTCTTCTTTTTACTAAAATAACAATTTTAAATGAAAATACATGCCTAGAGTAATATCAGTCACACTATGAATGGGATTGAGGTACATACGATTCATACATGCCACAAATGACATATTGAACGTTTTCATAATGAATCAAAAAAATATGAATGTATTTTCTCAGTTTTGAGTATATCACATATTTTTTTATTAAAAATTCATTTTATACTAAAAATAGTCACATTGAGTCATACTGTTAAAATAGTGAGTCTGATTTATGTGGTAATGATTCCTACATGTAAAAAATGACTTATGAACAATTTTCAAAATTTATGGAGGTAATTCTTATGAGTTTTCATGGTTTTACTGAGCCACACAAATTTTAAACTAAAATATAAATTTTAAGAAGATAACTAAAACTTTGAGTCATTCCAGATACACAATTTGTCATATTGTGGTGAGGATAATTCCCAAACATAAAAAATATCTTATCAATAATTTTACAATAGTTTCAATGTAATCTGAATTTATTTTCACATTTTTTATTAAATTACATGTATTATTTAAAAAACAGACATTTAAAATAAAAAGAAACAAATATATTCATATTAGTCACATTGTTCATCTAATTGAGGAGAGGATTATTTTTAAAAGGAAAAATGGCTTATGGTTCATCTTACTAATGTATCAAAATGATCCAAATGTGTGTTCATGGTTTTAATTATGAAACATTTTTTTAACTAGAATGTAATTTTAAATTGAAAGCATGAACTTTTAGTCATACCAATCAGATCGTGTGTTAGTATGACATGAGGTTCATTAATAGATGTCATAAATTAAATATGAATCATCTTATTAAATTATGAATATAATTCAAGCTTGTTTCATTAAATTTTAGTTAGTGGAACTTTTTTTTAACTAAAATGTCCACTATAAACTGATAACTGACACTTTGAGCCTTACTAAGAACACTATTCATTTGCTTGGGCTGTGGATAATTCTTACACATAATAAATGATTTAATTGTCATTTTACTAAAGTATCAAATTAATTTGAATGAATTATGTTTTTTTTAGTATGTCACATTCCATTTTACTAAAATGTTAATTTTAAAATTAAATTCTCACTTTGAATCAAAACATCCACACCATATATTGGATTGAGGTGTGGTGGATTCTGAAACTTCAAAAATGACTTCCAGGCTATTGTTTCTAAAGTATAAAAATAATATGAATGAATTTAATCTATTATTAGTATGTCACTTTTATTTATTTATAAAATGTTATTTGAAACATATAACATGAACTTTGAGTCATACAAGACACACAATGCATCATATTTATGTCCAAGTGATTCCTATACATAAAACATAACTTAAAGATCATTTTCATAAAGTATTAAAACATTAATAATGCATTTTCCCGATTTTGTGTAAGTCACATTTATTTTTTCAAATGGAAAATAATGCAGAAAACATGGAAATTAAGTCATACTTATCACTTTGTATGTCTATTTTATGTAAATCTGATTCCTATATGTTGAAAATTAATTATTAATAATTTTACTAAGGATCAATTTAAAAAGAGATTGTTTTATTGGTTTCTAGTGAGTGACATGTATTTTGAACTAAAGTTTCAATTTTAGATATATAATGGAATATTTTGAGACATACCTGGCACATCTTGTGTCAATTTTCGGCAATGCTGATTCCTAAATGTCACAAATGATTTATGTATCATTTTCCAAAAAGTATAAACACAATCGATGTAACACCCCGAGCTTCCAAGATACGCTTCTCATTCAATAATGCAATAGATTGCATTGTACGCAACTTCGAGTTCTAAAACACCGCGACTAATCAAAGTAGCCGTTATGCATAGTAATAACCACTTTTTAAAATTATAGAAATTTTATATTTCAAAATGGACTTCATTTTTGTATTCTTAATATTGAAATTATCCTATGTTGAATTTTTGGTATTTTTCTGAGAACTTCTAATTTTTTATGAATAGTGAAAAATACATAAAAACAAATTTTTTAATCAAAATAATCTATAGTGATAAATTATACTATTTAGTGGTTTTAAAGTATAATTAGATTATATTTTTACCATTTTATCCAATGGTGGTCATTATAATTAATTTAACATTGAAATTGGACATAAACAATTGCCAATCTTTTGATATAAATTGTTTCTTAAAAACACGCTATTTGTTGTAACAGCGGGAATTAATAATAAAATTAATTAATGCAACTTATATGTTTGGAATTTTTTAAAATAGACATCATTTTTGAATTCGGAATATCAATTATAGCTTAGGGTGAAATTTTGGCTTTGTTCTGAAAAACTTCAATTTTTGATGAATAGTGAAACCACTAAGTGGTAGTTAAATAACTGATTTTTCATTTAAATGAAATATTACCACTACTGTGATTTGATTTTAAAAAATCCGACATACATGGTTGTCATTAAGAAGTAAAATGTGGTTCAATGAGATTAAAATAATTTTTGGTGAATAGTAACTTTTATGTTCTTAATCGCGATTAGAGGTAATTAGTGTAGTTTAAGGTAAAAATAATGTTTTAATAATATGAGATGAGCATGAAACTTGTACTACTACTATTGGATGAGTCATGGCCGACCAAGACAACCCATGGGTCAACTTGGGGACCCCATGGAGCCACTTTGGTTGGAAAATGACATTAATATATATTTATTTAATGTTGAAATTAAATTGACACAAACATGAGTTGTTTTACTAAAACAGTTTTTAAGTGGGGTTACACAAGTCCAACTTTTGATTATCAATACTCATTAGAAATATAAAAAGATTTCCTACATCATAGTATTTTTTTTATAATTTTTAGACATTAAATAAATTAAATTATTTATGACATCATTATGATGCGGCGATGACCTCATTATTTAACAATTTAAATAAAATGAGAAGATAATGCAAAATCCAAGTCTTACACTTTTCCAAAGCCTATTGGATGAAGAGATTTCGAACCCTTATCACCTTAGCCACGAATTATATAAGTGTGGGACCTTTAGAATCCGAAAAGCATTGTGTAATAATGTAACATTTCAATCTTTCCAAAAGAGCCCCTCCTCTCCTCTTATAAAAGGCCCCCACCTATCCCACCTTATTCACACCTTAAAGCCATTTGGCTCGGCCAACCTCTGCCAAAATACTCTCCCAACGTCCCCCTCTTACTCCTAGAAGCCTCACTTTGGACAGAACGCTTCTCAAGGAAGCCTTTGGCTCAAATCAAAAAGAGTTACCCGATTTTGAGGTAATGTCTTCTCTAATGTTGTTTTGTTTTATTTTTCTTCTCCAACCCCATAAACTCTTTTTATTCATTTCTTTTGTAACAACACCAGTATCCTCAATATACTCGGATGTTGTTATAAGAAGGATTCGAGCTACATTTACACACACCTACATCTAATGGTTAAAGAACATACGGTTTCTGTGGATGGCGAATTTCTGCCTCACGAAACGATGATTGTTCAACACTCATATAACACCTTAAAAGGTGGCCATTAAGATGTCACTATATTTATATATGATACATAATATGTTTATGTTTTACTTATGCTTCTGTATTTCTCATTTATGGCATACTTTATGATTTCCATTATGGGTAAAATGCGATAATTTCATTTTAGGAAGTGCGGACTACCGCCCCCTCAAAGTGATTTGAATCGTTAATGCCATATGTGGGATGTATAAAGGATGGATTAAATGGTATTATACACTATATTATACTGTAATTATATTATAAATTTATATCATTATGATTTCATTCCATTAAATATGAAATATAAATGAAATTAGCATTCATGCGTACGTACGGCTTACCGTCTCCATGAACGGTGCATTTCATTTCTTACCTCTAAATGTTACGTGACATTATTAATGAATTTATATACTGTATATATATGATATATATGATATCTAAATCATGAATATAATTCTGGATATAATGGATATTTCACCACATGAACAACTTGTAATTATAAGAAGTTTATTTTTGACTCAAGTACCAAAGATCGAAAAAACAACCGTTATTAACTTAAATAATTAAATAATGTTCATAACATGGTAATAAGGGATATAAAATGAATAATGAACATGAAAAAGGTTCTTAAGTAAATATAAATTAACTCTAGTTTATTATTCAGGAGGTTAAAGAACGGTTGAGTCAAGTCAGACACAAGGTAAGGGAATTTCTTAACCCAACTTCCATTCTTTGGGTTAATCTCCTACTTTCAAATTATGTCATGATATTATTATGTATTATTTTGTATTTTTACTTTCTTTATGTGTACCTATAGTGAATAAACATAATATATCTATTTTATTTTAAAAATGATCTTTTTAAGGACTTCGTCTCAATCTCTTTTCATTGAGGCATATTTGGTTTTATACACAACTTTCTTTTATACGGTGTATAAACCCCTTTGACTTTTACGTTTATTAAAAAGGAATCTTTTTTATACGAAGCGTTTACTAAACGAAAAAAGGTAATGTTTTTGTCACACATATGTGGTGACAACGACTTCCCCGCAGCCGTGACCACTATTTGAGTTTCGGCCTCCTCTACAAGCCATACCCTTTTTTTAATGAAAAATAAATACCATGTTATACTTTTCTTTTATTTTGGTATTGAAAATGGTTTTGAAAGTGTTTTTATTATATCAATGTGTTGTATTGATATCTTGTGATTGAAATGTGGAAATTTTATGTTTCCATTATGCATGGTTTATGTGATACGATTATGTTATGGTTTATGAGATGTTTAAACCTATTCATATGAGGAATGTATTGGACTTAATAAGTGACGGGTGGAGCCCACTATAGCTCCTCGCTGCATCGGTAGGTCTCATTAGACAACTAGACATGGAATTGGCCGAGGCCCTTTCCCAATTTGATTTATGGTTTCGGCCGAGGCCTTAATCATTTTAGACGTCTTTTCCGAGGCCTTGACAAAATGTTTCAGAATGTCTGGCATTATACATTCCCTCATTATGAAAGTGGTTATTGATATTGCATGTGATTATTCGACCAGTAGAATATCCATTTGAATAAGTAAATGGCATTATCTCATTTTACTTTTTCCATATTATATTGAAGTTCATGTTTAAAAGGATTTTGTTTTATTTATATGTTGCCTCATTTGTTAATGTTTATTTATGAAAGCTTCCACAATATTGTTATCCTCACTGAGCATCTGATCTCACCCCTTTCAATGTTTTAATATTTTCCAGGATGTGAAGAAGTATTTTATGAATGACCTGCAGGGGTAGTCAGAAAGGGATATGAGTGTGGACTATGAAGGCCATGTTATTGTAGTTTGTTTACTTTTTGATGTAATGAAAGACTTATGAATGTATCTAGTGTTTCCAAGGCTACTAAACTAATCGGTCTTTCGAGACTTGATCTTTTGTGATCATGCCAATGTTACGAAGTAACGCACCGGCTCTGGGTAGCTGGGGTCAGGGCGTTACAGTTGGTATCAGAGGTAGTTTAGTACTAACCTTGGAAGCTAGATTTATACAAACTCTGATTAGAGAACGTAGACCTAAGATGAACTTTGAGGATTGGTATAGAAGAACTTCCTAAAAATTTTGGTATTGTAGAGATTTTGTGAGTTTTCCGAGCAATACATCCCTGTCTGGATACGAACAGGTAGAGGCAGCTCTGGCACAGATGTACCTAGGGGAAAAACCCGAAAACACCGCTTTGATCTAGACTCGAACGGGAACTGGTGCACGACAACGGGCCTTGCTGCACTCTTAGTTACGACACTCCCGGGGGATTTGCTTAGGATAATTCTCATTTTCTTTACAAACCATTATGTAGGGTTTATGAGTCTATACTTCCTCAAAGAAAACATTCTTATGATTATGGATTATATCTATAAACCGTTCAATTTACATTAAGTATTTTAAAAGTTTGAAATTATTCATTGTAATTCATAAACTAACCTAGTTTATGCCATTGTTTAGAAATGGCGCCTAGTGGAAGGAATGGAAACCGTATCAATGCACGAACTCCGTGTAGGGATTGCCCTCCTGGTCAAGATAATTATTGTGGATCTGGAGATACAACTAGTGCTGATCAACTTATTACCATACTGGGACAACTCACGCAGGTTATGAATAATAACATTACTCGTATGGAGCACCCTGATCCACAACGTGGAGGATCAATGTTAGACCGCTTCATGAGGCAACAACCACCAACCTTCAATGGGAGTACAAATCCTATAGTAGCTGAGCAATGGATAAATTCCTTAGAGAAAATATTCCTTACCTTGGGGAGTAGTGAAAGGGAGAAGGTTGTCATGGCAGTTTACCGCCTCACTGGAGATGCTGATCAGTGGTGGTCGCTGATTCAAAACACAAAGGAAGATGATGACGTAGCGAATATGGAATGGAGGGAGTTCAAAGAGATTTTCTTAGAAAAATACTTTCCTCGTGACCATCGAGTAGATATGGAAGGGCAATTTCTGAGTCTGAGGCAGAAGGAGGATGAGAATGTCGCAAAGTATGAGGCCAACTTTACAAGGTTAGCAAGGCATGCTACCGATTATATACGTAACCCAAGGAGTAATATTGATCGTTTCTTTGATGGGTTAAAACCATTTCTCCGTCGAGCTTTAGTGTCACAATCCTTCTCATCATACGAAGATATTGTCTCCTGTGCTATCAAGACGGAAAAGGAATTCTCTAAGTCGTATGACAACAAAGTAAAGCAAGAGAAGAAGAGAACGGGGGAACAAGAGACAGATAAAGGGAAAAAGGGAAAGAAGGATTTTCCATTATGTGATAATTGTGGGAAGAATCACCCTGGTACGTTCCTAAAAAGAATGGGAGTTTGTTATAAATGTGGAGAAAAGGGTCACCAGGCTCGTGATTGCAAGGGAAAGAAATAGGCTATCAAAGTTGAATGCTACAATTGTAGAGAAATGGGTCATTATGCAAATGAATGTCCTAAGCGTCATGGAAACTTACCTTAGAAAAGGCCAAGGGATCAAGGACAATCTTATGTTGTGACTACATTTGAAGCGGAATAATTAATGTATTGGTGCTTTTGGACTCAGGGATTATATTCTGGTTATAAGAATAATGTGATATATATAAGGATTGTACTGCAGTACTTGTTGATTTCATTAAGGTTTTAATATGATGAAGGTAATTATATTTTTAGTTTGTGACAATAAGAAAAACTTTTCATTGTTTGGGGAATCTGATGTTACAATTGATTTTGGAATTTAGAGACCTTTTAGAGAAAGTCTGGACGAAGGTATTTTGGATAACTATAATGGTTAGAGTGGATTAAGTTGATCTTTGGATAGTATTGTTTAAGGTTAAAACATTTATGAAGATTATTTTTGGAATATTATAGTACTATATTTTTAGGAAAAGGACAACCTGCAGGGTGGGGCATAACCCATCGCGTCGGACAAAGCTGCAGGAATCGAACCCACAACCATAGTGCGACAAGCCTTTATTTCCTACCACTAGCCTACAGGAAGTCCCTGGTTATTACAAAATAATTTTACTAATCTAAATTGTATGTGTTAACATTTGGAACCTTATACAATTAGGAAAAGTATAATATTTTTGGGTTCTATTATCTTTTTGAGTGAAAGGTGAGTTGAAGGTTGAAACTCTAATTGTCAGGCATAAATATATATATATACCTATCTGTTATTCAATGAATAAATTAATTCTTAAACTTTAGTAAAGGGATATTAAAACAAAAAAATGCGTTATCCTAATACCTTATGTATTGTTGAACTGATCATATTTTAAATCAACATAGATTGAAGTCTTTGAGGCCCTCAATTTGACAGTTGATTGTGATTGATGACCTCAATCACTCCCTACGAATACTTACGTTTTTCCTCCAATTATATGTCTCTAATTGCCAGCAATTTTCTCCTAATCAAGATCATAATTGGGTGGTGACTTTTTCATTTCCCTTTCCCTCTTATTAAGGCTAAATTTTATTAACCTTATTTCCGATGTGGGTTTTCCACAAAGGTATTTTCTATTTTCAACCTTTTATTTTCAAAGAAAAATTTCAAATTGCGAGGACGCAATTTATTGAAGGAGGGGAGAATGTAACACCCCGAGCTTCCACGATACGCTTCTCATTCAATAATGCAATAGCTTGCATTGTACGCAACTTCGAGTTCTAAAACACCGCGACTAATCAAAGTAGCCGTTATGCATAGTAATAACCAATTTTTAAAATTATAGAAATTTTATATTTCAAAATGGAATTCATTTTTTTATTCGTAATATTGAAATTAGCCTATGTTGAATTTTTGGTATTTTTCTGAGAACTTCTAATTTTTTATGAATAGTAAAAAATACTTAAAGACAACTTTTTTAATCAAAATAATCTATAGTGATAAATTATACTATTTAGTGGTTTTAAAGTATAATTAGAATATATTTTAACCATTTTATCCAATGGTGGTCATTAGAATTAATTTAACATTGAAATTGGACATAAACAATTGCCAATCTTTTGATATAAATTGTTTCTTAAAAACACGCTATTTGTTGTAACAGCGGGAATTAATAATAAAATTAATTAATGCAACTTATATGTTTGGAATTTTGTAAAATAGACATCATTTTTTAATTCGGAATATCAATTATAGCTTAGGGTGAAATTTTGGCTTTGTTCTGAAAGACTTCAATTTTTGATGAATAGTGAAACCACTAAGTGGTATTTAAATAACTGATTTTTCATTTAAATGAAATATTACCACTTCTGTGATTTGAATTTTAAAAATCCTACATACATGGTTGTCATTAAGAAGTAAAATGTGGTTCAATGAGATTAAAATAATTTGTGGTGAATAGTAACTTTTAAGTTCTTAATCGCGATTAGAGGTAATTAGTGTAGTTTAAGGTAAAAATAATGTTTTAATAATATGAGATGAGAATGAAACTTGTCCTACTCCTATTGGATGCATCATGGCCGACCGAGACAACCCATGGGTCATCTTGGGGACCCCATGGAGCCACTTTGGTTGGAAAATGACATTAATATATATTTATTTAATGTTGAAATTAAATTGACACAAACATGAGTTGTTTTACTAAAACAGTTTTTAAGTGGGGTTACACAAGTCCCAATTTTGATTATAAATATTCATTAGAAAGCTAAAAAGATTTCCTACATCATAGTATTTGTTTTATAATTTTTAGACATTAAATAAATTAAATTATTTATGACATCATTATGATGCGGCGATGAACTCATTATTTAACAATTTATCTAAAATGAGAAGATAATGCACAATCCAAGTCTTAAACTTGTCCAAAGCCTGTTGGATGAAGCCATTTCGAACCCTTATCACCTTAGCCACGAATTATATAAGTGTGGGACCTTTAGAATCCGAAACGCATTGTGTAATAATGTAACATTTCAATCTTTCCAAAAGAGCCCCTCCTCTCCTCTTATAAAAGGCCCCCACCTCTCCCACCTTATTCACACCATCAAGCCATTTGGCTCGGCCATACTCTGCCCAAATACTCTCCCAACATCCCCCTCTTAATCCTAGAAGCCTCTCTTTGGGCAGAACGTTTCTCAAGGAATCGTTTGGCTCAAATCAAAAAGAGTTACCCAGTTTTGAGGTAATGTCTTCTCTAATGTTGTTTTGTTTTATTTTTCTTCTCCAACCCCATAAACTCTTTTTATTCATTTCTTTTGTAACAACACCAGTATCCTCAATATACTAGGATGTTGTTATAAGAAGGATTCGATCTACATTTACACACACCTACATCTAATGGTTAAACAACATACGGTTTATGTGGATGGCGAATTTCTGCCTCACGAAACGATGATTGTTCAACACTCATATAACACCTTCAAAGGTGGCCATTAAGATGTCACTATATTTATATATGATACATAATATGTTGATGTTTTACTTATGCTTCTGTATTTCTCATTTATGGCATACATTATGATTTCCATTATGGGTAAAACGCGATAATTTCATTTTAGGAAGTGCGGACTACCGCCCCGTCAAAGTGATTTGAATCGTTAATGCCATATGTGGGATGTATAAAGGATGGATTAAATGGTATTATACACTATATTATACTGTAATTATATTATAAATTTATATCATTATGATTTCATTCAATTAAATACGAAATATAAATGAAAGTAGCGTTCATGCGTGCGTACGGCTTACCGTCTCCATGAACGGTGCATTTCTTTTCTTACCTCTAAATGTTACGTGACATTATGAATGAATGTATATACTGTATATATATGATATATATGGTATCTACATCATGAATATAATTCTGGATATAATGGATATTTCACCACATGAACAACTTGTAATTATAAGAAGTTTATTTTTGACTCAAGTACCAAAGATCGACAAAACGACCGTTATTAACGTAAATAATTAAATAATGTTCATAACATGGTAATAAGGGATATAAAAGGAATAATGAACATGAACAAGGTTCTTAAGTAAATATAAATTAACTCTAGTTTATTATTCAGGAGGTTAAAGAACGGTTGAGTCATGTCAGACACGAGGTAAGGAAATTTCTTAACCCAACTTCCATTCTTTGGGTTAATCTCCTACTTTCAAATTTTGTCAGGATATTAGTATGTATTATTTTTTATTTTTACTTTCTTTATGTGTACCTATAGTGAATACAGATAATATATCTATTTTATTTTAAAAATGATCTTTTTAAGGACTTCGTCTCAATCTCTTTTCATTGAGGCATATTTGGTTTTATACACAACTTTCTTTTATACGATGTATAAACCCCTTTGACTTTTACGTTTATTAAAAAGGAATCTTTTTTATAAGAATCATTTACTAAACGAAAAAAGGGAATGTTTTTGTCGTACATATGTGGCGACAACGACTTCCCCGCCACCATGACCACTATTTGAGTTTCGGCTTCCTCTACAAGCCATACCCTTTTTTTTAATGAAAAATAAATACCATGTTATACGTTTCTTTTATTTTGGTATTAAAAATGGTTTTGAAAGTGTTTTTATTATATCAATGTGTTGTATTTATATCTTGTGATTGAAATGTGGAAATTTTATGTTTCCTTTATGCATGTTTTATGTGATACGATTATGTTATGGTTTATGAGATGTTTAAACCTATTCATATGAGGAATGTATTGGACTTAATAAGTGACGGGTGGAGCCCACTATAGCACCTCGATGCATCAGTAGGTCTCATGAGACAACTAGACGTGGAATTGGCCGAGGCCCTTTCCCAATTTGATTTATGGTTTCGGACGAGGCCTTAATCATTTTAGACGTCTTGGCCGAGGCCTTGACAAAATGTTTCAGAATGTCTGGCATTATACATTCCCTCATTATGAAAGTGGTTATTGATATTGCATGTCATTATTCGACCAGTAGAATATCCATGTGAATAAGTAAATGGCATTATCTCATTTTACTTTTTCCATATTATATTGAAGTTCCTGTTTAAAATGCTGTTGTTTTATTTATACATTGCCTCATTTGTTAATGTTTATTTATGAAAGCTTCCGCAATATTGTTATCCTTACTGAGCATCTGAGCTCACCCCTTTCAATGTTTTAATATTTTCCAGGATGGGAAGAAGGATTTTATGAATGACCTGCAGGGGTAGTCAGAAAGGGATATGAGTGTGGAATATGAAGACCATGTTATTGTAGTTTGTTTACTTTTTCATGTAATGAAAGACTTATGAATGTATCTAGTGTTTCCAAGGAAACTAAACTAATCGGTCTTTCGAGACTTGATCTTTTGTGATCATGCCAATGTTACGAAGTAACGCACCGGCTCTGGGTAGCTGGGGTCGGGGCGTTACAATCAAAATATGTTTGATTATTTTGGAATATGTAATATTTTTTCCACTCAAATGTCAATTTTAAACTAAAAATCCATGATTTTAATCATACATGAAACACCTTGTATCAGATTGATTTGCGATTATTTTATACATATCATAAATCAATTCTGGGTCATTTTTGGAAGTATTAAAACAATATAAATACGTTTTCTTGGTTTTGAGTGTGTGAAGTTTGTTTAGAACTAAAATTTAAATTATATTCTAAATACATACTCTTCGAGTGACACCGAGAAGAATATGTATCATATTCATTTGATGATAAATAAGGGGTGGATGATTCCGAAATGTGTTTGATCACCTTTAAAGATGTTACAGTCCTTGTAAAATTGAAAACACTGTGTATTGGATTGAGGTGTACCTGAATCCTACACATAAAATATTACTTATGAATCATTTTCTTAAATAATAAAAATTATTTTAATGTGTTTTAATTTTTTTTGAATGTAATGCATGTTTTTAAATAAAATATAAATTTTTAACTAATAACATAAGGTTCAATTTATACTAGGAATATTGTGTATATGGTTGAATTGTGTTTTATTCCTACACATAACACAGTGACTCTTTTTTATTTAATTCATTCAAAATTCATCATTATAGATCAATATTTATTTTTTATATCCTCTAATGTTGAATGCATTTTAGAATACATTGAAATGTTCATCATCATTAGTGAAACATTCTTGTTGGGTGCATAATCGTTGAGTATGAGTGCATCATGTGTTTATCATCATTCTTCATGATATATACGAATATTTAAAAAATAAATATCATATAAAAATTGGAAGGAAATTAAATAAAAAGTAGATGGAATAATTAGAAAATGCCCTAAATAAAAATTAGTAAGTCACCTCTTCATGATGTCCATATACAATTTGGAACCATATATTCTTCCCATTCATTTATAAATAAATCCTTTTCCATTTGTGAATATGTGAACTATTTAAAATCCAATTATTACAGAAAAAATATAAATATAAAAAGTATGGGTAAATATTTTAAATGAAATTTAAATTATCATTGGAAATGTCTATTATATAATGATAGTTTGTTGATTTAATATGATATATTTCATAAATTTGAAAACATAATAACCATAATCATGGACATTATTTATTTAGGTAACTATAGAAAAAGTAACAAAAATATGTAATTTGTTTTGGAAATATATTTTGATAGTAGAATATTATTATATATACCCTAATACTTTTCCAATTTTGTAAGTTTATAGGTTTTTAGTGTTCTTGGAAATTCCAATTTCCATGATTTTGATGATATTTTAACACCACTCAATGATAACATAATTTTCATTTAAATATAATATAAAATTTATAACTTGTAGTTTATTTTTAAAATGTTCCATGTAGTGTATTTAAAATTGATAAATGTCATCATGTGTGGTTGGTTTACCCCTACAACATCAGTTTTATGATGTGTATGTAATTAGTATGTTTTCTTTCAAATGTTGTGGCTAATTTTTCCATGATGTCATCATATTTATTTTTTCCCAATGTGAATATTTGGGTAGATTTGATGTGAGGGATAATGAGTCCAGACTTCATTTTAGAAATATTCCCCTTCATATAGTATTGATATTTATATGTGAAAAATTATGAGTATTATTTATTTATAATTAACACAATATATCAAATGTTTTAGAAAAATATTAAAAATACATCGTATATATGTTTACAATTGATGTTCCAATAAATTTGTGTGTTCTGAATTCATTGACATTCTCAAAACCAATATAGTCGGTAATGGAAACAATGTATATAAGTTATTTAAAATAAATTGCGGTCATATGGAAACATGTTAATGTTCAATATCAATTAACCTTTAATATTACTAAGTGATGAAGTTAAATGGATGGGTTAATTTTACTTTTGGATAATCTGTTTCCTCAATTGGTTTATCCTTTAGATAATCTGGTTTCACCATCAATTTCACCCTCTTACCATTTTCCTTTAATAAGAACTTTATTTTTTGGTATTTTTTCATTAAAATTTAGCGGGTTTTTGTGGAAAATAAATGGGAAATGAATTCTTCCTTGTAGAGATGTATTTTTACCAAATATAACTACCATACTACAAATGTTACAAAAGATTTCTCAATTTTATGAATATCTACATCGTCAAGTGGAATATGTAGCTTTTTGCTTGTCTTCAGAGCTATATGATTCCCCACCCTTACATGACATATTGACTGAAAATTGTAATATTTTATTAATAAAAATATATAAACATGAAAGAACACAAGATAAAAAGTTCACTGGGGCCGAAAATTATGTAGACCTAAGGAATCCCCTCAAAAAATCATAGATCACTCAATATGAAGAGAACCTATGCTAGAAAAAATCTGAATCCTTTCATCTTGATTGCCTTTAAAAGTTAGGAGATCTTCCAACATATTACCCTCACACCATGTATGAAGAAACAACATGTTTGAATGAAGGAAATCCTTGCAAGCATGGATGGAATAGATAATCTTCCAGGGGAAATCCACTTTACCTTTCTGGGCATTAATCACAATAGCATAATCTGATTCAATTTCAGATAGGTGGATAGATCTTGCCCTATACATATTGAGACCTTGGAGTAGCACTAGTGCCTCATCCACCACTAAATTACCCTCCCCAAAGAAAGAAAAATCATATGAAATATTGGATGTTTCTTATTTTGTAGAATATCTCCTAGGATATTTTATATGGTACTCCCCATAACAATGAGATGGGTGGGTGTTGGTAGATAAAATAAAAAACATTTCAATCCTATATAATATCAGTATATAAAAGGTTATAGTATCTTATGGTTTCGAATTTCATGAAAAGATTTATGAAAATATTCCCTACCTATTCTTATACATCTTTGTTTGTGGAATGGTATGCCTCAACGTAGAAGGTTGGGGGTATCCTCTCATAGTGGATGTTACTATCTTTTTTCTTCTACTTCATCCTTTACCATGAAATTTTCTAACAGCTTTGACTACGAAATATGTTTTTCTTCTAGATAAGGTAATAATTCTTAAAACTCTTCCATTTTCCTATCATTATCACATGTTCATTTCTTTTCTCAAAATATGTCCACTCTGATACCCCAAAACCCACACTTTTGATGTGACCATATTGCTCGGGCCTTTTTAAGGCCACTAATAGTAGATAGTCATCAATTATAGTGGTGGATGATTATTGTGTCTATATTATATGAAAATATTGGAAAATAAGTAATCATTATTATATAATACCAATATAATGAAAGAAATTATTATTTCATTATTATTAATTAATCATACACATTTTGTGTTCTTTAATCTATTAGTGTCCCTTATTTATTAATTTGTTCCTCATTCAATAGCACATGAAGTGGGTTGTAAGTGGATTTTTATTTTGATTAATAAATCTGAAAATAAAAAATAGGAACTTTAGTATGTTTTTGTTTCATGTCACATAAAATTATTATAGTATATTTAAATAAGATAACAATCTATTAAAGTGAATCGTACCCAATCCCTGCATTATAGTGGGGGTAAGTTTGTTTTTCTTCTCACTACTTCCCTTCCAGACTCATTTTTTTCATTCATAAATTATTATACTAGTAAAATTTATTAACAAATGTATTACCTGTAATAATGTACCAAAAAATATGTCTCATGACAACTAATAAACACATCCCACACATTTTGTTTTATCTGGTGTGTATACATCTGTTGGGGGTGCATGTTTATTTTCACTTCACTATATTTGAGATGATACATCATAAGAATTGTGTGATTCACTCTATGGTAATTTATAGTAATAATTAATAAAAACATCATTTGGTATTCATTTACAATCAATGAACTCTACAAGGGATAATGAAGCTTAAGTAAATGTTTTTTATTTTTTTTTGTAAAAAAAGAAATTATATCATTATTTGACCCAAATATATAACCAAATTAGTTTCATAGACATGGAAACATCATTGTAACAAGAATTTACATCAATAAATATGCACTTGTGAGTGGTGAGCTCAATGTAACTACTAATCATGTCCTCATTTGGGTTAAAATACTAAAGATGTTCATTCCATTCAACCTTGAATTTGATGAATTTATTTCAAGTCATATTAATTTTTATAACAAATTAAAACTATGATGATCCTATTTTCATGGATACACAAGTTTATTCACCATTTATAATTTTCTCAACTTCAACATCATTACTATATAGTTTCTTTGAATTGGTAGCATCATCATGTGTAGAAGGTTTTTGTTCCCCTTCCTGGGGAGCACCATCATGTGAAGAAACCTATTGATCCTTAGGGTTAAGGGAATTTGAATGTGAAGAAGTCTTTATTTGTATATGTTTTTTAACATATATTTTATATTAAATAAATTAATTGGTGAACATATATTAGTATGAGGTAACACAATGTATATTAACGAAAGTATAAATTGGTTATTGAATTTTTTTAATAGTTTGATGGGATTTAAACCCTATATCATGTATTAAAATCCCTTTATTGTGTCTTTGTAGGGTCCTGAAAAATCCGCAAAGGAAGAATGAGAATCCCCTTTAATCCAAGGGAGATTCTACCCAATTTTCCCCAAAGAATTGGGGAAAAGTGTGGAGAATACTTAAAGGATGTCACAATCTAAACTGGTCCACATATCGGTCCAATGATAATGGCGCATGGCCGGATCCACGAAGCACCCCCCCTCTGCGGACCGCTGTCGTTCGCGGAATGGAGGCGGAGATCCTCCACGGGCGTGAAGTAGGATGGGTGCCAACCCAGTTCACCATCACGAACCACCCCAGCCGCAGACCGCATTGACCGGCCCATGCCGCATCCGCTGTCATTCACGAAACGGAGGTAGAACCATGTGCGGCCGAGAAGCACTCCCCGAGTTAGTTTTGTTCACATGGGAGATGCGTTCAATGCCCCCCGTGAGTTTTGGGTAGACCAAGTCATCTGTAAACCTGGTTTCCGATCATGGGCCTCCATGAAAGGTGCATCATGACCACAGATACATATCATTCCCCACTCTGTAAAAGGAGATCGAGGTGGAAGAGCGAGAGAAAATTTTGGAGATCGATTAGATTTGGGTTGAAGGATTTTGAAGAAACGACCTTAGGATTTCGCAAACAGCGAAGTTCCAGTTCGCGAAATAGAACAGGTATGAAGCTGGAAATGAATTAATAAGGAACTGAAAACGCATAACAACTTGGTGAACTGCAAACCTCAAATAACAATGAAAAAAACCATGAACCATGTCCCCTACTCAGATGCACCCCCCGTGGACCGGGGAGTTTATGCCCCTTTTCCGATCCGTCACACCATGTAGCACCCTCCTACACGGGCGAAGCCTCGATCGACGAACCCCCAACTAGCATTGCCCTTGGCGGCCACGGCTCGCATGGACCCCTCCACGTACCAACCTGGTACGTGGGCCGAACCCGAAGCCATGAACCACCCTAGTTTGATGGATGCACACCAAGCCGCGAACCACCCCGGTTTGGGGAATGACCATCAGTCCGTGGACCACCCTGGTTCACGGATAGCCTCTCTAGCCACGTAGCACCTCCCTACATGAAGGTCACCACCACTCATATACTCGTGTGGTCTTCCAGATCCTTCAGAGTTCCCATTCCCCATGCCAGATAAAATCCTTCCAATCTGGCCTGATACTCCACAACCCCCTCATTGGCCCATTCATCGGCCCCGAGCCAAGGCCTCCACCAAAGCCACCAGACCCATGTGATGTATCCTTTAGGTGCATCAGCACTCCGTTTTGAGTTCTCATACCCATAGTAAGCAATGGAGAAGGGGTTTCTCCGGCCCTTGAGCAGATTCCCAAAACATCCCTGGGTTCACATTCCCCCAGTAATGCGGAGTCCGAGCCCGAGAGTCCCCTTTCTGCCCCTCCACTTTTTAGGACTGGGGCACTTCTCCGCTCTCCGGGGCATGGCGGACAACCCATCAGAAGGAATCCCCCATCCACATATGTACATCCCCACATCCATGGTCAAGGAAGGGCGTATTGGAGAAGGGTGATGCTCCATCCTTCTTTAGGGCCAAGTCCCTCTCCAACTGCGCAGTGTTTCCATGGGAATCCATATCGCAGTAAGCCCCTAATTTTTGGGATTCTCAATGCTTAAGCCCCACTCCACTTCCCATGGATTCATCTTTCGCGACGTGATCATCTGGTCTATGATGCCTCTTGTTTCTTACACCGAGCATGACTCATGTGGGCTTAGCGTAGGCAGCGACCGTGACATCCTTCATGGGCCTCCTCAAAGTGTAATCCCCAATACTCCCATGGGCCTCCTCAGAGTGTAAGCCCCAATCCACACCATGGGACTCCTCAGAGTTTCATCCCCAATACACACCATGGGTCTCCTCAGAGTGTAATCCCCAATCCATTACCATGGGATTGGTCAGAGTGTAAGCCCCAATATATTACCCTGGGCTACCTCAGAGTGTAAGCCCCACTTCATTTTGAACTACGTGGACTCTGATCCTTGTCTCCTAGGCACGGTACATAGGAAGCCTACAAGAGGTTCAATCCCAATCACCACTGGACCCCCAGGTCCAACTTCACGTCGGTTCACCGACACTCTAGTGTGAACTACGAAGAATTTGATCCATGTTAAGGCATGGTTCGTAGGAAACCTCTATGAGGTTCAATCCCAACAATCGGCTGTTCTGACCCCCTTCACGTCAGTTCATCCTTCATCCCACATGACGATAAACTGTATTTCCGAACTACGAGGGTTCTGATTCCTCTCATGGGGATACGTAGGAAGCCCGTATCATAGGTTCAATCCAAATTCTCATGTCATTATATGTCCCCCCTAGATGACAATAAACTCTAGAGTTCCTAGTTACGAGGCTTCAAACTAGTTCTATCTTAGTGAGTCCAGACTCCTCAGGTCATTAATCCAACGAGGGATGGTAAACCTCCGGCATAAATGATTCTGAACCCCTGTGTCTAGATGACCATTTCCAACCAGGAGTAATCCGTGGATACTATGCTTTGGTATAAACAAAAGATTCATGAACATATGAATATGTCTTAAATATATATGAGAGTCTCAAAATAGGAAATAACTCCCCCCAAAATGGGGAGATGAGCACAACATCCCATCCTCTAGACCAATGTGAGTTTTTAAGTGTCACTGGCCAAATCAACCAGCAAATGACTACCTTTGGAAAGCAGGTCCAGGTATCGTCGTATACGGAACCGTTGGGAGTTTCGAACTGATCCAAAACACAAATGGTGAACCCGACGTGAATCTTTAACCAAGAATGACAGATTTAACCTATTACCACCTTGTTCCCCCTTTACACTCACAAGGAGGTCCGAGCAAGGTCATTAATTACGCATGGGGTCATGAGATGCTTCTTTGATGGGTTTGCTGTTTTTACTTGTTAAAATATTTTACAGGTACCACAAAGAACTCCCTTTGATCCAATGGAATCACGAAGGAACTCACAGGCACGTGCTTCCAACAACTCAATGATTGGACTTCCTCGCCAATGGAGGACCCCATCACCTACCCAGCATCCTCAACGCTGGGTCGCCGATGCATTGATCTGAGAGTACCACATGAATGGTACTCTCCCGGTGGTGGAGATGTCCATGCACACCCTCCAATCCACCAGGACTCGCTGGTCACCTACCCAGCAGCAGCCTCAAAAGAAAACCCAGATGGCTCTTGTCGCCATCTAAAACCGTTTCGAGAGTCTCTCCCTGAACGAGACAATACATACCTCCCATTTCATAGAGAGGCAGATGTGGTCTATGCTGAGGACATCATCCCCACTGAATGGGGGATCCGCTCTAAATCCCCCACCGGAAGACGTCCTCATGGTTACATCGTGACTCATCATCCCCACGCTAAGGAGGATGTCACAACGAGGATCCAGGGCCACGCTCCCTAAGCTCCTCCCCATCAGACCTCCTGACAAGGGTGGAAAACGTACAACCAGGGACCGGTCATCACCCTTGTCCCTGAGGATGAGCTCCACTGCCCAGTCACGAAGATGTATCACAAACAGGCACATACACATATTTTCTCCTCCAAAGCCCGCCATCCAGACATGGTGACATCATACGAGAAGGCACACATCCCCGACGTGTTCCATCAAGCCCGTCGCTCATGCACGACAGCACCTACCCTGCAGGAACCTCTCCCTAACTAGGGTCAGGAAGCCCACCAACCCGACGTGGTGGCGACCCAGTTCCTACAAGACCAGCTCCTAGAATATTCTCTTGATGCCTACCATCCATATGTGGCGGCGATCAACAAATCCCGCCACCCAGATGTGGCGGCAATTAGTAGGCGGGCACATCTCCCTATCAACAAAGGCCACCGACTCAATACGGTGGGAATCCAACATATGCAGGGCTAGCTCCCTACGGATGCAAGTAAAGTCCACCACCCCGATGTGGCAAAAAATGGAGAGATAAACCGGCATATCCCTGCCTAGGGGCACATTCGTTCACCTTCCCCGACATTGGAGAATTTTCAGTACCCACTGACCACCGGAGGATCGGAGCATGATATTCCTACTCCAATACCAGAATGGGCCTTCATACCCGTTCCAACCAAATATGTCTCACTACATATTCAGGAAATGATGGTGGAGCAGGTATCGATCCCAGATCATATCTTGCAGACTTTCCAGAATGTAATAGCATCAGTGACAACAATAAGGACTCGGGCCCGTGAGCCCATCTCCCCAATTGAGGTGACTCATCTAAGAGATTAGATATCCTCCTCAGAGTAGGTCTACACCCTTGATTCCTCCCAAGAGGGTCACTGACTATATTCTGCAACACTAGGGAAACTGGATCGAGCAACTTCACTTGTTCCAAATGGGGGACACTCGTCCATCACGGTGGATGCTCCAGAGTAGGCATATATGCCTGCTAAAAGTTAATATGTTCATCAGAAAATCCCGGCAACATCACGGGACCCAATTAGACAGGTACCCAGAGGTGAAGTTTGTTTCCAACAGTAGACGATCCCCGCTGCCCACAAGAAAGTTCCCCGAACATGCCGACGGCAGCCGGAAAATAAATAGCAGGTTCATGACTCCGCTATGCTGGATGTTGGGGTTCCCGATGCCACTAAGCACATATCAAAGGCTCAGAACCCTGCCCACACATCACCAAATTATGGGAGCAGAAGTATCAGTTGTGAAGGTCTTCCCTGCAATGTCGCTACCAGCAGATCTGAAGGTCCTCCCCAGAGCACCCGCAGGGGCCTCCCCCGCGGGCATATAAAGATTGATCTCGAGAGCTCCTCTTTTGATGCGAGTCATGGAAACCCTCCACGTGACAAAAAGATCGAGCAGCAAGAAGTTACTCCACTTGTTGTGGTCCTCCTTGAAGGTCCTCCTTGAGGTATACGATGCAAACAATATCCATGCAGTGGGACCATAGATTACGATAGTAGTCCTCGCTATCATAGTCAGAACTGCGGAGGCCCTCCCCATAGTGATGTGTCATCACGACGAGAAGGCTCTCCCCTTATCAGGGCCTTCCCTGAAGGTCCTCCCAAGGTGTTATGTTGCAAAGACACTTCGTGCAGCCGGGCATCAGATCGCGGTGGTAGTCCTCTCCACCCTGATAATGGAGGTCCTCCCCATCGAGGCGTCAAGCAACTAGAAGGCCCTCCCCTCATTGTGGTACATTATGAAGGACCTCCCTAGGGTTTACCTTATAGATATTCTCCCTGCAGAAGCTGTAATGGTATTCCTTTCGATTGCATCAGTAGTGATGGTAGTCCTCACCACCACGGTCGCCATTGAGAAGGTTCTCCCCACAGTGGCCCCAGGAAATAATAATGTCCTCCCCTTGTCGTAGTGTGTCTTGAAGGTCCTCCCCAGGATTCACATCAAACATCAAACCATGATGGTCATCCTCAAAATTATGGAATATTTTGTGAAGGCCCTCCCTGTAACAACGCTACGCATCCAGAAGGTCCTCCCCTTGTCGTAATATGCCTTAGAGTCCCTCCCCAAGGTATGTACTGAAAAATTCCTCTATGCAGTGAGGTGTCAAGCAGTAACGGTAGTACTCGCCATTGCAGCTGCCATTGCGAAGTTCCTCCCTACAATGACATATCATATCGACATGAAGGTCCTCCCCCTGCTAAATCAAGCTCGGAAAATCCCTCGTATGCTGAGGCACTCAGAAGGACGAGATAATGCATGTCAGATTCCCAGCTAGTCACCAATGACACCCTTCTTCAATCGAGAGACATTATGAGGCCACATTCATCTTCTGGACCACCATGGAGTCTCCCATATGATAATTAAACACAGACCGGTCTTACTGCCTCTAACCACACTGACAGTGAGCTTCTCAGGTGGGCTGACCACGTAGAGGAATCACCAACGGAGGATTATGCCGACATGTTGCACCTAAGGAAATGACTGGATAGAGATGATATCCTAGTTATGATTTGGCCCACGTCTACCTCTCAATTAGACATACCCAGAATGTTTTCAGTAGAATGCATGCACGATATCCGCTACAATATATAGACAGTCCTCCGCTGGCTGAAATCAAGAATCATGCCCTACGATGGGTATGTTGACCACGTCAAGAGAATAGGAGACCTCCTGCATCACATCGACCTGGAAGCTCTTCCTTCGGCGCGTCAACAATGACCCGAGAGGCGTAAATGAAACATGTAGATAGCTTTCCTCCATGCGCTCCACCAGCTGCGCCGCCTCATCGATGATGCTCTGACAGGAGTCCATATCAGGGGATGGGGGGAACATGGAGCTCTGAATTTAACTCCGCTCCCCGAACATAAGAACCCTTTCGGCATGGTTTGTTGCAACATCATGACGTCAAGAAAGTAATCGAGTGGAGACCCAGCTCAGGAAAGGAAACATACCCAACAGAGTAAGGACTTGAGTGAGTCCTAGAAGCATCAGGCTTGATGGGAACAATCCATTCAAGAACTCGTGAATCAGGCCACCGAGAGTATACAACAGGCCTCTCACCTAAGAGTGGCCAATCTGCGGTCATTTCCTGCCTCCCCAGAAGGGATTGGTTCATAGAAGAACTCGGAACCAAACCCAGTTCACCCCTGAATGGGGTAACGCAAGATCAGGTGGGTAGCGATAGCAGCAGCCATTGCCACAGTCTAGGTCCAACCCGAGCCAATAGGGATGGGGGAATTTTTAACAACAAATGCCCCCATAAGGCCAATAAAAACAGGAAGAGACTCAACGTCTAAAGAATGAATCCAACCATAGCCCTCAGGGATGGGGGAATTTTTACCTCATCAACAACAACCTCCCCCACGAGAATTAGTATTCTCTCGTCTGTGGAGGATAGTCATAGGAGGAGCTTCATGCCTTATCTCGTCTTTTGAATCATCATCCCCTTCAAGAGGGAGGCGTACCGTAAGGTCGCATCAAAGAACTCTCCGTGTTACCCTTCATCAAGGAGCCACAAAGCAATCTCGGGGCAGAAGAGGGAAGACCAGTAAAATATGTAGGAGATCCTCTTCCTATTTTGATGATGACATCTTCCCCGCCCCGAGATATTTATCCATCAATGCCATAGAGTTTACCCCCGTGGGTAACACCGAAGATGATGCAAATTCGGATGGATCGGGAGACAATGGTTCCAATTTGGCTTTGACTCACAATGAACCACCAGGTGTGCTCACCCGGAACCAGAGGGCCACCCTAAATATGGTCGCCCCTTCAGTTAACCTTCCTCCACTGACCCTGTGAGCTTCCAATAAGGATAAGAACAAAAAACTAGTTACCCTTAACCCGCCCACTCTCTTGATAAAAATGATCCAATTACACTCAAAGAAAGGTTCGCTCAACAGGATGAGGAAATGAAACAATTGAGGAGGCTTAATGCTGAGCTACTTCAGAGGAAACCATCTTATTGAAAGTGTATCCCAAGAGTAGCCACAGCATGCACTCCCAGTATGTGAACCTCAAAGACCAAGGTTTTCCCCAGAAAACAAAGCATGGTCGGGGCTCCCGCCCAACGAGGCGCCCGACCCATCCAACTATCTAAATGTGGATCTGGATGAATACTAAGACTTCCCTCCATTATGGAAGAAACTGGAGTGAGTATGTGTGAACCCTCGGAAGGTGTCACAAATAGCACATGAACCCCTGGTTCCAACCAAGCTGGATCCTTAAGCAATGCCTTGGGATACACCTGCCCAGGACCGGGCCCAACTGGATGTAAACTAGGGACTCACCAGCACCATAGAAGCACTGACAACTCGATTAGAAGTAATGTAAGGTCGACGTGCTCCGACACAACCAGAACGGAAAACCTTACCCAGATTGGGTGAGCAACACACCACCTCCACCCAATTTTTGGAGCCCTGTATTCCCAATCTTCAATGGATCAAGTGATCCGGAATAGAACTTGATGAACTACACGTCTTATTGCGAACCTATGATGGGAACTCTGGAACAACAAGAAGCGGCGAAACTCAGATGCTTCGTATGGACCCTGCAAGGATCTGCTTTCATCTCGTATACGAGCCTACCAGCCTAGTCAATAAAAAGCTAGGAGGACCTTCAGCAGTAGTTCTTGTTCCATGTCAGCTTGGCGTTTCCTAAAACAATGGTTAGTGACCTCATGACCTACAAGAATATGGAGAATGAGAGAGTCTTAGATTTCATCACTAGATAAAAAGTTATGCCCTACTCCCTGAACAGGCTAATTCCTGAAGACGAGTTTCTTGCCATATGAATTTATAATATTCGATATGAGCTTCGAACACCACTCATACCAGTGGAGTGCACCACTGGCTTCCGCCATCTCTCGGCCATTGCCCAATGAATTGAGGACTCCCTACAACAGACCAATATGAAGTCCCTAATAGCCTCACAGGCTTTTGAAAAGCGAATAGTTAGAGCTGAAGCATCCTTTATCACGCTGAAGCCACCCCCTGTGCCTGCTCCACTGCCTAGGCCTCCACCAAATCATCAAGGGCCCCTTGTATATCAGCGGATGCCTCTCCCCAAGCGGGACGATCAGAGAGGATCGAAGCGGAACAAGTTCGAGGAATGAAGACAAAAAGTATACTTGTTCTGGGAGAACCAAGTCCATGTCTACTTCATCGCTTCCATGAATTGCAACTTGCTCTGCCTCTCGGAGCCAAGGAAACCCGAAGAAGTTGGCTGTGATAACATGCCATATTACTGTCCCTACGATCGAATGTTGGGGAACAATATTCGACAATTCTTCATCTTCAAGGACCTCCTGCAATAATGGTAGACTCTGGGAAAGTCATGTTGGGACCACCCTCAGCACATGTGACATATATTCCTACCACCGACTCCGACAAAGGGGATGGGTGGTAGGAAGTCACCAGCAAGAAGGCATAGAAATTTAACAAATAGATGACTCAGAAGACTTTTAACTGAGCCTAGGGCATACTCTAATCTCAATTAGCACCCAATTCCATGAAAACGACAATGTCAGCCTCACAACCCTCCTCGATCCGGTCATCCAGGTGTAATCGAGAAGGGTGAAGACAATAGAAAGAGGAGCAGTCCGTAACGAGGCCAAAGTTAACCCCGACACTATCAGATTTTATGCCCTCAAACTTGGCACCACAGGCACCGGCCCACCAAATGGCACCATCAGGGACAACCGACCGTGTTGACTTGTCACAGGATGAGAAGCTAATATTTGGTTCCATCAATGTCATCCATCTAATGGAATCAATCCCTGACGAAGGGTTTGGTTATAAACTTGAGTTCCTGACACAAGAGGACGAGACAAGGACTCGTGAAGGCAGGGGATATCGGTAAAGGTGTAGTCACGACTGAATCCAACCCTATTGTTTTACCCAGGATGAAACCGTTAATATCGCGGAAACCCATGGGAGAGACCTTCAATGGACTCAACATGATAAATAATATCCCTCCACCACCAAAAGAAGCCACTATACCCCAATCATTATGCGGTACCCATCAGAGGAGGATCAAGTGCCTATCTTCCTAGTGCGCAAAAACAGACTGGCCAAGCTGAAGTCCCAAAACGTGGGGACACCGTTGACATCTGACCCCACGACCGGTCCCTCCTTGTCACGTATTCCAACTCCCAAGCTACCCTCTAAGACTCCCTCACCAACAGAGAAGAGTCAGCTATTGGAATAGAAATATGACATCCTTATGCAATTGGTGTCGGTACAAGGCAAATTGTCAATCCTAGATGCCCGGAGTTTGTCAGCCGACCTCAGGGAGGCACTTATAGAAGCCATTCTCAGCCCTCAGGAGTTTCTAGCCAAGGTAGCTTCCACTGAGATTTACCGAACGGAGACTGGCTCGGCTGAATGGGATGTAGTGATTTCTTTCACCGATCATGATGAAGATTCCATCATGCAAGGACACATCAAACCACTATATGTGTCTGGTATGCTAGATAATGTTGAGATCTGCAAAGTCTTTATTGAAAATGAATCTAGAGTTAACCTCCTTCCCCTATGAACACTCTGTAAGTTGGGCTATAGTGAGGATGATTTAATACCCTCGGCCACAACTCTGCTAGGTTACGATAAGATTGGGAAGAAGCCAATGGGACAAATTAAGTTAAAGACCCATTTTGACGACCTTGTGGCCTATTTTGAATTCCTGGTGGTTCGGTAGAACACCGCATTCAATGCCATACTGGGAAAGCCATGGCTCCATAAGCACATGGTTGTTCCTTCATCCTTCCACCAGTGTATTAAGTACCACATCAATGAGAAAAGGGGGACATTGCACGCTGAAAAGTACCCTTTCGAGCTCTCCGAGTCACACTACATTGACGCTGGGTTTTATGAGAAAAAGAAGAAGAAGCCCTCAATCGATGGTGTTGAATGGATCCCCGCTCTAAATGGTCTGGAAATGGTTCCTGAAGACCCCCTCAGACAGCTTGGTAGAGAATATGTACTGCCTATCAACCATATTGAGAGTAGGGGTTCAAGTTCGGACACACAATCAGACAGGGTGACAATGTGGGAACGTTCGCTAACCATAAGTTTGGGGGAGAATAATTGAGCATGGAGACCTGAAATCCCTCTCTGCTGGATTCCCAAGAACCCGTGCTGGGAGATCTCCCCTCATCAGGTCAAGAAGGTTAGTATTTAGGAGGAGAAGAGGAGGAAGATCTCGGGGATTCACCTACCGTATTTGAGGAATGTATCTCCACCACGGTGGATGTGCTCAGGGAAATATACATGGGTATCAAGGAAGACCTGAGGCCCACTCTCATTAGTGCAGCCATGTCTGCCGAGGAGCATGAGGTATATACCTATTTCCTAAGGAAACATCAAGTTATTTTTTCTTATAATTACACAGAAATGTCGGGACTCGATCCCAAAGTGGTGACACATCACTTAGGTCTACCAGAAGACCACCAGGTATATAAACAGGCTGCGAAAAGGACACACCACTCACATGCTTCCAAAATAGTGTCTAAAGTCGATAAGTTCATTAAAGTAGGATTCATCTGGGAGGTCCAATACCCCATCTGGTTGTCCAACATCATCCCTGTCAGGAAAAGTAATGGACAAATCCTCGTCTTCATTGACTTCATAGATCTCAATCGGTATTTCCCGAAAGATGATTTCCCGGTCCCGATTACCGAGTTATTAATCGATGTGACGACCGAGTATGAGGCTCTATTCTTCATGGATGGCTATTCTGGGTATAATCAGATCTGGATGGCCCAAGATGGAAAATAAGTCGCTGCCTTCAGATCCCCTTAAGTAATTTTTTGTTATAGGGTTAATTACATTGGTCTCAAGAACGCTGGCACCACATATCAATGTGCCATGCATCGTATCTTTAAACTGTTCCTAGGGAGATTTGTTGAATGCTACGTGGAAAAATTGGTGGTTAAGTCAAGGCAGCGCTCAGATCACCTGTCAGACCTTGAGACCATCTTCAACAAACTTCTGCAACATATCCTGAAGATGAATCCCTTGAAATGCGCCTTCGTGGTTACCTCAGGGAAATTCATTGGCTTCGTCATATGCCATTGTGGCATCGAAGTCGACCCTGAAAAGAAAAAATCTATCGTCGGCCTTCCACCCCCCCAAAATCTCACCGAGTTGAAAGCATTCCAAGGGTAACAAGCCTACATCTGGCGATTCATAGACAACCTGGCAGGCAAATGTTTTCCCAATACGAGGTTAATGAAGAAGGGATTCACATAACAGTGGACAGATGACTTCCATGAGGCATTCGACATCCTAAAGAAGTATATCATGAGCCCACTGGTGCTCATGCCCCCGGTTGATGGAATGCCTCTCAACCTATACATGATAGCCCTAGAGCGGTCATTGGGAGCCTTCATATTGCAAAAGAATGATGCCGGCAGTGAAAACAGTCACTATTACCTCAGTAAAACCATGATTGATGCTGAGACTCGATACATAAACATCGGGAAGAGATGTTTGGCCTTGTTCTTCATAGTTCAAAAATTTTTACATTATCTGGAACATCACGAAGTCCATTTGGTCTCGCAGAGTTACCTTCTCAAGTACATTCTCAGCTGTCCAATGCTGACTGGGCACCTATCCCGATGGTCAGTAATACTACAACAGTTTGACATCTGGTTTGTGCCTCAGAAGGCTATCAAAGGACAGTCATCCGCAGATTCTCTGGAATATCACCCTCCAACAGGGACCCCTACACCAGACAACGAGCTACGTGATGAAGACATCTTCTCGGATCAAGAGGAGCCCCTATAATGGCAAATTTAATTTGACGGCGCCTCCTGAAGCCCAACAGGGAGGAGGATGGAAGATCCCAAATATAACAAGTTGGGCTTCGGGATAATACTTATGTACCCGGAAAAGGCAATCTTTCCATATTCCTTCCTCCTATCAGAAGGATGTACGATCAATGAAGCGGAATATCAATCCCTCATTGAAGGGCTGGAGCTCACACTCCAAGCACAAGTACAACACCATAAGGTCAAAGGCGACTCAGAACTGGTCATCAATCAAGTCAATGGTGACTATGCTATCAAAAGAGATGAGTTGATTCCACTGTCTGACCCTTTCGGAGGGTTAATGGCAGAATTCACCATAGAAATGACATTGACATATATTCCCCGGTCTCAGAATGTACAGGCCAACGCATAACATAATGCGGCCACAACCCTAGCCGACCGAGACCGGGATGAAACAACTATCAGTATTGCTCATCGTCGAACAGTCATGCTGTTTTTTCAGGCCAATACGAAAGAAATCAACGAAGTCAGTCCTTTCCCAGAGCCATATGTTCCTACTACAAGATGGATAACCCCTATTGCAATGTACCTTCAAAGGGGATAGCTTCCATCAAACAGGGATGAATGAGAGAAAATAAGGTGAAGGGAAATCAACATTGTCCTATATGGCGGTGCGGATCAGCAAGAGGTCCTCTACAAACGAGGCCTCGACGGAATCCTCCCCAAATGAATTGATGGAGAAGAAACTGCTTCCATCATCACTGAGTAACATGTCAGAGTATGTGGAGCACATCATTCGAGGTCCAATCTTTCCCATCAGGTTCGAAGACGTGGGTACTATTGGCCCACAGTGGTGTGAGATTGCAAGCGCTTTACCGCAAAATGCCACTTATGCCACATTCATGCCAACTTCATACACCAACACCCTGAGTTACTTCATCATGCTAAGTACTCCTGGCCATTTTCCATCTGGGGAATGGACGTCGGGGGACCATATCCTCCCGCCACAACCAAATAGATGAAATATATACTCAAGGCAACCGACTTTTTTTCCAAATGGGAAGAAGCTGTGCCCCTTAAGGAAGTAGGGGAAAGAAGAATTGTAATCTTGGTGAAAACCAATATCTTCACCATATTCGGTGTCCCTCATACCATACTGACAGATAACGGCACCAACTTCTACTCTACTAAATTGGAGAAACTATACCAAGAATACTGTGTCAAGGCTAACCACTCATCTTGCTACCACGCAGTGGCCAACAGATATATAGAGGCTTTTAACAAGACCATGTCCAACATTTTCCCGAAAATGGTGGACAAAGGTAAGAAGTCATGACCGGATAAACTCCTCCATGAATTGTGGGTTTACCGAAACACAGTCCACATAGCTACTCGGGCAACTCCGTACTCATTAGTATATGGAACAGAAGCGGTCTTGCCCATTGAGCTCCAATTTCCCTAACCTCGTGTCACCATTTGTGACCAGTTATCCATCGATGAGAAATCATAAAAGCAGCTCGGTGAAATGGAGCAGCTAGATGAGAAGCGGTTGCACACTTTTCATCATCTAGAAGTATACCAGAACCAGATTACACGAGCCTTCAATAAAAAGGTATGTCTTCGGTGTTTCGTAGAAGGAGAATTGGTGTTGGTCCTCTGGAACCCAATGATACCCAGAAATAAACCTCCAAATCTAGAGCCCAAGTGGGAGGGACCATATGTTATACACAAGGTATACTCCAATGGAGCATATGCCCTGATCTCCATGGATGGGCAGTTCACCACCGCTCCTACAAATGCGAGATTTCTAAAGAATTATTTCTCATAGATAACTAAAAGTATTTATCGTCTGAGCTACATGATGTGAAACTGCCAAGCACCCAATGGTCCAAACTCTATGACCCTAAACTATGTGTATTCCACCCTCAATAGCAGAACTAAAAGAAATTATTGTCCTAGGTGCATGATATTAAATTTCCAAGAACCCAATGGTCCATACTCTATGACCCTAAACTAAGAGTATTTCGCCCTCACTAGCATAACTAAAAGCAGTTATCATCCAAGATGCATGACATTAAATTTCCAAGCACCCAAAGTTCCAAACTCTATGACCCTAAACTAAGATTATTCCACCCTCACTAGAATAACTAAAAGTAGTTATCGTCTGAGCTGCATGATGTTAAACTGCCAAGCACCTAACGGTCCGAACACTATGACCTTAAACTAAGAGTATTTAATCCTCGCCGCACGACGTTAAACTGCATGGATTTCAGAGAACTACGAATGGCTTGATTCCTGCCCTCATAGGATACGTAGCGACGCCGGGGTACCCCATCCTGGCCCAGCCACCCACAGATAAGAAGATTTAGAAAATTCCCTTTCCCTGGTGTAGGTCCAGACCTGCATGGGGCATATCCCTCATCCTTACTACACAATGTTAAACCTCACGAATAAGAAGATTAAAAAAAGGGGTGCTCTCTCCCCTATGTATGAATCAGACCTGCACGGGGAGTACTTCATTAAGAGAACTACGTCCGGCTTGATTCCTTCCCTCGCAGGATACGTAGCGATGTCGGGATCCCCTATCCTGGCCCAGCCACTCCCAAATGGAATAAAATTAAAAAACAATGCACCCTTCCCCTGTGTACGGACTAGCCCTGCATGGGGTGTACTTATTTCAGAGAACTACGTAAGGCTTGATTATAGCCCTCGTAGGATACGTAGTGATTCCAGGGTCCCTCACCCTGGCTCAGACATCCCCAAATAAAAGTTAAAAATTCCCTCTCCCCCTGTGTATGTACCAGCCTTGCACAGGGTGTATTCCTCGTCCTTATCACATGATGTTGAACTGCACTGACAAGGGTAAAAGAAAAAAAATTCCCCTTCCCCCCGTACGAACTAGACCTGAATGGTGTGTATTCTCTTTCCTCACTGCACGACGTTAAACTTCACGAACTTCATATAACTATGTGAGGCTTGATTCCTACCCTCGTAGGATACGTAGTGACGCCAGGGTCCCTCACCCTAGCCCAACCATCCCCAAATGAATGTCAGAAATGCCTTTTCTCCTCGTGTATAGATGAGAACTGCATGGGGTGTCTTCCTCACCCTTACTGCATGACGTTAAACTGCAAGAAAAAAGATGGAATGAAAATTCTCTTTTCCCCCCGTGTATAGACCAGATCTGCATGGGGTGTATTCTTCGTCCTCACCGCATGACGTTAAAATTACACGGACTTCGTCCTCACCTCAAGACATTAAAACTTCACGGACTTTGTCCTCATCGCATGATGTTAAACTACATGGACTTCATCCTCACCACACAATGTTAAACAGCACGGACTTCGTCATGACCCACCCAATATATATGGTGAAATGATATGGAAACCCTCCTTGTGTATTTAGATGCATCCCCTCCATACATCAGACTCCACGACCCGGATAATTATGTATCTTCATAACCATTCCCAGCCATCGGAAGTGGAAAGTTATCGACCCGTGGACACCTTTTCATGACTATGCATACCATGCCCTTAGCGGCTCTGCATATTGATAGCCCCTAGCCCATCTACCAAAGGCAATATTTCCTCAGGTGGTACTCTTCCTAGCTCCGTATGCTTACCGGATTTAGAGCCCCCATATCATATCTCCCGATCCAGAAATTTATGGAGCAGTGGTTTACAAGTTCATACCCCCTTTTCACATCCAAATGTTTCTTGGGTATCCCAACCAGGTAAGCCTACGTATCTACCCGTGGTTCACATGACGACTTTCACCTACGAACATCAAGCCACGGCTAGGCTACATTGACTCAACAGACAATTGCAGTGAAGATGTTTCTTGTATGCTTGAACACCATTATCCCTGCATGCCGAACTCTGTGCTGTGAGAAATCTCATATTTTCATAATCATTCATGGCCATCGGAAGTGGAAAGACATAGACCCGTGCACACCTTTGAATGACTATGCATTCCATGCCCCTAGTGGCTCTGTATATTGACAGCCCCTGGCCCGTCTACCAAAGTCATGATTTCCTCGGGCGGTACTCTTCCTAGCTCTATACGCTTACCGGCCTCAGAGCCCCCATACCACATCCCCTGATCTGGGAAAGCTCAGAGTTACAGTTTACCACCTTCGTACCCAACCCTATTCAGAATATATATGAGCATGTTAACTAAATTATCCTTCGAGTGACTACAGCAATAGTCACCCAATGGTCCTAGACCTATGACTACTAAATTATGAGTAATCCGTCCTTACCGCATGATGTTAAACTATATAGAGTGAAGTTACACCCTCACGTGCAAGATAAATCAGTACAGGGATCTCTCAATGCTTTAACAGCAACCAGGGCCGAATATGCCCGACATGTCCAGATATTTTCTTACCAAATTATAGACTTCGTGGCCCGGATAATTGCAGATCCTTATAACCATTCACGACCATCGGAATTCGAAAGTTATCAACCTATGGACACCTATGCATGAATATTCATACCATGCCATATGTGGATCTGCATATCGATATCCCCTGGCCCATCTACCAAAGGAATGATTTCCTCATGCGATACTCTTCCAAGCTCCATACGCTTACCAGCCTCAGAGCACCCATATCATTTCTCCTGATCCAATAAGCCCCATAACTGCAATTTACACCAATAAACTCTTCTCCATGTCTTGGGGATGCTGAGATGTTCAATCCCAGTTACATTCTGATCAAGAGAGGCCATTGCAACAATGTCCTTACCACATGACGTTAAACTGCACAGAATACTTTTCCTATCCTCACTGCATGACGTTAAAACTGCACAACATTGGAAAAAATGCCCCCTTCCTCACTGCATGATGTTAAACTACACAACATCCTTTAACAATGCTCCTCGTCCTTACCGCATGACAATAAACTGCATGGAAGTCATCTTTACCGCATGACGTTAAACTGCACGGAAGTCATCCTTGCTGCAAGATGTTAAACTGCACGGTCAAACATATCATGGGTTCAGTGAGGAATGGAGGCTTTTATTTGTCCCCCAATGCATGGGTCAGACCTGCAAAAACCACTGTCTCACACCAATGCGAGAATTAATGACTTCACCCATTCTCAGGAAATTTAGCCCAGATGTTTCTCCCGTATCCAGGAACCCTCTCTTCATAAACCATACTCTGTACTTAGAAAGAGTCGAAATATCCTGAACCACCCCTGGTGGTCCCGAATTACAAACTTCCTTGATGTTGTCCGGCTATCAGAAGAATGCAATCATTGACCCAAGAACACCATTGCATGAATATGCATACCATTCCCTTTGCGGCTCTGCATGTTGATCACCCTTGGCTCGTCTACCAAAGTCCAGATTTCTTTAGGTAGTGCTTCTCTTTGTATGCCTATTGGCCTTTGAACCCCCATGTCCATCTCGGGATTTAGAAACCCTCTGAGATGATGTTTACCATCCATTATCACAACCCTGACTGAATTTGGAGAAACGTCTCTGATGAGATTACCAAGAACCAGGAGAAGTCATTCTATTCTAAATGATGTCCCAGCTGCATGAATTTAAACTACACCATGCTCCAACCATCCTTTACACTAGATAAATGTGTAAGACAGGAACCTTGCTTCAGCACTCCTGATTAATTCATAAGTCCTCACAACCTTTTTAGACGTCACATACCCTTTCTGATCCACCCCTAGAGGTTTTCATAATTCTCCAAGAAACCCAAGGCGGTTTCCATAAGCCGAACTTCCATGAAGTCCTTAGTCCATCAGAAATGGAGTGTCATTGATTTAAGTACACCTTTGCACGACTATGAATACCATGCCATCACCATCGCTGCATATTCATAGCTCCTGCTCCGTCTACCAAATGCAAAATTTCCTTAGGTGATGCTCTTCCTTACTCTGTACACCAATACGACTCCCATGCCTTGAAACATTCCCTTCATGTAGTTCAAATCTAAACATGCTCCCCCCATATGCATCTGGAGGATATTGAGACATCTTTTAATCAGCCAAAACTCATTGCTTCCCTCACCCCACCATAAATGGTCACAACTATTCGACCTAAAAGATCATTAATGATAGTCTTGTCAGCGGGACTTTAAACCGCTCGCAAAAAGAGGCGCAGTGCCTGTTAAGCTGAAAACCTGAAAATTCAACCTAAGAAAAAGTTGGGTCATACCGGTTGGGTCCACACCAAATAGACCTAGGCAAAATTAGGGTATTAAAAGAAAAATACAAAACTTCTGTGGGTTGTTTCTATAAAACCCTATCAATATTCATACTATGCTCGTTGGATCCCATGATCTAGGAAAAAATTATAGTTTGTTCTATTTTCCTGAATTATGATTAATTTTGATTCAGTGAGTTGTTATTTACACAACAATTACTCCTGTAACAGTCAATTGTATAGCAAGGAGATATTGACAATGATTGTATTCCGTTTGAACAAAAATAGTGGACATCCACAAGCTAGGGACTCTCCCTTACAGTAAAAAAACGGGGGGGGGGGGGGGGTAAGCAAAACAGAGTGTACAAGAATGGGTCTGATCGTCACAAAGGAGCCTAGATCGCTCTCTCCAGCAGATCAGAAACCGTGTGATGGAGGTGGTTGCAAGTCTACTACAGCACATCCCTCTCCTTGGCCTCAACCACGACCATCGAATGAGTATGCCCTACAATTTTCGTTAGATCTTTGATTCCTTTCCTGGTGACTTCAAGGTTACCAGTCAGAGCTGACAATTGATCCTTCAGCATCACTGCTCGTACTTCACATTAGTGCAACATGGTGGACAGGACAGCAACCTAATCTAGAGAGCTCACCTCCTGTTCTATTAGCGGATGGAGCTTTATCAGGGCTTCCTCCAAGGCTCAGGTCCCGTAATGAGAGGCAGAAAGGTGAGAAAGTTTGCACTCATTAGTGGAAACTTCCTCATGCGCCGTGAAAACCTAGAACGCGAGAAAATGAAACTGCCGAGAGTCAAATCCACCTGACCCCAAACCCAGGAAGAGTTGTCGGAGAGATTCAGTTTTAGTTTCCATCACTGTCAGAGGAGTTTCGGTGACAATCTTGCAAATCCGGGGCCATTCCCACCTACGCACTGCTCGGTGGTCCTCCATGACATGAGGAGCCTTGGTATCCTCGAAATATAGCATGAGAATGAAGTCTGGCATTACGATCAACTCAGATATGTGCACGCTAGAAGATGGTTCTGAAGCTAGAAGGTCTGAAGCTTCTAACCCTGGTTCGAGCAAGGGAATCAATTTACTATGTCCGGTATCGGCCGACAAAACTTCAGGCATTGTCTCCCTAGGACCCGAAGCCACAGGTTCATCCTCATCCACATCCAATAGGGTGGAGTCCGTCTGAAGTTCAGCCGCAGATGGGATGGGAGAGGAAAATCCCTTGATTCTCTTTGACTAACGAGACATCATTCGGTCCTCCCTAAAAGCCAAGGAGGAAGGTGAGAAAGGCACATCATCCGCAATGACTCCTGATTTGGGAATCTGCCAGACAGCCTTCCCCAGGATCCCATTAGGATAATGTTTTACCCATATTCTTGCATACTCCAAGGATAGGCTGGTATCCGCTCCTATTCTAGGAAATGGAATGCTTGTGTCTGATCCCACCCATGTCAGCACCAACCACCATTGACGGAGAGTGGTCAGGTGCATTCCTCAGGCCTGAGGAGGGGGAAGGGAATCTTGGAGTTGCATACACCCAAACTAGTGGGAAAAATGACGGGGGAATAGAACTTTCATAGAGAAACCTCATCAATCCACACGAACAAAAACCCGTCCTGCATTAAAATCATGTAAGATCACTCCTCTAGGATCCCCCTGTGGTTTTCAACCACGAATCCAGAATGGATGGGGTAGGGAGCAAAAACAAACTAGGATAAGTCACTCATAAGCATGATGATTTCATCAAAACTGAGGGACATCAAACGAACCCCGGCTATATCGAGCATGGTAGGCCGAAATGTAGGAAAAGGGATGACTGTGTTATGACAATGTTCATAACAACATCAATGATCCAATATCCGGCCATATAAGAATTGAAATGGCCTATTAAAACGGTAGGGTGGCACACCCTCCTGCATGTGGCTCAGTAGTTCGTAAATACGATCCAAAGTAGGCAAGACCAAATCCACTGGGGTCCCTCTTCAAAATCAATTTCCATCATCAAGGTGAAAGCCGTGACGCCTATGTTGATATCTCAAGAAGGGAATAGCCACCTGATCAAAACATAGGAAATAGACCAACCAATCTAAGCATAGGCGGCACACCTGGGCGCACCTCGTAACCCCATGAAAGGTAGTAGGCCGCCTCAAGAATCACCCTGTAGGAACCTGGGATGGTTCGTGACTATTGAGAAGGATGAGTCATGGGGCACTTGATCTTCAGCACAGGACCAGTGGTGTTAAAAAATAACCCTATCCAGGTTCTATAGGGAATAAGAGAGCAGGAACGCAAAGCCTGAACCAGTGACTGCTCATCCATAACCAGCAGATCCCTCGCCAATGAATTCCCTTGTCTAACGTCATCCCATGCATCAGGAGTAGGCGGAAACTCGTCATACATCTCACCAATAATCAGAATCCCTCCCAATTGGTAGATCTCCTACAAGCTAATGCCAAATTTACCATGGGAAAGGTGGAAATTATTAGTGATTGAACACCAGTGACTGAGCAGATCAGACAGGATCAAAGATGGTGGGTAAACAAAAAACTGGGAGGACCACACTGTGGAGTAAAAATTTGTGTCTTCCAGTGACTCAGGAGATTCCCATCAATAATAATGGACACAGAAGGACCTGGCCCATTCATTCGAGAAAATACCACCAGACCACAGATACCCCTAGGAATCCACCCCGCATCAGGGTCCACCCGAGTAAGGATGATAATGGTGGGGTAACTCTTGAGGACAGCTTCTTGAGAGAATTCTTGTGTGTACTAATCACTTTGGGTCTAGATAGAGCCTCTAAAAATGAAACTGTCTTTTGGATCATGATCAGATATTATCTCCCTTGATTGCACGAGGTTTGCCTGAATGCACTTCGGCGACGCTTCCAAACAAGGTGACAGAAGACCTGAGAAGGTAGGGGAATAGGGGCATTTTCTTGAAGAACGAAGATGAAAAGAGGAAGTTGATTTGATAGTGGATAACCAAGGAGATCAAGAGAGAAATTCCTTCAAGACACCATCACCATGAATGATGGACCGACTAGAGTCCTCTTTGATGATTTCTGCTCTACGAATCATAGCTAAACGTATCCCTGAACCAATCGGGAGAGGCTCGGCAGCAGGCCTAGGTGTAGGACAAGGGGGAACCATATATTCTCCCTGTATTATGAAAACCATGAAAATGGTTAGTCAGGAATAATAAATTCTGGAAAAAAAATACCAAGCATATGGTGACAGAGTCAAGAAGCCCTCATGATGAGGACCGCAAGCAAGCCTCAAAATGTGGTTCATGATGACTGAATCCTACGAACCAATCCTACGTGGATGTGGTTCGTGGTACTCTGGCCCGTGGATCGTTGGCTAGAAAACCACGCAACAAGTTGCTCTGTGGAATCTTAATCCCGAATTTAAATAATTAGGTTTGGAAGACTTCATAAATTCTCAAAGTCTGGAAGGTTTCAGACCGCGGGCAATCAAAACCGCGGAGTGAGTTCCTACGTGGCCCATCGTGACGTTCATTTTAATTAATTAAAAGTATTAGTTCATGGCTGGGGGATTGGTATGCTGGTGAAGGTGACCGTGAATGAGGAATGGTTCGCAGAAGTGGCAGGTAGTTCGCGGATGAGGCGTTTCGCGAAGTAACGAGCACACATAGAAAAAAACCGAGAGAGCTCTGGTTTTGCGATGAATTTGATAAAGGACAAAGAAAGGGACCCTGCATTTATAGGCCTGATCCCATACTAGGACTACTCCCCTACTGAAAAACATCCATGTTTCAGGACCACTCTACATCGGAATGGCCTCCTCCTCATTCTGATCGAACCCCATTCCGATGGAGGGGTATTTGTATGGTCCTGAAAAATATGCAAAGGAAGAATGGGAATCCCCTTTAATCTAAGGGAGATTCTACCCAATTTCCCCCAATGAATTGGGGAAATATAGCATCCCACCTTTTTATAACATAAACTTTCATTACATTACACAAAACTGAGGATCTTTAAGGTCTAGTGTCTTGGAAACCAGGAACATAAAACATGAAAACAACAAAAAACATTCTTCTTAAACATTTGAAATGCTTCTCCTTAAGTTCATCCTAGGTTCATTACTACACCTCATAACCTGGGGACATAAATCAAAAGAAAGGGTGAGCAGAAGGCCCTGTAAGGGAAACAAGAGGAACATTTTACATGTGAACTTGAGATACTTCAATAAGGACATTAAAAGAACTTTAAGGCATGGGAAAGAAATCATGAGGCATTTCATAATAAAAATAACATTTTCCATAACTTGAAGATGTGGCTACATCATTTAACATAGACAATCATGAACATATCACCAAGGTCCATCCCCAAGGTGTCATTTGAAAATTACCAAGTTTATTCGCCAAGGTATCGTGAAAATTGTAATCTCTAGTCGTTACATCATTACCCAATGCATTGGAGCGCTATCAGGGCGCACCCTTAAATTTTCCTTTATTATCATGTGAGCCACATATATCATCATCAAAAATTTTATAAATAACCCATATAGCATAAAATAAATGGGTTTCATTTCATAATCTTAACATTTTAAAAACTGCTTTAAAGACATGATCTTTACGTCACTTTAAACCCACGGAAAGGGAAAGCGGGTCTCATGTATGTAAATCCCCGAATTTAAAATATAAAATTTTGATATATATGTGAATACCCTTGTACAAATAAGAGCTTTGAGTATTCACTTTATAACATAAAATAATTTTGAGAAAAGAGAGAGAGGCATTTTGAGACGAAAATTCTGCAGCATAACGGCTATGTTTCGGGGTTTTAGAAAACATTGAAAAGAGAGGGGACATGGGTCGCCCACTCATAAATGATCCATAGAACATTAAGGGGACAGAATAAGAAGGATATATGGACATGGTAATGAAATTTTAATGACATACCATTTGAAAAGAAAAACATGGGAGGAAGACAAAAATTAGATTTCTCTTATGAAAATTCGGCAGCCTAACGGCGTCACTTAAACTTCAATAAAAAAAAGAATTGACAAGATCAAATAGGGTATCTAATCATATGATCATAAGAGATCATTATGATAGATATAGAGATCATACCCCAACATAATAAATAGGGACTTGAAAGACTTGACATGAAAATCGAACTTGAAAAAAATGAGAAGGGTGAAAGAATCCCTTAAAAATTCGGCAGCCTAACGGCGTCACTTAAACATTCATAAAACGAAATGATGAGAGTAATAGGGGATCTCTCATCATATAAACATGAAAAGGGAAGTAAGAGGAATATAAAATAACATCCTCTCACATAAGAACATGGAGCATAAAAGGAATGACATAAAAGAGATTACATGAAAAGAAAGAGAGGGGTCAGATCCCTTACCTTAAGACGTGACTCTTGAAACTCAAAGGTTTGGACATTGAGGGATTGGGGCACCTTGGGAGGACTCCTTGGGAGGTAAGGAGACCAGAACTTCGTTGGGGAGATTTGGGAGTGAAAACTAAAGGAGGAAAGGGTGGGTATTTATAGGGAAAGTGAGGGGACAAGGTAATAATGGCCAAGGGACACCTCACTAGTGGTTTTGGCAAAACCATGGGCTTGCCCATTGTATTTACCCATGGTATTGGCCACTTGTGACACCTCATACCTTATCTTACTATTCATAATTCGACCATATTTAATATATACTTAATACATCATTTAATGATGTCATTAAACACCCATAACTTAAAAACTATATTTTCACTATTTATCAAAAATCCAACTTTCTTAGAATAATCTCAAAATTTCACCTTAACCAAATATCAATGCTCTGATTTCAAAAATGAAATCCATTTTATAAAAATAATTTTCTAAATATTTTTAATTTAATTTTTAAATAAAAACACTATTCATCGAAAATCCATTTTTTTCAGAAAAATCCTCAAAAATTACCTTAACATAATATCGATGCTCTGAGTTCAAAAATAAAGTCCTTTTTATAAAAATAATTTTCTAATTATTTATAATTAAATTTTTAATTAAAAAACACTATTCATCCGAAAAAACTAATACTTGACTAATAATTTATGAAACCGTTGTTTACCCATTTTACTGAATCACATTACTTAATCAAGGTGTCCAAATTATATTAAAACTTTCTTTGAGTGAAATTACTAATCCATTTGATCACATTACTAATCCTAAGCGTAAAATCACTATTCATAATTTACTATTCATCAAAAATTAAGTTGATCTTATTAGACTCCAAATTCCTTACTGAACACTTTTGTAGAAGACCATTTTTTGAAAATCATTACACATCATTAGTTATTTAGGGTTTTCATAAATATTTTAAAATATCCTTTTTTCAAAAAATTCATCAATAAAATACATTCTAAAATTATCTGGAAATTTGAAATTTCACAAACATCACTAAAGGAAGAAATCTCAATTTATTCACCCGAAAGGATTACACAAGGAAGCTAGGGTCTCTTCACATAGCCCCTTATAACACCGTCATAAGACCTAAGTGTAAGGTGTCCTATGGTGAGAGATTCTGAGGGAGGCTCATATAACATTGCCCTAGTAGTAATCTCTACTAACTTGAACTTCTCCCGCAGGCGTTTCCATTCAAGGTTGACACACAGGAGTTCGGATTGGGCTTGGTCCAAAGCAAAGCCCACAGATGCTACCTCCTTCCCAAGCTCTGATAAGTGGGCTTTATAAGGGTCGAGTCTACTGGATAAAGCCATCGACTCCTCTTTCTGCATTAACCATTAACATCTTATCAAATCATTAAGAGTAAGTTAATATACTACTCAAAAAGATTGGGTCGTTACATTCTCCCCCCCCCCTAAGAAATTTTGTCCCCGAAATTTATACTTGAGGCCTAGTTGAAAAGGTGAGGGTACTTTTGCTTCATTGTTTCCTCAGGCTCCCAAGTCGCTTCTTCAAATTTATGATTCCTCCACAACACATTCACAAGGTGGGTAGTCTGGTTTCGTAGGACCTTGTCTCTACGGTCCAAGATCTCCACTGGCTGCTCCTAATAAGAGGGGTCATGTTCCAGTTGTACCACCTCTGGGTTCAGTACATGCGAAGGGTCGGGTATGTACTTCCTCAAGAGAGATACATCAAAGACATTGTGAACTTGAGCTAGGTTCGGTGGAAGTGCTAGACGATAGGCCACTGCTCCTATACGATCAAGGATTTCATAGGGGCCAATGTACCTAGGGTTGATCTTCCCTTTCTTCCCCAACTGCATGACTCTCTTCCATGGAGAGATTCGAAGGAAGACTTTGTCACCAACACCAAACTCCAAGTCCCTTCGACGATTGTCAGCATAGCTCTTCTGCCGACTCTGAGCTGCCTTTATGTGTTGTTGGATGGCATGAACCTGTTCCGTCATCTCTTGCCCGAGATCAGGCCCAAGAAGCTTCCTCTCACCAGTTTCATCCCAACAAGTAGGAGTTAAACATAGCTTTCCATACAGAGCTTCATAGGGTGCCATCTGAATACTCGCATGGAAGCTGTTGTTATAGGAGAACTCCACTAACGGGAGGTGTTGATCCCATCCACCCTTAAATTCCATTGAGAATAATCTCAAGAAGTCTTCAAGTGTCTGAATAGTCCTTTAAGATTGGCCATCAGTTTGAGGATGATAGGCCGTACTAAAAATCAATTCAGTATTCAGAGCATGTTGCAGACTTCTCCAGAATTTTGATGTGAATCTTGGGTCACGATCAGATATGATGGATAGTGGTACCCCATGCAGCCTTACCACTTCCTTCACGTATATCATGGCAAGCTGATCCAGAGAGAAATCTTCCTGAATAGAGATAAAATGGGTTGTCTTGGTGAGACAGTCCATAATGACCCATATCGTATTGTTTCCTTTGGATGTTTTCGGGAGACCAGTTACAAAGTCCATAGTGATATTATCCCACTTCTATACTGGTATGGGTAGCGGTTGTAATACCCCCTTAGGAATTTGTCATTCTAACTTTACTTGCTGACACACCAGGCATCTTGTAGTGTAATCGGCAATCTCCCTCTTCATGTTATCCCACCAATAATGATCATGAAGGTCTCTATACATCTTAGTGCTTCCTGGATGTATAGATAAAGTAGAGCTATGAGCTTCATCCATTAGTTCTTTCTTTATCTCCGGAATAAATGGGACACATAGTCTTGTACGAAATTTCAATACACCTTCTTGATCAATATTGAAATCAGGGAACTTCCCATATTTTACAGCCTCGAACTTCTCTTGCAGCAAAGGATATTCTTTTTGAGCCTTCTTGATCTTCTCTAGTAATGAAGGTTGAGAAATCATTTGGGATAGGGTTGATGATGCCCCTTTCCTTATAATTCCCATGTCCAGTTTTACTAGATCATTAATCAAGGGATCTCCTAGGATCCTCATTGTTGCCAGAACAACAGGATCTTTCCTGCTTAACACATCCATGACTTTGTTTGCTCTTCTAGGGTGATAATGAATTGAACAATCATAGTCTTTAATAAGCTCCAACCATCTCCTTTGTCTCATGTTCAATTCTTTCTGAGTGAAAATATACTTTAGACTTTGGTGGTCAGTTTATATATCACATTTCTCCCCATAAAGATAGTGCCTCCATATCTTTAGAGCAAAAACAACAGCCGCCAGCTCTAGATCATGCGTAGGATAATTCTGCTCATGAATCTTCAACTGTCGAGATGCATAAGCAATTACCTTGTCATTTTTCATGAGGACGCACCCAAGCCCTTTCAGAGATGCATCGCTAAAAATAACGAATCCTTCTCCTATAGAGGGTAGTGTTAACACTGGTGTAGTAACCAATCTCTTCTTCAGCTCTTTGAAACATTCCTAGCATTCCTTTGTCCAGATAAACATAACCCCTTTTAGAGTCAACTTGGTTAGTGGATTAGAAATCTGTGAAAAGTTTTTCACAAACCTCCTATAATATCCCGCTAAACCAAGGAAGCTACGAATCTCTGTTACTGTTGTGTGTTGAGGCCACTCCTCCACAACCATTGTCTTTTTAGGGTCAACCGAGATTCCTTCATTGGTTACGATGTGCCCTAAGAAAGCCACCTGTTGTAACCAAAACTCACACTTGCTGAACTTCCCAAAGAACCTCTCCTTCCGCAGAGTTTTCAATATAACCCTTAGATGATCTTCATGCTCCTCATGACTTTTTGAATATATCAAAATATCATCAATAAAAACTACCACAAAGTTATCAAGGTACTCCTTAAAGACTCTATTCATCAAATCCATGAAAATAGCAGGTGCATTAGTCAAGCCGAAAGGCATAACAGTAAACTCATAATGCCCATATCTTGATCGGAAGGAAGTCTTTGGAATATCTTCCTTCGTCACCCTCAGTTGATGATAACCAGATTGAAGGTCAATCTTAGAGAAGAATTGAGCCCCGCGAAGTTGGTCAAATAAATCATCAATTCTTGGAAGAGGATATCTGTTCTTCACTGTGATCCCGTTCAGTTCTCTATAATCAATGCATAGCCGCATTGATCCATCCTTCTTCTTCACAAAGAGAATTGGTGCTCCCCAAGGAGACACACTCGGCCGGATAAACCCCTTTCCAACAAGTCTTGTAGTTGTTTCTTTAACTCTTCTAGCTCCACATTTTCCATTCTATACGGAGTCTTTGATATCGGTTGAGACCCAGGTACGAGTTCAATGGAGAACTCTTCCTCTCTTTCTAGGGGAGGTCCAGGTAACTCCTCAGGAAATACATCCATGTAATCCTAAACAATCGGAACATCTTCTATTTGTATGATCCTTTTTCCTTCTTCATCATCACCGATTAAATCCATAAAGAAGGCTATAGGAGGTGCTTCTAGATAGGGATCAGTTCGGGATATCTCTCCTTGGATGATAACTGTAGGTCGTTCATTCAAGACTATTGAGATTTCCTTACTTCTGCATTTGATCTTAGCATTATACTTTGAGAGCCAGTCCATCCCTAGTATAATGTCAAATTCCATCATGGGAATGACTACTAGATTTGAGATAAGATTGTGCTCACCAAAGTAAACACTAGAGTCTCTAAATATTTTTGATGCAAGGATAATCCCACTTGGAGTCTTGACTGACAACTCTACCTCTATCAGTTCGGGGATTGATTCTATATTCCTTGAAAACTTGGACGAAATAAAGGAATGTGTAGAACCAGAATCAAATAAAGTACTTGCTAGTTTTGAGAGGGCGACAAGAGTACCTGCTACCACATCGTTTGGAACTTCAACTTCAGTTGTTGTGATAGCGAAAGCACGACCTTTCTCCCTTGGCCTCTGCTGAGGTTGATGGTGATTCCCCTCCACTGCCCTCGGATTTGGACATTGATTAGCAAAGTGCCCAAGTTGTCCACACTTGAAGCATGTGACTTCGGGTAGGGACGGAACCATATTTCCTCTGTCGTTAGTGTTGGGAATTTGAGGCTTCACATCACTACGACAGTTCCGAGAAATATGGCCTTCTCTTCCACACCTGTAGCACTTACCACTTCTGATCAAGCAGTTCCCCGGATGCTTCTTCCCACATTTATTGCATGTGGCATGTTGCATATGCTTTCCACCTCTTTCCTGCTCAAAACTTCTTCCCAGGCTTGGTTCTAGAGTTCTATTCTTTTCATTAGATTTGTGAGACCACTGTGTCTCCCCAAACTCTAGTTCAACTTTCGTAGCACTTCAAACTATTTCTTTATAGCTATCGTTGTCCCTGTTGGCTAGATTCTTCCACAGATGAGGTCGTAGTCCACCAAAGAATCTATCAACCTTCCCATTAGGGTCCATTACAAATCTTGAGGTATAACGGGAAAGCCTTGTGAAGTTCATCTCATAGGTTCCAACTGATTCATTCTCCTTTTGCTTCAGCTCGAGATATTCTTTCTCCATTCTTGTTCTCATCGAACGAGGGAAATACTTATTAAAGAATATTCCCCTGAACTCTTCCCACTCCATAGCTTCCATCTCTCCTCGTGGATTCGTGTTTTTGATCAGTGACCACCACTGATCAGCTTCTCCTTCTAGGCGGTAAATAGCAAGGGTGACTTTTTCTTGTTCCGAACAATGAAGTACATAAAAGATCATTTCAATGGAGCTTATCCATTGTTCCACAACCAATGGGTCACTAGATCCACTGAATGATGGTGGTCGTTGACACATGAAGGGCTCAACAGAAAGTTGTTCCCTTCGTGGTGAGGCCGGCCTCTCAGCTTGATTCAAGTTATTACTCATAACTTGAGTCAGTTGGTTCATCATTCGCATGAATGTTTCCATTCCGGCTTCCATCAGAGGGCCGTCAGCACATGGTGCATTGCGGTCACCATCGGCACAGTTTCTACTATTTCCCGCCATTATTAAAAGAATAAAACCTTAGTGAGAAACTTATTTCATTTATGGATCATTTAACTAAGACTTCATGCTTAAACAATTACACTTTTCTATAATTCCTTCATAATGATTCATAAAAAGCTTGTGATTAACCAAACATATCCCCCGGGAGTGTCGTAACCAAGAGTACAGCAAGGCCCGTTATCGTGCACCAGTTCCCGTTCGAGTCTAGCTCAAAGCGGTGTTTTCGGGTTTTACCCCTATGTACATCTGTGCCAGAGCCGCCTCTACCTGCTCGTATCCAGACAGGGATGTATTTGTTTGATAAACCGCTTACTCAATACTTACCAAAATACCATGAAGTTTTCCTATATTTAAACTTTTTTATAGGGTTTTTCCTAAGGTTTTTATATCCTAATTTCCACAAATAACTAAACCATCATTTGATACCAACTATAGCATCCCACCTTTTTATAACATAAACTTTCATTACATTACACAAAACTGAGGATCTTTAAGGTCTAGTGTCTTGGAAACCAGGAACATAAAACATGAAAACAAAAAAAAAATTATTCTTAAACACTTGAAAGGCTTCTCCTTAAGTTCATCCTAGGTTCATTACTGCATCTCATATCCTAGGGACATACATCAAAAGAAAGGGTGAGCAGAAGGCCCAGTAAGGGAAACAAGAAGAACATTTTACATGTGAACTTGAGATACTTCAATAAGGACATGAAATGAACTTTAAGGCATGAGAAAGAAATCATGAGGCATTTCATAATAAAAATAACATTTTCCATAACTTGAAGATGTGGCTACATCATTTAACATAGACATTCATGAACATATCACCAAGGTCCATCCCCATGGTGTCATTTGAAAATTACCAAGGTTATTCACCAAGGTATCGTGAAAATTGTAATCTCTAGTGGTTACATCATTAACCAATGCATTGGAGCGCTATCAGGGCGCACCCTTAAATTTTCCTTTGTTATCATCTGAGCCACATATATCATCATAAAACATTTCATAAATAACCCATATAGCATAAAATAAATGGGTTTCATTTCATAATCATAACATTTTAAAAACTGCTTTAAAGACATGATCTTTACGTCACTTTAAACCCACGGAAAGGGAAAGCGGGTCTCATGTATGTAAATCCCAGAATTTAAAATAGAACATTTTTATATATATGTGAATACCCTTTTAGAAATAAGAGCTTTGAGTATTCACTTTATAACATAAAATAATTTTGAGAAAAGAGAGAGAGGCATTTTGAGACGAAAATTCTGTAGCATAACGACTATGTTTCGGGGTTTTAGAAAACATTTAAAAGAGAGGGGACATGGGTCACCCACTCATAAATGATCCATAAAACAGTAAGGGGACAGAATAAGAAGGATATATGGACATGGTAATGAAATTTTAAGGACATACCATTTCAAAAGAAAAACATGGGAGGAAGACAAAAATTAGATTTCTCTTATGAAAATTCAGCAGCCTAACGGCGTCACTTAAACTTCAATAAAAAAAAGAATTGACAAGATAAAATAGAGTCTCTCATTATATGATCATAAGAGATCATTATTATAGACATAGATATCATACCCCAACATAATAAATAGGTACATGAAAGACTTGACATGCAAATCGAACTTGAAAAAAATGAGAAGGGTGAAAGAATCCCTTAAAAATTCGAGAGCCTAATGACGTCACTTAAACATTCATAAAACGAAATGATGAGAGTAAGAGGGGATCTCTCATCATATAAACATGGAAAGGGCAGTAAGAGGAATATAAAAGAACATCCTCTCACATAAGAACATGGAGCATAAAAGGAATGACATAAAAGAGATTACATGAAAAGAAAGAGAGGGGTCAGATCCCTTACCTTAAAACGTGACTCTTGAAACTCAATGGTTTGGACCTTGAGGGCTTGGGGCACCTTGGGAGGACTCCTTGGGAGGTAAGGAGACAAGAACTTCGTTGGGGGATAGTTGGGAGTGAAAACTAAAGGAGGAAAGGGTGGGTATTTATAGGGAAAGTGAGGGGACAAGGCAATAATGGCCAAGGGACACCTCACTAGTGGTTTTGGAAAACCCATGGGCTTGCCCATGGTATTTTCCCATTGTATTGGCCACTTGGGACACCTCATACCTTATCTTACTATTCATAATTCGACCATATTGAATATATACTTAATACATCATTTAATGATGTCATTAAACACTCATAACTTAAAAACTATATTTTCACTATTCATCAAAAATCCAACTTTCTTAGAATAATCTCAAAATTTCACCTTAACCAAATATCAATGCTCTGATTTCAAAAATGAAATCCATTTTATAAAAATAATTTTCTATATATTTTTAATTAAATTTTTAAATAAAAACACTATTCATCGAAAATCCATTTTTTTCAGAAAAATCCCCAAAAATTACCTTAACATAATATCGATGCTATGAGTTTAAAAAATAAAGTCCTTTTTATAAAAATAATTTTCTAATTCTTTTTAATTAAATTTTTAATTAAAAAACACTATTCATCTGAAAAAACTAATACTTGACTAATAATTTATGAAACCGTTATTTACCCATTTTATTGAATCACATTACTTAATCTAGGTGTCCAAATTATATTAAAACTTTCTTTGAGTGAAATTACTAATCCATTTGATCACATTACTAATCCTAAGCGTAAAATTACTATTTATAATTTACTATTCATCAAAAATTAAGTTGATCTTATTAGACTCCAAATTCTTTATTGAACACTTTTGTAGAAGACCATTTTTTGAAAATCATTACACATCATTAGTTATTTAGGGTTTTCATAAATATTTTAAAATATCCCTTTTTCAAAAAATTCATCAATAAAATACATTCTAAAATTATCTAGAAATTTGAAATTTCACAAACATCACTAAAGGAAGAAATCTCAATTTATTCACCCGAAAGGATTACACAAGGAAGCTAGGGTCTCGTCACATAGCCCCTTATAACACCGGCATAAGTCCTAAGTGTAAGGTCTGCTATGGTGAGAGAATCTGAGGGAGGCTCAGATAACATTGCCCTAGTAGTAATCTCTACTAACTTGAACTTCTCCCGCAGGCGTTTCCGTTCAAGCTTGACACGCTGGAGTTCGGCTTGGGCTTGGTCCAAAGCGAAGCCCACAGATGCTACCTCTTTCCCAAGCTCTGATAAGTGGGCTTCATAAGGGTCGAGTCTACTGGATTAAGCCATCGACTCCTCTTTCTGCATTAACCATTAACATCTTATTAAATCATTAAGAGTACGTTAATATACTATTCAAAAAGATTGGGTCGTTACAGGAAAAGTTTGGAGATTACTCAAAGGATGGAACAAGACGATCCAGTCCACTGGCCGGTCCAATGATAACGATGCACGACTGATTCCATGAAACACCCCCCTCCACAGACCGCTGGCATTTGTGGAATGCAGGCGGAGATCCTTCGCGGGCGTGAAGCAGGACGGGCGCCAACCCGGTTCACCATCACGAACTGCCCCACCTGCGGACCACATTGACCGGCCCAGACCGCATCCCCTATCATTCGCGGAATGGAGGTGGAAGCCTATGTGGCCACGAAGCACTCCGTGAGTTAGTTTGGTTCACGGGGGAGATGCGTTCAATGCCCCCCGCGAGTTTCAGATGGAACAACTCATCTATAAACCAGGTTTCCGATCATGGGCCTCTTCAAAAGGTGTCGCATGACCAAAAATACATCTCTTTTTCCACTCTATAAAATGATATCAAGGGGGAAGAGGGAGAGGCAATTTTGGAGATTGATCAGATTCAGGTGGAATGATTTCAAAGGAAGGAGATTAGAATTTCGCAAACATTGAAGTTCCAGTTCGCGAACCAGAACAGGTATAAGTTGGAAGGAAATTAATAAAGAACTGAAAACGCATAACAACTTGGTGAACCACGAACCTAAAATAATAATGAAAAAAAGACCACGAACCATGGCCCTTCCGCGGATGCACCCCCCCAGACCGGGGAGTTTATGCCCCTTTTCTGATCCATCGCATCGCATAGCACCCTCTAATGCGGGTGAAGCCCCAACCGACGAACCCCCAACCGACATCTCCCTTGGCCGCCACTGCTCACATGAACCCTTCTACATACCAACCTGGTACATGGGCCGAACCCGGAACCGCGAACCACCATGGTTCGCGAGATTCCCACCAAGCCGTGAACCACCCCAGTTCGCGGAATGCCCTTCAATCTGCGGACCACCCTGGTTCCCAGACGGCCTCTCCAGCTGCTTAGAACCTCCCTACGTGAAGGGCACCACCACTCATATACCTGTGTGGTCTTCCAGATCCTTTGGAGTTCCAATTCCCCGATCCAGAAAAAATCCTTCCAATCCAGCCTGATCCTCCACAAACCCCTCATTGGCCCATTCATCGACCCTGAGCCGAGGCCTCCACCAAAGCCACCAGACCCATTGGATGTAACCTTCAAGTGCATCAGCATGAATTTTTGAGTTCAAATACCCATGATAAGAGAGGGTGAAGAGGTTTCCCCAGCCCTTGAACGAATTCCTAAAACATCTCTGGGTTCACATTCCCACGGTAATGCAGAGTCCAAGCCCAGGAGTCCCCTTTCTACCCCTCCACTTGTTATGACTGGGGAACTTCTCCCCACTCCGGGGCATGGCTGACTACACATCAGAATGAAGCCCCCATGCACCTCTTCACTTCCCCAAGACCATGTCCAAGGAAGGGAGTAGTGGGGAAGGGTGGTGCTCTATCCTTCTTTGGGGCCAATTCCCTCTCCCGCTGCGTTTTGTTTCCATGGGAATCCATCTCGGAGTAAGCCCCAACTTTTTGGTCTGCTCAATGTGTAAGCCACACTCCACTTCCCACAGACGCATCATTCGCGAAGTGATCATCTGGTCCATGCTGCCTCTTATTTCTCACACCGATCATGACTCATGTGGGCTTAGAGGAGGCATCGACCATGACATTCTCCCATGGGCCTCCTCAAAGTGTAAGCCCCAATCCTCCCATGGGCCCCCTCAGAGTGTAAGACCCAATCCACACCACGGGCCTCCTCAGTGTGTAAGCACCAATCCATTACCATGGGCCTCCTCATAGTGTAATCCTCAATTCGTTACCCTAGGCTGCCTCAGATCGTAAGCCCCACTTCAGTTTGAACTACGTGGACTTTGATCCCTGTCTCCGAGGCAGGGTATGTAGGAAGCCTCCAAGAGTTTCATGCCCATTCACCACCGGACACCCGGGTCCACCTTCACCTCGGTTCACCGACACTTTAGTACGAACTATGAGGACTTTGATCAATGTTAAGGCATGGCACATATGAAACCTCCACGAGGTTCAAGCCCAACAATCGGCTGTTCTGACCCCCTTCACATCGGTTCATCCTTCGTCCCGCATAATGTTACACTATATTTACGAACTACGAGGGTTCTGATTACTCTCATGGGGATATGTAGGAAGCCCATATCATGGGTTCGATCCAAATGCTCAAGTCGTTATCTGTCCCCCCGGGATGACAATAAACTCCGGAGTGCCGGGTTACGAGGCTTCAAACTAGTGTCGTCTCAGTGATCCCAGACTCCTCAGGGTCATTAATCCAACGAGGGATGGTAAACCTCAGGCATAAATGATTCTAAACCCCTGTGTCCAGCTGACCAATGCCAACCAGGAGTAATCCATTGATACTATGCTTGGTTATAAAGCAATGATTCGTGAACATATGAAAACGTCTTAAATCTATAAGAGAGTCCCGAAACAGGAAATAATTCCCCCCAAAAGGGTTCGATGAGCCAGAATTCCCATCCTCTGAACCAATGTGAGTTCTTAAGTGTCACTGGCCAAATTTCCCATCGAACGCCTGCCTTTGGAAAGCAGGTCCACGTATCATCGGATACTGAACCATTGGTCATTTTGAACAGATCCGTAACAGTCTCATATAACATAGAAGACCACATATATATTATTACTAATATGAAATGATTGCAACATCCCAATGAAATTAATATTCTTAGTTAAATTGAAATCTGAATCTTTAAAAATTTGGGTTGATAATAGAAAATTTCACCCCTTTCATTTTACGGGATCTAGAACATAAAACACTTTTACTTCCCCTGATTCCGTTATTAATAGTAAATGTTTCCACCCTTCCTTAAAAAAATCACTTTCATGAATCCCGTATTACCTATTTTAACAAAACCCCTATTATCAGGCCTCTAACATTATAAAATCAGTACATGGAATGATCTATAATCAAACGTTGATATTTTATTTAGTGATTCCAGAGTATGACATGTTATCATTAATTGGATTTATTTAAATGGTACTAGCTACAATAATCCCTTAATCAAAAATTATAAATGAACTATTTTTCATTTTACTTCATTCATCATGTTCGTTTTTATGGAATGTATTACCATGAATTAGATGACCATTATAAGATAATACATGCACCCTTGGTCCTCTAGATATCCCTCAAATATATTTTGAAACGAAATCTGGATATTCATTTGAATCCTTAAAAATATTGTCTCAAAACAATCTTATAAATAGAAGAATATGTTTATTTTATATCCATATTTCATCACATGATGGAATCGAATGCCTAATAATTACTTCTTGTGCTCCAATTTATGGGATAACATATAATTTGTTTTGTGAAAAACATAAATGTGGATCTACTCACAATATATAATAGTAATTATGAAGACATATATTCAAAAAAATCCATCACCTAGAATCCACTCGGTGTGACATGATTTTGGTAGACCAATTCATTAAAAATCAGACAAGTAGTGGGAATAAAATTCACGACTTCATTAAAAACACATCGTCATAAAATACAACATTCCATGTGACATCGATTTTTGAAATATCCGTTCAAAATCATTATATACCATTCAATGTGGTATATCCATCTATATTGTATAGTACAACATAGTAAAATCTATCTAACCATGTAAAACCGTAATGTGAAAAAGCATATCAAATAACGATAATGATAAAAACATCTTCAATTCACATAATATGATATAAACTTCCTTTTCTACAGTCAAAAAATTCTATAATTCTATAACTTTTCTTCTTGTATAATTGAAAATAAAATGAAGCATGGTTAATATATAAAATTCACTATTGGGAAAAAATGCAATGTAAATCTACTCGCATTTTATTTGGCATCAAAACATGAAATTTATTTGATTTTAGACCTTTTAAGATTAAGTTATTCATTGAAAAAAATATTATTTATATTTGATAAATAGACTTAGGGTACATTTATTTTACTAAAATAATTAAAAATAGTTATCTCACTCTTCTAGAAAGAGTGTATGTAGCTGGGGGAATAAATGCCCATTTCCCACTCTTCAACAGTACCAAATATTCTTGTATCCCCAGGTTAATCTTGTCCAACCTAGAAATTCCATCATTTTATGATGGGTGAATTTATGAATGTTAAAATTAAAATATAAAATTTTATTTGAACATTCATAACATCAAGAAAACTCTTTACATATGAACAATTATAGTATGGAAATTAAAAAAATCATTTTATCTTTTTCCAACATGTTTTGTAGGTTTTCTTAAAAAGGTTTACCAAAAGTAGTGTGAATATACTTTAATTTATAAATTAGTTGGTCAATTATTACTAGAGGAAGTGTTTTAAACTCTTTTGGAATCCATTCGAATGACATAGTCCAATATTGGTACTTATTTTTCAGGGGATGAAATCAGTGATGTCCTAGAAATATAGCCTTCGATTAATCATTCAACCTAATTGAATTTTCACCTTGTTCCCAAAGGGGACACAATATAATTTCATTAATTTAATATCTTAACAAATTCCTATAATACTGAAATTCATTTATCATCCCTTGCAACATGGATCACAACATGAAATCTTCACTCATAGAAGCCTCATACTATGTAACTCCTAAATCCCATAATTATTTCAAATCATCAATTAATAGGTCCAAATAAACCTCAATATATTTACCCAATTGTTTTGGTCCTAATATAGTCCTAGATAACATAATGTATTATTATTTCATGAATAACCACAATTGAAATATATAATATACTAATATAGCCATCCATGTGCTATGAGACCTTATTTGAAAACCAAAATGATTGAATCCATTTGTAGATTTTACATGATGAAGCTTTCTTGTATCATTTCAGAATTCAAGACACTCCTGGATGATTTTCATCCACTAAGGAGAGTGCACCTGGTGAAGAAGTTTACCCCTATTATTTCATATATCTATATTCCATGTCAAGTTTCTTAGTCTTGTCAATTATGTATTGGCTCCTCAATAGTGTAATTTTTTGAAAGTACCATACTAATTTTTTGGGACCTTATTCATCTTTATTATATTGAGAATGACCACACTTGGATTTTTTTTAATTTATTTGTAGTCCTTGTGATATAGTATAAAGACATTTGGACAAACAAGTATTCTATAAGACACTATACCCATTCAAAATAGAATGTTTTAGAATTATATTTTTTTAATGGTGATCGATCATGTCATTCAAGAGAGAAATTGCTTTATTAAAAATGACATCACTAAATATTTTTGTAGTTTATAAATTATAAATCCTTAGTATGGATTAAATGTTATATATTTAGTACAACCAATAGACAATTGAGTCCTTTCGAATCTAATTAACTTACAAAACAATTTTGGACAATCATGATGTTCATAATCAATAGTCAAAATTATTTCCTCAATATGATCTTCATCATCCCTAACACCTGTAATAAAATTGTCAATATTTTCTTCATAAATTTCAACACTTGGAATAATATCATATTATCCATAAAATTAAATTTCATCCTAGTCATCATCTATATTCAGTTTAATCCCTAGGTTTTTCAGAATTTATAACATTTATATATTCCATGAAAAATTAATTTTTCCTTCAACTATTCTATACCAGTTACTATTTAATAACATCGACATTAACATGGAACATTTATTAGATAAGGATTGTATGAATGATATTTTAAAAATATGATGAAATCTTTCACCACATCCTTAAACTTGTTTTTAATGCGATTAAAAAACAATTCAAATTTTTGTTGATATGAATCCTATTTGATTCATTAATATCAATATTAAACATAATAAATTATGTGTAAAAACTATATCAAATAAAATAGTTTATCTTATTATTAAAATATTACTATATGGTAATATTACGAATGTTTATGATTCTTATGAAATAATTTTTTTATTTATAGTTATGATTTTACTAATGTGGGTCATTATTAATATTCTCAATATTATATGAGGCCGATATACCATCTCTTTCCCAAATTCAATTCCCAAGAGAGATTGATGCCCTTCCATAAGGCAACATATAGGTCATCACCACATGTACATTTATACAATGCTTCAAAACTAGAAATCTATGTCAACTCCCGATAACTATTTTTATACAAAATTACAATTCATAAGATTTAAATTTTTCTCTCTCAAAATTTGCAAGAATATAATATCTATATTTGGATTTCATAAAATGAATACAATATTAATATTTGATACTCTAATGATAAAAAAATAAAATACATGATGTAATGACTTGTTTTAAAAAGATATCATAGTTTTAATATATCAGGGTAGGGGGATTATTGGAATTAAATGGTCATTTTTTATTGATTTTAATTCGTGGATTAGAAGGGATACTTAGAACATGGAGTCGATTACCATCGATTCCAAAAAAAATCTCTCCCTACTTATCATTTTACGTTACCGAAAATACGTGACAAGGGTTTTGTGGTTCACCACTAATAGTTACATGAAATCAGAGTGATAAATAATTATAAATGATTATAAATGAACTTTAAGGTAAGGGAGAGGGTGAACCAATAATGGCCAGAGGAAAGAGAGATTGAGTTTTGAGTTAGTGAGGTAAATCATGTGCAAATATGATCATAGGAATGTGTATTGTTCATTCAATTTTGGAATGTTAAAAAACAATGATGTTTGAGAGGGAGTAATGGATCACCAGTGAGCGCATACCTTAATTTTGATATATCATTATAATTTCGAGACAAAAAATTATATAAAATTTATATGAGGAGAAATATATTAATAAAAATTTTAAAATTTAAAACAGTATTTCAACAAAATAGATTTCAAATATTCATTAAAATAATTTACATAATAAGAAAATCATTTCAAATATTTAGTTTATTTTTATACATAATCATTAACAAAAATTAATTTTAAAGACATTCAATTTCAACAACTATCAATATTGTTTGCAAAATTTCATTAAATATTTATAGAGAGATTATTTATATATATAATTAAAATTATTTATAAATTAAACTGATGGTCACAAAGTCTGATACATCACCCTATCAATCATAGATATTATAATGGAGAATAATATACATCTTTTAGACATTCATTAACACCTAAAAACTATGAAGAAACATAGTATTTCCTTGATAAAAATTCAATTATATAAATTAATTCACCCAAATGATAACTGATCATAATCATGATATAAGCCATACACCAAAAAACATAAAACCACCATGACTACTTGTATTTTTGTATCACAAAAATGGTAGTCGAATAAAACAACTAATAAATGGAGGGGGTTGTATTAAAGTTGGGAAAGTGTGACACTGTGGATGTTAGTGATTAGGGATCACTACACTAGTGGTAGGGAAAGTGCAACACACTCTTGTAAAGGAAGAGTACGACTGGGTTGATAGTGCATTGAGGATAGGGTGGTGTCATCTACAGAGTAGTGGATCTTCATGTTATAACAAGGTAAATAGGTGAGGGAATGTTTAAGGATCACAATTAAAGAGGAGTAGAAATAATCACATACCTTATCTTTTTAGATGATCAATTTTCCTGAGAAGATATAGGAAGCGCGACAACAATGAATCAGATATTTGGGATCTGGAATGGCATGAGAGAGGAGCAATCTATTAGAGTTCTATTAAAAAGATCCGGAATTTTTTTTAGTGATTTCATAAAAGCACTGAAATATACTAGTTTCACCGGTGCTAAAATAGTAAGCACTGATAAAACAGATCTTTATTAGCACAAAAATTATTTCACTTATAAAGATATGTTTTCTAATCCATTATTTCCATTAATAAAAATTAATATTTACCAATGCTAACAATGCACTTATAAAGACATAATTTTAACAATATAATTCACATAATTATAAAAATTAGATGTATATATTTATAAATAAATATTTAACTAATTACAAAAATGTATTTATAAATATAATTTTAAATAAATATATTTATTATTTTCAAATATTTATTATTATATATATATATATAATTTTAATTATAAATAAATATGTTTAAAATTACTTGTTTATATTTGTAAAAATATTTATATATTAATATATAGTTACATAATTAAACATATTTATATAAATATATGTAATTATATATATTTATATATTAATATATAAATATAAATAATTGAAAATATAATAAATATATTTAGACTCAAATTTAATTATTTTAATTTTATAACTATTTAAATGTATACAAAAATATTTGTTCATTAATATAATTAAAAAAATATATTTAAGAAAATTTTATTTATAATTGTATATAATTATATAATTATACTTATATATAATTATATATATTTAAATAATTATATATATATACTCATATATAAATATTGAAAACAGTATGAATAGTAATTATATATTATTATTTAAATGTATTTATTATAATTCTATAACTATTTAAATATATATTCACTTATTTATAGTTATTTTTTATAAATGTGTGGGTTCAATCCTGATATTTGAATTCTAAAATAGTAACTTGTTGGAGGATGGAGTCAGACAAGCATTCCTATAATCAATCAAGACAAGAATGAAGATAGGATAGGCATTAATACTTTTACAATACCACCTACAAAACCCAGAAGCCAAAGCCCTCCAATTAGGCTAGGGACCCATAGTGAGTTTTTGAACTCAGAGTCGTATTATGATATGCACCATGACCTCCTCAATAATGAGTAAGTCAGTATCTTCTCTATTTATTAACAGGTTTCCCTTGATTATCTTTATGATCTAATCTACTCTGAAGGAGACATTTTCCAGTGTGGGATCCAACATCACCATATTATGAGTCATAGGATAAATATATGAATAAAAAACATTTAATATAACTATGGGAATCTGAATCAATAAATTATAATCATTTAACAGCATAAATATGACTTAGCACCTTCAAATTAACATGTTGATTAGAGTGATTGAGCCCTTTGGAAGAGGATGGGGTTGAGGAAGGAAAAGAAAAGGGAGTTCCCATCCTCTTAAATGTTTAACAGGAAGTTTTATTTCCATCTGATTTAGATATTACATAATCAACTGTTTGATGGTCTCTTCAAGTGCTGGGATTGGTTAGAGTTACTGAACACACTGGTTTGATGCCAACAGCCTTCATAGAAGGGGTTGTATTCCCATTCTTTTAATTAGTCCAATCTATAATCATCCAATTTTTCTTTTTCAAATTGTGTGATCCATCCTCATGATAAGATGTTCATGCTCATAGCCTATCAACCTTGGGTGGGAAGCCTCTAGATAATGTATAACCAATTTTTTGTTGTCAAATTAAATAAATATCCATTATCAAAAAAAATTATCAAGTTTCATTTTCATACCCTCATAGAATGAGAAATCCCAGTATGCTAAATAGTATTCAAATCTAGAATGTAGGAATCATATGAAACTGTCTTCATATCCTATTTCAAGGCATGAGGTCTATATAATTTTTAGACTTTTCCAAATCAGTGGAATAAATAAACGTACCTTTCCCATTTCCCGTAAAAAAGGTTGATTTATTCTCTTTCCAGAACTCATGGTCTAAATTTTCTGGAGATAAATCTTACCATTCATATTCACCCCCATAAAATATATCATCAGGCAGATCCTCAAAAACCATATTCAACACTTAACTGATTGAGACTCATGAAGGATAGTTAAATGCAAACCCACTTTTCTTTTCCAAATCCTAGTTATAACTAGGAGGAGGTATCCAAACCTACTACTGATCCAAAACCATAGAAACTAGACCACCTATTAGACCTTTATCTGTGGCTAGGACCACTTCTTAATGGGTCCCATTTACTGTAAAATCAAAAACATTGATAATAACCTCTTTAAGGAATTTTCCATTCTTATAACTATTATATTAACTACCTGTTTGATGTTTATTATTTCTTTTTACACTAGTAATCATCCTTTTAGATATAGTATGTGATTTCCCCTTCTTCTTACTATCAAATCCCTTTTTCTCCTTGAAACAAACTAGATGAATAACTATAGACTTACAGATAGAGAATTTCAATTTATTCCTTTGGAAGTTATTTTAATCTTGTCCAATATTTTTGAAAAAGAAAAGAACAATGAGATATTATCATGCACATCATTTAATATAAAGCTATCACCATTATTTGGTATCAGAATATTATCTATTAGTGTATCTGAGAGATCATCCTCCAATATGATTCGAGCATGGTTCTCAAACCTACCATTTTGTGTGTCCTTATCCATTCATATAAGAGAACTATTCACAAATTTAATATCCTTCAGAATATTATGATTCTAATAATTCCAATTTTAACAAAGCACCTTCACCCATACTCACGAAAAAAATATCAAGATATTAATAATAGAGAGATATTAAAAAAGATAAAATAATGTTAAATAAATTAACAGACTTGTGCACAAACATACATGCACACATGATAGATATACATATGTAAAAACAAAAAAACGCACACTCAAACACACACATACCCATATATACATACAATTATACATTTACATATATTTTAGATTATTTAATATAAATATAAATGAATATTTTAATATAGATATAGATATATTCATTTATATATTAAATAAATTGTTTATTAAAATATTAATTTGTGATATTTTTTTAATTTCTATAAACATATTAAAATTAATGTATATAAAAAACAATAAAATATTTTGAATAATATAAATTTGATAATTTAATATATATAATATTATGAATATAAGATTCATTTTTTTGTTAAAAGTTATATAAATCATATTTATATAATATATTTAAAAATATATAATCTTATTATAATATAAATCGTATTTAAATATATTTAAATATATATATAAATTAAATTAGTCACTATGAACTTTATGAGGGAATGAAAAAATCCTTGATAAAGGTGTAACTTTTTTCACCACTAAAAATCACTAATAAATGATGGAATTTTTATCCACATTAGAAATGAATTCAATGAAAAAGGTAACATTCCAATAGATCTTTTGTTAACCCCAATAAAAGGAAACTTTAATAGAACATTTTGGGAGCTTTTTAAATGTGACCCCTTTATCAACATTTTTTATAGGAAATATTAATGATCAATTTTGGATGAAGTGTGATACGTGGCAGTGATACCTTATGCTTCTCTATTTCTATATTATGATAATTATTATTTAAAAATAGAAAAAATAAGTTAAATGTTAGATAAAAATATTGTCTACTTTAATTCAAGGTTTCAAAAAATATCGTATAATAATGTATTTGAATAAAATAAATAAAAAGAGATGGTATTGGATATGATATGAGATTAACTCAAATATATAAAAATCATTTTTTAAAAGTAAAAAATGGTTGTACTTCTACTATTACATTTTTGCAATGTGGTGTGAATGTTCACTATTAGAATGATTGTTCTCTCTAATTCAAAAAATATTTGGAATGTAAAAAAATCATATTTATAAATCCTTTTTATCTAAAGTACCATAAAATAAATGTTTAAATTATATTTGGTAAAAAAACTGAAATTGATAATCCGGTTGGATCCAAAGTATCTTTGGTACATATAATGTATAGTAATTTATTTTTATGGAAAAATTAATTTTATGTATCAAGAAAGAAATATGGTTTACAGAAAGTGGATTCTCTATGAATACAAGAGGATACCCATTAATCTTCTCCCCTTACAATACATGTTATTGTGGCATTTTTACTTATAGATACAATGCCAATATAAAATTAAATGGTTTCAGTGAAGTTTCTACTTGTAATTGTACATTTATTTATAATTTTTTATATGTTTAAGGTTTAAAACATAAAATAATAAGTATATATTAATTATGTGATTATTAAATCGAATTTAAATTTCAAAAGAAGAAGTATTTTATTTTCAATGACAATTATTTAATATTCTATGCTAATCGAAATGATAATATTTACTCTATTAATTTTTTGGAACTAATTGTTAAACATGATAAATATATGAAAACCATGGAGAGTGATTCCATTATTTGACATAAATATCCAGATCATGTTAACTTCAAAATGTCATTAAATATCTAAAAAGGTGAGAATGTGTTGTAGTTTCCTACCATAATGAAGTAATAACATCATATTTTAATCTTTACCTGAAAGGTAATTAACATAATGGTTCCTTTAGGATGGTCAAACAGATAACTTCTAATACCCCATTGAAGTTAGTAAATTTAATCTATTTGGTCGGACTCAACTTTATATCCATATAGGAAAGAATTAAAAAATAGTTATTACTATTGATTATAGTATATTTACATGGGTTTATTTTCTTGCTCATAAAAAAGGATACATTATCCATATTTATTGGTTATTTTCAATCTTGTGCAAAATGAAAATTATTTCATGATTGTTATATTATTAGTGATAAAAGAGGTGGTGTTCATAATATATATTTTTAAATATATTTTAGAAATATTGGGTTTTCTTATAAATTTTCATCACATAGAAAACCATAACAAAATGGGGATACAAAAAATAGAACTGTTTTTGAAATGTCCACAACTGTGTTAAGTGAATATGTTTTGAAAATATATTTTTGGATAGAAACTATTTGTTTCTGATTTTTATATTTTAAATAGAATTAGTTTTATAAATTTTTTAAAGATAAATACTTATGAACAATTTAAATTTAAAAACACTAAACTTGTATATTTTAAGGTTTGTGGTTGTAATGTTTTTATTTTAATCTTGAAGGATAATTTTGATAAATTTGACGGAAAAAGTGATGAATGTATTTTTATTTGTTATTAAAATAATAGTGATTCTTATAGAGTTTATAATAAAGAATATATTTTTATTAAAGAGTATATTTATATTATTTTTTATTAAAAAAATTTTAAATTGAATTCTGATTTTAATTTTGTAGTTGATGAGTTTAGATATTCTAATGTTTTTTTAGAAAAAACCTAAATATAAGGATAAATTAACCGAGGGGGAGAATAATCCATCTTGACCTAATATTATATCTTTGAGATTTCAAAAAGTCATCCCATTGACAATTTTATTGGTAATGTTGGTTCCTCTATAAAAACATGAAGATCTTCTTTAAATGTCTTTTCTATTTTTTATCATGTTCATTCTAATGTTGTTTATGATTTAATTGTGCCAAATTGAATTATTTATAGGATAGATGAGATTAATAAGTTTCTTAGAAAAAATAATTGGTATTTAGTTGAATTACCTGAAGATAATAAAGTAATCAGAACTAAATAGATCTTTACAAACAAGAAGGATGAATATAGATAGATATTCTAAAATAATGAACAAATTGATAAACAAGGATACTCTCAAGAAGAAGGTATATAAATTTAATATTAATTTACAAATATTTCTCAGTATGATTATTTTAAAATCTTGTTAAATTTTATTGAAATTAAAGTTATTAAAATAAATCTAATCGATGTAAAAATGAATTATTAAATAATTTTATAATAGAATGCATTTTTGTTTCTCAATCCCTTGGATTTGAAAATTAAATATTCTATATATTTTTTTAAAATTCTTTAAATGATTTTATGTTCTAAAATTTTTACCTCATATTTTTATAAAAGGATTTATTTATTCCTATTAACTAATGGTTTCAAGAAAGGAAATGTTGATCATTCTTTTTTTATTACATGAATTTATAATGATATTTAAATTGTGAAAATTAATGTTTATGGTATAGTTAATATATATTCTAGAGAACTATTGTGTAACAAATTTTCTAATTTTATTTCATCATGGTTTGATATGACCTTAAAAAGAGAATTAATTTTCGTTCATAAACATCAAATTTCTCAATGAAAAGATATGATCTTTCTTATTCCATCTATGTTTTCAAAGGTGTTGGTTATATGTTTTGGTATTCATGTTTTTAAATCTATAGAAATCCTATAAATTGTAGTTTTAAATTACATGTTGACACATTTGGGAAATCTATTGATAATAATATTTATAGAGGAATTATATGTTTCTACATTATTTAACTAAATTTTGAACTGATATCATGTTTATTGTTCTTTTTTTTAATTATTTAACGCTAATCATAAAGGGATTCAAATTGGATACATGAAAAGAATAATTATATATATCATTGAAACTATTATCTCTAGTTTTTTATTATAAGTATAATTATTTTGATTTAATATCTTTTTCATACTCTGATTTTGGAGTTTGTTAAATCAACAAAAAAATAACATCCAATATGTGTCCTACTATTGGAAAAAGACTATTTTTTGTCTCGTGTAAAACATTATATATTAATATATATATATAATAAATAAGGCCACTATATATATTCAATTACTTTTTCTACATAAAGTATATGAATAAATAAAACATTATATTATTTTCATACTTATCTAAAAGAATTTCATTATTATTGTGATAATACATCTCCAATTTTATATTTATAAGAATTCTTTTTAACATTATAGACAATTTATATTGATTTCAGATTTAATTTTATTTGAGATCATGTGAATAATTGAGATTAATTTTTAGAGTTTATCATTAATTAAAATTAAATTATAGATATCTTCACAAAGCTTTTATACTTTTCTCTGTTTGAGAAACATATATTTTATCTTGTCTGGTAGGAATCATAAATTTTATATTCGCTTGTTAGAATCATAAATTTGAGTTTGGAATAATGGAACACTAATATTTTTTATATTTTCATGTGTTTATGGGGAGTTTGAGTATGTTTACAAGCCGAAATATTCATATTTACATGTAATATATAGAATTCTGAATCTATTTCCAGATTAATAGTTTCTAATTTTTGTATTTGTTTTTTCATTATATAAATATAATAAATCCTCTCATAAATCCTATATTATGTTAACATTCACTTTGAAACTTTAGTATGAATAAAATAAAACCTTTTAATTTTTTCATCAAACAACTTTTAAAAATTATTCTCACAGAATTTTATTCTATGTTTTAAAAATGGATAACATTACTTTTATCCTTGATAAATGTTTTGAAAAATTTTTTATTTAAAAAAATATAAAATATATTATTTTATGTATTTAATTATCTCAAAAAATAAATTATTATATATATATGTATTAAAGCCTCATCATTTGGATAATATCAAAGGGGGGGGGGAAAGTATTTACAATTATACCTATTTTTGTAATTATAAAAAGGGAGATAATGTTGAGTGGATCCTTAAACAAATTTATGTTTTGAAAATTACAATTTTTTATTTGTTTTATTTATTTTTAAATTATTAATTCTTTGAATAGGTAATTAATTAATGTATTCTTAATTTAGATTGTATCATTTTTTACGTTGCTGAAAGTTTCATTTTTTTTATATTTTGATTGTTCATAAAATGTTCCACATGTTCTACTATGTGTTCATTGTCTAAATAATCCATTTTGGATATTAATATATCATTAGTAGATGTTTTATAGAATTTAGATTTAGAAAAGTAATATTACAACATTATGTAAAATACTAATATATGTAGCCAATTTGAAATTCCCATCGCCAATTTGTGACCCACATGGAAAATTTACGAGATTCAGTTACCTTAATAATTCTGATCGTTCCTTGAACTTCAAAACCAAGATTTGAGTGATTAAATTGTTTTTGAAAAAATATGAATATAGTATACATTTCATTAAAAGACATAAAATTTAGAATCAATTTCTATATTTTCTAAAATCTTGTTTGAATTAACTGTAATTTTTTATTCTAATTTATATAATATTGAAAAACTATTTCGATTCTATGTTTTATGATAAATTGAGTTATATAAATTCTATAAAGTTGGTTCTTTGATTCTTTAGAAAGACAATCAAATTATATAAATAAACAAAACAAAATGTTATGATTATATATTTATAAATTTATTTTTTAGCTATGAAATATTATAAGTCAATCTGTTTACAAAATTTAGGAATTAGGATACCTGAATTACCTACATGAAGAATCCCTTACTTTATTCTATTACATTGTGTATCACCTATATGATAAATTAAATTACTTCAATCCCTTATATGGAATGTCATATTTTGATTTCATGTAAATAAATCAACTACATTAAATTTACTACATGGATCACATACTTGATTCGGTTATATCGATTCCCCTACATGGATTCACCTTCATAAAAAAAACTTATGTGATTTTGGCTATATAGGTCAGTTAAATCATATATGAAATTACAATAAATTTTTCATTTTGCTTCTTATATTGATATTTTTAGTGTTTATTTAATATATTTAAATTTTTTTAATGACATTATAAATTATTTTTAATTATTTAGATCATTTGTAAAGTGTTTTTCACTATTTTCTTAAAATAAATTAAGATCAAAGGATGTTGTATTTTCATGAATGAAAATTACAAAATGGAAATCTATAACAATTATTTTATTATCTTAATTTTTTAAAATATTTTTTTCTAAATTAATATTAAATGATATAAATTTAATTTAATCATATTTAATATTTTTAATGTAGGTTTATTTTTAATGTAGTTTTAAAATAGTTTATTGTAATTCCATATTTCCAACTGAAACAACCTATTTTCTGGGGATATTTTATTGAACCATTATTTTTTATAGCATTTTAATTATTTAATGGATTATTTAAATATTTTTTGAATTAGTATTTATTATTTTAAATTTTATTTTTGAGTTGAGTGATTTTTATTAAATTATAATCCCTATTTATATCTCCTTATGATATTATGGTATTATTAGTTTTCAAATTTTATAATGACTTCATGGAATTTTTATGTTTATTTTTCTCAAAATGAAATCAAAATATTATACTATACAGATGGGTACTAGTGAAAGAATTCTGATATGATGCATCTTTGATGAGAACATAATTGTATTCATGTTATACATTATGAAGAGTGTGAAGGTGTTGATATCATGAATTGTTATACAATTTTTTCCATGATTAATCTTATACTAAATGATTATCTCTTAAGGGATTAAAAAATCCTATATGATTTTTTATATTTCCTTTATGAGACATTTATGCTGATCAGTCACTCAAGAGCCAGTACTTTCATTGTATTCATCTTGTATCTAATTATTTTTGGTTTTTGGAGTTAGTAACACTTATTATAATCTTCCATGTCATTTCACTTCATCTTTATGCTTTTACATGAAAATAAGATTCTATATTTTTGTTTTGACCTCTGAATTTTAAAATCAGCACTATATTGGATGTGGCTCATATTGTTTAAATTTCGTTCTGTTATAGGGTTGTGAATCCACGAACATAAGATTAGGCTTTTGTGGTGATCTCTTTACTATAGGACCCCGGGACACCCTGAGAGGGTAGGGGTGAATCAGGGTGACAACTTTTTCTTTTAATGTAATGGATCTTGTTCCCACATTGGTAGGAACTTGTTAAAGCTGTAAGATGAATATGATTAGAATGCAAACATTCACATGCAGAGATATGACACAACACTTTTTACTTGGTTCACCACTAAGGGCTACATCCAAGGATCTTACCCCGAAAGGTTGTCGGTCATACCAAATTCCACTACACTTCACTAGATGTGGATTACAAAGGTTCGGGCACAGTCACTCTGTCCCAGGCTTACAGCTTTTACAAAAGTTCATGGATAGCTCACTGTATCCCTCGGGTCACTCCCGTTGACTCCCCCTAGTTCACTGCCTTTAGTGAAGTCCCACTCAGTTTATCAATGTGAAGGTATCTTCATCATCTCCAATGAATGAATCATCTGCATTATGTAGATTCTCTATTGAAGTCCAACTTTCACCCGAAGACAAATCTCACTTTGCACCAATGGTATTGAGCAACCTATCAGCTTTCGCACAGCCCCAGAAAGACTGGTGTACTTCAAAAACACCTGGTGTGCTTCTCCAAGCTAGCGCGCAAGTTTCAACGCCGGCACACAAGTCCAAGACAAAAACTTGCACGACTCTCACTTCTTCAACACTAAACCTTCTCGAATAATACACTTTTATCCCCAAACTGATTTTGGCATGCATCTATCAATTGTCGCGCTTCTTCATATTCTGGCACGCAAGTCTCACTAAACCACCTGCGCAACACCTCCTTCATCAACTCCAAACTTGAGAAACTCTCCTCCTTTCTCACCCAAACGATTTTGGACGTGCAACAAACAACTATCGCACAACCTCTACTTGTGCGACCCCCCACCACTTGCGCGAACACTACACCTGTGGGGCGGGAGCTATGAATTTCCCTAAGTCTAAACTTCATGCTGAATAAGGAGTGGTCGACCCCTATTTATAGGCATTTGGATTCCCTACATGATGGTGCACAAGTCTTCCCTTGGTGCGCATGTTTCGGTGCACAAGTACTTGCACGACCAAACAAAAAACATGGGCGCCCTTCTTGCTTTTTCATATTTTCATGTTCTGGTCTTTAAAAGTAAAAGGCGCACAAGTATCCTCTCTTTCAAGTCAACGACATGCAAGCCTCTTTGCCAAAAAAAACGCTTTCCTTCATTTGTCAATTTTGAGGTCCAGAAATTTGGCAAACACTAGAAAATGACACCACCTTCAATACTATTATTTTCTTGTTTTGTATGATCACTTTTATGGAACACATTCAGTACATTCTCTGAGGATTGACAACAAACACAAACCATACCATACTTCAATTCATGAATAGAAAGACCATGGTTCCAAAAATCGCCCCCTTTGGGTTTGTTGGAAATCAGTAAATAAATTCAATAGGGCACCAGCCACAGGAAAACCATAAACGCAAGAATCAACTCAGCCAACACTCTAAGTCTACGTGAGCAATTCTTGGTGTAGCAAAAAAGAGGGGAAGCTTAAATTGGTTTCCCGTGTTTTGTAATTCTCAATGATGCCCAAGAAATTCTCTTACAGTGTCACAGAATCATTACATACCTGAATTTATTCCTTTCTCCCCCATTGACAATAAACCCTAAGACCGGTAAATGTTCATTGTTCATCTCAATCCAAACTCCCCCTGGACAGTATCTCCCCCAAAAACCGGCATCACATCATAAAACAGATTAAAAATAATTAACATAACTGAGGAGAGGGGAATTTCGTAACCTCGTTATGCACTGGGAGGTGGATTAACACCGATATTCAACCAATGCTTCCCAAACACAGCCGCTGACAGTGGTTTGGTTAGGATATCAGCTACTTGCTCATCAGTTCCAACATGATCTATTCTAATCACCCCTTGCTCAACATTTTAATTGATGAAGTGATATCTGATTTCAATATGTTTCATGAAAGAATGATTAATAGGATTCTTCATTAGATCAATTTCACTCATGTTATCACATTAAATCACCATTGGTAGTTTCACTTCATCACCAATATCAGTTATTTGTTGAATCATCCATAACAGTTGAGTGCATGCCTTCATGGTGGATATAGATTCAACTTCATCATTACCAAGAGAAGTACTTTCTTGTTTTTTCTCAACAAGACAACACATTTATTCCCAATATAGAATCCTCTACCTCTGGTGGACTTTTTGCCCACTACATCGCCAGCCCAGTCAGCATCAGAAAATACTGATAATTCACTGTCTCTTCTTGCAGTAAAGTATAATCCACAATTGTGAGTACCTTGAATATACCTCATGGTTCTTCTTACTACTTCCATATGTTCCTCCTTTGGATTACTCTAAAATCAGGCCGCTAGACAGGTTACAAAGACAATATCAGGCCATGTCGCTATCAGGTATAGTAGGCTCCCAAATATCTTCTTGTACATAGTGGGGTCTACAGATTCCCCATCATCATGCTTTCCGAGTTCGGTTCCAAGTGCAATCGAAGTTGATATTGGATTGGAGTCTTGCATGTTAAACTTATTTAACGGCTCTCTTGAATACTTTTCCTGAGAAATGAAAGTGTAATCCTTCTTTTGAATCACCTGCAGCCCCAAGAAATATGTGAGCTCCGCAATCATAGACATTTCAAATTCTGATTTCATGTTATTGGAAAATTCATCCACTGATTTCTGCCTGCTACCACCAAATATGATATCATCAATATAGACTAGAACCATTAATTGATCTTTTGGAGAATTCTTCACAAATAGATTGTGGTCTACTCATCCACTTTTGAATTCCATCTTCTTGAGATACGAGTCTAGCCATGAATACCATGCTCGTGGTGCCTGCTTCAAACCATATAGAGCATTCTTCAGTTTGCAGACCTCTATTTCATCAGTACCAAGTACAAAACCCACTGGTTGTCCAATGTAGACTTCTTCTTCAAGAACACAAATCAATAATGTGGTCTTGACATCCATTTGATATTCTTTATATCCTATTTGGAGTTCCATGGAAGGGAAAATCCTAACTTACTCTAGTCTAGCCACTGGAAAAAAGGTTTCTTCCACATCAATGCCTTCAATCTAGGAGTATTCTTTACATACCAGTCATTCCTTGTTTCGAATAACACTTACATGCTCATCAAACTTGTTCTTGAAGATCAATTTTGTACCAATAACATTGTGAGCTTTGGGTCTCTAGACAAGATCCCATTTCTGATTCTTGTCAATATAATCTAACTCTTCATTCATGGATTTCACCCATGATTCATCCTTTGTATCTTCTTCCAATGAGGATGGCTCCACAACAGATAGAAAGGAAAATTGCGTGTTATTCCTCATCCTCCTTGTTTGAGTGGGTGCACTCATATCCCCAATAATGCAAGATAGATCAATCTCATCTCTACAATTTCTTTTGTGTGGTTCAGTTCCATTCTCTCCAGCCATATTTTCTTCTTCATTTTCTTCTTCTGAGTCAACATCATGATGTGAAGGCTAAGTGTTTTGTACATCTTCTTCTATTTCAATATATTTATTTTCTACACGTTCATTTTCTTCTTCACTTTCTATCACATCATCATATGAAATCCTTGAAGCGATTATGGTTTTCGGTTGAATTATATTAACACCACTACTCTCCAAAATCCTTCCAAATCACATGGTGAAACACTTATAGGATTTGATGTTCATTGTATATCCTCAAAAAAATCCTTCATCTGCATTTTCACCATACATTCCTTGATTTCCTTCTTTGTTCTTAATGAAGCATTTACTTCCAATGACAAAAAAAATATTTCAAATAGGGTTTCCTTCCATGCCACAATTCATATGGTGTCTTCGTCTCACCTATATAAAGTCCTGTTCGATTTTGAATATATACTACAGCTTGAAAATACTCTTTCTAGTAATGTCGTGAAATACGACTCTCAATCCACATAGTTCGTGCCATGTTATTCACCAGTTGATTCCTATGTTCAAAAACTCCATTTTGTTGTGGAGTTCGTACAATAGCTACCTCATGTTGTATCCCATGCTTCTCCAGGTAATTATCAAATTCAATAGACATGTATTACCCTCCATTGTCAGATCGCAACACTTTTATTTTTCATCCAGTATCATTCTCATCAATTCTCCAATATGTTTTCATGTAGTCAAGCACTTGTCATTTCCTGTGAATGACCATTACACATGCTATTATACTATAATCATCAATTAAGAGGACAAATTAACTTTCTCCATGAGATATAGAAACATATATCAGCCCTCATACATCTGTATGAATTAGAACAAGAAGATGAGATGCCCTTTTCTTCTTTGGTCGATAGTAACTGCAGACGAGCTTTCCACGAATTCAAGAATCACAAAACATTTCATGCTCACACATTACGATAGGAATGTCCATGAAAATCCTCAGTTTTCATATTTTCTCCATGTCTTGTTGATTGATGTGTCCCAGTCTCTGATGCCACAAACTATTTTCTTCTTCAACAGACATGTAACAAACATTTTCTTTACTATCAACCTAATACAAGTTTCCTTCTATTTTGAATCCCTTAATAAGTGAATTCCTTATTTTTCCCTTGATAGTGTATCCTTTTTGATTAAAAGTAACTATAAGTCCCGAGTCACAAAGTTGACTCACACTAAGTAGATTATGACGTAGGCCATCAACATAATGGACTTCAGTCTTCTTTAGTTCTCCATTAGCTAATTCAGTACTTCCACTGCCTTTGATTTTCAGAGCTCCATCATTAAAAAATCATATTTTACCATCAACCTTCCTTTTGTTGTCCATTAACAGGACCGCATTACCTGTCAAATGAGATGTGTAACTGTTATCCAGAATCGATGTGTTATTGGTTTTTGTAGCTTTGAGGGAAACCTCTGTAATAATGGATTTCTTGATCTTCCTCTTTTCTTTCCTTGAGATATTGTATTGAGTATAAGATATTGATGGACTTATAATTATCTCTTTCACATAATCATATTCATCATACCAAAAATCTTCTTCTAGATGAGAAAACTTGTTTGTGATATCAACACCATCGGGCAGGTGAATATTGACACGTCGTTGAGAGTTGTATGAATCTCTCCTATCGAATCTATGCATGAAATACATAACCTTATGGACAAAGTTAGAACAATTAAAACAGTATCCATAGATACTATTTCTTCAATATGATGGAGGATATGAAGTCAGTCTCCTTTGTTGTCATCCCAGATCTTCCCCATTCAAGTAGATCCTTTCCTCTTCACAATATGACATGGTATGGCCCATATTTCCATAGAACTGACACTTCATGAGAGGAAATGTCTTCTCACTTGAATTTCTCCTCATTCCTTCTTCAATGGGAGAATATTTGAACTACCTGTCATTTCTGAAAGTTTAAGGATAATTTTCAGCTCTTATTTTATTTTGTATTGATGGTTTATTTTTCAGCAATGCAGGTAATGTTTCAACATGATCAACTTTCATCTTTTATTTCTTTTGGCTGTTTTTACATCCAGCAGTTGATGTCTCAGCTTCACATCCAATTCCACTCTTTCCCATACAATCTGGTCTTTGATCACTCAAAATTTTTCCAACCCCATCTGAACCACACTTGGCTCCCGCTAGTATTTCTGTATTTGAGAACCTTCCAAAATGAATTTTCTTCTTTCCCTCATTTGAGGTTTATTGACATTAAATTTTACTCCTAATAGTAACAACTTCATCCTCAAGTCCCTCAACTATCTTGGGATTCTATTCCAGTTTCGATGAAAGTCATTTATGCCCTTTTCTTGTTCTTCAATTTTGTGCTTTAGTTCCTCAACATCATCTATGCTTTCAAGGATTGAATATTGAACTCTCAATAGTTCTTCTAGTCATTCAATTTATTCTTCAAGCTGTTCAACATATTCTGATGATTATTACACCATTTCCTCCCACTTATGGAATCTCTTACATTTATTCTCAAGCTTGGAAAAATCATCCTTAATTTGAATATTTGAATCACCATTAGGAGTAATCTGATTATCTTTGCCTTTATTGACTGAGGATTATGACTTTCCAATGGTATCCATCCTGGAATCATGGTTTCCTATTTTAAATTTGGGTTCTTCTTCTTCAAAAAATTCAGTATCCTCATCTTCCTCTTCACATACAAAACTATTCCTATATATTTTCTTTCCATATTTGAAGTCACTCTTTTTGAAAAACCTTTTTTCGAGGCTTCTCGATTTTTTCATCTTCACTATCTTCATCATTGATCTTTCTCAAACACTGAGAAGCAATGTTCCCAACTTTTCCACAACCAAAACATTCTCGAGGTAACTTCCATTTGAATTTCCCTTTTCCCTTCTAGAACATATTTACAATGAGATAAAGAATTTTTATTATTTTTCATCTTCACCTCTACAATATTTTGTTATTTTCAGTTTGTCCATGGCCTTGAATGCCATTTCCATTCTCACATGAGTCATTGTATCTTCTGGTGTGACTCTCATTTCGTATTCTAGCAATCTGCTTAGTAGATCATCCAGATAAAGTTTAGAAAGATCTCTTTCCTCAAGGGCTGACACCTTTGCATTGTACATGGGTGGAAGTCTTCTTAATATTTTATTTACAAAATCAATGTCTCTAATTTATTCACCTACACCCCAAATTGCTACAACCACTTCAGTAATTCAATTGAAAAATGTGTCTGCATTCTCATCTGGATGCATCTTCAAATCATAAAACTGGTTGTTTAGGACTTGTAATTTTTCCTCCTTCACTTTGTTATCTCCTTCATAAATATTTTTGTGTTTATCCCTCATGAATTTTGATGAGGAAAAACTCATCACCTTTAGATATATCTGATCATAAAGGGCTGCGGTGAGAGAATTATATTCTTTAGCATCAACATAAAGAATTTTCCTGTCGACATCCATCATAGTCATCCCTCTTAGATAAGAAACATGAATATCGTGAATAGTGTAAAAAGGACTTCCATTCCATGGGATCTTAGATGAGATCTCATTATATTCTTCCAGATCTAGAAATTACTTCCATTAAAGAGAGGGACTCCCCTGACATTGAATTCATTCTCCATGACGACAAAGGACAGATTCAACACCAGCAACCTCCCTCTAATACCACTTCTAGGACCCCATGACACCCTAAGAGGGGAGGGGTGAATCAGGGTGAAAACTTTTTCTTTTAATGTGATGGATCTTGTTCCCACTTTGGTAGGAACTTGTTAAAACTATAAGATGAATACGATCAAAAAGAAAACATTCACATGAAAATATATGACACACCACTTTTTACTTGGTTCCCCACTAAAGGCTACATCCAAGGAGAATACACTGATAGGTTGTTGGTCGTACTAAATTTCACTACACTTTACTAGATGTGGATTACAAAGGTACGAGCACATTCACTCTATCCCAGGCTTACAACCTTTAAAAAAGTTTAGGGATAGTTCACTGCATCCCTCAGGTCACTCCCATTGACTCTCCCTGGCTCACTGTCGTTGGGGAAGTCCCACTCAATTTATAGATGTGAAGGTCTCTTCATCATCTCAGATGAATGCATCCTCCGTTGTATGTAGATGCTATGTTGATGTCCATCATCCACCCGAAGACAAATCTTACTTTTCACCAACGGTATCGGGAAAACTACCAGCTTTTATGCAGCCCCAGAAAAAATGGTGTACTTCAACAACACATGGCACACTTCTCCAAGCCGGCACACTAGTTTAGAAGCCAGCGCACAAGTCCAAGACAAACACTTGCATGACTCTCACTTCTTCAGCACCAAACATGCGCGACTCATACACTTTTACCCCCAAACCAATTTTGACACGCAACTATCAAATGTCACGCTTCTTCAAATTCTGGCATGCAAGTGTCACTAATCCACATGTGCAACACCTCCTTCACCAACTCCAAACTTGCTCTACTCTCCTCCTTTCTCACCCAAACGATCTTGGCCATGCAGCAAACAACTGTCGCACAACCTCTAGTTGCACGACCCACCACCACTTGCATGACCACTACAACTTCACGGAAGGAGTTCTGAATTTCTCTACGTCTGAACTTCGTACTGAATTAGGAGTGGTAGACCCCTATTTATAGGAATTTGGATACACTGCACGACGGTGCACAAGTCTTCCCTCGGCGCGCAAGTTTCAGCATGCAAGTACTTGCATGACCAAACATAAAACGGGGGTTCACTTCATCCTTTTCCATATTTTCATGTTCTGATCTTGAAAAACAAAAGGTGCTCAATTATCCTCTCCCTCAAGTCAACAGCACGCATGTCTCTTTTCCAAAAAAAACAATTTTCTTCATTTTTCGATTTTGAGGTCAAGAAATTTGGCAAACACTGGAAAACGATGCCCCCTTCTATACTGTTATCTACATGTTTTGTATGATCACTTCGATGGAACACATTATGAAATTTCTCTGAGTATTGACACCAAACACAAACCATACCATAATCCAATTCATTCATAGAACATCCATGGTTCCAACATTTACTTCATAGAAAATGATCTTGTAATATGGATATAATTCACTGTTGGAAATCAGATTAGTTCACAATGTATATCACACCTAGTAGAGAGGTATAAGAGTATGGTAGGCCAAAATTTGACCAAACTACTATAACATATGTTCATTTACAGTTCATCTTATAATTAATCATAATAATTAAATTTCTTAATTATTTTTGATAATTAATTTATTTCATTAAATTTTTAAATATGGTCAATTATAAACCCTCTAAGAGATTTTTCATTAACCTTGATGACCTAAAAGGGGTGCAATGTATGGGTGAGGGTGATTGGATGTGTTTTGATACCCCTAAAAATATTACTAGAAAAAAATTATAATAATAATAATATTATTATTATATAATACATTCCATGTTGTATGGTCGTCACACATTTTCCCTAAATTATGTGTTCACTATGTAGGTCACCCTCATTGGAAAACTGATAGTGGATAGTATTTAGTAGAGATATGTAGGTTTTGGGAAGCCATTTTCAAGCCATGATAAATATAAATGGTGAAATAAAAACATCCCACAAAGGATTCACCACATAGTTATTCCTATCCACGTGCAACCCATGCACAATACATAACAAATTAAAAAAAATTAATTCAAGCATAGAACTGCAAAATTATTAAAATTAAAATAAACACTATTAAACTAAAATAAGTAATATTAAATAAATAATCACATTCACACCAGTATTTGACATATATTCCAACCAAACCTCTTTATAACTATAGAAAATGTATTGTTCTTGTTTTTTCAGAAGACATCAGAAAATTTTAGGGAATATTTTTGGATCTAGACATAAAGGTGAAACAAAATTATGAGACCTAAAAGGCCTAGAATTTATATAATAAATGTATTAAATATATTTTTCACCCACATACACATGGTTATCAATAAAAAGTGGAATAAAACCTAAATATAATAATTGATAACAAATACGAGACCTCAATTGATTCTAGAATGCGTGTTATACACTAGGTGTGACAAAATTTGTTTAGATTTAGGTGTTGGAATTGTGTACCATCATGGGAGAAATAATTCAATAAAAAATTTATTTATTTAATTATATTAATTAAAATAATAATTGAATATATCCCCTAAAAAATTATTTTTCCAAAAATCATGGGTTAGCTGCATAACTTTAGGGGTTTGAAAGGATAACATAGAGAATCGGTGAAGATCCTTGATATTGTGGATCAATATATGGATTCTACAAGGATCACCAATGAGAATAGAGTAGAAAATATCACACATTCCTAGAATAGAAATCCATTATTTATTCGTGATTGAACCAAACCTGAGGTAGGGAATTTTTTCCCTTAGTTACTTCCCCTTTGATCATTCCCTGTTAAATGTGAATCAGATCCAGCAATAGATTGACATGATAGTTGTTCGTGCTTTTGGGATATGGTCTATCCTCCTATGGTTTATGAATTTATATATTTTTTTATTGTTGTGTTATAATTCTTTTTTATAAAGGAAAATAATTGAGGCCAACCCAAAAAATTACTATGTTTCATTCCAAATTTTTGATATGTGAATTTATTCCCCATTACATTACATGTTCAATAATAATAATTCATTTGTTTAGTGGTTAAAATAGTAAATTTTGGAAAATTGTTGAACGATCGATAATCAGTAGAATAGATCATCACCATAGGTTCAGGATCATGACCATTTGTATGATCGAGGCATGATAATTTAGATGACCAGTTGAGGTGATGGATAAAACGAGGCCATTCATGGGTTTTAGAGTTCACCAGTGCGATAGAGAATGTCCACTAGTAGATATGAAGGATAGAATATAACCTTCTATGATCAATCAGGTGTGGTTGGATATAGATATGAGTTCAACAGGTGTGATTGACAGCTGTTCTGGTGGCATGAGCTAATGAATCATGAAGTTATAAGATTCTTTGATATTCATGGTCATATGGAATGTAGTACAATGAACCCACACTGTATAGTACCCAGTTTGTGGTGTCTAGGGTTTTAGTGGATATAAACATCAGAAACTATGTGACATGTGTCACACATTGTGAGACTCAGTGTTGGTGGCTTAGGTTGTACTATAGTGGTATATAGTCATGGACACTAAAAGGATCGTAGACATGAAAAATGTATACAGGTACAACCAGGTGTTCACTATAAAGGGAAGACGACACTGGTAGTGTTTTGACCTACCTCTACATATCATTTAACACAAAAGACACACTATGTATGTATAAGGACACATGTCATGAAATTTGACGAGACACAGGCAGATTGATGTTATCAAGACCTGTATTATACCCTTGTACATTCTTTATAATTTTAAATGGCATGTTGAGGGCCTTAGACACTTTATTTTGTACCAGTATCAGTTTAGTGTGTTTCCTTGGTCCATCCCTATAATGGTATAATATGGAATCACATACTCATCATAGTATTGTTACCCCCCCTTTTGGGTATTCTTGGATAGATTTTCCATGAAACCCTCCATAATAATTGGAATGTGATTCTCTATCATATCATTTTTCCCTAGTGGGTTTTGAGTAATCTCCATGACCAACATACAAATCGGTGTGTTCCCATGCTTAGAAGGTTATTTAAGATTGGGTTTTCTATGCACCCCATGAGCATTGGGTGTGATACTTTATCTGTTTATTGAAATCCTCAAAGGTCTAGTTAGTAATTCTGTATGACAAGACCGAAGAATAATGAACGATTATATGGATTTCATCAGTGATAGCATGGATCTTAGAGTGAAATCTCCCAAAAGTGTGTCACATTGTTTCCTTGAGTAAAATCTCATCGATATAAATATGGTTGAGATCTTATATGAGACATGGAGTATGTTATGAGAAAATCATGGTTTGCATTCATCTTATTTTTATTTAAAATATCTTACTAACATACCATGTGATTAGATGACTAGTATCTTGATGCTTATATTAGTTTATTTCATGGTTTCCTACTTAGTTTCATTATAATCACCCCTATATAGGGTCTACCCAAAAATAAAATTTCATAGGTAGGTGACCTGCCTTTTTCTTGCCTCTATGGAACACCAGAAGCGACAGTATCATAGAGAGATATAAAGATAATGGTTTTTTCTAGGTGATTCATTAGACAATAGTCCCCTACTTCATAGCTAGTTGGACTTTTTTATCTGGTTTAATGAGATTTTATTTGGACATTTATTTCCCTCTAGTACTATTTTGTACTTTGATGTGGGATATATTTTATAAATACATTACAGTAACGTTTTTTTTAACATTTAGTATTGTATGGGTGTATGGAGGTGTTTTCATGTGTATAGGTACTTATGTAATTGCTTCCCATGTGTGAGATATGAATATTTGTTGTTGGACTCTAGCCTTGGTCCTAATGGAGGAGGGTTTGGGGTGTCCCACCTTGATTACTGCCATACTTGTAGGCCCCATTGGGTTGGGTCATGATAGAGTGGTATCATAGTGGTTGAACCTATGGAGAATAGTTCAGTTATTTTTTAGCAATGTTATTTTCCTTGAGATTCATGGAAAGAATGCTATTGTTTTTTTTTAATACTATTTTAAGGGTGTTTAGTGATGGTGTGATAGATTATGTGTCAATTCCCAAGTACATTGATAACATTATTGTTGAATTATTTCATGTAGGAACTAGTTGAAGGGAAAACATTAGTACATATGTCATAAAAGAATGAGTTGTGATTTCCACTTCATTCTTGACTCATATCTCCAGATATACTATATAACTATGTAATATCTTGATTTTAATATTGGATTCCTACACAAAGGTAAATAGAAAGGATTCTGCAGTGTGATTGAGATTCTGAGCCTCTAAGTGATGAGGCTTCAATGTCGGGATTGAAAAGTGATCCGGAACCTCTGGATAGTTTTCTAATCCCCCCCCAATGTGTTGGGAATCAAGATTCACTAGTATAAATGATTGAAGAAGTTAATTGGTTGAGTGAACACCATGAGTTATAGAGGTTTTTAGGTCCCATGTTTTAGGTTCATCAAGTCCCCCAGGCATCTACTGATAGTCTATAGGTAGTTACCAATGGTTTCCACCATGTGAGGGAACTTACATATTAAATGGTGGACCTAGAAGAGAGTCATCATCATGGATCTGCTGGGTAATGGCGGATTTTGGTGACTCATACACATGATTATATGGATCTCTTTTAGTTATATTTCAAGTGTCTCTTTAGTAGGAGTTCTATTTATCCATGTTGTGAGTAATCTACATCTAGGAGATTCTCCAGCTTTTATTAAACAATATAACCATGATAGATTATTCATCAAGGTTTAGAAACCTCTCAAGATACTCTATGGATATATTTAGAGATATGTCCATCAGAGCATGTTCCATCAAGAACGAACTACATTGATATATCCGGGCATTAGTGATATGTATTTTAAATTGAACTCATTATAGGGTTCTTGATCAAGACTAGGTAGTGGTGATCATTTTGAGGAAGCCACTGCCAAAAATATGTGATTTTAATGGGAACACTATAGTTGAGACCTCATTATCTAGTATTTTATGGTAGAAACATGGATTTGACCAAGTAATATTCTTCCGAATACAATCCCTAGTTAGAGGTTTTATGTTTTTCAGATCTTATGATAGTTCTTATTAGGATAGACAGAGGTGATGTTTCTCTTGCGATAGTCGGGGACACCTTGAATAACATTTTTTACCAAAGGAATACCCACTATTTTTTCCAATATATCATATGTCTCCAATTAATCATTGATAGGTGAAGGTTATGTTGAACGAATTGTATTGGAATGGCTTTAGAAGACCCATTGCGTCACCATTAGCATCCCCAGTGACGTTCTTTATAAAGGAGGGAGATATATTGAGTATGTGTGTGTATTACCAATACCCTAACCAGGTGAGAATAAAGATTAAGTAACCAAAACTGAGGATCCATGACCATATCAACTAGTTTAGAGGGGTGAGGTAGTTCATAAAGATTTACCTCATACAAAGTTATCACGAACTCAAAGTGTGATATTTTTATATACAAAAAATTTCATTATGATGTTTCTATAGTCATTATGATTACAAGGTGATTCATTTTGGTGTGATGAAATCCCCAATATTATTCATGAGACTCAGGAACCATATCAATCTATATTTAATAGTCTTGTTTTTTATGACCATTATAGATGAAATTCTTTTGTACTTGGTATCTAAGGAGGATCATGTGAGACACTTGAAGAATATCCGAGACTTAATTTGAGATCACTGAATTATTATAAATATATCAAAGATTCATTTCTAGATTTGATCAGTCCAATTGTCTGGAAATTTCATCTCAAATGAGGGTGTAGAAGTGGCCCTATAAAAGGATTAGGCAATGTTATCTTTGGATCCACACAAGGGAATGAAATAAGTGAATATATTCCATTATTTTATAGACTACAATAGGTTATTCATGTCCTATTTCGATACGATATCAATAAATGTGACTACATTTTCCCAAAAGGGGTTTCATTTGTTATTGAAAGAGAGGAGACATTAATCATTTTTTGGGTTTTGGAAGATGTTTATGAGTAGTCCAATTATGAGACTTGCAAAAGAGGCTGTTGAATACTAAGTGTTTTGTGGTGTCTTAGGGACTAGACCTCGTTGTGTGATGATTGTTAGGTATGTGATGATCTTCTATGGTTCCCAAAAGCTGATACGTCATGAGAATAACAATGTGACCTATTATCTAGAGTTGGTATTATTAATATTAGCATTGAATATATGGTGACACTACCTTATTGGTGATAATTTTATTATTGTTTTTGAACATAATAGTCTCAAGAATATATTCACATCAAATGATCATAACATGATATAGAAGCGATTGCTAGAGATCAACCAGTATTATGACATTGAGATATTCAAAAATCCTAGAATGGGAATTGTAGTGGTGGATACTCTTACCATGATATCTTGTTCATAGTTTCTAACTAAGGATTTAGAGTAGTTAGCCTTATTACAGTTGGAATTAGAGGACAAGGATAGTGAATCATGCCTCTAGTCGATGGATGTTACCCCAATACTTATAGAAAATGTAGGGGGTCATCTTAGAGATTATATTGTAAAACATTGTGTATTATGATATCCACTAAGCATGATACAAATGTATTTTCTAATGGTGTAGAGTATTTCATCATTTTCAGGGGATGAAAAAGTAGGAACATTGCATGACAATATTATGAGGGAGTTCCATACATCCTACTTGGTGGTACATCCGGGTGTGAAAAATATTTATTGAGACCTCCAATATTATTTTAGGTGGATTTGAATAAATATGTTTATAGCTGATTATATCTATTGATGCCTGACTTGTATTAGATAAATGAGATTAACCAGGTTCTGATGGGTTTATCCAAACCCACTGAGGTGCTAAAGTATATGTGGGATGGGATATCTATGTACATGGGTATGGGGATATCATGAATGTCTGTAGAGCATGATTTTTACTCGGTTATCATAGACCAAATCACTGTGTTGGTACACTTCCAAGAAATCTGTGATTAGAGTTCAATAGATATTTTGGACACCTTTACATGTAGCTGACATTACATATTTATAGAGTTCCCATAATGATAATTTCAAACTATGATACTCACTTCATGTCAAGATTATAGAGAAGACTGTAGGGGGGAATTGGGGATTAGTAGAGTTTGAGCATGGTGGTTCACCCCAAGACTGATGGAAAATATAAGCTGACCATTTAGGTTCTAGAGTACATTTTGTGGGCATGCATGTTAGACTTTGTGAATATTTTGGAGGATCTCCAACCCTTGGTGGATTTTCGGTACAATAAATTCTATCATTTAATCATTAATATATAGAAATTTGAGTATTTTTATGGGAAACCATTTAGGTCACCACTATATTTGATAGATCCAGGAGATTTAGTTCTGATGGGATTACATATTAAGTAAATTTTGAAAATGAAAATATAGATCTTCTACAAGTAGTTGATGATTTATAAGTGTCGTCATAAATTTTATGCAAACTGACAGTAGAGGCTTGTGGATGTTGATCAAGGACACCACATGTTCTTGGAGGTCTCATATCAATATCGACTGAAAAAAATGTTGTGGAAATTTTTCTATGACATTTAATAGACCATTCTAGATACAACATTGGTTCAAAAAGTTGGAATACAACTTGGCCCTACCACTATAGTTAGACAGGGCACGACATGGTGTACACGATCACAAGTAGAGGATGTGAGTAGAGTGTCGTCCGACTGATATAGGTATTGTACATCAAATGGAAATGAAATGTAAGTGTAGTAATACATTCCATGTGATACATCCATCCATGGGAATATTTGGGGTAGTAAATACACATTGTATAATTCTATTACACATTGTTTACATTTACAGGGTAGGTTGAGGCCCTCCATCTCTTTAGTTTGGACAATTATCGATTAAGTGTATTCCCTTGGTTCATCCCTATGAGGGTTCATTGTTTCATTATTTCCTCAACATATTATTGTTATTCCCTCGATGGGTTAGTCTATAATAGAGTTTTCATTAATCCCTTCACATGATTCATGACGGGATACTCTATTAAATCTTCTTTCCAAGGTGGGTTTTGAGGAATCATTATGAACAACTAACATAGGTGTGTGATCCCATAATAAGAATGTAATTCTATATTGAGTTTGTGGGTTATCACATGATAATTGGTTTAGTTCCCCTATCCATGTTTTTATATCCTTATATATATATCCAATGAGTACATCTCTATTATGAATCCAGATGATCATGATCTCTTCAAAAAACCTCATTAGAGATATCATGGATCATGGAGTAAAATCTCCTATATGAACACTACATCGAATCCTCAAGAAGAATTATATGGTGAGAAGAGGGTTAAGGCTTTATTTGAGACATGGAGTCTATTATGAGAATATCCATATTTCTATTGATCTTATATTAATGTATCATATCCTATCGTTATAACTTAGGATGAGGTGACTAGTATCTTTATGCTTATCTTTGGTTATATTAGGTAATCATGTTTGGTAAAGTTATACTCACCCCTGCATGGTCTCTTCCATAACAATTCATTTATTATGAATAATAAATTCCTTCATATAGAGTATAAAGAGGACTAGGAACTAGAGGAGTGTAGTGATCTAGACAGACCATGGTTAATTCAAGGTGATTCACTTTATAGTATCCCCTTACTTCGTAGAAGGGTGATCTCTTTTGTTAATTTTAGAAGGATTGTATTTGGACCTTTATTTCATTCATGTAAATTGTCACAATATGATGTGAAGTAATTTTATGCATGTGTTATGGAATCAGTTATACTTTACCTTTTATAATTTCATAGGTTTTTAGTGATGTGGTCATTTTTACATGCTCTTAGGCAAATGTCTATCATCTGTGAGATATTCCTACGTAACACTAACCACCAGCCCTTGTGCTATTAGAGGTGGGATTTGGGTGTCACGCAAAGAACGCCACCAAGTAGTAAGGTCCCGGTGGGTAGATTTTTGTTGAAAAATCATCAATCTAGAATAAGTTAATTGGAAGGAAACAATCAATATAATCCATCCCCAAAACCATCCACCAATATCCTCAGTAAAACTAAACCAATTTCCAAAATTTATAAAACCTCTACAAGTATCACATAATTGAGGAATCTACATCAAAACCACAATGAGGAAAATAGTACCTATCTAAACCCTCCCTTCCATTTGAAAAATTTCTAAATGGTGAAAAAATGTATGACCACATAAAATTTTTCCATAAAACCCGATCAAATTATGAGGAAGAAAAAATAAGGCATCAAACATCCAAAAAATAAAACCATCTCAACCATAAAATAATTTTCCACTTGATAATAACCTAATATAAAAATTAAAAAACCTGAACCAGGCTTATGAAATGATGTGGAACTTATCCCTAGGTCACTATACCATAGGGAAACTAAGAATCCCAATACCAGGACATTGCCTCCCAGTAAAACCAACCAAACTAAACCTAATTCTATGTTGTCTATAATCTGAATTTGTTTCATCTCCATCCTATATTCCTAATCGCATTCCTGAAGTTCCTTCCCATATATTTCTATAAAACACAATCATCTATACAAGGCCATCACATTAACAACCTCACGAAGAAACATTCCACCACTAAGCAAGAGGACAACCATAAATTTACCAATATCATATAAATGTCTAAAAACAAAAGGAAAACTCTAAAGAATAATCCCCACAAAATTTATCAATGAATTAATATCTATAATAGATACCATAAAAACCAAAATTTTTATAGAAAACATCCTTTATACTATCCTTAGATAACGTATCTCACAAAACGTCTTGAAGTGGACCAAACAACAATGATAGAGGAAGGTATTCATCATTTTATAACAAAATAGCTTGTTTATCCTCATAGTTACACCCCTAATGTGTTATTATTATTATATACATTTGGAATCAAGGTTGCACAAATCATCAAACACCTAGACTAGTAATATTATTCTTGGGTGGGTACTATGTCCACATCCATAAATGTTATCAGGAAAGATTGAACCTTAGCAGATCAAAGATATTGGAGAATACCACCTTTCTAGAAATGGTATTCCTTGGAATTATTGATGAAATTGTGAGTATAAAAAATGATTTTATCTACTAATGTAGAAATATACAATTCCACATTCTATTAATCATGATAAATTCCCATAAATGAAGGTATAACTCTCCATCCATGAAACCTAAAAATAAAATCAACTTGTTAAACCATATTTTAAAAAAATCAAAAAACTAACACTCATAAAACCAATATGGAACCTATAGCCATCAACATAACCATCATGGTCATATGATCCATATTTCAGCAGTTCAAACCTATTTTTATTTAAGTGTTACAAGAGGCATGGGGTTCCCTAAAACACTCCAAACCACTCTATTAATTCTAAAAATCCTTGACCACCACCAGTAAAATTTTTAATTCATCATGAAACCTAAAATATATGAGAAAAATATAAGGTTTTGAGCCCACCACACCATATAAGGTCTGAGTAGACACTAAAATTGAAGCAATCTCTTAATGGAAGAAAAGTAAATAAGCTGCAGAATCAATTTGGGAAAGAAGACTTATTCTATCTTCTTTGACCTTTCCAAGAGGCACACCATCAATTACATAGGACATGATGTCCAAATTCTTTCCCAATAACCAAACCAAAATAGCCCTAGTAATGTAAATTATGAACTCTAAAATACAATAATTCAAAAATCAAAACGCATCTACCATTTTTTAAATTTAAGAATCTGTTTTAAAACCATTTTTTCAAAACCCCCTATTCATATAAATATATATTAAAATTTTAATTATAAACTAATTTATTATTAAATGAACCCAAATAATTAATTTCAAAAACCTTACCTTTTAGTAATAAATATTTCATAAATTATTATATTTAGCTAAAAAAACACCCCAATAAATCGTTCAATGAAATTCCAATAAGATAAAAATTCAAATATCAAATTTGAATAATAATTTTAAATAAGAAAAACAAATTTTCACCAAAAACAATTATAATTTTTAATCAAACCTGAGATATGACATGAAAACCCACATTCAAAATTAGTATAATAATATCAATTAGTAAAAAAATTATCTTTAATTCAACTATAATAAGATAAGATTCATGTTATGAGTTATTCTAAAGAAGAGGTAAGAATATGATTTTAAAAATAAATATTCATGTGGGTTAAGTGGAGTTCCTAGAACCTAAAAATGAGCTACACATGGTTGGAAAGTCTATAGATGCTAGATGTGTAGCTCTAGGTATTCATAAAAAATTTCACAACAACCTCAAGAGAACCCTTAAATGAAATGAAAATTATTTTGAATTCAAGCATTTTTTTTATAAAAAAGTAATCAAACCAATCAAAATCAGATTGAAAATCCCATACTTATGCATAGACTACTCATTGAAATGTGAGGCTCTAAATTAAATATATCTCACAATACTATACCCCATGTGTACCTCTTGAGGTCCATCCATCACATTACCACTCTATAAATGAAAACCTCAAATAAAAATAGGTTTAATCAAAAACTATTTTCCATACTCAATAACCTAACTATGATACCTTTTTTCATGAACTAGCCCAAGTCTTCCACACATTGGATTCTCGAATGATACCTTGATATAGATGTGGGATGTCCTAAATCCCATGGTATAAAAAAAGAGTCATTGGTTCCAAATACAATAATTGGGGATGATTTTTCAAATAAATTAGAATTAAATAAAAACATATTATCTCTAAAAAATCCAACATGATCCATACATAAATTAGAAATACATGCCAAATTGATTAGAAAAAAATCAAGAAAACCCTAAATTTTAACATGTCAACCATTTAATGTAAAATAAATCCATCCTCTCAAACTCTAATATCTCTGTCCATCATGTTCAACTGTGTCCTCCGCATATATAATTCAATCCACCAATAACCATAACTAAATGTAATAATGAATTAATTTAAACGGAAAACCTTTTAAAACACTGTTTTAAATATAAATTGGTATAAACCTGATACCAAATCATTTAAAAGGCACATACGGATTATTTAATAATTAAAACTGATGAATCTGTAACCTCTACTTCCCACAAGTCACTGAATAAGCATGAAGTCGGACGCACCCAAGAGGTAATGGTATCTCATTAAAAGTTTGATGAAAAAGGAAATAATATATGCGTGAGCATAGAAATAAATTGTAGTCCAGCAAAAAACATTCCGCATGCCAAAATTTTAAATATAAGAAACCATTTCAAAGATTGTTTGAAATAAAAAAAATAAAATATAGGGTTTTCATACATAAACTAATTTTTAAACAAATAAATCCTCATTTTGGTCTTATCAAATTTCATATTTATATTTCAAAAATTAAAATATTCACTTATGAAAACATTTTAAGGATCACACATGCTATACTGGGTAAAATATTTACATTTAAAATAGATTTTATCAAATTATTCCCACAATAATTTAGAAAACCTCACTCACATAGGATAAGTAAAGGAGAAAATCTTAATTCAACATATCATCAAATAAAACACATTCATTAAATAAATTGTAACACCCCGACCCTAGTTACCCAGAGTCGGTGCATTATTACATAACATTGGCATGATCAAAAGAAAGATCAAATCTCAAAGGAACGATTGGTTTAGTAGCCTTGGAAACACTAGATATATTCATAAGTCTTACATTACATCATAAAATGAAAAACTACTACAAAAACATCTTTTCTCCATAATCCACACTCATATCCCCACATAATATCCCTGCAGGTCATTCATAATTTACTTCTTCACTTCCTGGGAAAAATAAAACATAGAAAAGGGGTGAGCTCAAATGCCCAGTAAGGATAACAATATAGCGAAAACATTCATAAATAAGAATAAACATTTAAGGCAATGTATAACTAAAACAAAAGCCTTTCAAACTTGAACTTTCAACATAGTATGGCATAAATAAAATGAAATAATTCCATTTACTTATTCACATGGATATTCTACTAATCGAATAATCTCATGCAAAATCAATAACCACTTTCATAATTATGGAATGCATAATTCCAGACTATCATAACCACATAGCCAAGGCCTCGTGCCAAGACTAAAAATAAGATTTTGTCAAGGCATTGTGCCAAGACACTAGTTTGTCTAATGAGACCTACCGATGCATCGAGGAGCAATAGTGGGCTCCACCCGTCACATATTAAGTCCAATGCATTCCCATATGAAAAGGTTTAAACATAACATAAACATTCGTATTAAAACTAGCATATGAAATGTAAGTACTTTCACCATAAACCATGAATGGTATAAAAATAGCACATCCATAGTCAAACATATCACAAAACCTTCAATACAACATTGATGTTTTTTATCATAATAAATAAACTTCACATAAGTGTAAAATCCAACAAAGGATGTTGACATAGATGAAATCAAAACTCTTTTTAGAGAAATATCTCTTTTATTTTGAAATCATTTAAGATCCATATAAAATAAAAAATTTTATTTGAAAATATTTTTATAAGCTTGTAAGGGAAGCTTCGATTATTTTATAATGGTGGAAAATAGCCACAGCCGCCGTATAAGTTAAAAAAACATTCTTACCTTAATTGTGTCGAAAAGGTTAAAAAGCACCTTGTTTGGAAAATGACGGAAAGATTCCTTTATAAAACTCTTATAAAAAGTCAAAAAAGGGTATAAATGACTTTAATCCATATTCTTGTGAATAGTAAAAATGATTTGAAATACATTTTTAAGAAACATGGATGTGGGTGATAAAGAGATCCCCGTAGATTATTACGTATAAACAACCTCAGATAATGAAGAGATTGTGAAATAACCCTTACCTTGTACTTTTCCTTGGTTGGGGTAGGCTAACCTCCTGTATAATGGTGAAATAATTGTTTTAAAATTATACAAGAATCATATATATTAATATGATATCATATATGATCTTTTAACATTGATTTGTTAATGATATCTTTGAATTATCGTTGTTTCGGGTGTTAACTTACTGGTTTTATTTTATATGTTTTGTTACAAAAGCCATGTTTGTCATGGATAGGATGTATATTTTTCATATACAGAATGATATCAAGGCCTCAAACATCATTTCTAAATCATCAAATGATAATTATACTTTAATGGATATGATGGAGAATGAATCTCATCGCGTTCGTGGAGACGGTAGTCCGTACGTACGCACGAGCGACAATATCATTCTTTTGGTATTAAAATAATATATAAATGGATGGTATATCATATATACAGAATCATTAAGATGTTATATTTATTATTTACATGAGTTACACATCATTATTATACCCATCCAAATAATAATATATTGAATAACAATTACACCACGACGTGGAGACGGTAAGCCATACGTACGCACGTATGGTGACATGCTATTCAAAGGGTTGATAGAATACTGAATATGGTTCTACCATATTTATAATAACATCACAGTATATATAAGATACTGGAGTTATTATTTTAGAATGGTAATAACAAAGAAAGAAGAAGTGGAAGAAGAAAGGACTTGAAAAGGGGTGGTGAAAACATTACCTCTTCTTCGGGTTCTTCCTTTTGATTTGATCAAAGGGCTCCATAGGATGGCTTTCTGATCAAACTAAGGCCTATAGGATGTAGTGAGGGAAGTTGGGAGAGTATTTGGGCAGAGTTTGGCCTAACCACAAGGCTTTGAAAGTGTGAAGAAAAGAGAAGGAGGAGTTCCCTATTATAAGAGGGGTGAGGGGCACCTTTGGAGAAGCTAGAAATATTAATTTATAATAAATTAATATTCGGTTTCTAATGGCTCCAAAGTTGATTATTTAAATTTTAAGGTAGGTAGGGGTCGAAAAAAACTCATCCAATAGAATTTAGACAGGTTTGGGTACTTATATTAACCTTATCTTTAAGTATTAACTCTAAGTTAATTAGTTTCACTTTTACAATGTCTCTTTGTATTTTTATATAATATGGTTAATAAACACACTATATACATCCAAGAGACCCCCAAGTGGTCCATTAATGACGAAAATATCATGATATAAGTCTCTTGGCCAAACCGTAGATTTTTAGTAATTTAATATCAATTAATAATATAATATTTGTTTTAAGAACTCTTTTATGTCAATTTTGACACTATTCAATGGTTGATTTTTGTGAAACTCATAACAGATTGATTACTTCTAAAAAAGTCAATTAAATCAATAATAATATATCATATTATCCTAGAAAAATATTTTAATTCACTAAAAGTTTCATATTATATTTATTTGGGTATTTATTATATCAATTATTTTAATTTTTCACTATTATAGTAATTACTTCATCATCATTGTGTCATAAATAAATTAAATTATTTAATGTCTAAAAATTATAAATAAATTATAATTATGTATTAAATCTTTTTATCTTTCTATGAAATATTTATAATCTAAAATACAACATATATAACCCTATGTCAAAATTGTTTTTCTAAAAGATATATGCTTGTGTCATTTTTGTATTCATTTTAACTTATTTAAAATAAAGTGTCCCTATCACCTACAAGTGGCACCATGGGGTCCCCAAATCGACCCAAAGATGCCTATGGTCGAAACCTTATCAACCAATAAGGCTAGGACACGTTTTAGGGTAATTTAGTATCATTATAATATTATTTTTTAACCCTTATTTATCAGATTTACCCTTAACCATGGTAAATAAAATATTTACCGTAGTAATTATTCAAAATGTCTAAAAATAAAAGTTACCTATTTACAAAATTTGGATATACTGATTCAAAATATGGAATCCATTTTTTTAAATTCAAAACATAGAATTGGAATAAATTAATTTAAAATTAATTCCTGCTGTCAAAACAAAAACTGTGTTTTTAAGAGATAATAACTATCAAAAGATTGACACTTGTTTATGTTCGGTTTAATTATAAAATTATGTCCAATGACCAAAATTATATTAAATGGTAAAAATATATTATAAATATAATTTAAAACCTCTCAAATTTATAATTTATCACTATTAATTATTTTGATTAAAAAAGTTGCTTTTAATTAAAATTTAGTAATTTTCACTATTCATCAAAATATTAAAGTTATCTGAAAAGTACCAAAATTTCACCTTAGGATAAATTCGATATTCCGAATCCAATAATGAAGTCCATTTTGAAATATAAAAAATATATAATTTCAAAAAGTAGGTATTACTATTCATAACGGCTAGTTTGATTGGTTATGGTGTGTTAGAACTCGGTGTTGCGTACAACACACGCTATCACATTATTCAAAGAGAAGTGTACCGTAGAAGCTTGGGGTGTTACATTCTCCCCTCCTTCAAATAATTTCGTCCTCAAAATTTCTAGAATACGTATCACATGAAAAGACTCGGGTGGTTCATCATCATCAGTTCCTCGGGTTCCCACTTTGTCTCTTCTATCTTATGGTTTCTCCACAAAACTTTTACCAGACGCGTCATCCGGTTTCTCAGCACTTGTTCTCTCGTATCAAAATCTTGACGGGCTCTTCACAATAAGACAGATTGGGTTCCAGTTCCAATTCTTTATAGGTGATTACATGCGTTGGGTCAGGCATATATTTCCTCAACAGAGATACGTGGAACACATCGTGAACTTTGGAGAGACTTGGCGGCATTGCCAATCAGTAAGCTACAACCCCAATTCGTTCGAGAATTTCGAAGGGTTCGATGTACCTGGGACTCAATTTACCTTTCTTACCAAAACGTATGACTCCCTTCCATGGAGATACTTTCAGGAAAACATGATCACCGACTTGAAATTCCAAATCCTTCCTTCGATTATCGGCATAGCTCTTCTGCCTACTTTGAGCTGCTTTGATGTGATTTTGGATTACCTTCACCTTTTCCACCGTTTCCTCCACTAGTTCTAGGCCTACAAGTTTTCTTTCACCAATGTCATCCCAACAGGTTGGTGTACAACATCTCTTTCCGTATAACTCTTCATATGGTGCCATCTAAATACTCGAATGGAAGCTATTGTTATAGGAAAATTCTACCAGAGGTAAATATTGATCCCACATACCCTGAAAGTCAAGTGAGCAAGATCTCAACATGTCTTCTAAGGTCTGAATAGTCCGTTCTGATTGTCCGTCTATCTGAGGGTGGTAAGTAGTGCTCAAATGAAGTTCATTATCTAGGGATTTCTGAAGACTTTTCCATAATCCTGAAGTAAAATGGGGATCACGATCAGAAACAATCGATAGGGGTACTCCATGAAGTCTCACAACTTCAATAATATATAGTCTTGCAAGACGTTCTAGGGGTAGATCTTCTCTTATAGCAAGAAAATGTGCTGACTTGGTAAGAAGATCATCAATAACCCATGTTTCATCGTTCCTTCTAGGAGTCTTTGGTAGCCCCATGAAAAAGTCCATCGTAATATTGTCCCATTTCCACTCCAGTATGGGAAGAGGTTTCATGACTCCTCCATGCTGTTGCCTTCCAGCTTTCACTTGTTGACAAACCATACATCTTGATACAAAATCAGCAATCTCCCTCTTCATTTTGTCCCACGAAAAATGTTCCTTCAAATCTCTATACATTTTGGTGCTCCCAGGGTGTATAGAAAAATTGGAACTATGAGCATCTTCCAGCAATTCCCTTTTCAGATCAGGTATATCAGGAACACAAAGTCTCTTCCCAAATTTCAAAATTCCATCTTCATACACAAAGTCTCTAAATCTCCCATCATTAATAGCTTTAATATTCTTTTGAAATTCTTCATCATCGGTTTGAGAACTCTTAATCCTTTATAGTAAAGATGGTTTGGAAACCATTTGAAAAATAATTGATGTTTCGCCTTCCCTGGTTATTCCCATGTCCATCTCCACTAGATCCTTGAAAATTGGATCCCTTTCAATTCTCATATTGTTCAAAACTCCGTGGTCTTTTCTGCTCAAATCATCCGCCACCGTGTTTTCTTTCCCCGGGTGGTAGTGTATCGTGCAATCATAATCCTTGAGTAATTCAAGCCATCTCCTTTGACTCATGTTGAGTTCTTTCTGTGAGAAAATATACTTCAAACTCTTGTGATCAGTATAAATCTCACATTTTTCACCATAGAGGTAGTGCCTCCATATCTTCAAAGCAAAGATCACAACTACTAACTCGAGATCATGAGTAGGATAGTTTTGTTCATGAATTTTCAACTGTCGTGATGCATAGGCAATAACTCTATCATTCTGCATAAAGACACAACCAAGTCCTTTCTTTGATGCATCACTATAAATAACAAACCCATTATTCCCTGGTGGTAGAGTCAATATAGGATCATTCACTAATATTCTCTTCAGTTCTTCGAAACATTCTTCACACTCTTTTGTCCAAACAAATTTAACCCCTTTACGTGTGAGCTTCGTTAATGGGTTAGCCAATCGGGAAAAATTCTGGACGAAACGTCGATAATAACCTGCCAAACCAATAAAACCGTGTACCTCAGTTATACTCGTAGGTGCTGGCCATTCTTGGATTGCCTTGGTCTTATAAGGATCAACAGAGATTCCATCTTTAGAGACAATATGGCCAAGAAAAGAAATCTCATGAAGCTAGAATTCACACTTGCTAAACTTCCCATATAATTCATGCCTCCTCAGAGTCTTCAATATAAAGCGCAAGTAATTTTCATGATCTTCGTAGGTTTTGGAGTATACTAAGATATCATCAATAAATACCAAAACAAATTCATCGAGATACTCCTTGAAAACTCTATTCATCAGATCCATGAATACAGAGGGTGCATTAGTCAATCCAAAGGGCATTACAGTAAACTCGTAATGCCCGTACCTGGTTCGAAATGCTGTCTTCGAAATGTCTTCCTTCTTCACACACAACTGATGGTATCCAGATTGAAGGTCAATCTTTGATAGGTATTGAGCTCCATGCATTTGGTCAAATAAATCATCAATATGAGGTAGGGGATACTTCTTCTTTATCGTTATAGCATTGATCTCCCTGTAGTCGATACATAACCTCATAGATCCATCTTTCTCTTTAACAAAAAGAACAGGGGCTCCCCATGGAGAAACACTAGGGCGAATAAATCCTTTATTACTAAACTCCTCTAGTTGTTTCTTTAGTTCGATAAACTCTACAGTGGCCATTCTATAAGGGGTCTTCGATATAGGCCTTGATCCAGGAATTAAATCAATGGAAAACTCGACATCTCGTTCTGGAGGATGTCCAGGTAAATCTTCCGGAAATACATCTATAAATTCTGTCACAATAGGTACATCCTCTATTTGAACATTCCTTTCCTCACCCACAGTCATTTCATTCTCTTCCTCCCCAATAATTGAATTAAGTTGAGCTACTGGGGGTGGATCTAAATAAGAATTAGGTGGTGATGATTCTGCTCTAAAGATAAGGTGTTCTTTATCATTATCATCAAGAATCGTAACCACTTGTTTCTTACAATAAATCATCACATCATAGTCTGAAATCCATTCCATACCAAGGATTATATCAAACTCAATCATAGGTATGACGATGAGATCAGCAGATAAAGAACATTTATGTGCTCTAATGGGGACTGATTCGCAAAACTTTGTTGCAATGATACTTCCCTTAGGAGTTTTAACTGACAACTCCCTTGTTAAATCAAATTGGAAATATTTAATTTTCCTAGCAAACTGGGAAGATATGAAGCAATGCGATGATCCAGAATCAAATAATGCATTTGCTGAACTTGAGGAAACCATTAAATTACCTGCCACCATGTCTTTCGGAGCTTCTACCTCAGCAGTAGGGACAGCATAAGCCTGGCCTTGATCCCTTGGCCTTTTCTGAGGTAAGTTCTCCTGGCGCTTAGGACATTCATTTGCATAATGCCCCATCTCCGAGAAATTGTATCACTGAACATTGGTAGCTTCCTTCTTCCCTTTTAAATCACGAGCTTGGTGGCCTTTTTCACCACACTTGTAATAAACTCTCATTCCCTTCAAGCAACACCAGGGTGTTTCTTCCCGCATTTACCACAGGATGGATATTCAACCTTTCCCTTCTTCCCCTTATTTCCATTCCAAGATTGATCAGCAGGTCTCTTCTTCTCTTTTTTTGCTTTAAAGTCATAAGACTTAGAGAATTCCTTTTCGGTCTTGACAGCACATGAGATAGTGTCTTCGTACGACGAAAAGGATTATGAGACTAATGATCGACGAAGAAATGGTTTTAACCCATCAAAGAAACGATCAATCTTGCTTCTTGGGTTACGTATATAATCTCCAGCATACCTTGCTAACCTTGTAAAATTAGCCTCATACATTGCGACATTCTCATCCTTCTTCAGTCTCAGATTCAGAAATTGCCTTTCCATATCTACTCGATTGTCGCGAGGAAAGTATTTTTCTAAAAACAAATCTTTGAACTCCCTCCATTCCATATTTTATACTTCATCATCTTCCTTCATGTTTTGAATCAATGACCACCATTGATCAGCATCTCTAGTGAGGCGGTAAACTGCAATGATAACTTTTTCCCTTTCACTGCTCCCCAAAGCCTGAAATATTTTCTCTAGGGAAAATATCCATTGCTCAGATACTAAGGGATTTGTACTTCTATTGAACATTGGTGGTTGTTTCCTCATGAATTGATCTCACATTGATCCTCCACGCTGTGGATCAGGGTGCTCCATACGGGTAAGGTTATTATTCATAACCTGAGTAAGTTGTCCCAGTATGGTGATTAGTTGATCGGCACCAGTTGCATCACCAAGTCCACTATAATTATCTTGAGTAGGAGGGAAATCCCTACATGGAGTGCGTGCATTGATACGGTTTCCATTTCTTCCACTAGGCGCCATTTCTAAACAATGGCATCAACTAGATCAGTTTATGAATCAAAATACATAATCCCATTATTATAAAACACTTAACATAAATTGAACTATTTATGGATATAATCCATAATCATAAAAATGTTTTCTTTGAAGAATTATATACTCATAAACCCTTCATAATGATTTGTAATGAAAATGAGAGTTTTCCTAAGCATATCCCCCGGCAGTGTCGTAACCAAGAGAGCAGCAAGGCTCGTTGTCGTGCACCAGTTCCCGTTCGAGTCTAGCTGAAAGCGGTGTTTTCGGGTTTTACCCCTAGGTACATCTGTGCCAGAGCCGCCTCTACCTGCTCGTATCCAGATATGGATGTATTGCTCAGAAAACTCACAAAATCTCTACAATACCAAAATTCTAGGAAGTTCTTCTATACTAATCCTCAAAGTTCACCTTAGTTCTTTGTGCTCTAATCAGAGTTTATCTAAATATAGCTTCCAAGGTTTGTACTAAACTTCCTCTGATACCAACTGTAACTCCCTGACCCTAGTTACCCAGATTCAGTGCATTATTACATAACATTGGCATGATCACAAGAAAGATCAAATCTCAAAAGACCGATTGGTTTAGTAGCCTTGGAAACACTATATATATTCATAAGTCTTACATTGCATCATAAAATGAAAAACTATTACAAAAACATATTGTCTCCATAATCCAGACTCATATCCCCACATAATATCCCTGCAGGTCATTCATAATTTACTTCCTCACTTCCTGGGAAAAATAAAACATAGAAAAGGGGTGAGCTCAAATTCCCAGTAAGGATAACAATATAGCGGAAACTTTCATAAATAAGAATAAACATTTAAGGAAATGTATAACTAAAACAAAATCCTTTCAAACTTGAACTTTCAACATAGTATGGAATAAATAAAATGAAATAATTCCATTTACTTATTCACATGGATATTCTACTAATCGAATAATCACATGCAAAATCAATAACCAATTTCATAATAATGGAATGCATAATGCCAGAATATCATAACCACATAGCCAAGGCCTCGTGCCAAGACTACAAATAAGATTTTATCAAGGCCTTGTGCCAAGACACTATTTTGTCTCATGAGACCTACCAATTCATCTAGGATCTATATCGGGCTCCACCCGTCACATATTAAGTCCAACGCATTCCCATATGAAAAGTTTTAAACATAACATAAACATTCGTATTAAAAATAGCATAAAAAATGTCAATAATTTCACCATAAACCATGAATGGTATAAAAATAGCACATCCATAGTCAAACATATCACAAAACCTTCAATACAACATAGAAGTTTTGTATCATAATAAATAAACATCACATAAGCGTAAAATCCAACAAAGGATGTTGACATAGATGAAATCAAAACTCTTTTTAGAGAAATATCTCTTTTATTTTGAAATCATTTAAGATCCACATAAAATAAAACATTTTCTTTGAAAATATTCTTATAATCTTGTAAGGTAAGTTTCGACAATTTTATAACTGCCAAAAATAGCTGCACCTGCCGTATAAGTTTAAAAAAACATTCTTACCTTAATTTTGTCGAAAAGGTTAAAAAGCACCTTGTTTGGAAAACCACAGAAATATTCCTTTATAAACCTCTTATAAAAAGTCAAACAAGGGTATAAATGACTTTAACCCATATTATTGTGAAGAGTAAAAATGTTTTTGAAATACATTTTTAAGAAACATGGATGTGGATGATAAAGAGATCCTAGTAGATTATTACGTATAAACAACCTCGGATAATGAAGAGATTGTGAAATAACCCTTACCTTGTACTTTTACTTCGTTGGGGTAGGTTAAACTCTTGTATAATGGTGAAATAATTGTTATTAAATTATACAAGAATCATATATATTAATATGATATCATATATGATCTTTTAACATTGATTTGTTAATGATATCTTTGAATTATCGTCGTTTCGGGTGTTAACTTACTCGTTTTCTTTTATATGTTTTGTTACATATGCCATTTTTTTCGTGGATAGGTTGTATATTTTTCATATATATAATGATATCAAGTCCTTAAACATAATTTCTAAATCATCAAATGATAATTATACTTTAATGGATATGATGGAGAATGATTCTCATCGCGTTCGTGGAGACGATAGTCCGTACGTACGCACGAGCGACAATATCATTTTTTTGATTTCAAAATAATATATAAATGGATGGTATATCACATATAAAGAATCATTAACATGTTATATTTATTATTTACATGAGTTACACATCATTATTATACCCATCCAAATAATAATATATTGAATAACAATTTCACCATGACGTGGAGACGGTAAGTCGTACGTACGCACGTATGGTGACATGCTATTCAAAGGGTGGATAGAATACTGAATATGGTTGTACCATATTTATAATAACATCAAATTATATATAAGATACTGGAGTTATTATTTTAGAATGGTAATAACAAAGAAAGAAGAAGTGTAAGAAGAACAGAACTTGAAAAGGGGTGGTGAAAACATTACCTCTTCTTCGGGTTCTTCCTTTTGATTTAATCAAAGGGCTCCTTAGGTTGGCTTTCTGATCAAAATAAGGCCTCTAGGTTGTAGTGAGGGAAGTTGGGAGAGTATTTGGGCAGAGTTTTGACGAACCACAAGGCTTTGAAGGTGTGAATAAAAGAGAAGGAGGAGTTCCCTTTTATAAGAGGGGTGAGGGGCACCTTTGGAAAAGATAGAAATATTAATTTATAATAAATTCATATTAGGTTTATAATGGCTCAAAAGTTGATTATTTAAATGTTAAGGTGGGGATGGGTCTAAAAAAACTCAACCAATAGAATTTAGACAGGTTTGGTTACTTATATTAACCTTATCTTTCAGTATTAACTCTAAGTTAATTAGTTTCACTTTTACAATGTCTCTTTGTATTTTTATATAATTTGGTTAATAAACTTACTATATACATCCAAGAGACCCCCAAGGGGTCCATTAATGATGAAACTATCATTATATAAGTCTAGTTTCCTAACCTTAGATTTTTAGGAATTTAATATCAATTAATAATATAATATTTGTTTTAAGAACTCTTTTATGTGAATTTTGACACTATTCAATAGTTGATTTTTGTGAAACTCATAATAGATTGATTACTTCGAAAAAAGTCCATTACATCAATACTAATATATCATATTATCCTATAAAATTAGTTTAATTCATTAAAAGTTTCATATTATATTTATTTGGCTATTTATAATATCAATTATTTTAATTTTTCACTATTATAGTAATTACTTCATCATCATTGTGTCATAAATAAATTGAATTATTTAATGTCTAAAAATTATAAATAAAATATAATTATGTAGTTAATCTTTTTATCTTTCTATTTAATATTTATACTATAAAATCCAACATATATAACCATATGTAAAAATTGTTTTTCTAGAAGATATATGCTTGTGTCAATTTTGTATTCATTTTAACTTAATTAAAATAAAGTGTCCCTATCACCTACAAGTGGCACCCTGGGGTCCCAAAATCGACCCAAAGATGCATATGGTCGAAACCTTATCAACCAATAAGTCTAGGACACGTTTTAGGGTAATTTATTATTATTATAATATTTTTTTAACCCTTATTTACCGGATTTAGCCATAACCATGGTAAATAAAATATTTACCGTAGTAATTATTCAAAATTTCTAAAAATAAAAGTTACCTATTTACACAATTTGGACATACTGATTCCAAATATGGAATCCATTTTTCTAAATTCAAAACACAGAAGTGGCAGAAATTAATTTAAAATTAATTCCCGCTGTCAAAACAAAAAGCGTGTTTTTAAGAGATAATAACTATCAAAAGATGGACACTTGTTTATGTTCGGTTTAATTGTAAAATTATGTCCAATGACCAACATTATATTAAATGGTAAAAATATATTATAAATATACTTTAAAACCTCTCAAATTTATAATTTATCACTATTAATTATTTTGATTAAAAAAGTTGTTTTTAATTAAAATTTAGTAATTTTCATTATTCATCAAAATATTAAAGTTATCTGAAAAGTACCAAAATTTCACCTTAGGCTAAATTCGATATTGCGAATTCAAAAATGATGTCCATTTTAAAATCTAAAATATATATAATTTCAAAAAGTAGGTATTACTATTCATAACGGCTAGTTTGATTGGTTATGGTGTGTTAGAACTTGGTGTTGCGTACAACACACGCTATCACGTTATTCAAAGAGAAACGTACCGTAGAAGCTTGGGGTGTTACATAAATAAACCCCAAAAGGTTCCATATATTCATAGAAATCAAGGGGTATCAAAAGAATCCATGGAAATCTCCTATTTCAAACCACCACTATCAGTATAGGTATTACAACCCTAGTCTTTATTACACATTTAAACATGCTTTATTACATAAATGGTCACTTAATACAACCCATAAGATCGATATGTATAGTGTATTTTGGGCGTAGAAACATTACATGAAAACATATGATATAAAATACAACATCTTTATAGAAAACTTATTTTACATGACCACAACATTCCTTCTTACTTAGCAACACATGGGATAACCTGAGGACATACATTAGAAAGGGTGAGATATAAATCCTATTATTGGTGTAAACATAGAATAACATGAATAATACAATACATGTTAGGAAATAGGAATATCAATGAAGTAAAGGTGAAAGATAGACATAGAGGCTTGATGTAGCATTATTGTCATAAAATGGAAATGTGAAACAACTTAAAACACTGCACCATTAACATAATTGAAATTGGTAAAACAATATCCCAAAATGGTGGAGGTGTCCTAAAAGGAATCTGTTAATCCCGTATCCCAAAATGATGTATCAAGATACTAATAATAACCCAATGCATTGGAGCGCTATCAGGGAGCACCCTTCATGAACATTTCAATCTCATGCTTACGTGTTCCACATAGATCATATAACATTGATTCATTAAACATCATAATTTATTCCACAATAAAAGAATCTGGAATAAAGATATGAAATACTATAATAAATATTTATATATGCATAAAGGTGAATAACCATGATAGAGAAATGGTCATTGTATTCACTACACGATGATTTTGGCATGGAAAATCACAGTGCCAAGTTGGCAGCGTAACAACATCAAATGGGGATTCATAAAATGGGTTTATGAGAGAGAAAGAGGTCTCTCTTAATTTAGAAATGAAATGGGTAAAAATTTGATTGTGTAGTATAACCTCAAAAAATATTAAATGGAATTTTATATGAAAAATATAAGAGAAATGATTGAATGGAAATGAGGAGAGAGAAATCATGTTAGATATATCAGCATGGTAACAGGTGTACATGGGAGGGATTAATGAGTGTGAAAGGGGTATATAATCCTTCAAACATAATCAATTCAGTATGGGGGAGGTGTTAAAACATACCCCATAATTTATAAAAAAATTAAATAAAGGTTTATAATAATATAAGGAAACCTGGAAAAAAATGAGAAAGGAAAGTGAGAATTTATTTTTTTGATGTTTGATCCCAAAGGGTTGGGAGAGGATTATTGGGAGCTTTGGAACCATGGGAGGACTATAGGGAGTATAATGAAGAGTTAGGAAGTGTTTCAAGGAGTTTTAGGGATAACGAATGGTTTATTGGGTGGCTTTATATAAGAAAGGTGAGGGAATTCAGTATTATTTTGGTTTTGGACCCTACACAATAAAATATTCAAAAACACAAACCAAACCATGGTATTTTACCATGTTATATGGAAATGGAGAGTGGAATAATTATTTTATAAGGAAAAGGGTCAAAGGAATTAAAATATTATCATTTCTTATGTGGAGTTCAATTACACTCTCAAGGAAATGAATTTAAAATCATTAAATATATAATACATTTTGGAGGATTCACTAAGGCCTTATAAATGAAGTAAAATAAATCTAAAATCACATTATGTTAATGCATATCTTGGACTAAGAAAACCCATTATAGTATTTATTACATCATTTTGGGATCATTATGATGTCATAAAATACATATTTTATTTATACGGAATTTAATTTTTACACAAAAATTCAACTACCTTAGAAAATTATGAAAAATTATCCATTGGTTAATTTTGATGTCCTGATTCAAAAAATAATATTCATTTTATCTAAATAATTTCTTAAATATATGAATTTTTAATTTTAAAATGAAATCCCACATTTATTGAAAATCCATAGGTTCTCATAAAAACTATTATTCGAACCTTAATATAAATTACATTTGACATCATAAAAAATATATACTCATTTATTATTTATAAAATTAATTTTATAATAATATGTTATTAAAATATTAATTATTTAAAAAAATTCATGAATTCTGTAAAAATAATTATTTAAGATTACACTCTTTTATCATATAAAAATATAACTCTTATAAAACTTATTACATAATAATTTACCTATAAGGTACTAATATAATTATCATTCATAAGAATTCATTTTATAAAATTATTAATAAAATCCAAATTTTAAGGTAATAATGTATATGTTTCTCAAATTACCATTTTTACCCTTAAAGTCAATTTATCAAATTCCTCATTTTTTTTAGAAATCCTATTCCAATAAAGGAATTGATAAAATAAGACATTTATTTTCAGAAAGGAAATACATAAAAAGTAAGTAATAACTTATTTCATATCCCCTTAAAATACCCACATAAGACCTAAGGGTATGGTGTGTGATGGTGAAAGACTTTTGGAGTGGCTCAGATAACATAGCAGGGGTTGTAATCTCTATTAACATTATCTTCTCCGGAAGGAAATTATATTCTAGATTATCATGATGAATCTCATCTTGGACATGGTGAAGAGTGAAGACCAGTGACTCTACCTCATTTCCTAGAAACGATAAATGAGCTTCTTAGGACCTAAGTCTACTGGTTGAGGCCATCCTATCCTTTGTCTGTGTTGAATGGATTTGTTAAAACCTTGTATTTATATATGTTTTGGGATCACTATTCAATAGCTATATAATCAAATTTAATGATAAATAAAAGTAATTTAAACTCAATAATAAAAAATAGTGAATAAATTTTCAATATTCAAATGGAAATAAAAGAAAGGGAATTTTATTCCTAAATGATCAGGTCATTACAGCCTTCTCACCAAAAGAAATTTCTCCATCTAAATTTTGTTTTACCACACTAAAAGAGATTAGGGTAACTTTTCCTTATAACTTCCTCCAGATCCCATGTTTCTTCTTCAAATATTTTGTTTCTCCACAACACTTTGATGGGAGGATTGTCATATTTTTTATAACTTTTTTCCCATGATATATACTCTTAATTTTTTTCAATTTAAAGAGGAGGTCATTCTCCAATGGTAACACATATATATTGAGTACGTGTGATTGTTCAGGTATGTACATTCTCAAGAGTGATGAAAAGAACACATTATCTAATTGAGATAGATTCATTGGGAGTTCTAGTCGATAGGCCACTACTCTGATACGATCAAGGATCTCAAAAGGGTCAATGTACCATGGATAAATCTTTCCATTCCTTCCAAATCTCATCACTCTCTTATATGATGATATGCAGAGGAAAACTAAATCTCTAACATCAATCTCTAGGTCTCGTCGATGATTGTCAACATAGTTCTTTTGTAGATCTTGGGAATATTTGATATGCTATCAGATGGTTTTAACCTTCTCTACTATTTATTCAACCATTTATAGACCTAGAAGTTTTTGTTCCCCAACTTCATCCCAACATGTCGGAGATCTTCTCTTCTTTCCATAAATATCTTCATAAGGAGACATTTGGATTCTTGAGTGGAACCAATTGTTGTTAGAGAACTTATCCAGAGGAAGATGTTGATCTTTTTTTTTGAAGTCCATTAACCATGCTCTCAACATGTCCTCAATTAATTGGATAGTCCACTTTTATTGGACATTATTTTGATTATGAAAAGTCTTATTGAAGTTCATCTTAGTATCCAAAGAGTGTTAGATACTCTTCCAAAACCTTGAGGTGATTCTTGGATGTCGATCAGATACAATCGATAGTGGTAAACCATGAATCCTAACAACTTTTTTGATTTATATCTATTCCAGTTGATCTAATGATAAATCTCCTATAATCGCAATGAAGTCTATAGTCTTTGTAAGACGTTCCACAAAAACCCTGGAAGCATTGTTTCATTTGGATATCTTTTGAATTCCAATGACAAATTCCATCATTTTGATTTTCCATTTCCATGTTTGAATGGGGAATGGTTGCATCATCCCCTTAGATTTATACCACTCATCCTTAAATTGGTGACATACCATGCAATTTTATGTATACTCAATGATCTCTTTCTTTATGTTATCACACCAATTATTCTCTTAGATATCTCGATACATCTTATTTTTTTCATGGGTGAATGGAGAATTTTAAGCTATGTGCATCATATAAAATTTATTTCTTTATCTCCGGATTTGATGGATCCTATAGCCTTAAATGAAATCTCACAATTCCTTATTAATTAACATTTAACTCAAAGTATTTCCATTTTTCTATAGTTTCCACTTTCTTCTAAATTCCCACATCATATTTTTGATCATCCATTAATTGTTCCAAAAGAGTTGTTTGAGAAATAATTTTATAAAGTACTAATGATGTTCCCATATTTATGATTCCCATACCCATATTCATAAAATATAATAAGAATGGATCCTTTTAAATTCTCATCAGTGATAGAATCACTGGATCCTTTCTACATAGAGCATACACCACCTTGTTTTCTTTCCTAGGGTGGTAAGGTATTGAGTAAGTGTAATCCTTGATGAGATCTAAACATCTCTGTTAGAGCATGTTCATCTCTTTCTATGTGAATATATATTTTTGAATTTTTAAATCCGTATATATTTTCCACTTTTCCTAGAAGAGATAATTCCACCATTTTTTACAATGAAAATATCACATTATCCAACTCTAGATCATGCATGTGATAGTTTTGCTCGTGAATTTTCAACATATTTGAGGCTTAAGTGGTGACCTTTTAATTTTTCATCGACACATAACTCATTCCCTTCATTCTAATCATCACTAATGATTACAAAAATCTCCACACATATTGGTAGTGTGAGCACATGGGATGTTATAATCCTCTTCTTAAACTCAATGAATCCTTTTTAAAATTCATAATTTCAAGAAAAATTGACTCCCATATCATTTATCTTGGTAATAGGGTTTGAAAATATTGAATTATTTCACACAAATCGGTGATAATATCCAGATAACACTATGAAGCTATGTTTATCCATAAAAAATTTCAGCCTCAGTCATCCCTCAATTTCTTTTGTTTGGAAGGATCCATGGATATCCCATTGGTTTTGATGAATTTCCCGAATAATGATACATACTTCAACAAGAACTCAAACTTTTAGTACTTTTAATAGAGCCTCTCCATTCATTAAGACTCTATTACAATGTTTAGATAATCCACATGATCCTCCTTGGTTTTAGAGTATATAATAATATCATATACAAAGGATACCAATTTTTTTGAGGTAATCACTATAGACTATATCATTTAGATGAAGATTTATATATCATTAGTGAGTTAAAAAGGAATTAGTTTGAATTTATAGTGCATATACCTTTTAGGAAAAGTAGTCGTGGGAATATCCTCTTTGTCAACCCTTATATGGTAATATCCCAACCGCAGATCCACCTTAGAGAAGTATTTTTTTCATGTAGAATATCGAAAAAGTCATCAATTTGTTGCAAAGGATACTTGTTCTTTATCATGATTTTGTTGATCTCGTGATAATCGAATCAAATGTTCATTTACCCATCCTTCTTCTTGACAAAGAGGACCGATGCACCACCTTGTGAAGCACATTGGTGTATAAACCCTTTATCCAAATTCTCTTGTAGTTGTTTCCTTAGATCCTAAATCTAAAAAACAACCATTATATATTGAGTTTGGGAAATTGGCAATTCCCCAAGTATAAGATCAATCTAGAATTCAACAACTCTTATCAGAGGAAGACCAGAAAATTCTTTGGATAACAAATCAACAAATTCCTATAGAATAGGCATGCCTTCGAGGATGGTTCCTTCCATATACTCAATCATCTGATAAATATATTAATTCTCATAGTGATGTAATATCAATTCATGAGATGATAGTGTTAAATAATATTTCTTATCCTCCTTACACATATATAGAATCAGAGGGCGATTCAACATTAGGATACTGATTTCCCTCTCGGGGCAATTAATTTTGGCTCTATATTGGAAAATCCAATCCATGACAATAATTGCATCAAATTAAACCAAGGGAAGTATTATGAGGTTCTCTGGGAATTACAATCTACATGTTGTGATAGGGGAGGATTTATATTCATGGGATACAATAATTTCCCCATTTGTCATTCTCACCGACATCTCTACTTACATGATTTTTTGTGGTGATTGGATTTTTCTAATAAACATTAGGTTATTAAAAGGATGTGTAGAATTAGATTCAAAAATTAAATTATCTATTCTTTAATGAATAACTAGTGTACCTATCACCACTTATCAGTCGGGATTTGCTTCAGTGGTAGTGATGGAAAAAATCACACCCTTACTGCCTTAGAGGTTGTTGGTTTCCTCCAAAAAACATTAGATTAGGAAACTAGTTTGAAATGTTACCTTATTATTTAAAGTTGTTTCAATGAAATATTTTTTTAGGATCAAATGGAGCATTCCTTTCCTCTATCACAGTAGCGGGTTTTTCATTCCAGCAATCGCTGGCATGGTGCCATTCCTCCCCACACCTAATGCACTTCCACATCCTATTTAATAAATTTCCAGGGTTCTTCTTTCTCTACCATTGGAAAGTGGGATGTAATGTCCCGACCATAGAAGCCCTAAGATTGTATATTATTTTAATACATTGGCATGATTACAAAGAATCAAGTCCCGAAGGACCGATCAGTTTTGTAGTATTGTAAAATAGATTACGTACAGGAATGTTACATTACACATTCAAACATAAAATACACCACAAATAATCCATTGTGAAATAAATTATTCCCATAGATTAACTCTTCATATAAAACATAATATAATTCTCGGAATCCTTAGAAAATTAAACATAAGAAATGGGTGATCTCAAATGCTCAACAATGTTATGAAATTAGTGGAACCTATAAACATTTAAGGAAATGTGTCCAAAAAAAACAATATCCTTTTTAACCTAAATTTCAACATAATATAGAGAAAATAAAATCAAACATTACCATATAAACATGCACATGGATATTCTACTATTCTAACAATCACACGTAATAATTAATTTCATAATGAGGGAATTCCTAATGTCAGACAACATTACCACATAGTCAAGGTCTTGTGCCAAGACTACAAATAAAAGTTTTGTCAAAGAATTCTTCCAAGACACTATTTTATCTCATGATACCTTCCGATGCATCATTGGGATATATCAGGCCCCACCCATCAATTACTAAGTCCATTTCATTCCTCATATGAAAATGGTGAAACATAACATAAATACTCATATTAAAACTAGCATAAAAAATGTCAATACTCTATCCAAAAACCATGAATGGTCTAAAAATATCACATCCCTAGTAAAACATATCATAAGTCATTCAATACAATATGGAATATTATATTATAATAAATCAACCTCAATCAATAATAATATCCAATAAAGGATGTTGATATAGTTGAAAATGATCAGTAACACTCATTGACTGAAATACCACTTTTTCATGAAATCAATTAAAAGTCACACATTTATGAAGGAAGAAATTTAAAATAGATTTTTTAATCAAAGTGTCCCATAACACGTTTAATCTTTTGAATGGAACTAACATTTTAAAACAATCTTCTACATAAAAATAAATCCTTAAAATCATTTTTAAAACATGGACATTAATAATAAATATTGAGAAAAATAAATAATTAAAACATTTAAAATGATGATCTAGGTACAGAGTTACTTCAAAAAAAGTTAAAATATTAATTTTTAAAACATTTTTATGAAACATGATCATGGGTGATAAAAATATTCTAGTAATACTTTCACAAAAACAATCTCGGATAATAATGAGACTTAGGAATTAACCCTTACCTTGCACTTTCCTTTAGTCGAGGGTACGTTTAACCTACTTTATAATGACCACAGTATGTTATTAAGTTATACCAGAACCATATTCATATTTACTATATCATACATGATTCATTTATGACTTTATACTACCCATTTAATAATGATGTCCATGTTAAATTAACATTTCTGGTAATAATCTATTTCGTTAACTTACGTGTTTTAACTTGTTATTCTTTATTGTATCATTTAGATCATGATTTAAATATTTTAAGAATATAAAACATGATTTATATATCATATATATATGGTATATAAATATTTTTAATATATAGGTATATGAAATGGAAAACACTATTTATGGAGAGAGTAGGCCCTATGTACGCATAAACAGTATTTTCGTTTTCATATCGAATTGAACAGAAGTAAGTGAATAAGATATACGTATGTACACACACACACATATAAATATATTTAGTAGTGCTATTATGTCTTATATTAAAAAATTATTAATATTATATCTTTTTATAATCACCATTGAATGGTGAACATGGAAATGAATCTTATCACGTCGTGGAGACAGTAAGTCGTACGTACACACGAACAACGATATCATTTACTTAATGATTAAAAAGTGTGGAATTAGATGATATATTAATTGTACAGAGAAATTATCACATTATTTTCATTATGTATATAAATATTACTCATCATTATTTCTAACCAAATAACATAGTGTTGAATAACAAATTAGACCACGATGTGGAGACGTTAAGTCGTACGTACTCATGCATGGTCACATTATCATTCATAGGATGGGTAGAATAATGAGTATTGTTGTCCCATATTTAAAATAACATCAGAGTATGTAGAAGGTACTGGATTTATTATTTTTTTATGGAAATAATAATGAAAGATAATGTGGAATAAGAAAATAACTTTGAAAGAGGTGATAAAATAATTACCTCTTCTTTGGGTGTTTTCTATTGATTTGAACAAAAGGGCTTCTTATGTTGTCTTTTTGATCAAGGGAAGGACTCTAGGTTGAATTGAGGAATGTTCGGAGGAGGTTTGAGTAGGTTTTGGTCGATCCAAATGGCTTTGGTGGTGTGATTTTAAGAGAAGGGGATGTACTCTTTTATAAGAGAGGTGGGGTCACTTTATGAAAAGGTTGAAATATTATTTTAATATAAAATAATTTTTGTTTTCTAATGGCTCCAAATTGATTTATTTAGAAGCTAAGGTGGGTATGGGTATAAATCCTCTCAAAAAATCGATTTTACACAAGATTGGGTCACTATATTAACCCTACCTTTTAGATTTAACTCTAAGTTAAATAGTTTAACTTTTACCATGTACTCTTATATTATTATAATAAATGGTTTACAAACAAACTATAAAAATCTAATTGAACCGAAAGTTGTTCATTATTGACATATATAATCTTATCTATGTCTTTTTTCTGATACTTAGATTTTTATGTGTATTTTATCATTTAATAAAATAGTACTTGTTTTAAAAAATGATTTAAGTCAATTTAGACACCATTTAGTATTTGGTTTTAGCGAAAGTCATAACAATATTATTACTTAGAAAAAAATTCATTGAATCAACCCTAACATGTCATATTGACCAAGAAATTAGTGGAATGCAGAAAAAGTATAAATTTACATTTATTTGGATATTTATAACATCAATTATTTAAATCATTGATTAATAAAGTAATTATTACATCATCATTGAGTCATAAATAATTTACTTATTTAATGTCTAAAAATTGTAAATAAAATACAATGATTTAGGAAATAATCTTATCCTTATAATTAATATTGATAGTCAAATTTATATTATGTATAACCTTATATTAAAATTTTATTAATTATTAAACATTGAATTCTACACTTTTAACTCTTATTTAAATGAAATAATAATAAATGTTCTAATCTAATCCAAGTGGATCAAAGAGGATTGTATTTTATTTCTAAAGTTTATTTTGGTCAAGAAACACTTATACAAGAATTAGGACATGTTTTTGGGTAATTATAACATAATTGTTTCCTTTAATTAACCAATTTACTTTTAACTATGGTAAATAAAATTCAAAAGTTACTATTCACCAAAAATTATTTTCATATTATTGAACCAAATTTTAATTACTGATTTCAACCATGTCTCTCATATTTTAGAAGTTCAATTCAAAGAAGTGGTAAAGTTATGTTTTTATGTAAATTTGCAAATGTGCCTTGAAGGTGGGTAAAAGACGGTAAGATGATCATTAAATTTTTTATATCTAAACTTATTATAAAATGACTCTAATGAATTAAATATAATTTTTATAGGTATTATTAATATATTTTGACAAGAAATAAATTTAAATAAAATATATATATATATATAAAGTCTTTTTTAAACAATAATGTAGTGTTTTTCAATATTCATCAAAAATGGGATGTTTTTAGAAAAATTAAAAAAATAAACCCTAAGATAATTTTGATATTCCAAATCTAAAAATGATGTCTATTTTAACAAATTAAATACATATTAGTTGAAATAAATAATATAAAACTAATTCTCGTTCTCAAAACCAGAAAGCTGGTTTTTGAGAAGTTAAAACTATCAAAAGATTGATATATGTTCATGTCCAATTTAAAAGTGAAAATACATACAATGAGAAAATTTGTATTAATTGATAAAAATATAACCTAGTTATACTTCGAAACCATTCAAATGTATAATTTAACACTATAAATTTCCTGAATTAAAAAATTTGTTTTCAATTAAAATTTAGTATCTTTCACTATTGATCAAAATATGAAAGTTATTAGAAAAACACCAAAAATTTATCCAAACTAAATTTATATAACACAATTATAAAGAAGAATTTTATTTCATCAAATTAAATATATATAAGTATCAAATATTTTATTTAAAAAAGGGTTATCTATTAAAAGGTTGAAAAATGAATTTTTGATAAAGACTTCTTTTATCTGAAAAATATAATTTGTCCTTATATCATGTCTATGAAACACAAAAGATTAATTTTAAAATTATATGGAATATATATAAATTTCAAAATGTGGTTATTACTATTCATAAATGCTTTTTAAATGGATAGTTTGATAATTTGTAGTGCACTTGAACTCAATGTTGCGTACATCACACCATATTGTATTATTCAAAGAGAAATGTACCGTGAAAGAATATGTTGTTACTTATTCCATCCATCAATAAATTTCTTCCTCGCAATTTGAATTGTTTTTTTAAAATCAAAGGTTAAAGAATAGAAAATTACTTGGTGGAAAACCCACATCATGAATAGTGTTAATATAATTTAGCCTAAAGTAGTGGGAAGGGGAAATTAAAATGTCACCACCAAATTATGATTTTAAATAAGAGAACATTGGTGGAAATTATAGTTGGAGGAAACTGTAAATATTTATAGGGAGTGATTGAGGTCATCAATCTCTGACAAGTGAATGGAAAATTGGGGGACTCAAAGCCATAAATCTATGATGATATCAAAAAATATCAGTTCAACAAAACATACGGTATTACGATAAAACATTTTTGGTTTTAAGATACATTCCCTAAAGGTTAATATTTAATTTCTCATATAATAAGTAAAAATGAATACTTGACAAGTAGAGTTCCATCCGTTAACTAATTTATACCACAAATTCATCTTTCACTTCAAAAGATAACAGAACTCAAAAATATTCTATTTATCCTAATCTTATAGGGTTCCAAAAAATGAATTTATAATTCACCTATCAGCCAATTTTTTAGAAAATCTACATTGTACAAACTTGAACATCATGTAGTCCAGTGGTAGGTGATCCACCATTGTTGCCCTTCGGTTCTGGGTTCAAGTCTCGTGGCCTTGTTGGATGCGACAAGCTTTCATCCAACCTCTGGGTTGTCCTTTTTATAAAAATCCAAAAATAATCTTATGAAATATTTTAACCTTAAACTACAGTATCCAATTTCCAACTTAATCCATTTCAACCTTTATAGTTATCTAAAATACTACTGTCCAAATTCTATCTAAATGTTCTCTACATTCCAAAATCAACTGTAACATCAGATTCACCAAACAACATAAAGATTCTCTTATTTTCATATATTGAAAATATGAATACCTTTATCATATTAAAACCTTAATGAAATTAAAAAGTATTGAAGTAAAATCATTATATATATGACATCATTATTATAACCAGAATATAATTCTTGGAGCCAAAAACATAAATACATTATTTATTCCACTTCAACTGTAGTAACATCATAAGCTTGGTCTTTCTCCCTTTTCCTTTTCTGAGTTATGTTACCTTGGTACTTTGGAAATTCATTTTCATAATTCCCCTTTTCTCTATAATTTTAGAATTCAACATTGACAGCCTCTTTGTTTCCCTTTAAACCATGAGCCTGGTGACCTTTTTCTCCACATTTATAGCGAACTCCCATTCCTTTTAAGAAAGTATTGGGGGTGTTTCTTCCCACAACTATCCCATAATGGGAAATCCATCTTTCCATTTTTCCCTTTATCTGTCTCTTGCTTTAGCATTATCTTCTTCTCTTGCTTTACTTTAATGTCATAAGACTTAGAGAATTTCTTTCCGGTCTTGATAGCACATAAAACTATATCTTCATACGGTGAGAAGGATTGTGAGACTAATGCTCGATGGAGAAATTGTTTAAACCCATCAAAGAATAAACCAATATTTCCCCTTGGGTTACATATATATTTTAATCCATGCCTTGTTATCCTTTTAAATTTATCCTCATACTTGGAGACATTCACATCCTTCTTTTTCCCTAAACTCAAAATTATCTTTCCATATCCGCTCGATGGCCCCAAGGAAAGTATTTTTATATGATAATCTTTTTAAACTCCCACCATTCTATATTTGATACTTCATCATCCTCCTTTATCTTATGAATAAATGACCACCATTTATAAGCATCTCATGTGAGGCGATAAACTGTCATGGCAACTTTTTCCCTTTCACTACTCCCCAAAGCATGAACTTTTTTCTCTAAGGAACTTATCCATTCCTCAGTGACAAAAGGATTTTTAGTCCCATTTAATTATGGTGGTTTTTTCCTCATGTAGAATTCTAACATTGTTCCTCAGAATTTTGGATCATGGTGCTTTATACAGGTAAGGTTATTATTCATAACCTGAGTGATTTGTCCCAATATGGTTATAAGATGATCAGCACTAGTGGCATCACCTACTCTACTATAATTATCATGAGTAGGAGAGAAATGAAAACATGGATTATGTGTGTTTATATGGTTTCCATTCCTTCCACTCAGCACTATTTCTAAACAATCTAATACACTATATTAGTTTATGAGTCACAATACATAATTCCAAACTATTAAAATACATAACATAAATTGAACAATTTATTCATATAATCCCTATTAATAAAAAAATTCTATGAGGATTTATTTACTCATAAGTCCTCCATAATGTTTTGTAAAGAAAATGTGTATAATCCTAAGAATATACCATGGAATTTCGTAACCAAGAGTGAAGAAAAAGTTTTTGTAGTGTACTAGGATACCCCAGGTCAAGCCTGAAACTCTATGTCGGAGTTGTCACTCCTAGGTACATCTATTCCAGAGTCACCTCTACATGCTCGCACCCATAGATGGATTTATTTCTTGGAAAATACACAAAATCTCTACATTACAAAAATTCTAGGAATTTCTTTTATACTAATCCTCAAAGTCTATATTGAATTCTATCTTAGGGTAATGTTTTCTAATATGAGTTTTACTAAATCTAGTTTCCATGGTTTCTTCGAAACTTCCTCTAACACCAACTATAACAGCCTGACCCTAGAAGCCTAGAGCCAGTGAATTATTCTAATACATTGGCATGATTACAAGGAATAATGTCCCGAAGGACCGATCAGTTTAGTATATTTTGAAAATAGATTACATACATGAACATTACATTACACATTAAAACATAAAATACATCATGAATAATCCATTTCGAGTTCCATTATTATCTTATATTAACCATGAATATCAAATATAATAAACTTCTTGGAATCCTGGGAAAACAAAATCTAATCAAGTGGTGAGTTCAGATGATCAGTATGGATAAATAATTTAGCGAAAGCTATATACTTTTACGGGAATATGTGTAATAAAAACGACAGCCTTTTAAATGTAAGTGTGAACATAATATGGAGAAAATAAATCCAACATTACCATATTAACATGTACATGGATATTCTAATAGTTGAATAATCACATGAAATAATTAATTTCATAATGAGGGAATGTCTAATGTCGGACATCATTACCACATAGTCAAGGCCTCGTGCTAAGACTAAAAATAAAATTATTGTTAAGGACATGTGCCAAGAGAGTAATTTGTCTCATTAGACCTACCAATACATTGAGGGGATATAGTGTGCCCCACCCGTCACTTATTAAGTCCATTGCATTCCTCATATGAAAATGTTGAAAGATAACATAAACATTCATATTAAAACTTGCATACGAAATGTAAATACTTTATCCACAAGCCATGAATGGTATAAAAATATCACATTCATAGTAAAACATATCATAACTCATTCAATAAAATATAGAAGATTTTACTATAACCATTCAACCTCAATCAAGAATAATATCCAGTAAAGGATGTTGATATAGTTGAAAATGATCAGTAAAATTCATTGAGTTGATACCACTTTTTTATGAAATCATTTAAAAGTAACACATTTATAAAAGAAGTCATTTAAAAGATATTTTTGAATCAAATTGTCCCATACCAATTTTAAAATTTTTAAATGGACTAACATTTTAAAACAATCAATTCCATATAAATAAATCCTTAAAATCATTTTTTGTAAAAATTGACATTAATTAAAATGATTTAGAAAGAAATCACCAAAACATTTAAAATGATTATCTTGATAAAGAGTTAATTCAAAAAAACATTAAAATATTAATTTTGAAAACATTTTTATGAAACAAGGACATGAATGATAAAAATTTCCCCATAATAATTACACATAAACAATCTTAGATAATAATGAGATTGAGGAATTAACCCTTACCTAGCACTTTCCATTGGTCGAGGGTACGGTTAACCTCATGTATAATGACAATAATATGTAATTAAATTATACCAAAACCATAATAATATTTATTATATTCTACATGACTCATTTATGACTTTATAAGACCCATTTAATAATTACTTCCATGTTAAATTAACAATTCTGATAATAATCATTTTCTTTATCATAATTGTTTTAACTTGTTATTCCTGATCGTATCATTTAGATCATGATCTAAATACCTCCAGAATATAAAACATGATTTATATATCATATATATTGAGAATATAAATATGTATTATATATAGATATATGAAATGGAAAACACTGTTTATGGAGACAGTAGGCCCAACGTACGCATAAACGTTTCCGTTTTCATATCATATTGATCGAAAGTAAGAGAACAATATATATGTAAGTACAAACAGACATAAATATATATATATATATATATTATATCTGGTAGAGTTATTATGTCATATATTACATAGTTATTAATAATATATATTTGTATAATCATCGTTGAATGGTGAACATGGAAATGAATTTCATCGTGTTGTGGAGATGGTAAGTCGTACGCACACACGAATGATGATATCATTTCCTTAATGATTAAAAGGTGTGGAATTGGATGATATATTAATTGTAAAGAGAAATTATCATGTTATTTTCATTATTTATATACATATTACTCATCATTATATCCATACAAATAACATAGTTTTTAATAACAAATTACACCATGATGTGGAGATGGTAAGCCATACGTATGCAGGCATGGTGACATTATCATTCATGGGATGGGTAGAATAATGAGTATTATTGTACCATATTTATAATAATATCACATTATTTATAAGTTACTCGTTTTATTATTTTGGTATGGAAATATCTAAGAAAGAGAATGTGGAAGAATAAAATAAATTTGAAAGAGGTGATAAAATAGTTACCTCTTCTTTGGGTGTTTCCCTTTGATTTCAACAAAAAGGCTCAGTAGGATGGATTTCTTCTCAATGGAAGGCCTCTAGGGAGAGTTGAGGGAAGTTTGTAGGAGATTATGATAGGTTTTTTTCTGTCCAAATGTCTTTTGATGGGTGATTTTTAGAGAAGGGTAAGTACCCTTTTATAAGAGAGGTGAGGGTCACTTTAAGAAAAGTTCGAAATGTTATGTTATTATAAAATAACTTTCGGATTTTAATGGTGAAATTTTTATTTATTTAGAATATAAGGTGGAGAGGGGTAGAAATAATCTCAACCAATAGGTTTTAGACAAGTTTAGGTCACCATATTAACCCTAAATTTTAGATTTAACTCTTAGTTAAATAGTATAACGTTAACCATTTCCTCCAGTATTATTATAATAAATTTTTAATCAACTTACTATAAAATACAATCAAACCCCAAGTGGTTCATTATTGACATATCTAATCTAATATATGTCCTTTGGCCAAACCTTATATTTTATGAGTATTTTATCATTTAATAAAATAGTATTTGTTTTAAAAACTCATTTATGTCAATTTGGACACTCTTTAGTATCTGGTATTTTTAAAAGTCATAAAAACCATATTACTTCAAAACAAATTCATTTAATCAACCCTAACATGTCATAGAAACCTGGAAAATTCCTGGAATGTAGAAAAAGTCTCAATTTACAATTATTTTGATATTTATAAAATCAATTATTTTAATCATTAATTAATAAAGGAATTGTTTCATCATCATTGTGTCATAATAAAATCAACTTATTTAATGTCTAGAAATTATAAATAAAATAACCTGATGTAGGAAATATTTTTATATTTCTAATGAATATTTATATTCAAATTTATATTTTTTTACCCTATATTAAAAATAGTTTAGTTATTATACTTTGAATTTTACACTTTTAACTCTATTTTAAATAAAATAATAATAAATGCCCTAATCTAATTGAAGAGGATAAAAAAGGTTCATATTTTCTTACTATGGTTGATTTTGGTTAGAAAAAACATTTTTAATAGAATTAGGACATGTTTAATGGTAATTAGAACAAAATTTTGACCTGTAATTACCCTATATACTTCTAATCGTGCTAAATAAAATTCAAAAGTTACTATTCACCAAAATTTATTTTCATCTTATTGAACCACATATTACTTACTGATATCAATTGTTTCTCTCATATTTTTGAAATTCAATTCACAGAAGTGGTAAAATTACGTTTTATTTAAATTTGCCAATGTGCCTAGAAGGTGGGTAAAAGAAGGTAAAAAGATCATTAAACTTTTTTATATCTAAACTTATTATAAAAAGACTCGAATTAATTAAGTTGAACTTATATAGGTATTATGTATCTATTTTGACTAAAATTAAATTTAAATAAAATAAATAATTATCTAAATAAAAAAGTCGATTTTAAACAATAACATAGTGTTTTTCACTATTCATCAAAAATTGAATGTTTTTAGAAAAATACCAAAAAATAACCCTAAGATATTTTTCATATTTTAAATCCAAAAATGATGTCTATTTTACCAAATTCAAAACATATAAGTTACATTAATTAATTTAAAATTAATTTTCGCTGTTAAAACCACAAAGCGGGTTTTTGAGAAGTAAAAACGATAAAAATAATGATATGTGTTTTTGTCAAATTTAAAAGTGAAATTACTTCCAAAGACCAATATTGGATTAAATGATGAAAATATAATCAAATTATACTTCAAAACCATTCAAATGTATAATTTTACAATATAAATTATTTGAATTTAAAATGTTTTTTTCAATTAAAATTTTGTATCCTACACTATTGATCAAAATATGAAATTTATCAGAAAACAAAAAAATTTATCAAAACTAAATTTTTATGTCCCAATTCTAAAGAATAATTTTTTTTCATAAAATTGAATATATAAATGTATCAAATATTGGATTTAAAAAAGTTTTCACCATTAAAATCTAGAAAAACAGCATTTTTGAAAAATACTTCTTTTATCTAAAAAATTGAATTTGTGCTTATATTTTTTCTAAGAAACAAAAAGGATTAATGTTAATATTAAATGGGATATATATAAAATTTAAAATCTGGTCATTACTATTAATGACCACTTTTTAAATAGCTAGTTTCAAAGGTCGTGTTGTGCATGAACTCGGTGTTGCGTACATTGCACGTTATTGTGTTATTCAAAGAGAAACATACCGTGGAAGCTTAGGCTGTTTCATGGGATGCTGGTATTTCATAGAACTGTTGGATTTATACATTATTACACTATAAATAATGTCCACTTTCATCTTCGTATCCCCTTGATAGCCCTAAAATTCATTGATCTCCATCTAGACATTGAGGGCACATTGGACAATTTTCCCATAACTGTCAAAGTCATGGATCACTAGGTATTTTCGTAAGGTGGGTTTTATCCCAATAAAGAAGTAGTCAACCTTGAATTCGGGGGCATTAAAAACACTAGAGTAATATTCACCCTCTATATGATAAGAATCGAAAAGAACATTCTCTTGTTCAAAACATTTATGGTTAGAGAAGATATTCTCAATAGAGTTGATACATTGTTCAAAAATTGAGGGTTCAAATGATCCATTGAACGTAGGAGGCCTTTATCTCCTGAATCTCTCAATTTCAAATTGTTTTTTCTTAGGGGGGTCAGACATTACTATTGACCCATGTTTCTATTCCAAACATGAGTTTACTAAGATAGTATCCTGATCATTTTTCCAAATCTTACTTACATCAGATTGGGAATATCATTAGAAGAGTCATCACATTGATCTTCGAATCGATTGTTAGCCTGAGTCCTACTATTAAATTCCATTGGATAGAATAAAAGTAAAATTAGCGGTAAGTATTTTAAACTATTAAAAACCTCAAGGGAAATAAATGAAGACAATTTATAACTTATAAATTACATTTATTTTGTTAAATTATGAATTTATAGGCTTCAATATTTGTTATCCATGATCTTTTTCCTAACATATATTCTTATGGGATTTTTTTTCATACTCCCTTAATAATGGTTCATACCAATATTATGAATTTAATAAATCATATCCCTAAGGACTGTCGAACCATGACTGGAGAAACTTCCCTTTTTAATGCACTAGTTCTTGTTCGAGTCTAGCTTAAAATGTTGTTTTCGGGATTTACCCTCTATAAATCAATTCCAGAGGCACCTATGCTTGTTTGTATCCAAACATGGACGTATTTTCAAGATGAATCAATTAGTATATATTCATAAAAATTTAGGGATTTTTTTAATATACATAGTATTATACCGAAGGCTTTTAAAATGGTTTTTGATTCCAAATCCCAAAAACATCAATCCTATCCTTTGTTACCAACTATAACAACCCTATTATTTATTACACATTTTCACAAGCTTTATTACATAAACATGCACTTAATAAAACCCAAATGATTGTGAGGTCTTGATTATTTTGGGCTTAAGAATATTACATGAAAACAGATGACATAAAATATAACATCTTTAATGAAAAATTATATCCCATGACCCCAACATTCTTTCATACTTAGCATTGCATGTGATAACTAGAGGATATACATCATAAAATGATGAGTTATAAACCCTAGTAAGGGGGTAAAAATGCAGAACCGGAATTATAAAATATATGTTAGTAAATAGTCATATCAATTAGAACAAGAGAAACATGAACATCAAGGCATGAATATCATGATTATCATAACATGGAAATGTGGCGACAACATAAAACATTGCATCATTAACATAAAGGAATCAGGTAAACCCCTGTCCTAATATGTTGGAAAATTTTCATAAAAGGAATCATTTAAACAATTTTCCCAAAATGATGTTTCATGATACTAAAAATTAACCAATGCATTGGAGCGCTATCAGGTCACACCCTTCAAGTACATTTCAACCTCATTCATAAGGGTTCCACATAGATCATATAACATGGATTCATTCAACATCGTCGTTTATTCAACAATAAAGGAATGTGTACTTAATTGATGAATGTCTATAATCAATAAGTATATGTGTGAAATGGTGAATACCCTTGACTAGGAAATTGGTATGGTATTCACTACAAGAGTATTTTGGCATGGAAAATAGCGGTTCTATTTCGACATCGTAACGACATCACATGGCGATTCCTAAAATTGGTTGATGAGAGAGAAGGGGGTGGATCATCATTTAGACATAATATGGGATGTAATGGGATAATGAAAAATAATATCCCAACATATGAAATGAAATTTTAGATGCATAATATAAGAAAAATGCTTGAATGGAAAAGAGGATAGAGAAACCCTTTACAGAATTTCATCATGGTAAAGGGTGTACATGGGTGGGATTAATGCAAGTGAAAGTGGAATCTCATAATTAAAACATAATATGGGAAGTATAGTGGAGGTTCAATTTCATACCTTATCATGTTTAAATGAAAAATAAAAGTGTATAACAAAATAAGGAAACTTGAAAAAAAATTATAAAGGAGGGAAAGTGAGGATCCCTTGGATGTATGATCCCAAAGGCATGGGAGAGGAATGTTGGGAGATCGGGGGATCCTTTGGGGAGATATATGGTGTGGGGAGAAGTGTGATCATGTTCTTCAAGGAGATTGAGTGAAGAGGAATGGGTTCATGGGAGGGTTTATATAGGAATGGTGGGGGAATTCTTTATTATTCTTGTTTTGGACCTTACACACTAAAATATTCAAAAATACAAACCAACCCATGGTTTATATCCAAGGTAATTAGAAAACATTATTTTATATGGCCAAGGGAAGAGTACATTAAAATATAAGAATTTCTTATGTGGAGTTGATTGACACACTCATGTAAATGAAGTTAAAATCATAAAATATATTATTCATTTTGGAGGATTCACTAAGGAATTATAAATTATGTAAAATAAATCCAAAAACAAACTATTTTAATGATAAGACATTTATTGGTCCTAGATTACCCATTATAGTACTTATTACATCATTTGGGGGTAATTATGATGTAATATAACACATCTTTTATTTATACCCATTATAGTACTTATTACACCATTTTTACTCTTTTGGCCATTACATTGGCACCGAACATCCGTTTGATGAACCGTCTGTAGTGTCGGAAACCATGGAGTGAAACTGTCCCTTTGGTGTACCCCCACTAGAGTTTTGGATAAAGTTGGGATATGGTCGGGTTAGATCGAGCATGAATCCAACCAAGTACTAGGGACTAAAAGTCTAATAACATACAGATTGGGCATCCTATTGACACACTGTCTATTCCGTTGAGACCCCTATGATGTGGCTATCCTTTGGGGTAGTCAGGACATGGGCCCTGGGGGACTGGTCATGACACAAAAATTCAATTGTCTCTGAAAATTATGAAAAATTCAGTGTTGTATAATTTCAATTTCATTATTCCAAAAATAATATTAATTTTATAGAAATAATTTTCTAAATATGTAAATTTTCACATTTTAAATGAAAACCAATATTTATTGAAAATTCATGTGTTTTGACAGAAAATGTTTTTCAAACCATAATATAAATTACATTTGACTTCATTAAAATTAAATAATTGTTAACTATTAGTAATATAAATTTCATAATAATATTTTATTAAAATATTAATTATTTAAAAAAATCATTAATTCTTTAAAATAATTTCATTAAAATCAGACTCTTTGTTTTATCGTATAAAATTAAAACTCTTATAAAACTGATTACCTAATAGTTTATAAATAAATAACTGATATAATAATCATTTCTAATAATTAATTTTATAATATTATAAATAAAAACCATAGTTTGATATAGTAATGTATATATTTCTCAAAAGTAATTTTTTTCTAAAAAATCAATTTATCAAATTCATCATTTTTTAAATAATGACTATTCCCATAAAGGAATTGATGGAATAAGGAATTTATTTAAAAAATTGATTACACAATAAGAAACTAATACCTTATTACATAACCCCTTATAACACCAACATAATACCTTAGGGTCAGGTGTGTGATGGTGACATAATCTTGGGGAGGCTCGGATAACATCGCCCGATTGGTAATCTTTATTAACTTGAATTTATCCTATATGTGATTCCATTCAAGCTTAACATGTTGAAGCTCATCTGGGGCTTGGTCAATAGTGAATTCCAGTGACACTACCTCCTTTCCGAGCTCTGGAAACTGATCTTTATACGGACTGAGTTTACGAGATGAGGCCATTATCTCCATTATCTATGATTAAAGGATTTGTTAAAACCTTATATTTATATAAGTTGTGTGATCACTATTCAACGGGTATATTATCAACATTAATGACACATAAAGGTCATTAAAACCCAATAATAATTAAAAACAATAGTGCATGTGTAATCTATATCCAAAAGACATTAAAATAATGTGAATTTTATTCATAAATGATTTGGTCATTATAATATGTGTCAGGGGATCAACCCTAGGTCCTAATGTGAGATAATGCAAGACATCAATAAATCATGGACCAAACTGTAAGACTATATTGTTTCCTATTATAAACCATCATACTAGACCTCACCTAGCCGCATCTGGGGAAACATTTCCTCTACCCTCAGCCTATATCACAACTATCAGGAGGCACTGGTAGAGTGTGACTACTAAGGGTGGAATAAATATTCAATTTAATCCAAGATCTATGTTCCCATGACCAAACACATTGAGGGTGAGAAGAAAAATAACAACACGTTCATCATAAAACAACATAATAAATATTTCTCACATTAACCTCTGGTATCCTCTCCATAATTACCCTTGAGATCAATTCATAACATGGTCACCAGACACATCAATAGACATCCAAAATTGGAGAATAATCACGGGGCTCAAAGGGGGTTCTATACCCGCAACTCTTCAAAATAATTAAATGTTCCAAATAGACCATTATAAAATTACCTTGGGATTTTAAGACCTTTTCTTATAATTCAAAGCAAAATATAAAAATATTATTGAAACAACCTATTTAAAAACAATTCTTTGAAATAAATTTTCTAATGATACCTATATTGTTAAAAATACCCCAATAGCCCAAAATCATCAATTTATTTTTTTAGTGACTTACCTATTAAGAAATGTTTTTTAAAAAATTATTTAATGCAATTATTTGAATAAATAATGATTAATTTTTTCATATTCCACTTGAAATTATAAGTATAACAATTCAATTTCAATTTAGAAATCTCAAAACATTTTTATAACTTCAATACATTTTCTAGAGATCCATTCTGGTAGCTTAATAATCAATAGGTGGGTTCAACATGAGAAAATTCATTCTTAAATGTTATTTAAAAATATAAAATTGATCTCCTCCTAGTAAAAGTAATAAAATAAACTAAACACATGTAATTTGAACATTCAATATTAAAACATATTTTTTACAAATACATAAATACATGGTAATAAAATTAAAACTGATGGAATCAAAAACCATCCCAAAATCAATAGAATCATCTCATAGTGGGTCCAAAACATGTTTCCTCTAGAATTTAATTCATAACTGAAATATAAGAATTCCTTCTCCACACTATCCCACCTAACACTTCAAAATTATATCCATATTGCACCCATATACAATACATAAAGTGGTAAGGATTCATTCGAGGGAGAAAATTGAGGTGGGATGTTTAGGAAGAATGAAAGATGAAGAATTTAGGGGATTGCCATGGGGAATGAAGGATAAATTGAAGTGGTGATAGAATTGGATCAAAGTAGAATAAAGAGTTGATAGGAAAGTGACATGTGTGCAGGGGATTCCTTATCAAGAACATGGCATGTGTCTAAGGGTGGGAGGATGGGTTTTAATGTACCTTAAATCATAAGAGGAATAAAAATGTTAATATCATTAATATTAAAAAACTAACATAATATTAATATTATTAAAATTTGGTAGGTTACATAGTCTCTGCTTGGTTTTCCCAAACCATATGCTGACCATGTGGGTCACCCCCAATGGAAAAAAAAGGTGCACTGTTTTCGGTAGAGATTTACCTGGATAGAGAAACCATTATTAAGATGTGTATAGGGGAATATAAAAAATGAAAAATACCCAAATTTTTTTTATGATTATGCATATCCATTCACAACCCATGCATACTCTAAAAAATCATAAAATTTAAAATTCATGCCTGGACCCTCTAAAAATTTTAAATTACTGTAAAAAAATCAAATGATAAAAAATTAAATTTATTTTCAAACCACCATCAAACTTCTGTAAGATACTAACAACCGAATAATAACTCATAAACACTACGACATCATCATTGCTACCTATCTACAACAAAAACGACCCTGATAACATAACCAGCAATAAACCATTTAAAAAAATCCATTATACTACTATTTAAAACTTTATTTAATCTATTAAAAGTTTATATATTCTTTAAAAAAATCCATCAGTAATTTCATTAATAATATTTAATGATAAACCACTCACATTCCATCAACGAAATTTATCCCTTCCATTATTCATTTTTTTCAAGAATATATTTTTAAATTTTGGCCCATAAACATTTATTCTTTCTTTATAACATTATTTATTTAAATAACATCCCAAATACTTTTTCCATTCCATCATGAATCACATATAACACTATATATTCCATAAAAAATCACACATAACTAAAAATTCTAACCCCCTGGGCATATAATATATTGGTCACAAAATTTATCAATTCAATTCAAGACTAATTCCACAAACCATTTTTATTTACAATATTTTAATGTCATTAAATTTTACAATGGGATTATAGAACCAAAAACACCAAGTAATTGAGTATCAATTAAATTAACATATGTAATGTGTCTCACATTAGTAGGGAACATAAAAAAATTCAATTCATGGGGGTTTAGTTATCACATATATTTAGATTCTCATTACACTTCATTCCCATAATTTTTATATCATTCCCATGTAAGTTTTAATTTATTCATACTTATTTTAATTTGTACATAGAAAAAACAATAACACCTGAAAATAGGAATATAGGTAAATTTAATGAACCAAAATTCAATTTATACATTCATAATTCTCAATTATTTATCAATTTGGTTATTTAATATGAATTTCCTAATAAACAAATTGAACAATAATATGAAAAATTTAGAAAACAAAAAGGGGGAGTCTTAAATCTCCCACATTTACATGAATATTCGATGAACAATCAAAAAATAGTGAATGAAACACTGTGAGACCACCATCTATTTTGAAGGGAATCCCCTTAGATTTTATCAACATCAAACCACATTCAATAAATGCTTAAAACTCAACTAAAAATAGAAGACCCTTTCTATGTGATCCACTAAATAAAATTAAATATAGTAGAATGATGAGAAGAAAGGAACTGAAACATCAAATTAGGAGACTCAATACCAATGATCTAATAGGTTCAATCTCTTCAAAAGAATGACTTGAGGATGGTGAGAGGGACAGGGTAGAAATATTATTAAAATGGAAAATATAGGGAATTAAAAAAAATGGAGATATGGTCATAAATTTATAGATTAGTTTTGAATGTCTTCCACCCTAACATATTGTACTACCTCCGTGTTATAGTTTCCCTTTCCAAAAAGGATTCTGTCATTAAGTATTTTGAATCCTCTAGGATCTCTCACCTTAAAATAGAATCAAACACTCTTGACCACCACCACACTGTTGATAAAAATATTATGGGATCATCATATCCATTTTGACCCACTACACTAATGAAAATGACATAGTGATACAACACTCTATGTTTTTTCCTTCCATTCATGCTTAAACTCACTATTCCCCTATGTTCTAACATATCTAATTCCTTGGATGTTTCAATTTCTCCCATTATACACATGTGGAGTCTCTACTGAATACTCCTTACACTAAGGGAGTTTTAGATCCTATGGTGGTCCATGAAAAAACATTAATGATAAAAAAGGTTTCTCTTATATGATTACCCTTATGCAACTACATTTCTTTAAGGACCCTTAGGTAGTTTCTCTATTAGGATCTCCATGCATCCAAAACACTCTCTCAATATTTATAGTCCAACATTTAAGAGATTCCCATTTTTCCTTGGAGAAACACAAATATGAAATGCCTAGTGAAATGTAAACACTAGTAATTTCACTACCCATGGTGTTCCGCATCACCAGATAGCTAACCTAAAACTCCATAACATCAAAATATCCAACACTAAACATCCAAAACTAGATCGCATCTCCATGGAACTAAAAGGGAGAAATATCATAGTAACTATTTTGATGTGGTGACCCTCATGATGGATCCAAACATATATAGAATCCAAAAGTCCTTTTAAATTCATCATGACACATCTAGGCCTTGAGAAAATGAAAAGGGATGGATTTAATAAATAACAGGCCCTTACACCAGTATCTATAAAATAATTCTCACAATCAATAATTAAAAAAATACTCATGCAGGGAATGTAAAGGTATATCCAAACCATTAACCCATGATATATCTCAAAACATTATATCTATAGATAATAACATGTCAACCACATAATAAAATCAATGTTTCGATAACATAAAACATCAACATCCACACAACATTCATTAGGAAATACCTCTCAAATAGCGGTATCACCATTACTGAAACATGAACTAAATGAAAGGAAAAAATGAAATCATAAAATAAATTGAATTAATTTTTTAATTCATCTCTAGATCAAGATAAATAATCCTCCCAAAACACAAACACTAAAACATGGGCCTACTTTACTGGATTAATATCAACAAAATAATTGCACCCAACCCTATAGTGGACTGTAAGACTCATGTGCCACCACAAAACACTATGGATTACTCTACCCACTAATGAGTGCTCAAAATGAAAATACAAACCTTGAATTAATAATTATCAGGAAGACATTTAATCCTACTGTAATATTGAAATATTTAAAATAGATAAACCTCATTAGCTACCTCTAAAACCAATTGAACACACTATCAATGTATAATAAGAGTGATTTTAGTCAATAAAACTGAATCACATTAAAATTTAAAAAAAAATTATAATAAACCTCACCATTAAGGTAACCATGGTAAATTTGTATAGGTTAGTATAGAACATTATATCTCAATATTATACTCCAACTTATGTTCCATTTATCCTTTCATAGGGTTTGACATTTTGGAATTTTGTTTTTATAAATCAACTTATTTCTAAAAAATAACTCATGGTTTCAAATCTCCATGATGATTATGTAAAATATAAAATTGATTTTACCCCCACCTTTAACATTATATTTTTTTCATGTTAACACATTAATTGAAACAATTCATTCATAATTTAAAACCCATTTTGAGTAAATTAGGTAGTAAGCTTCCCAGTTAATAAAATTAAAATTTATGTTTCAAAAAAATTATTTAAAAGGATGTTTTAATGAGTAATAATTTTTCCAAATAAAAACATACCATTTAATATGAAACTAAACCTTCTTCATCCTTACGGATGACTCACAAAATAGAAACATCCTACCGGTAACCCTAGATAATATGACTACACCTTATATAATTCCTAAGAAATCACAAATCATGGATAAATAGAAATATTCTAGTCCGATGTCAATATAAATCAATAAAATAGAACTACCTACCAAAAGAATCATAGAATCACTCAAAAAAAGTCTTGAAACATTAACTGAACCTGGAGAGACCACCAAACAAACTTCCACTGATTAATATAAAAAATTAATTTTAATTAATTCCCCATAAATGCATAATAGGATGGAGTAAAACCACATTAACCACCTTAACATGGCCACTCACTTCCTACAAAGACATAAACTACAAGATAAAAACACTATGAAGAACCTCTGGCACCAAGCCGGACTTAATGTTTCACTCTCACTTGTCCTTGACTTCCAAGAGGGTTGGAAACTATGAAATCACATAGTAAAATAATATCCTAATATTAATCACATAGGAATCCCATATATGAAGCTTAAAGAGTTCATCATTTCATATATTCCTCCCCACTTGGAGAATGAAATCCTCTATGACCAAGACTTGGCATCTATCCTAGTATATTGACATTGTTTAGCAGTAATTAATCTTCCACCAAGTCTGATGAACTACTTAGTAAAAACCCACTAGAGTACTTATGAATTTAATGAACCCTCTACCACTTCTTACATCTCATCAACTATGGTATCATACACTCTATTGAAGAAATTATACCCACTGTGTTGCTAGAACCTACTTAGCACCTCATCCAATTACTCTCTCTTTAAATTCCCAATAAAATCATCCTAATATTTTCCCATAATCATTATATCACCTGATAATCAATAGAAAAAAGGTTTCTTAACAAATCCAGATTAAAAAAATCTCATTATGGAGAATTAAATCACACTTCATGAGAGTCATTAATTTGTATACCCCAAACAACTAAACCAAATCACACTTCAATGAAACAATTATTATTTTCTGGAAATTAGGTCACCATAAAAACATTTTCAACATCTCTTGCAACTCACCATGGTTTATAAACCATTTGAAATGAAACCCACCAACTCTTCTTTTAAATGAGGTTGAAGAAATTCAATTTTTAAAAATACATGGACTCATTTTCATTAAATACCCATAACCCGTTTTTCAAAACCAATTTCAAAACCAGGGCAACATTGTTTTAAATAATTATTACCTCCCTCTTTTGAAATCATATTTCCAATAGGCACAACATAAACCATTCATGTAAAAAATAATTATTTTCATCACTTTATATATCATGAAACAACATGAAATGAATTTACAAAAAAATATATGATTCTGTACATTAGATTTTCAATAAGAACCCATTACTCAATTAAATAAAAATTATTATTTAATAATCCTATACAATTCCTCTTTACTTAAAAACTGGTGGATAGTTTAGATATTACAACATTAAATTTTAATATGAATTTTATAATAACACAGATATCTAGAAAAGGTTACATGTTTTCATCTCATTTTTAATGTACCACTAGTACAACACTAGTAATATTATCTATTAGGCTAATATTAATATGTGAAAAATTAAAACTTGAAAATCCATATTAATAAATGAAATGATATATATAAATTTAAGTTATAATAATTCATTTTATCTAGAATAATGAAATTACTATTAATTAACATGTCAATAATCACCATGAATGTACAAAAATAACCAGTAAAAACTCAATGTTTACATTCTCTAATTACATTAGGTGTAGGTTATTACTCATTAAAATATTAACACAATTGAAAATTATGTTACTCAAAAAATAGAAGAACCTATATAATAATAAATATATCCAAAACAAGCATAATAATCAAGGTAATCAATCCATAATACCTTAATATTTTCCACTTTGGGTGACCCTTAGTGACTCGCATGGGTTTAAAACACATCATGATTATAATGTATCTTAATGGAGGAGCTTTATCCCTTCTTATATGCTTAAACCCATAACATATGTTACCTATACAATGTATAACATAATACCAAGATAATGGAATTAATTAAAATTCATTTTATTATGTTGAGTTAATTCCCAAAAATCATTCCATTTAATAAAAATTCCAAAACATTATGATGAATGTACCTCTACTAGGTATTTATCCTACAATAACTTCAACATCACATGGTCATTTTGTATACATGGAGTCCTTATTTGAGATCACAAGGAGGCCTAAAATCCCACATGTTAACTGGTCTCCCTATAATATGTCGTAAACCAAGATCAACTAGTAACATTTCCCTACCAACCCATGAAATCATCATGTTTCCTAACTATATTACACACTATATCTCTGAACCATCTGCATTGATACCACTATTACATGACTCCCCCTAATTTCGATCCCCACTTATGCTAGAAATGAAGAAAAGTACTGACCCTCAAAGCCTTCCTCCAATAAGCCCCATGGTAGATACTTATAGTAAGGGTATAAAACACATAATGGAACGAATTTACCTCCAAATATATGTTAATTTAAAAATACATAATTATAATCACCAATAAAATCGATCGATATTAAAAAATGAAGATGCCATACAATCTAAACCCACAATGCATCAAATGAAATACAAAATAGTAGATAAAATTAAGTACCAAAAGTCTCCTGGGTAGTAGTACCAAAAAAAACTAACCACCCTAAGATAATAAAGTCTAGCTAGATCACAAAATCCCTCTATATCACCATAAAATATATTATATATGTTGGGATGAACATAACATGTATACTAAGTAGGTTTATCCCAGGGACCACTCCTAAAAATTTTAGAAGAGTATACTAACACTCTAATGAACACGTATCAGATGTAGAAAGAACCAACATGTTCAACTACACAATCCAATACTCACTATGGATCATTAATCATGTAACACACAGAATGTAAGAATATAACATCAAATGAAGATAATCATAGGTTCCCCATAGTAACTTCACCACTAGTATCCCACTCTCACACCCTAATGTCAAATGTCCTTTATTTGAATACCTATGTGAAGATCAGTAGGGTATCCTGAATATGATGGACATAATCTGCATTCCACAATACTATTATTAATTACCACCACTAAGTAACATCTTTATAATGAGTATCCACTATCCTTTCCATAAACAAAATGGAACCACCAACCATTCCATACAAGAAAATGAGTCACTCCCAAACCATTAATAAACTACCTCTGATGGATGATTATAATGGGGGGGAGCCTGAAATCTATCCTCACCCACATGAATGTCAAAAAAATTACATGTAACAATAAAATTTCATGTCGATAAATAATAAAATAATTAGGTGGGGTGTGTATTGAAATAATTTAAAAATAAAAGTATAGAATGTCACACACAATACCCAATCTATGGGTGGACACTAAAATCCCTATAATTGTTCATGAAATTTACTAAAAAATCCTTATTTAACATATACAACCAATACAATCCAAATAACATGACAAACCATGATGTATTTAAAAACAACCATCATATCCCCATTAAAACATTCCGGAAAATTATTCTAGATTTACATTTTCTTTCAGCATCATTCCTATAGTCATTTAATTAACCATATTTAAATAAAATTCACTAAAATTACATCTCCCACATTTATTCCTTCCATATTTCATTCAATTCAATATTTATAAATCTATTTCAGTCATTATCAATTTATTCCAACCATGAAACATTCACGATTTACTTAACGACCAAAAATATTTTGTTCTAACAACAACCTCGTTTCATGTTTATCAATTCCATTCTATTCCCATTCAATCAAGAATCATTTCTAACATAAAATACTCCATAAAAAACCATATAGAAACCAAAAAACACTAACTCTCTAAGAATATTATATATTGGAAATTAGAAACATCATTTTCATTTTTGACTAATTTTACCTATCCCTTTTTACTTACCCATATTTATTACTATTTAATTATGTGTGGAAAATTCAGTCCTATAATAATAAAATAAAATAATTTTATATTTAATTAACACGAGAAATGGAATACCCATCAATAGAAATAAAATTACATTTATTTAACTCATTTATGTTTTATTTATAGTGGATATTCATATTCAAATCACACCAAATCATCATCGATCTTATATAACATTTATGGTCTTGTATAGTAAATAATAATTATTTTATTAAGTATATATATGAAAAAAAACATATGAAAAAATGTAATATATGTAAATTACATTCATATCATTTTCCATTACACATTGAATTTTTAAAATAATTTATCTTAATACGTTAATTAATACCAACTACCAATAAACCAAAAGCATGATAAGTTCATAGTTTTTACAAAAATGAATCTTGATTATGCTGCATAAATAAGAAGCCTCATATAACTACGAAACAAGAGTGAATTACACAAGAAGAATCCAAACACTCAATTTAATGGGAATATCTATACCTAAATTCAAAAAAACCATAAATTCTTTCTTGTAACACAACTAAAATTAGAGTAACTTCACTACCTGGAGGAACTAGAGGAAATGAAATATATAATAATGAGGAGAGTTAGAGAAAGGAATTGATCTAATTAATAAAACTGATCCCATGGATCCATGAGAATTAATCTATACAATGTAATGGTACTATTATAGTGAGAGTGTTAGGGTAAATCTATGATCCAAATGAGAAATTTATTAAATATAAAAAATGAAGATCTGACCCTTTATTTATAAAGGATGGTCAAATAGCCTCTTACATAGTGTAGTCAACTTCCTCTATGTCATAGTTCCCATAATAAATTGTATATCCTAACATTAATTCATTTTAATCCCATAGGATTAAATACTAAAAAATCAAATCAATATAATTGACCACCACTACCTAATGGAGTAAAATGTGTTGGGATCCCCCTTGCCATTTCTACCTTCCCCATTAAATACCAAAATATAGAGACACCCCATTTCCCATTTCACCCCACCTCACATGATCATCCGCGCCATTCAACCATGTTCTAATATTCAAAATTTAATAGGAATTTACCTCACTACTATTTTAAAATGGAGTACTCTCTACCTAAAAAACCTTCCATTGTCGGTGTTATAGATGGCATGGTGGAACACCACCAAAATAGCTGACCCAAAATGGATTCTACAAATCAAACACTCTTACACAACTACCCTAACATGATTAATCTTATATGGATATAGTTATTTGGGATATACACCTCAAAAATAGTCACTTTTGATAGTCATAACAACATTTTTGAGGTTCCTATTTCAAATAGGTGCAACCCCAATACGAAATTCCCCTTGAAATGGTCATCCTAACCATTTCTCCTACATTTTGTTCCCCAACACCACCCAACCAACCTGAGATCCTGAAACATAAAAAACATCAAACAACCACACTATTTTAATAGCTTCATGATAGCCAAAATTAGTATAAATATACTCACTTATATGGAATGGTGACAATCATGATGTTCATAAATCATCTCCATATTTCAAAACACCATTGAACTCCCTCATTCACTACCAAGTATGAGGAAAATTAAAAAAAAGGCATTACATTAAAAATAATCCTATATATCAATTTTATATTAAAAAATTATCATCCTTGAGTATTAAATTAACCTAATAATGTAATTGAAAGTGATACATGAACAAAACAATCATGGTATACCTCTCAAAAAAATCTTATTGTATCCAAAGATAGAAATGCTATATGAGATTCTTGGGTAGTTGATTGGATGGGATACCAAAATTGACCCAACACTCATCGAGATATGCCTTTTAAATATAGAGAATACTACTAATAAAAAAAATTAAAAAAATTATGAGAAACTAAATTTTAAAAACATTAAATTAACTATCACATTCAAAACTACATTGAGGGACAGAATTCGCTTTAGACATTACCACTTAAGTAGTGAAATAAATAACAATACCATTTCTAAATATATAACTACTCCCCAAACCTAGTTAGGACTGTATTGTTCATGTAGAAACCTACCAATACTCTTGATTTATATGTTCAATAATGATAATACTCCATTCACTTAACAGCCATAATCTAATAATTTTCACTGCAGCCGTTAATCCTTCTTCAACAAGAAAAGATAGATACCGACTAACTACATTTGGAACCACTCAAACGCAACAAAAAAAATATCACCAGTCACTAAGGAAGATGTTAGGATATGATCCAATATCACATAAAAGATATATCCTCATAAATATAATAATCACCACAATTAGAGACTCAAGATATTAACATTGGTTAACAAAAAACATTCTGACATAATCTCAGTATCCGTCTTATGAGACATTAATCCATTCATTATGATGGAAAGATTGTTAATTTATACTTCATATCCCATTGTATTTAGGAAAATTTGATGTCTGGTTTCAATATTAAAAAAATATTATGTAAAATAGAATACATAGTTTATTCACACTATCAAAATCATTTAATTCCATGTCAACACAACCATCAAAATATCCCAGTGAAAAATAAAAATGTGTATTGAAAAATGAATAAAGTAACAATTCCCAATAAATTAACATAAATCAATGTCTAAGAATATCATTTTAAAGGATGTTACTTATAAGAAAAATAAATTTTCCAACTCCAAACTTACCCAGATACCCTTATACTGAAATGTCCTCATCCAAAATGAATCACCCAATAAAGAAAAAATAATTATTTTAAGAAAATTAGTCACATTAAGAACACTTGAATGAACCATTAAAAAATCATCTTTATAACAATTTGAAACATATACCATCAAATAGTTTTTTAAAATAATTTTTTTAACTACCACTTTTATAATATAAGCCAACACATTTTTGTTGAACACTCATGACCCCTTTTGTAAAATCAATATTTTAATTGGTTAAATTGTCATTTAAATAAAACCTTCATCATTTTTAAAAAAAAAGTTTTCTAAAAATAAATTAATAAACCACGAAAGTGATACAACTCCTCTTATTTCACCCAAAATACCATTACCCCAAATGAAATAAATTTTTTAAAATAAATATGCTTATTTTAAATCTATTTCCCAAAAATGTACTATTACAAATTTTAGTAAACATAATTATTTAATATCCAATTCAATTCAACTTTACATATAATGGATTTAGTAAGTTCAACTGTTACTTGATCCAAAGTCATAATCCCTTATTTAATAACTCACATATCTTTTAATGTGTAAATAGTTTCATCACATTCTTTCTATTATACTAGTACAACACCATTATGCTCTTTACTATGTTAATATCAACAGGTGAATATTTAAAACATGAAAAATATAGTTTAACATGTGAATTTGTTTTTTTAATTTGAAGATAAATTATTAAATTTTAGCTAGATTAATTATCTTATATGTTATTAACATAAGAGTGATTTCTAGGAAGTCACAAAAATAATCCCTCAAAAATTGAATGTTTCTATTTTAAATTTACTTTAAGAAGATTTTATTATGCTTCAACACATTATATCAACACAACATTATAGTCCTCAAATAATAAAATTACCCATGTCAATATAAAAATTGATTCTAAAAGCATTCACATCATGGTAACTCATCCACCACATAAAGAAATTGTCTTATTTACGTGTCCTTGAATCCCCCACATAGCATTGAATTATGTCACAATGTTATTGAATATTGAAGGGTGTGGTGTCCCCATCTTAATATGATTGAAACCATAAAACACATTTCCAACATAAGGTAGACCCTAATACTAGTAGTATGAAAGTTATTCAAATTCATTTAATTAGGATCATTTAATTCCCGAAATCACCACATTCAAACACAAGATTAAGCAATTAAGAAGCATGTACCACTTATGGAACTTTACCATAAATGTACTAAAAATAACATGTATATTTGGTAGAACCATATTCCATGTTTCTAATCATAGGGTCCCAAAAATAACATGTCCTAGTTGACTTCCCTTTCCCATTTCATGCACCAAGATCAACTAGTACCATTTACAAATTAATCCATGAATAGCTCATGGTTCTTTACTCTATACTATATCTTATATCTCAGGAATCATCATTGTTATCACTATATCAGGACCCGCACCCATGGAATGGTGAGCAGCATCGAGGATATAATATTCACACTAAGAGGCATTATCCTCATAATATATGTTCTAAATAAGAGATAAAATATAAACTACCTATCTACAACAAATAATAAAAATAATCCAAATTCCCATTTAAGTGAAATAGAAAATACATAAAATTAAATATACAAATTTTTTTAAAAAAATAACGCATAGACTCCTATGCAATAAAAAACTAAAAAATAACCACTCTAAAATGATACATCCTAGATTGATCCGTAAAGTGAACATGACCAACTACAAGAGTTTATATATAGGGGCGAGTATAAGATGAATACTCAGTAGTATCATCCTCAAGACCTCTCATAATTATATTTTAAGAGAATAAAATTCCTCTATTAATGATGTAACCGAACCAATAAGAACAGACATGGTAAACATATCATTACCAGCCTCACCAAAGCTCACATAGTAATTAACACAGACAATGTAAGAACATAATATGAGAAGAATATAATCATATTCATCCCATAAGCACTTCCCCAATGAGTTTTCATTATCACACCCCAATTTTAAACATATTATGCTTCCATCAATTCTACTATAATAATAGGTTATCAGGAATCAAGAAGACTCAACATCATTCTCTCCTCCAACCATGTATCACCCTTAATAAATAACATCACAAATAGAAATTACCGTAAGTTTGTCTACATACTAAAAGAAATCTTTTTAAAAATATATCATCATCATCTAAAATTACCCTAAAATGTTCCACATAATAATACTGAAGGAACAGTGAGGGAGAAGGGGAAGTCATCCATGCTCACATTCTAACCTGGATATTCGGTAAAACACTTAGTACCAAAACAATGGGAAACAGTATATAGTACTCGAATCATGAAGGTTCTATATATAAATATAGATAAAATAAAATTATTTATATTAAAAAATAAACCCAACCTATAAATATAGACTCAAATCCCTACAATAGCTTATTAAATCCATTAAAACATCACGACTACCCATCTAGAACACAAACTACCCCTATAAGACAAGAAACCAAGAAAAATTTGATGAAAACCACCAAAGACGCATTTTTAGATTTATTGAACGAATTGTAGATTTACATTATCATTTCCCATTATTTATATCATTCTTTTTTGTTCCCATATTTAATAAAAATCTTCTCAAAATCCATCCCCTCATTTTTTCATCCATTATTCATTTGTCTAAAGAATCTATATATCAATTTCATCCTGTATCAATTTTCACTATTCATTCCCTTTTCAATATTTAATTAAAAAAGATAATATTTTTATAAAAAAATACCCCAAATTTACATTTCTTAATCTGTCACATTCACACAACATCATGATTCATTACATCCATAACATATTCAAGCCACAACCACACATAATTCAATTTCAATAACTCCATGGGAATATAATGTATGGGATTTCACAAAAATAATTTCAAATATTGAATAATTAAACAAACTATTTGTATTTAAAGGAATTGATTTATATTCAATTATTCATGATTATTTCAAAATTATAAATATAAAAACATTCAAAATAAATTTAATTCAAATAAGTAATGGGACTCACATAAATAAAATATAGATAAAAAATCAATTCAAGATAGATTTAGTTACCATAGATATTCACATTCACTTTAAACATCATTGTCATATATTTTATACCACATCCAGAGTGTTTACTATTTATTTAGACTTCTTTTAATAAGTAAAAATTATAATAAATAATTCTTTAATAAATAAAATAATATAGGTACATTACATGTAAAATGATTCCCTTTAGAAGTTTTATATTCTTAGTTATTTATATTATTATGTTAATTCATACCAATTAACTAGATTACCAAAATCATGATAATATCACAATTTAAAAAAAATAATAGAGTGTTTTGAAAGCCCTATATAAATATGAATCATTAGTGATTGAAAAAACTATAGAGAATGAAAAAGGGCTCAATCATGATCAAATTATATGAGAATATCAATTGATACTACTAAAAAATACACCTTCAATAAATTCTTGAAATTTTACTTAAAAAAGTTGGACTTCACCATTTGATACACATGAATAAAATAAAGAATGAATAATTATTATAACAAGAAAATGGAATGACTTGAATCAATAGAATAATTTTTGAAGTGCCACAAGTTTTAATATATTCAATGGAATGGCTGTAGGATGTTGAGAGATAGAGTATTTGATTAGGGGTCAAAAGGAAAAGATAGGAAATCAAACCAAGGGATATTTGACCCTCTATTTATAGAGGAGGTTCAAATAATATCCACCATGATGTATTGAAATATTCCTATTCCATAGTTCTAGTCAGTCAAATTAGATCCCATAATTAAGTCATTTTAATCCCATAGGATCACCTATTTTAAATCCGAATCGAACACCCTTGAAGAACACTGCACCTTAGACTATGGAATTGTTAGATCCCTTTATCCATTTTGACCAACCACACTTAATACCACAATGTAGGGACTCCCAACTCACTATTTCACCATAACTTCTTGAGATATGCCCCACTAAACCTTTTTCCATTGAAACTCATAATTCCTTATTCATTTACTTTGTTTCTATTTTAAATTTATGGATTCTAAATAAAACAACCACCCAAATGGTCGTTTCTGGCCCCATGGTGGACCTTCACCAATACTACTAACCCAAAATGGATACCCTAATGGGGGGACCTTTACACAACTACACTAACGCTAACACCCTTGTGTAACTACACTAATTGGACCTCCACCCCTCCAAAACACTCACTGAATTGATTCTTCATATAATTTCATAGGTTCCTATTTATCATAGGAGAAACACCCAACCGAAAGTCCTAATAAAATGACCACTCCAGCCTTTTCCCTCTACATGGTGCACCCCATCACCACATAGCTGACCCCAAATTACCTAACATAAAAAAATCAACAAAAATCACCCATAACTCACTTTGAACTCCAATACCATCAAAAAAGCCAACCTGACACTCATTTCTATGATGTGGTAACCTTCATGATCTATAGATGTATTCTGTAGATTCTTCTAAACTCCCTCACAGAACCTCTATTCCGTTGAAAAATAAAAAATGATTGATTATAGAATAACTAAGACCCTATATTAGATACCACTAAATCAATTATCATCCATGATATTTAAAATCATAAATGGGAAGGGATGATTAAATAACTATCCAAAAAACATACCATCAAGATATATTGTAAAAATTATATCTATATATGAAAATATGACTACCACCTTAAAAGATAAATGTATTAATACCTTGAAACATTAATATCCACTGATCTCTTCCTATGAGACACCATTCAAATATAGTTAAAACCAATACTAAAATAAAAATTTTAAATAATAAATGAGAGACTCAATCGTTATAACACTAGAATAATTATTTCATTCATCAGTAGATTGAGGGAAAATCCTCCTCGAGTAATCCTATTAAGGTATGGAACTTATTATTATCACTAATATTAATGATATAACACCTTAACCACCCAAGAGAATAATAGAATACTTAGTTGGACGCCCCCCCTAACACAAGTTTTTATTATGATCATGTAAGATTATTCATCGTTCACTTACAAACATCAAATCAATAATTTCACCGCAACCTCTAATATTACTCCAATAAGAAAAACTATAAAACCCATTGACAACAAAATTTATCGACCAAAAAGTTAAAAAACAATACCACCACCTTTTAAGTAAGAGGTATGGATATGACCCCAAATCTCTTTAAATATGACATATTCTTAATCATAAACCTCACCACCATGTATAAATCAGAGGGGATAGAGAGGTCAAGAAAAAACTATTCTATCTAAATCTTGACCTCCTTATTAGGAGTCACTAATCTATTTTTTTGTGAAAATATTGTGATTTTTCCTTTATAACTAATTTATTTTTTAATATTTTGACTCTAGGTTTCAATACTCCCACAATATTATGTAAAATAGAAATCATATTTTACCCAGACAATAAAAATATAATAACTTCCAGATAAGAGACACATCAAAATATTAAACTAAAAAATTGAAATACATATTGATGGAATCATGTTTTTATCATTATATAGATTAAAAATTAATTTGAATTCAAAAAAATAATCAAAACATAGTTTAATATGACTGGAATAAGATTTCAGACTCAGAATATACCCAGATAATGTAAAACAAAACATTACACTTCATAAAGGATGACTCATAAAACCATACCATCCTACTAAAAACCTTACTGAATAGAAAAAATAATTAACTAATTCATTATATCCCTTGTATAATAGGGAACTGAAATATTTAGTATCCTATTACAGTAAATATGAAATATATTGGCCTAACCATCATAGAGAACATAATGTCTCTAAACTGGAGGCTTTAATCTATAGCTAAAACTAGAGAGACCCCTCACTTAATAAATTTCTTTACTATTATCCCCAATCCTCAATACACTTACCCCCTATATTCAGAATATACTAGAGTAAACAAATCTCAACCTACATAACATGACTCCGCACATATACCCAAGAATTCAACATTAATATCACCATCCTCTAATGTACCTCTGACATTATATCTGGATAAATTTACTATGCCTAAATGTCATCAAATCCAAGAGGTCCAAAAAATGATATATCAAATTGAAAAGGTGAATCTAGAGATCATGCACATGTAAACCCCTTATAATATCTTCAAATTCTCCCTCATTCATTCATTCTACCTCACCATGGTAATAAAATCCCCCTTGACAAAGATAATGATATCATCCCAGATGGATCCATCCATCTACCCATGATTATTATTTTGAAATGTATGATCCATCCCTAAAAGAAAACACATTTATAGGGAAAAACGAAATCTTAATGAAGTCCTGTCTATTTTAAAATCAACCTCAACCTCCTCTAACCACTGCTCATCCGTAGGACCTGAAAATCCATCAAGAAACTTATGCACCATGTGTTTCTCAAACCTAAATAGAGCCTTATCCCATTACTTATTATTTCAAATCCTGGGAAAAAATTAATACAATACTCTTTCATAATATATTTACCCAATAATAAAAATCATCAATTGAAATTCAAACAACCAAATAATATGATCATTGAATGGATAATTCAGAAACAATATAATATCCAGATTCATTCCAGTACCATAATCCACTAAAAAATCACCCTTCCAAGAAATAATATTTTTTGGACAATATATAACTACAATATTACCTGAATGGACCATAATAAGGAACCGAATTTTTTTAATTATTTAAAAAAACCCTTTAAATGTTTCTTTAAAATAAGTAAGGAACAAACCACTTATGTAAAACATGCCAACACATTTCATTAAAACATCCTAAAAAAGTATTCAAGGACATTTTCAAAATAGGTACAATATTGTATGAAATAAAATCTTCCACTATTATAATAAACCATGTATATCAAACAATAAAACTTATGTCACCACACAAACCAGGATACAACATGAATTGAATTTTTAAAATTACCATAATGTTTTTAAAATAAGAATCCATGAAACATCCCATTATTAATATAGATACAATTTATCATTTAATTGTAAAACAATTTCATATTTACACATAATAGGGTTAGGTTGTTTTTTAATTATTGGATTCAATGTTAACATTCCTTCGATAATCACTCATATGTCATGAATATTTTCATGCTTTCATCAAGTTCATTTTTTGTTTCTAGTAAAACCCTTTCATGACCTCTATTTCGTTTATATCAATATGTGTAACTTTTCAACATGAAATATATACATTAACCCATAAAAATATTTAAATAATATAAATATAAAATAATACCGTTTATTTGGTCTTTGGGTATTCTAGGTTATTATCATATCAATAAATACCAAGAATACACAAAAATAATTATTAAAAAATCCTAATATTCATTTTTAAATTTAAATTATTTGGTGGTCCTTATCCTAATAATACTAGTTCATCACCACATTATATTCCTAAAAAACTAATGGCACCAATACTGTCATAAATAAATATACTATAATAATTAAATTCATGGTAACCCATCAAACATAATATGATATTGGGAATAGTGTGTCGACTTGTTTTAACTATATGAATTTAAATCATTCCCTAAAGATAATGTGTCTTGATGGTAGAGGTTTCCTTATATTCATATTTTAAAATTCATAAAATAATTTATAATAAAATAGAATAAACTGATCCATGTTATTTTAATTATATTCACAAAAATCACCATATTCATTGAGAATATGAAAACATTATAATGAATGTACATATCTTAGGTATCTATCTTGTTTGTAGTACCATATCACTTGGATATTGGATGGACTAAGATGACTTGTGTCAAACAACAAAGGTAAATTTTATCAAATGTCATTTCCAGTATCCCCAGACTATATAACACTCCCAGATCAACTATTTTTGTTTCCATATAAACCTATGTTACCCTTATATTTACCAACTCCGTTATAGATCCTGTATCTCAACCATTATAATTGATACCACTCAATAATGGACCCCCTCCATTGGTACCCCTCCTAAGACGACAGTGAAGAGAAATGGTGACCCCTTATGATAGCCTCTACTATTCTCAGGGGTGGAGAAAACCACCGAGGTTAAAAAAGACACAATGGAAGGCATCACCCAAATAATAGAAGTTAAGGAAAAAAGATAGAACTAGAACCACTAATAAACACCATATAAAATAAAATAAACAACAATCTTATAAAATTAAAACCAATAATGCGTCAAACTAAATACATAAATGTCTCTAATAATGTAAAAAATGTCCTCTATATAGTACCACTAACATCAAACAACCACTCCAAGATGGTACTACCAAGACCAGCCAATAATCCCTCTAGATCAACCAAAAAATATTTTATATATATATAGGTGGGGAAAACATATATTCTTAGTAGGATCCTAATAATGACCTATCATAAAAATGTCATAAGTGTATACTTATGATATATTGAATATGTAATAGAACCAATAATAACATAAAAGTTTAGAAACTGATTCCCAACCTCACTAAGGCTACCTTACTATGAAACAATCACAATGTGTGCGTATAATATAAGAAAAACAAAATCATAGGTACCCAGAAACCACATCTCCTCTGATTTTACACTATCACATCCCAACCTCAAGTATCATGTGCTTAAATTCCTTTTTCCATCATAGTTGGATTTCTTCAATATGAACTAAATTAACTTCATTAACTTACCCTACCAAGAATGACCCCAATTTCCAAACATCACTACCAATAATCACAACCAAATATATCATATACTAAAAAGAATCACCCACAGTTATACCATATATAGAAAGGAATCACCACATAATGTTATATATGAAATATTCAAAACTACCAACTCTTTAATAAACACATGGCCTCACCCGTAAATTTGACATAACCAACGGGAATAAACCACAATAATAAAAAATAATACTCAGGGAAGATTGAAGGATAGGGGAAGTCAATATTCCTCCCTCACCGACCCATATATTAGAAAAAAACGTTAACCTAAGCATAATGTGTTATTATATTATACTCAAAAAAAGGTGGTGTGTATATTGAAATCAGAAGTAAATAAATGGATACATAGTCACACATAATACCCAGTATATTGGTGTTGTCATGAAAAAACATGATTTGTCCCACCGTCGAATACCCAAACCAGTTTGTGATATGGCAAAAAGGGAATTAACGATCCCCATGGTCTAGAAAAATTTTCTCCACACCATGGAAACACAACTTGGGAATGATTTCTACAAATTAAATAATTTAGAAAAACACCATTGGAATAAAATTAATGTTACTACATGAACTGTCTGGAAAATGGACATCCACACCAAATAAAAATAACGAATCTATAACCTAATATAAAAACTAGGAAATGTTGTAAATAGCTATGTCAACCCCCCCCCCCTCCAAAAACCCTCTATTACAAGATAAATATCCCCCTCAAATGGCTCTACTTCACCTACCAGAAACTATAGATAGCATCTATCAATAAACACTGGTAAATAACTAGGGCTCTAATGCAATAAAATAAACTAAAATATAAAGGAAATATATACATCTCTATATCCATATGACTATATGATTTACTGCCCAAAACCAATAAATGAAGACTCCCCATGGGTAGGAATAAAAGATAATCTAAAATCTACATCTAAAAAATGATAGCGATATAGGATTGAACATAATAATTCCCAGTAATAATTCCACAAATAAACCACACATTATTCCTTACTTTAAAAAAAACTATTTATGAAATTTGGAAAATAGTAATATATAAAAATAAGGATTTTTATTTTCTTTATAAAAAAGTAACGGGGTGATGCTTCATAATACTAATTCTTATCAGATATTCAAAACCATATTATAAAGAATGGGTGATTTTCAAATAATTTTTTATAACAATGAATGAGATGATAATGTAATAATCTTAGTAAAATCATAACAGATAAGGTAATATTATTAGGTTCTATAAAACATATGTTTAGACAAAAAAAGAAAACCATGAAAAATATCATTTCAATATAATACCTTAAAAAGGAGTAAGTGAGGTTAAGAATAATGGGAAATCATAAAATTACTAGGATATTGGGATTCTAGGTACATTGTATCTTAGTGATTAAATATATAACCTCCCCATGCATCATCCTTTGGAGGGGACACACCCAAAGTCCAATTGTTATAATCCATGTCATGTTATTTAGTTATCATTGCTTTATAGTCCTATTAGTTATATCAAGGACGAGTCACTATTGACTTGCCTCGCTACTGGTCATACCCTGCCTTCTTAGTTACCCTAGATTTTAGTGTTCCACATCACTAAATAAAACCCATAAGGGAGGTATTATATAAGGAAATCTTAATAATGTGAAGATAAAAAGAAGGAGAACAGTAACACACCATCTATGAACACTACCGATGTAAAGACACCCTCTTTAGAAACATACCATCACAAAAAGGATATAAACATGAATTCAAAAAATACATAAAAGTATAGGTTTGCAATAGATTTTGTTTTAATTTTCGAAAAGATTTAGAAAGATCCAACTTTTGGATATCTTTTTAGTATTAGAAATTGGTTATATTGATGAAAAAAATTTAACACATAACATTCATGTTCAAAAACCAAAGTTCGCACTTAGACACATATACACCCCAAGACACACACACAGACACACAAACACACATACACCCCTTCTCACAATGCACATATTCAAAATTTTATGTGTGAATATGTACATTGAGGGCATGTATATATATAAGTAACCTCTAATATTTGAAAGGGGTATAAATGTCTTGTTTTCTAGAAAACATAAACATTTTTTAAGCCATTATAAAGAACAAGAGAAAGGACAAATTATCTTTATTCATTTCAAAATAACACATTTAAAATTATTTGAATTGTATATCAAATGATCAAGTTTATAGTAATTTTAAAATAATGCAAAAAAATAATTTAGTGATATAAAACTAAAGTGTAAACTTTGGAAAACTATGAATAATAGGAAATTATATCATTAAAATACTGCCAATTTTTTTTAATATATATATATATATATATTAATATTATAAAAACACCCCACAAAGTCATTATGAAAATATAGTTCTCAAATTAAATTCTTGGAAAAAGGGTAACATACCTCAAATAGAAGAATTAATCAATGCCATTAATTTATGAGACCTAATACCATCCCAATTAAGTCCAAATACCCTGAAAAAAGAAATAAAAACATATGTGTAATCAATATAGAATGAACCATAGAAAATTAAAAGAGAAAAATTAATTTGAACAAGGAACACTCTGACCCCTATAATAGAATGAACAATGGAAACTAGGTTCACTAGGATAAACATAATCTCATATATCATATATCCAATCACCAACATAAAAAAATTAATTCTCTAACCCCTATCATAGTATGAACCATAGATAATTATCATGGTTTGGTCAGGATCTCCACGACTATCCTTTACATGAGCTCATGATTGGAAACAGGTGGGGTGGAATCAATGAATTATCCAATAAATAAAACATTGAAACTATGATCACCTTGATATCCTTCTATGTTAGTATCATAATCTTATTAAGACTCTAGTTCAACCTTGATTTCCAATGATGGAAAACATTCATGAGACTAGTTGATATTAAAAAACCTAGGTGAATGATTCAGGGAATATCGAACACCACCACTTCAGAAATGATGCACCCATTATAACGCGGATTCATAAAAGAATACAATGATAAGAGAATCCAATAGATCAAGAATCGATGTCAATAAAATAAAACATCCACCAAATAAATTCCTCAATATTACCTAAAGAGATCATTCAGATATACTACCTTAGAAAATAGAAGTGAATAATAAATAGAAAAAGGAATGAGGGGATCCTTAGAGAAATTTCCAACACCTTACCACACTCAAAACCATATCAAAGACTCAATTCATCTTGAATAAAGAACAACCTAAAATAAAGAAACACTTTAAAAAACAAACAACTCAGAGGAATACCATTAAGACTAATTCCAACTGGGGAAATAATATTAGAATTAGAAGACAAGTTACAACTGAGAGTTCCCAAAATAACATGCCCCATTAAGATCAATATGGGAACTAATCTTGGGATAATGGAATAAAATATGGACTAAATTGAAAACCACTAATCCTTGGTGAACAAAACCATTCCAGAAAAAGAACTCATCCCATTCATTCCAATCTCTCTCCCAATACATTCTAATTTATGAAATGATATAAATACTGAGACATTAACCACATAAAAATAGATTATTACTAAAAAAAAATGGCACTCCTATGAGTTTGACAAGGGGATATCGAAGAAAAAACTGATTTAAGAATGTCCTAAAGTCCTTATTTACCTAAAACTCATGATTCTAAAATATTAAAATGATATATAACACTAAATCCATATATTGATCTTCACCTAGACATGGATAAAGACTTCATAGATTATAAAAATCCACTCTTTAGTAAGACTTTTCTAGGGAATAATCAAATAACACAAAATATGAATAGATCAATTCATGATTCCCAATAAAATTTAAATAGTCTCAACAAGAATAATAATCAAAAAATAAAAACACAATTCACCAATGAGAACAAATATTTATAAAAACATTTCTTTTATTTTTAATAAATCCTCAAATTGGAGATTAAAATATCAAATATCACATTGCCAAACATTGTTTGAAAACATCTCATACCCTTTGAAATCCAAACCAAGTTTAAGTTAAATTGATTTCATATAAAACAATTTACAAGATCTAAAAGGATATAAATCATATATCCTACTTAGAATCAAGAAAACAAATTACCTATTTTTTTTATAAATTATACATTTTAAAATTTTCAAAAGAAAAGAGTTTCATTAAATGATAAATTTTGTATCACCGTTTCATTTCTTAGCCCTTCTTAAAAAATGAGGTAACTCCTATTGTTTGAGAATTTTATCAGAAAAAAAAAACAAGTACATTTTCAAATATGTATTACTATTATTTTTAAAAATGGTTTTCAAAAAAATAAAATAAAAATCCTTTTGAAAAATATTTAACCCTCATAAAGGTCCCCTTTCATATTTTACAAAAAAAATAAACAATTAAAACTATCTAAAAACACCCAGTTATATGTTCAAATTAATAAAAAATTACTTTAAAAAACATTAATATCCAATACAACTTTACAAAAATTTATTCAAAACTCATTTGACCAACAACACACAATATAAAACAACCAAGAAAGTACTAATGACCACACATGAATTAATTGTGTGTCTCAGTGGACTATGTATCGACCATGAAACTACTTTTTAGAGTAACACCGAACCATGTCTTTGAAATCCACATGTGTTACCAATCCATGAAAACTCACCATATTCTTCTAACTCAACTACCATTTCATCACCAACACAAAATCCTAAAATCAAAATCCCAAAATCCATTGGTAATTATGGGCTCTTCATGGGTTGTGGTGATCACAAACCAACCCATTACATAACTAATGATCCATAATTATCCTATCTACATCTACCAGACATCCCAAATAACATGGTATAGTCATGAGAGATCAAAATATTGTATGGAAAAAAGAACTCAACTCCTACATGGATATCATTTTTTTATGAAGAAACCCTTGTTATCCCTCCATGAAACACAAAAACTATACCAATACAATGCATAATGTGAGTTCCCAATCTTAACAAGTAGGAGAAACATCTTGGGGATCAACTAAAAACCCCCTCAAAATGATTTAAACAAATAAATAATCAATTAAAAATACTGAAAAAAAATACTTAACAACCCAACAATTGATTGAAAATTCACACCAGATAAAAATAAACAAGATGCAACGTAATCTCAAAACTAAATTTTTTTGTAAATTTCAGGGATCAAAAAATACCTCCATTGCCAAAAAAATATCTCCTTTAAGCTAATTAATCCCATAAAATGGATCTACTTTACCCATCGGTATCTATAGTTTCCCAATATCCATATAAAGTGATAAAATTGAAGGTGGGTGATGAAATAAAATAAATTTAAATAAAAACTAAACTAAAAATATAGATATATCCAAGTGACTATATGATTTACCACATAATAATGAAGATATATTATTCCCCAAGTGAATGAAAAAAATATAAGCATAAATGTTATTTTGAAAAATAATAGGGATATATGGCTGAGAATAAAAATTCTCAGTAGGAATTGCAATAGGAAACCAAACCCCATTCTTTAACATTAAAAATAAAACCATTTGATACTAGTTTGAAAATAAAAATATAGGAATATAAGGATTTATATTTCCTTTAAAAACAAGAGGCAAGATCTTGGGTCCTAAAACCATTTTCTTATTTTATTTACAAAACCACTTTCCAAAGAATGGGTGATTTTCCAAAAGATAATTTATAAGAAATAAACATATGATAATACTTGAGTATTTTAATAAACTCATAATAGAAAATAGGAATTTGTTTAAGAGATATTAAATAAAGGGTGGTAAAAAATATTTTTTTAATCATTTTGGACTTATATATATTTAACCATAAAATGGAGTATTTTAAAAAACTACCATTGAAAATAAAGAAAGTGAGAGAAAGAAGAATGGAATTTTCCTATATAACAATGTTATTGGGGTTATAGGTACGTTGTATCATAGTGACCAAATATATACTAATTTCATGTATGATCTACTGAAGTGGACACACCCATCGTACAATTATAATAATCAATGTCACAATGTTTAGTTAGTGTTGCATTGAAATCTTACTAGTTATACCAAGGTCGAGGCCCTATCGGATCGCCTAGCTTCTTGTCATATCCTAGAAACCAAGGTACCCAAGATTCCTATGTTTCATGACCATAACTAGAACACATAAAATCAGAGTGTAGAAAATTGAATATCCATCATACAATAATCAAAATAATGAAAATAATAAAACCATAGCTCCCAACATTACCAATTTTAATCCCCTTATTTTAAAATCATGTTAGTACAAAAATAATATCATAAACAAATATGAAAAATTGATAAAACTATGGTCTTCCATTGTATTTAATTTTATTTTATAAATTTTTAGATCATTCCTATTGGGAAATATTTTTTATAAGTAGACATTGGTTATTTAGAAAACTAATTCTTATTCCATAACATTCACTCTCCATACCACACTTAATATATACACATAAATAAACCCACAATATATTTATATATATTATCACTCCTTATCCAAATACATATATTCCCTATTCCATGTGAAAATATATACAATGATGGTACACACAGACACACAAACAAACACACACACACACACACACAGATTGGTCAAATCCAATATGTGAAAGGGGTATGTATCTTGTGAAAAGTATTTACAAAACTAAAATTCTATATTATCCCTTAAAATAGAACCTTAAAAATTCCAAAAAAATATTTATTTGTTTTAAAATCAAACATTTAAGTCAATTAGAAAATAAATCCCAGCACCCATGTTTCCTACAATATACAAAAGGATTAAAAACATGCTTTTGTAAAGAAAAACCATGGTTGAAACATAGGAATGTTATGAATAATAACAAAGGATATCATTAAAATCATTTCAACCATTTAAGAAGATATGTATATATTAAAATGTGGTTAAAACACCTCATAAAACTATCAAGAAATTGTATTTCACAAAATAAGTGTGTAGACATAGCGTAACCTACCACAAATTGAAGAAGAACTCAATACCTTTGAAGAGAAAGACCTAATCCCAAATCAATAAAGTCAATGGAATCCACAGATTGAATGAAACCTGTTGGTATAAGAAAAAATCATAAAAATTGAAGCATAATAAATCTTGAGGGGGTGGATGACCTCATGATGTAGCAATGTAATGGATATAATGGAATAAAGAGGTGATGGAAAAGGGAAATTTATTTCTCAAGAATAGTGCACCGCAAATCCAAATATAAATAGGACCAAAATTGAGGGGAGGATAAGAGATGGATAATTATGTTGAGTGGAAGGGGTGGGGGATGTTGTGAAACAAGAGGGAGATTAGTGAGTGGAAATGAAAATAACCATTTTGAGGGTTTTAATTAATTAAGGGAAAAACAGTATTACAAAAAAATATCATGTAGACACTACACACTGTTTAGTAGCACTATTGAACAAATCATGCACCAAATGTGCACCTCTATTAGATTCCTTGGAATCCCCACACATGCAAGGACCATGTTTAGGGAAACCATGCACTACCCCTATGGTCAATGATGTAAAACATATAAACATACTCAAATGGGTTGAACCAATTTTTCGTTATTTATGCGCTAACCATATCCCTTTGCATGAAATTATGAATATTAAAATTTAAAACCCTATTCTACCCAAAATTAAAAAACAAGGGTATATATTTTTAATAATAAAAAAATAATAAATTATTCAAGTTTATGGTTTCAGAGGTAAACACAAACAGCCTTATAATAGCTCACACACACTACTACATCTTCACTAACACCCATCTACAACCAACACTAACCCGGTAACAAAACCAATCATGAAATATAAAATGACAACATAATATCCTCATTTAAACATTTTTGCAACTAATTCGTGATTTATATTATCTTTCCACTTCATTTACATTATACATTCTATTTCCCACAATTAATTGTAAACCACTCTCTAACCATCACCCATATTTATTCCTTCCATTAGACATTTATTTTCTTTTTGTTTCTTTCAATTTAATCTTTCATCCATTGTTTACAACCATTCCAAATTATATATTTAATTAAAAACAATTAATATTTTAATCTAACCACTACCCTATTGAAAAATTATCAATTTTTTCATTTACATATTGTTAAGAATGACTACTAAAAACCCAAAAATTTTCTACAAACACTAAATATATTAGCTTATACTATATAGGCTCACATATGAATCAAATAATTTTCTCCAAAATCAAATAACCATTTTAATTCTTAAAATTATTTTACTATTTAATTATTAAAAATGACTTCAATATAACAAAAATATAGTATTTCAACGGGAATTTAATCCAATAATACAATGGATACCCCATCAATAATAAATACACAATAAATATTAAATTCATGGGGGGATAAGTTATCATAGATACTTGTATTCACATAAAAGTTCGTTGTCATAGATTTTATATCACATCCATTGTGTTTCTTTTTTATTCATTAATATTTTATTATGTATACAGTATCAGAAAAAACACATGAAATAAAAAAGGAATATAGGTAAATTTGATACATAACACTAACCATTCTAATTTTCATCAATATAATTATTTATTTTCTTCTGTTAATTTATAAAAAATTACTAAGGAACCAAATGAATTATAATCTATATATCTTCATAGAAAATAGCAGGAGTTTTGAATCCAATACCTTGACATGATACTTCAGAGAACCATCTCACATGATAATATAAAAAAGTCATAGAAAACATTAAATTTTAATAGATTATCTTGGGATCCAATCTAAAAAATCCATTGTCAATAAATAATAATAAAAGACTCATAAAATTGGAATATCATGAAATAATACACTTGAATAATCAAAAAAATATAATTTGGAAAATATGAGAAATGGATACCTTTAATCTAGAGAACTGTTCTTGGTAATCCATGTTATTCAATCTATTCAAAGGAATGGATAGAGGAAATATAATAGAGAAAGTGTTTGGATAGTGTTAAAATGGAAAATATAGAATATCAACCTAGATTTATCCCTCTATTTATAGAGGTAGTTTAAATACACTCCAACACAATATATTGAACACCCTCTAGTTTATAGTTCCCCTCAGTCAAAGAAGATCCTCTATTTGAGGAAATTGAATCCCATATGGATCATTTTAGTAAAAAAAATGAATCAAACACTCTTGACCACCCACGCACTATGGACCATGAAATGTTGAGATCCCCAAATCCATTTACACCAACCATGCCAACGTTTATGGTATAGAGACACCCAAAATTTATTTTCCACCATTCTGTGTGTCCCTGGCCTCACATCACCTTAGTACACAAATATACTCAATTACTTGGGAATTTCCCTCTCCCTCATTCTATACAAATGATATATAAATTTAAAAATCCTTCCACTATTGGTATTTCAAACCCTGTGGTAGTCTATGACAAAAATAGATGACCTAAAATGGATATCCCAATATGATGACCCTCAAACATATCCCATATCAAAAGGACCATTTTACAACTTCACTAACATAAGATTTGTCCCACCCAAAAAACCACTCATGATTTACCCCTTGGTGTTTTATAGGTTCTCATTTCACATAAGTGAAACATCCATCATTAACACCTAATGGAAGTGCCAAAATTTCCACTTCACTCCCCATGGTGTACCCTAAGACCACACATCCAATATAAAATGACCAAAAATTTACATAAATGAACACCAATTGACCACACCTTGTTCATAGATCCATGAAACACAAAATATCCTACCCCACACTCACTTTTACAGTGTGGTGAAACTCAAGATTGAAATAACACTTCATTATCTTCAAAAATTATTCTAAATTCCCTTGCCACACCTCTGATTCTTAGGTAAATAAAAAGGACAAGGATTTGGAATAATCACTTCCTTACATGTACAAATTCAATGGACTCCCCACTACCCATGTACACAGGATGTGTTTCAGTGTATTTTAGTATAAAATCATGTATTCTATTTGGAATATGTATTGTTAGAGCTAGACATGTGGTTTAATTGTATCATGCGGGAACCAAAACATTCCATACATTAGTATTTCATCTTTTTAGATGAATATTCATTACATATCATTATGATCCATACTAGAAACAAATAGGTTTAGTTTTATGGAAATATTGGATATAAAAAAATGGTATTTAAATGAACTATATAACCTCTCACTACGTTTGTGAAACCAAAACACATATTAGACATATCTTGTTAAAAACCATTATTCATATCATGGGGAATAGAAAATGTAATAAATGGTGAGCTTAACTATACATTAAGGGTAAAAAAGGGAGATATATATTATTAATTATAAATTAAATGATAATAATAGTAAGAGGGCATTATAATTGCATTTGAAAAATATAACCTATAACTCATAGATCATAATAATGAGTCAGGACATAATTCATGGTATTTTATAGGAAAAGAAGAATAAAAGAATCATTGAACGTGGTTTATGAAGGAAAATATTTGCATAATATCCTGTCATAAATGAGTGGAATGAGGGTTTTTATAATCATAATCATATAAATCTAATGTCAAGGATACCCACTAGGGTATTAAATACATGTTAGGCTTGGGATAACCACCCATGTACATACTTTGGGCTTGTGATAATCTCTCTTATACCCTCGTTTTAGATTTTGAGAACATCTCATGAACCCTTTTTTAGGCTTGGTATAACCTCCCATATACCCATTTTGATCATTAAAAATTATAATTAACAAATTCATTAGATATATATATTACAAAACCAACCATAACATAACAATTATTCGCTCATATGTATGACACAAGATCATGAAATCATTTAACATTTCATAACAACATAAAACATTGAAAATAAAGGGGATTTCTATAATATTTCATTTTCATAATAATAAACCATATATGGAAGGAATAAGAATAGTATCATAGGATCATATCACCAGTCAAGCATAAGTAAAATTAAATGTTGTTATCATAGTTGAAAATGCCTTGAAAAGATAACTGGAATATTTATTAAAGAATTAACCAATTTAATTTTGATGTCTATAAATTAAAATTAAAAAATTCTAGAAACTTAAGTATAAATGTTACACTGAAGATAACCCAATAAAATTACAACATAATATTAATAGTAAATTTTATTCATTATGGAATGAATATCCATTAATGTGATGTGTGTTAAAACATAGATTATGTTCACACTGTTGTTAAAACGTATTTTTTCAGAAAATCAAAAATAAAATACCATTAATAATTTTTATATAAACTGTAATTTTTGATAAACGAATATAAATAATAATAGCGTTATAATAAAAAAAAAATTTAAAATGCTTTAAAGAATAAACACACATCATAGAATATTATTCTTGGATAAATAAATAAATAATGTTGATTTTCTTTAATAACATTCATTTAGAACTTTGAATAATTAAAGGGAGAAAAATGAAAGGAAAACAATTAATATCAATAAATAAAAATATTTTAACGAAATAAATAATATTTTCATTATTGATCTTATATTTTAATCATTGGGAGCATAAAAATAAACAATCTTGAAAAAATGATATTGTAACATATAGATTCTTACCTCAAGTTTGTCTTGCATGTGATGTGATATAAACTCTTATATAATAAATTTATCTTTATTATAATTTTATATAATAACTATTTTCATTCATGTAATACCATACTTGGTTTACTTTTCAAATTTCATCACCACTTTATTAAAAATTCATAAACAAAAGCATTGTTCTCAGGTGTCATCTGTTTCTCTTTTCCTGATTATTTCATTTCATTTGTTCCATTACTAGTTCTTTGATCATGGTTACATTATCTCCAAAATGACATTCACGATATATGTAATGATACAGAATTTTATAAATGGATATTCCCTTATTATAATGATTTTATATAGTATAAATCAAATAAAATCACAAAAAACCACATAGAGAACACAATAAAAATATTATAAATGAATAATGAATGAAATAAGAGGTATTTATAGAAATTAATGTATGTATACCAACATAATAGTAACAAGACTGTTGGAGTTGTAATGTGACCATTAGGAATAGTAATCCATCCCATATAATATAAAACTCACCAATGAAAGTATAAGTAAAATATAGGTATCTTATAAGTCGAAATATTATATTTTTATATCATGGTACAAGTAAATAAATGCCTTAAAATGTTAAATTAACTGTTATTACTTTTAGAAAACATAAATATTTGTTAAAAACAATTATCAGTAATATAATTATTTAAAATATAATTTATTTTCATGAAATAGATTCATAATTTTTTTCTGATTATAATTTTAAGATAATTTTTTTGAGACATTAATGAATTATTTAAAGTGTCATGAAATCAGATATAATTTTAAAATATGTCTTTTTTGAATAAATTAATATATTAATTAATAATTAAATTTCGCATATTAAAAAAATTATTTTTATAAAATAGAATCTATTTTTAATTGGACACGTCAAAAAAATTAGAGTGAATTTTTATGATTTTTCTAAATTTTTTGTTATTTTGGTGAGTAGTGGCATACAGTAATTTATGGTATTTAACAAATACATAAATTTCGGTTCATGGATGAGGTGTATATGATGTAATAATACCGTTTTTTGAACTATCATAATCCTTTTATTTTATTTATCAAGGAAATCAACATTATTGATATTGTTGATCCAACATAATAAACTAATGAATAAAATAATCAAATACAACCATCCCTCCATCTATAAATAACACCCATCACCACCTCTTCTCCTCACACCTTAAAATCCTTTAATCATATTTTAATTAAGCCCAATAGTATTACCATCTCTCTCCCCAAATTCTAGGAGCTTTTTTCTTCAAAAAAATATCTAACCAGTTTACATAAAAAGGTTCTCAAGGAGAGTAAGTTTAAGTGGTAAAATACCCTTTTGTTTTCTTTTAATTTATTTTCAATTTATTTTCTTTTCTTATCCTCTCCTCACCTTCTAATGTAAAAATTAAATGATATCTATAATTTATTATATATACTATAATTTTATTATATTACTGTAATATCTTTCATCAAACCAATTATCTTCTTCGATTTATTCTAAAAATAAAAACATCATATGTGATGTGTCGATTTACAGTAATCATGAATGATACATTCCCATTTTCCATTACCACATTTAAGGATATCAATAAAAATAATGATATGGTTAAACTATATTGTAATATAAAAATTATAATTCTATAATGTTTTGGAAGAAATATATAAAAATGATATTAAATAAAATGATATAAGTTCATGAAGGTCATAAAACCCGCCAAAATTAATTAAACCTTTTTCATTAATGTTTTATCAAATTAATAAACCTCATCACATATAAAAAAATTATTTTTAAAAAATTAAAAAAATTATGTTCACTAATATCATATAATTTCAATTTTTTATAATTAATCTCATTTTACATGAACTTCTATACTCATATATAAGAAAACTGATCATCAAAACAATGGAAGAAATGCTCTTAAAACGATGAAATTGATTATTATAACCCACCAAAAAGGTAATAAATGAACATAAAAAAATTATAATAAAAATTAAATGTTTAATAGGCTACTAAATAATTAATTAATTAATTTTCATTATTCTACACAATAAGTACATGTTTAGAACACCTACATTCATATGGAAAGAGATTCTATCTAAACATCCCAATTAACATTGGGTTTTGATTTATATATATTTTTACCAATATGAATCTTAATTAATATGATATAAATCTTCCATATTATGTTTATACATAACAAACATATTAATATAGATCCATTCATCCATATTTGATATGTAAATACATGTTTTTGACGTTCCTTTCTCGATTCTTTCCAATAAGCAAGCCCGATTAAAGTGAACATCCCAATTTATTACCCATATTCAAATAAATTCAAACTTATTTTATAAGAAAACAATATTTTAATAAAAACAATTTTTATTGTTAAAAATATCATAATTTAGTTCTAATTTTAGTAAAATAATTATTCATTTTCCCTCTTTATAGACACTTTAATATTTTACCTCAAACTACACAAAATATGATCTTTTTTAAAATTTCTTAAACACCCTTTTTATGTTTTTTCAAATCATTTGAACATTATTGATCATTCTATATATTTATTTCATATTAATAATTATCATTATTATTTAGATCATTTATTTCATATACAATTTTTATGATGTTCTAATTTTTTATGCTTCAAGACATGAATATGATAACCATTTCTTTAAATGGGTAGCCAATATGTTTATGTTTTAATCTTCATGTGGTATACATATTATTGAACATGTTATGATGTGTGTTACCAACGAGTTATCCAAAGAATTGGGTAATGATTAGTCTCATGATATGGCACGATGGGATAAGGAGTGAACCTGATTCCTTTATGGGACTTTGCCCACCATGTGTAATTGTCTTGGAAGTTAGCCTTTACTCATGCTTATATGATGATTTATGCTATATCCACTTTTATATAATTCCATGATTACATGATCCCATGTTCTATATGTCATGACTCCATTTTTTTATCCATGTTTCATTCTTTTTTATGTAATGATATTATGCTTTCTATCCAACGTGTTATTATTTATTCCATTGATTATTTCCTTAATATAATTTTTAGCTCATCCCTTTTTTCTATGTATGAAATAGGTTATCCTATGAATATGTTATATCTAAAAGGAATTTAATAGATAATTATGGATTATTCACATAATTATGTTTTATTCTATTTTAATGTTTTCAGTTTTATGTACCTAATCATTCAAACATAGTAGGATTTATGATCATTGGTTTGTATTTGATAATTAAATATAGTTAAAATCATGTAATATTATATGAAAATAGGTAGGTCCATTATATTTGGTACCAAATAATTTTCTAGATATTTTGGGGGATTATGACTAGAAAAAATTAGTAAGATAATTCTATCATTGTAGATAACATTAACTGAAACTTAGGGAATCACAAGTAAAGATAAAATTTTCATTTTATAGTTTATAGTTATTTTTTCATTGTTTCGTCATTATATTCTAACTAGATAACTATTAAAGACCCCTAATTGAATTTTTTTCTATTTTATAGTAAATGGTGGAGGATATGAGAATAACCCTCGCCCGTTTTCACCTTAGTGTTTAAAAACGAAATTTCAAGTATGAAATTTTATAAGGGGGGATAATGTAAAGACCCAAAATATTATCAATGGTAACTCCAATATTATACTTATTTCATATAGTTTAACTCCTGTAAATTAACATAAAATAACATAGATAACACAGTGAAAATTTTATAAATAAAGAATTAATGAAATAAGATGTATTTCAAGAAATTAAGCAACATGTAATAATGGAATAGTAACTTGACCGCTGGAATAGTTATGTGGCCATTACGAATTGTAATACAACCAAAAGAATTTGAACCTCACATATGAAGGTATAGATAAAAATTATGTTTCTTAAAAGTTGAAATATGAAATATTTATAACATTGTATACGTAAATATATGTTTTCAAATTTATAAATTAATGTTTTTATTTTTGTAAAAAAATATTTATTTAAAATATTCTAGTCAATATAATGATTTACAAGAAATATTGTATTTATAAAATAGATTAATAAATTAATCGTTATCTGTAATAGGATTATAATATAATTTTATGAGACCTAAATTAATTATTCAGTGTGTCCTAAAATCAGTTGAAATTAAACAATGTATTTTTTATATAAATGATGATTTTAAATAAAAATTAAATTTCTCATCATTTGAAAATTATTTTTTAAAATAGAGTCCATTATTGAATTATAAACATTAATAAATTTTTACTGTGAATTTTTTGGATTTTTCTAAAAAAAATTATTTTTTGGTGAATAATGAAATGTTATAATTTTCGGTTATTGAAAAATACATAACATAATTAGTCATGAATAAGGTATGAATGAGTTTAGAACCCAGTAGTTTGAACTATTTGGATCCTTTTACTGTATTTATTTATGATAATCAACATTATTTATAGACTTGATCCAAAATAATAATGTAATGTAAAAAATATTCAAAAACACCCCTCTCCACCTACTATAAATACAAGACCACACCACCTCTTCTATTCACACATTCAAATCCTTTATGATTGTAAAATTTATTCCTGATAAACATTCCATGTATCAAACCTATGTCTATGATACTTTTATCCCAAAAAAATACCAAAACCAATTTTCCTAAGGATGTTCTCAAGGAGAATAAGTTCAAGTGGTAAAATTCTCTTTCATTTTCTTTTAAAATCTTTTAAATTATATATCCTCTCCTCACATAACTTTTTACATGTGACATTAGAACTAAAAAATAAAATATATATAATAATTTTATTATGTTAATTGTATGTAAATCTTTTAACCTCTTCCTCTCTCTCTTTTATTATAAAACTAAAAACATCATCTGTGATGTGTTGATTTACCATCATCATGGACGATGATTTTCATTTTCCATTACTGTACTCAATTATGATCATAAAACCATCATTATTCATGAATAATATTTTATTGTAAATATTATAAGTCATATAAAATTCCTTATAAAATAAATAAATATGATATAAAATAAAATAATATATGTTCATGAAGGTCGTAAAAATCGCCAAAATTAATTAAATCATCTTCATTAATCTTTAATCTAATGAATCATCCTAAAACCATATAAAAAATTATATAAGAGACAATTTAATAAATTTTAATTTCATTAATAGCATAAATTTTCAATTATGTACAATTACTCTCATTTTACAAGAATTTTCATACTTGTAGACAAGCAAGACCATCATGAATATCATAAAACGAACGCTCCTAGAATGACGAAATTGAACCTTATAAGTCAAAAAAAATACCAAAATTCAACTAAATAAAATCATAATAAATAAAATATATTTATATTTAATTATTAATTAATTATTTAGTTGATTTAATTTTATTATCTCAGACATTAAGTACAAATAAAAAACACTTCCGGACATAAGGCAAGGGATTCTCTTCAATCCTCCCAATTACCTTTAGGTTATGCTTTATCTCTCTTTACACCATTATAATTATAAATTATTATTATATAATTATTCCATATTATTTTTATATGTTCCAACATTATGTATACAGAATCATTTGTCTTTCTTTTAGGGGTAATTACATGTTTTATAGTATTATTTTATCGATTCTTCCTGGTAAGTTAGCCCAATTAAAGGAAACTCCCCAATTTATTACACATTTCAAAGTACACTCCATATTCTATTTTTAATAAATGATTTTTTTATAAAAGAACTATTTTTATAATTATAAACTATCTATGTTCATTTTTGGTTTTATGAAAAAAATTATTCTTTTTTCTATCATTAAAGACTCTTTAATATTTTCCCTTAAACCACAGTAAAGTGACACTTTTTTAAAGTTTTTTAAACACAATTTTTAAATTTTTTCACTTAATTTGAACAAAATTTATCATTATATATGCCTATATTACCTTATTAGTGTCCATTTATGACTTAATCCATTATTATGTGGGAACTTTTTGGATAGTCCCATTTTTTATGCTCTGGGACATGAATATGATACCCATTTCATTCCATGGGGACCCCTTATGTTTATGTTTGATTCTTAATGTGTCACGCAGATGAATGAGAATGTTTTTATGGGTGTTAAAAGATAGATTTGAAATGATCTATGTAATTTTTATTCTCTTGTAATATAAATTTTGGATAGAGAGTCAGCATAATTCTTTTACGATACTTTGTCCTCCATGTGAAATAGTCTAAGAAGATAGCCTCGATTCGTTTTTATGTAATGTATTATGTTGTTGAAAATTTTATATTATTCCATTGTTACATGATACCATAATCTATATTGTGTGTTTCTATATTTTTATTCATGTTCTGTGGATTTGTATGTCATCATGTTGTGTCTTTTATCACATATGTTGTGCTTAATTCCTTTTTTTTATTTCCTTAGTAGGTTTTTTGCTCATCACTTTTTTTATTGTATTCCCTAGGTTATCCTATGTATATTTTAGGGCTAAAAGGAATTTAGGGTAACATTATGGATGATTAATATATAAAAAAATTCTTCAATTTTCATGTTCTCATGTTTATGTACCAAATCATCCAAATAAACTGGACTTTATGATACTTAGTTTGTATTTTATGATTAATTATGGTTAAAATAATGTAATAGAATATATTAAATAATAGGTATATTATAATATAAATATAATATATATTAATTATATATATATAACAATATATAAATCATAGATATAGAGAAAAGAATTACACCATTCATGAAGAAGAGAGTTTCTGTGTAATCATTAACAAAGTTTTCATTTTCTAATGAAAAAGTAATGAAATATAACTAATATAATATCATTACAGCATAATAACTAATTCATAAATATAATAAATATCTAAAAAAATCATCATTATATCCATTAAGTTTAGGGGTTGATGGAAAATGAATCATGTAACATTGTGTAGGCGGTAGTCTGTATGTACGCAAATGTGATACGTTCATTTACCATTAATAGAAAGGAAGTTAAAATGGTTATACCATAATCATAATAACATATTATTATATTTATCATATTTTATTGTTAATGTTATTATGAATACAATATATTTATATATTTTTTGAATATGAAATAAAATTGAAAAAGGTCGGTAAATATTTATACCTCTTCTTTGAGAGACATCCCTTGGCCTAGACATTTGTCTTTGAATTGTTAGTCTTAGAATTATCAAAATGCATGAATAAGGAAGGAGGGGATGCTTAATTTTATTAGTGAGTGAGAGTACACACATGTAAATAATTAAATTTTCTAAATATAATTAATGTTTATGTCATGTATATTTATTCCAAATGTACATGTGTTAAAAGTAAAGACAATATATAGTTTATATATAATTATATAATAAAAATTTTCCATGTTTATTTGTAAATACTACTTCTATATCTTAGTTTATCCATCCCCCCCTAAAAGACCACTTTAACCTTATTCATGGAAAAAAATATATCATTTTTAATATTCATTATAAAAAAATGAAATTTTACTCATTAAAAAATATAAGAACTATGATTTAAAATATTTGAACCATTTTTTAAAAGCTAATTTAAATAAATTTTAGAAACTAATTTTTAGAAAAACGTGTGAAATGCAACAAAAAATCGTTTTACGAATAAAATGAATTTTTAAGAATAAAATGAATTTTAATTTGATTTTATACCTTGTAAAAACTATAAAATGAATGGTAAAATACATTATTGATCAGACAATATAAAATATTATTTAAAACTATTAATTTATAATTATTTATTAAATTTATTATGATAAATACACACTACACAAATAAAAAAATCTTTTTGAAAAATAACCCTTCAACCATTAAATGAATTTATATTCATTTTTAAACAATACAAAACTAATGTGTGGATGATTATTAATTAATTAAAAAATATATTTAATTAAAATGAAATTTTAATAAGGATTTATTTACATTTTTTAGATTATAATACATAACATGTAGAAAACTACATTTCAGAGAAAATTGATCTTTTAATCATTAAATAATTTATTTAATGTTTAATGATAAAATATCGAAAATTAATAAATGAATTTGAATTTATGTAAATATTTCTTTTAATATTTCATAAAATTTTTAAACATATTCATACACACAAACTCAACTACTTGGTTATAAATGTATACTATATCTATAATAACCTAGTTCTTCCATTGTGGTATTAATATTTCTTTTTCAGTTAGTACTTAATAAAATGATGGAAAATAGGTCAAGGGGTTGGTTGCAAGCTAGTTACCTGTCGTGACTGGGAACTACACATCGTGTTCTTATAGGTACATGTCATGTATATAAGGCTACAAACCATGAAATCCCAATACACAACCACATAATGGTGGGATAGAAAATGGTATAGACACGACATGTAATACCATGTACAAACTGTGTACCTTTTTTAACTGATTAATAAGTCGAGAAGAGTGACATTTAACCAAATGTATAGAAATAGATCTCCCCTTTGATGAGCACCATGCCTAAGTAGATCTGGATGGGATTTTGGATCTCGATATATCATCTGATCTCTGATTCAAACACCATAGGATCCATTAGATTCCCCTCGGTGAGCTCTCAATTCCTCTTATACCTTTCTTCCCGATTTCTTACCTCGATTGAGTTATCAAGGGCTGAGAAATTTTTTTCTCATTTTTTAGATCTACTCTATTATAGAGAGAATTAGAGCCTGACGTTGGACGATTAGGGTCTTACAAGTATGAGGTAGGTGATCTTGTGCCTTTCACAAATTGTATTGATATTTATATATTCCACAGTGCCACACACCCACTTTTAGGTTGTCAATTGATTGAATAATGAACCTTATTTTTTATTATTCATTATTAGGTAATTAGTTGGATAATATAACATCATGTTTAGGTTTTGAAGCCTTGATTTAGGGCCACCCCGCGGCTGTGTTTCCCTTGGATGGTTTTGTGACCAAGAATGCATTTGATGTTTGACATAAATTCTCATTCATGCATTGTTAAAAATTTATTTATCATTATATGAATTTCCCACATTAGATACTTGTTGTGTTAAGCCTTGTAATTATTTTAATTACATAAGAGGCTTGTTATATGTTTTTATCTTGTGAGTAATTCATGTTTGACCTTGTGATAGTTTAATTTACATCTGTTGGTTGCTATGTTTACTGAGTCCATGTGAGTTGATTTTTTAAGGCCATGTAAATGTTTAATTCATAAGGTTTTATTTTGAGATTTATTGTGTAATTTAATTAAATGATAAGAAGTGTTAGTTAGAATTTGGTGGGCCATAGTCTCGGTAAAAATACAAGGTCATGCTCATGTGACTAATTGCATCTTATATACCTTAAGTGAACCTTCGTATCGGTTAAAAGATAATGATAGTATTAAGAGTTTAATTATGAAAATTTTTTGAGTGATCCATGGATAGTGTGGTTAGGATCATTGAGTCTTATTTTAAAATGTCGAGTGAACTGAGGATGCATTTAAATATTGTCCATACATAAACTATTGGAATATGATTAAATTATTACTATGACAAGAGTTGAATGTTACTCTTATATGAGGTCGTTTAAAGCCTAGTATGGACCTCAAGACTTTATATAATTCAAAAAACATGATTAATGAAATAGATAACTTATGAATCGTCTGACAAGGCAATGAAAAACCTTTGATTTTGTCATCACTTATACTTGTTAACTTTGTCTTTTGAGACATTTTTTTCCTTACTTTTGAGTACCAACTGTTTCTACTTTCACTATAGTACACTGCCTGTTATATATATTCACAGACATATCAACTTATAACTTTGGTGGATTCCTATTGGTATTTAGTCTCACACCCTATTTGGGTCATGATTTTGGGCCTTAATAAATTATATGATTATAGGTGCTGATCAGGGTAGGCACCCTGCCACAAGTACTTGATGTTCTTCATAAGAATTCGAGAGCATTGGACCAAGATAATGCTTGCGATGATTCCAAGTTTCATTTAGTTTTTTTGTTCATTTTAGACTTATATTATGTTTTCTTTCAGTTTACATTTTTTTCTACTTTCCTAGAACATCTGACATGTCGCATCATCTTTGGTGTTGAATGATGATTGGTTATTTATCTTATCACTCTTCTACTATTTATTCTACTTGTATACTATTTACTTCTTCTATTATTTTATATTATTATTCCTCTAGGTTACACTATACCAATGAGGGAATATTTTACCCTCTATGACAACCTAGGCCCTCTCTGCTAGTCAGGAGCCTCTGAAATTTGGGGAAATGTGCTTGAGGCCATGTGGCTAACCGAGTATGGGGCACTAGTTGAGTGGCATCCAGACCCAGAACGTTATAATATCAAGGGTTCATTTAGACTTGAGGTTTAATTTAAATAAATTTATCAAACAAATCCTTTTTATTTAAATAAAAATACAAATAAAATCACATGTTTTATATATAAGGTTCAAGAGACAACAGTTTTTATAGGAATGACTATGTGAGTTGGGATAAGGGCTTTTGTTTTTTAATGTCAAGTTATTTTTCAAAAAATTAACTGGTCATTGTAATGTAGTTATATCTATATGTGGATTCTATATATACATTTTATAAACTAATGTAACCCAATTTAAATTAATATATTACTTAGACTATTTACATCCATTATAATCTATAATAATAGAACCCTTTTTTTGTCATTATTTATGTTCTCTATTTATTTTCAAGGTTCTTATTTTTAGGAATAGTATCCCCATGACTATTTTAGTTCCTTACTGCAAGTTGGCATCCCATATCATTTGCGGATGCATTCCCGAGGACATATGGAAACCATCTCTAAGGTACTATTTAGAAAATCTATGTCCAAGCATTAAAATTGGATCTAAAAAATGAAAATAGTTTGTTGATAGTGTTTTGTAATATAGGTTGTAACATCTGTGGAAGTAATTTCATCCCCATAGTTCTATATAAATCTGTGAAATATCCATATATTACTAAAGTTTAAAAACGTGGAAATGGTGGTGCATTTCTACACCTACATTACTTTGGTTTAAAAACATGTCTATTAGTATAGATTTTTATCGTTTTAAAATCATAGAAATAGGTATATAAATTGGAAACAATTATCCCATGTTTTTTAACCATAAACCAAATATAATTTGAGAAGTTACCATAAAACTATTCTAATGTGATGATTTTTTTAGGTATTTATATTTTTGCAGAAAATGTATTTTATATTAAATAAATAAATAAAACATATATTATAATAATTATTATATAATTTGATAAATGTTAGAACATGGGTATACTTATTGTAATGGTTTACTAGAATAGAAAATGTTTGGGAAACCTAAGTCCACTATTTAAAATTCTTATAAAAACTATGGAAATTGGACCCATATTTATCAAAAATTTAATGTTGTAGAAATAAGGGGTCTACTACCTTGGTTTTCACAAACCATGAAAATAAACCAAACTAGTAGTATTAATTTATATTAGAGATTGTGTAAAATTATTAGAAGAAATATATTTTACTTTTTTATATCATTTATAAACAAAGGACATCTGAATACATGGTTTTACAAATAAATGATAAATTAAATAAATTGTAATTAAAATATTCAAAGGAAGATACACATTGAAAATAGAAGAATGTGGTGGGATAAAGAGACCAAATGGGAAAAGTAAAGGATGAGATATAATGATTCAATTTTTAACCTTATATAAAATAAATAATATAATAAAAATGGTTTTCAACTACAATATAAAAAGACAAAATGAAATGGGATACATATATAAATAATTTGACATGGGAGATAGTTATTCAAAAATATAGATAATGAATCATTTCTATTATCATACCTATTTATTGGCTCAAACATGTTATTATTCCCTATATAATAAAAACCACTTTATATAAAATATTAGTAAATTATTTATATTCAATATTGTTAATATTAATCATATATATCTATTTTTTAATATTTATTTTTTAGTTAGAATTTTTATTTATCATTAAATTTTAATAATTCAAATCATTCTATGGTTGTCTCAATATGGATGTCACAATCATCATTCAATGTTTATGAGTACCATAAAAACCCATACTTTTCATACATAAATTATACAACATACTATAATAATATTAAATATATAACATTATGAACCATTTGAGAATCATAGATGTTCAGTGTCTTTAGAAGCTTAGAAACATAAACAACTTTTTCATAAGATATATTCTTTGTATCCCAATAAGTTATTAATAACAATAACCCATATTATATATATCATACATAAAACATTTTTCATAACCTAGGGAAAGTAAATATAGGAATAGTTTAGTTTAGATGATCGATAAAGATAAATAAGGGAGATATCAATGATCACATAAACATATCATGGGAATATGGGTATGTGAACATGAGAATAATATTTTAAAACCGTTCCCAACGTATCATAGATCATAATAAAAAGTCATATAATATTTCTTGGTAGTTAATAATACAAAAATAATAAAGGATTCAAATCACACTATCTATGAGAGAAACTAATTGGCATAAGAAATAATATTTTTCCACCCACATAGGCATAGAAAATTTACTATGTCAGGGATCACTTCTAAGACAACTAGAGTGGAATTGGTTCACTCTCAATTCCATCATATCTTTAGTCAAGGTTCACACTCAAGACCATAATTGAAGGAATATTACCATTCTGAACTGGGTTCACACCACATTATCATCTTTATTGTCTAATGAGATATTTATCTTAACCCCATGAATTAATGGGATATATTATTCCAGGGACACCCATCACATAATGAAAATCATACATATGTCTTCCAAAATATCATTAATCAAATATCATAGTATAACCCAATGAAATGAAATGTATTTAAAAAAAATTTAATCATTCTATCATATAATACCCTTTTAAAAATAAATAGGTTTTATAAATGATTCAACAAAATTTAAGTAACCATTGTGGAAGAAATGGTTTTCATTAAATCATCCATAAATATTTACCATTTTAAACCATCCTAAAAATAAAATTTTATTTAATCAGTGTATAATATCCCATTTAAATAATAAATATTATCATAATATTTTTTTCATATATGAAAAATGTCTTTAAAAGGTCACTGGAACATTTCTTATGTTAAATAAACCTCTCCCTTTTAATGAACTTGTTTAAAATCTAAAATTTTCCCAAATATTAATGAAAATATTTTATTATAAAATAAAATTTGGGATATCTAATTTAAAGATATATTCAATGAGTGGTCAGTATTTTGTGAAATTTAGCCTTTACCATGTTTGTTAAAACGATTGTTCCTTTTAAATTTTAGATAAAAAGTAAAACATCCCATTTTAGGAAAATAAATTGATTATTTTTGTTAATTTTTCTTCAATTAAATCATGGGTAAAAATAACTCAAAATAATTATTGGATATTATTATAAAAATTATTGAAAACATTTTAAAAAAAATGGATATAGAAGGAAAAGGATTTTTGACCAGTTGGTGAAATAAAATTGGGTTCATTTAAAAATTTCTCTCATCTCTTGGCTTCCTAAATTTAAGAAGATTGATGAAAAACATGAAATATATATATATATATATATAATATATTAATATTCATGGGAACCTTGAGATATTCATCATAAGAATATCGATAAACAACGATATTATAACAAAATTCAATTACCACATTGGTGGAATTTAAATAAAATCCACATAAAAGAGAAATCAATATATTGAAATGTATATCTTCATAATTTAATTTAAATAAATCAAAATTTAAATTATTTGGTTGTATAAACACTACATAAAAAATTAGTGGTTAATAAGGCATTTGTCTCATAGAAATAAAACTGAAACAAAAATCTCTTACTTAAAGTTTGATTTGATTTAAAATCACTATGAAATATTTTATAGTAAATTTAAAATTTTTATAATTATATAATATAATAATATAAATAATAAAAATATAATATATGATCCACTTATAACATTTTATCACCCATTTGTTAGTAATTATTTATTGAAATCACCATTTCTATGAGTTAACTATTTCAATTTTCATTAAAATTTCATTTATGTTGTTCCAATACATGATATTTAATCATCATCCCATCATATATTGAATTTTAATTTTGATATAAATTTAATATATATTCAATGTAAATATATATATGGAAATTAAATATTTATAAAAAACATATTTCACCATTCTAGAAGGTGGTTGCTCGTATATATGCATGAATTTATTATTCAATTTTTGAATAATGGAAAGAAAGAAAGATAAATAATAATTCACGTTTAATGAATCATTTTTATATCACATATATCATATAAATTCATTAAATTTATCCTTTTTTCATCCATGTTAACAATAAATGATAAACGAATCACATTGCTTCACGATGGTGTATATCCTCATGTACACATGAGCAATGTTATTATTTTACAACAAATTTTAATGTAAGAAGATTGAAATGGTATTATAATTCAATAAGAATAATAACACCATTAATATTATATAAAAACATTAAGCCCAAAATAATAACCATCAATGAAACATGGTGATGGGAAAATCATTTTATCACTATGTGGAGGTGGTATTACATACATATGCAAGAACAATACCTTAAAAACTCATTGATGGAATATATTGTGGATATTTGTCGTTCCATAATAATAATAAAATTATATTTTTTTAATGATACTAAATTTTTTTTTTTTTTAAACTCCAATATTTATTGGATGTAGAATAAAAAAATGCAAATATTTATAGCAAGATGATTACCACTTCTTCGCTAGGCCTCTTTTAAATCCTTTCTTAATGGCCTTTAAGATGGAACACTGGGAAAATAATAAGATATATTTTTTTGATATATTTTTTTAGAAGATAATTGGTTTGGATTTTTATGAGTTATATGGATAAATGTTTTGTAAAGAATGTAAATGATGGGTTTATTTTAATAATTTGGTAGGAGGAAAAAGTTATAATATCATAAAATAATAAAATATAACAATATTAACTAAAAAAAATAAATCCAAATGGATAGAGGATTGATTTTGGGATAATATGTGGTTTAAATATAACCATACAATAGGATTTATAAAGGATTAATTATAAAACATTGATAGGATCACTTCGTGATATATATAACACTGAGGTGGGGGTTGGAAATCAATTTTTGTAATTTTATTCCAATTAAAAAAATTTATTCCATTACCTCTATGATATTTTATGATATTTGTTCTAATATTCAATGTTTCTCATCTCATATAGATGTTTAAAATAAATAAAACGGTAACCAATTATTCTTACAAGGTTCACTATTCAACAAGATTAGTTAGTCTTTTCCACACATGGCGATGAAATCTACATGGATTCTCAAATATATTATACATCCACAATAGCGGTACATAATGAAAGAAATACTAATCCATTTTTTAGACACTACAATTTTAGGGGTGGAATAAAAAAAATCTTATTCCTAGGACTTCTGATAGACTTGTCTAACTTGTAGCTACTCACTTGTTGTTTATATTTCCTATAAATATATACATCACCTTCTTCTTAACGTAATTTGTAACATGAAGAAATTATTCAAACTAATGATAGTTATATTGGTTTTCCTAGTGATTATTTATTCTCTAATTCCATCTTAGTAACATTGTCACATACATAGTTTTAGGAAAGAAACATTCCATCTTCTTCTCATAGTAGCAAATAGATATGCTACACCTTCTTCCTCTTCTTATTTATGAATAGATGTTCAAAGATCATTTCATCTATATTCTTCATTCTTTTCATCTTAATACAATAAAAAATGATATTATAAATACTTTCTTCCATACTTCTCTTATTCTATAAACTATTTTTAGAATGAATAATAATAAATTGATAGTTGGAAAATCATTTTATCTCCTTTAGTCTCAATGATATGAATATTACTATAAACTATAATAATAAAATTCCTCGATACATAATATCAAAAAATGTTATTATATCAAATATATTTTATTCTTATTGATGTAGGTGATATTATTTCAATTAATCACACATTAAATTTAATATTGTTTTATATAGGAGTTACTTTTCATGATCTCAACTGGAATTTATCATGTTAGTAAACCCTGGTATAAATAAAATCTTACTCTTTGTATTTAATGTTTTATTTCAATTTCCCTCAAAGTTCCATTGTAGGAATACTTGTAAATTATTATAAACTAAAAAAGTAAACATTTATTTATCATTTTCTATGTGCATATTCATGTGATTTGTATAAACCATCATGCATGCACAATTCCTTCCTCATGAACACATTGATGGGTATGTGTTATTATGCTCTTCTCGTTCTTCAATTTTCATTGAGAACTTAATATATGAATTCATCCCCGCAATAATCAAAATAATAGAAAAAATTATCATAGTAAAATTAAACTACACCTCTATTCACTTCTTGATTTACATATGTGTAAATTATGTACATGGAACTCTTTCTTCTTCACATATGGTTTTACATGTAGAATTGTTTTTCATGAACTTTGGATACATTAATTAATCTTATAGTAAAATAATGAAAATGAATAAATCAATCACTACCTTTGGAAAACATATCTTTTCATAACAAATATTGAGTATGTGGTTATTTCATTTTATTAATCATTAATATCTTGAATACTTTCTCCATGAAACAACGAGGTTTCTCAGTTATTATTCTTCAATAAAATGAGTGTGTGGAACTCACATATTCATGATGCTAAGTGGATAATGGAAATCACTAATTCATCATATAAATGTATGTAAAGGATACTATATTCTCTTGAAATGGTTTCTTCTAAAGAAGGAATCAAACAAACAAATTATCTCCAATCATGGTATTGTAGTATTTATAGGTGATTTTTCACTTTTTATCCTTAGTTATTCCAACACCTTTGCCTCCAAAAAATATGTCATTTAAATGTATATAGATGTTTATATCCTAATAACCTAAGGATATCATTGTGGGTTTCCATATTATTTTTTCTCTTGTGATAATGGGTATTAAATAATATCTTCTTATTTGAAAACACTCCATGTTCATACAGAAAAAGTTCAAAATCACCCAATTCTATAATAGTTTTCTTGAATGATCCCCATGTCATAAAATCATTCTGTAATGAGATTTTCATCAAATAGGTTTATTTGTGTGAATAATAACTTTCATTGATGGACTAAACACTATTTGAGCCCTTATAGATCACCAAAAATGGTCAGCATAATCTAGGAAAGATATCTCAAACGTGGATATATTAAAACCTACAAATACCTCATGATTAGGAACCTATTAATTGCTAGTAGGTTAAATAAGAACCTTTAGTGATGACTAGATAGTCAAGATGCACCAAATCTAAGGAATACTCCTTATATGTATCCTTTAAAACATGTTTGAAAATTAACATTGTGGACCCATCTGACATTTAATTTTTTTAGGTTAGGCACTTCAATTTAGTACTCCACGTTCCCACGAGTTTCTCAATGTGACACTAGTGATTGGAATGAGGAATTTACAACCCCTTATGGGAAGTTACACACCCTTTCACTAACCCTCAGGCATCCACCTCCATTCCATGGGTACACCCACCTATGCATTCCCTAGGGGTTCTATGATTGCCCCAACACCTATCGCAATGAGACTTCTCAGTTTACTTCCCTCCTATGTGTTTGACCCCTAGTCCCAATTATGGTTCAGGTGAATCCATTAGGGGACTATGGATGGCCATATTTTTTTTCAAAATCCTCTATAATAAGAATCATATAATATACATTGAGTTATCAATCCACGTAGAATTATTCTTCACATATACTTTATGAAAAACATATAATATATGTTCCTTTTTAATGGACATCAATAATATTCCCAAACTAATGAATAAATATTTTTTAAAATTAACATTTTCAATATTTTCATTATAGCTCTTCATGAAAAAACATGAAATAATGTATGGAAATATTTTCCTAATACATGAAAAATAATATTTTTCACACCCTGATTTAATTCGTATTTGCCTTTTCCTTTAGGAATATAAACTCCAAATAATTATTCAATATCAAATCATCTTAACTCTTTACATATTATTAATTTTTAAAAACCAAGTGTGAATTAAAATAACTTAGTGAAACTTGTTATAGAAGTTAAAAACAATGAAAATATCATTGTATCATTAAACTCAAAGCCTTAAATAAACATTTTTAAGAGAATGAGTCTTATTAAATTTCATTATTATCTAATTATCAAAGTTATATTCACATTATTACCAATCATGGATATCATGGATACTTCAGATGAACATCCAACTACTTCATTCATTTAAACATCCTTAACATATTTAAATCAATGAAATATTTATATTTCATTAACCACCATTGAAACCCAATAACAACCATTGAAAAAAACAACTCATACATAACATGGGCTCTAAAATTTCCCCCATTTTATTTTCCGGTAATGTCTTCAGTGTTCCTTCCAACTGAATATGTCTATATCTGAATGTTTTCCCAATACATTTGTAAACATTCATTTCAATTTCTCTTCCCCTCATTAACAGGAAATCAAATCTTCATGGGAAAATAATATCAATCCATACATAAGAAATGTGACATCAATCTTCTCAATCTATGTCTTCATGGTCCATTCTTGGTGTAGAGAACAATAATATTTGATTTAGAAAACAATGATGTCTTTTAATAATTGATCCTCAGTCCATATGAAATGATAACCCATATACTTTTCTTAAAGATTTTTCAACTTTTATTTTGTGATGAATAATTTTATTTTATATATTAATCATTTGTAATATAGATCAACCTAAAAATCTTGCACTTTCCTCAATAAAAAGATCAAAAATATCCAAGTCCAATATATTAGACAATTTTCCTTTGAATACTTACTAACACCCACTTTTCCCATTTCATTGATTAAGTCAATTAACCAACTTTATTAATTTTTCTATATTTTACATCATGTATGTGAGTTTAAAAAACATACCTTTTAAAATGACATGTTCTTCTTCCGTACTCATTCATTGAAATAACAAATATTAGATTAAACAATGATTTTAGGATCTTTATCCTTGGTATCTAGGATAATATAGAAAACTATTCAACATTATCAAATATTATCATCAATAAAAACATTACTTTAATACTAATTGTAAAATAATTCAAGGTTGGAAACATCTTTTTCTTTAATATCCATAATTGATACCAATAACTACTACTTAGGTTCCCAATGAAAATTGTTTTCACCTTCGATTAGCTAAATTATAAGAAAAAATAAATTACACAATGATTAGGGGAGTAAGTTGGATCCTTCAATCTCTATATGAAAATTGATTCAGAGTTATATTTTTCAAACAAGCTTCTCCATTTCCTCCACTCTTCATGATATGACATATAAATTTTAATTTGTATTGGGAAGTATTCATCTTATCAATTAATTTCATTATTTGTTTTTTAACCTTAATTCTTCAAGATCCTTTTTGGAACCTGTATCACCTGCTGAATCATTGAACATATGAAATAAATTTTATTGTGTTGTAATTATTATATAATAATCATTAGTAGTGTTCCCATCTATGTTTCACCTATGACACAGAACTTCACATTCAAGTAGAATAATTTTTTTTTATTTTTCACTAGTTATTTCATATTATTATTTTGTTTTCCTCAATATTTCCAAATCTTCAATCTAGAAAACTAACATATCGTTAGGATCCTCAGCCACAATTTTTGTAGTTTTCACCTAATTGTTTTGGGTTCCATACTTCATTTTCGTTTATTTAGATGATGATAATTTCTTCAACATCTGTCATTTTAAATCTAATACATTCTCATGTTTGTTATTTGAAATCTTCATGGGAGGTTTTTTTTAAGTTTTTGATTATTCGTACAAAGGATTAATTTTTAATTCCTATCCAAATTATGTGGTCTTATATTGATATAATATTTATATACTTATATAAATTAACATACAACATTATTTTTATCCCAATGATTTCCAACATCACAGGTATTTTCAAACATTCCAAAAATATTTGAAGTTTTCATATGTTTATGACATTATGTTTGTTGTTTCTTCATCACTAGATTTATCTCCCTTTGAATGGGATTCATTTTTGATTTATCAATTATATTATTTTATCAAAATTACATTAAACCATGCCGAAATATATTGGAGCATCAACATTGATGAAATAAAAGTGAACATATTCTCTATTATTATATCTTTTGGGAAATTCATTATAACTTTATGTTCTACTTATAAACAACTATCATCCACAATCTTTTTCCTATAAATCATAGTCATGGTGGGTGACTTATTATCACTTTTATTCATCCATAATTTCAAATATTTTATTTATAACATGAAAATTTTATGAAAATATATTTAGAAACACTATTACAAGATTGTATGTATAATAACTATTTCATTAAAATTATTTGATATGGATCATTGAATGAATTCTAGATCTTATTATCACATTCTAGAATTATTTTATCCTTATAATTATCTTGTGAGAGTTTACTAGTATCATAAACCTTTCCATTATTTTTTAAATTATCCCTATGTGTCTTCTTAAAATTGGCCAACTAAAATTCCAATTATAGAGATCTCATTATAAAAGTTTTTATTATCTTCAATCATAATCACTATCTCTTGGAAAAAATTATTCAATCTTTTAAAAACCTCTTCACATAACGTAAAATTATTTTTTAATAAGCATTCATGTTACCAAATCTCATTTGATTTTACATCCACTTTCAAATCATTAACATAAATGGTATTTTTTAATGTTTTTTTAGGTGCATTGATATTTTTTATTGATTATTCGAGAATACATTATTCTTATAAACTTTTATGAACAATTTTTCATTAAACACTGAGAAATTTATTTCAATATAGAAATTTCTTTCTATAGTGACTCCATCCAATTTAGAGAGCTTTATAAATTCTAGAAATGTTTCCTGTAAATCCTTTTCCATTACATATAAATTCTCCTCAATGCAAGTGATTTATTCTTACATTATTTCAAATAAACCATATATAATTGAGAATTGTCATTTAGTAAAACCATGCATCATATCTTTTAATGAATCTATTGAAATGTCATCTAATATGATATCACTCCCACTAGTACATGGATCTTCTTTAGGATAGTTTTGAAAGTCATTAACATAAAAATCATGATCACTTGGATCTATTCATTAAATTGTGTTATATATTCTCTCTATCTAAATAGTGGAAACATGAACCAAATGAACAACACATTCCAGGCATGATATATCTAATTTTTTAACATTTCATGGAGAAAATGGTTGTTACTCTTAATTATGAATGTGTAATTTATTCTTCATCATTGATTTATCTTTCATACTCCTACTCATCATGGGATTCGTAGAGATATAACTCTTCTCATAGATATAAGCATATTCAAGTGAACTACTCTTAATTGTTTCTACAAAGAATAATACCAAATATTCAAAAGAGAATAGATACAATTTACGTAATCTAATAAAGGTGAACCATGGATCTGATACTAATTTGTTGGACCACTGAAGGGTATACACAAAACTAAGGGGGAGGGGTGAATTTGTATTCAGACCATTTTTAGCAATTATAACTTTTTATCCATTTATATATTTGATGTATTGGGATATTGATTTTGTTATTCCCTTTTACTTATGACATATAGGTTTATGAATTAAATTAAATGATAAAACGCAATATCTTTTCATGGTTTAGTACTCAACCAGAGTAGTTATTCCATGTTAAGTAATGTGATGACCAGTTTGTAGATCCTATACTATATTGAGATACTAATTATAGTGGTGAAGAAAGAGAAAACACGTTATCTATGTGTGAGTCCCTGCACTTTTGGAGGGGCTGAAAATAATCCTTTTACCTGGACTAGTGGTAGCCTCATCCAACGTGAATCCCTATACTGATTCTATATACTTCCTCTGAAAACTCTCTTCACCTTCTTCATAAGGTAATTTCTAAAACCAAGAATTTATTCCACATGATAACACTTTTATTGGATATCATTTTACTAAATCTTTCACTACTTCTTCTTCACATTGTTACATATACAACAACGAGAAATAAACTTTATTCCTTCTATTCACAATATCAAAATCATATGATACTCTTTCATCTTCCCCTTCAACTATGTAGTAATATATACACATATTTTTTTATCTCATATCTTTTTATCTTCTTCATCAAATGAAAATCAATATTCAAAGTACTTTATTCTCTTATTCTATTCCTATTTTAACTATTCTGGCCTAAATAGTAGTAAATTGTTATTTGGGAAAACTCTTTCTCTTATCCATTCTCATTGATATGAATATTATTGTGGACTGAAATCTAAAATTTCCTAACCACACAATATCAACAATTTATATTGTATCAGTTCTCCTCTATTATTATTATTATAACAGATACTTGTTCAACTAAATCACACTTCACTTTTAAAATTATTATATTCATTAATGTCATTTCCCAATATCAAATGAAGATTATGAAGTTACTTAACCCTATTACCAATAAAATATTACTCTAAGTGTTTTTTGTTATATTTCAATTTTATTTAATATTATAATTTAGGATACCAATTAATTCACTCTTAATTACACATGTGTATGTTTAGTGTTATTTTTTTATGTGTACATACATAATGATTCAATATAGATCATGTAGTCACATTCTCTTCCCCATGAAAACAAGAATGGTTATATGATACAATGTACTTCCCCTTATTCGAACAAGTGTTGATCAGTGGTTCTCTTTCTCCTTCCTCTCACAAATGAAATTTGAAAAACATATTTTCTCAACAAGAGTACACAATATATATATTCTCATTTTACATCACATAAGTTCATATTCTATACATGGAACTCTTTACCCATTGTGTATGGTTTTATATGAATAAAATGTTCTTCATGAAGATCTTACTATTCATAAATATAACTAAAACATTTGAAAAAAATGGAGAGTGATGGAATTATTCACTTTCTTAAAGAACCAGATTCTATCCTATATTACAGTGAGTATATGGTTACATAATTCATGAAATCAATATTTTTTTGGATCTTTTCATCATGAAACCATGAAGAATCATCATTCATCTTATTTGTGAAAATGAGTGTGCAGAAATATCCACACCATGATTCTATGTGGATTCTGGAAAGAACAACTCATTCTTGTAGAATGATACAAGAGGATACTCTAGTTTCTATAAATGAGAGATCTTGAAGAAAGCTAAAAATTATATCAACACTCTCCCAAAATGGTGTTTTGGTATTTTAGGTGTTTTTCATATCTTATCCTTTGATCCTCCAATTCTTTATCCTCTAAAAAGATGTCACGTCAATGTTTAGAGATAATGATATTTTATGCACCTTAAGATCTCGTCATTGATTTCCTTATTATTTATCACTATATGATGTTTATTTTACGGTGTCTCTTTCTTTTGACAACACATCACATTCTTAAAAAAATCATAAACACATCATACTAAAGTACTTGACTTGAATGGTCATCAAGGATTAATTACATTCAATCATGATATTCTCCTCGAATAGTTTCATTCATGTGAATGATAACATGAATACATAACACAATCATAATTTGAGACCTTCTAGGTCATAAAACGTCAAAATATCACTTGGAAGATGGATTCAATATAGATATGTCACATTTGGTAAATATTCTATGTGAATTAAGCTTTCAAGCCCTAGGAGGTTGAAGATGAACCCTTGATGATGATGGGATGGTCCAGATGCACTAGATCTGATGGATTTGTTTTACCCATATTTTTTATACATGGTTGAACAATACTCACATTAACCCATCCCCTATTTAATATTCAAATGTTCGAGTGCTTATATATCATAATCTTAAACCATGATACATTCTTGGGCTCAAATTGGGGTTTAGAACCAAGAACACACCACACCCCACAACTCATGGGTTGTTCCAAAACCTTGCATTGTCCTTTAGGAATCCTCTTTTGTATCATGTATTCGCCCACTTGTTAAATCCTTATTGGTTCTATGACCTACATCACTCCAGCCACCATGGTCCATCTCGGTTGACCCACCTCCAATTTGGTTGAACCATTTTACTACATGTGGCTATGGTGAGTTCTTTGTGGGCATATTAGTAGCCATATTTTTTTGTTAGACTTATATAAAAAAAATTATCCAATTTTTCAGGAACTCTGAGTCCACTCAAAAATATTCTTCACATATCCAATTTAAAAAAAAATTAATAAATTTTTCATTATGAAATTATTTCATGAATCATTAAAAATTAATGTCTCAATCTTCATGAAAATTAATATTTTCATGGTTTTCATCAATACTCATCAAAAAAATACAAAATATATCGTGGAATTATTATTCTTCTTCATCGTGAAAATAATGTTTCGAATCTCCTTATTTTATTACTCATAATCATTTCCATTTATAATTAATTTTTCGGGAACTATTCAACATTAAATCACCTTAATTATTCACATCTTTTACATTATTGTAAACAATGTGACAAGCCATATAACTTATAGACACATGATGAAGATATTCATAACAGTCTAGAAATAAATAAATGTGTTTAAATAACATTATTACGATAATAATCCTTAATAACTTTTTTCTTTATTCATTAATCTAAGTTACATTCACTTTCTTATAAATCCGGAAAATTTTAAGAACTTTAGCAGAACTTCCATTAAATTATTTCATAAAAAATATTATAAAAAATTATATAAATAAATATTTATATTTAATTAATCCCAAATAGAAACCAATACGAACCATTTACAAAAAAAAACTCTTACACAATATGGAAGCTTCAAATATGCACATGTCTCTTTGTTTAACCCCTAGTAAACCTGTTTTCTCTTTAATTGTGGTAACGTATTTTTTACATTTTTACATTTCATTATGAAAAAAAATTAAGTTGAACTTATTATAAAATGTTAATTGTTATTATTAATAATATGTAACCCATTTTATAAAATTTAACTCATAAAAGCTATCAATTTTAATTAAAAATTAATCCCCAAAAGCTTGATGAAAATAAATTTCCATAAAATTGGTTTATAAAGTATTAGAAAAATTATACCCAAAGAAAAAAATAAAATTAATTAAAATGGAATTAATTTAATTATTTATAATAAAAATGAAATAAATTTAATTTTTTAATCATTTTAAAAAATTAAACATTATAATTTCTTGAAACAAAAGAAACATTTAAATAAAAATAGTGTTTTTCACTATTCATCAAAAATTAATATTTCATAATATTTTCCCAAATTTTACCTAAGATGATTTTAACATACTAATTACCAAAATATCTTTATTTTTTCACTTTATTTTATAAAATTTTAGGAATATAATTGTATCAATTTCTCATTAAAATAAATAAATCCTATTTTTACGGGAAAACATATATTTTAAGTATATAATGAATTTACTAAAAATTGAGTTCTTATTTATTAATATATTTTATTTATTTAAAAAATTAATATACAATTTTTAAATTTTGGTCATACATATTTATATAAATAATTTAATGGATATTTTATAACAATATACTACATTTTGATATATATATAGACATTGGATTATTTGTATCGCCTGATATTGATGGGAATAAATTTATTTGAAGATAATATATCATAAAATATTAGGGTGTTACATTCTAACCCCATAAAAATGAATTTATCCCCCTAAATATTGATTACTATAATTCAAGAAAAATAGTATATATCTATTTCATCACATCCTTAGGTTCTCATGTAGCTTCTTCCAATTTATGATTCATCTACATAAATTTAACAATGTGTGTAGTCTAGTTCTATAACACTTTATCTATATGATAAAATGAGTCTAAATATTATCATTCAAAGGAAATATCTTGATCTAGTGGAATAACATCAGATTTTAGTATGTGTGAAGGATAATCTATGTACTTTTTAATATGGTATATATATAAAAACATCACAAAGCTGATAGAGGTTTGGTTAAATTTCCAAGAGATAAGATACCATCTATACTCAATTGAGAATAATATAAAAGTTAATATATTTAAGGATAATATTTCCTTAATTACAAATCCAATAACCATTTTCTATATAAAAATCATATAAATTCCTTCTCACCAACTTCAAATTAATTATTTGTCAAATGATTGCAAGCATAAATGTTTTTGACTCTAAGCTACCATGATCTGATGTGTAATGGTTTTGAATTTTTATGAAATTTCATAACCTATATTAGGTTTGATTAGTTTTATTTATCCAACTTCATCTCATCATATTGGTGTTCTACACATTTTTTCATATAGTTCATCAAAAGGATCCATCTGAATTATTGAGTGAAAATAATTTTAAAATGAAAACAAAAGTAATGGAATGTGTTTTTCCCAAAAAACATTGATATCCATAAAAAAGATTTTACCATATCCTTTTGGGTATCTATAGTTTTCTTAGGTATACCATCTATCTATTAATGATATGATGTACAGAAACACATCTTTGAATCTACATTTTTATGAACACTTCACAATAACTTTAAGGAAAACATTAAATCATGATTAGATACATTATAATAAAGTACTCCATGTACCTATAAAACCTCCATAATGTATATTCTATAATATATTCAAGATTAAATCATCTATTATAGTAATTTAGTGTGATGAATTTCTATGGAAATGGAAAAAACCAAATAGAATTATATCCATTAGATGATTTAGGGAGTCCAATAATAAAATATATAGTGATGTCTTCCCACTTCAATTCTTATATGGGTAATGGTTATATAATCCCCATAGAGTTTTATCACATAGACATAACTCTTTTACATAATACAAACTAAGATAAAAACCCTTCAATATATCATTGAATGTTTCCTATAGAAAAGAAATTCAGATATTTATTTATCTCTATACTTCTATGATTTACAGAGAATTATGTAATATGAGCTTTGATAGCCCTGTGGGAATCTCTAATTCCCGTCCGATTACGCAATTTAGAAACATAAAAACACGAAATAGAAAAATCACTAAATAACAATGTATTATAGGATATATATGTTTGAGGTTGAACCTACGAAGATAATGATAGATAAAATATCAATTAAATAAAATAAATACCAAAACTAATTTTAATTTGAATAAAAATTATTAAAAAATGTAGAGGATTTTATCAGTGAAGAAATTGGAGAAGAAAATCTAAATATGGTATTGGGAAGCAATGATTTTAGGTTCACGATGAAGTTCCCAATCAGGATCCAAGTATCACTGAGAGGGGGAGGGGGTGAATCAGTGATATCTTTTTCTTTTTAAGTTTCCCCTTTTTGAAACAACCTTCGCCTCCTGTTAAAGAGTTTCTTCTCTGCTGAACACACACATCCACAGGAACACAAGATTTACAAGGTTCACTACTCAACAAGAGTAGCTACGTCCTTGGTATGGTACGGAAATAATCCAGTACCACACAATCCACTAGAAAACAATCCTTTGATGTGGAATACAACGAGTAGGATATACCCTTACACTCGTGCAGCACTTTGAAAACAATCCAATAGTGCGTGTGCTCCCTCTTAGCACAAATATGATAACACAATGTTTCAGTGCTTCTTTACAATAAAACATATGTATTCTCCGAAGTACAAATCTTCACTTTCTTACCCAGAAGCTGGTAAGAACTCTCTTGTGCAAAACTGAATACGTGCGAAGACCCCAAATATTTCGCGCAGCCTTTAGGGTGCCTTGCGCGCAATTCAAATGGCTTGCGCATAAAAACCCCTTTTGGCGCGAAAAACGTTTTCGCGCAACTTTCTTTTTACGCGCAACTTTTCTTCTTTTCGCGCAACTCACTTAGCGTATAATTTACGCGCACCAGAGCTCGGGATTTCTTCTAAGTGTCGAGCATTAACATTTAACAGGGATTAGCCTCATATTTATAGGCATTTTTGAACCCGCGCGAAAAACACTAATCCGCGCGTAAAACCTCCTCCATGCGCATAAAAACTCTTTTATGCAACTTCATATTTCGCGCCATGCTTCAATATTCCGCGCACCTCATGCCTTTGCCATATTTCATCGTTCCAAGCATTAATCACCAATTGCGCGCAAAATTCCGCACCGCGTTCCATATTGCGCGCAAACCCAATCTTTCCTGCGACATCAAATTTCGCGCACTGCTCCAATATTTCGCGCATTTTATGCCTTTGCCAATTTTTGATCTTCTGATCTCGAACCATCATTTGCGCGAAAACTTCATTCATCAATTTCGCGCACCATGCCAATATTTCGCGCATCCCGCAGATTTTTCGCGCAACCCGCTACTATTTCGCGTATCCCGCAGATATTGCGCGCACCACTTTATTTTTGCGCGAAACATGCCTAAATTTCCGCGCACTCCATTCCATTGTCATTTTTCAACGTTCTGACCTTGAATAACTCTTTTTCACATATAAACCATCTTCAATCTTATGTGCAACATCCATTGCCAAGCACATTTCTTCATCTCCCAATTTTCAGGCCCTAAAATTTGGCAAACACTGGAAAACGGCGCCACCTTAAACTGTGCTTTTCTGCCCTCCCCAGATTGTCTATTGCTTTGCCATTTTATCTCTTTACTGCTTCCCATAACCATTCTTCTGCTCTTATCACGAATCCCACTATCGTGATATTTATCCTTTGATAGATCAGCTTAAGCATCGTCAAAGTTGCAATGGGAACTGAATCTTTCCTATCTTCCAGCAGCATCATTCCTTCCAATCAAAACATTATATGACTGGCATCATCATTTCTCCCCCTTTCCTTCATAAGGCTTGCATCACAAGTTCTCCTAACTCATGATTTGTGTGAAATACATACCAGCAAAGCATCGTCTGATTTATGATCCTTCTACAAAGTGAATTGATTTATCGCCTTTGACAACAAAATACAACACTCTGCAAAAACTAACTCTTCAAACTTTCATCTTCATTCAACCTGGTCCCAACAATCTCCCCCTTTGGATTTTGTTGTCAACAAAGATTCATAAATCACTGAATTTTGAAACCTTTTGCAATGGATTACTTATCAACAATTCTAAGCCTACGTGAGCTAACTCATTGTAGGAAACAAGATTTATTGACAGCCAAAACCATGCTGTCCAAAAGCAGTGACTGTGAAATCTTATGAACATACCTCCTCATCCTTCTTCAGAACATCTTGCAATAGCATTCTTCACTTCTTCATCTTTCCTGTAAAACAACTTTGTTTCCTACAACCACTCCAACAAATAGTTAGAATAGTTCACTCACATACATGCTGAATTCACAGCTTACCCACAACTCTCCCTTAATACATTCTTCCTTATGGATAGATTTATGAAACAATTCTCCCCCTTGACAACACTATCCAAAGCTAAGACGAGAGAGGGGACAGAAACATGTACCTTAACCTTGATGAGAAGGAGGTTGTACACCCATGTTCAACCTCAACTTTGCAAATGGTTCCTTCGGTAACGGTTTTGTAAATATATCAGCAATTTGTTCAGATGTAGGAACATACTCCAGCCTCAGTTCATTCTTTTCAACATGCTCTTTGATGAAGTGGTACTTTATATCAATGTGTTTTGAACGAGAATGTTGTACTGGATTTCTTGTAAGATTGATTGCACTCTGATTATCACAACCCAAGAGCAATGGTAGCTTTACTTCAACAAGTAGATCTTCCAGCTGAGTCTTCATCCATATTAGTTGAGTTGCAGCTTGAGTAGCAGCAACATACTCAGCCTCAGCTGTGCTAAGAGTTACTGAATTCTGTTTCTTGGTATGCCAACTAACACAGCTTTTTCCTAGAAAGAATACTCCACCAGATGTGGATCTTCGATCATCAACATTTCCTGCCCAATCAGCATCAGAATACCCAAATAGATCAATATTTTCAGAGCCGTCATACCGGATTCCAAAGTTTGTTGTGCCTTTGATATATCTGAGAATTCTTTTTCCAGCAATCAAATGTGATTCTTTAGGAGCACTCTGAAATCTCGCACATAAAGTAACAGCATAGACGATGTCGGGTCTTGAGGCAGTCAAATATAGCAGACTTCCAATCAGTTTTCGAAACTCTTTCTGATCAACTTCCTTTCCTTCTCCATCTTTAGACAACTTGGTTCCCACTGAAATCGGTGTGGAAACTGGTTTCGAATTTTCCATGCCAAACTTCTTCAGAAGTTCCTTAGCATACTTTTCTTGAGATAGAAAAACATGATTCTTCTTCTGTGAAATTTGTAACCCAAGAAAGTACTTCATTTCTCCTAGCATGGACATCTCAAATAACTTCTTCATCTCCTCATCAAATTTTTCACATGATCTTTCATTATTTCCAGCAAATATAATATCATCGACATAAACAATAACGATCAGTGAAAACTCTTGACATTTCTTGATGTAGAGATTGCTGTCAACTCTCCCTTTCTTAAAGTTCATCTTCTTCAAGCAAGTATCTAATTTAGAATACCATGCTCTCGGAGCCTGTTTTAGCCCATACAGAGCCTTATTCAACCTGCACACATAGCTTTCATCTTTCCCAATAACAAATCCACAAGGTTGATCAATGTAAACTTCCTCGTCAAGATCACCATTCAAGAATGCAGATTTTACATCCACTTGAAAGATTTTGTAACCTCGTTGTGCAGCAATGGCAAGAAATATTCTGATTGTTTCTAATCGAGCTACTGGAGCAAAGGTTTCATCAAAGTCAATGCCTTCAATTTGTGAATACCCTTTGCAGACCAATCTTGCCTTGTTTCTTATTACATTACCTTCTTCATTCAGCTTGTTTCGAAAAACCCACTTTGTACCAATAATATTCTTGTTGTCCGGCTTGGGCACAAGTTCCCAAGTATTGTTCTTCTCTATCTTATCAAGCTCTTCATTCATAGAATGAACCCATTCTGGATGCTCAAATGCTTCATTTACATCATTCGGTTCAACTTTCGAATAAAGAGAAGTATGTGATATAACATTTGTTGTTCTTCTTGTTTGAACCCTCTGATTTTTATCTCCAATAATGTTCTGAGCCTCCACTTGTTTCCTCAACCTAGGATGAGTTGTTTGAACTTCATCCTCATCACTTGATATTTCTGAGTCAGATTCCTCTTCTTGAGTAGGATGAACAAATTCTGAAACATTATCAGAATTGTTAACAAAATCTTCTCTATCCCGCTCGACTTCCACATCAACATATGACTGCTTTTCTTTCTCAGCACTTTCAACAACTTTTACATCTGAAGAATCAATAATTCTTCCTGTTTCTTTGTTGAGGCATCTATATCCTCTTCCTTCTGGAGCATAGCCAAGAAAAATTCCGTCATCTCCTCTTTGCTCGAACTTTCCCAGATTTCCACCTTTCTTCTTTATAATACATGGACTCCCAAAGACTCTCAAGTGTTTCAGACTTGGAGTTTTTCCATAGAACATTTCATATGGAGTCATATCTGAGTTTGGCCTATAGAAACACCGGTTCTGAATATACACGGCAGTGCTCATGGCTTGCCTCCAATAATAATGAGAGAGACTATGTTCAAGTAACATAGTTCTCCCCATTTCCACCAGACTTCGATTCTTTCTTTCAGCCACCCCATTTTGTTGAGGTGTGTATGGTGAACTAAACTCATGCCGAATTCCATGTTTCTCAAGATAACTTTCAAACTCTTCATTCTTATACTCACCACCATTATCAGTTCTCAACTTCTTCACTGAATACTCACATTCTTTCTCTGCTTTCCTTCTGAAACTTTTAAACATTGTTAGAGCATCTGACTTATGTCTCATGTACATAACACATGTAATGCGAGTAAAGTCATCAATGAAAGTAATGAAGTACTTATCTCCATTTGAAGATTTCTTGCTCATTGGACCACATATATCTGAGTGTATGAGTTCTAAGGGTCTTTTTGAGCAAATTTCAACTCTCTTGTGCATAGAATTAGCAATCTTCCCTTTCTCACAAATAGTGCAGCACCAATCTCTTTCTCTTGATAAATCAGGCATATCCCGAACACTTTCTCGCTTTGACAACTTGCACATATTTCTCTGACACATATGACCCAGCCTTTATGCCATAATTTATTTTCATCCACCACACTCATGTAACAAGAGTTCTGTCCATCCCCAACTTGGAACAAATTCCCTCTTGTACGCTGGCCCCTTGTAACTATGTTTCCATCATTTTCACTTTTTACAACAAATCCATCTTTTCTGAAGATCACTTTGTTGACCTCATCACAGAGTTGTGACACACTGAGCAGGTTGTGTTTCAGTCCATCAACATATAGTGTTTTTCTGGATTTCATCTTTTCTTTTCCAATGATGGCTGACCCAACACCTTTGATCCTTAGAGATTCATCATTTCCAAATGTCACAGTTCCTTCTTTAAAGTCTTTCACATTCTTCAGCAGCTTTAAGTCTCCTGTCATATGAGATGAACATCCACTATCAAGAATCCATGGACGTTCTCCTTTGGTAGCCTTCAAAGCTGTTTCAACAACAAGTGCTTTTTGTTCTTCCTTTTCCTCCACTTTCTGTTTTGCTTCTTCCAATTTCCTAGCCAAATCAATGTGTTCTGGCCAGAGAACCATGCATTCTTTCTTTTCAGACTTATCATATTTGTCCCTTTTGTATTTTAAAAACTCTGTCTTCTGAGGATTATTAACAAACTTTTGTTGCTCTGGTAACACACTAAGGCAGCCCTTAACAAGATGTCCAGGTTGATCACATCTTTCACAATAAGTTTCCAGTGGTTGGAATCTGTTCCCAACTTTCACACCAGTCTTCTCAGATTTCTTCTGAAACTTATTTGGAGATCTTCTATTTTGAAAGCGTTGGCTCCCCCTCAATCCTTGTCCTTCAAAACTTTTGGAATAGTTGTAATGTTGTTGGTTAAACCAACACATACTTTCCATGTGTCCGAATCCACCACAATACCAGCAGTATCCATAGAAAGAATATTTACCTCTGAAACTTTTAGACTGAATGGAGTTGTGAACACGCTTCTCAAAAACCATCATATTTTCATTTGTAACTCTCTTCTTCAGCTCAGATTCAGCAGTACCAGAAGTATTAGAAGCTTTTCTTGACTCAAGATTTTTATGCACTTCTGATTTTTCTGCATTGCTGATTTTGACCACATACTTTGTCTTTCCAGCCTTGCTCTTATCAGAACCAGTTTTGTCTTTCATTTCAACCTTTGAAGGTATGTTTTGTAGATCCCTTTTTGGTTCATTCTTACTGGAACATTCCCCTACTTCTGAGATAGAATTTTTGGAACTGATATTCATTTCTTTAGCTTTATGCAGTTTTTGTTGGACAAGTTCCAACTCTTCTTCTTTTGCCTTCAACTTCACTTCAAGATGATCATTACGATTCTTTGTATTCTCAAGAGAATTTTTCAGATCATCAATCTCTTTTTTCATCATCATTTCATCATCTGTAAAACCTTCTTGATTGTTTACTGTGGAATTTTCTTTTACTAACTTGTTGTTTTCTTTCTCCAGTTTTCTGATCTTCCTCAAACATTCCTTCAGCTCTTCTTTCAGATACTGTTCAAGTTGAGTATCTTCTTCTTCAGTACTACTACTCTCATAATCATCATTATTCACTGTTGCAAAAAAGGTACTCTCTCTAGTTTTTTCAGTAGCAGATTTTTCTGATTCAGTCTCGCTATCATCATCTTCCTTATCATTTGACAAAAAGCTTCTTCTTTTTGATTTAAAGAACTTTTTATTCTGACTTCTACCAGAATATTTATCTTTTCGATCCTGTTTCTTCCATGACCTTCTTGGTCCTCTGTCTTCTTCATCACTGTCGGAATCTTTCCCCTTTTGAGGGCAATTAGCCGCAAAGTGGCCAACTGCTCCACATTCAAAACATTTCAAAGGGAGTTTCCCTTTGTATTTCCCTGTGCCTCTTTTAACATTTTTAGAAAACAAGGATAGAATTTCATCAAAATTTTTACATACCTCATTTTCAGAGTTGGATTCACCAGCTTCTTCATTAATAAGAATTTTCTTCGACTTCTCTTTCTTTTCTGCCCTGAAAGACATTTCTCTATCAGTTTTTGCTTTGCTCTTCATGGTCTTCTCTCTTCTCATCTCATAAGTGATGAGAGTACTGTGCAAATCATCAAGAGATAATGTTTCCGGATCTCTGTCTTATAGTGAAGAAACTTTAGCATCAAATTTGTCAGGCAGAATTCTCAGGATCTTTTCAACAACTGTATCATCTTTTAACTTTTCACCAAGACATCTGATTGTACTGACAATGTCATTAACTCTGGTAAAGAATTCCCCAACAGATTCAGATTCTCCCATTTTCAAGTCTTCATACTTCAGCCTCCAGATTTGTAGTTTTTCCTTCTTCACTTTTGTATTTCCTTCATAGATATTCATTAGCTTATCCCAGATGCCTTTAGCAGTAGTGACACCTTTCACTCTTAAAAACTCACTCTCAGAAAGTGATGAGAGTAATGCATTTTTAGCTCTTCCATCATTCTCAAGATTCTTCTTATCGACAGGAGTAAGAGGGACCTTGTCATCAATATCAGGAAATCCATCTGTTGTAGTTTCAAGAACTTCATATCCAAGAGACATAAGATACGGCATCATTCTGTCCTTCCAGATGTGATAGTTCTTTCCATCGAAGATTGGAATCCCCTTACTGTTCACGCAATTTAGATTTTCCATCGCAACTTCTCTTCAAACAATTCAGCAAAGAGTAAACGAAGGGAACCTCCCTCTGATACCAATTGAAGTTCCCAATCAGGATCCAAGTATCACTGAGAGGGGGAGGGGGTGAATCAGTGATATCTTTTTCTTTTTAAGTTTCCCCTTTTTGAAACAACCTTTGCCTCCTGTTAAAGAGTTTCTTCTCTACTGAACACACACATCCACAGGAACACAAGATTTACAAGGTTCACTACTCAACAAGAGTAGCTACGTCCTTGGTATGGTACGGAAATAATCCAGTACCACACAATCCACTAGAAAACAATCCTTTGATGTGGAATACAACGAGTAGGATATACCCTTACACTCGTGCAGCACTTTGAAAACAATCCAATAGTGCGTGTGCTCCCTCTTAGCACAAATATGATAACACAATGTTTCAGTGCTTCTTTACAATAAAACAGATGTATTCTCCGAAGTACAAATCTTCACTTTCTTACCCAGAAGCTGGTAAGAACTCTCTTGTGCACAACTGAATACATGCGAAGACCCCAAATATTTCGCGCAGCCTTTAGGGTGCCTTGCGCGCAATTCAAATGGCTTGCGTGTAAAAACCCCTTTTGGCGCGAAAAACGTTTTCGCGCAACTTTCCTTTTACGCGCAACTTTTCTTCTTTTCGCGCAACTCACTTAGCGTATAATTTACGCGCACCAGAGCTCGGGATTTCTTCTAAGTGTCGAGCATTAACATTTAACAGGGATTAGCCTCATATTTATAGGCATTTTTGAACCCGCGCGAAAAACACTAATCCGCGCGTAAAACCTCCTCCATGCGCGTAAAAACTCTTTTATGCAACTTCATATTTCGCGCCATGCTTCAATATTCCGCGCACCTCATGCCTTTTCCATCTTTCATCGTTCTAAGCATGAATCACCAATTGCGCGCAAAATTCCGCACCGCGTTCCATATTGCGCGCAAACCCAATCTTTCCTGCGACATCAAATTTCGCGCACTGCTCCAATATTTCGCGCATTTTATGCCTTTGCCAATTTTTGATCTTCTGATCTCGAACCATCATTTGCGCGAAAACTTCATTCATCAATTTCGCGCACCATGCCAATATTTCGCGCATCCCGCAGATTTTTCGCGCAACCCGCTACTATTTCGCGCATCCCGCAGATATTGCGCGCACCACTTTATTTTTGCGCGAAACATGCCTAAATTTCCGCGCACTCCATTCCATTGTCATTTTTCAACGTTCTGACCTTGAATAACTCTTTTGCACATATAAACCATCTTCAATCTTATGTGCAACATCCATTGCCAAGCACATTTCTTCATCTCCCGATTTTCAGGCCCTAAAATTTGGCAAACACTGGAAAACGGCGCCACCTTAAACTGTGCTTTTCTGCCCTCCCCAGATTGTCTATTGCTTTGCCATTTTATCTCTTTACTGCTTCCCATAACCATTCTTCTGCTCTTATCACGAATCCCACTATCGTGATATTTATCCTTTGATAGATCAGCTTAAGCATCGTCAAAGTTGCAATGGGAACTGAATCATTCCTATCTTCCAGCAGCATCATTCCTTCCAATCAAAACATTATATGACTGGCATCATCATTTCTCCCCCTTTCCTTCATAAGGCTTGCATCACAAGTTCTCCTAACTCATGATTTGTGTGAAATACATACCAGCAAAGCATCGTCTGATTTATGATCCTTCTACAAAGTGAATTGATTTATCGCCTTTGACAACAAAATACAACACTCTGCAAAAACTAACTCTTCAAACTTTCATCTTCATTCAACCTGGTCCCAACACACGAGATGAAAAGGTCAGAAATATTTAATAAAACATCATGCAGTAGTTGGAATTGGGTCATGGCGAGCCCAACAATCATGGTAAACACACCCCATCCCAAACCCTCCTTTTCCCATTATTAGGTAATTTTGGTTGTGTAGGATGGGTAACCCAAAAACTTATTTAAAAATATGTAAGAAACAAGGAAAATGGTTATTATTGAAGTCTAAATCCTATATCTCATATTAAACAAATGCATTCAATCACCTCAAGAAATTTCCATGATCAAAGAAAGAATGAAATTAAACCAATTCCCTAATTCCACTCAAAATTATCATCAAATAAAAAACTCATAAAAGATATTGAATTTATTAAAGAATATGAAATCTAAAAATTAATTGCATTTAAATATAAAATTCCTCGTATAATCAATCCTCTTTCATCACACACACCCCGACACAAAAAAAATTCCAGATAATGCTAACAGTAAGTGGGTGGATAAATATAAATAAATAAATAACCTAAAGAATGTGGTGGAGGAAGATGGTGTGCCTTCGTCTGGTGGTGGACCCTTATCGAGGATCTGTCCAGAATTACTTCAAATGGTGTTTCCAAGAGGCACTATTTATAAGCACTAGATGGGATCTGCCCGAGGCCCGTCATGATGTATAATTAGATTACACATCATGTATTCAAGATCTGAAGTCCCCTATATAGTTGTTTAACACATTTCATAGTGTCACATTTAGTTTTTAGTGCATCACTGATTACATGTTGTGTAAAGGGGTTTCACACCGTGTAATACCATAAAATTCAGGCACTATGAATCTTTGAGAAATCTTTTCTGAAATATTCTACCAAAAAAAAATTGCATCATGTAATGGAGTTACACGGAATCTAGTTATTTCCCACAGTGTGAATGGAAGTCATGAATTTTTCTATCGATGATGTTTCACGTAAAGAAATATTGAAATAAAAATTAGTTACACATCATGTAATCACTTATGCTTCATTTTTTCTAGATTCAATCTTCATCAAAATTCTGGTGTCGCACCACGGGCAAATCTCATGCTGCAAAGTGTATTTAAAATCATATTTCCAACCCATTTCAGTACATTTTCAAAAATTCATTATCTTTTGGCATAAATCATAAAACAATTCAACTGGTTCCAAAATTGTTAGGATTATTCATTTAAATACAATAATCAACACATTAAACACTCTAAAACAAATGCATCAAGTACAATTATCAAATAACTATGCACTTGAATTAATCCTTGTCCTTAAGGATAGAATCTCAACATACTAAATAGGATTCTCACCTTACCATGCTTCAAATTAAATATCAATAAAAAAATTAATCCAAAGACAATTTAAAGGATTGATCATCACACAGGGTAAAAATATAAATATAGTTCAACACATACCTCAAAAACATGTAACATACCACATGCTTGTAAGGAATCTAACATCTCCACTGTGTAATGACAAAAATCACAATTTAACATGAGGGATTCCCCATTAAATATCAAATTAATCTAAGGATTTGGGTATGTAGGTAAGTTATGTAAACAAATTAAAGATCAAAAAAGGTTTTACTCGAAAACATTTTTGCCTGATAATAAAAAATAGATCAATAAAAGTGTCTTTTCCCCTAGTATCTCATACAATAATCATAAGAGATGAAATTTAATAAGTGAAACACCCTATTTTATTATTTATCTTTTATTTTTCAAATTCTTTTCTAGGGAAAATTCTCACAACTACCACCCAACCACTAGTGATCTACTCAAGACATAATTTATAGTAATTGTAATAGGATCACTCGTCATGTAAATGGTTATTTTTAAATTTTCTAAGACATAACCATTTTTTTAAAGAGGGTGTAAAATAAATAAAATGAATGCACCTTCCCCTAGATCTCAAAAAACTTCCCCCACACTTATCCATTACAAAATTCTCATTCCCTCCACCAAATTCTACTTCCCCAAATCCATTTATTATCATGAAAAATATTTAGGGGAAGGTAGGAATGTATAATATAGGTTGTCATACTAATCATTTCCTCACAAGGATGTTCATAGATTATATGGTCTTATAAAGTATTAATACAAGGTGGTTTTTAGGATGACGTCTTAAAAAATATTGCCTCAATCATTTTAAAAGTAGAAATGCCCAGTCATCGAATTGATAAGATGAAAATGATGTTCTAGAAGAAATAATTCATACTTCTCTCAAGAAACAAACTATAAAAATAATGGAAACTATTGGATCATTGGTTATCTCGGGAATGAAATGATCGGTTGGAATAGTCAACAATATACGAACATACAAATAATTAAATAAATAAATACAAACCTTAAAAATTCAAAACATATCCAAATTTTAGAAGAATTTCAATTAAAATGATCAACATGACTCCAAAAATAATGATTTATTTGATTATAATACACATTCTTACCTCTAATAATTATTTTTTTCCATTTTCCTCATTCAAATTTATTGACATGGATATTTAAAATTCATGGCATGGTAATTATCCAAGTTAATTTTTTGAATCCTAGTTCATCTCATTAAATAATGAACCAAATGTGTTAATTCAATTTAAAATCAAATCTATATAAAAATTTCAATGTGGGAGTATAATAGAAAAATAAAAAATAGAAATTCATTATCACTTTTTAAAATTGATGATGAGAAATCATCTACGTAGGTACTTCCTGCACCTTTTCATGTTGTGTAGATTTCCTTCATGGCATTTACATTTCTTACACCATCATCTTCGGATTATTACTGCTTTTTGTATGCACCTTTTATGGGCCTGAAAAGTAATATAAGCAATTGAAAGTATAATCCAATTAAATAATGATAAAAAATAATTGGGGGATTGAAATTAAAAAATAATATAAAAAATTCCTAGGAAAATAATATATCTATATTTATATATATCGAAAAAAATCTAGTGGCCTCCCCAAATCATCTCCTTTTTAATGTTCATATAGCTTGACCATACCTAGGTGAACTAATTGGACTATCGTATAATGATAATTGTCTTATGTTCACCCAATCATGGCATTGAAATCTTCCCATACCATCTTTAATTATCCTAAATTTAATTGGTGTGGACCTTAGAGGTGGTGAATAGAGGCAGGATATAATGAGTATGAATAGTAAGATCATAGCATTTATCCAGACTTGGTAAAATTTATCTTTTTCAATGGATGGATGAGTGTGTTGTAATTTCTAAACAACTGATTTTGGTTTCGTAGCCATATCTTCAATTTCTTCTATTTATGATTTAATTTGTTCCCCTACATAGTCAATGTATGGTGTACCTAGTTCTTCTTCTTCTTCTTCTTCCTCTGATAGTGCTTGTAAATTGTTTAGAAAAATTGTAATAAATGTGGAATCATTCTCTCTGTCTTCCTCTTCTTCTTCATATTCTTTAACATCTCTTTCCTACGGTTGTCGCCCCACTTTTTCAATTAGTATTTATAGTATCTCATCCTTTGAGGCTCCATTTTCTTCCTCTATTTCTTCTTCTTCCTTAAAATCTTTTTATTGTTGCTATCTTTAAAATGTGCTTCAGACCATGCTTGTTCTACCACAAGGTCACCCTTTATAATATCTTCTGATCCTGAAAAATCAAGGGCATCCTAATTAGAATAAAAAGAAAATTTTGAATTCGTACTTACCTCTACTTTATTATTCCCACTTCTTTTATTGTGATGATCCTCATTGAATTTTGTCTCCATGCTATGGGGTGTGTGTATTCAGTGCTTGGTTATAGTTATAGTAAATCATAGGGTTAAAATATCTCCATTTTGACATCATTAAGTAGTTTCACCATATCTTCCGGTAAGAATGTGAACCTCTCTTTAATATCATTAAACTATGTAGTCCTTCCATTATAACTAAAAATACCTAGTGAGGTAATTTTATTAAAAAATAACAAACATTCTAGGATAAATTAAGAAAAAAGGTAGTAAAAGAGTTTGTCTAAATTATTCAAATAATAAAATATCCTCTCTTACTCCCGATAACAGTGGAAAAAATGGATAGCCCTGAGGGCATCGTTACTTCCGGTCGGGTTACAAAATTTAGAAATTAAAGAACATGAAATTGAAAAACAACTAAACTACAAGTTAGTATAATATATGTATGTCCGAGGTTCAACCCACATATATAGGGTTAGAGAAAATATCAATTAAATAAAACAAATATCTAAAATAATTTTAATTTGCACAAAATTAATATAAACAATTGATCATTTGATTGGTGAAGAGAATGGGAGAATAAAATATAAAAATAGTTCTGATAAGAAATGATTTTAGGTTCACGAGATAACAAGGTATGAAAAAATAAATAAAAATCCTTCAATTTTAGGAATCAGTTCCTGGAGAGTCCAATGGTCATGAAAAATGCACCTCATCCCAAACTCTCTTTTTCTCATGGCAAGGTACTTAGGATTTTAATGGATGGGAAACCAGAAACCTTATTTAAACATAGGGATGAAACGGAACCAATGGTCATGGTTGAATTCTTAATCCTAGATCTCATATTAGAGAAATTCATTCAATCTTCTCAGGCCATGGTCATGCTCAATGAAATAATGAAATTAAACCAATTCCCTAACTCTGATCACAATGGTTATGCTAGAAGAAATTTGGAAGATATATAATTGATGAGAGAACATAAAATCCTTACATGAAATGCATTAAAATATCAAATACCGCATAAAATCAATCCCCATTCATCATGCATACCCCGAGACAAATAAATCCCCACTCGTGCTAACCATGAGCAGGTGGAGAAAAATAAATAAATAAATAACCTAAATAATATGGTGGCAATAGATGGTGCACCGTATTCAAGTGGCAGTCCCTTGTTAAGGATTTTTCTAGAATTTATTGAAATGGCATGGCCAATAGGCTCCATTTATAGGCACTGGATGGGATCTTCCTGATTCCAGTCATGAAGTGTAATTGGATTACATGTCATGTAATCTAGAATTGAAGTCCCCTATTTATTTTTACTACATTTTACCATGTCGTGTTTATTTTTCAATGTGTCACCGATTAAACGACATGTAAAGGAGTTTCATATCTTGTAATACCTCGAAATTTAGGAACCTTTAATCGGTAAAAAATATTCCTTGAACTATTATCCTAAAAATATACCATGTAGTGTAACAGAGTTACACAACATGTCTTGTGTCTCAAAACATTAATGGAAGTCACATCTTGTTATATTGGCAGTTCATCACATGAAAAACTCAGGACATGTAAATGAATTTCATGTCATGTAATTTCTTATGCTCTTGTTTTCCATATTCAATATTCCTCAAAATTTGGGTGGCATTCTTGTTTTCTTCACTAGAAGTGAAAGGTGTATTTAAACTCATATTTCCATCTCTTTTCATTCCATTTTCATAGATTCATTGTTTCCTTCAATAAAATATAAAACAAGTAAACATGATCTAAAATTAGAATGATTAATCAATTAGATAAATAAATCAACACATTAAGCACTCTAAAATATAGGCATGAAATACACATATCAATATTCCTTCAACAACACATAAACATCTAGTATAGAAAGAATACATACACTATTATTGAGACTTATTATTCTATAGTAATCAAAGTTGACCTCAGGAACCTTTCTAACCTTCATTTGAATAACTAAATCATTTTAATGTTCCCTGTCTGTCATGAAATTTTTTTATGGATTAATAAACATTTAAGAAACATAATATTTTACCCTTTCAAGATTTATAGATAAATCCTTGGGAAATATAGAAAAAATGGATCTTTTTAAATCCTCATTATAGATACGATAACATGATCATTTCTAATCATAACATATTCTACCATGTTTTCCTTCATAGGGTTGTAATATATTAATTATTCACAATATTTATTCAAATGTAACCAACTTCTCTTGCCCATATTCATCTATTTTTGATTCATTATAATCTTAACACATTTTTATTATTATATATGTCACATGTTTCTCCTTAAAGTAAATTATACCATATCTATAAGGAAAAAATACCATAGTTACATTTCAATAATGATTTTTGTAATCTTTCTCATGAACCATTAATTTTTATGAGGAATAAGGTATCTGCGAAAGCCGAGTTAGATGAATGTATAAATGATAAGGGGTGGGGTGAATTAGGAAAAACTTTTTCTTCCATGTATCATTTCTTTTCAAACTCCCTTAACCTCATTATTTTGAGAAACGTGAGCGCTAAGTCTCTTAATTAATGAAATCAAGGTTTCAAGAGTCTAAAATAATGAATTATATTTTTTTTGTTGGAAAATAGGAAGAATTCCAACGGGAATAATATTTGAGTAGGCTCAAACCTCATCTAACACTAATTTTTCTGCAAGGTGTTTAGAAAGTTGGTTGGCATAAAAAATGTATGTGTGGAGACATTGTTCATTTAAGCAAGCATGTCAAGTTATTTGGCCCATTTAGCAATCATTATCCTTCAATGATTGATCTGTCCCAACCTGATGGCCCAGACGATGGTTTTGGAATGATATTCAAACCAGATTTTATAAAAATTTCTTGAACTTTCAACCGAGATAGAATTGATACATTCAATTATTTATTCCTCTATAGTAGAGACCAAACCATAGGGTCTATAAATGTATTCTATAAAATCACCATTATGGTCTCTCAAAATGACCACATAACTAGTTGGTTCAGGGTTTCTCCTCAAAGCCTCATCTAGTTGCCTTTAATATAGCTGATGAAGGTAAGTAACCAGAAAGCCTCATGATTACCAAGGGATTTATGAAACATTCCATAAATTTTTAGTTCCCTCAATAGAGAGAAGTCTATAACAAAGTTATTACATCACTCTTCATGTAGCATGTTGTCACATTGAACAGTGAACATGATATCTGGAAGTGGAGTCTGTGATTTAAAGGTAGTTTTTTTATGTATTCTTTTGTTATTACATTTCCAAATTACATGTATTAATTATTTACAAGCCAACTGGAATAGGATAAGGATTTGTTTGGAAGATGAACCTCCATCAAGGTGTGTAGAAAAACCATCAAATTATTGTAAAACTGAGGGTGAATCTCAAACATATCAAGTATTACTCTCTATAGAGAGGTTGCAGTTTTACTACACAAAAATAAGTGATCCACGTCCTCATGATGTTGGGGACATATCAGACATCATGAATAAAGAGATATACCGACCCTCTAAAGATTGTCTTTAATTGGAATCTTATTGGGGGAGCGTCTCCAAAGCGACATGAATATGGATAGAGATATCCATTTTCTAATAAATATTAAAAATAAATTTGTGATTTCATTAGATCAAGTTCTTATAAAAAAACTTTTAGCATGCATTCCAATTCGATTTGGTTCCTAGATGAGCATATACTCCAAGTTCTAGAAATCATACGAAGAAACATCCAAAGCAATGTCATGAGGAAGCATGTCCAGATTTCCCAACTAATCATTAATGTAATTTTTGTAGTCAATATCTTGATCTCAGGTTCTAATATTATAAAGAATAGTTGATCCAATCCAATTGTATTTATAGAACATAAGGGGCAGACTTACACTCACCAACCAATGACAGTTCATTATGACTTTCTCAAAAATTATTCTAAGACTAGGAAAAACCGACGACTGGATGTTTTTATAATTTCCTTCAATCATTTTAGCTAAGAATTTGATATAAGGAATCCTTATGAGCCATAAATTCAATTTATGAGTATCCAAAAAATGAGATTGTAAATATTGGTTAAATATTTCAATGTTTTTTATACCAAGCCTCCTAAGACCTGGGGCCTCCAACATTTCTTCTAAAGAGCTGTGATAATGTTTCTTTCTAGTACACTTCCATTCCACATAAAGTTTCTTAGACAATGTTGAAATAATTAATGATATATATAGTCTAAGAGTAAAGTATGAACATATACACCAGCTTCAAGACTACCACACGCTTGACTTGACATGCTCTTCCTACCATTGAGATGGATTTCACATTCCAGGATGAAAGAGTTATTCTTATTTGAATCACCATATTGATGAAGTGAGATTCCTTAGGTTTTCCCTAGAATGTTAGGACTGAATGATAAATTTTGGGTAGGGATCCTTCCCTAAAATCTAGCTCACTGGTCATATATGATTTCGTAGATGCATATATGTTCTTACTATAATAAATGAAGGACATTCCCTAGTTAACTTCTTAACCCAAGACACATTCATAGTGAATTAAGTAATTATTGATATTTTTAATGTTTCACGAATATCCCTATGAAATGATATTTATTTCATCATCAAAGAAAAGTTGATGAAGAGAATAGATACCTCATGTTTCTCTGATAGTATTAAGATCACCTTTTCTTTCCATATTCAATAGAAACCTACCAATATAGTCCTAAAATTTAGAAAATTGGATGGTCGGAAGTGGATCCCCCTATCAAATGTAACACCCCATGATTTTATGAAAAATATTCTTTTTAATTTCATTAATTTCTTGCGTTGTAAGCTACACCAAAAGGATCTTTCACAACACGCATCCCTGACATGGATTGTATTACATGCAATAAAGACCTTCCTCGATAGCGTGTGTAGTACGCAATACCGAGTTTCACTAAACGAGATATTATTATTATATTATTATGAACTAACCGTTATGAATATAAATACCCACTTTTTGAAATTTTATAAATTTTATCTTTCAAAATGGTCTTCATTTTTGGATTTGAAATATCGAAATTATCTTAGGGTGAAATTTTGGTACTTTTCGGATAACTATCATATTCTGATGAATAGTGAAAGTTACCAAATTTTAATTAAAAACAAATTTTTTAATTGAAATAATTAATAGCGATAAATTATTAATTTGAGTGATTTTAAAGTATATTTAGAATATATTTTTACCATTTAATACAATGTTGGTCATTGGATGTAATTTCACATTTAAACTAGACATAAACAAGTGTCAATCCTTTGATAGTTATTATCTCTTAAAAACACGCTATTTGTTTTGACGACGGAAATTAATTTTTAAATTAATTAATGCAATTGATATGTTTTGAATTTGGTAAAATAGACATCATTTTTGAATTCATAATATCAAATATAGCTTAGGCCTAATTTTTTGTATTTTTCTGGAAACTTTCATTTTTTTGATGAATAGTGAAACCACTAAGTGGTAGTTAAAAGACTGAATTTTTCATAAAACTTAATTTTACCACTTCTATGAGTGGAATTTCTAAAATCCGAGAGACACCGTTGATGTCAGTAAATAAAATGTGGTTCAATGAGATGAAAATAATTTTTGGTGAATAGTAACTTTTTACTTTTATTTACCACGATTAAAAGTAAATAGGGTAATTAAGGGTAAAAATGATATTATTATTACCCTAACACATGTCCTAATTCTATTGGATAAGTTTAATTCAACCAAAAACAACCTTAGGAATAAAATATGACCATTTAGGCCCACACGGATAAGATTAGGACATGTATTATTAAAAGAAGGGTTAAAATATCTAAAATCAATGTTTAATAAGTAAATCATTTTTAATATAGGGTTATACATAAGATAAATTGGACTATAAATATTAATTAGAAAGATAAAAAGATTTCCTACATAATTGTAATTTATTTATATTTTTTATATATTAAATAATTTAATTTATTTATGACACAAATATGCTGCAATAATTATCTTATTAATGAAATATTGACATAATTGATGTTATAAATACCGAAATAAATGTAATCTGAGACATTTTATGTATTCTACTAATTTTATAGGTTAATATGATATGTTATTATTGATTTAATTAGAGTTTTTCGAACTGATCATTCTATAATGAGTTTCAAAAAAATCAATTACCAAATAGTGTCAAAATTGACATAAAATAGTATTTAAAACGAATATTATATTATTAATTGTTATTTTATTCTTAAAAATATAAGGTTCGGCCAAATGACTTATATAAGTTTTAATATATTAATAATAAACAACTTGGGGTTCTTTTGGCTTTTTATAGTAAGATTATTAACCTTATAGTGTAAGAAAACAAGAAGACACGGTAAAAGAAAACTTATTTAACTTAAGGTTAAATATAAATAATAAGGTCAAAATAGAGACCTAAACTTTTAAAAATTCTATTTGATGAGATTATTTCGACCCATACCCCCCTTTGCTTCGAAATAACTCAATTTGGAGCTATTAAAAACTGAATATGACTTTATAATAAAATAATATTTTGAGTTTTTCCAAAGGTGTCCCTCTCCTCCCTTATAAAAGGGCACATCCTCCCTCTCTTCCTCAAACTAATTTGAGCCTTCAAGCTCTGCCAACCCCTACCAAATTATCTTCTCCACTTCCATAAAAACATCCTAGAGGTTCTGGTTTTCTTCAAAGACAAATTTTAGTTCCCTAAGAGGAGGTCTCAAAGAGGCGCTTCAAAGAAGAGGTAATGTTCATTACCGATTATTTCAGCTTTATTTCTTCTTCCACATCTTCTTATTTAGTTGTTTCATTATGAAGTAATAACATCAGTATAACTCATATACGGATATGTTATTATAAGTATGAAACAACCCTATTTCACCATCTATCTATCCTACGGAAAATGAATTCATCGCGTGTGCATACGTACGGAATACCGTCTCCACGCCGTGGTGTAATCTATTTTCCCACCACCACCTTACTTGGATGGGTATAATGGTGAAAATAAATAACTATATACAATTATTGTAAAGTGGTATTGATTTTGAAACAGTATACATACACTCCAATACAATTCCACGATCATGGGAACGATATCATCACTCGTGCGTATGTACGGAATACCGTCTCCACAAATGCGATGAAATTCATTTTCCATGATTAACCATTCAGGAATGATTATAAAGTATATATAGTGAATAATAATGAAATATATTACATAATAAAGCTACTTGATTTATTAATACATACATATATATATATATATATTTCATCGACTTACTTCCATTCAATTCAATAAGGAAACGAAAACAGCGTTCATGCGTACGTACGGCCTACCGTCTCCATGAATGGAGTATTTCATTCCTTTTATCGATCTATAATATATATATGTATATGATGAATATATATTATATATAAATAATGTTTTACATTCTGGAATTATGTAAATCAGGATATAAGTATTAATATCAAGAATGACAAGTCGTAACACATACGATAAAATGATTTTACCCAAAACGCTGCTTTAACTTGGAATTTACAAAAGAACGGGTAATATAAATTCATAAGTGGAACATATATGATATCATAACAATGAATAAGATTCTGTAATAAGTCAATGACATTTTTTAAATCATTATACATTAGTTTCGGATACGTACGAAGCATATCGGACCTAAGGTAAGGGATAATGTTGCAATCTCAATTGTTTTCTATCTGAGATTTCTTATAAGTTAGTATTTACTGGGGTTGTATTTATCATCCATGTCCAAGTTTTATAAAAATGTTTTCATGTATGTTTAAAGTCCTTTTTACCCCTTTTTTACATTTACTACATGGTATGTATGGAATCTTTCTTTTATGAGGTACTTTTTGACTTTTCTGACAAAAGTACAAGAAGAATGTTTTTTTAAGATATACGGCATGAAAGGTTTTTTACGGTTTTATAAAGCCTTATTTTCATGAAGCTTCCTCCAAAATATTTCATGACTATTTTAAACAAAATATATTTCTTTTAAAATTGCATGACTTTTTGTGAAAAGAAATTGATTTTGAAGAAGAAAGGATATTTTCCTCAAGAATTCATTTCAAGTGTTTTATCAAAACCATTTTTCATCTAAGATGACATTAATTCATATGTGTATGTTTCAAGTATAATGTATCTCTTAATTACATGGTTTAACTTTTCTTATTATGAAATGATATCCATTTATTTTATATGGATTATGTGATGATAGGATGATGTTTATGAAACCCATTTTATTTATTGGGTTATTATGAATGATGTATGTTTATTTTGTGGCACAAGTAAGAATGATTTCGTTATGAGATGAGTGGGACCTATATCTCCCTCCAATGCATTGGGTAATGATTTATATCTCATTATATAGACATGGATAGAATGGTAAGTTAATCCGGTTCAGTAATACAGGACTGGAATGAGGAGTGAACTCGATTCAGAAAGGGAATTTGTCCACTAAGATGGTCATGGCAATAATGACTTGGCTACTATGGAAATCATATCATGTGCTTAATGGTTTCCATAATTACATGTTTTATTCCTATGATATTTTATCATGATTGATGTTCCCTTATGATATATGCCTTACGTACTTCCAAGATTCATGTCTTTGCTCAAGATTTTGATGTTTAGATTTCATGTTCAAGTTTTTGCATTCAAATGTTTATGGATTGTTTTATGTTATCTATGTTTACCCTTACTGGGCATTTGAACTCATCCCTTTTTGTGTTTTCTTTTCCCCAGGATATAAAGAAAGGTTTTAGGTATGAAAAAAAGGGAAGACCATTATTGGGAGATGTTGAAGATCTTTCACCACGATTAGATGATTTTATTCCGAGTTTCCAAAGACACTAAACTATTACGATCCTTGTGTGTCTATTTTTTTATGTATTAAGAATTCTAAAAAAGTAATTTATTATCCATGTACGTCAAGATTCGGGTCTCTACAGTTGGTATCAGAGGAAAGGTTTAGTCAACCTTTGGAAACTAGGATGCGAAAACATTAGTGAGATCCCTAGAGATATTTCTAAAGTATGTCTAGGGATGTCCCTAGGGTTAAGTATAAGTAAAGGTTATAGTCCTAGAATTATGGTAACGATGTTAGATTAAACCTATGATGTTAGATATTGAAGTTACTCCCCCTTTATTTTGATTTTTACCTCTCACACTATTCTTTTTGGGTTTTAGAAAATGGCTGGAAACAAGATGATTCACGATAATGGAGGATATGATAGACAATGGAATGATATTCTTCATGAGCAACCAAAAGAAATGGGATTTGTAAGTCCAAACATAATTATTATGCTGAATCAAAAATCTTATAATATGATCAATAAACTGAAATTTGTTAAGTTTCCTGACTCGGATAATAAGAGAATGATGGAGTTTCAGGATGATCATAGAGGAAAGAAAGTTCAATTTCCCCTATGTAAATCATGTGGGAAGAGGAATCAAGGAGAATGTTTCAAGGGAATTGGAAGATTCTTTGGGTGTGTAAAAGAAGGACATAAAGCCAATAAGTGAAAAGGAAAAGGTTCAGTTAACACTATGTATGAGGATAATGGTATTGCTACGAAATCAATAATGGTTAAATGTTTTAAATGTGGAATGTACGGGCATTATGAAAACCAATTCCCTAAGGGAAAGTCTCATGAAGAGAATCAGTATGGTCGTATGGGTATTATTTATGTTGATGATGATGAAGAGACTACAAATGATATGTGAGATGAAAGAATTGTTGAAGCTCGGTCAATGGTTTAAGAAGGTAGTGGAATTATTACATGTTTATCAACTATAATGTTGTATAAGTAATATCATGGTACTATGGAATAAAGAGACATCTAAGGATTGTTACACTGTTGTCTTTCCTTAACTTTTGAATGTATATGATGAATTGTACCAGTGACCATGAAAGCTTATTCAGATATTTTTAAAAAGTAGATGATATTTGTATAATGATGGGTTAAGGAGAAAATTAAATGTTTGATAGTATTCATGAGCTCATGACTGATATAAGGATAAGGTTATATCATGGTTTGAGTATATAGAATTTTGGGATTTTGGTATGTGGAAAGAGTTAACTTTTGATAGAATTCATGTTTTCACTAATGTTTAATGGGTATTCATTTTTCAAGAGAATACATGATTAAGGTATTCACATGATTGGAATGTGACCAACAAGATATATGGGGGATAAATGATTTTTGGTGGATGACATTTCAAGTAATCGTTTTCTTTATACTATGAGCTTGGACCGAATTATTTTAGATAATGATTGGAATGGATTATGTTGGAATTAAGTTAGTATTGTCCAAGGAAAGAACTTTTTTTGATATTATTGATGGGATGTTATAGTAATGTAGTTTTAGAAAAAGGAAAACCTGAAGGACGGGTGACAGCCCGTCGCATCGGACAAGGCTGTTGGAATTGAACCCACAACCGAAGTGCGACTGGCCTTTATCGCCTACCACTGGCCTACATGAAGTCCTTGTTTAGTAAAAACTAGTTTTATTATATTAAGCAGTATGATATATGAAGTATAAGTCCATTTTAGGAACCATATATGATTAATCTCACTATAGATCGACTTATGTATATTTAATAACTTTTTCAAACATTTTTTTTGAGACAGATGGAATGACACGTCATTCTATCACATGATTTGCTAAAACTTCACGAATAACAAATACAACTTCATTTATTTAAGAGATGAAGTGGAAATTGTTCAAGGCATGAACAACAGTGATATTGTAACAAAATAAAGTAAGTATTTATTCTAATTCAAATTATTCAACTTTAGGGAAATGATCTTGAAAACCAAAAATGTTGTCCTAGTGCCCTTATATCCGATGAATCAGATGGTACCCTAGATCATCACAAATTTATGGCTTTGTGGTTGTTGGATTTTTCATAGCCATGTTCTCTACCACTCTCCATCAGAACATGATGGTAATATTTTTCTTCCATATCCATATTTTAACCTATGTTCTCCTACGTGAAAACCCAGTGCTGAGTTAATTTGGGTAACTATTACGTTTCATACTTTAGTTTTTAAATCCAAGTTTTGGTATTCCTTTTTACGATGTGGGTTTCTAATAAAGAAACTTTCGATTAGTAATCCATTTATAACCCTAACGAATTTCGAGGGTGAAATTCATTTTAAGGGGGGTAGAATGTAACACCACGAGATTTTATGAAAAATATTCATTTTAATTTCATTAATTTCTTGTGTTTTACACTACACCAAAAGGAGCTTGCACAACACGCATCCCTGACTTGGCTTGCATTACACACAATAAAAACCTTCCTCGATAGCGTGTGTAGTACGCAATACTGAGTTTCACTAAACGAGATATTATTATAATATTATTATGAACTAGCCGTTATGAATAGTAATACCAACATTTTGAAATTTTATAAATTTTATCGTTCAAAATGGACTTCCTTTTTGGATTTGGAATATCGAAATTAGCTTAGGGTGAAATTTTGGTACTTTTCGGATAACTTTCATATTCTGATGAATAGTGAAAATTACTAAATTTTAATTAAAAACAAATTTTTTAATCGAAATAATTAATAGGGATAAATTATTAATTTGAGTGGTTTTAATGTATATTTAGAATATATTTTTACCATTTAATATAATGTTGGTCATTGGATGTTATTTCACATCTAAACCAGACATAAACAAGTGTCAATCTTTTGATAGTTATTATCTCTTAAAAACACGCTATCTGTCTTGATGACGGGAATTAATTTTTAAATTAATTAATTCAACTGATATGTTTTGAATTTGGTAAAATAGACATCATTTTTGAATTCATAATAACAAATAGAGCTTAGGCCTATTTTTTGGTATTTTTCTGGAAACTTTCATTTTTTTGATGAATAGTGAAACCACTAAGTGGTAGTTAAAAATCAGAATTTTTCATAAAACATAATTCTACCGCTTCTATGAGTGGAATTTTGAAAATCCGAGAGACACGGTTGATGTCAGTAAGTAAAATGTGGTTCAATGAGATGAAAATAATTTTTGGTGAATAGTAAGTTTTTACTTTTATTTACCACGGTTAAAAGTAAATAGGGTAATTAAGGGTAAAATGATATTATTATTACCCTAACACATTTCCTAATTCTATTGGATAAGTGTAATTTGACCAAAAACAACCTTAGGAATAAAATATGACCATTTAGTCCCACATGGATTAGATTAGGACATTTATTATTAAAAGAAGGGTTAAAATAGTTAAAATCAAAGTTTAATAAGTAAATCATTTTTAATATTGGGTTATACATAAGATAAATTAGACTATAAATAATTATTAGAAAGATAAAGAAATTTCATACATAATGGTAATTTATTTATAATTTTTAGAAATTATATAATTTAATTTACTTATGACACAAAGATGATGCAGTAATTATCTTATTAATGAAATATTGATATAATTGATGTTATAAATACCCAAATAAATGTAATCAGAGACATTTTATGAATTATAATAATTTTCTAGGTTAATATGACATATTATTATTTATTTAATTATCTTTTTTAGAACTAATCATTCTGTAATGATTTTCACAAAAATCAATTACAAAATATTGTCAAAATTGACATAAAATAGATTTTAAAACAAATATTATATTATTAATTTTTATTTTATTCCTAAAAATATAAGGTTCGGCCAAATGAGTTATATAAGGTTATATATATTAATAATAAACAACTTGGGGTTCTTTTGTCTTGTTATAGTAAGATTATTAACCTTATAGTGTAAGAAAACAAGAAGACACGGTAAAAGTAAACTTATTTAACTTAAGGTTAAATCTAAATGATAAGGTTAAAATAGAAACCTAACCTTGTATAAATTCTATTGGATTAGAGTATTTCGACCCATCCACACCTCAGCTTCGATATAACTCAATTTGGAGCTATTAAAAACCGAATATGACTTTAGAATAAAATAATATTTTGAGTTTTTTCCAAAGGTGTCCCTCTCCTCTCTTATAAAAGGGCACCTCCTCCCTCTCTTCCTCACACCAATTTGAGCCTTAAAGGTCGTCCAACCCCTGAAAAAGTATCTTCTACACTTCCATATAAACATCCTAGAGGTTTTTTTCTTCTTCAAAGGCCAATTTTAGTTCCCTAATAGGAGGTCTCAAAGAGGTGCTTCAAAGAAGAGGTAATGTTCGTTACCGATTCTTTCAACTTTGTTTTCTTCTTCCACTTCTTCTTCATTAGTTGTTTCATTATGAAGTAATAGAATCGGTATAACACATATACTGATATGTTATTATAAGTATGAAAAAACCCTATTTCACCATCTATCCATCCTACGGAAAACGAAATCACCGCGCGTGCGTACGTACTGAATCTCGTCTCCACGCCGTGGTGTAATCTATTTTCCCACCACCACCTTACTTGGATGGGTATAATGGTTAAAATAAATAACTATATATGATTATTGTAAGGTGTTATTGATTATAAAATAGTATACATACACTCCAATAAAATTCCATGATCATGGGAATGATATCACCGCTCGTGCGTACGTACGGAATACCGTCTCCACGAATGCGATGAGATTCATTTTCCATGATTAACCATTCAAGAATGATTATAAAGTATATATAATAAAGAATAATGAAATATATGACATAATGAAGCTACTGTATTTATGTATACATATATATATATATATATATATATATATATATATCATCTACTTACTTCCATTAAATTCAATATGGAAACGAAAACAGCGTTCATGCGTACGTACGGCCTACCGTCTGCATGAATGGGGTATTTCATTCCTTTTATCGATCTATAATATATATATGTATATGATGAATATATATTATATATAAATCATGTTTTTAATTCTGTAATTATTTAAATCAGGATATAAGTATTAATATCAAGAATGACGAGTCGAAACACATACGATAAAATGATTTTACCCAAAATGCTTCTTTAACATGGAATTTACAAAAGAACGGGTAATATAAAGTCATAAGTGAATCATATATGATATCATAACAGTGAATATGATTCTTTAATAAGTCAATGACAATATTTAAATCATTATACAAGATGTATGGATACGTACGAAGCATATCAGACCTAAGGTAAGGGATAATGTTACAATCTCAATTGTTTTCTATCTGAGATTGCTTATACGTTAGTATTTAATGGGGTTGTATTTATCATCCATGTCCAAGTTTTATAAAAATGTTTTCATGTATGTTTAAAGTCCTTTTTACCCATTTTTTACTTTTACTACATTTTAGGTATGGAATCTTTCTTTTATGAGGTACTTTTTGACTTTTTCGGCAAAAGTACGAGAAAAATGTTTTTTTAACTTATACGGCATGAAAGGATTTTTATGGGTTTATAAAGCCTTATTTTTATGAATCTTCCTCCAAAATATTTCATGACTATTTTCAAAAAAATCTCTTTCTTTTAAAATTGCTTGACGTTTTGTGAAAAGAAGCTGATTTTGAAGAAGAAATGTTATTTTCCTCAAGATTTCATTTCAAGTGTTCTATCAAAACCATTTATCATCCAAGATGATATTAATTCATATGTTTATGTTTCAAGTATAATGTCTCTATGAATTACATGGTTTAACTTTTCCTATTATGAAATGTGAAATGATATCCATTTATTATTTATGGATTATGTGATGATAGGATCATGTTTATGAAACCCATTTTATTTATTGGGTTATTATGAATGATGTATGTTTATTTCGTGGCACAAGTAAAAATGATTTAGTTATGAGATGGGTGGGACCTATATCTCCCTTCAATGAATTGGGTAAAGATTTATATCTCATGAGATAGACATGGCTGGAACATTAAGTTAATTCGGTTCAGTAATACAGGACCGGAATGAGGAGTGAACTCGATTCAAAAAGGGAATTTGTCCACTAAGATGGTCATGGCAGTAATGCCTTGGATACTATGGAAATCATATCATGTGCTTAATGGTTTCCACAATTACATGTTTTATTCCCATGCTATTTTATCATGATTGATGTTCCCTTATGATAAATGCCTTACATACTTCCAATATTCATGTCTTTGCTCAAGATTTTGATGTTTAGATTTCATGTTCAAGTTTTTGCATTCAAATGTTTATGGATTGTTTTATGTTCTCTATGTTTACCCTTTCTAGGAATTTGAGCTCACCCATTTTTGTGTTTTATTTTCCCCAGGATATAAATAAAGGTTTTAGGTAATAAAAAAAAGGGAAGACCTTTATTGGGAGATGTTGAAGATCTTTCACCACGATTAGAAGATTCAATTCCGAGTTTCCAAAGACACTAAACTATTACGATCCTTGTGTGTCTGTTTTTGTTATGTATTAAGTATTCCACAAAAGTAATTTATTGTCCATGTACATCAAGATTCGGGTCTCTACATCAAACCCCCTAGATAATTTGATGTAGCCTTTCTAGGATCCAATTATGAGAATGGAAATTTTAGCAAATCCATTAAGGGCATTTATTGAATGTATGAATGTTATGAAAAATTCAAACTCAAGACAAATCTATCTGATAAATCCTGAACACATTGTATCAAACACTTTCCTAATTTTAAAATTAAATAAAATTTTGTATACCCTAATATAATTATGAATAATATTTAAAACAATTGATGTAGAAAGAAGAGAATAATGTATTTTTATTCCTTAACAAAGACGAATTGGTTCCATTATATAATTTTTTCAAACACATGAGCAAGTCTATTCGCAAGAATTTTGGTAATGACTTTGTGGATGGTATTGAAAATAAAAATGGGTATAAATTGCATAATATCACATGAATTATAAAATTTGGGAATTATGGAAATGAATTTTTGATTGTATCTCTAGAGGAAAGATTTAGCTATAAATAAACGTTTGAAAAGTTTTCATACGTCATTCTAAATGAAATCCTAGTTAAATTGAATGAAAATGTTGGTGTATCCATCTAGACTAGGTGAACATCATTTTTTGAGATTAAAAACTGCACCCCTAATCTCAAAATCTTTATGAGTGTAGGTGATCATATTATTATCAACCTTAGTGATCATTATTGTAATGCTTCCTTCCATGATCCCTATACTCCTTGGTTGACCACTGAAATGATTCATGAAGAATGAAACAATGTGATTGGAAAGTTCATGTGTATCATCAAGAATTGAGTCTCTATCCATTAGAAATGATAAGGGGCCTATTTTTCCTTCTTATAGTTTGAAGAGCATTGAAAAAAGTTTTTTTCTATCTCCTTTAGTGAGACATATAGTCTTGAAAATATCCATTTTAATACTATCCTTTAGCATGAAAAGTTGTTTCAATTTCAAGTACATTATTTCTTAATGACTAATATCTTTAAAGAAGTTTTTATTAGTAAAGGATTATTGAATTACATGGAGAGAGAATTCAATTGAATCAATATCTTCATAAATAAATATGAATTTCTTCTTTCTACATTATTTCATTCTAACCATGGTAATTTGGAGTATACCAATACAGGAGAATGGTTTTCAACTTCTTTCGTCTACTATCCAAGTGATATGTATGATTTGGCGACACTCCATAAGGGTGGTATATCTGTTGTGGGACCTAAAAAGGATAGGATAGTTTTTCAAATCCTCAATAAAATTCACCATAATTGGGTGATGATTTGAGTTGTGTTTTACCAAAGTGGTACATGGGATATCTCTCCACGTTAAAAGTGACACATAATTAACAAAAGCTATGTTGATTCTAGTTTCTCTCATTCCCTCTAAATATATTTTATACCATGTATATTTGGAAATAAGAAGATTGATTTTGGTTAGATTAGATTCCTCAACACAGGTCCAGATGTCCTTTAATGAAGTAGTTCTAGAGGCAGGTCCCATATTTTCATTATCATACTTGATAGATTTAAAATCCCCCTTGATAACCCATGGATCTATGAGAGTCCTAGAAAGCTCCTTGATTTTCATCCAAAGAGGTCTTATGTTGATGTAGTTGTTTAAATAATAGAAATATGAGCGGAATATTTTTTCCCATATTTGTAGAAACTGCATATAAGGACTTGAGTATCCCCTGAGAGAAGAGAAGGGTTTTCCACATTTTTATTAAACAGCAGCCAAATCCTATCAAAGATATAATAACTCTAAGACATATGTGAAATTGAGTATACATTTTTCTCTAGGGGATATACTTGATTAATGGATTTTATCATTGGTTCAGAAATACCAATTATTTCTTGTTTAAATCAACCTATAAGCATCCTGAGGGAACCTATCATGCTAGGGTTGGCCAACCCCTAGTAGTTCCAAAATAATATCCTCAATTTAATAGAAGTTTGGGGGTCAGTCCCCCATTTTCTTTTATCTCCATGTTTTCCCATCTATAATATTTTCTCAGTTCAAAATTCTTGGAATTATTAGCATATATTTTTTTTATCCATTATTCATGGATACATGGAATGCAACTTTTCCTTCTTCTTTCAAGTTTTTTTCAATAGTATTATAATCTGCTACTGGGACCCTTGAATGAAGATACTAAGGACCACCAGTCAATTTTTTTTTCTGTATTATGTTAGATAATTTCTAACATGTACATGTAAAGATAAAAAACCACATTCAGATCATATTTCATCAGCTCAAGTAGGAAGTTCTCAACTACCATAGAGAATGCAGTCAAAAAAACATTTGATGAGATGTCTAATAAATATTTAACTGATTAATTTATAGTATATTATTATTTATCTTATTTTCTTTGTATAAATGGAAACCTATTATTTTATTTTGTAAAATTTTATTTTATCTCTTCCTCCTTAACCAAAACTACCCAAGCCTTGCTTTAGCTTGTAGGTTTGTCCCATTTCACCCCTTTGGTTTTCTCAATAAAATCCTTTTGGACAAATTCTATTTTGGTTGGCTTATTTCTTCTTTAGAATTACTTATGAGAAATGTTTCTATTGAATTTTTAACCATCTTATAGACAACTCAGTTGTTCTGTTGAATATGTATATCCATCCATTAGTGTTCACAATACTAAGGAATATTTTTAAATTCAGATAAAACATCGATTAAATGATTATTTAAATCCATTGAGATGTGATCTAGTGATGGTGACATCATTTTGATCTCAATAAAAATCACTTTTATATAGCCCCATGTCACCATTGATAGTGCATTGATTGATCATTAAGGGGGTACCAATTTGAGATTCCATATCGTTAAGTATTTTAGGATGCCATTAGTTCCATGGGAGCCCATGAATCATGGTCCATACCTGGGAAAGGGAATGATTAAGATTGAATGGATTAAAATTTTCATCCCATTCAGATAGACAAAAAATCCCTGGCATCTGATTAATATTTCCTAAGAACCAATCCATATTGATTTCTTTTAGCTTATCTACAATGACATGGATGTATTCCTTTCCGATCGGAATCAACCTCCATTTTGAAAATCTCCGATAGTGAAAAATTTATTCTTTTATGACAACATAAGATCAGGTTTTCACTTGTTTTTCATATTAAATGTTACCAAGCATCGAGTACATTCAAATTCAGATACATTGATTTTTATCATCTAGATCCACACCTATTGTAATGGAACTTTCCCCTGAACAATTAATTATGGGAGGCCTATTGTGTTCAATTGAAGAATTAATAGAACCTGCAAGTGCTTTAGAAAATGAAATAGAATTACAATGAAGGTAATAAGAATCAGACCTTATGGAAATATCATTTTTAGGGGGCTTGAATACCCTTTCCCAATATCGACTAAATGACCCCATGAAATAAGAAGGTCAAATTCAAAGAGATATTTAGTCATCTTTTAGTCAAATAAAGAAACCTCTTGTGCTCCTCATCACCATCTCTAAACAAATGTTAAAATATATTTATCATCCTGCGATATGATTTACATCCTTTTAAAGAGTTGTTACATTTCTAGTAAACAAAACACATATCTATAGGAACACAAGTATTTACAAGTTTCACTAATCAAAAAGCATAGCTACATCCTTGGTATGGTTTGGAAACCATCCAACACCACACAATATATTAGAAAACAATCCTTTTTCATGGAATACGACAAGTAGGATATTCCCATACACCCATGTTGAAATAGGTCCAATAAAATAGTTCGTGTGATCCCTCTATCACATATGATGTAATACAACGTGTTTGTAACAAGTAAAGAAAATGTTACTATAATAGATTGATAAAATTTCACAAATATGATATTTATAAACAATTATTCACTTTCTTACCCACCTGTAGGAAAGATCATCTTCTGGACTTGTAATTATACCCAATCTGATTTCCCAGTCCGATTCCCTTGTTCAATTTATAATTCCATCAAAATACACTGTCAATATACTGATGAAAAAATCATGAAATTCTTCTTCCTAGATCTAAAAATCTCAATACAATATTCCCATTCTGATTATCCCACCCAATAAGATAATTACTTGAATATGATATTGTCTTTTATCCTCTTTTCCTATATACGAAAAAAATCCCTCGAGTAATATCAATCTAGAAACTACTTCTCCTTATAATTTTATATCATATATCACCTTTTTCCCAAATATTATTCATGTCATGAAATTAAAACGTACTTCCTCCTTTTAGAGGTCAGCCAAATAATGTTTTGGTGGGATTCTGAATAATTTTCTGGCTCAAAAAAATTTCTCTGAACATCAATTTTCTGAGAACTTTGGATACATGTTTTACTTCTTCAATGCTTCTATACTATTCATTATTCATATTGTATCTTCTCAAAACATCATATTTATTTCACATCAAAGGGGACGTGATTGGTTCTCATGTATGATTAAAGGGATCCATTGTTGTTTAATCATTTTTAGCAGGTTCCCTATCTTTGTGAATTGTCTTGGTCTCTAATGGGTGTATTCGCAGACCGAGAAACGCACAACGGTTCTTGTATCCAAAAATTCATGGACCTGATTTCCAATGGGAGGAAATTTTTGGGTGATATGGCCAACGAGACTTATGAAATCGAATTGTTTGAGAGGATGGGAAGTCGGACTCATCGCACACTTTTGGGGGGAAATATTACCTATTCTAGGACTCTCTTATAGATTTAAGACGTTTTCATATGTTCAAAAATCATTGGTTTATCCCCAAGTATATTATCAAAAGATTACCTCCTGGTTTCATTTCACAGGTTTATCCAGGGATCCAAAACTGTCTACATCTAAGGCTTACAATCCCTCATTGAACTAGCGATTTCGGGGAATTTTGAGGTTGTTCAATCAGCACTGGTCTCATGCCTTATAATTGGGTTCTATGGAGTTTATTTTCATCTAGGGGGATAGATAGTGACTTGAACGTCTAGATCAAACCCGTAATATGGGATTCTTATGTATCCTTGTGAAAGGAATCTGAATCCACATAGTTCGGTTCCACTTAATGAGACACATTACCTTTTAAGGTCGTGTGACAAGGACTCAATCGTGTAGATTAACATCATATGGAAAGTAAGTCTAGGTGATAAGTACCTAGTCAAGGTTAGTACGGGACTTACACCGAAGCGGCCCAGAGTCCTTGAGGGAAAATGATTTCCTGGGATCGAGTATGGTCCAACTAGGGGCATGAGGCCATATTCTGATAAGGATAGATGGGTATAATACATGGATGTTGGGCTTTCACCTTAGGGAGGTTTCCTACATATCACAGTTGGTTGGGAATCCATGTGTATGTATGGCTTAAATGCGATAGTTGCCTTTCAAGTGTGTGACTGGCATCCCATGTTGGTGTACGGTTGGGTCTTATATGTGGTTGGTGGTACAAGATGGGATTGAACCTTAGGAAGGTGTCCTATGTACCCTGCTTAGGAGACAGGGATCATATCCCACTTAGTACATTCTACCTCATAAGAGAATATAGTCCATTGAAATAAATGAGTTTGGGAATACTTCTTGAAAAGGATTCCTTAATGATTTATTGGTTTAATTTGGAGCTTATTCCTAATGAGGATGCCAAAATTAAGTTAATTGGGCTTGGATTCTTGAAGAGGAAGTCTAATGAGCTCGGGCCCGAAGAAGTATTTCTACATATCCCAATTATGGTGGGAATTAGAGTTCTGGTAGTTATTTACACTGAGTGTTTTTTCACATGTTGTAATCAACACAAATATCTAATCCCACGTGAGTCATTTTTGGTGTGATAAACAAGGGGATGTGAATGATTCAACAATGACACATGCACATTCCATTCCCCACTGGTGGAAGACGATACAACTATGGCGGCGTGAGTGGATGAAGCCAGAGTTGACCCGAGAGGATGGTGAGGCGATGAGCCTTCCCTCTATTCACTTTACATTAGAGAAGGTTCCAATGAAAGGAGGAAGGGTTGAAGGTTAGAAGATTACACTGGGATTACTACCCTATTACACTCTTCAGGGGAGGAGAGAAGTTCTCACCGCTGATGCTCAGTGAATGAAAAAAAGTGGGATCGCTCAATCATGAAGAGTGGAGAGGCAAAAAGAAGCTCTTGGGCTCGGACTCTAGACTACCATGGGTATGTGAACCTATGAATTATCTATATTTCCCTTCAAAGGATGGGGTAACCCCTTTTCCTCTTCCTACCATGTGTATGTGAACTCAGGTGGGCACTATAATGTGCCTAAAGGTTTCAGCATGCCGGTCTGGTGGCTTTGGGAAATGTCTTGGCTTGGTGCCGATGGATAGGATACTAAAGGGAATTTGGAGGATTGGAATGAATCAAAAGGGCCTTATTTGACTAGGGGGGTGGAAACATCGAAGGACTAGGTGGACCACATGCCCATATGAGGAGTGGAAACCATCACTTAGGTAGGAGCTATGTGGATGGAGAGGCCATCCACGTACCAGTGTGGTGCGCAGACTGAGGGGAATCCCACATAATGGAGTGGTAAGAGACTTCAAGTTTGGTCTCTGTAACAAGTTGGTTCATGGCACCAGAGTCCGCTTGAGCGGCGACGGCAAGGGGCAGCGCCGGACAGGGATTCTCCCATGTAGGAGGCCGATATGTGGCATGCTGGATCGAAGAAGGGGCATAGGCTCCCTAGTTCATGGGGTGTGAATTTTCATAAGGGCCATGGTTCACGGTTTACCAATTTCAAGGATACAGTTTAACCATTTAATTATTATTTCTTCAATTCTTAACAATTCATCCCCTGTTTAAACCTATTGCTGGTTTGCAAATCGGAACTTCACAGTAAGTGAAATCATAGATCCCAAAATCCTCTCCCTTCTCAAAAAGTCTGATACGTTCCTTCAATGAGATGATCTACAAGAATATGATCCTCAATCTGTTGATACATTTCTTCTCCCCCTTGACATCCTTTTATAGAGGGGAAAAGGTTTTGTATTTATGGTCATGCGACGCCTTTTGTGGAGGCCCATGATAGAAAACCTGGCCTAGAGATGACTTAGTCCACCCGAGGATCGTAGGGAATATTGAATGAACCTCTCACACAAACTAACTCGGTCATGGGGGTGCTTCGTGAGAACACAGGGCTCCACCTCAGTTTGGTGAAAGACATAGTGCACGACAGTGGGGTAGTCTGCCGAGTTTGTGGTTACAGGCCAGTCTGGCATCACATCGTGAAAAAAATAAGTTTATATTGTTATATATTTGAATATAAATAGCAGTGAATTATACAAAATGATAAAATTTTAAAGACATAATATAAATATGAATGTAATACCTTGTAATATATTCTGTCCCCACCAAAAAAATCCAATAATACCCCCTTAAACAAGGCTTAAAATCCACAAAAAGTTAAAAAATAATATGTGTGAATATATAAACAACAAGCATATATAGTTATATATTTGATTATAAATAGCAGTGCATTATAAAAATTGATAAAATTTCAAATAAATAATATAAATATGAATGTAATAATTTGGAATAAATTCATTCCCCACCAAAAAAATCCAATAATACCCCCTAAACGAGGCTGAAAATCTAAACAATTTAAAAAACCTGGGGTGCCCCGACTAAAAACTCAGTTTTGGAGGCCTTCTAGGCCTATTTTGGCCACTGAAAAACCATTCCCAGTGTTTCCCCAGTCATAGAGACATATATCTCATCGCATGCTTCGATTTGATATGTGGTATAGCTCAAACGGACACCCGGATGAAAAGTTATGGCTGTTTGAAGTTCGAGTTGCGTTTTCAACATATTTTGGATCTTTTTTAAATTTTTTATTTTTTTAGTCTTAAAATTGTTATTAAATGACTATTACTCTATAATAATTATCATATTATTAATTAAAAAAAATTAATTTTTTTATAATCCATTTTTACTAAATATCTTATATACTAAGTGTAACTGTATATTTATACTTATCTAGAATATATTTAAAATTGTATTTAAAAAATATATATTATATTTATATCAATATAACTATATCTATATATTTAAATATTAATATATATTTTTTAATGATTTTTTTAGAAGTAGACCCTTTATGAGTGCTTTTAAAAAAACGCTGATAAAGACCCCCCCTTTTTCAATGCTATCAAAAAAGTGTTGATAAATGGGGTACCTTTAACATCGCTAAAAAAACATTGTTAAAGTGGGTAACTTTATCAGCGCTTTTTCATTAGCGCTGATAAAAGTGTGGCGCTAGCCTTGTCCTGTTTTTTGGTAGTGTCACCGGCCATTTGGTTTGCACCCGCGTAGGATCTCTTCCTCCACTTTGTGAACGACATCGTCCGCAGGTGGGTTTGTCGAACCAGCTATGTACCACTGATGATGAACTGGTACATGGACTGGTCACATCCTTTAAAATTTCATAGGAACATTCTTCATATTTTTTCCAAATTATTGATGAAAATTGTGTAGATTATTGCACTGAATTTAATGGAGTATTTTACTTCCCATATTTAGATTTTTCAACACCCTAAAAATGCCCCCTATTGGAATGGGGTCCAATCGGAATGAAGATGAGGCTATTACGATGTAGTGTGTTTTTGAAAAAATAGGGGTTTGATTAGAGTGATGGACCCTGTGGGGGACCATGCATATATAAAGGGGTCGTCACGACTTATCCTTTACCAGGTCATTCGACGAAAATATCTCTCGTGCTCGTCTTATGTGCACCACCACCGTGTTCGAATTTTTTACGAACAACTTCATCCACAAACCAGCTTCGGCTACTGTGAACTGATCCTCGCTCGTTCTCTGCCCCATCCGCAAACTAATTTACTAGTCACGAACTAAACACTAACAACTTTAAAAGGTAAGTCACAGAGGGCCGTGTAGGGAAAATGTTATGCGGTTCCGTGGTTTGTGGACTGTAATTATCCTCCAAACTATAAAATTTTCATTTATAACTTTACCAATGTCCCAAATGATAGGAACCCATGTATGGGCTTGGTATGTAGTCTGTTGGACATCGCTCCGCAGGCCAGGATTTTGCGGACCTCTTCTGTGTACCACTGGTTCACATAATATGGGCATCGTGAACCAACTCTGAGGTCGGTGTTTGGGGCATACTATGCATTCCTTTTGTGGTGAATTTTCCAAATATTTAGACTTTTCTTTAATATTTTTTTTGGACTATCCCTTGTTTTGGTTTCTTGATGCAGGGAGAAAACATGATTCCTCCATGAGCTTCATCTAGGCCTGCCACTACTCCCCTTTTTGTTTTCGATCAACAACAAAAAGATATATCCCTCTATGTTAAGGATGAAATTCATGTTACCCCCTTGCATCAATCCTTGTCCAATATTCTTACTGATACTCAGTGAAAATACCCAATTTCCAAATCCTACTTACTTATGGGTTAGACTTATTATCTGATACATCGATCCCAGCACCTTTTCATGAAAACCATTATGCAGCATGGACAATATCTAGTACCATCCACAGAGCTATAATCTCGCATAAGGGATATCTTAAACTGAAGTACATGACAATTGGGTCCATCCTAAATCACATTCCAATGTCACCAATGGTTGAGAAATGTCAACAAGATGGAGTAATTCATTGTCATCAGAGCATTTCACGCAATTCCATGGTCAATGAACAACATGGCTGGTCAACAAATCGAGATATTCGGGTCGGAGGTGCTTTTAAGTTATAATGGGGGTATCCCTTCTTGGTTTGCAAGAGGTGTGAGGTTCTCCAAGAGGAAATGCGAACCGTGGGGATTTATGAAGTTGTCTAGGTATCCTAGATGTACACCCACTGTACTAATTCACTTTCCCCACAACTCCTGAGTCGATGGAGTCGGATACCAATACGTTCCACTTAATCTACGAGGAGGTTGGCATCAACCTTTGGGACATCTCAATGATCTCTGGTGTCCCCATTGTCGTAGATATGTATGAAGAATTTCTACCCCCCCCCTTCTGTATGGGATGATGAGGAGAGGACTTCTGCTTTGGTGAAGCAGCTCATTGATCAAGCTCAGAAGTTCTCCACAGAGGTTTTTCCAAAATAGATCATCCCCTATCCCAAATGGATAGAAGCCTTTTCCATGGACACAAAATCAGTGAACCATCCTTGTAGGCCCATGTATTATCCCTAAATGGAAACCTGGATGTAGGTGGAACCTACTGGTCAACTCTAGAAGACGGTCAATTTAGTAGTTGGGGTTGGGATCTTGTGTCAAACATGGATCAGCTACATCTATTGGAGGCTTTCCTGGCTATGTTAATGAGTGGCTAGCTATTGCATGTACATGAGTCTGATGGTGTGTGGGTTTCCACCTTTGTTATTGGAACGCAACTGCCACTTTCATCAACCCCTTACAGATTCCAGGTGCCATACTCCGGCCATACCTACAGTTGACCAGTGGGGTAATGCACAAGTTATGGGCTACCCAAGATAAGGCAGAACATCAAATAATTCAAAATAAGAACCAACTATCATGATTGATCACTGTCTATGAAAACATTAGTTTTTAGCACTACACTTCCCTGACTTGAGAGATTATAAATGCCAGATTAGATGAATTTACCAAGTGTGGCTACCTCTTTTCCCTGAGAGAGGGTATCTTAGTGTCTCTCATAGGTGGGTAAAATAAATATGAAGGGAATTCACCCTGTATATTTGGTCGTCAGTTCAATTGTGTTCAGATGTTATGTCCCCCTTCACTAAACAGTGCTCACGAGAGTCGATATCTGATGGTAGCCAGGCATTTGTGGCTGATGTTCACCTGAGAGGACACCAGCTGCAAGATAAAGACTCCTGGGTTTGCAGACCCTATGCCTTTACTTTCCAAAAAATATGTCGACTCTTGGGTGTGGTCATACTCAGATGACCAGTTGGAAATACTAGTTCCCACTATTTAGAGCTCCAACCCATCAAAGGGTAAGGGAAAGTGGAGGAGGTTACTACACCAACTTGGCCAAGAAAGGGTATCTAGAATCCTATTGGCCCTATGATCCTGGGGAATGTTTTGACACATCAAGGTCTCTCTCTATATTCTATTGAAGCTGCTTCCTGGGTTCAACAAGTCATACATGTTTATTTTTTCTTCTCAAGGGTTTGGAAGCAATGGGATGAGTTCAAAAATTTGTTTTACTTCCATATTTAACACCCCCATGCTCTATAGAAATTTTTCCAGGGTAGGGAAGTGTTTTTCGGGGAGCATGGATTTATATCATCGCATGTTGATATTTTTTATGAAGATGACCCAGATAGGGTAAATCAGTCTATTCAAGATCTTGAGGTTTACATCCAAGCTCGCTGGGGTTACTTTGTGTAAACACACCGGGTCTGAGCCATGTTACGGTCGGTGACTTACGAGTAGGAGGAGAGAATTGATACTTCTTCTGGGGGTGACGATCCTACCAATCCTTCTACTATGACTGAAGAAAGGGAATTCCCTTCCTTGTATTTGGTTTCCGGAAAATGGGAAGTTCCTGAGAGTTCCAGGGTGGTGGTGGCACCCTGGAAGTAGTCGTGACTAATGGCACCCCCACCTGATTCTGCTGCTATTGTTCCCCCTCAGGTTGATCTACCCAGGCAAGTCATTCCTGATATATCTGCATTCCAAAATTCAGAGAGGGTTTGGGATGACCTGAGGGCTAGTGGCTCTGATGAAGAAGTCTGGAAGCTACTTCAAGAGACGTCTTTCAAGATTCGAGGCCTTGGAGTAAGTTTTTTCTCCTTCTAACATTTTGGTTGAAGAATATCCTGGTAAGGTAGTCACATTCTTAAAAGACATGGATAAAAACTTGCACTTACTCAAGAACTTGCATTATGGGTCTGACCGAGTGGCTCTAATGATGATACACTCTAAGCCATCCAATACTGAGGAAGAGGTCATCTTACATATATATACCACACCCTTTCCTTTTGTATTGGGAAGATTAAAACATCTTCTTTCTTACCTCAAGATACTAAGGAGTTCCTATAACCCCTCAAGCTTCCACGGTACGTTTCCCTTTCAATAATACGATACCATGCGAAGTACGCAACACTAAGTTCAAGTGCACCACAACCTATCAAACAAGCTGTTTAAAAAGCGTGTATGAATAGTAATAACCAAATTTTAAATTTTATATACTCCATTTAATTTTAGGATACATATTATGTGTTTCTTATTCAAAATATAAGAACAAAATGATTTTTTTAGAAAAAATAATTATTTTTTAAAAAAATGCACTTTTGCCGCCTTTTAATGGAGAACCTTTTTAAAATACAATTTTTGACACTTTTATATATTCAATTTGAAAAAAATTTAATTTTTCTTTAGAAGCGGGACATAAAAATTTAGTTTGGTTAAATTTTTAGTGCTTTTCTTGATAACATTAATATTATGATGAATAGTGAAAAATAATAAATTTTAACTGAAAATAACTTTTTAATCAAAATAATTTATAGTGTTAAATTATATATTTGAATTTATTTGAAGTATAATTAGATTATATTTTTATCATTTAATCCAATGTTGGTAATTGTATATAATTTTAAATTTAAATTGGACATAAACACATAACAATATTTTGATAGTTTTTACTTCAAAAAAACCTGCTTTCTGGTTTTGACAATAGGAATATTTTTTTCAATTAATTAATACAACTTCTATGTTTTTAATTTGGTAAAATAGAAATCATTTTTTAATTTGTAATATTAAAATTATATTTGGGTGAATATTTGGTATTTTTCTATAACCATTCAATTTTTAATGAATAGTGAAAAACACTGTGTTATTGTTTAAAGCCGACTTTTTATTTAAATAATTATTTTTTTTTAAATTTATTTTAAAGTCAACATATATAAATAAACTTATATTATTCAAATTTAATTCATTGATGTCATTTTATAATAAGATTAGATACATAAAATTTTATTGATTTTTTTACCGTCTTTTACTCACCATCTAGGCACATTTCCAAATTTGCATAAAACATAATTTTACCACTTCAATGAATTGAATTTAAAAAATCTTAGAGACAGGTTTGATATTAGTAAGTAAAATTTGCTTCAATTGGATGAAAATATTTTTTGGTGAATAGTAACTTTTGAATTTTATTTACCACGGTTAAAAGTAAATAGAGTAATTAAAGAAAAAAATGATATTATAATTACCCGAACACATGTCCGAATTCTATTGGACAAGTGTATTTCGACCAAAATCAACCTTGAGAATAAACTATGACTGTTTTGGTCCACTTGAATTAGATTAGGACATTTATTATTATTTTATTTAAAAAAAATAGTTAAAAGTTTTAAATTTAATTTTTAATAACTAAACCATTTTTAATATAGGGTTATAAATAAGAAATATCTGATTATAAATATTAATTATAAGGATAATAATATTTCCTACATAATGGTATTTTATTTATAATTTTTAGACATTAAATAATTAAATTTATTTATGACACAATGATGATGAAGTAATTACCATATTATTGAAAGATTAAAATAATTGATATTATAAATATTAATATAATTGTATATTGAGACTTTTGATGTATTACACGAATTAAAAACCAAATACTAAATAGTGTCAAAGTTGCCATAAATGAGTTTTTAAAACAAATACTATATTATTAATTGATATAATATTCCTAAAATTATGAGGTCCAGGAAATGGACATGGATAAGGTAATATATATCAATAATGAACCACTTGGGGTTCTCTTGTATTTTTTTAGTAAGATTATTATCCATTTATTATAATAATAAAAGAATACATGTTAAAAGTTAAACTATTTATATAAGAGTTAAATATAAATGATAAGGTTAATATGGTGACATAAACCTATCTAAAACCTATTGGTTTAGAGGGTTTAGAACCAGACACACCTTATACTAGAAATAAATACTTTCGGATCCATTATAAACTGAATATGATAGTATAATAAAATAATATTTCATGTTTTCCCTAAAGTGGCCCTCAACTCTCTTATAAAAGGGTACTTACCCTTCTCAAAAAATCACACCTCCAAAGCTATTTGGCTCGACCAACCCATGCTCAAATATCTTTCCAACTACCCTAACTTCACCCTAGAGGCCATACATTGATCAGAATCCAACCTAAGGAGCCCTTTTGATCAAATCAAAAGGAAGAACCCGAAGAAGAGATAATAATTTCATCAACTCTTTCAAAGTTCATTTCTTCTTCCACTTCCTCTTTTTGTGTTGTTTCCTTACCAAAATAATAACTCCAGTACCTTATACATTATTTGATGTTATTATAAATATTTTAAAGCCATATTCATTATTATATCCATCCTATGATTGACAAAGTCACCCGATGTACGTACGTACGCCTTACAGTCTCCACGTCGTGGTGTAGTTTTTTATTCAACACTTCATCATTTGGATGGGTACCATAATGGGTATAATTGATGTAAATAATAAATATAACATGTTAATGATTCTATAAATATTATATACCATCAAATTACATATGATTTCAGCATCAATATAATGGTATTGTCACTCATGTGTACGTACGGATTACTGTCTCCACGAATGTGATGAGATTAATTCCCCATCGTAAACATTCAAGAATAAATTTCATTTGATGATTAGAAATATTTTTTATGAACTTAATATAATTCTATTTAGGAATAAAATACATCCTATCTGTATCAAACATGACTTACGTAATAAAACATATATTGGGAAATGAACCAGTTAACACCTGAAATAATTATACAGCTAAAATATTATTAACAAAGTAATATTAAAAGATCATATATGATATAATATTTCTATCTGTGGTTATTTTATAATTTAATAAAAATGATTTCACCATTATACAGGAGTTTAACCTACCCTTTTCTATATAAAAGTACAAGGTAAGGGGTTTTCGTCTCATTTTTTTATTCCCATGAGATTCATGCTATATTTCAACTATTTCCTTTTGTGTGGTGTATGTACTACCCATTATTGTATTATTTGTGTAATATACATTAATTTATGTGTATTTACATATTCATTGTATGATCCTTCTTACATGGGGTATATGTTTGTTGTGTTACCAAATTGGTAAGGTAATTTCAAATTTTGATTTCCAATCATTTGGTTTTATGAAAACTTCACGGATTATTTTACTCCAAGATTATGTGTGAAATAACTATTTATTTATTTATTTAGTAATTTCCACTCCCCTTTGTGTGGATATACTTTTGATATTGATAATCACTCAATTGATAAATTCTCAAGTCATCAATATGAACTTTATAAGAGTAATATTAACCCAATTTCCATTCATTTAGTGAAACATCAAAGTCATTGGTGTTGTTTTTTCAAGAATATGTGTGAATTTACTACGATTGATTTACACTGAATATCCAATCATATTGATTGTATTTATTTTTTTCACACATTTTTATGTCATTGATTTATCTATAACCTAAGGGCATAGTCTTTAAAAGGGATTTCATCTCAATTTAAATTCCATTAAGACTTCATTGTGGTTATGCGCCAATTCGATTTTATATGATGTGCATAATATATTTTGACATAGTATATCATGAATCACTTTATTCTCATTATTCTATAATGTTTTTGTTACATAAATTATTTTTATTCAAGCGTCTTACATTTTTTGAGGAATTCTTTAACTAAAATATCATTTTAAATGATTTAGAGATTTATTATACAAAATCATTCTCATTAATGTCCATGTTTGAAAAATAGTTTTAAGGATTTATTTATATGAACATTAATGTTTTAAAATTAACATTTCTTTCAAAATATTCAAAGTGGTATGGGACACTTTGACTCAAAAATCACTTTTAAATGACTTCTTTGAAAAATAGTGCGACTTTTAAATGTTTTCAAGAAAAAAGGGATAGTTCTATCAAATAGTTTAAGTGATTACTTCCATCTATGTAAATAACCTTCATAACTATTGACTGAGGTTGATTTATTATAATACAATCATCCATATTTTATTGAATGAGTTATTATTGACTATGGATGTTCTATTTTAATACCATTCATGGTTTTTGGTTAAAATATTATCATATGATATGCTAGTTTTAATACAAATATTAATGTTATGTTTCATCCTTTTCTTATGAGAAATCCACTAGACTTAGTATGTGACAATGGAGCCTACTATAGCTCTTTGATGCATCGGTAGGTCTCATGAGACAACCTAGTGTCTTGGACAAATGCATTGAAAAATTCTTATTTTTAGTCATGGAATGAGGCCTTGACTACGTGGTTATGATGTCTGGCATTATGAATTCCATCATTATGAAATTTGTTGTTGATATTACTTGTGATAATTCACCTAGTAGAATATCCATTTGAATAAGTAAATGGAACTATATGATTTATCTTTTCCATATTATGGTGAATTTTATGTTTAAAATGATTGTGTTTTAGTCTTATACATTCCCTTAAATGTTTATGCTTATTTATGACAGTTTCCACTAAATTGGTTTCTTTATTAAGTATCTAAGATCACCTATTTCTTATGTTTTCTTTTTCCAAGGATGTGAATAAGTATATTATGCTTGACCTCCAGGGATGAGATAAGGTATATGTGTGTGTTCAAGGGGGACACATTGTTGTTGTTTTTATATGATATTATGTAAAACTTATGTACGTATCTAGTACATCAAAGGATAATAAACAAATCAGAATTTCGAGACTTGATCTCTTGTGATCATGATAGTGTTATGTAATAATGCATCGACTCTGGGTAACCTGGGTTGTGGCATTATAGTTGGTATCAGTGGAAGTTTAGTAATAATTTTTGAAGCTAGTTTTTGAAAACTTGTGTTAAGAGAACATTAACCTAAGATAGACTTTGAGGATTAGTATAGAAGAACATCCTAAAATTTTGATAATGTAGATATTTTTTTGTATTTTTCAAGAAAAACATCCCAGTCTAGATATGAGCAGGTTGAGGAGGCTCTGGCATAGAGGTACCTAGGAGTGAAAATTGTGAAAAGGAGTTTTGGTCATGACCCGGTGTATCATGGTACATGACAATGGGCTTTGCTGCACTATTGGTTACGACACTCCTAAGGGATATACTTATTATAATTCATGTTTTATTTAAAAACCAATTTGACGGATTTTAATATAATATCAGAATACATAACTTTGATTAATCCTATGCTGTTTTATATTGAAAATAAGGTTTCATGATATTCTCTAAATGATTTTATGACTATTATTACTCACACTCTACATTCTAGTTTTAGTGAAAGGATGGATTCCAAAGAATTCATAGTAACATTAAAAATAATTTAAAAGGTGGGAACAGTGGTGGAAATGAGCACCAAAATGGAATGTTGATAGGCGTAAAAGATATCGTGTTCATGATGAATAGATTTTCCAAAAATATGATCAACAACATATACATTAACCAACTTCTAAACTCAAAAAAGAAGAGAAGGGTGGAGAATGATAAGATCTCCAGAAGTGGAGACCAAAGAGAAAAGAAATCTCATTTTCCATCATGCAGGAAATGTGGAAGGAGACACCTAGAAAAGTGCCTCAATGGAAAAAATAAAATCTTTATCTATGGGAAAGGACATAAAGTAAATAATTGTCAAGAAAAAATGAAGAGTACTATGGAAGAAAATAAAAATGATCCTATGAATCCATTTATAATTATTTTTCGTAGATGTAGGGGACCTGGACATTACCCGAGTCAATTTCTTATTCTATATGATAACCTCTAAGTAAAGTAAGAACCTATGTGGAACTAAATGTATAGAAAAAATTTTAAAATTATTAATGATCTTTGTTGATGGTATTACATTGGAATAGTTTGTTCTTGTATGTGTGACCCTATAGTATGTTTTGTGAAAATGAAATTTGAGTAAGAATTATCTTTTCTTTTATGGATATACCCATTTGGGATTACTTTTTGGGAAGAAAATTCAAGGTATGAGGAAAAATTTGTGGTTAAAAACTTTTATGGTTATTTTTGAAGAATTTATCTCATTTTTTTTAATGTTATAAAATTTTATTATTTTTTAAAAGAGAAAACAAATAGATTATGTGACAACCTGTTGTGTAGGACAATGTTATGGGAATCGAACCCACAACCAAAGTGCGACTGGGATTTATTTCCTACCACTGGACTACATGAATTCTTGAGATGGTATGACTAATTCTTTTTAGTTAAATGATTTTATGGATCAAGAATATTTTGATTTTGTGAAATTATTATTTATCCTTAGTATAGGAAAATGATTTGGTGATGAATTGATAAATGTTATTTTGGAAGACATTCATTCTTTTAGAAACACTATATGATTAAGGAAAGTAAGATACTATGAGATTTAATTTGAGGAGTAATGGTGGATTTTTATTTTGGAATATCGTATGTTTTTTTGTGGACTTATAGAGATTTGGGTTATTTATGGAAAAATGTTTAAAATATCATATATAATATGTGATTTGGTTAATTAACTTTAATTATGTGACTTTAAGAGTTGTCGATGTTATTTGGAGATAAATGTTAAGATTTATCATGGATGACTATGTGATCAAATCCTTCTGAATTTTTGGTTTCAAACATAGTTTGGATTATTTTTAAAAAATTTAAGGACTATTGTTTTATTAACGGTCTTTGTTGAACTTTTGGTATTGTTTGATTAATTTTGGAGATTAAGATTAGTATTTATTTCTATAAAGGATTATCCATTTTAGGGATCATCTGATCTTTTACTAACCATTTTGGTTTTGGTTAACATCTAATGACAAGGGAAATATATAGTTTATCTTTTTTGTAATATGTGATTCCTTAAAAGTTGATTCTAGCACTTTAGGTGTGACCAAATCATATAGAATACTTATCTTTTGGAGTGAAAGATGAGTTTGAGGTAGAAATTAGTTAAAGTCTATAACTCTACTTGTAATTTATTCTTATTCTTATTCTAGGAATAAAATAATTCTTAATCTTTAGGAAAATTATCTTAATACCATAAAATGGGTTATCTTAATACATTATGTTTTGTGGAACTGATGATATTTTAAATTGTAATAGATTTATGGATTTGAGACCCTTAATTTTTCATTCACTTGTTTGTGATTTGTGACCTCAATCACTCCCTATAAATATTTACTTTTTTACACCAATTATAATTTCCACTAATTATCTCATATTCGAAATACTTTTTTGTGGGGACTTTTTCATTTCTATTTCCCTCTCATTAAGACTAAATTTTATTAACCCTATTTATGATGTGGGTTCTCCACAACTGTATCTTTTATTTTTTAACCTTTTATTTCTGAAGAACAATTTCAAATTTCAAGGATAGAATTTATAGATGGAGGTAAAAATATTACACCCCAAGCTTCCATGGTATACTTCTCTTTCAATAATACGATAGTGTGCGATGTAAGAAAGATCGAGTTAAAGCGCACCACTACCTATCAAACTAACCATTTAAAGAGGTTACAAATAGTAATAACCAAATTTTTAATTTGATATACTCCATCTAATTTGAACATCCTTTTTATGTGTTTCTTAGAAATAATATAAGAAAAAATTAAATTTTTCAGATAAAAGATGTATTTTTCAAAAAATGCAATTTTACCACCTTTTAATGGAGAACCCTTTTTAAATCTAATATTTGAGACTTTTATATATTAAATTTATCAAAATATACTTCTTATTTAGAATATATACCTTAAACTTTAGTTAGGATAAATTTTCGGGGCCTTTCTGATATGTTTAATATTTTGATTAATAGTTAAAAATATGAAATTTTAATTGAAAACAACTTTTTTAATCAAAATAATTAATAGTGTTAAATTATACATTTGAATGGGTTTGAAGTATAATTAAATTATCTTTTTATCATTTTAACCAATGTCTGTCATTGGAAGTAATTTTAAATTTAAATTAGACATAAACATATATCAGAATTCTGATAGGTTTTACTTCTCAAAAACCCGCTTTCTGGTTTTGAAAATTGGAATATTTTTTTAAATCAATTAATAAAATTTCTATCTTTTGAATTTGGTAAAATAGACATAATTTTTGAATTTGGAATATCAAAAATATATTTGGGTGAATATTAGGTATTTTTCTAAAAACATTCAATTTTTAATGAATTGTGAAAAACATTGTGTTATTGTTTAATATAGACTTTTTATTTAAATAATTATTTTTAATATATATGTATATTAAAGTCAAAATAGATACATTATAACTATATTTTTTTCTACTGTAATTCATTAAAGTAATTTTATAAAAATATTTGATATATATAAAATTTCAACGAACTTTTTTTCGTCTTTTACCCACCTTCAAGGCACATTTGCAAATGTGCATAAATCTTATTTTTACCACTTTTGTGAATTGAATTTCAAAAATAAGACAGACACAGTTGGAATCAGTAGGAAAAATTTGGTTCAATAGGATGAAAATATTTTTTTGTGGATAGTTACTTTTGAATTTTATTTACCACGGTTAAAAGTAAATAGGGTAATTAAAGGTAAATTTGATATTATAATTATCCTGAAACTCGTTTTAATTCTATTTGACAAGAGTATTTAAACCAAAATCAACCTTAGGAATAAAATTTTATCATTTTGGTCCACTTGGATTAGATTAGGACATTTATTGTTATTTTATTTAATGAAGAGTTAAAAGTGCTAAATTAAATGATTAATAACTATACCATTTTTAATATAGGGTTATACATAAGATAAATTTGACTATAAATATTTATTATAAATCTAAATATATTTTCTACATAATGGTATTTTATTTATAATTTGTATACATTAAATAATTAAATTTATTTATGACACAGTGATGATGCGGTAATTACCTTATTATTGAAAGAATAAAAGAATTGATGTTATAAATATTAATATAATTTTAAATTGAGAATTTTGATGTATTCCGCGAATTTTATAGGATAATATGAAATTTTAGTGTCGATTAAATAAATTTTTTAATAAGTGATAAAGTTTTTATGATTTTCAAAAAAACCAAATACTAAATAGTGTCAAAATTCACATAAATGAGTTTTTAAAACAAATACAATATTATTAATTCATATAATATTAAAAAATATAAGGATCAGAAAAAGGACATAGATATGGTTATATATATAAATAATGAACCACTTTGGGTTGACTTGGATTTTTATAGTATGTTTATAAACCATTGATTTTAATATTACAAGAATACATGGTAAAAGTTAAACTATTTAACTAAGAGTTAAATCTAAAAGATAATTTTAATATGGTTACCTAAACCTGTCTAAAACATATTGGTTGAATGGTTTTAGACCTATCCGCAACTTATCCTATAAATAAATATTTTTTTATCCATTATAAAATGACTATGATTATATGAATCATAATATTTCAAGCTTTTCCAAAAGTTACCCTCACCTCTCTTATAAAATGGTACCTCCCCTTCTCTAAAAATCACACCTGCAATGCCATTTGGCTCAGCCAAGACCTGATCAATTATCCTCCCAACTACCCTCACTTCTACCTAGTGGCCTTATTTTTATCATAACACCCCCTAAGGATCCCTTTTAATCAAATCCAAAGGAACCACCCAAAGAAGAGGTAATAATTTCATCACCTCTTTCAATGTTCTTTTCATATCCCACTTCCTCTTTCATTGTTGATTCCATACAAAAATAATAACTACAGTACCTTCTACATACTGTATTGTTATTAAAAATATGGTACAACAATATTCATTATTCTATCCATCCTATGAATGATAATGTCACCATACGTGTGTATGTACGCCTTACCATCTCCACGTCATGGTGTAGTTCATTATTCAACACATCATCATTTGGATGGGTAAAATTATGAGTATAATTTATGTAAATAATAAATAAAACATTTTAATGATTCTTTATATATGATATACCATCAAATTATATATTATTTTACAATTAATAAAATGGTATTATCGCTCGTGCGTACGTATGGATTACCGTCTCCATGAACGTGAAGTGATTCATTCCCCATCATAACCATTCTAGAATAAGTTTCATTTTATGATTAAAAATAATGTTTAAGAACTTAATATCATTCTAGATATGAATCAAATACATCTTTTCCATATAAAAAATGACTTATGTAACAAAAAACTTAAGGGAAAACGAATCAGTTAACACCCTAAACAATGATACTATTGAAATATTATTGATAAATCAATATTTGAAGAAGATATATGATATCATATTTAGGTATGTGGTTCTTTTATAAATCAATAACTATGATTTAAACATTGTACATGATCTTAACTTACCCTATACTAAGGAAAAGTTCAAGGTAATGGGTTTCCTTCTAACTTTTTTATTCCCATGAGATTCATGCTATATTGCAACTATTTCTTTTTGTGTAATATATGAACTACCCATGATTATATTATTTGAGTAATATAATTTAATTTATGGGTATTTACATATTCATTGTATGATCCTTCTTACATGTGGTGTAGGATTCGTATGTTACCAAATCAGAAAGGGAATTTCTAATTTTGTTTTCCACTCATTGGGTTTTACACAAACGTCATAGATTATTTTACTCCAAGATTATGTGTCAAATGACTATTTATTTATTTATATAGTAATTTCCACTACCCTTTGTTTGGATATAATTTTGATTCACATAATCACTCCATTGATAAATTCTTATGTCATCAATATGAACTTGATAAAATTAATCTTAACTCAATATCACTTCATTGAGTTAAACATCCAAGTCATTGGTGTTGTTTTTACAAGAATATATGTGAATGTATGATGATTTATTTACACTAAATATACAATAATATTGAGGGTATTTAATATTTCACACATATTTATGTCATTTATTTATCCTTAACCTAAGGATAAGGTCTTTATAAAGGATTTCATCTCAATTTACATTCTTTTGAGACTTCATTATTGTTATGCACCAATTCACTTTTATATGGTGTACATTCTATACTTTCACCTAGTATATCATGAATACCTTTATTCTCATGATATTATAAAGTTTTTATTACTTCAATTATTTGTATTCAAGCATATTTCATTAGATTAGTAACTCTTTAACTAAAATATTGTTTTAATTGTTTTAAATATTTATTATTCCAAATCGTTCACATTAATGTCCCTGATTTAAAAATAGTTTTAATGATTCATTTATATGGAAATGAATGTTTTAAAATTAAAATTTCTTTCAAAAGCTTCAAATTTTTACGGGACACTTTCATTAATAAATCTCATTTAAACGACTTCCTTGATAAATAGTGAAACTTTTAAATGTTTTGATGAAAAAATAGATATTTCTCTCAAGCAGATTTAGTGATTATTTTCATCTATGTCAATATACTTCATTATTCTTGATTGAGGATGATTATTAGTAATAAAATACTCCAAATTTTATTGAATGAGCTATGATTTACTGTGGATGTGTGATTTTTTTACGATTCATGGTTTGTGGTTAAAATATTAACATTTCCTATGAAAGTTTTAATATGAATGATTATGTTATGTTTCATACTTTCTATATGAGGAATGAATTGGACTTATTAAGTGATGGGTGGGGCTTGATAGAGATCATTGATGCATCGGTGGGTCTCATGAGACAAAAAAGTGTATTAGCATAAGGCTAGGATGAACTCTTATTTGTAGTCTTGGCATGAGGCCTTGACTATGTGGTTATAATGTTTGGCATTATTCACTCCATCATTACGAAATTAGTTATTGATATTCCATGTGACTATTCGACTAGTAGAATATCCATTTTTATAAGTAAATGGAATAGATTTATTTATCTTTTCTATATTATGATGATGTTTAAGTTTAAAAGGCTTCTGTTTTAGTCTTATACATTTCCTTAAATGTTAATGTTTATTTATTATATTTTCCTCTATATTTTTATCCTTACTAAGCTTCTGAGATCACCCATTTCTTATATTTTATTTTTTCCAGGATGTGAAGAAGTCTACTATGCTTGACCTATAGAAATTGGTTAAGGGATATGAGTGTGTTCAATGGGGACTCATTGTTAATGTTTTTTAGGATGTAATGTAAAAAATATGTATGTATATAGTACATCCAATGATACTAAACTAATTGGTATTTAGAGATGTGATCTCTATTGATCATGCCAATGTTATGTAATAATGCATCGACTCTAGGTAAATGTGGTCGGGGAGTTACAGTTCCAAGAAGCAATACCTTCCCCGAAATACATCCCCCAGGGTACTACAGCAGGAGAACATGCACCTTATGCTCTGGGGTTACTGGGGAAGGCTATCCTGGCACGACTGAGCATATGGAGGCCACCATTGTAAACCCAACTTGGGTATTCCCTCCTTTGGCTCCACCCAGGGTCTTTGGTGGGGATACACCTCCTTGGAAAATCAGGAAACTTCAGCAGGCATCCTAACTATCTAAAAATATCAGACAGGGAATCATGGGTAATCATTATTTTTGCCTCTATGATTATCAAACTAGATGATTTTATGTTTCCAGTTATTGACAGTTTCTTTACATTGGTGTAGATCCTATTAGTAATCAGGATGTAATTTCCCATGTGGGTGTGGATCCTGCCCTTCTGATAACATAGGAAGTACATATTGTAATATGTGAGCATGGTAATGGGGTGGGGTTTGTTGCGAAAGATAGTGATTTGGATGTCCCTATATTGATTTCGACAATCAGGAATTTTGAAGGAGGAGGGGAAACTGGGGGTTGAGACTTCTGCTGATTAAATGGTCTCCGCAGCTGCAGGGGAAGATGAGCCACCATGGTTGATGACAGTTGATGTGATTGAAGTGAATTCATTGCCCCAGGCTACTAAAAAAGTTTCAGATCTGATGGATTCAACACCCCCAGATTTGATGGATCATGGTCCAGTGGAGGAAGATCTCGTAAGAGTGACTACTACCCCGACTCTAGAAAACCTTGAGCGGGCTATCATCCTTTTTACTAGGGAACAATTTCCATGATCGTAATTTCCATAGGAGATCATTTGGGGACAACCTTGGAAGCTACTACTCTCAGGCATGGCCTTAGGTCATGGGAACCTCCAGGGGTCCCTGCAGCTCATTTACAGGTTGAGGACACAACATCATCTTCCTTAGGTGGTAGTGGTGGTGCAGAGCTCGAGGATACCAACACATTAAGGATTCAGGGTAATCTTATCAATCTCGTTACCACTAGCCTCCTTTTCATCTCTTCTCTAATTATGGATACTTCTCTACTAGATTTTGTTTATGGGTTCTAGGACCAGAACCGCAGGTGTCGGTGATCGCACCAATAACCCCAATCCTATCCTTGACCATGGTTGGGGATGAGGTTGTTGAGGTATCAGAATATACGGCTAGAGATGGATCAGATCCCTCTCTGGTAACATTGATCCCTAAATATATTTCATCCTCTGAGATTGATTCTGAGTATGATCAAGGGGATCTCTCCAGCCTTCGACATGATCATAAGATGGCATGGGAAAAGATCCGGAGGCTGATTTCTTAAACACCCTTGGCTGATATACTATCCAAATTTCTACGACTGTGCAACCGGTTCATAGTGTTATGATTCGATGGCTTCAACTATCGTGGAGTCTGTTACATAGTTGAATAGGTGGTCACTACCTGGGAGAATGTTGTCGAACTCGAGTCTTGCCTTTCTACCTTTGAAGTGGAATCCTATATCACTATGACCCATAAAATTTATATGACCGAAGCTCATAATCATATTGTTGTAGTATCAAGGCTACATAGTTAGCTTCAAAGGCAATGATCTCATGTCGAGGCAGTGGATCACGAACTGGAGTAGGTGAGTCCAAAAAATGAACAACTGATGCAAGAACATGAGTGGTTGAGGTGAGAGCGAGCTCGTGTTGTAGCTAAAATTTCCGAGGGGCAGCGGTAGGAAAAAAATGAGATGAGGGCGAGCTCCAAGGTGTAATAGGAGGCTGATGCTTTGTGGGAAGGTGTAGAGGATAAGACAGCCACCCTACAGAGTCTTAGTCGAGTTATTGAGTATTCTCACCGAATCTTGATTAAATTTTTTGAGTCTGTCAAGACCCACTTTTAGTAATCATTCCCTACCAGAAGGGGCTCCATGTTTTGGAGGCCCCCGCCCCATTTTTGTAATAAAACAAAAATGTCTTCTCCTCAATAATTTTCTCATGTTTTATCTGGCTATTTGAGTTAATTAAAATGGTTTTTGTATGAACAACAATTCACCGAACATTAATTAATAGTATTTAGGGAAAATAGAATTGAAATGAAAATAGCCAGTTCTATATTTTGATTGGATCTAGGGATCGAGTGAGCATAGTTTTACTATTTCTATGTATTTTTAGGGGAAACCAACAAAAAATTTGTCCCTTCTGATGAAACCCTAAATTTTTCCTAGGTCCATTTAGTGTGGACCTAACAGGTAAAGCTCAACTTTTTTTAGGCCACCCTTTATGGGTTTTCAACGTAACAGGCTTTGTTCTTCTTGAGTTTTTTTTTCTCAATTTTTTCCGAGGCCATACAAGGTGTAGGCCTGGAGATCCAACACCCAAATTTTTCCCATATTCTCATTGTAGGTTTTCATCTTAATGAGTTTCATACCTATTTCTGTGAGTGGTTTAAGTTCCCACAAACAATACTATCATTAGTGATGTTTTTGGTCAAACAGCTTTGACCAAATGTGTTGGGGAGAGGGCCCCGATGAGGTTTTTACAGATTTTGGATACCTTAATACCTTTCAGAAATATATGGGGTGAATTTTTATCCAATCGTGTTTGAACAGAATATAGGGCATTCCATGGGGCATAGGGGTCATGTGGGCATACAGAGGTAGGAAAATCATATCCTAAGGAGGACTTTACTTTGGTAGACGGTCCATGGGCATCATTATAAAAATCCACTGAGGGCATGGTATTCTTGGTCATAATATGTTTTACTTAAGTAAATGAATGTCTACTTTTGATGGCCCAGTACATCATGGAAGTTTGGATTATAAGGACCACCAGGGGTGTCTCAAAAGGAAAATGGTGTCTGAATGGTTTGGGGACAATCATATCAATCATGGATATAGATAAAAGATCACTCCTACACACACTTGGTTGTCGTGAATTAGGGTTAGATCTTGACACTGTTTAAAGTCATGTAGCCAGGACATTCTTTCAAAAAGAATTGGTTTTCCCTAGTTCTCGGTAATTTGACCAGAAACATTCCACCATACTCAGATGTAACTTTGGAAATGTTTGTGAACTAAAACTTAGTGGGTTTCCGAATCCTGGGATGGATATGAGGGCTCAGAGGCTAGGATGCATTCAGAAAGAAGCATTTGATAAAGAAGACATTCCTTTGGCAGATGGGACATGGGCGATCAATATGCAATGCAGCTAAGTGAATGGTATGCATATTCATGAAATGGTTTCCTTATGCCAATTGTTTTATTCCTCTGATAGCCGGGAAACTCCAGGGATGTTGGGATTCAAAGACCACCAGGGGTGGTTTATGGGGGTTCAATTATTTCTGGTTACAAAGTATGATTCATGAGGATGTGGTGTCTGGACATGAGAGATGCATTTTGAGTTAAGAAATACTGGGAATGGGTGAAGTCATCCCTCTCACACGTGTGTGAGACGATAAACCATATAGGTCTAACTTGTGTAATGAGGAAGATAGGGAAACCTCTTTTCCTGACAGAACCCATGAAGAGTTCTTTCATGACCATGCAGTTTAACGGCATATAGCAAGGACAGTCTCAGTGTAGTTTAATGCCATGTGGTATGGACTAGGGGAATTTTTTATATAAAATCATCTAAATGGAGACATTTTTGAATGTCTATGTACTTGGCATATGGAGTTTATTGTCATGTGGTGAGGACACGCTCCGCATAGTTTATCATCGTATAGTAAGGATGTTGTTGTAATGGTAACTCTATATTAGAATGTAACTGGGTCTGAATACCCTGACATTTCCAATATGTGGGAAGGATTAAGATAGTGTAAACTGTGATTCCGTAGCCTCTTGGATTAGGTGAAATGATACGAGGGCTCTGGGGCCTTTGAGAATATGGGGGTAGGAAGAGTGTTGCTTGAGGAAGACTTGCCTTTGGTAGATAGGCCAAGGGCGATCAATATGAAGAGTTGCTGAGGTAATGGTATGTGTAGTCATGAAAAGGTGTTAGCAGGTCAATGACCTTCCATGTCCGATGGCCTTGGAGGTTTATGAGGATCCACGATTATTCGGGTCACAGAGTCTGAGGTACAGAAAAGGGTATGTCTTGTCATGTTGAAGATATTAGGTCGCAGTTGTCTCTGAATCTTAAGAAGTTCCCTGTATTGATTTACCCTGTGTGTGGGATACACATTTATTCTATTTAGTTTAACATCATTCGGTATGGACGGTCTATTATTAGTTTAATAGTCGTAGATATCGGACTATCATTGAATGACGCAATGGTAACCTGTGGGATAATAAAATTAGGATGCTCTAGTGTGCTCTGATCATAAAGGGGGTGATGGTGTAAACTATAATCCTGGGATCTCTCGAATCAGTAGATGCGGTGTGGGGCTCTGAGGCCGATAAGCGTATACAGATTGGAAGAATGATGCCTATGGAAGACTCCCCTTTGGTAGACAGGCCATGGGCGATCAATATGAAGATCCGCTGAGGGCATGGTATACATAGTCATGAAAAAGGTGTCCACAGGTCGATGACCTTCCACTTATGATAGCCATTAATGATTATAATGATCTGGGATCTCTCATGAAACAGGGTCTGGAAGATGTGGAGAGATGTGTCTGGCCATACGAGAAACAACCATATTTGAACTATTCATTGGGTTAAAGCAGCACAAATCTGAAGTTATGTTGTGGATGCAGACCGTTATAGGAACCACAGGTGGATAGGTAAGCTAACTAGGTAGAGAATCCTTGGAAACATCTGGATGTTAAGGGAACAAAAATATAAACAATAGATCCGAAAATATTTGGATCAGGAAATGTGATATAGGGGCTTTGGGGCTAGTAGGCATACAGAGCTTGGAAGAGCATCGCCTAAGGAAGACTTTACATTGGTAGATAGGCCAGGGGTGATCAATATGCAGATCTATTAAGGGCACGGTATTCATAGTTATGAAAAGGTGTTTGCTGGTTGATGACCTTCCACTTCTGATGGCCATGGGTGACTGTGATGATCTGCTATCCTCTATGTCATGGATTTTGATGCATGAAAAGGATGCATCCAAATGTGGAAGGTGTGTTTTAGACATGGTTTACCATGTATTTGGAGTGGATTATGAATTATACCATGCATTTTACTATCATTCGGTAAGGATGGTATCCGTGTAGTTTATCATCATACAGTGAGGATGTGGAGAATTTTTAAATCCGTGTAGTTTAACATCATGTGGTAAGGAAGGTGTTGAACCAATGAAAAAAGGTATTCCATGCAGTTTAACATAATGTTTTTAGAGACCCACACTTGACGTACATAGACATTACATTACTTTTGTGGAATACTTAATACATGAAAAAAATAGATGCCGAAAGAACAGATTAGTTAAGTGTCTTTGGAAACTCGGAACAAAATCTTCTAATCATGGTGAAATATCTTCAACATCTCCCATAAATATCTTCTGATTTTGTTTTCTTACCTAAAACCTTTATTTATATACCGGTGAAAATAAAACATAAAAAGGGTGAGCTCAAATGCACAGTAAGGGTAAACATGGAGAACATAAAAACAATCCATAAACATTTGAATGTAAAAACATGAACATAAAACATCAAAATCATGAGAAATGACATAAATATTGGCAGTACATAAGCCATAGATCATAAAAGAAACATTAATAGTGATAAAATAGCATGGTAATAAAACATGTAATTGTGGAAACCCATTAATCACATGTTATGATTTCTATAGTAACCAAGGCATTGTTTCCAAGACCATCATAGAGGACAAAGTCCATTACTGAACCAGGTTTACTTGTCATTCCAGCCCTATATTACTGAGCGGGTTCACTTATTGTTCTAGACATGTCTATCTCATGAGATATAAATCTTTACCTAATGCATTGGAGGGAGATATAGGTCTCACCCATCTCATAATGAAATCATTATTACCTGTCTCACGAAATAAACATAAATCATTCATCATAACCTAAAAGAATAAAATGGGTTTCATAAACATCATCCCATCATAACGTAATCCATATAAAACAAATGGATATCATTTCATCATAAGAAGAATAAAACCAAGTAAATAATTGAGGAGTTATACTTGAAACATAATCATACTAAATAATGTCATCTTATATGGAAAATAGTTTTGAATAAATACTTTAAATGAATTCTTGATGAAAATATCCTTTCTTCTTCAAAATCATTTTCTTTTCTCAAAATACCATGTGATTTTAAAATAAAATAATTTTGTTGAAAATAATAAAGATATATTGTAGAGGAAGCTTCATGGAAGTAAGGTATTTTTAAATCGTAAAAATCCATTCATGTTGTATAAGTTAAAAAACATTCTCCTCATACTTTTAATGGAAAAGCAAAAAAGTACCACGTATGGTAAAAAAAAGAAATATTCCTTCCATAACACAAAGTAAAATTCAAAGAGGGGTCAAACTGAAATTAAACATACATTTATGAATATTAAACACTTTATGAAAAACATTTTATGGGCATCGATGAAAAATATAACCCCAGTAGATACTTATATATAAGAAATCTTGGATAAAAATGAGATTGCAAAATTATCCCTTACCTTATGCCCAATTTCTTCCATATGTGTCCGGGACTTCTGTATAGTGGGTTTAAACATATTATTAACTTGTAAAATAACCATAATAGTATTTATGATATCATATATGATTCACTTATGACTTTATATTACCTGTTCTTTTATAAATTCCATCTTAAAGTGGCATTTTGGGTAAAATTGTTTCATTTATCATACATGTTTTGACTTGTTGTTCTTGATATTATTACTTTTATTCTTATTTAATTAATTCCAGAATGTAAAAATGATTTATATATAATATATATTCATCATATAAATATATATGATAGATTGATAAATGGAATGAAATACACCATTCATGGAGACGGTAGGTAGTAGGTATGCATGAACACTGTTTTCGTTTACATATTGAATTGAATGTAATTAAGTAAATGAAACATATATGTACCTAAATCCAGTATCATTATGATGTAATATTTTCATGATTATTTATTATATATGCTTTATAATAATTCCTGAATGGTTAATCATGGAAGATAAATCTCATCGCGTTCGTGGAGACGGTAGTCTGTGTGTACGCACGAGCGACAATATCATTCTTTTGAAATTAAAATTGTATATAATTGGATGTTATATCATTTATACAGAATCATCATAATGTTATATTTATTATTTATATCATTTATACTCATTATTACACCCATCAAAATGATGAAATGTTTGAATAACAAACTACACCACGACGTGGAGATGGTAAGCCGTACGCACACACGTGTGGTGAATTTTTCATTCATAGGATGGATAAAATAACTAATATGGTTGTACATTTTTTTAATAACATCACAGTATATATAATATACTGAAGTTATTATTTTTCAATTGAAACAACAAAGAAGGATAAATTGGAAGAAGAAAGGAACTTGAAACAGGTTGTGAGATATTTACCTCTTCTTCAGGTACGTCCTTTTGATTTGATCAAAAGGGCTCCTTAGGTTTGTTTTCTAACTAAAGTAAGGACTCTAGTATGAAGGGAGTATAGTTGATAGGGTATTTGGGCAGGGTTTTTCCAAGCCAAATGGATTTGGAGGTGTGAATTAGATAGAAGGGGTAGTTCCCTTTTATAAGAGGGGTGAGGGGAACCTTTGGAAAAACATAAAATATTATTTTATAATAAATTAATTTTTGGTTTATAATGGTGTCAAAGTGACTAATTTCGAGGATAGTGTGGGGATGGGTCGAATTCATCTCATCCAATATGTTTTAGACAAGTTTAGGTTACCATTTTAAATTTATCATTTAGATTTAACTCTAAGTTAAATAATTTAACTTTTATCGTGTTTTCTTGTATTCTTACACTATATGGTTAATAAACTTACTATAAACTTCCAATAGAACCCCAAATGGTTACTTAATGTCATTAATATTATTATATAAGTCTTTTGGAAGAACATTTGATTTTTAGGACCATTATATAAATTAATAATATAATATTTGTTTTAATAAACTCTTTTATGTCAATTTTGACCCAATTTGGTTTTTGTTTTTTATAAATTCATAACAGCATTATTACTTCGAAAATAATTCATCTAACAAACCCTAATATGTTATATTAATCTATAAAATTAGTATAATTCATAAAAAGTATCAAATTATATTTATTTGGGTATTTATAATATCAATTATGTTAATATTCCATTAATAAGGTAATTACTGCATCATCATTATGTCATAAATAAATTAAATTATTTAATGTCTAAAAATATATATATGAAATACCATTATGTATTAAATGTTTTTAGGTTTATAATGAATATTTATAGATTAATTTATCATATGTATAACCCTATATTAAAATTTTTTAGTTATTAAACATTGATTTTAACTATTTTAACTCTTCTTTAAATAAAATAATAAAAAATGTACTAATATAATTATAGTGGACCTAAAGTGTAATATATTATTCCTAAGGTTTATTGTTTTCAAATTAAACTTATCAAATAGAATTAGGACATGTGTTAGGGTAATAATACTATCATTTTTACCCTTAATTACCCTATTTACTTTTAATAGAGGTAAATAAAAGTTAAAAGTTACTTTTCACCAAAAATTATTTTCATCTCATTGAAAAACATTTTACTTACTGATATAAACCGTGTCTCTCAAATTTTATAAATTTAACTCACAGAAGCTGTAAAATTAAGTTTTATGTAAATTTGCAAATTCTCCTAGGAGGTAGTTAAAAGACAGTAAAAAGTTCAATAAACTATTTATATATCCAAAATAATTATAAAAAGACTCCAATGAATTACATTTTACTTAAATAAGTATTATGTATTTATTTTCACCTAAAATAAATTTAAATAAAATAAATGAGTATTTAAATAAAAAGTTGGTTTTAACCAATAACTTAGTGTTTTCACTATTCATCATAAATTGAAGGTTTTTAGAAAAATACCAAAAATTCACCCTAAGATAATTTCGATATTACAAATCCAAAAATGAAGTCCATTTGGAAAGATAAAATTTATAAAATTTCAAAAATTGGGTATTAATTTTCATAATGGCTCTTTTATATCATATTTTAATAACAGATCGTTGTTTAGTGAAACACGGTATTACATACAACGCAAGGTATCATGGAAGGTTACTATTGCGTGTGACACAAGCCAAGAATAGTGTTGTGTATACTACAAGCTAATATGGTGTTGTGTATAGCGCAAGATAATCTGGGTGTAGCGTACAACCCAAGACATCAAAGAAATAAAAATAATATTTCTCATAAAATCTGGGGGTGTAACATTCTACCCCCCTTAAAATGAATTTCTCCCCCAAAATTCATCGAGGTTATAAATGGATTAATAATTGAAATTTTTATTCATAGAAACCCATATCGTAAAATAGAATACTAAATCATCATTCTAAAAAGGATAGTCAGAAACATAATGGATACCCAAAGTAACTAATCGTTGGGTTTCCACATAGGAGAATATAGGTGAAAATATGGATATGGAAGAGAAATATAACCATCATGTTTGCATGAAGAGTGGTAGATAACATGGCTATGAAAAAATCCAACAATCACAAATCCATAAATTTGTGATGATCTAAGGTACCATATCATTCATCAGATATGAGGGCACTAGGAGAACATTTCTGGTTTTCAAGATCATTTCTCTAATATTGAATAATTATTGAATTAAAAGAAATACTTACTTGATTTTGGTATAATCTCACTGCTGTTTGTGACTTGAAGAATTTCCACTTCAACTCTTAAATAAATCAACTAGAATTTTTCTTCTGTGAAGTGTTACAAATCATCTGATAGAATGATAGGTCATTCCATCTATCTCAAACATAAGGTTAGGAAAAGTTATATACATATGTCCATCTTATGGTGAGATTAATCATATATGGTTCCAAAAATAGACTTATACTTCATCTCTCAAAACTTTTTAAAAAATAAAACTAGTTTCTACTAACTAGGGACTTCATGTAGGCCAGTGGTAGGCGATAAAGGCCTATCGCACTTCGGTTGTGGGTTCGATTCCCGCAGCCTTGTCTGACGTGACAGGTTGTCGTCTGACCTATAGGATGTCATTTTTCTAAAACTACACTATTATAACATTCCATAAATAATATCGAAAAAAGGTTATATCCTTAAAAAATATTATCTTATGTCCAATATAATCCATTTCAAATCTTTAGTTTTATCCAAAATACTTCTATCCAAGCTCATAGTATAAAGAAAACGATTAATTTAAATTTCATCAACGAAGCATGTGAATATCATCACTTATCCCTCGTATATCATAAGATATATCTTGTTGGTCACATTCCAAACATGTGAATAACTTAATCATGTATTCTCCTAAAAAATGAATACCCATTGAACTTTAGTGAAAACATGAATGCTATAAAAAGTTAACTCTTTACACATTCCAAAATCCCAAAATTTCTATATACTCAGTCCATGATATCACTTTGTCCTTATATCAGTCATAAGCTCATTAATACTATCAAACATCTTATCTCCTTATCCCTTCATTATGCTCATATAATCTACTGTCAAAAAATATCTGAATAACCTTTCATGGTTACCGGTACTATTCAACATATATTTTCAAATACTCTAGTAAAAACAATAGTGTTACAATCCTTAGATGTTTCTTTATACCATAGTACCATTAAATTACCCAGAAAACATTAATCTTGATAACATACTATCATTCCACTACCTTCTTAAACCATTGACCTAACTTCATTATTTTATTCCTCAATACTTCTTTCATCTCATATATCATTTGTAGTCATTTCTTCATCATCGACATAAATACTACTCATATGACCATGTTGATTCTCTTCAAGATATTTTACCTTAGGTAATTGGTTTGTATAATGCCCATACATTCCACATTTAAAACATTTAACCATTGTTGATGTCTTAGCAATACCATTATCCTTATCCATGGTTTTAATTGATCCTTTTCCTTTGCACTTACTGGCTTTGTTTCCTTCTTTTCCACAACCAAAGAAACTTCCAGTTCCTTTAAAACATTCTCCCTGATTCCTCTTCCCACATTATTTACATGAGGGAAATTTACCTTTCATTCCTCTTTTATCATCATGGAACTCCATGTTTCTCTTATTAGTTGTTTCAAGAAACTTACCAAAGTTGAGATTATTGATCATGTTTTGAGATTTCTGATTAGGCATAATGACGATGTTTGGACTTCCAAATCTCGTTTCATTTGGTTTCTTGTGAAGAGTATAATTCAATTGTCCATCATATCCTCTATTATCATGAATATTCCACTTTCCAGCCATTTTCTAAAACCCATAATGAATAGTGTGAGAGGCAAAGATCATGCTAGGAAAACAACAAAATAAAGGGGATTACTTTCAATATCTAACATCTTAGGTTTAATTCTATGATCGTTACCAAAATTCTAGGTCTATAACCTATAGTTATACTTAACCTTAGGGACATCCCTAGACATACCTTAGAAATATCTCGAGGGATCTAAACTTTTCATATCCTAGTTTCCAAAGGATAACTAAACCTTTGCTCTGATACCAACTTTAGAGACCCACACTTGACTTACATAGACATTACATTACTTTTTTGGAATACTAAATACATGACAAAAATATATGCCCAAATTAATTATTAGTTTAGTGTCTTTGGAAAATGAGACCATAATCTTCTAATCAGGGTGAAAGATCTTCAACATCTCCAATAAATATTTTCCCCTTATTTTCTTACCTAAAACCTTTATTTATATCCTAGGTAAAAGAAAACATAAAAAGGGTGATCTCAAATTCTCATTAAGGGTAAACATGGAGAACATAAAAACAATCCATAAGCAATTGAATGTAAAAACATGAACATAAAACATCAAAAACTTGAGAAATGACATAAATATTGGTAGTACAAAAGGCATATATCATAAAGGAACATTAATAATGATAAAATAACAGGGGAATAAAACATTTAATTGAGCCAAACCATTAAGAACATTATATTATTTCCATAGTATCCAAGGAATTGTTTCTAAGACCATCATAGTGGAAAAAGATTGTTACTGAACTGGGTTTACTTGTTGTTCCAGCCCTGTATTACGGAACTGGATTCACTTTTCATTCTATCCATGTCTATCTCATGAGATATAAATATTTACCCAATGAATTAGAGGGAGATATAGGTCCCAACCATCTCATAATTAAATAATTTTTACTTGTGCCACAAAATAAACATAAGTCAATCGTCATAACACAAAGTATAAAATGGGTTTCATAAACATCATCCCATCATAACGTAATCCATATAAAACAAATGGATATCATTTCATCATAAGAAGAATAAATCCATGTAAATAATATAGGCATTATACTTGAAATGTTATCATACTAAATAATGTCATCTTATATGGGAAATAGTTTTAAATATATACTTGAAATGAATTCTTGAGGAAAACATCCTTTCTTCTTAAAAATAATTTTCTTTTCTCAAAATGTCATGTGATTTTAAAAGAATTGAATTTTTTTGAAAATAATCATGAAATATTGCAGAGGAAGCTTCATGGAAGTAAGGCATTACAAAACTGTAAAAATCCGTTCATTCTGTATAAGTTAAAAAAACATTTTCCTCGTACTTTTAACGGAAAAGTCAAAAAGTACCATGTATGGTAAACAAAAGAAAGATTCCTTCCATAACACAAAGTAAAAGTCAAATAGGGGTAAAAATGAAATTAAACATACATGGATGAATATTACACACTTTATGAAAAACATTTTATGGGAATGGATGAAAACTATAACCCCAATAAATACTTACGTATAAGCAATCTCGGATAAAAATGAGATTGCAAATCTATCCCTTACCTTATGTCCAATTTCTTATGTATGTGGCTGAGTCTTCTATATAGTGGGTTTAAAAATATTATTAACTTTTAAAATAACCATAATAATATTTATGATTTCATATATGATTCACTTAATACTTTATATTACCTGTTCTTTTGTAAATTCAATGTTAAAGCAGCATTTTGGGTAAAACCGTTTCATTTATCATACGTGTTTCGACTTGATGTTCTTGATATTATAACATATATAATTATTTAATTAAATACAAAATGTAAAACATGATTTATATAAAATTTATATTCATCATATAAATATATATGATAGATCGATAAATGGAATGAAATACACCGTTCATGGAGACGGTAGGTCGTACGTACGCATGAACGCTATTTTCGTTTCCATATTGAATTGAATGGAATTAAGTAAATGAAACATATATGTACATAAATCCAATATCATTATTATTTAATATTTTTCATGGTTATTTATTATATATACTTTATAATCATATGGGAATGGTTAATCATGGAAAATGAATCTCATCGCATTCGTGTAGATGGTAGTCCGTACGTACGCACGAGGGACAATATCATTCTTTTGAATTTAAAATCATATATAATTGGATGGTGTATCATATATAAAGAATCATAATAATGTTATATTTATTATCTATATCATTTATACTCATTATTATACCCATCCAAATGATGAAATGTTTGAATAACAAACTACACCACGACGTGGAGATGGTAAGCCGTACGTACGCACGTGTGTTGAATTTTTCATTCATAGTATGGATAAAATAACTAATATGGTTGTAAAATTTTTATAATAACATCATAGTATATAGAATATACTAGAGTTATTATTTTTTAATGGAAACAAAAAAGAAGGAGGAAGTGGAAAATAAAGGAACTTGAAATAGGTGGTGAGAAATTTACCTCTTCTTCAGGTTCTTCCTTTTGATTTTCTCAAAAGGGCTCCATAGGTTGGGTTTATGACTAAATTAAGGCCTCTAGGATGGATTTACGACAGCTGAGAGGGTATTTGGGTAGGGTTTGTCCAAGAAAAATGGCTTTGGATATGTGAATTATAGAGAAGGGGGAGTGCCCTTTTATAAGAGGGGCGAGGGGCACTTTAGAAATAACATAAAATATTATATTATAATAAATTCATATTCAGTTTATAATGGATTAAAAGTGACTTATTTAGATTCTAGGTTGGGGATGGGTATAAATACTCTAATACAATATGTTTTAGATAAGTTTGGGTTACATTTTAACCTTATCATTTAGATTTAACTCTAAGTTAAATAATTTAACTTTTACCGTGTCTTCTTGTATTCTTACATTATATGGTAAATAAACAAACTATAAACTTCCAATATGTAACACCCCAAGCTTCCACGGTACACTTCTCTTTGAATAATACAGTACTGTGTGTTGTACGCAACTTTGAGTTCTAACACACACCACAACCAATCAAAGTATCCGTTATGAATAGTAATACCTAATTTTTGAAACATTATAAATTTTATCTTTCCAAATGGACTTCTTTTTTGGATTCGTAATATCGAAATTAGCCTATGTTGAATTTTTGGTATTTTTCTGAGAATTTCCAATTTGCTTTGAATAGTGAAAATAACTTAAAAACAACTTTTTTAATCAAAATAATTTATAGTGATAAATTATACTATTTAGTGTTTTTCAAGTTTAATTAGAATATATTTTAACCATTTTATCCAATGGTGTTAATTAGAATTAATTTCACTTTGAAATTGCACGTAAACAATTGTCAATATTTTGATATATATTGTTTCTTAAAAACACGCTATTTGTTGTGACAGTGGGAATTAATTATGAAATTAATTAATGAAACTTATATGTTTGGAATTTTGTAAAATATACATCATTTTTGAATTTGGAATATCAATTATAGCTTAGGGTGAAATTTTGGCATTGTTCTGAAAAACGTCAATTTTTTATGAATAGTGAAACCACTAAGTGGTAGTTAAAAAATGATTTTTCGTTTAAATGAAACATTACCTCTTCTGTGATTTTATTTTCAAAACTCCAACATACATGGTTGTCATTAGGAAGTAAAATGTGGTTCAATGGGATTAAATTTTTTTTCCGTGAATAGTACCTTTTAAGTTTAATTAATCGCGATTAAAGGTAATTAGTGAAATTTAAGCTAAAAATAGTATTATAAAAATATGGAATGACCTTTACAATTGTCCTACTACTATTGGATGTGTCATGCCCGACCAAGACAATCCATGGGTCAACTTGGGAACCCCATGGAGCCACTTTGGTAGGAAAATGACATAAATAACTTTTTATTTAATGTTAAAATAAAAATGTCACAAACAAGAGTTGTTTTACTAAAACAATTATTAAATGGGTTTATAAAAGTCATATGTTTGACTATAAATATTAATTAGAAAGATATAACGATTTCCTACATCATGAAATTTTTATATAATTTTTAGACATTAAATAAAATAAATTATTTATGACACCATGATGATGCAGTGATTACCTCATTAATTAACGATTTAAATAAAATGAAACGATAATGAAAAATCTAAGACATAAACATGTCAAAAACCTATTGGATGAGTATATTTCGAACCCTTATCACCTTATACTAGAAATATATATGTCTGGGACCTTTATAATCCGAAAAAGCATTTCATAATAAAGTAACATTTCATTACTTTCCAAGAGTGCCCCTCCTCTCCACTTATAAAAGGCCCCCACTACTACCACCTTACTCACACTTCCAATGCCTTTTGTCTCGGCCAAAATCTGCCCAAATACTCTCTCAACTTCCCCCCTTACTCCTAGAAGCCTCACATTGGGTAGAAGTCTTCCCAAGGAAGCCTTTGCCTCAAATCAAAAAGAGTTACCCGATTTTAAGGTAATGTCTTCTCTAATGTTGTTTTGTTTTATTTTGATTCTCCAACCCCTTAAACTCTTTTTATTCCTTTATTTTGTAAAAAAACCAGTATATAAAATATACTAGGATGTTTTTATGATAAGTATTTTGTTTACACACACACACACCTTTGTCTAATGGTTAAAGAACATACTGTTTCTGTGGGTGGCGAAATACTGCCTCACGAAACGATGATTGTTCAATTTTCTTTTAACACCTCTAATGGTGGCCATTTTAATGACACTATTTTCATATATGATATATATATTATGTTTATGTTTTAATTATGCTTCTATATTTCTAATTTATGGAATACTTTAGGATTTCCATTATGGGTAAATGCGATAAGTTCATTTTAGGAAGTGCGGACTACCGCCCCCTCAAAGTGATTTGAATCGTTAATGCCATATGTGGGATGTATAAAGGATGGAGTAAATGGTATTATACATTATATTATACTGGAATTATATTATAACATTATATAATTATAACTTCATTCCATTAAATATAAAATGGAAATGAGTGTAGCGTTCATGCGTACGTACGGCTTACCGTCTCCAAGAACGGTGCATTTCATTTCTTACATCTAAATGTTATGTAATATTATAAATGAATGTATATAATGGATATATATGATGTATATTATATATAAATCATGAATATAATTATGGATATAATGTATATTTTACCACATGAACAAAGTGTAATTATAAGAAGTTTATTTTTGACTCATGTACCTAAGATCGACAAAACGACCGTTATAAACTTAAATAGTTACATAATGTTCATGACATGGTAATAAGTGAAATAAAAGGAATAATGAACTCAAAAAAAGTTCTTAATAAGTAAGAGATTAAATCTAGTTTATTATTCAGGAGATCATAGAATGGTCGAGTGAATTCGGAAAAGAGGTAAGGGAATTTCATAACCCAATTTCCATTCTTTGGGTTAATATCCTACTTTCAAATTATGTTATGATATTATTATTTCCTATCTTGTATTTGTAATTTCTTTATGTGTACTAATATTTAATATACATAATAAATATATTTTATTTAAAAAAAATTGATCTTGGTACGGACTTCGTCTCAATCTCCTTTCATTGAGGCATATTTTGTTTTATACACAAATTTCTTTTATACGGTGTATAAACCCCTTTGAATTTTACATTTATTCAAAAGGAATATTTTTATACGAAGTGTTTTACTAAACAACAAAAAGGAATGTTTTTCTTGTCATACTTATGCGGCAACAATGACTTCTCCGCCGTCATAACCATTATTTGAGTTTCGGCTTCCTCTACAAGCCATAACTTTTTTTAAATGAAAACTAAATACGAAGTTTTAATTTTCATTTATTTTGGTATTGAAAATAGTTTTGATAAGGTTTTTATTATATCAATGTGTTGTATTGATATCTTGTGATTTAAATGTGGAAATGTTATGTTTCCTTTATGCAAATTTTATGTGATACGATAATGTTATGGTTTATGATATGTTTAAACCTGTTCATATGAGGAATGAATTGGACTTAATAAGTGATGGGTGGACCCCGCTATAGCTCCTCGATGCATCGGTAGGTCTCATGAGACAAACTGGTGTCTTGGAACGAGTCCTTGACAAAATCGTATTGTATACTTGGCACGAGGCCATGGCTACGTGGTTCTGATAGTCTGGCATTATGCATTCCATCATTATGAAAGCGGTTATTGATATTTCATGTGATTATTCGACTAGTAGAATATCCATGTGAGTAAGTAAATGGAATTATTTCATTTTACTTTTGCCATATTATTCTAAAGTTCATGTTTAAAAGGATTTTTTTTAGTTATACATTGCCTTAAATTTTAATGTTTATTTATGAAAGCTTCCGCTATATTGTTATCCTTACTGAGCATCTGAGCTCACCCCTTTCAATGTTTTAATATTTTCCAGGATGTGAAGAAGTATTTTATGAATGACCTATAGGGATAGTCCAGAGAGGATAGTTGTGTGGACTATGGAGACTTTTTTATTGTAGTTTTTCACATTATGATGTAATGTAACATTTATGAATGTATCTAGTGTTTCCAAGGCTACTAAACTAATCGGTCTTTCGATACTTGATCTTTTGTGATCACGCCAATGTTACACAATAATGCACCGAATCTGGGCAACTAGGGTCGGGGCATTAGAGTTGGTATCAGAGTCAGTTTAGTACTAACCTTGGAAGCTAGATTTAGATAAACTCTGATTAGAGTACATAGCCCGAAGATAGACTTTGAGGATTAGTATAGAAGAACTTCCTAGAATTTTGTTATTGTAGAGATTTTGTGAGTTTTCCGAGCAATACATCCCTGTCTGGATACGAGCAGGTAGAGGTGGATATGGCACAGATGTACCTAGGGGTAAAACCCGAAAACACTGCTTTGAGCTAGACTCGAACGGGAACTGGTGCATGACAACGGGCCTTGCTGCACTCTTGGTTACGACACTCCCGGGGGATATTCTTAGGATAATTCTCATTTTCTTTACAAACCCCTATGAAGGGTTATGAGTATATACTTCCTCAAAAAAACATTTTTATGATTATGGATTATATCCATAAATATTTCAATTTATGTTAGGTATTTTACATGTATGGAATTACGTATTTTGAATCATAAACTAATCTAGTTTATGTCGTTGTTTAGAAATGGTGCCTAGTGGAAGAAATGGAAACCGTATCAATGCACACACTCTGTGTAGGGATTTACCTCCTGCTCAAGATAATTATTGTGGATCTGGAGATACAACTAGTACTGATCAACTTATTACCATACTGGGACAACTCACTAAGGTTATAAATAATAACCTTACTCATATGGAGCACCCTGATACACAACGTGGAGGATCAATGTTAGACCGCTTCATGAGGCAACAACCACCAACATTTAATGGGGGTACAAATCCATTAGTTGTTGAGCAATGGATAAACTCCTTAGAAAAAATATTCCATGCCTTGGGGAGTAGTGAAAGGGAGAAGGTTGTCATGGCAGTCTACCGCCTCACTGGAGATGCTGATCAATGGTGGCCATTGATTCAAAATACAAAGGAAGATAATTAAGTATCGAATATGAAATGGAGGGAGTTCAAAGAGCTTTTCTTAGAAAAGTACTTTCCCTGTGACCATAGAGCAGATATGTAAAAGCAATTTCTGATTCTGAGGCAGAAGGAGGATGAGAATGTCGGAAAGTATGAGTCTAACTTTACACGGTTAGCGAGGAATGCATCAGATTATATATGTAACCCAAGAAGTAAGATTGATCGTTTCTTTGATGGGTTAAAATTTTTTCTCCATCGAGCCTTAGTCTCACAATCCTTCTCCTCATACGAAGATATTGTCTCATTGCTATCAAGACAGAAAAGGAATTATCTAAATCTTATGACCATAAAGTAAAACAAGAGAAGAAGAGAACGGTGGAACAAGAGACAGATAAAGGGAAAATGGGAAAGAAGGATTTTCCATTATGCGATAATTGTGGGAAGAATCACCCTGGTACTTGCCTAAAAGAAATGGGAGTTTGTTATAAATGTGGGGAAAAAGGTCACCAGGCGCGTGACTGTAAGGGAAATAAAGAGGCTATCAATGTTGAATGCTACAATTGTAGGGAAATGGGGCATTATGCAAATGAATGTCCTAAGCGTTAGGGAAACATACCTCAGAAAAGGCAAAGGGATCAAGGACAATCTTGTGCTGTTACTACAGTTGAAGTGGAATAATTAATGTATTGGTGCTTTGGGACTCAATAATTATATTCTGGTTATAATAATAATGTGATATATATAAGGATTGTACTGCAGTACTTGTTGTTTTCATTAAGGATTTAATATGATGAAGGTAATCATATTTTTATTATGTGACAATATGAGAAACATTACATTGTTTGGGGAATCTGATGTTACAATTGATTTTGGAATTTAGAGACCTTTTAGAGAAAGTCTGTATAGAGGTATTTTGGATAACTATAAAGGTTGGAATGAATTAAGTTGAACTTTGGATAATATTGATTAAGGTTAAAACATTTCTGATGATTATTTTTGGAATATTATAATACTATAGTTTTAGGAAAAGGACAACCTGCAGGGTGGGCCATAACCCGTCGCGTCGGACAAAGCTGCAGGAATCGAACCCACAACCATAGTGCGACAAGCCTTTATTACCTACCACTAGCCTACAGGAAGTCCCTGGTTATTACAGAATAGTTTTCCTAATTTAAATGGTCTATGTTAATATTTTGAACTTTGTACGATTAGGATAAATATAATATTTTTGAAATCTATTACCTTTTGGAGTGAAAGATGGATTCGTGGTAAAACTTTATTAAAGAATGAAAGCCTACATGACAAGTAAGTATATTTCCTTACATTCTTAGTAAATCTCTTAAATAAATTCCTCAACTTTATGAAAGGTTTATTAAAAAAAACGTTGTCGGTTAACTTTTCCAACTAGGGATTCAATGACCGTTTAACTAATCACAACTTTGTGATTTTCTTATGGTTAACTTTATCCTAATCCTGTTTTCTACAACTCTCCATCAGACCTTGATGGTTTGTTTCTCCTCCATAACCATATTTTCATAGGATCCTAGTATGGGCTATCTTGGGTGACCATTGTACTTCTCTTTCATTCTTTTAATGTTATATTCTTATTAACCCTATTTCCGATTTGGGTTTTCCACAAAGGTATTTTATATTTTCAGCCTTTTATTTTTGAAGAACATTTTCAAATTGCGAGGACACAATTTATTGAAGGAAGGGAGAATGTAACACCCCAAGCTTCCACGGTACACATCTCTTTGAATAATACAGTAGCGTGTGTTATACGCAACTTCGAGTTCTAACACACACCACAACCAATCAAAGCAGTTTTTATGAATATTAATACCTAATTTTTTAAATATTATAAATTTTATCTTTCCAAATGGACTTCGTTTTTGGATTCATAATATAAAAATTAGCCTATGTTGAATTTTTGGTATTTTTCTGAGAACTTCCAATTTGCTTTGAATAGTGAAAATTACTTAAAAAGAACTTTTTTAATAAAAATAATTTATAGTGATAAATTATACTATTGAGTGGTTTTAAAGTATAATTAGAATATATTTTTACCATTTTATCCAATGGTGTTCATTAGAATTAATTTCTCTTTGAAATTGGACATAAACAATTGTCAATCTTTTGATATATATTGTTTCTTAAAAACACGCTATTTATTGTGACAGCGGGAATTAATTTTGAAAATAATTAATGAAACTTATATGTTTGGAATTTTTTAAAATAGACATCATTTTTTAATTCGGAATATCAATTATATCTTACGGTGAAATTTTGGCATTGTTCTCAAAAACTTCAATTTTTGATGAATAGTGAAACCACTAAGTGGTAGTTAAAAAACTGATTTTTCGTTTAAATGAAACATTACCACTTCTGAGATTTTATTTTCAAAAATCCAACAAACATGAATTTCATTAGTATGTAAAATGTGGTTCAATGGGATTAAAATAATTTTTTTTCTGAATATTAACTTTTAAGTTTAATTAATCGCGATTAAAGGTAATTAGTGAAATTTAAGGTAAAAATAGTATTATAAAAATATGGAATTACCTTTACACTTGCCCTACCACTTTTTATGTGTCATGGACGACCACTAAAATCCATGGGTCAACTTAGGGACCCCATGGAGCCACTTAGGTAGGAAAATGACATAAATAACTTTTTATTTGATGTAAAGATAAAAATGTCAGAAACAAGAGCTGTTTTACTAAAACAATTTTTAAATGGGGATATAATAGTCATATGTTTGACTATAAATATTAATTAGAAAGATAAAAATATTTCCTACATCTTTTTATTTTTTTTATAATTTTTAGACATTAAATAAATTAAATTACTGATGACACCATGATGATGCAGTGATTACCTCATTAATTTACGATTTAAATAAAATGAAAAGATAATGTAAACTCTAAGCCTTAAACTTTTCAAAAACCTATTGGATGAATATATTTAGAACCCTTATCACCTTATCCTTGAAATATATAAGTGTGGGACCTTTATAATCCGAAAAATCATTTCATAATAAAGTAACATTTCATTACTTTCCAAGAGTGCCCATCCTCTCCACGTATAAAAGGCCCCCACTACTGCCACCTTACTCACACTTTCAAAGACTTTTGGCCCAGCCAACTTCTGCCCAAATACTCTCTCAACTTCCCTCCCTTACTCCTAGAGGCCTCACTTTGGGCAGAAGTCTTTTCAAGGAAGCCTTTGTCTCAAATCAAAAAGAGTTACCCGATTTTAAGGTAATGTCTTCTCTAATGTTGTTTTATTTTATTTTTCTTCTCCAACCCCTTAAACTCTTTTTATTCATTTCTTTTTTAACAACACCAGTATCTAAAATATAATATGATGTTGTTATGATAAGTATTTTGTTTACAATCACACACGCCTTCATCTGATGGTTAAAGAACATATTGTTTCTGTGGGTGGTGAAATACTGCCTCACGAAATGATGATTGTTCAATATTCTATTAACACCTCTAATGGTGGCCATTTTGATGAAACTATTTTCATATATGATATATATATTATTTTTATGTTTTCCTTATTCTTCTGTATTTCTCATTTATAGCATACATTATGATTTCCATTATGGGTAAACTTGATAATTTCATTTTAGGAAGTGCGGACTACCGCCCCCTCAAAGTGATTTGAATCATTAATGCCATATGTGGGATGTATAAAGGATGGAGTAAATGATATTATACATTATATTATACTATAAATATATTATACCTTTATATAATTATAACTTCATTCCATTAAATATGAAATGGAAATGACTGTAGCGTTCATGCGTACGTACGGCTTACCGTCTCCATGAACGGTGCATTTCATTTCTTACCTCTAAATGTTATGTAATATTATAAATGAATGTATATTCTGGATATATATGATGTATATGATATATAAATCATGAATATAATTATGGATATAATGGATATTTTACCACATGAACAATGTGTAATTATAAGAAGTTTATTTTTGACTCAAGTACCTAAGATCGACAAAACGACCGTTATAAACTTAAATAGTTACATAATGTTCATGACATGGTAATAAGTGATATAAAAGGAATAATGAACTTGAAAAAGTTTATTAAGAAGGAAGATTTTAACTCTAGTTAATTATTCAGGAGATCAAAGAACGGTAGAGTGAATTCGGACATGAGGTGAGGGATTTTCTTAACCCAATTTCCATTGTTTGGGTTAATCTCCTACTTTCAAATTATGTTATGATATTATTATATCCTATCTTGTATTTGTACTTTCTTTATGTGTACTTATATTGAATGCACATAATAGATCTATTTTATTTAAAAAAAATTCTTGGTAAGGACTTCGTCTCAATCTCCTTTCATTGAGGCATATTTTGTTTTATACACAACTTTCTTTTATACGGTGTATAAACCCCTTTGACTTTTATGTTTATTCAAAAGGAATATTTTTATACGAAGCATTTTACTAAATGAAAAAATGTAATTTTTTTCTTGTCATACGTAAGCGGCGACAACGACTTCTCCGCCGCCGTAACCATTATTTGAGTTTCATCTTCCTCTACAATCCATAACTTTTTTTAAATGAAAAATAAATACCAAGTTTTAATTTTCTTTTATTTTGGTATTGAAAATGGTTTTGATAAGGTTTTTATTATAACAATGTGTTGTATTGATATCTTGTTATTGAAATGTGGAAATGTTATGTTTCCTTTATGCACATTTTATGTGATACGATAATGTTATGGTTTATGATATGTTTAAACCTGTTCATATGAGGAATGCATTGGACTTAATAAGTGACGGGTGAAGCCCGCTATAGGTCCTCGATGCATCAGTATGTCTCATGAGACAAACTAGTCTCTTAGAACAAGGCCTTGACAAAATCTTATTGTAGACTTGGCATGAGGCCTTGGATACGTGGTTATGATAGTCTGGCATTATGCATTTCATCATTATGAAAGTGGTTATTGATATTTCATGTTATTATTCGACTAGTAGAATATCCATATGAGTAAGTAAATGGAATTATTTCATTTTACTTTTGCCATATTATTCTAAAGTTAAAGTTTAAAAGGCTTTTGTTTTAGTTATACATTGCCTTAAATGATAATGTTTATTTATGAAAGCTTCCGCTGTATTGTTATCCTTACTGATCATCTGAGCTCATCCCTTTCAATGTTTTAATATTTTCTAGGATGTGAACAAGTATTTTATGAATGACCTGCAGGGATAGTCCGAAGAGGATAGAAGTGTGGACTATGGAGACTTTGTTATTTTAGTTTTTCACTTTATTATGTAATGTCACATTTATGAATGTATCTAGTGTTTCCAAGGCTACTAAACTAATCGGTCTTTCGAGACTTGATCTTTTGTTACCATGCCAATGTTACGCAATAATGCACCGACTCTGGGAAACTGGGGCCGGGGCGTTACACAATATAACCCCAATTGGTTCACTAATGTTATATATATTATTATATAAGTCTTTTGGCCGATCCATGGATTTTTAGGACCATTATATCAATTAATAATATAATATTTGTTTTAAGAAAAATCTTTTATGTCAATTTTGACACTATTTGGTATTTTGTGTTTTTTGAAACTCATAATAGCATTATTACTTTGAAAACATTTCATTTAACCAATCCTATTATTTTATATTAAACTATAAACTTATTTTAATTCATAAAAAGTGTCAAATTATATTTATTTGGGTTTTTATAATATCAATTATGTTAATATTTCATTAATAAGGTAATTACTGCATCATCATTGTGTCATAAATAAATTAAATTATTTAACATCTAAAAATATATATACATAATTCCATTATGTAGGAAATTGTTTTAGAGTTACAATGAATATTTATAGTCGAATTTATCTTATGTGTAAACCTATATTAAAAATTGTTTAATTATTAAACATTGATTTTAACTATTTTAACTCTTCTTTAAATAAAATAATAATAAATGTCCTAATCTAATCCAAGTAGACCTAAAGGGCAATATTTTGTTCCTAAGGTTGTTTTTGGTCGAATTAATCTTATCCAATTGAATTATGACATGTTTTAGAATAATAATAATATCATTTTTACCCTTAATTACCCTATTTACTTCTAACCGTGGTAAATAAAAGTTAAAAGTTACTATTCACTAAAAATTATTTTCATCTCATTGAACCACATTTTACGTACAGATATCAACCGTGTCACATGGAATTTTTAAATTTAACTCACTAAAGCGGAAAAATTATGTTTTATGTTAATTTAAAAATGCTCCTAGGAGGTGGGTAAAAGACGGTAAAACATTCAATAAAATTTTTCTATATCTAAAATTATTATAAAAGGTCTCTAATGAATTACATTAAAATTATATAGGTATTATGTACTTATTTTGATCTAAAGTAAATTTAAATAAAACAAATGATTATTTAAATAAAAAGTCGATTTTAACCAATAACTCAGTGCTTTCACTATTCATCAAAAAATGAATCTTTTTAGAAAGATACCAAAAATTCACCCTAAGATAATTTCGATATTCTGAATCCAAAAATGAAGTCCATTTTGAGAGATCAAATTTTTTTAAATTTGAAAAAGTTGGTATTACTATTCATAATGGAAAGTTTATATAATATTTTAATAACATATCGTTGTTTAGTTAAACTCGGTATTGCATACAATGAAAGCTATCGAGGAAGGTTGCTCTTGCATGTAACGCAAGACAAGAACAGTGTTTCATATACTATAAGCTAATACGATGTTGTGTATAGTTCAAGATAATCTTGGTGTAGCATACAACACAAAACATCAATGAAATTAAAATAATATTTCTCATAAAATCTTGGGCTGTTATAATGTGGTAGGGACGGCAGTTAATCAATGTGAAAATAAAAAGGTGATGTGTAGTTTAACGTCTTCTGATAAGGATGATGGTCATAATTTTTTCGAGGGTGGCTTGGCCAAGATACCGAAATCCTGGCGTCACTATGTATCCTGCAAGGGCAGGAATGAAGCCATACGTAGTTCTCAAAGCCCATATAATTCAAAGGGGTTTCCTGCACAAGTCTTACTCATGCACAAGAGGGGGGACATTTTTTATAGTTGTTGGGGCAGGATTTAAAACTCCCAGCGTTTCTATGTATCCTCTGAGGGCAGGAATCAATCCATATGCAGTTCATTGAATGTGGCATAGTAAATATTAAACTCGGAGAGATCTATGTTTTCTCAGATGAAAAAAATTTCTAATTATACAGTTTAATGTCATGCACCTAGAAAACATTCTCTTAGTTTAGGGAGATAGAGTTTGTACTAGCATGACACAATTTATTTTTATGTCACAAAGAAGAATTGTCATGAAGTTTAACGTCATGCGGTAAGGACAAGGGGCATTTTTAATTTAACACCCTGCAACTCGGATGATTTAATATATAGTTTATTGTAATTCATTAATGACATATTTATCTTAGTTTGGGGTCATAGATCTCGGACGTCCAATAATCGCTTCGAAATAGGGGAACATACTATGATTTTATAGCAGAATCGACATGAATGAGGTTGGGATCCTCCAACACGCACCTCAGGGGGGAAATCTTGGACAGTTAGAGGTCACAGTACGAGGATTATTGGATCTTGGTTTAGGGTCATTGAGTTTGGATGGGCACGACACAGTTTATTGTCATGTTTCATGGACAAATTAAAATTTAGTTTAATGTCGTGTGGTAAGGAATCTTTACTATGTAGTTTATTACCATGTAGTAAGGACATTCAGTGATGGGTGGTTTAATTTCATGCAGCTCGGATGATAACTGCTCATATGGTCACATGAAATATTTCTTTAGAAAAATCACGTTTGTAGGAGCGGTGGTGAGATACACATCCATGTAGATCAGGGAATATTCTCCATTGGAGTAGACCTTGTGTATGATATATGTTCCATCCCACTTTGGCTCAAGCTTTGGAGGCTTCTTTCCAGGTATCATCAGGGTATAGTGGACCAATACCAATTCTCCTTCGAGGAAAAACTGAAGACGAATATTTTTATTGAATGCACGTGTAATCCAGTTCTGATATACTTCCAGGTGCTGAAAAGTGTGCAACCTCTTCTCATCCAATCACTCCAATTTATCAATTCACTTTTACGCCTTCTCATCATCGGACAATTGATCACAAATGGCAACACGGAGTGATGGAAATTGGGGTTCAATGGGAAGAATGGATTCTGTTCCATATACTAATGAGAACATAGTATCCTGGGTAGTGGTGAAAGTTGTGGATTGATAGGACCACGAGGCATGGAAGAGTTTTTCAGGCCATGATATCTTGTCTTTCTCCACCATTTTCTAGAGTATTTTAAATAGGGTCTTGTTGAAGGCCTCTATCTGTTTGTTGGAAGCTACATGGTAGTAAGATTAACGGTTGGTCTTGATACCATATTCCTGGTATAGTTTCTCCAATTTGGCAGAGCTAAATTTGGTGTCGTTTTTCGTTAGTATTGTATGAGGAACACTAAATATAGTGATGATATTGGCTTTCACAAAGCTGACAATGTTTCTTTCCCTAACTTTTTTAAGGGGGGTGGCTTCTGCCCACTTGGAAAAAAGTCTGGTTCTATGAGAATATATTTTAATTTATTGACCATGGTGGGAGGATATGGTCCTTTGAAATCCCTTCCCCAAATGGAGAACGGATAAGAGTACCAGGCTTAGTGAAGTATCTCCAGGGGCTGATGAATGAAGTTGGTATAAATTTTGAAGGATTGACATTTTGTGGTAAAGTTCACGCAATCCCATGGTACGGCAGGCCAATAGTATCCATGCCTTAGAATATGATAAGAAATCTTGGATACCGATTGATGTACTCTACACACTCTAGAATGCACTTCATTAATGGCGATTTCAGTCTCTTCTCCATCAATGCATCTAAGAAGGACCCTGTTAGGGCCTCACTTGTAGAGGACCTTCTGTTGGCTCATGCCGCCATATAGAACAAAATTACTTTCCATTGTCTATATTTTCTATCTTCCAGCCTTGTCTGATAGAAGTTCTCCCCTATTATGGTAGTTCATAATGGGGTCATCTATCCGGTTGTAGGAGCATATGGATCTCGGATAGGGATCACTTCATCAACTTTATACACGTTAGTTTGAACAAATGACAAGACCATTTGATAATGAAAAATGATGATAATTGTTTCATGTTTTTATGGTTCATCTAAGGTCATGGCCGCATTGGCTAATGCATCGGCCTGTGCATTCTGAGACTGCGAAACATAGGTCAATTTCATATTTATGGGGAACTCTTCCATTAACCTTCAGACATGGTCGAATAGGTGGATCATCTCCTCCTTCTTAATATCATAGTCAACATTGACTTACTTGATTACCAGTTCTGAGTCACCTTTTACTTTAAGGTGTTGCACTCGCGCTTGGATTGCGAGCTCTAGACCTGCAATGATGGCTTGGTATTCCACCTCATTGTTTGTACATCCTCCTAACAAGAAGAAGGAATATGGAAAAACAACATACTCTGGGGATATGAGTATGACCCCCATCCCCACCTTATTAAACATGATGTCTTCCATTATAATACCTTTTGGGCTTCTGGATGCATCATCAAAGTACATTTTCCACATTCATGATTCCTTTTGGCATAAAGAAGTCATCTTTATCAGGGAGTTTGACCTTGGATGAGGCAGTCTCTGTTGAGGGATGCTCTTCCAGATATCTTCCAATACATGGACTTTGATAGATTTCTAAGGTACAAACCAGATGTCAAACTATTACAGGATGATTTCCCATCGGGATAAGCATCCGATCCTCATTGGATTGATGAGGATGTATTTCAGCGGATTACTGCGCAAGATCAGATGGACTTCGTGATGCTGTAGTTAATGTCGCAACTTCTATACCACGAAGAACAGAGCAAAAAAAATCTTCTCGATATTTGAATACTGGTTCTTAGAATCAATCATGGTTCAATTGAGATAATAAAGGTTTTTTTCACTATCGACATCATTCTTCTATGCAAGTAAGGCTCTTAGTGACCGCTCTAAGGCTGTAATCTAAAGGATAAGTGGTCTTCCTTCAACCGTTGACATGAGCACCGGTGGACTCAAGAGGTACTACTTGAGTCTATCGATTTCCATTTAGAAATCATCTATCCATTTGTGGGTAACTCCATTCTTCATTAACCTGGTAAAGGGTAGACATTTGTCTGTGATGTTGGCTATACTATGCCTGATATAGGCCAAGTGTCCTTGGAGTCCTCTAAACTCAGTGAGGTTGTAGGGAGGTGGAAAACCGGGGATATCCTTTGTATTTTCAGGGTTGATTTCAATCCCATGATGGAGTATGATGAATACGAGAAATTTCCCTAAGGTAACCTCGAAGGATAATTTCAAGGGGTTAATCTTCTAGATTTTTACCAAAGTTTTCTAATGATGGTTTCAAGGTCTGAAAGGTGATCAAATCACTGTCGTGATTTGAGAACCAAGTCATCAACAAAAAATTCGACGAACATCCCCAGTAATGGTTTAAAAATACAATGCATGGCACGTTGATATGTGGTGCCAACATTTTTTAGAGCAAAGGGAATGACCTTGTATAAATATACTCCCTAGAGGCCAGAATAAAGTGGATTCTTCATCTTATCAGGCCATTTTGATTTGATTATATCCAAAATATCCTTCCATAAAAGGGATACCCTCATATCTCGACGTCACATTGATCAATAGTTCAGTGATCGAGACAGGGAAATCGTCTTTCAAGCAGTGCCAATTGATATCCCCAAAATTGATGCAGGAATGTATCTGTTCATTATTATTTTTCATGGGGACTGTGTTGGAAAACTAGATGGGATATTGGACCTCCCAAATGAAGCCTACTTTTATGAGCTTGTCGGCTTTATCCTCTATCTTGGCCGCATGTGTGGGGTGTGTCTTTTTGGCAGTTCTCTTATAGCCCTGATGATCATCTAGCAAGCCTAGGTGGTGCATCTCCACCATGGGATCGAGTCATGGAATTTCTATGTAATTCTCAGTGAAAACATATCGATGTAGCCTCAAGTAGAAGGTATATACCTCTTGTTCCTCGAAATACATGGTTTCACTACTGAGACTGGGTCTTGGGTCTTCTTCGGTACCTAGGATTGTTTCCCTGAGTTAATCAACAGTGGTAGAGATAACCTCTTCGAATGCAGGAGGGTAATTTATAAGGTCCTCTTCCTACTGTTCTCTGGAATCCTCCCCCTCTTCTCCTTCTGACGGGGAGAGAGATCATGATTTTGGCTCTCTAGAACTCAGAGACAAGATGTTTCATGGGTGCTTTGTGGAGGACATGACTTCCTCTAACTCAATTGGTTGTTAGGAAACCTCTAGAGAGGAAGATGAATTGGGGTGACAAGCATCTTGTCCTTATACCTCTTCAATGAGTGTGATAATAATATCTTGAGATTCCATGGATGGGGCATGGCACCCTTGTTCAAGAATGCTTCCTCAAATTGAGGTTTAGCAGTTGCTTCTATGTTGTCAGACCTAGATGTCATGACCGAGATCATGAGAATAGGTGAATACGCATCTGGACTCAGATTCCTACTCTCAACATGGTTGATGGGCAGCACACACTCTTCATCAAGCTTCTTGAGGGGGTCTTCAGGAACCACATCTAAAACGTTTTGGGCAGGGAAATAATAAATACCATCTATTACAAATGTCTTCCCCTTTTTCTCATAAAATCTGACATCGATGTAATGAGACTCTAAGAGTATGAAAGGGGCCTTATTAGTGCGCAATGCCCACCTTGTCCATTGATGCAATATTTTATACATTAGATGTAAGGGAATTAATGGACATGTATTGATGCAGCCATGGCCTTCCTAACTGGGTGTTTAATGCTGTGTTTTGGCAAACCACTGAGAACTCTGAATGGGCCACAATGTCACCAAAATGGGTTTTTAGCTTGATTTTTTCCACTGGATTTTGTTCATTCTTGTCATAACCCAAGAGATTTTGGGACAAGGGAATCAGATTGTCCTCATTCTAGCCCAACCTATGAGGTGTTTAAAGTGGGATAAGGTTAACTCCATAGCCATTTTCGATTAAGACTTTCTGTACTTTAACGTCTTTTGGAATGCCAGAATCATATATGGGTTTTATGTGTCCTTGCATGGTGGCATATTCATCCTGATCGGTGAAAGAAATCACTACATAACATTCTGCCGAGCTAGTCTATGTTTGATATATCTAGAGGGATACAACTTTGTCTTGAAAGTGTTGGGGACTAAGTAAATATTTTATTGGTTCTTCCTTGTGGTATACTAAGAAACTTATGGCATCCAGTATTTATTGCTTGGATGGTACTGAGGCTAAATGCTTCAAGATATCATACTTTTTCTCCATAGGCTGGAGCTTCTCCATTTTCGAGAGCTCATTAATGGGCACTTTAGTGGATGGAGCATGAGATGAGGCGGGACAAGACTTAGGGTCAATATTTGGTAGTTCTTCTGCGTTCTGGGGACCTGACCAACTCTGTTTACTCGTGTGCATAGGTGGCTAGACACTTGTTCCTCCTCTTATGGGCACCAGAGAATAATGGGTCTAGAGTGAATGCTCGTGGGGGAACGAGAATATTCTTGCTCCTTAATGGTTTATTAAAGTGATCTCCCATGATTTTTTGAAATATTAATGGTTTGATATGGGGTATAACCGTAGGGTTGGTTCTAGCCATGACTACATCTGCCTCAGTATCCCCTGCCTATATGATTCCTACTTCTAGTCCCTTTCTCGGTTATTGGGAACTTGGGTTCACAACCATACTCTTTATTAAATAATGGTTCCATTAAATGGACTACGTTGATGGAATAGAAGATTAGTTCTTCATTCAATGATTGATTAGCCTGGTTTGCTGCCTCTGATGGTGTTGTTTGGTGGTTCAGTGCCCGTTGTGTCAAACCTGAGGGAATGAATTCTGAAAGTGTTAAGGATTTCTTTGGCCCTTTCATAGACTTCTCCTCTTGAAAATGTTTCTTACCTCTATGATTACACCTAGATGACCAGCTTGTGGAGTTTTTTGGGGATGAGTATGGTGGTTGTGTAGAATTAGGAGTTGTTGGAGGTGCAACCGGTTGCGGTAATTGAGCTCAGAGAATGCCATGATCTCGGTTGACCATCTTCCGAGTCATCCAACGGTTAAATTTTTGCTCCCTTTTTCTAACAACATTATGCCACTCCTCCCCCTCATCTAGGTCGGTGGTAGAAACATATACTATGTGTGTTGAGGGTAGTCATATCTTGACCTGCCCCGATTCCTCCATCCTCTGTTAAATGTTTTTGAAGAAGATGCATTCTTTAATACTATGTCCCAACATCTGATGATAGGGACAATTATATAGTCGGTTGTCAAGGCCGAATTCTTTAGGATTTATTGGATCTGATAAGTGGATCATGTTTAAATTCATTGAGTCTATGAAATATCCACAGACTTGGTCCCCTCGTAATGAGTAAAATTTATTTCTTTATTCCTCAAATTGGTTTCTCTGAAGTCCACATCGACCATCTTGTTGGGACGGAGGCATTTGTTGATACGCAAGAGGCCCTTAGCAATTTGGCGGAGGCCTAGGTAGTGGAGCAGGTGTAGGAGATGGCTTAAACATGATTGAGGAAACTTCAACTCTACATGATCTCTTTGTAGGAGCATGTGAGGCTATTCAGGACGTAAAGTTAGTCCGCTGCAAAGAGTCCTCAATTCTCTAAGAAATAGAATTGAAATCTCGGAATCTGGTGGTGCATTTCCCTAGTATGAGTGGTGTTCGCAACTCATCTCAGAGGTTTTCATTTCATATAGAAAGAATCTCATCTTGGGGAAGTGGCATGTTCTGAGAGCCGGTCATACCCTTCCATCTGGCGATGAAGTCTGATACCCTCTCATTTTCCCTTTGTTTTCAAATCAGAATGTTACTAACCATCATTTTATATAACATTGAACTGAAGTGGAATATGAATTTCTGTTGAAGATCCTCCAATCCTTTTATTGACTGAGCTAGAAAATTTGTATATCAGATGCAGGACAAACCTTGTAAGGTTCCCATAAAGCATCTGAGTTTCACTGCATCTTGTTGTTCTGAAGTCCCCGTCATAGGGTCGCAATGAGATGTTTAGTGCATCAATTACTGTTCTAGGTCTCCTGATCCATCGAATATCGGGAATATAGGGCTCCAAAAATTTAGTGGAGGTGGTGTGTTGCTCACCCAGTCTGGGTAAGGATTTTTCTCTGGTTGTATCAAAGTGTGATGACCTTAAATTGCTTCTAATTGAGCTGTCAGAGCTTTGATGGTGTTGTTGAGACCCTCGTTTACATCCTGTTGGACCTGATACTGAATTGGTATGGTATGCGGTACAACATGAGGCATGTATGCCATCAATGGTACCTTCGGAGGATTTATATGTACTTTATCATATTGCATCTTGAGTGGAGGGAATATTTGGTATGCTTCTAAATCCAAGTTCAGGTAGTTGGATGGGCCAGGTGTCGCGCTAGGTGGGGTCCCTGGCCTTGTTTGGTTTGTCGAGAAAAAACCTTGTTGTTGAGGAAATCTTGCTGGAAGTGCGTACTGTGACTCATCTTGGGGAACTTATTCAACAGGACAGTTCCTCTTGAGTAGATCGGCCTTAATCCACCTTAATTCCTTCATTTTATCCTCCTGCGGAGCGAACGCCTCTTTGAGAGTGAGAGGCTCTTTGGTGTTGAGATTAGGATGCGGGTTGAGGAAAACCTGGCCTTTATTCCTATCTCTCATAGAGACTTACTGGGGAAGTGGAGAAGGATATTCTAAAGTGGCCAGTTTGAGGGTAGCCCTCTGGTTCTGGGTGAGCATGCCTACTAGATCATTCGGAATCACAACCTGAATGGAACCATTTTCACTCGATCCGTCCATATTTTCATTGTCTTTAGTGCCATCTATGGGGTTAACATCCATGATGTTGACATATGCATAATACGGGGTGAAGGAGGTGTTATATTCCAAGTAGTAAGAGGACCTTCTGTGCCTCATACTGGTTTTCCCCATTCTGTCTCAGGATTTTCTTTGGGTCTCTTTAGGAAGGGTGATGCGGATGGATCCTTGTTACGACCTTATGGAAGGGATCCCTCTTGGAGGGGGTGGAGTTTCAAAAGATGATACTGAACATGAACCTCATCTTCTATCTATCCTCCCCAAACGAGGGAATACATATTCTCATGGGGGAGGTTGTTGATAAGGTAAAAATTCTCCCAGCCCTGGGGGCTGGGGTTGGCTCTGTTCCTTGGTCGTTGTGCCTCTTCCCATTTTTGTTGGTCTTACGGGGGAATGTTTTGTTAAAAATGCCCCCAGCCCTGTAGGCTGGGGTTGGTCCCGTATTGTAGAAATTACTGCTACTATAACTTATTGCTTGATATGGCATGCTCCCATTCGAGGGTAGGTCATACTTGGTGTCGAGTTCACCTATGAATTAATTCTCTCTTAGGAGGCAATAAATGATCACTGATTGAATTTTATTAGGAGATAAGACTACCAAATGTTTTCGATAGCATGATTCACGAGTTCATGAATGGATCACTCTCATTGGACATGATGCTTTTGAGTCTTAATCAAGGCCTTTTTTCTATCGGATGTACCAACTCTCCTAAATAGAGACTTCATTTGATTACCGTCTTAAAGTGATGGCATTGCAATACCTTACGCTGGATGGGTTATAATGTACGGGAAGTTGAGTGAAATTCAGAGCTCCATGTTCTCCTCATCCGTGGATACGAACCCTTGTCTGAGCATCATCAATATGGTGAAACAATTTTTTCATTGCATGGAGGTAGGTTAACACAAGGTCCCTTTTGTTCCTCTCTAATTGAGGTTGTCATGACGAAGGAAGGGCTTCTAGGTCAACGTGACACAGGAGGACTCTTATTGTCTTAACATGATCTATATACCCTTTATATGGTAGAATGATTAATTTCAACCGGAAAAGGGTTGTCTGGATATTGGAGTGGATGTAAATTATTCTTACTTCTACCAACTCTCTAGGTATGTCGAACTGAGAGGTGGTCGTGGGCCAAAACATTACCCGTATATCATCCCTGGGCAGCCATTTCCTCAGGTTTAATACATCAGCATGTGCCTTTGTAATTGATTCCTCAACAAGATCAGCCCATCTGAGATGCTCCATGATAGTATGATCTGAGGAAGCGGGGTTGGTATGGATCTAATCGTTATGTGGATGATATAGGGTAGATCAGAGGATGAACATGGTCCCAGACCGTCACCTGATTAAAGAAGGACGTTGTTGATAGTTGACTGGGAATCTGACATGCTCGATTCCCTCCTTCTAAGGGCATCAGCATATGAGGTCTTTTCTGTCTTTTATTCGGTAGGGGGAGGACCTTCCTGTCAGTATGATATGTCATCGTGTGGGGGAAACAATAGTTGGTGCTGTAGTGGAGAGGAATACGATCATGACATGATGTCCAACTACTAGAAATAATTTCATAGTACATACCCTGGGGAGGACCATCTTATTAGACTGTAGAAATGGGTGGACCTTCTTGTTGTTCAAGGCCATTGTGGGGAGGGCCTTTTAAATAGTTTTCATATTGGTAAGGATGGCCGTCATGGTTGACGTTCGCTGTAAATCAAGGGGAGGGACTTCAAGACACAATTCTAAAAGGGGAGGACCTTCTAGTTGCTTAAGGCCATTGTGGGGGGGGGGACCGTAGCAATGGCATCCATGATGGAGAGGAAGACCATCATAGTGGTCATGATGGTGAGGAATACCATCAAAATTGTCGCAGGAAGAATATCTATGGGTAACACCCTTGGGAGGGCCATCAGAATGTGCCACAATGAAGAGAGGGCCTTCTTGTTGCTTGACGTCTTTGTGGGGAGGAACTCTACTATTAAAGTGTTGAGAAAAACCACAATAATCTGATGCATGTATGCATGAAATATTGTTGCAATGTAACCCCTAGGGAGGACCTTTAGGGCAGGCCATGTCAAGGGGAGTACCTTCTTATCATGATGAGACAACACTGTGGGGAGGACCTCTGCAGTTGTGACTATGAAGGTGAGGAATACCATCATAATCTATGATCCCACTATATAGAGATTGTTTGCAGCGTACACCCTGGGGTGGACCATCAGGGTGGACCGCAACAAGTGGAGGACCTTCTTGTTGCTCGATCTTCTTGTCACGCAGATGGATTCCGTGACTCGCATAAAAAGAGGAAATCTTGTGATCGTTTGTTATATTCCCATGAGGGAGGAACTCATGGGTTATCTGGGGAGGACCTTAAGAGAAACTGGTAGCAACATTGCGTGGAGGAAATTCACAACTGCTAATTTCAATCCAATAGTATGGTAATATATTAACAGGATTCCGAGACTTTCAGACATGTTTGGAGGCATTGAGAACCACATCTTCCAGTAGATCAGAGTCATGGACCCACTCATTATTTTTTGACTACCTTAAATGCGTTTGGGGAGCTATCTTACAAGCAGTGGGGATTGTCTACTGTTCATAATGGTTGTCACCATTAGGACCATATCTAATTGGGTCCTATGATGCTACTGGGATACGCCGACGAACATCTTGAGTTTTGGTAGGGATATATGCATGCCCTGGATAATCCACCATGATAGAGAGTTGTCCCCTAGTTGGAATGAGATAGTATGCTCATTCCCGTTTCCCTTGTATCGTGAGATATAGATGACGACACTCCTGGGCGGAAGTATGGATGCAGATCTGCTCCAAGGTGGATATCTCATCTTTTAGATGATTCAACACAATTAGGGAGATGGGCTCACCGGCTTGATTCCTTTCTGTTTCCACCGATGCAATTACATTCTGGAAAGATTGTATGATATGATCTGGGATTGATACCTACTCCAACATCATTTCCTAGATATGTAGATAGAAATACTTGGCTAGAATGGGTATGAGGGACCATTATTCCGTCAGAGTAGGAATGTCCTCCTCTGATCCTCCAATGGTCAGTGGATACTGACAATTCTCTTGTGCCGGGGAAGGTGAATGAGTCTTCCCTTATGCTGGGATATGCCAGCTTACTTCTCCATTTTCTTCCACATCAGGATAAAAAAATTTACTTCTATCCTCAGGTAGATGGCCCTCCATATGTTGGTGTCCCACCGTATTGAGTCGGTAGCCTTTGTTGGCTGTGAGATGTGCCCGCCTATTGATCGCCACCATATCGGGATGGTGGGCATCAGGAGAATAATCATGGATCTGGTCGTGTAGGTGCTGGATTGCCACCATGTCTAGTTGGTGTGCTTCATGATCCCGGGCAGGGAGAGGTGCCTTCCGGGTAGGTATCATCCTGTATGGGTGAAGTAATTGATGAGGCTCAGCGGGGATGAACGCCTGCTCGTTGGTTTCTTCCATATTGGGATGATGGGCTTTGGAAGAGTAGATAAGTGTATGGGTCTGATCATGATATGTCTCAATGTCTGAGTAGCATATTTATTCCTTAGAAATGAGGGTGATGACCCATTCTTGGTTGTATATTTTCCTCCCTAGGTGGGTGGTCCAAGGGGTTGGAGCTTGGGGAGCGTGGGCGTGGATCCTCTAGGTGGTATCCACTTCTGGGTGAGGATACGAGGTCATGACGTAGTCGTGATGACATCTTCTAGTGGGGGACTTGGAGAAGAACCCCCTTCTTGTGGGCATGAATTCATCAGTATCGACCTCATCCACCTCTCTATGATAAGGGAGGTATTCATTGTCTCATTTTGGGGATAGGATCCCAAAATGGTTCAAGAAGGCTACATGGGCCACCTGGATCCTCTCCCTCAGTCGCTGCTGGGCAGGTGGCCAACAGGACTTAGCCGGCTGTAGTGTGTATATATCCACCTCCAGATTCAGGAGTGCACCGTTCATGTGGAACCCTCGGATCAGTGCATCTGAGACCTAGTGTTGAAGAATCTATGTGGGCGAAAGAGTCCTCTACCGATTGAGAGGCCTGGTCTATGTTTTGATCATCGTGTGTGTCTGTGAATTCCTTTACAATGCCATTATATTGAAGAAATCTCTGATGTGTACCTATAAAACATTTAAAAAGTACGAACAACAAAACCGATCAACGTAGCATCTCATAATCCCATGCGTAATTAATGACCTTGATTGGTCCTCCTTTTGAGCATGAATGGGGGCACGAAGTGGGATTATTTCACCACCTCAGTTGAAGGATCCTGATCGGTTCCATTTTTGTTTTTGTTGGAGAATGAAAAATATGGAATGTAGGAATTAATCATCTATTTATTCTTATAGAGAATTTCAGATTAGGGTAAATATGTCATTCTGGTTAAAGATTCACGCCGGGCTCACCATTTTTATTTCACTGTGAAGGGGAAATGATTTTTTATCCTGACTAATTAAAGGGAGTTGGTGTTTTTTAATCATTTATATCGAGTTCCCTATCTTTGTGGCATCACCTGGTCTCCAACGAGTTTATTCACGGATCCAGAAATGCCCAAAAGTCCTTGTGTCCAATGATCCATGGAACCGATTTCCAAAGGCAAACCCTCATTGTGTGATATGGTCAAAAACACTTAAGAAGTCACATTGGTCAAGAAGATGGGAATTCGGACTCATCACACCCTTTTAGGGAAAAATATTTCCTATTCCGAGTCTCTCTTATAGATTTAAGATGTGTTCAAATGTTCGTGAATCTTTGTTTTATCCCCAAGAAAAGTATCCACATATTACCCCTGGGTTGAAAGTCATAGGTATACGCAAGGATCCAGAACTTTCTACATATGAGGTTTACCATCCCTCATTATACTAGCGATTCTATGGAAGTTTGAGGTTGTTCATACAACACAAGTCTTAGGCCTTATAATTGTCACTCTGGAGTTTATTATCTTCTAGGGAGGACAAATAGTGACTTGAGCATCTGGATCGAACCTATAATATGGGCGTATAACGTATCCTTGTGAAAGGAATCAGAATCCATGTAGTTTGGTTCCACATAATTAGACACATCACCTTTTAAGATCATGTGACAAATACCCAACCTAACATCATGTGGAAAGGATGTCTATGCAACAAGTGCCTAGTCAGGGTTGGTGTGGGACTTACGCAGAAGCGTCCTAGAGGTCCCGAGGGAAAATGATTTCCTGGGATTGGATATGGTTCTGCTAGGGGCATGAGGACACAGTCTGATAAGGACAAATGGGTATCAAACTAGGATGTTGGGATAGCCCCTCAGGGAGGTTTCCAATGTATCCCAGTTGCATGGGAGTCAAAGTGTACGTAGTTCTATAAGATAATGGCTTACACGTGATATTAGCCTATCAAGGGTGTGATTGGATTCCTATGTTGGGGTATGGTTGGGGATTACATGCGGTTGGTTGCCCGAGATGGGATTGAACCTCAGGGAGGTGTCCTAGGTTCCCAAATTAGGATACAGGGTCCAAATTCCGCATATTTCATTCTATCTCATAGTAGAATATAGTCATTTGCGGGAAATGAATTTGGGATTACATCTTGAAAAGGATTACTTGATGATTTATGAGTTTAATTTGGGTATTATTCTTAAGGAGGATGTCCAGATTAAGGGAATTGGGGTTAGATTAGTGAAGAGGAAGTCCAGTGAGCTCAGGCCCTGAAGAAGGCTTCCTACATATCCCAATTATGGTAGGAATCAAAGTTCTCGTGGTTCATTCCACTGACTATTTGTGCCCATTTTTTAATCATAATTAATCTATAATCCCACATGAGTCATGCTTGGTGTGAGAAACAAGAGGATGTGAAAGATTCAACAATGACACATGCACTTTTCCTCCTCTTCTAGTGGAAGAGAGCACACCTATGGCGGTAAGAGTGGATGAGGAATGTGTTGACCCGAGACGAGGGTGATGTGACGAGCCTTCCCTCTATTCAATTTACACTAGAAAATGGTCCAATGAAATGAGGAAGGGAAGAAGGTTAGGGGATTACACTATGATGGATGCCCTATTACTCTCTTCCAGGTAGAGGATAAGTGTTCACTTGTGGCACTCATTAAATGGAAAAGAAAGTGTGAATCCTCAATCCTGAAGATTAGAGAGTAAGAAAGGGGCTCCTGAGCTTGGACTCTAGATTACTATGGGTATGTGAACCCAGGAATGCTCCGGATGTCCGGTCAAGGGATGGGGTAACCCCCTTGGCTCCGCCTACCATGGGTATGTGAACTAAGAAGGGTGCGCTAATTCACCTGAAGGTTTCCGCATATAGGTCTGGTGGCATTGGGGGAGGCCTTGGCTTGGTGTCAAGGGATAGGCTACTAAAGGGATTTTGTAGGATTAGATTGAGTCGGAAGGGCCTTATTTGACTTGCGGGATGGAAACGCCGAAGGTCTTGGAAAACCACATGACCATAAGAGGAGTGGTTCCCTTCACATAGGTAGGTGCTACATGGATGGAGAGGTCATCCGTATTCTAGTTTGGTACATGGAATAAGGGGAATCCCGCGTACCGGAGTGGTACTAGGATTTGGGTTTGGTCTGCGTACCAAGTTGGTACGCGGCGTCATAGTTCGTTCGAGCGGAGTCGGTCAGGGGCAGCGCCAGACAGGGCTTCGCCTGTGTAATAGGGTCCTACATGGAGCACCTGATCGAAGAAAGGGCATTGGCTCCCTGGTTAGTGGTGAGTGCGTCCGCATAGGGTCCATGGTTCGTGGTTTACCAATTTCAAGTTCACAGTTTACCCATTTACTTATGTGTTATTCAGTTATTCACAATTCATCCCTATTTTATACCTATTGATGGTTCATGAATCAGAACTTCATGGTATGTGAAATCCAAAGCTCTCGAAAGCTTATTCCATCTTTATAAGTGTGATTCCTTCCTTTAATGATATGATCGTCAAGAATCCGATCATCAATATTCTAATCCCTTTCATCCCCCCATGACGTCCTTTTGTAGAATGGGGAATGGATTTTTATCTCCAATCATGTAACACCTTTTGCAGAGGCCGCTGATAAAAAACCTGGCCTACGGATGACTTAGTCAACCTGAGGTTTGCGGTGTATATTGAATTCACCTCGCCCGTGAACCAACTCGGTCACGGGGTGCTTCCCAGGCGCATAGGGCTCCCCCTCCATTTCATGAATGACATAGTGAGTGATGGGGGGCTGGTCCACCTGGTTCGTGGCTAGAATGGTTGGACACTTAGAACTGGTACATCCTCATTTTTTCATCCATTTGGTTCGTGCCCACATAGAAGCTCCGCCTCCACTTCACGAATGACAACATCCGTGGGTGGTGCGGTTCATCGAACCAACTACGTACTTCTGATGAGGAATTGGTACGCGGACTCGTCAAGTCCATTACCATTTCATTTGACCGTTCGTCATATTTTTTTTAAATTATTGATGAATATTGAGTAGATTTTTCCACTGATATTAAGGGAGTGTTTTCCTTCCCTTCGGTGAATTTTTTCAGAACCTACAATCTTGCTTCGAATTTTCTTAACATTCATCATTTTAATTTCGATTCCCTCTTCCGATTTTATCATTATGATAAAGAAAACAAATTATTCCATACATTTTTCTACATAAATTAAAAATAAACCATGAAATAATATGCGCATAATATGTATTCTCATTCATATTATCTATACCAACCATAAAAACATAATACTTCTCTCATTTTGATCCTCGAACCCAATTTATCATTCTTATGTCTTTATTACGATGGGGACAATAGATTATATTATTATTCACCAAATGAAACATAAAAAATTATTCTTTAAATTTAGTCGAATGCTTGTGTGATCCCCATTCAAGAAACATTGACTATAGCAACTCTATCATTCTTTTAATATTATTCAATGATTTTATACATAATCAACTATTAAATTACAATCCAAGGATCATAAAGTCTATTTTCTTTGGAAGAATAGGTACATAAATATGAAAACTTGGGATTTAATAAAACATTTCATAATTTATCATCCATTATGAGCACCTAAATAAAATTCATACATTTTATCTAAATATGATAACTAGGGGATTACATGAACAAAAGTATGAGATAAAAGTCATAGTTATGGAATAAACATAAGAATAAATCATTGTTCACTAGTTAACAGGCGTAATAAGATAACATACAATGTGTGGATATATATATGGAAACCTGAAATATGTAATCATGGTATCATGTGATATGTGGAAAGAATATACAACATGACATAACCATGATACAAGGCTCATTACACAAGGATCCAAATTCAAGGTTAACCACCAAGACCATCACATATGGATCACGAGTCAAGGTTAACAACCAAGACCATTGTACACATCGTCTCATGAGACTAAACATTACCCAATCCATTGGAGTTATATCTAGGAACACACATCATAAAATTTTCATGGATATGTGTACCACATAAAGAATCATACATATTAATCAAACATGAACATAAGGCATACCCATAGTAATAATTGGGTATCATGATCTTGTAAAAAGGACATAACATAAGGGATTATCACAATGGTGTCCTAGAAAGAAATTAATTTAATCATAAAAGGACATTAATAAGGGAAATAAGAATATATCCTTATAACTGATTTCAAACTGAAGTGAATACTTGTGAAAATACTGTTTAATAATGTTCATAAATAAAACATTTTAGTGTGGTTAAGAGAAAAAATTAAAGAGCATTAAAGCCTAATAGGGAATAATATTTAATATAAAAACAGAATTGAACCATGAATTTTTTTCATAATGTAAAGTGTGATTTTAGAAAAATAATGGTGTCTTAAAACAGATTATGGATTCCACATGAAAAGGGGTAAGAATTTGGTATGTTCCCTAGAATCTGGCTTGCTTATCGAGATAAATTGAGTTGGGGACCTTCAAAAAACATATATATCCCCAATTAAGGGCATTGATTGGATATTGATACATGATTTTATAATATATAAATAACATTGAAAACATGTAAATAAAATTAAAAGAGAACTTTATTTTGGTAAAAATAGAGAAATAATAACTCGAAGGAATAATGGAGGTTCAGGTAGAATACCTTACCTTAAGTACGTAGCTGTTATTTACTTGATCTTAATCTCTAGGATAATAAAATTAATTAATAAATTAATATTTCTATAACAATATATAATTTTTTTATTTATTATAACTTTATTAAGTAAATCTATTTACTTTTTTAGGGGTTATGAAATTTAATCTCATTGTTTGGAAGCACTGGTTTCCATGGTTTTCATGATCGAATTAAATGTATAAATGAATGAAAGATCATGTAAAGTGGGGTAACTATCTAGAATTGAACATATATGTTATTAATGATACTATAGAGTTTAAATCCTTCTTATATATCATTTGTTTTTATATCATGATAATGGATCTTTAGATAAATAGGTAATGATAATCGCTATGGTTTCTTTTGGCAGTTTTCGATCATAACGAACTCATTTTTTTATCAATTAGTATCATGTGTATAAAAGGATTCATGAATATTACATAAAATATAATTTATATATAAAAATCTATTTCAAACATTTATTTTTTTCAGGACTATCCATCAATTTGGTAAAGGAATTTGAATACTTCATAATCCTTGAATGCGAAAAATTATCAAATCAGAGTCGATGTTTTGATTTTTAGTATAAAAGGGGGGAAAGAGAGATGATGAGGAATTTTTATATTAGAATAATAAAATAAAATTATATTTATGGTACTGTAGTTATAATAATATTTGGATGAGGGGAGGTTAGGAGATAAAAGAAATAAAAGAAACATTAAAATAAATTAAAAGAAAAGGAAGAGGGTTTCACCTCTTGATTCCTTCTTCTTGAGAACCTCATTAGGGAATAGTTTTTGGTATTTTGATGAGACCAAGATCTCCTAGACATGGGGGAGGGTATTGAGAGGATATTTTAGTGTAATTTTAACAATGATCTTGTATTGAGAGGTGGGACAATATGAGGTTATTAGGGTGGTATTTATAGTGGAAGAGAGTGTTGTTTTCTCATTATTTTAATCACTAGTTTATTATTTAGTCTCAAAACAATGAATAGTTTGATAATTACCATAAAATATAATAAAATAATATAATATAGTTCTATATATTCATCTTACAAAATACATACAAAATCTATGATTCCATAATTCATGTATTTATCATTTATCACAAACTAAAGTATTTTACTATTCCCAAAAAAAATTCAAGTATCATAAAAAAAACCATAAAATTAAACAAAAATAATTATCGACATGTATAATTTTAAAATGAACTCCATTTTATGAAAATAATTATATATATATGATAAATTTAATTATTAATTAAAATCATAATTTACTCAAAAAATATAGATTTTACAATTTTAACAGATTTTATAAAACATTGAAAAATTAACGAAGGCCATGTAAAATTATTTTATTATCATAAGACATCAAAATATTAATTTATGAATAAATTTTATAAAAATAAATTTTATTTAATATTACTAATTTAATAATAAAATAGTAATTAAAATTTTTTGACTTACAAAAATACCAACAAATAATTAATAATTTTTAGAGTATTTATTTATTTATACTATGATATAATTTTATCATAGTGTCACTTATAGTATGGATAAATTTTATTGATACATTCATTGGTTAGTTTACTTTTATATTTTCTGGTTTACTATTCATAAGGGTAACAATACTATTCCAAAGGTCAAGTTACTATTTCATCGGTATAGGTTCCTTAACTTCTAGAAATACCTCTCATTTCCTTCATTCATCATTTATAATGTTTTAATTGTGTTCAAAATATTATTTTATGTGGTTTATACTATTTGACATAATTAAAAAAAGGTAATTTCCATAAAAAGAATTTTGGGTGGTTAAATTCTTCCCCCCTTATAAAATTCTACCTTTGATATTTTGTTTTACATTCTATGTTGAAAACATGTCTGGGTAATTTTTCTTCATCTCTTCTAGCGGTTCTCATGTTTCATATTTTTACATATGTTTCTACCATAATACTTTGACCAAGTGAGTAGTATTTTTGCGTAAAACATTATATCTATCATACAAGATCTTCATTGGCTACTCCTCATAAGAGATATCATTCTCTAGTTGTACCACTTATAAATTTAGTACATGTAATGGAACTGTTATGTACTTCCATAATAGGGATATGTGGAATACATCATGGGCATGAGACAAGGTTGGTGAAATTTCTAGTCGAAATCCACAACTCTGACATGATCATGTATCTCAAAGCGGCCTATGTACCACGGACTCAACTTTCCTTTCATCCTAAATATCATGATCACATTCCTTAGTGATATGAATAGGAATAATATGTCTATAAACATATACTAAATATCCCATTGATGATTTTTTTCATATATATTTTGTAAAATTTGGTATACCTTGATGTGTCGTTGGATTTTTTTTCATATTTTACACCATTTATTTGACCACTTAAGGTCCTATAAACATACACTCACTGACATTAACCCAACATGTTGGTGTTCTGATACTTTTCCCACAAAGGGCTTCATATGGGGCCATCTAGATACTCGAGTGGAAACTATTTTTGTAAGATAACTCAACCAATTGAATATGTTTGTCCCATAATTCTTTGAAATAAATTGAACATGCTCTAACCAAGTCTTATTTTTTCTAAATTGTTTATTCGAATTGGCCATCAGTTTGAGGATGTCATATCATACTGAACTTCATCTCAGCAATTAGTTCATGTTTGAGTATTTTCTATAACTTTGAGGTGAATATTAGATCTCGATCAGATATCATCAACAGTTGTACTCCATTTAGCCTTACTAATTATTTGAATATATTGGTGCAAGTTGATCCAGTGAGAAATCCTTTTGAATTGTGATAAAGTGAGATGTCTTTGAATGATGATCTGTAATAACCCATATAACATTTTTACCACTAGATTTATTTGGATGTCCAATGACAGTGTCCATGGTGATGTTATCCCATTTTCATGCTAGTATAATTAATAGTGACATCAACCCTTTAAAATTTTTCCTTTCAACCATCACTTACTGACATACCACACAATTTTATGTATATTCAGTAATCTTCTTCTTCATATTTCCCTACCAGTAGTTCTCTCAGTGGTCTTGATGCATCTTTGTGCTCCTTAAGAGAATATAAGAGGTTTCACATCATTCAAAATCTCATTCTTTATCTCTAGATCGGGTGGTACACATAATCATGACCTAAATCTTACAAATTCATCCTCATAAATTTTAAACTCTGAGGATTTCCCATTTATTATAGTTTCCACCTTCTTCTGTATTTACACATCATTTCATTAAGAATACTTTATTTTCTCCATAAGGGATAGTAGAGAATAATTTGATAAATTATTAGTGATGTTCTTTCTTTAGTGATTCCCATGTCTCTCTTGTGCAAGTCTTAGAAGATTCTATCCTTCTAAATTATCATTATTGATAAAGATGTGTGATCCTTTCTACATAGAGCATCGACCACCTCATTTTTCTTACTAGGATGATAGAGGATTTAGTAATCATAATCCTTGACAAGATCTAATCATATTCACACATGAATATTAATCTCTTTTGTGTGAATGTATATTTAAGACTCTTCAGATCAGTATATATCACACACTTATCCCCATATAGATATTGCATCTATATTTTCAACGTGAATATCAATGCTTCTAACTCTAGATCATGTATGGGATAGTTTTATTCAATAATTTTCAACTTTATTGACACGTAAGCAACCACTTTATCATTTTTCATTAGTACATAGACTATCCCTTTCTTTGATGCATCATTATAGACCACAAGTATTTATCCACTTGTCCAGAGTGTGATTATTGGAGCAATGATATGCCTATTTTTGATCTCCTTAAAAAATTCTCACATTATTAAGTCCAAACAAAATTCACTCCCTTATATTCCATATTTGTTATTGGGTTTGAAAATTTGGATATGTTCTTCAAAAATCATTAGTAACAACTTGATAGTCAAAGAAAATGATGGATACCCATTAAAGATATTTGAATGGGACACTATTCGATTGAATGTTTCTTAAAATCATCAACATATATCTATTTTATAGTGATTACATGCCCCAATAATGATAAATCCTTTATCTATTACACCCATTTACTATACATTTCATATATATTTTTCCTTCACAAACTCATCAACAAAATATTAAAATGATCCTCATGTTCCTCCTTGATCATAGAGTATATCATAATATCATCAAAAATGAATACCACAAATTTTTCAAGGTAATATCTAAAGACTCATTTTATTTAATCCATGAAAATTGATGGAGAATTATTGGTTCTAAAGGGAATAACTATGAACTCGTAGTGTCCAGAACTTTTTAAAGGTATTCATGGGAATATCTTCCCTCTTCACCATTAATTGATTATATCCTGACTGAAGTTCCACCATAGAGAAATATATTTCCCCATGTAGATGATCAAACAAGTCATATATCTGAGGCAGGGGAGACAATTTCATTCTAATTTTTTATTGATCTCAAGATAATCAATGTAGATGTTAAATGATCCATCCTTATTCTTAACTAAGAGGGCGGGTTCCCCCTTGTTGAAGCACTCGGGTGTATAAAAACCTTGTCTATATTCTCCTATAACTCTTTATTTAGATCTTGAATCTCTAAAATGGCCATTTATAAGGTTTCTTTCATATATTTATAGATCTAGTAATAAGTTAAATTGTGAACTTAACCACTTAGTTCGGATAAGGAACAAACAATTCTTTAGGGAAAACATCAGTGTAATCACTCATTATGGGTATGTATTCGAGAATGATTCTCTACTTTGTATCAATCATTTGAGAAAGTTAGGATTGATCATAGGTCAATAATGACAACACTTAAGATAATGATTCTAATAGAGATTCATCATCATCCTTGAACTTCAACAGAATTGTAGGAAGCTTCGGGATGTTTATAGGGATCTCCCTTTCTTGAGTTTCGATATTGGATTTATATGAAGATAGCCAATACATGTCCAATATATTATAAAACTCCACCTAAGGGAGTATTAAAATATTTTCTTGTAGGTTTAGTCCACAAACATTAACTGGGGAGGAGTTATTAACATTGTCTGAAATAATTTCCCCATTTCTTATAATCATTGATAAATCAACCTCAAAATTTTGAGGGGGTGTTTGAATAGTTCTACTAAACTTGAATGAAATGAAATAATTTATAGAAAAAAAAATCAAATAAGACATTAACTATTCCTTAATGAATAACCAGTGTACCTATCACCACATCTTTGTCAGGATCCACCTCAGCAGTAGTGATAGAATATATGGTTGTTGATGATTTCCTCCAACAAACCTATTCTTAGGTTATTTTTTTTGAAAAATGACCATGTTCCTTATTGTTAAAGCACTGCAATATATGATAAGTGTTGATCTGAACCTTCCATACTTGTTCCTCATTAGTGGAATTATCAATATCCTTTTAGTAGTTATTATCCATATTCCCCATTATTCCACTTGTGAAGCATTTCATGGTTCCCTTTAGAATGTTCCCAGGATGTTTCTTCCCAAAATTTTGACATGGGGGATATTTGTTCGTCTTTATATCGTGGGATTTATTTTATGATCCAACCATATTAGACACTATTTTCACTTTTTTTTCATTGGTCCCATGACACCATTGAGAGTATCCTCCGTCCATTTCTTCCTTGAGGTAACCATATACAATCTCCTCATAACAATCAAAGTCTCTAATCACCAAAACTTTTTGTAGACTTAGATTTAGTCCACTAAATAAGTGATCCACCTTACATTAAGTGTTCATTAAAATTATAGAGGCATATCTGAAAATTCATTCAATGTTTGACTCATATTCCCTAATAGACTAAGATTTATTATTCTTATGTCTGAGGAACTCACTTTCCATCTTGATATAGAGGTTTTAAGGGAAAATATTTATTGAACAAAAACTCATGAATTCTTCCCAATACATGGAATCAATTTCCTTCTTGGAAATCATATTTTTGATCAATTTTCACTAATGATCAACTTCCCCATAAAATTATAGACCACTAATAGATCTTTATCTACTTATGAGAACTATAGGACAAAGAATATCTTTTCAATAATGTTAATCCAATATTCAACATGGGAGGGTATCAGAAGATCCACTAAACATGGGAGGCCTTTTTTGTATGAATTATTCCATGTAAATATGAGTTTTATTTTGAGATTGACGGTGTTCCACATGATTGAATTTATTCTTCATATCTTGAGATAACTGATAGAGTACTTTCATGAAGGTTTGAGAAAACATTCCCATACTATTTAGAATATCATTAAAGAACGCATCCCATTTCCTATCATATTTATTATTGGGATATGTTATTCTATTTTCCACAATTAACTAAAAAAATAATGTTGAATTTTGGGGCTTGAATACATATCTAATAAAAATGTCAAAAGAAATATTCAAAATAAAAAGGATAAACTTTTAGAGGAAAAGGATATCCTGACATGTCATTTCTAGGTTTCAATCAAGTTTATCCAATCATTATCTCCTAAAATATAATCTAATGGGATTATCTTCCTTAATAATGGTTTATAATGAGCATATGAATTTACTAAATCATATCCCCCATGAGTGTCAAAACAGGTGCATAAAAAGGACTATTTTCATGTATCAGGTTACCCTAAGTCATGTCTGAAACACCATGTAGGAGTTTTTACTCCTACATACATCTTTTCCAGAACCATGTCGACAAGTATTATCATGAAAGGAATGTATTTTCTAAATAAAACATTTATTTATACATAATAAAATTTAGGAATGATTTCATAGACATATTCTTATCTCAATGGTTCTTATTAATTCTCTATAGTACTAATATTAAAAAATAACTAGACCATCCTCTTATACAAACTACATCAACCCTATACTTTTACATATATTATTATATGATTTTAAACATAATTAACTAAAAATTACAAGCCAAGGATTATAAAGTCTATTGTATTTGGAATATTAGGTATATAAAACTGAAAATATGGGACTAAATAAAACATTTCTTTATTTATAATCCATTATGATCTTATAACATCCTTTAAACCCTTAAATATGTATAGGATAACCTAGGGATAACATGAATAAAAGGATGATCTAAAAATTCACATAAGATAATAAATATAATAATAAGGCATATCACATGGGTTAGTTGGAATAATAAGACAACATAAAAGGAATGGATGTAAAAAAGGAAGAATAAAATATGTAATCATGGTATCAAAGGAGATTTGGAAACAAAAAACAACATCACATAATAATGTGTTAAGGATAATTACACAGAATGTATCATGAGTCAAGGTTAACCATTAAGGTCGTTTCACATGGTGTACGAGTCAAGGCTAACCACCAAGATCATTCTATATGTCGTCTAACAAGACTAAACATTACCAAATGTATTTGATTTCTTATTAAAAACATCTATCATAACATTTTCATAAATATGCATGATATATGAATAATTATACATAAGTAATAAAAAATAAACATAAGGGTGACCAATTGTAATAATTTGATATCATAATAATGTGGAAAATGAAAAACCTAAGGGATTGTCACAATGATGTCCATTAAAGAAATGATTTAAATCATACATGGTCTTTAATAAGGTAAAATAGAAATATATTGTGATAATTAATTTCAAACATAAGTTAATAAAGGTAAAAATAACATTTAATAGTCTTTAGAAATAAAACAATTTAATGTGGTTTAAGGAAAATATTAAAGAGCATTTAAATAATAAAGGGGATAATCTTTAATATAAAAATAGATGTGAATAAATAATTTTTTCATAATAAAATTTTTTATTTTATAAAAATAATTGTGTCTTAAAATATCTAATTTAGTGCACTTGAAAATGTGTAATAATTTTGGATGCTCGATTAAATTCGTCTTTCTTATCAGAAAGAATCGAGTATGGATTTTTTTTAAAACATGTATATCCTCAAAAAAGAGGGAAGTGAGGATATTTATACATGATTTTGGAACATATAAAAATAATTTAGAATATGTATATAAAAATAAAATATAATTTCATTTGGGTAAAAAGATATAAATAATAACCTAAAGGAATAATGGAGGTTCAGGTAGAATCCCTTACCTTAAGTCTGAAGGTGTTCATCACTTAATCTTAATATCCAGGATAATAAAATTATATTATTTAATTAATAATTCCAAGAACCTTTATACAAGTATTTTATTTATTATAACTTTATTAATTTCATTTATGGGCTTTTTTATGGGTTAAGAGATTGAATTTCATCATTTGGTAGTGCTGGTTTCCTTAGATTTTTTGATCTGTTTACTTGTATACGTGTATGAAAGTTTTTGTAAAGTGGGGGATACTATACATAATTAAAATTATATTATATTAATTATATTTAATAGGTTAAATTGTTCTTATATATTATTTTGTTTTATAGAATGAGGATTAATCTTTAAATAAATAATCTATGATAATCTTTCGGGTATAGTTTGGTGGTTTTTGATCACTAAAAACTCATTCTTTTTTATAAATTATTATCATGTTTATAAATTTATTAATTAATTTTAAATATTATATAATAGGTAGATTATTATCTATTTCATCCATAAAAATGGTTTTATGACTATCCTTGAAGATTGTAATGGAAATTAAAAACATCATTGTCCTTGAATTTGATAAATTTACAAATCTACGATGATGTTTTCGTTTTTAGTATAAAAGGAGGGGGAATGATATATGATGATCAATTATTCCATTATAATAATAAAAATAAAGTATATTTTTGTTATTTTGTTTTTCATACCATTTTAATGATGGGATGTGAGGACAGAAATGAAAATAATGGATCTTGAAAAGAAATTAAAAATAAAGGAAGAGAGTTTTACCTCTTGAGTACTTATTCTTGAGAACCTCATTAGAGGAAGTTGTTGATAATTTTATGAGGAAAAGATATAATAAATATGGGGGAGGGTATCGGTAGGAGGTTTCAATAGAATTTTGATAGGGTGCAAGGCATGATAGGTTTTTGGAGAAGAAGTGGTGAGGGGTGGTTTTTATTGTGGAGGATATGGGTGTTTTCTCATTATTTTAATAATTAGTTTTTTATTTTGGATTAAGAAAATGAATAGTTTGATAATTATCATAAAATATAATAAAATAATAAATTATAGTTCAAGATTTGGGGCTTACAATTCCCGTAAGTCATCTATGGCTCTATAATTAACGTTTTTAGAATTTATTGTGCGTTACCGTATTTTACAATTTAGAAAAATTTCATGTACTTTAGAAAAAGACCTTAAATTCCATCTAAACATTTTTAAAAGTGTATAATTAAAAAATGAATTCATTGTTTTAAATAATTTTCAAATATTAGAAATTCAATGTTTAATTAAAATCATCATTTACTCAAAAAATAGATATTAAAAAATTATAACTAACATTGTAACTCATTGAAACTTTACTGCAGTCTCATAAAATTATCTTATAATCATAATACATAAAAATATAAATTTATGAATAAATTTTTTGAAAATAAATTTTCTTTTAATTTATTTTAAAAATCATGAAATCTTAATTAAATATTTATGACTTATAAAAATACTGAAACTTAATTAATAAATTTTAAAATAATTATATACATATAATAAGAAATAATATGATCATGTTGTCACTTATAAGATAGATAAATTTTATTTATAAATTCATTTTTTAGGTTACTATTCAAATTTCTGGTTTACTATTTATAAGGGTCACATTACTATTCCAAATTTCACATTACTATTTCATCGGTGTAGGTTCCTTATATTCATCAAATACATTTTATATCATTCATTTATTATTTATAATGTTTTAAATACGTTAAATGGGTGATTTTATTTGTGTTATAAGATATGAAACAATTATAAGAAGGTAACTTCCATTGAAATGATTCAGGGTCATATCATTAACATGTTTTAAGAAAATATAACTTTCCTCTTTTCTTTAGTATGCCAATTTTGTGTATAATGATGTTATATTTTCCAGTTCTAGTCTAATAGTTTTTACTCAAATTTATACCAAATCATATCATAATTATTCAATCAATCATTACCCAATTAAGTGAAAAATCATAATATTTCTTTTCTATTGACTCGCTTGAAGATGACCAACATTTTATCTTCGTGAAAATGATTGACTACATTATTGATTGAATCTATTATTTTCTTCATCACATTGGTCCCAAAAATATTTCTTATTTTCATAATTTATTGGTCCCAACATCTCCCATAAATCAATTCTTCCTTTTTAAATGTTTCAAATCTGAAATAAAAATATACCATCAAAATGAATCGGTGTTAGTGGCCATTATGATGGGTTGGTGGCACAACACATCTAATGAACCGGTTCCAATAACTTAGACTTCGATAAAATTAATTCTACGAATATGATACTAATTAAATTTTCTAAAATAAAGATCTTACACTAAAAATTCATACCTTGTGGATTTTATATCTAACTAAAAACTAGATCTCTATAACTTCACATTCCAACCAACTATCTCAGCCTTCAATAAAATAAGAATCTGATAATCTCATATTGATAAACTGAGACTAAAAATATTTGTCTTTATAAACATCCATATTCAAAAACATAAACTTGTAAACATTAAATCTACATGAATTTATCATACTTTAAGATTATATTCAGCATCATATGACTTAAATTGAGAAGTATTGTAACTCCCCATACATTTTAGAAACTTCGTTATTTTAACCCTCAATACCATTGATTTCACTCCCCCTTTCTTTCATAAATATTTATTCATAAGTCTATTCAAATAACTCATGGTTTATGATAACACCAATATCAATAAAGAATCATTATATTTTAGACTAATCCATGAAGAATATGATTCCCTTCCACATTGCAGGCATCCTTTAATTCAAAAACCAAGGTTAGTCCAATAAACCACATAATCCAAAAAACATCTTCCAAATCTGAGGGAATTTCATAAGCATTGTGAATTTGGTTTTGTAAATATGACGGTTAGTTGGATAGCCTTATTTTTTAATGTGTGGTTACTCATTTTCTTTTGTTTCTTCTTCGAAAAAAAAGACAACACCAAACATTCTTCATCTTCCAAAAACAACTTATTTCCAACATGGCCCCAACAATTTCCCCCTTGGGATTTTGTTTTCAACCAAGCTTCATAAATCACAAAACATTGTAACATCATGTAATGGATTACTTATAGACAATTCTAAGACTACGTGAGCTAACTCATTGTAGGGAACATGAATTTTTGACAATAAGACCATGCTATCCAAAATTAGTGATCATAAAAACATCATCATATTTTCTTCAAATACATATTCAACTATTCAACTACCCTAAAAATGTTTCCTACAACCAATCCAACAATCACTTAGAATAATTAACATATTTACAATGCTAGATTCACAGGTTATCCACAACTTCCCCTATTTTCATGGTTCCTTAAAATGTTTTACACATAAAAATAGATAGATTTGTGAAAAGATTCTCCCCTTTGACCACAATATCAAAATACAATATGATATAGGGATCCCATACACATACCCCATCCATGATGATAATGAGGTTGGACAACCATGTTCAACCATAGTTTAGAAAAAAGTTCCATCCTTAATGGTTTTATGAAAATGTCATCTTGTTGTTCTGAGGTAGGAACATAATCTAGATTTAATTCATTCCTCTCTGCATTCTCTTTTATGAAATGATATTTGATATTATTAAGTTTTGAATGATAATGTTGTATATATTTCATGGTAAGGTATATCTCACTTTATTGTCACTTCACAAGAGCAAGGGAAGATTCACTTCAACAAATAAATATTTCAATTGATCCTTTATCCACATATGTTAGGTATCAGCTTGAGGGGAAGCAACATACTCATCTTCAACAATGTTAAGAGTTTTTGAATTTTATTTATTTATTTTAGACAAAAAAAACGTTTCCCCAAAAATAACACACCAGCAAATCAGAATCTTCATGTCATCAACATGTTATTACAAAAAATTATATGAATACCCTAACAAGTCAATAATTTCAAATCCATAATACTTAAAGCTAACATTTTATGTGCCTATGATATATCTTATAACTCTTTTCCCAAAATGAAATGTGATTATTTTGGATGAATCTTAAATCATTTACATATGGTGATAGTATAAACAATGTCAGGTCTTATGGAATACAAATATAACAAATATCTCATCAGCTTCTAAAACTCTTTTTGATCAACATTCCTTTCCTTATCCATGTTTTTTTATCTTTGTTCCCACTAAAGTTAGAATGGAAACTACATTTAAATTTCTCTTGTTGGTCTTCATAATATCTAAATTTTCCTAATTTTCCTTCAAAAGAAAAGAGATTTTATTCTTTTTTAAAATTGCCAACACAAGAAGGTAATTCATTTCACCATGAATAGAAATTTCAAAAGCAAATTTTCTTATTCCAAAAATTATTCAAAAATTATTTCTTTATTCCTAGAAAATATAATGCCATCAAAAGATAAAATTAATATAAGTTAAAATTCCTAAATTTATTTTATATAAATATTTTTATCATCTCTTCCTTTCTTAAAACTCATTTTCCTCATGAATATATCCAATTTGGAATACCAGTCTCTTAGAGCTTGCTTCATCCCATATAATTATTTCATCAATCTACATGTAGAATTTCCATCTTTCCAAATAATAAATCCAAAATTTTATTCAATGTTAATTTACCCATCATGGTCACCATTAAAAAAGATGATTTCACATCTATTTGGATGAATTTTTAACTTCATGGTGTCGTAATATCGTGAAATATTCAGATTTTTTCTAACATTATGACCATAGAAAAAGAATAATCAAAATCAATGCATTCTATTTTTGAGTAGCCTTTTCACACTAATAATTCTTTGATTCTTATCACCTCACCCTATTCTTTCATCTTATTCCAGAAAACCCATTTTGTTCCAATAAATCTTTTTATCTAGATTAGTTATTAGTTTCCACATATCGTTATTTTTTATCTGATCAACATATTTATTCATTTTCTGAACCCATTCTGGATGAATAAAATAATCGTTCACATAATTATGTTCAACATTGGAATACAAGGAAGTATGAAAAATAACATTTAATTTATTTCTTATTGGAACCTTTTGATGTTGATCACCAATAATTTTTTTAGAATCCACTTAATTCCTCATACTGGTATGGGATTTTATGGATTCATCCTCATCACTATAAATAGCAGATTTATGTTATTATTCTTGAGTAGGATTACTATTTCCTTCATCTTTATCATAAATTTTCTCACCCTATTCATCTTCATTATATGTATGAGTCTTTTTATTTTCCTCATGTTTTTTAAAAAACACTCACGTCAATAGATTCAACTAATATTTTTGAATATTTTTGAAGCATCTATATCATCTTTCATATAGAGCATATCCAAGAAATATTCCATCATCACCTCTTTTTTCAAAATTTATATGGTTTAAAATTTTGTTATTTATGATTAATAGACTCCCAAAAACCCTTAACTATTTCAATATTGGGGTTTTTACAAAAAAATCATATGGAGTCATATTTGATCATGGTATATATAAATATTTATTTTGAATATACTCAATATTTCTCCTGGCTTTCCTCCAAAGGAAATAAGATAGACCATGTTCAAATAATATTGTTCTTCCCATTTCTACAAGACTTCTATTCTTTCTTTCGGAAACACCATTTTTTTAAGAGTATATAGTGTACCAAACTCATGCCAAATTACAAGATTCTCAATATTATATTAAAATTATTCATTTTTGTATTCACTTCCAATGTCTATTCTCAAATTTTTCACTGACTACTCACATTCCTTCTCAAATTTAATCCTAAAATGATTAAAAATTTTCAGAGCATCAAACTTATGTTTGATATAAATAACTAAAGTAATGAGAGTAAAGTCATAAATTCATGTATTGAATTACTTCACTCCACATGTTTACTATTTTCCTATAGGCCCACATATATTTTAATGAAACCTTTTCTTTGGTCATTCTGAACAAATATGATCTTTCTTATTCCGATAATTTTTTATATTCTCCTTCTAAAAAATCTTCAAACACTAATATATTAATCATGACATATCATGAATTAAATGGAAACACCCTCTATTTGATAAATTCCATAGAAACACCCTCTATTTAGATTAAATTTCCTTTCTTATGCTTCCCACTTGTAACTATCTTTCCCTATTCCTCACCTTTCAAAAAAATCCATATTTACTTTATGTAACTTTGTTACCTTACTAAAAAAATTTCAAAAAACTTATAAAGTTTTGTTTTAGACCATCAACCCAGAAATCTATTTTGGATTTCAATTTATCTTCCCTAATGATGGATAATCCATCACCTTTCATTTTAAGAGATTCATCATTTTCAAATATAAATATTCCTTCTTTTTTGTCATTCACATTATTGAACTATTTTATGTCTCCTATCATATGATATGAACATCAAATATATTGAATCCAAGATCCTTTTCATTTTGTTTCTTTGAGATCATTTTAAACAACTATAACTTTTTCACTCCTGTTTTCTTTCATTATATCCAACTTTGAAGAATTGTTAAAATACTTTTTTGTTGGCATAAAAAAACAGGAAATCCTTTTCTAAAGTTTCCATTTTGTTTTCACTATTCAAAAATACTTTCTAGGTGTTGGAACCAATTTTTTATTTTCACAAAAACCTTCCCAGTTTTATTCAAAACATCCTTCCCAGGCTTCTTCCTTTATGGGTGTTGAATCATCCTCGAAAATCTTTCTTTTGAAAGTTTTAAAATATTTGTAATGTTAATGATTTAACTAACACATATTTTATGTGTGTCCAAATACACTAAAATAAATATTGTATCAATAAAAAAATAGTTTCCTCTGAAATTCCATTTTTACCATAATTGTTAAAATCTTTCTCAGAAACCTTCTCAACTTTATTATTTGTGAATAGTTGACCAACAACTATTCTGTTCTTACCCATAATATTCTTCTTCTTCTACCCATTTTTATTTTTATTGTTATTTGATCTAGAAGTAATATAATATTTTTTTGACTCGGGATGTTTATAAACTTCAAACTTTTAAACTTTTTTATCTTGCCCACATACATAAATTTATCATATTTATTCTGATCAGGAACATATTCAACATTTTTTTCATCAATTTAAGATAATTGTTTATACATCATAGGTTTACCATTTCTAGATCTTTAAATAACATCAGATATATAATTTTTGAAACATTTAACCCTCTATTCAATTTTAGAATGTTTTTGTTGGAAAAGTTCCAACTCTTATCATTTTTCCTTTAGCTTAACTTGAGAATGTTCTTTTTGATTCATTTATTTATCATGATATTTCCTAAAATCATCAATATATTCAGAAAAATATGTTCTCATCTGGAAAAACAAATTTATTGTTTTTTAAATTTGCTTCATTTTTTTATATTCATGAATTATTTTTTAAGAATCTAAATCTTTCTTAGACATGATTTCAATTATTATTCCAAATGAAATTATAATTGGGTTTCTTATTATTCTTCATAACCATTACTTTTGTAATATTCATTGATAAATGTTGCAATAAAAGTACTTTCATCATTCTCCATATAATATTAATATTCATATTCACTAACTTATTCTTCATCATCTTTGATAAGAAACATCTCCTTTTGTATTTGGATAATTTATTATTATTTTATTTGGATTATGATCTAGCCTTATCACCATATATTGTTCATTCTCCTCTATGCCTTCTATCATCTTCCTCTCTATCCACTTCTTTATTTTTTTCAAAGAAAATTAGATTCGATGTTCTCTATAGCTCTACATTCATATAATTTCTAGCAAGGTTTCAAACTAAATATTCTTGTATCCATATTCAAATTTATAGAAATCAAGAATAAAAATTTATCAAGATTTTTACAAACCACATTTTCTAAATCAGATTCACTATATTCTTCTTCAAAATAATATTATTCAACTTTTCGTCCTTAGAAACCCTGAAAGGAATTTCTTTACTAGATTTTTTTTTCTATTTATAAAATAATACCTTATCATATCCTAAGTAAGGAGAGTAATATAAAAATCTCCTATTGAAAGTGTTTTTGTATCTCTATCTTTTAATGAGGGGACATTGATATCAAACGTTTTCAAAAGAATTATTAATATCTTTTAAATAACTATAGAATCCTCCAAATTATCTCGTAGACATATGATAGTGCTAACAGTTCCTTTTACCAAAGTATATAATCCCCCAATAGATTCATTATAATCTATCTTCATATCTTCATTGTGTAGCCTCTGTATTTTTATTCTTTTTCTTTACTTACTTATTTATTGTCATGGTCAATTGTTTCCAACTTATCTCAGATAACATTGGAATTGGAAACAAATTTTAATCTAAAAAAATCTATTTCAAAAATAAATGAGAGTAATTTTTTTCAACCCTTCCATCATTTTGAAGAGTCTTTTTTTCAATAGATGTAAGAGTAAATTTATCATCAACAGGATAAAATCATGATGTTATAGCTTTAAGAACATCATACCCAATAAACATAAAATTAGGAAACATTATATTTTCCTAAATATGACAATACTTACCATAGACACCTGGAATCACATTACTATTCACATAATTTAGATTCCGCATCAACATGTTCTTCTTAAAAACATCAGTAAAGGAAAAAATAAGGGGAAATTCTACTATAATACCAATTGAGAATGACCCGTAGGATAAATGTATCACTGAGGGGGTTTGTGGGGAAATAGTGATAACTTTTTTTATGTTTCATTTCTTTTGAAACAACCTTTTCCTCATATTAAAGAGATTTTACCATGCTGAAAAAAACCAAACACACAACTATAAGAACACAAGTACTTACAAGGTTCAGTAATCAACAATAATATCTAAATCCTAGGTATGGTTTGGAAACATTAAAATACCACACAATCCAATAGAAAAAAATCCTTTGGTGTGGAATAAATTGAGTAGGATATTCCCTTACACTCGTGTATCACTATGTCTAATAAAATAGTGAATGTTTTACTTTATTAATAAATGAGTTTATAGAATGTTTTTATAATTATTAAAGAAATATATTACAATTTCTACATGGTCAAATTTAAAAAATAATATCTTTATAAACAATTCTTCAATTTATTATCGAGTAGAAAGAAAGAAATTCTTCTGGACTTCTTAATGATACAATGTCTGATTTCCTAGTCTAATTCCCTAGTCCAATTACTCAATCAAATAAAATACTCTATTAGAATATGGTAGAAACAATTTTGAACATCAACTTCCTCAGTCTGGAAATGTCAATATAATTTTACCATTTTAGAAATCTATCCCAATATGATAATCAGATCAATATGATCTTATATCTTCCACTTTAATCTTCTATCTAGATAACTTCCTCGAGTTTTCTCGATTTGGAAACGTATTCTCCTTAGAATTTCATATATTATGTCTCTTTATTATAAATAGTACTCATGTTAGGAAAGTACAAGGTACTTACTCCTTTTATAGGCAATCCATATCAGGTTTGCGTGGGATTATGAAAAGTTTTCCCAGTCAAACAAATATCCAAAAAACATCAGTTTTCCTTAAACATAGGATTTATATTTGACTTTTCTAAGGCTTCCCCGTGGTTATAGCTTCTTCTAAAAATATCGAGAAACTTCATCTCACTTCAGTCATTCTTAACATTCCTGAGTTTGATTATTATTCTCTACTCTGATTTTCTAAATATGATGATGATAGAAATATATTCAACACGTTTATCCACACCAATTTAAAATAAACCAAGAAAACATATGTGAATAATATTTCATCTTTTTATGATTCTCTGTAATAGCTTGATAAGAACATATTATTTCTTCTCATTATGATTGTAGAGACCCAAATCATGACGTACATATACATTACATTGCTTTTGTAGAATATCTAATACATAACCAAAACATACATCAAAGGACCGTAATAGTTTAGTGTCTTTGGAAACTCGGAACACAATCTTTTAATCGTGGTGAAAGATCTTCAAAATCTCCCATAATGATCTTCCCCTTTTTATTTTCTTACCTAAAACCTTTATTTATATCCTGGGGAAAAGAAAACATATAAAGGGTGATCTCAAATTCTCTATAAGGGTAAGAATGCATAAAATACATTTGAACTTAAAAAACATGAACATAAAGTTTAAATATCAAATTCATGAGAAATAAATCTTGGCAGTACTAAAGGAATAGATAATAAAGGAACATTAATAATGATAAAATAGCATGGGAATAAAACATGTAATTGTGGCAACCTTTAAGCAAATGTTATTTTTTCCATAGTAGCCAAGGCATTACTGCCAAGACCATATTAGTGGACAAAATCCCTTTTTGAATTGAGTTTACTCTTCGTTTCAGTCCTGTAACACTAAACTAGATTAACTTACCGTTCCATCCATGTTTATCTCATAAGATATAAATCTTTACCCAATTCATTGGAATGAGATATATTTCCCACACATCTCATAATGAAATCATTCTTACTTTTGTCACAACCTAATCATAAATCTTTCATCATTACCCAAAGTATAAAATGGGTTTCATAAACATCATCCCATCATAACATAATACATACAAAAAAATGGATATCATTTCATCATCAGAAAAGTGAAACCATGTAAATCATAGAGAAATTATACATGAAACATACACTTATGAAATAATTCCATCTTATATGGAAAATGGTTTTGATAAAACACTTGAAATGAAATCTTGAGAAAAATACCTTTTATTTTTCAAAATCATTTTCTTTTCTCAAAATGCCCTGAAATTTTAGAAGAAATGGATTTTATTGAAAATAACCATGAAATCATATAGAGTATACTTCATGAAAATAAGGCTTTAGGAAACCCTACAAATCTATTTATGCCGTATAAGTTAAAAGAAAACATTCTCCTCGTACTTCTGTCGGAAAAGTCAAAAAGTACCTCGTATGGTAAAAAAATAAAGATTCCTTCCATACGATGTGGTAAAAGTAAAAAAAGGTAAAAATGACTTTAAAAATACATGGAAGAAATGTAAAAATTTTATAAAAACATTTTGAGAACATATGAACATGTATAATAAACATAACCCCAGTAAATACTTACGAATAAACAATCTCGGAAAAGAATGAGATTGGAATAATTATCCCTTACCTTAGGTCTGATATGCTTCATACGTATCTGAACCTCCTGTATAATGATTTCAATAATTTCATTGACTTATTACAGAATCATATTCATTTTTATGATTTCACAAATGGTTCACTTATGACTTTATATGACCCGTTCTTTTGTACACTCCATGTTAAAGCAGCGTTTAGGGTAAAATCGTTTCATTTATCGTCCTTGTTTTGACTTGTAATTATTAATATGATTACTTTGATCATGATTAATTAATTCCAGAAAATAAAAAATGATATATAAATAATATATATTCATAATATATATATATATAATAGATCGATAAATGAAACGAAATACACTGTTCATGGAGACGGTAGGCCGTACGTATGCATGAACGTTGTTTTTGGTTTCCTTGTTGAATTGAATGGAATTAAGTAGATGACATACATATATATAAATAAATCAAGTATAATTATTATTTCATATATTTCATGATTACTTATTTTATATACTTTATAATCATTCTTGAGTTGTTAACATGACAATGAATCCCATCGCGTCGTGGAGACGGTAGTCCGTACGTACGCACGAGCGATGATATCATTTCCAATGATCGTGGAATTGTATTTAAGTGTATGTACAATATTTTAGAATCAATATCACTTTACAATAATCATATACAGATATTTATTTACACCATTATACCTATCCAAGTAAGGTGGTGGTGGTGGAAAAACAGATTACACCATGGCGTGGAGACGGTATTTCGTACGTATGCACGCGCGGGGATTTTATTTTCCGTAGGATGGATAGAAGGTGACATGCGGTTGTTTAATATTTATAATAACATATCAGTATATAAGTAATACTGATGTTAATACATTATAATGAAACAACTAATGAATAATACGTTGAAGAAGAAAGAAACTTGAAATAATCGTTAGAAAAGATTACCTCTTCTTCGACACACCTCTTTTAAACTTCTTCTTAGGGCACTAGAGTTGGTCTTTTTAGAATCCCAGAACCTATATGATATAACTATATAGGTTTATAAGAGTAATTGGCAGGGGTTGGATGAGCTTCAAGGCTCAAAAGGGTGTGAAGAGAAGAGGGAAGAGGTGCCTTTTTTTAAGGGAGGAGAGGGGCACCTTAGGAAAACTTAAAATCTTATTTTATAATAAAGTCATATTCGGTTTTTTATATCTCCAATATTATTTAATTCCAAGATAAGGTTGGGATGGATCGACATCCTTTCAACCAATAGATTTTAGACAAGTTTGGGTTACTATTTTATCCTTATCATTTAGATTTAACTCTAAGTTGAATAATTTAACTTTTACCGTGTCTTTTTTTTTCTTACACTATATGGTTGATAAACTTACTATAACAAGCCAAACGAACCCCAAGTGGTTAAGTATTAATATATATATCCTTATCTAAGACATTTTTCCGAACCTTATAATTTTAGTAATAAAATAACAATTAATAATATAATATTTGTTTTAAAAAAACTATTTTATATCAATTTAGACACTATTTTGTAATTGATTTTTGTAAAACTCATAACAGCATGATTAGTTCAAAAAAATTTAATTAAATCAATACTAAAATATCATAGTAACCTATAAAATTAGTGGAATTCATAAAAAGTCTCAAATTACATTTATTTGGGTATTTATAACATCAATTATGTTAATATTTCATTAATAATATAATTACTTCATCATCATTGTGTCATAAATAAATTAAATTATTTAATATCTAAAAATTAAATATAAAATTCCATTATGTAGGAAATATTTTTATATTTATAATTAATATTTATAGTCAAATTTATATTATATATAACCCTATATATAAAATCATTTAGTTATTATAGTTTGATTTTAACTATTTTAACCCTTCTTTAAATACATTAATAATAAATATCCTAATATAATCCAAGGGGACCTAAATGGTAATATATTTTTCCTAAAGTTGTTTTTGGTCGAATTACACTTATCTAATAGAATGAGGATATGTGTTAGGGTAATAATAATATCATTTTTACCCTTTATTACCCTATTTACTTTTAACCGTGGTAAATAAAAGTAAAATGTTACTATTCACCAAAAATTATTTTCATCTCACTGAACCACATTTCATTCCTTGATATTAACTTTGTCTCTTGGATTTTCGAAATTCCACTCACAGAAGCAGTAAAATTATGTTTTTTTCGAATTTCTAAATTCTCCTAGGAGGTGGGTAAAAGACGGTGAAAAGTTTCATAAAATTTTTATATATCTAAAATTATTATAAAATGACTCCTACGAATTACATTGAACTTATATAGGTATTATATATCAATGTTGGCCTAAAATAAATTTAATTAAAATAAATAATTATTTAAATAATAATTTTGTTTTTAAATAGTTTCCCAGTGTTTTCACTATTCATCAAAAATTGAAAGTTTTCAGAAAAATATCAAAATTTCACCCTAGTCTAATTTCGATATTCCAAATCCAAAAATGAGGTCCATTTTGAATGATAAGATTTATAAAATTTCAAAAAGTGGGTATTACTATTCATATTAGGTAGTTTATATAATATTTTAATAACATATCGTTGTTTAGTGAAACTCGATATTGCGTACCACACACGCTATCATGGAAGGTCGTGATTGCGTATAATGTAAGCCAAGTCAGGCTTGCGTGTAGTGCAAGACACCATTTTTGTTGTGTATAACAGAATCCAACCATATTTCATTTATACATTGAATGTATATATATATATATATAGTTAATGTTTTATAGAATAACTACTATCATACGAATTTGAAATTGTGTGTAACACGATCCAAGAATAGTGTTGCGTATACTGCAAGCTAATACGGTGTTGCCTATAGTGCAAGATAATATTTGTGTAGCATACCACAAAATACATCAAAGAAATTAAAAGGAATAATTCTCATAAAATCTCAGGTAGTTACATTCTACCCCCCTTAAAATGAATTTCTCCCTCGAAATTCATCGGGGTTATAAATGGTTGTCTACTTGAAATTTTCATTAATTGAAACCCACATCATAAAATGGAATACCCAAACTTATCATTAAAAACTAAAGAATGAAACATAATGGTTACTCAAATTAACTAATCACTAAGTTTCCACATAGGAGAACATATGTGAAAATATGGATATGGAAGAGAAATCTAACCATCATGTTCTGTTGGTGAGTGGTAGAGAACATGGCTATGAAAAATCCCAAAATCACAAAGCCATGCATTTGTGATGATCTAAGGTACCTTCTGATTCGTCAGATATGAGAGCACTAGGACAACATTTTTTGTTCTCAAGATCATTTCCCAATAATGGAAGAATTTTTGAGTTAAAAGAAATACTTACTTGATTTTGGTACAATATTACTGGTGTTTGGGCCTTAAACAATTTCCACATCATCTCTTAAAGAAATGAAGTTGAATTTGTCTTCCGTGAAGTGTTAGCAAATCATGCAATAGAATGATAGGTCATTCCATCTGTCTCAAACAAAAGGATAATAAAAGTTATTAACTCCACATAAGTCCATCTATAGTGAGATTAATCATATATGGTTCCTAAAATGGACTTATACTTCATATATCATACTTATTAATATAATAAAACTAGCTTCTACTAACCAGGGACTTCCTGTTGGCTAGTGGTAGGCGATAAAGGTCTATCGCACTTCGGTTGTGGGTTTGATTCCCACAGCCTTGTCCGACGCGACGGGTTGTCGCCCGCTCTGCAGGTTGTTCCTTTTCATAAGATACACTATTATAAAATTCTATCAATAATATCGAAAAAATTTCTTTCCTTAAACAATACTAAGTTATGTTCAACATAATCCATTCCAATATTTAGGCTTATTCAAAATACTTATTTCCAAACTCATATTATAAAGAGAACGATTACTAAAAAGGTCATATAACAAGCACATGAATACCATCATTTATCCCTCATATATCTTGTTGGTCACATTCCAATCATGTCAATACCTTAATCATGTATTCTCTTGAAAAATGAATATCCATTGAATCTTAGTGAAAACATGAATGCTGTCAAAATTTAACTCTTTCCACATTCCAAAATCCAAAAATTCTATAAACTCAAAACATGATATAACCTTGTCCTTATATCAGTCATGAGATCATGAATACTATCAAACATATTATTTTCTCCTTATCCATTCATTATGTCCATATCATCTTCTTTCCAAAATATCTGAATAACCTTTAATGTTTACCAGTAACATTCAACATATACTTTCAAATAATTTAGGAAAAACAATAGTGTAACAATACTTAGATGTTTCTTTATTCTATAGTACCATTAAATTACCTATACAACATAACTCTTGATAAGCATACAATCATTCCACTACCTTCTTAAACTATTGGCCAAGCTTCAACATTTATTTCATCTCATATATCATTTGTAGTCTCCTCATCATCATCCACATAAATACTACCCATATGATCATGCTGATTATCTTCATGAGATTTTCCCTTAGGGAATTGGTTTGCATAATGTCCATACATTCCACATTTAAAACATATAATCATTTTTGATGTCATAGTAATACCATTATCCTTCTCCATGGTGTTAACTGAACCTTTTCCTTTGCACTTATAGGATTTGTGCCCTTCTTTTCTACACCCAAAGCATCTTCCAGTTCCTTTGAAACATTATCTTTGATGTCTCTTCCAACATGATTCACATGAGGAAAATTGAACTTTCCTTCCTCAATGATCATCATGAAACTCGTTCTTTCTCTTATTAACTGAGTCAGGAAACTTATCAACGTTTATATTATTGATCATATTATGATATTGCTGATTAGGCATAATAATGATGTTTTGCCTTCAAAATCCCATTTCATTTGCTCGATCATGAAGAATATCATTCCATGGTCCATCGTATTCTCTATTAACATGAATCTTCTGGTTTCCAGCCATTTTCTAAAACCCAAGAAGAATAGTCTGAGAGGCATAAATCATGTTAATAAAACAACATAATCAAGGTGAGTACTTTCAATCTCTAACATCATTGGTTTAATCCTAGGTTATTCATGATCGTTATCATAATTCTTGGACTATAACCTATACTTATACTTAACCTTAGGGACAAACCTAGACATTCCTTAGAAATATCTCTAGGGATCTCATTAAAGTTTTCGCATCCTAGTTTCCAAAGATTAACTAGACCTCTACTCTGATACCAACTATAGATACCCAAAGCTTGACATACATATACATTACATTACTTTTGAGGAATGTCTAATACATAACAAAAAAAACACCAAAGGACCGTAATAGTTTAGTTTCTTTGGAAACTCGGAACACAATCTTCTAATCGTGGTGAAAGATCTTCAACATCTCCCATAAAGATCTTCTGCTTTTTGTTTTCTTACCTAAAACCTTTATTTACATCCTAGGGAAAATAAAACATATAAAGGGTGAGCTAAAATTCTCAGTAAGGGTAAGAATGGATAAAATAAATTTGATCTTAAAAAAACATTAACATAAAGTTTAAATATTAAAAACATGAGAAAAAAACATGGAAGTACATAAGGCATATATCATAAAGGAACATTAATCAGGATAAAATAGCATGGGAATAAAACATGTAATTGGGAAACCCTTAAGAACATGTTATGATTTCCATAGTAGCCAAGTCATTGCTGCCAAGACCATCTTAGTGGAAAAAGTCCCTTTCTGAATCGAGTTTACTCCTCGTTTCAGTCCTGTAACACTGAACCTGATTAACTTACCATTCCAGCCATGTCTATCTCATGAGATATAAATCTTTACCCAATACATTGGAGGGAGATATAGGTCCCACCCATCTCATAATGAAATCATTCTTACTTGTGCCACAACATGAACATAAATCATTCATCATTACCCAAAGTATAGAATGGGTTTCATAAACATCAACCCATCATAACATAATCCATACAAAAAAATGGATATCATTTCATCATAAGAAAAGTGAAACAATGTAAATCATAGACAAATTATACTTGAAACATACAAATATGAAATAATTCCATCTTATATGGAAAATGGTTTTGATATAACACTTGAAATGAAATCTTGAGCAAATTACCCTTTCTTTTTCAAAATCATTTTCTTTTCTCAAAATGCCATGAAATTTTAGAATAAATGGATTTTATTGAAAATAACCATGAAATATTGTAGAGTAAACGTCATGAAAATAAGTCTTTAGGAAACCATAAAAATCTGTTTATGCCGTATAAGTTAAAAGAAAACATTCTCCTCGAACCTTTGTTGGAAAAGTCAAAAAGTACCTCACATGGTAAACAAAAAAATATTCCTTCCATATGATGTGGTAAAAGTAAAAAAAAGGTAAAAATGACTTTAAACATAGATGAAAGAAATGTAAAAATTTTATAAAAACATTTTGAGAATATATGGACATGTATAATAAACATAACCCCAGTAAATACTTACGAATAAACAATCTTGGATAAGAATGAGATTGGAATAATTATCCCTTACCTTACGTCTGATATGCATCGTACATATCCGAACATCCTGTATAATGATTTAAATAATGTCATTGACTTATTACAGAATCATATTCATTTTTATGATGTCATAAATGGTTCACTTATGACATTATATTACCCGTTCTTTTTTAAATTCCCGGTTAAAGCAGCGTTTAGGGTAAAATTATTTCATTTATCATCCTTGTTTTGACTTGTAATTATTAATATGATTACTTAGATCATGATTACTTAATTACAGAATATAAAACACGATTTATATATAATATTTAGTCATAATATACATATATATAATAGATCGATAAATGGAAATAAATACACCGTTCGTGGAGACGGTAGGCCATACCTACACATGAACGTTGTTTTTCGTTTCCTTATTGAATTGAATGGAATTAAGTAGATGAAATACATATATATATATATATATATATTAGCATTATTATTTCATATATTTCATGATTTCTTATTATATAAACTTTATAATCATTGTTGAATTGTTAACATGGAAAATGAATCTCATCACGTCGTGGAGACGGTAGTCCGTACGTACGCACGAGCGATGATATCATTTCCAATGATCGTGGAAATGTATTACAGTGTATGTATAATATTTCAGAATCAATATCACTTTACAATAATCATATATAGTTATTTTTTTACACCATTATACCCATCCATGTAAGGTAGTGGTGGAAAAAACAGATTACACCACGGCGTGGAGACGGTATTCCATACTTACGCACGCGCGGTGATTTCGTTTTCCATAGGATGGATATAAGGTGAAATGGGGTTGTTTCATATTAATAATAACATATCAGTATATAATTAATACTGATGTTATTACTTTATAATTAAACAACTAAATAAGAAGAAGTGGAAGAAGAAAGAAACTTGAAAGAATCGTTAGAAGAGATTACCTCTTCTTCGACGTACCTCCTTTAAAATTCTTCTTAGGGCACTAGATTTGGTCTTTTGAGAAGACCAGAAGCTCTATGATATAACTAGAGAGGTTTAGAAGAGGAATAGGGTTTGGACGAGCTTAAAGGCTCAAAAGGGTGTGAAGAGAAGAGGGAAGGGGTGCCCTTTTTATAAGGGAGGAGAGGGGCACCTTAGGAAAACCTAAAATATTATTTTATAATAAAGTCATATTCAGTTTTTAATTGCTCCAAATAGATTTATTTCTAAGATAAGGTGGGGATGGGTCTAAAACCTTTCAACCAATAGATTTTAGACAAGTTTAGGATACTATTTTATCCTTATCATATAGATTTAACTCTAAGTTAAATAATTTAACTTTTACCGTGTCTTTTTGTTTTCTTACACTATATGGTTGATAAACATACTATAATAAGACAAAATAACCCCAAGTGGTTCATTATTAATATATATATCCTTATCTATGTCATTTTTCCGAAAATTAGATTTTTAGGAATAAAATAACAATTAATAATATAATATTTTTTTAAAAACTATTTTATGTCAATTTAAACACTATTTTGTAATTGATTTTTTGTGAAAATCATAACAGCATTATTAGTTCAAAAAAAGTTAATTAAATCAATACTAATATATCATGGTAACCTAAAAAATTAGTGGAATTCATAAAAAGTCTCAAATTACATTTATTTAGGTATTTATAACATCAATTATGTTAATAATTCATTTATAAGATAATTACGGCATCATCATTGTGACATAAATAAATTAAATTATTTAATGAATAAAAATTAAAAATAAAATTACATTATGTAGGAAATAATTTTAGCTTTATTAGGAATATTTATCGTCGAATTTATCTTCTGTATAACACTATATTAAAAATTATTTAGTTATTATACTTTGATTTTAACTATTTTAACCCTTCTGTAAAGATGTTAATAATAAATGTCCTAATCTAATCCAAGTGGACCGAAATGGTCATATTTTATTCCTAAAGTTGTTTTTGGTTGAATTAAACATATCAAATAGAATTAGTACATCTGTTAGGGTAATAATAATATCATTTTTACCCTTAATTACCGTATTTACTTTTAACCACGGAAAATAAAAGTAAAAAAGTTACTATTCACCAAAAATTATTTTCATCTCATTGAACCACATTTTAGTCCTTGATATTAACTATGTCTCTCAGATTTTCGAAATTCCACTCACATATGCGGTAAAATTATGTTTTATGTGAATTTCCAAATTCTCCTAGGAGGTGGGTAAAAGACGGTGAAAAGTTCCATAAACTTTTTATATATCTAAAATTATTATAAAATGACTACAATGAATTACATTGAACTTATATAGGTATTATGTATCAATTTTGACCTAAAATAAATTTAAATAACATTTATAATTATTTAAATAAAAAGTCGGTTTTTAAATAGTAACCCAGTGTTTTCACTATTCATCAAAAATTGAAAGTTTTCATAAAAATATCAAAATTTCACCCTAGGCTTATTTCGATATTCTGAATCAAAAACTAAAGTCCATTTTGAATGATAAGATTTATAAAATTTCAAAAAGTGGGTATTACTATTCATAACGGCTAGTTTATATAATATTTTAATAACATATCGTTGTTTAGTGAAACAAGGTATTGCGTACAACACATGCAATCATGGAAGGTCGTGATTGCATATAATGTAAGCCAAGACAAGGTTGCGTGTAGTGCAAGACACCTTTGTTGTTGCGTATAACAGAATCCAACCATATTTTATTTATACATTGAATGTATATATATATATATACACTCAATTTCTCATAGAATAACTACTATCAAACAAACTTGAAATTGTGTGTAACATGATCCAAAAATAGAGTTGCGTATACTGGAAGCTAATACGGTGTTGCGTATAGCGGAAGATAATATGGGTGTAGCCTACCACAAAAGACATCAGAGAAATTATAAAGAATAATTCACATAAAATATCAGGTTGTTACAATGATTCTCAAAACCAATTGATCATTCTAATGTTTTCATTATAATGGAGATAGTAGATTAGATTTATCTGGACTAAATGAAACATAAGAAAAAAAATCTTCAAACTTCTTCAACAACTCCTCAGATCCCCTTTGAAAACACTTTGACACGTTTCAAGAGAATCTACTTTTTTTCATTTCATCAGAACGAAAATATTTGTCCTATGACGTTATCAGTGTCTGATTAAATCTGATATTTTAGACTCAAATTGACACCAAAACCAATCAGAGTTCTTCGATCAATCTTGATCAAACTGAGAAATGGATTAGAGTATTTATTTTCTCTTAAATCACTTGAATATGACCAACATTTTATCTTGATGAAAATGGTAGATTATTTGTTGATTAAATCTCAAATTTTATTCTTGACATCCATCCAAACAACATTTCTTACTTTCTTCATTCATTATTCCTAATATCTCCCCTATTTTGTTACCTCCAATAAATCTAAAAATCCATCATACAAAAGATACCAACAAAAGAATCAGTTTCTGATTCCATTAAGATGGATCGGTGGCACACCACCTCAGACAGACCAGTTCCATAATCTTTTACTTCACTAAATGTTTTCCTTATCTGAATAAGATGAAAATAAAATTTTATAAACTCAACTTCTTACTCTGAATATTTGTATCTTGTGGCATTTCAGTATAACTAAAAAGTAGTATCTTCACGTCTTTATATTCTGATAAACCTTCATCGTCATCTGAATTACATGGGGAATTATTATAACATTACATCATTTCTAGAAAAAAATCGTTCTTTCCAGCCATCAATATGATTTGCAGCACTCCCCTTTCATTCATTAAGCATCCATCATAAGTTTTCCAGATAAATCGTGATTTATGAGAAATCTATGATTAGAAAAGTATCATTAGATTTTAATCAGATCCATGTAGAATCTGATTCTCTTATTCATTATTATATTCTATTCATTTTGAAACGAAGAAATATACAATGAACCTTTTCTTCTAGAAAACATCTTACCAATCAGATGGTCTTCTTTATGAATTGTGAATCGAATTTTATAAATACTATGATCAATATGATCACCCTATTTTACAAATTGAGGTGATTTATTTTCTTTCTTTATCTTATCTAATAACAGAAGGCAACACCAAAAATAGTCATCTTCTAAAAAAACCATCATGCCAACTTGGTCCCAACACTATCATCATATCATTCTATATGAGGATTCTCACAGTCCCTTCTTCAAAGCATCACTATAGATCACAAATCCTTCACCACAATAGCGTAATGTAGGTAGGAGTGAACTGACTAAAATTCTCTTTAGTTCCTCAAATAATTATTTACATTCATATTTCTAAAGGAACTTTGTTCCCATCTGAGTTAACATTGTCATTGGACGTGATATCCATGAGTAATCCTCCATAAAGAGTCAATAATATCCATCTAAACCCCGAAAACTAATGATCTCATTCATAGTGGTCTGTGTGGGCCAATGTTCAGTAAAATCTTTCATTCATGGGTTAACTGGTATAACATATTTGTTTATTATATGAACAAAGAAGAAATATTCTACACCCAAAATTTTGACATGGTAAATTTTTCATACAACTTATCTATTCTTAGTGTCTCCATTACTATCCAAAAGTGATCTTTATAATAATCTATAATCGTGGAATATATAATAATATCATAAATAAATACAAACACAAACTACTGTAGGTCGTCTATTAAGACTTAATTCATTAAATCCATGAATGTAGTGGTAGAATTAGTGAGACCTAATGAAATGGAAAGCAATTCCTCGTGTTCATACCTTGTACAAATGGATATCTTGTGTATGTCTTCATTTTTCACTCTCAAGTAATAGTATCCCGATCAAAGGTCAATCTTGGTAAATTATTGATCATCACATAATTGATCAAACATATCATCAATAAAGGGTATATGATACATATTTTCATGACCCCCTTCCCCCAAATATACCATAATGAGGTAAGAGAGATAATGATAGAAAAGTCACGCCTCCAATATACCATGGAGTGGAAACTATCCCCGATGGTACGAAAATATCACAATATGAGAGTAATTCCCCTATATATGAAATCAAGATAAAGATATAGAATTAATTAATCAAAATTTACTCCAGAAAAGAATAAAAAATAATCTCAAACCATCCTATAATGATTTTATAAATGAAATAGATACGTTGAATGTCTCCAAATTAAATACCCAACAGAAAAGCTAAAGTAGTGAAATAAAAACTATCAAGGATTTGAGCTAGTATTGTCCAAAATTGTCTACAGAATCCTCATGGAATCCCAGAAATAGATTTATATATTTAGGGTGACCATACCTGTATAATCAGTACAAAAACAAATTCTCTTTTGTACATGTGAAAGAAGAAAACTAATGCACCTTTGTCGAAATAGAAAAACCAAACAACACCTATACAAGTATACTAATAAAACTCAACATAAAAACGAGATGATATCTAAATAACTCAAATAGATTAATATAATATAATATGAATCATGTTGATAAGGGTGTCCCACACTAATTTCCAAGGGGTATGCCACCCTCACACATAACGTCTTATGTCCCAGAACTCCCATCTATTTCATATAATCACACCGCCCCAGAAGAACAGTCACGACACACCATTCCCGAAGACAATTGGGCTCACTACACCAATATAATGGCTACATCACACCTTGACCAAAGACACTTGAGTTGTCACATATCTCCCAAATACACCTACGCTACCACAAAAACCATCTAATGCGCTAAAAGACTCCATCATTCATATCATGTGCAATACCTTCCTCACATGGAAGAGATAGATATAGGTAAATAATGTGTACCCATCTATCCATAATCCTTAATGGATGGCGGGGAAAACATCACCCCCTTATTGCTATGTGGGATACATCACATAGTGCTCAACTAGGGTGGGGTCTGTATTGAAATTAAAATAATAAACAAGTATTTATATATGTAATATCAAACACTCAAGCCCAACCAATGGGTTCATAAACTTACTAACCAACCTAAAAACCTATAACCTTTGCTTCGATCCCTAAATTCATAACACCAAACAATAAGACGTAACCCAATTCCACATTTCCAACCAATTAAATTCAATTATTCCATTATTTTCATTATTTAGCATCAACCACATTTAATCACACAACCCATCATTTAATTATTAATTTAATATTTTTACACAATTAACCAAACAAATCAAATAAATTTCTATCATTTTAAAAAAATTATTTATTTATTCCATCCCTACTCATGAATCTATAACAAAGAATCGACCACCTATCCACCCCAAAATCCTGGCCAAAAAACCACCTCAGCACCCAAAAATCACACCCAACAAACCACCTCACTACCCCAAAATCACACCCAAAAATACCCCCTCACTATCCCAAAATCATGGACAAAAAACCACCTCACTAACCCAAAATAATGAAAAAAACCCACCTCACCACCCCAAAAACACAACAAAAAACACCTCATCTTCCCAAAATTAAAGCAAAAAAACACCACACCACCCCAAAATCAGGACCATAAAACCTCATCATCACCCTAAAATCATGACCAATAAACCACATCACCACCCCAAAAGAACGACATGCGAACCGCCATCCCCACATGACCCAACCACACATTTTCATCCCATAATAATGACCACACACCCAACACATCAAAAAAGTTTTTCAGAATTACAGAGGGGATTTAATAACATTATACTTTATTTTATGTCTGTTACCACAATAGTTGTTATCCAAGGGAAACCGTTTTATTTTAAAAATATAAGTGGTTATCCAATTTCCATTTTAGGGTGATATCAAAAAAATCCAAATAAAATAAGAAATCTCAACACATATATCTAGTACAAACAAATCCCCCATTAGCCATAATTTTCAGCAGGGCCAGAAGCCCGTACAATTCACAACATCATAAATAAAATCAATGATGTAAAACCAAATCAATCAAACCACATTGACCTTTTTAAATTCAATTTAACATATTATTTTTCTTTTATTAAGATGATATAACCATAATTCATAGTTAAATAAAAGAAACCCCTCATGCATGACACACAGTAAAGAGTAATGATGGAATCCCTATATCAATGATGCTTACTGACTCACTACACACTTTATGGAGAAGATGTATGCTTAAAAACCACAACTGTACAATGAAAAAACATAGATCAACCTAAATGACTATCAAAGACCATAAAAACACAACCAGACACATACCCCAATCGATAACAACATCACCACAATGAATCCTCATGAGAATAACAGAAGAATACCTACAAATAAGATTGAAGGGATTGCCATGGATTGAAAATGAACAACCACTTGGACCAGTGGATCAAGATGGAAGTAAGGGGGATTTATAAATTTCTTGGGGTACCTAGGGTTCACCCAAAATGGGAGAAAGAAGAATAAATGACCAAATGAAATAATATTTTTATGGAACTTTTAAAACTGCATTGCATCAGGGATTGACATGACCTGTAATCCCAGTTCACGTTGTGTAATCCTCAGGGTTGGGTTTCACCAAAAATCATGTTTCCTTTTTAATAATTAATGCATAAATTCTACACATCAAGAACAGAAAATTTACAAGATATAAACCACCATTACACATCATGTAATAAACTTAAATAACATGTATTTCCTACAAAAGTTCTTCTACACTTCTGTCTTCCATAGAAAAGTCTTAGAACTTCCCCTGAGCACCTCCAAAAACCAAAACCGGATGTGTAATGGACAAGGAAGAATAGTTACAACAAATACCTCTCAAAAATTATCTCCCATGAGAATCCAAAACCTCTCCCTAGAATAAAATGGGTTCGAACAACCACCTCGTATGATACCACTGAAGGGACTCTTCATACCTCAAACACTACTACTATCCAAAAACACCAACTCATACAACCAAAAAATAAACCACCCCAAAAAAATCTACATCCTATCGCACAGCCACACTTCAACACAACCATTTCACAACCTGCTCTTCCCCCACACTTCCTAAACCAATAACCACTACAATCAACACACTACACCATCCTGAACACATGAATCGGGGAATTCTATCTTCTATCTCATGATACTATCCATACACAGAGGAACTGAATCTATTTCAAAGGTTTAATAACATCATAGATAATGTGTCTCAATTAGGGATTAATTCCATCCATTTTCATATGTCAATACATTATCACACATCTCACCACACACGTAAAAAATAATGGAAAATTTCTCATATAACAAAACAAAAGGATACAAACAACACAACACAAAGAAAAACATATCAATGAAAAACTCAAAATAACTCTTGTTACTAGGAACACATATTCATATATCACACCAAAGGACACCATGCCATGATAACACATGAACCAAATAAATTGTCAATCTAGGTATAGAATTCTCTTTTCAATCAGAGGTTTTACTAGCTATCCCAAAAGCGTTGTGTCATCCTCGATATCCAACTCAACCCAGTCAATGAAATGGAATCATAATTAAGATACCGGTGAAGTTGAGAGGCATGGAAGGAATAATTGACCCTCTCCAAATGTAGTAGTAATGCCAAGCAATAAACTACCTCATCAACTCTCCCCAATACCTCTATGTGCCCAAAAAACTTGGGATACATCTTACTTCATCTACCAATCCTCCACTACACACATTGAGGTGGAACATTCATGAACACATGGTCTCCAACCATGAACTTCATGGGACACCTTCTAGAATTAGAATACGACTCCCTTGGTCATATTCTTATTCCACCATCTCATGAACAAGATGAACATTTTCACCCATGATTTACACCACATCAGGACCAAGAAAAAATGTCTCCTCAACTACCGTCCATCACAACGGATAATGACACAGTCTCCCATATAAAGCCTAAAATAGAGCCATGCCAATGAAAGTTTTTTATTCATTATTATAATAAAACTCCCCCAATGGAAGGTGGTGTACCTAAGATTGACCAATTTAAAAAACAGACACCCTAAAAATATCCAAAAACTTTTGGAGAGTCCAATCCTTCTACCTATTTGTATGAGGGTGAAAAGAAGTGTAGAGGAATAATAGAGGGGAAACATCATGTTGAAATCCCATCCAGAATTTTTATGTAAAATATGCTTCCCGATCTAAGAAAATTGACTTAAAAAACTCCTTCAAACCACACCCCATCATTAATTTAACTATTAGCTAAATCATCTAGTGTTTTGACTCCTTGATCACTAAGAATTAGGCCAATTTCATCATTTAATCCATGATCACCCTAACTCCCAATGTTATGGGTAACCTATGGTGAAACCCATTGAGATTCTATCCTATTTAAACTCTATAACATTCGATGGATATAATAACCCACAAAACTAAATGATGCTTAGACCTTAATTTATGAAATCCATGCACATTCTCACAAAATCTTCCCCTGCTCATTTCATTTTGAGCCACCAAAAATTAATCCTCAAGGCTTGGTACATCTCAGACACTTTTGGTTGTACCAGCAAAGGTGATCTATGAAACTTGAGAAGGACTTAGTCACAAATTAATATAACAAGAAAAAACCATCCATGAAACATCATTTGGTTCGGACCATCCTCAAACCATCCCTCAAGAGCATCACCATGGCCAAAATGATCTCACTTCACCTCTACCTCTTAGACTCCCCAATGAGTCTCTTCCACCAGCTGCGTTAGAAAATATTGTACCATTATCTAAAGAAAACCCCCTATACCACCAACCACCATTGAATCTTATTTCATGGATTCCAAATACTCTATTTCTCTCTAAGAATCCCCATATTCTTGATAAATCCCTTCCATGATTTCCTACTCAAAAGGTTGGCCACAACATTCCATTTCCCTGTGGTGTAAGAGATATAACATTTATAATCCCATAAAAAATCCATCCAAAATTTATTTCACATGTTAAAATAATGTTATGAAAATATATACCTAAAACTATTTTGATTTGGGAAGACCACAAATCACTCCCAAATGAGGTAATTTCTCCATAACATTATGAAAAACACAACTACCGGTATCTCTAGATGATGTATGGAAAAGTAATTTTCATGGGGATGTAACTTAGTAGACCCATAAGAGATCATTAGTCATTGTTGCATCACTGTATATCCCAATCCAAGATGGTATGCATTAAAAAACACCCAAAACATTACCCCTTAATCATAAAACGGGTGCATCAGAGAATTAACCAACTTCTCTTTCAGTCAACCAAATGCTACCTGACATTGATCAATGCACAAAAATGTTGGGCCTTTCATGGTCAAAGATGTAAATGGGGATGAAAATTGGGATAAATTGGGTACAAACCTCCGATAACAGCATAAAATTCCACGAACAATATGATCCTTTGTCACATTTATGGGTTATACACATGACACAGCTGCTTTAACCTTTGACAGGTCTAATTATACACACTTCTGAGACACCACATGCCCAATTAAATTCACCTATCATGTTTTGAACATAAACATGGATAACATTCCATATATCTGATGGCATTGAAGAACAATCACAACTGTTCTATGATTCATATCTTGATCCTCATCTGATTTCGAGTTGATGAAGATATTATTGATGAATACAATGAAGAAATTTTATAGGAACTTATGAAATATAGAGTTCATGAGCCCATTAACACTATTGGTGCATTAATTACACCGAATGGAATGAATAAGAACTTAAAGTGCCCCTACCTACATCTGAAGGCAGTCTTCAGGATATCTCCCTCCTTCACCATCAACAGGTGATATCCGAACCACATATCAATCTTATAAAACAAACATTCCCATATCATTTGTTTGAAAATATCATCCACCTTTGGAAGAGTATAATGGTTTTAGAACATCACCTAATTCATATTCTAGCAGTCTATACACAACCTCATTTTATCATCCTCTAACTTTGTGAACAACTTTGGATCACCAAATGATGACACACTGGTATGGATAAACCACTATACATCGGAACAACTATCTAAATCCCAAAATCCCACAACTCGTATGGCTACACTCATTAAGGTTTCATTGAAATTGGAGAAGCACTGTGCTACAATTATATCCCAACCTCAATGACTCGTTGAGGGAGTTACATGAAAAATACCTAGAGAAAAATATCCAAAAACTCCCTAATAACTTTAGGAACCTCTAAAATCCCAACATCCAATTATTACAATGAGAAATTTTCTAAAAATTAATGAAGGGTCTCTACATGCTAACTTTCCACCTGAAAACCCAAGTTTCCACTAAAAACTACACATTGGACATCGACATCTAAAAACACTAATCTCTTCTAAATGTAGTAGATAAAATAACATACGAAATACATAACATCAATGCCATATATGATATAGTAAAATAGAATATAAAGCAAGAAAATATCCCCAGAGCACCGATGCAGCCCCATCATCATTCTATACCCCTAGAACACATCAAACATGTTGTTCCATACTATGAGTTATGTAGTAATCACTAGGGGCCCAAAAAACCTCTCTATGTCTATTTACATAGCATTGGATAAAGTCGGTGTAATAAAGGATTATGAAGATTGCGAATCAAACAATGAAAAAAACAATAATAATCAAAATAAGTATACATCTGAAAACCTATCGACTTTATAGAACTGCTACCTCAATTGTGTGCAACTAACCAAAACTAGATCTTGTACCTCTCTGATGATGTCCACCTCTATGGCCATGATCGGGTCGTAGTCCCTAATTGTGTGGAACATCCTGAGGTCGGACACTGCCTGCTCCATCTCCCCTTGGTAGAAAAAAAACGTGATGCCTCTACTGCTAAAATGGTCTCTCTAGAAACAGCTACTAAGGTTAGAACTGAACTTATCCACCTCTACCCAACTAATCTTGGGAACCATTGGGAACTTTTTTTTTTGAAATGTCCATGAACCACATAACTAAAAAACTAGCATAAATCTCCCATGAAAATCGTAGAAACCGCTGGACCCATAAGGTAGGAATAGAAGTTGTTGAGGTATAATACCTTCTAGTTGAAACCTCAAAGGTCCTCATTCATGAGAAATTACACTAAAAACTCTAATCAAGGAACCTTGATAGTTCCCCTTATGTGGAAAAAATTTCAAAGAGTACATCCACTCGATCACTTATTCCTTCTTATGAACCTCCAGATACATCAATAATGTAAAAGGAGTAACTTCATACTACAGAAAAGCAAAAAGTTCCTCCTCATGAGGTATCACATTGGACTCATCATATAGGAAAAATGAAGAAGGTTGCTCCCCTACTTAAGAGAAATAATCATCTACCTTTTTACAAACATCATGGCGGATGAAAGGAACTCTACTCAGAAATACTTTTGAAAGATTCCCCAAAACATTCCTTCCACCATTCCAGCTCTCAAAAACATCATCCACCACTGATGCATAACTCCCCTCATTTGACAGACTTCTAAAGAGAATTAGTACTCTATTAGAGCCTGGATAAAACTAAAATTTATGTCGATATCCTCTATCCAGTTCTCTATCTCCATATCTAAAACACATTTCTCATACTTCCCAAAATCCTACATATGGAAATTGAAAAATTCCCTCTAAAATTGATCATACTCCTCAATAGAATCAACCCTTCGAAAATCAACCATATCATCCTGTTGAACCACAAATTCCCAATCGACACATGAATGATGAACATATTCCATAGATAAAAGTAAAACAATGATCTTCCTAATCCTGGTAGTGTGGAATTTTATTAAGATTAATTTTCTTATTTAATTCATTTTTTCATCCATTTCAACCTTACCAAAACAACCCTGTTCAAATAAGAACACATGTCATTATGATGCATGTACATATCTTAGGTATCTACTCAGCAAGAAAGTCCATATCACATGGTCATTCAATAATATGAGATTTTGTGCACTGGATCATGAAGGGACTAAAATCTAGTGTCTTGGGCAGTCTCCCTGGCCTATGTCAGGCACCATGTTCAACTGGCACTATTTCCATACCATCCCATGCATTACTCACTATGCCTAACTCTTAATTCCACCCTATCTATCAACCATCGGTTCTGATACCACTATGCCATTTCCCCCACCCTCTAAAGATAAAATAATGAGGGGATATAGAAAATGACCCATGATTTCTATCTCCATTATTTTTTAGGTTCAAAACTAGATCTAAGGGTACAAAAAACTCTAAATATGGGAGAATTTCCTTGTATAAGAAGAAAAGTTCAAGAGATATAACTAATTCACCACAACAAACTCTATAACTTAAAATTAAATGAAACCTATACTACACCACAATACATGTATAAATGAAATAGATATAATGAAAATCAAAAATGTAAATATCCAAAATTATGTCTAATGTAGTGACACAACAAATATCAAGGATCCTAGCTAGAAATGTTTAGCACATTCCACTTAATCATCATGGAAACCTGAAAATAGTTTTATATATATAGGGTGACCATAAATTATACATATAAATAAAACCAAAGTCTCTCATCCACATGTAGAAGAAACATAATAATGAACCTATTAGAAAATAGCAGAATCAAAAATCACCTATACATGTATACTATCCAAACCCAACCTCGCTAAGGCATGTTCACTCAATAAAACAAGTCAAGTAATGTAATATAATAGGAATGAAATTGATAAGGGTACTCTACACCACTTTCCCAATGTTTTTCTGCTGTCACACCTAATGTCATATATCCTGGTGCTCCCATCTCATCTATATGCTAGGATTCCCCACATGGATTGTCACATCACACCATGCCTAAGGACACTTGGTCTCACCACCCCACTAGCATGGCTACGTCACCCCTCTCTCGAAGACACATGGGCTATCACATCTTAACCAATGACACCTTGGATATCACAACCAATATCCAATTCCCCAACATTCATCTACCCATAATAGCGTATGGAATTCATCCCTCTCCTTTATGAGAGAGTAGGAAAGAGTGAGTACCCATCCATATGTAATCCTCACTAGTTATTGGAGAAAACACTACCCCCCACCCCACGTGTCTATGCGGGTGACTTCACATAGTGCTCGACATGGGTGGGGTGAATATAGAAACTAAAATAATATAAAAATATATATGTGTAGTATCAAACACTCAAGACCAACCTATAGGTTTACAAAGTAACTAGCCAACTCATAACACTATTACCTTTGATGACACCCCTAAATTTATAATCCCACAAAACAAGATACAACCCCATTATACATTTCCAACCAATTATATTTAATCATTCCATTTTATTAATTGTTTAGAATCAACCACATTGAATCACAAAAGACATAATTTATTTATTCAATTACAATTTTCAACCCATTATCCAAACCTACCCATGCCATTTCAAACATTATCAAACAATTTTTTATTTATTCCATCAGTACTCAGAAATCTAGAAAAATGATACCACCACTTGTCCACCCCATAGAACTGCCAAAAAACCACCTCAACACAACAAAAGAAATGTAAACAAGCCACATCGCTACCCCAAATGCACAAACAAATAAACAACCTCAATTCTCAAAAATCACTACAAGAAAACCACCTCACCGTATCAAAAGAACTGCCAAAAAAACCACCTCTCCCCCCCCCCCAAAGAGCGACCAAAAAACTACCTTTCCACACAAGAACCATGACCAATAAACCACCTCACCTACCCAAAATCATGGAATGTGAACCATCAGACCCACATTCACCAACCAAACATTGTGGTCCCACAAGAATGGACACACATCTCCATACATCATGATCATTTTAAAGTTTTTCAAAGGGGATTTTATCACATTACACTTTATTTTAGGGACATTATCACACAAGTCATTATTTTGGGGAAACCATTTTATTATACAAATATAAGTGGTAATAAAATATCAATTTTAGGGTGATATCAAAAAAAATTTGCAACCCAAAAAAATATTCAACACATATATCCATCACAAAAAAAGTCATCAATTCCCATAATTTTCAATGGGGACACAAGCTCATACAATTCACAACATCACAAATAAAATAAAGGCTATAAAATCTTGGAATATAACCCCATTTACGAATTTCAAATAAATTTATCCAATTATATATCTTTTATTAAGATGGAACAACCATAATCCATATGTAAAAATGTAAACCCCTTTCGCTTGATACACACTACATATAAATAATGGAATCCCTACCAAAAAAAGATTTTCGACTCCATACACACTGTAGGGACAAGAATAATTCCTTAAAACACAACCATACCATGAGAACATGTGGATCAACCTACATCGCAACCAATTACCATCAAAACACAAACCGACAAATACCCCAAACTATAACAACATCACTATAGTGATACCTCATTATAAGAACATATGAAAACCTATAAATAATAAGTAAGGGATTTATATAGATTGAAAATGAACAACCATTGGTACAAATAGTTCAAACAGGTTGTAATATAGCTTGAATAACTCCTCTAGGTGCATAAGGTTCACCCAAAATGAGAGGAATAATAATACACAACATAATGAATGAAAATTTTCAAATAAAGAACATTTAAACCTATACTGCATCTGGAATTTACAAGACATGTAATCCCCTTCCACTTCATGTAATCCTCATGATTCGGTTTCACCAAAAAAACATGTCTTAATTTTATTATTTAACCCAAAAAATATACAAGTCATGAACTATACTCCCAAAATATATTAACCACAATTACACATCGTGTAAGACACTTACACAGAATGTATTTACTACACTAGTTCTTCTGCACCTCCAGCTTCCCCTAAACAATCCAAAAACCTCCCCTGAAAACATGAAACAATTGAATCTAGCTATGTAACATACCTAGAGGGAATGAAAAATTACACTTATTCTGGATTTTGATCTTTTTATGTTCCCAATAATCAATGTAGAGTCACGTTGATCCACATTTCTAATTAAAATTAAAAAGAATAGGTGAAACCCATGGTGACACACTTTTTCTGAGTGAATCAATTATTATAAATCCCATATAGATGTTTCCTAAATTACTAAACCTCTATAGAATCCATTCTATGTGGATTATTTTAAATTTATGTTTCACTAGTTATGAGTTCTATTTGAAATCCCAACATCATGATTTTGTGGAATTCTAAAAAAATCATACATTAGAACATAAACATACTCTCATATAATAGCCATGTCTTTGACGTTGAGTTTTTCCTTCACTATATATGACAAAAAATAATTCTTAATATGAATCACAACCTATAAGTGAATGAAATTTCCATAAAATTTTCATTTTTATTGACGCACTAATAAATGACTATAAGTTGTTTCATAATATCACATAAGACTTCCTCAGAAATTAATGATGGATTTTTATAAAGAAATCCAATATATTACTAGGAAAACATAAAATTCTAATATAGGAAGAATAAAAAATGTCATTGGAAGCAGATTTCTATAAACATCAATTAGAAATGAATAATAGATTCAATATATGATCATTTTAACATTAATATTCATCACCATTAAATCATGATCTGGGACTTGAGGACATGAATTAATATTTCAAGATAATTTTCATGATATAATGGAATTCATATAACTAATATCAACCAAGATAATTCAATATTTGAGAATACTTGTAACTACATGAAAGTTATCATTACATATTCATTCCATTTATTAAAATAATGGTTAGTCTGACCACCATTAATCATTAATCAAATTGACTAATCCTGAAAAATAATTCATATAATGTCTAAATCGATACACCTTCCTTCCAATTTGAGACTCCCTAGGTTTAAACTATTTCAGTTATGGGAACCTTCTATTAAAATATATTATAATAATTCATAATGAAAATGTGAGTTTTCCCGAGAATATCCCTAGGGAGTTTCAAACTAGGTGAGAAGTAATAGAACACTCATCATTTACCCGAATGATAGTCCTAATATAGTCAAAGAAATCATTTTATGATTATTTACCATAGATACAAAAATACAAAAACCACATCCACATATACTATCTCAATATAGATATTTTTCTAGGAAACCAAAATTAATTTCTTTACCATAAATTAGGACTTTCTCCAATTCATAGGATTATCTAAAGGGATCTCACTAATGTTTTCTCATACTCCTTCACAAAGGTAACTAAACCTTACTCTAAGACCAACTATAGTGACCCATACTGTTCATTGATAAATATCAAATTTTATTATATGATTATTCAATATAGAAAAATATAATATAAACCAGTGTTATATTCGTTATGACTTTTTAAATTAGGATACCCAAAAAATTGTTCATAATATATCTACAAAAAATATCATTAAATTGTTCATAACTAGAAACCTTTTTAGAAAAATTTTCATGAACCAAACTAGGTCTCCATCCGACCGAGTACATGGCATTACCCGAGGGGAGTTCATGATCCCCAAAGGCTTGAAACTATTGCATGGGTATCAATAACATGCATTGGGAATGATTTTACACAATTGGATGCATATAAACAACAAAAAATATTAAATACATCAAAAATTAAATTACACAACCAAACAAGCCCTTAAAAAGTTTCAAAATTGATTCTTACACGTTAATAAAAAACAAAAAAGGACTATAAAAAAAAGATAAAAACTCCATCCTAAACCTTCATTCCACATGAGGGACTATATCATCATTACGACTCCACCAAACCCACAATTGAAGACCTCTAAAAAAGTACCTTGTTCGCCAAAAATCAGATATTTACCTAGAATAAACACACAACGGGGTTTGCATACGCCCAATGGTGTATGTAGTGTGTGAGAGAAATCACAGTAAGATTCCACTCAAGAAATAGGTTCCATGATATAACATTAAAATATAATCTTACATACTCATCTAAATTCAAGCTTAAAAAACTTGTAAGAAAAAATTTAATTAGGTACACATTTAAAAATGAACACTTTGAAATAAAACATCTCACAAATACTAGATTAATTGAGAATGGGATTTAATAAATAGCACGCACACACCCAAGTGTTTCTCCATATGTAGAAAGATAGCACCACATCATTTATAGTATAGCACCACATGTGAATCCCCTAAGGTTTAATAGCTAGAGTGGGACCCTATAACCTCATACCTCGGTGAAAGTTGGTATAGTAACCACAACCATCATCATCCTCATGCACGTGCCACTAGAGATGAGAAAAATCTAAAATTAGAGTAGTGATCAATCATGGTCATAGTTTAGTTAGTGTTATAAGCACCAATCTAGCTAAGATAAACCTGCACAAGACACTTCCATATCACTTTCATACTGGTTTCAGTCTTCCCACCTATATACCTGGGATTCCCTTATGATCAAGTTAATGTTCACATGTCACACATACCACCATAATCACATACACTTTACAAACATTATAATTATATGGGGAAATCAACATTTTCTATAAACCAAGCCACTTCCCATTTTAAACCCTCACCGAAAAAACATTCAAGTAAATTATCCACAACATGAACAATTCATAAAACTCCTTTGAAATTAACTTGATAAAGACACATAGTTATTTTAATCATTTTAATTGTACAATCCCCATTCAAATCCACGCACAAAAACCCATTTCAATTCAAAAAATTATTCCATTCATTGACCAATTTATAACTCATAATTAAAAATTAATGACAAGCCAAACATGCCAAATTGTTACATTTACTTTTTGAAAACATAATCCCAAACTAATTTTCACTACATGTTCCTCAGAAAACATTATTTTCACCTTAAAAAGAACCCATAAAACATTACCATGAAACCCATCACTAAATAACACACATAAAAAATATCCATTTCCCTTTATAAAATTCATTCTCACCACATAAGAATATCAAATAACTTAAAAATACCTTTCATATAACAAAACTAAACCATGGAACATATTAATAAATTCAATCAAGCATATTATATTCATCTTATAATGTTGCGTTATGGAACCACCTACATATCATGAATATTCTTCTAGAAAATGGTGCAAAACTGCAACCTCCCCTCATGCGATCTCTAAAAAAGGAAATATCACAATTATGAAATCAAGATTAAACCCTTTCCATCCCGATCTAATCATAAATCGAACCCCATACCAGCTGGAAAACTAAAACCCCCAAAAAATAAAGGAGGAAACCCTAGAAGAATAGGGAAAAAAGAGAGAAAACACTTACATGAGGCTATCATAAGGAATTTGGACAAACAATTCCCAAAAACTAGTGTCGAAGTATAGGGGATAATGGTGGGATGTGTGACTTGGGATTATAGTGCTTAGAGGGTCGAGAAAGTGGGTGGAATGGGGTAAAATTGGGGAGAGAGAAAAATAAACCATGAAATTGTAACGAGTTGGAAGGATGCATGGTTAGTCCGCACAGTTTTCTAAATAGTGTGCCTGCCTCTATTGAAGGAGACCTAGCTGCACAGAAACCATGGATGAGGTGCACAGTCATTCAAAGGTCTTCTGGTAGGTTATGTCTTCTACCACATGATTTCATGGATTGGGTTCATGGTTACTATTAACTGTGCACCAATCGTGCACCTTGTATGTCCTACCCAAAACCTCACATTTTTCTCAAAAAACACAAAAGAAAATCTATGGAAAAATCTAGACCAAATATAAAAGAGAATAACACTCAAAAATTAAAACCTGTCACACTCAGTTCCCAAGATACTAACCAAGAACCAAAACTGAACTCGGACAAAAGAGAATTAAAAAACTGAGGTGTAACAATTCTCCATACAATAATGATTTTTCCCCCAGAAAGTCATCCCAATATTGATTATAAAGAGATAAATGATAGTCCTTTTCAACCCAAGGAGATTCCCAATGACTAAAAAAATGACAAGATGATAAAAAGATTACCAACTAGAAAACAAATTATGAATCTAACCCGAGAGACCGAAATAGACATTATGCTAAGTGTCACCCACCCAAATAAGATAAGACACCTCCAGTTGATGGATAAAAGGAAAGTAAACATTCACTACACTCAATCCAACCCCTTGATTCAAAATAACCCAGACTTCACAATGGGATACATATGTCGCTTTACTAAAATAGGAAAATAAAATTGAACCACATCCGGAAATAGAATACCTTAAACACCACCAAACGTGGATAGTGAAATTTACATAAAACAAACAAAGAATTCAATCGATGCTTCCATATAATTACTTAAAAAGAACTATTGGGTATTCTCCAACACCAACTTTTTCTCATGGAAGAAGTTGGGGTTAGATAACTCCAAAAAATAAAATATACCCCTAATTGAACACCTATAACAAAACCAAACTATTGACATAGAGAGGTGAAAATGAGCTCCCCACCAAAAGAAACAACCTACCACTCTATAAGGATTCATAAAACATACATGGTGAGGCCCGAACAGTCTCCCCACCACAAGGAAAAGGCTAACACTAAATTACATCATTCATAACCTGGTGAGACCCATAGTGGGTATCTCCAACATTAGAACTATGTAGCATAACTGATCACCACACACTGATGTGATAAAACTGACAAAAAACCAACCCCTATTACAATGGGAATGATGAAAGAAACTCTAAACCAAATGGGAAACTTCACACATTCTTCTACTCTGGTGGGTCATTACAATTCTTAGATGAACTCGAACCAAACCTGAGATCAACTCCCTGGGATGGCCCAATATGAACTAACACACCAAGGCCCACACCTACAAGGGAATGAGAAATGTGGTTTAGGAAGATAAAACGGACCACCTCTTTAAAACCGTGGAGGGAATCTCCCAACTACACAAATCAAAATTTTGTGGAACAGAGCCCCCATGTCCCTTTTCATCACACATGACCACTTGAAATAAAACAGTTACAGAAGGCGATTTTAACTGCATCCATTTTCAACACATATGACAAGGAATAAATAGGGATCACATAAACTCTTATGGCTCCTAACTGCATGCCAGATTCACTCTTAGACGTATGGCTGGTGCTCTGGTGGTTTAATCATCTCCTACCTTGCAGCCAGGCTTTATAACCCTCAAACGGAACTTTTTTTATAGTGCCACAGGAAATAATCCTACCACCTAAACAACGCCATCTAACATAACACACCCTGAAATACACTTACTTCCACATGAAACATTCACCATGATAAGGGAATATATGGTGTACATGAATCACCCTTATTACTTTGAATGAGAACCATCATATGTAAGGGAACATAGAGAACACCTTCCTCTAAGATGGAGGAATCTGAGATTTCCCCAAAAGGAAACAAACTTATTTCAATACAGGGGTTCTTAGGAACATTTTCACCAACTCCCCCTTATAGATGTGCGAGATCATGAATCTACCAGGCATCACTAAACAAGACCACTACGACTGATATAATCATTATTAATAGGGGATCTTAAAAAGATTCCCAAATGGAACACAAATCCTATAAAGGGATATAGAAGCCTATTATTACCAGACATGCTACACTAGTTGTCCAGCAAGAATCCCTTCCTAGAAGAGTCCAATGAAAGACCCAAAGGCCCTTCATGATAGAAAAAAACACCACCAACTCTGGACTGATCACCTTTCCTCACGGGAATTCCCCTTACCATTTCTTGGTAGGATCTTCAGACACATGGACTCAATGAGACAAAAACTTCTTTCAACACCTCTTTCATCTGCTATCCCACGTAATAGGAATTACTTAACCAAGAAAAAAAAGGAAGAATACACATATTCCAAAATATAAGGAGAGAGTCCCTACGTTGGTCAACTGAAGGACCTTCCAACAGTGAATCATTTATGTCCATACTTCAATCATGTGTCAACTTCTTTATGGGGGAGTACACTAGACAAGAAAGAAAACCATGGAACCAATAAAACTGATCCATTGGACAAAATGTTCCACAAACCAAAATCAAACACACAAGGGGAACCATAACAAATTATTCCTAAAAAAGTTCACAAAAAATACTACTAACCAACACTTCAACCCAACTTTCCGACGGAATACAAACCCAAAACGTCATTCAAAAAGGGGGATTTTAAACCTTATAACACCCCATGACAACATTCCCAAAGTACAAAAAGACACACCACACCTTTTTCTTTAAAAACACCATCGAAGATAATACCAGATTGGTGAGTGGCACATTCACTAGTGGTATCCCATGGAGCCTCTCAGATGAATTTTCTCATGCCAAATGGGGAACCCATTCACTACCCGCACATATTATATGAATGTGACCACTAATTGTCATACGAGAGGTTAAAGAAAAACTCTTCCACTTTCCAAAACATACATTCCACCCATCTTTCCATTTTGATAATTCACTAAAGATTTTTTACATAACCAACTAGACACAATAATCAAAACTCATTATGAATTTTACAAAATATTTTCAGAAAAAACCCCAACCATTTTAACATAAACTTATTTTCAACCCTTACCCAACATCCTCAAAACCTTAAATTTCACCTAAAAATACTCTCAGTGTCATAAAAGACTCTATTTAGTCAATACACACTCATTTAATACTCGTTTAACCTCATTTAAAACTAGATTTTATAAATTCATCCTACTTTTCAAAGTCCCACTAATTAACACATAAAAGTCTCTTTCCAAATTACACACAAAAATCCCCAAAAAATTATCCCATTAAAAATATTTTTGAATAGATCATAAAATCCCATTTAAAATTGATTTTCCAAATCTTGGTTTAACATAATTCCTGATTTCCAAACAATTAATTTCAATATACCACATGTTTATGTTATGAAAATCCAATATCAATGAACTAAACCCCATCAATTAAAAACTATTTCATGAAATACAACTTTTCCAATTATTTATTCAAAATTAATTGAAAACATAGTTTCCACCCTTTTAGAAACAAAACCATTTCCTCTTTAATATATAGTTTCAAAAAATTTCAACGAGGATTTTCAATTTATTTTCCCAAAACCCAAAGAGACAAATTAAAATTCAAGGGGAAATTAGTACCAGAGGTTGACATGGACATATGGTTTGGGGCCATATGCCAATCACTCCACAATCACAGAGATATGATAGGGAAATTTCCTCAGATCCACATGACTTGTCAAGACCTATGATCTCACTAAAACCATTGATCCAAATCACTTTTTATTTCCAAAAAAATGGATGACCACACTGACTAAAGGACTCACATGAAACCTGACAACCCCAAGAAGCTCAAATCCTTCTATGAGGTGTTCTGGCTACGAACCTTACTCGTAAGAGGAACATCAAGTTCTGAAAACCTTAGCTTCATTCTTCCTTGACTCTTTCCCAAGGATCACGATAAAAAATAGTTGACTTTATCTAAAACCATTTCATCAAAAACCAAGACGGTTCTCCATCCAACCCAATGTCTAACATGGTCTGTGGCATGACCTGAAGGGAATTCTCAATCCGCACGGGTAGGAAACTATTTCCTAGGTATCAATAACAAGAATTAAGAATGATTTTAACCAATTTGATACATATATACAACAACCAATTTTAAATATGTGAAAACTTAAATTACACAACCAAACAATCCCCTTAAAATTTTCAAGATTGATGTTTACACATTAAGAAAAAACCACAAAAGGACTACAACAATGAAAGATAAAAACTCCAACCCAAACCATTATACCACCTGAGGGACAATATCCTTAAACTGTCACCACCAAACCCATAAGTAAAGACCACTAGAAACCCGCACCATGTTCACTAAACACCCTGAATTTTCCTGGATTAGACACACAACCGGATCTACATACACACAAATGTGTATGTAAGGTGTGATAAAAAGCCTAACAGGATTCCCCCCAAGAAGTGTTTCTATTATATAACATTAAAATAAAATGTCACACCTGGGTTCTTGTATTCTCTTTTGTTCATGTTCGATTTTGGTTATCGATTTGTATCTCAGGAACTGGGTGTGACGGGTTTGAATTTTTGGAGTATTCTTCCAATTTATCATTAGTCTAGATTTTCCCCTCGATTTTCCTTTGAGTTTTTAAATAAAAATGTGATTTTTTGGGTTTGATAGGCTAGGAGAATGGTTAGTAAATGGTTAGTAGTAATTGTGAATGCAACCCATAAAACTGAACAGTAGGAGAAAGAACCTACCACATGACCTCAGCACAGTCACGCACCTCAGCCCAGGTAAACATGTTGTTGGGTCTCATTACACAGAGGATACCAGAGAGTCTCTTCATGGATTGGAAAACTGTGTGGACTATCCATGCATCCTACCATTTAATTTAAATTTTGGAGTTTGTTTTTCACTCCCCCCGATATTACCCCACTCCACCCCCTATCTCAACACTCTCATCCCTCCAAGCCCCATGCACACCTCCCGTCATCCTTCCCTCTCCTTGGGAACCAATATTTGTGTATTTTTTGTATGGATTCTTCACAAAACCCCCATGTAAGTGTCTTCTTTCTATTTTCTCTCTTAGTTTAGCGTTCACTCTATTCTCTTTTGAGGGTTTTGGTTTTCTAGTGGGTATGGGGTTCAAATTAGGGATAGATCATGATGGTAAAGGTTCAATATTGATGTCTAAAGTTTGATATTTACTTTTTTGGGTCCCCTCAAGGATAGGTTGCATTTTTTCACCATTTTTCTGAAGGTTATTTATGAGAGTAAGGTGGCTCAATGCCCCAAAATATTTAGATGAATTGAATATTCTTGTTTGAACTTATAAATATGTTCCATGGTTTACTTTTCTTGTGAAAAGTGTTTTTTTATGTGATTTGATATGATTATGTGGTGAGAATGAATTTTATAAAGGTAAATAGATCAGTTTTATGTGTGTTCTTTAGTGTGGGATTTCATTGCAATGTTTTATGGGTTCTTTTTAAGGTGTGAATCATTTTTTTCAAAGGAACTTGTAGTTCAAATGGGTTTGGGTGTATGTTTCAAAATTTTAAATGTTAGAATATGGAATGTTTGTCTTGTTGTGAATTTTTAATTATGAGTAACAAATTGTTTAAATAAAGGTAAGAATGTTTTGAATTATAATGAGTTTGTGTGTGTGGATTTGAATTTGGCTTGGCCCATGAAATTTTTTAAATTGATCATGTTACTTTCTTGAGTAAAATTAAAATGGTTTTTATAAATTGTTCAAGTGGTAAAAATTGTATTTAAAAATGGTTTCTATGTGTGGGTAAAATGAAAAGTGTCTTGGTTTATAAAAACCGGTGATTTTTCCAGATATTTATAATATTTGGAGTGTGTATTCAATTGTGTTGGTATATGTGAAATCTGAAATTTATCTCAAGCACATGGGGATCTAGAGTATCTAGGTGGGAAGACTAGAAATATGATGATAGTGATATGAAAGTGGCTTGTCCCAATTTCACCTATCTGGATTTTTTTTAAAAGTATAACTAAACTATAATGATGATTGTTATCCACTATAATTTTGTAAGTTCATCCACTATAGTATCTCATGCATGAGGATGCTGATGGTTGTGGCTATTATACCACCTTTCATGAAGGTATGAGTTTCTAGGGTCCCACTCAAGCTAGATCAATCCTAGAAGATTCACTCATGGTTCTCTAATATATATGATGTGGGGCCATATGTTAGTATACAATGGAACACTTGGGTGTGTGATTACTATTTAAAAAATCCATTTCTCATTTAAGCTAGTGATTGTGAAATAGATTTCCTTAAAAGTGTTCCTTTTTAAATGTTTACCAAATATATTTTTTCTTATATGCGTTTTTTAAGATGGAATTTAGATTATAATGTTAGATTATCTTTCAATGTTATATCATGAAACCTATTTCTTGGGTGTAATCCAACAAGACCTTAGATCACACCCTACATACACACTTTGGTGTTTCTAGATCATGATGTGTGTTTACTCCAGGTAATTATTGGGTGTTTGGTGAACATGGTGTGGGTTTTTAATGGTATTACATTGTGTGTTTGGTCGTGGAATATTGAGGATATCATTCCATATGTGTCATGAATTTTTGGGTGGGAGTTTTTATATTTCATTGTTTTTTCAGTTTTGGGGTTTTTTCTTCAAGTGTAAAAATAAATTTTAAAAATTGTTAAGGGATTTTTGGGTTGTTGAATTTCATTTTTGAAATATTTAATTTATTTTTTTAAAATGTATTAAATTGAGAAAAAACATTCCGAAAGAATGTTATTGATACCCAAGAACTAGTTTCCAACCTATAGGGATCTGTAATTCCCCTCGAGTCATTCCAAATACTAGGTTGGGCACTCGTTCGGATGGTGACCCAGCTTGGTTTGTGACACATATTACACCTAAGATCATTTTTCATATCCTTGAAAAATGAGACATAAGAAAAGGTGAGGTAAGATTCCCAATAAGTGTAAACAAGGGAGATATGAATGATCCCTTAAACAAATCATGTGTAAATGGGTATGTGAATTTGTGATTGACATTTTAAAACCATTCCCAAAATATCATTGATCATAATCAAGAGATATAGAATAAATAAAGGTAGCTCACAAGACATGAATCATAAATAATTCAATACCATGATCCGTGAAAGAATAAAAATACCATAAGACATAATTTTTTGGAATACACATTAGTATAGAAAAATATTTCCTTTGTAAAGTATCACTACCAAGACTATTCTAGTGGATTGGGCTCACTATCCATTCCATAACATTATTTGATAGGGTTTACTCCCATGATAATAATAGTAGACCATGTCGCTTACAGAAATAGTTTCACTCCCCATTGTAGTTCTTATTTATATTGTGAGATATCCAACTTCACCCAATAAATTGGAGGTATATATAATTCTAGGAAAACATATCAGAAAATGAAAATCATACATATGTGTTCCATAAGATCATCAAACATTCATTGTATCATAACCGATGCAAGGAAAATGAGTATGATAACGATTTCACCATTTCATAATAGTATAACCCAATGATATGAAATTGGTTTCATAATAGTTTCCTTATAAATAAATTAACACGTGGGAATGAAATTGTTTTCATAGATTAATCCTCAAATAATCCACATCATAACACATACAAGGTATTAATTTGGATTGTATCATCAGATAATATTTCCATTAATGAAAAAGAAATGAAAATGGGTGTTATCAAAAACTAATAATTCTTTTAAAATATCACTAAATCATTTTTTGATGAAAATACACATTTCCTATTAAAATAAAATTTTCTAATCTTTAAAATTTTGAAACAACAAAATTATTATTGAAAAAAAAATAATCGAAATAAAAAATATAATCTTCTAAAGGAGTCTTTAAATCCATGAATATTAATTTTAGTGGGAAATTACATTCATGTCGTGTCTGTTAAAACAAATCTTTCATTCACATTATCTTTAAAATTTCAAAACCAAAACATTTAGAAAATGAAAATAATATTCCTTATAAATATTTTTATAAAAAGTAAATCATGGGTAAAATTTAAATTAAATATTAATATTATAATATTAAAAACATTCATGATTTTTTTAGAAAACATGGATAATGTATAAAAAGAATTTCCATCCAAAACAATAAATAATGTTGGTTTTCCTTAAGAGTTTTATTTTAGTGCATCGAGTTATTATATAGAATAAAAGGAAAGAATAACAAGCATAGTAAAAAAATACTATTGGAGGATAAAATTAATGGTATCTTTAAGAGATGGGTTATAAAATTTCCTCATTAGAAACACTACCACAAACTATCCTGATAAACAATGAAATTTTAGTGTGAATATTTTAGAACTACAGTAACATGAAAATAAAACCTCATAAAAGAGAGAACCATTAATGGATATTTACATCCAAATAATTTTTTGTAGAAGAATCATAAATTAAATTTATATTAATTATATATACCACATAAATGAAATATAATGTGAATATGGAATGTGTCTTATATAAATAAAATTGAGATTATAATCCCGTACCTTGAGTTCGAATTGAATTAAAAGTGTTATAACTTGAGGGATAATAAATTTGATATTAGTATCATTATAAAATAGAATAATTTAGATACTTATAATTTCTAATATACTCCACTTATAACATTCTATGAACAATTTATTAATAATTAATTATTTAAATTGTTTTTTTGAGTGATAATTGTTTTGTTTTTTATAAGTATTTTAGTTCGGTAGTTCTGGATGATGAACTTTTATCATGGTTCCATAATCACCAAAATATTAAAAATGATATCAATATAATATATATTTATTATATATATACATATATATTCATACATAAAGTTTACCAATAGGAAAAAATAATTACTCCATTCACAGTGACAGTAGGTTGTACATAATAATGAAATCTATTTTCACTTTTCAATGAATTGAAAAAAATAAAGTTAAATAGTTTTTCAACATTCAAGAATCATTATTAAATAATATATATAATATATATTTATGAAATAAATCCTTATTAAAATCCATATAGATTATAAATTAAAAACAATTCACATCACTTCATGGAGGTGGTTATACACACATACACAAAGGCGATGTTATTATTTTTCAAAAGATTTTGTGTGTAGAAGGTGGATAAGAAAATATAATTATTGAAGAATAATTATATCATAAATATAATATTTAAACATTAATATCATATAATAACTAACAATGAATTTTGGTAGGAAAATTAATTTTATCTCTACGTAGAGGCGGTACTCCAAAATCCTGTAGGAGTGTTACTCTCATTTCCAATTTGATGGAAAAGAGGGTGGATATTGGTGGTTTTATAAACCTACTAATAATTCAGTTTATTTAGTATACATTATTTATTTTTTATGATGAAAACCATAGATTCAAGGTATGTATAAGTAGTAATAAATTGAAATATGCCCCATAAGTTGATTACCTCTTCTTCGGTAAGGCTCCTCTCGATCCTTTCTTAAGAGACATTATAATATACTTTTAAAATATCATAACATATAAATCATGGATATGTAATAGGAAAAGAGCAGTGGTTATGGTTTTATCAATCAATTGGCTTAATATGGGGTAATGAAGAGAAATGTTTGGTGTCCTTTTATAAGTGAGGGAGAAGACACACATGTAACTTCATTAAATATTAAAATATAATATTTTCATGCAAATTGAAAATTATCCAAATGGATAAAGAATTCAATATAGGATATTATGATGATTAAATATGAACATCTAATATAATTTATAAAATTTAAATCAGAAAAAATCCCATTATCTCTTCTTTTAAGCCATAGTAAATTTGTTTTCACCTTAAACGAGGTAATAGATATTAACAACTTTTACTATTCATTAAGACCAAAAATTAATTTGAAAATTTTACAATATATTAATTATTTTGATTAAAAATATTGAACCCGTTTTTGGAAATTCAATGCATTGAAGTGGAAGAATTTAATTTGAAATTATACCAGTAAATGAAGATAAAACACAGCTTTCAAAAAAATCTTAAGCATGAAAAGGTTTTAAAATAAGATAAAAATGTAAATTAAATATATTTAGAATAATTTAATTATAAATTATATAAATGAAATAATGTTAATTTTTAAATATTTTAATAAAAATTAAACTTTATAAATTATTTATAAATAAAAATTCATCAATAAAAATCAGTATTTTTCACTATTCATCAATAATTCAATATTTTTATATAATTATAAGAAATTCATTATAAGATAATTTTTACATTATGATTCAAAAAAAGAATATAATTTTTTTAAATATGTTTTCTAAATTTTTTATAAATTAATTATATTGTTATCTCAAAAGAATAAATAAAAAATAATGTAAAATGTATTTTTATAGAATAAAACAATTATTAAAAATGGAGTACTTGTTTATAAATATTTTTTTAGAAAAAAAAATCATAATTGATTTTTAAAATGTGGTTATTAATATTTATATCACTAGTTTTATGGATTGGATGTAAGGATATACTATAACATAGATTATTTGGAAATCATTTTTGGTTCATCACAACCGATTGAATAAATTAGATTTATTTTAAGAGAAATATTTCATAAAATCTCAAGGTCTTACATGTCCATAATATCCATAGTTATTATGGTACCTAAATTTTAATGTTTAAATTATTTCCAAAGTCTATTGATCATTATATGAAAATTATTAAACTACAAATCACATGAATATTTTAAAATAATTTTCATAATAAAATAAAGTGTGTTACATCCCCTACTAAAAACATTATACCTAAATATTAAACTACTCTGGTGAGAATAGATATGTGTACATTAATTTCATTGCATCTATAGATTCCAACATAGTTTCCTTGCACTTATTATTTCTCCATTGAACTATAGACAATAAATAGGTTCTATCTCAAAGTATTTTATCTATAAAATCCAATATCTATATCAATTATTCTTCATAATAGAAATCATAGTCTACATGTACAAAATATGGGTTTAATATATATGATGGCTCAAGTATTTACTTAATAGAATGTGATATATATAACTTGTTGTGTACTCTTGAGAGGTTTTGTGGATGTGATAGTTTATAATCCATAACCATATATAATTAAGAATCTTTAAAGGAAAGATGTGTATATGTACTAGATTCTCTTTATTCATCTATCTCATAACCCTTTTATATATTTATATTGTAAAGAATACATTTTTTTGGAAATAAAACTCCAAATATTATGAATAATTATCAATATATCTCTTCTATCATATTTTTACTACTATATTATATCATAAAATAGTTTGAATATTCAATATCATTTCTAATAAAATATAATATCCCAAATGATTTATCTCTCCCACATCACCCCTACATGTAAACATTTTCCATATCATTCCATACAGATCCTTATATGGTTCCATTTGAATGGATGAGTATAAATTTTTTTTATGATTACTTGAATAGTGGAACATGTTGATGTCAGCCTACTTTTAAATCCATTGGAAAAGGTCATAACATATCTTTTAATTTTTAAGGGTCATTTTTATTAACCATTAGTTTATGGATGATAATAATTCATAATTTTTAGTTATCTATTTTTTTATTATATAATGAATATATCAAAAATTGAGGTGTTCATTAGATCTAACATATAAATAATTAAATGTGGTTATCTATGAAACCTAAAAAATTAATTTATACATATCATATAATGTTTATTGATTATGTAATTCATTTTAATAAAAGTTTTTTGGGATAAATTTATAATTTATAAAGAAAAAAACAAGACAAAATTATTGAGATTAGAAACCTTAGTGTGGTCTATTATACAATTTAAGGTAATTTTATACCATTTCCATATGACTATGGATAATGTCTGCATCATGTACAAGATTTTTTATAGTTAACATTAACTATTTGTTAGACCATACATCATGGAATATTATCTAAAATAACTTTATCTATTTATTTCTAATATAATTTTCTATAGATATCTCTATAATTTTTTCCATCCTTAGTGAATAGATAATTATGAGATATGGGGATCATCTAAAAACCCTTAATTTAGTTTTGTAATCGATGAGACACATATTTGTTTTCCAAATATTATAACTCTATGTTTTTCAAGAATGAAACCTATAAATATTCCTACCATCTTCTATTGATCAATATCATGATATTGCACCTCTTTTATCATAATATATATATATGGTTGAGTAATGATTTATTCATGGAAGGAATTAAAACATTACTTTATAATATTTATATCCATCCTTTTTATATCCATGAAGATAAGACATATTTTAATCCCCATCATGCATAAGGAAACACGGCCCTTTTTGTTAAGGGTATTTTAGAACTTATTTTCCTTCCCATGGTGGTATTGCATTAACCATTCACAGTCCTATATCAATAATATCATTCTATATTGGTGCATGCATAGATCCATTTTTAGGAATATATACATAATTTTTTTATTGACAACATATATTGACACATTTTTCATATAAATAATACATACATATATTTAATTTGAATGTTAATCTTGCAAACTCTAGTTCATGTGGTAGATAATTTTGTTCATGAATATTTAATTAACATGTATAATAAGTGATAAACTATTCATTTTACAAGAGAACATTATCCAATCCGTTATTTGAAGCAATATTTTATATAATAAACCCTTCCATATATCGATTCATTTTAGTATACTTTCAATATCCACACTCTTATAATTCAACATGGGTTTATCTTCAAATTTTTATATCCAAAGAAATTGAACTCCCATATATGTTAACATGGTAGTAGATTAAAAATAATGATTTTTTTCTCATAAAACAATGATAGTTTCTATATAATATAATATAATTATGAATATCTATTTTATAATTTTATTTGTACCATTAATCAATAAATATTATCTTTAGAGGATCAACATATATACCATCTATTTTTATCATAAGAATTAATCATGAAACATTATACAGATAAAAGGAGCACATGTAGAATTCGGAATACAATTACTACCGCCTCAAGGTATTTAACATATTCCAAAAATTCTTTGAATATTTTCCACCACTATTTAAATATTGAACAATATCATATATAAAGAACAAAAAGTTATCAAGATTATCTCTAAAGAAAAAATTCATTAAATATATGGGGAATTTTTGTGTATTTCTAAATAAAAAATTACAAATATGAATTCATAATATAAATATCATTTAAAAAATGATGTATTAGATATGTACTCATATTTCTACCTTAATTAATGATATGTAGATCGAATATTATGTTTTGAGAACTATTTATAACTATTCTGTCTTCCAGAAAAGTCATTAATATTGCGTATAAGACAAATGGTATTGTTTATGATCTTGTTAAGATCATGATAATCAATGAAAATATGCATTGACCTATAATTATTCTTTGAAAATTGTCTGGTTCACCAAATAGTGAATCACCTTACTATATAAAAACATTTTCTAAATTCTATTGTAGTTATTTCTTATGTTCTTATAATTAAATATGAGGACATTCTATATGGATTATTTAATATTGGAATAACACTAGGTATGAATTAAATTGATAAATCATCCTTATGATATGGGAGAATACTATGTTACTCATCGAGAAATACATTATCGTATTATAATATTATTAGAAAATATTTATGGTTGTGTTCTTGTCCAACATTGGACCTAAGTATCCCTTGTTATTGGGTATAAAGACTGATATTAACGAAGTATTTTTTATAATGAATTCATAATCATCCTTGTGTAGATATATTTACTTATTATCATGGAAGTTATATGAAAAAAGCAACGCACACCCCTAGGTCAGTGAGAATAGATCCCCCCTAATGGTTAACCCACTCCATATATTTAACATTATAATTTTAGAATCCCTAAGGACCATTATTTGATTTCCCAAAGAAGACTTTAGTAGTTTTCACCAATAATTTAATACCCAGTCATTGAGGTGGTGAATATATTGTCTCAGAAAACATTAAAGATAATAAAGAATGTGTAAAACTAGAATAATTCATAGTTTTCAATTCATGATGGGATAATAATGGTACCATGAATCACATTATTCAATGATCCACTTTTTTAGTTATTGTATAGTACCTTCCTTGTTAACATAGTTTTAGAGGTTTCTATCATCAAATTTACCCAATAACCCTTATATTACATGATTGTTTAACATAACTCCAAAACTCATTTCAATTGAATATTTGATGTGTTGGTTTTGTATCATGTGAAACATTATTTTCCATTAATATGTTGACTAGAACATTTATATATCCTCAAAAAAAATTACTAAATAACCTTTTTTCTATAATTAAATCATTTTATGGTTCTATTTAGAATATTTCATGGGATTTTCTTTCTAAATTTTTGGAATGTATATAATTAAATCGTCTTTCCTCTATGATCATCATCACATCCACTTCTATGAAGCTTTATTTTCTAGTTTTTTATTTCCAAATCCATAAGTATAATATGATAATATAATTTAAATTTAAAAAATTAGTATAATAGCTAAAAATATCTTCATAGATATATAAGTATCTTAATGATGATGGTTATCTAACAATTGGTTTTAATCCAATAATATTTAAACTAAATTTGTATTCATGGTTAATTATTAAACTAGAGGTATACTTTCAGCCATCATTTTACCTAATCTCAATTAATTACCTATTTATTTTAATGTGAATGGTGTGGGGAATATAATATATGAGAAATATTTTCATAAAATCCTCCCTTTATATAGATTTAGTTTCGTTATTTTTTACTCATGTTCGTGATTAGTTTCAGCCATTGATCCACTTCAATCACCAAATGATAAATTAATAAAACCATTTTTTATTATTGAAACATTAGACTATATAAAATATATTTTTTACATATTCATACATGTTTTAGATATTATGGGACAAAATTTAAACTAACATAAGGTGGTCATTATTACATACGGGTCTCAATAGAAATGTTTTCTTTATTTTGGGTATTTTTTCTTTGATATGGTTGAGGTAATCATTCCTAACTTGAGAGAGTTGGACAACCACAACCCTATGATTTATTCACCCCATCGCATATCCTTTATTGTAACTCATTGGGGAAATAATAATAAAAAAATATTTCATTAATTGTTCACTTGGTTCATCTTCATATCATCCATTTACTAAAATAAATATTGTTAATGTGGGAAGTAAAAATAATATCAAACAAAATTAGAGTTAAAAATTACGTAAATATGAAACATTAATTATAATAGATATTAATCTATGGTATATTCATTTCAACCTAGGAATTTAAAAGCATTATCATATTGTATTTCTGAACATAATTTGAAAATTAATTAAATCCCACACTGAAACCATGTGAGAAAACTCATTTATAATACATAATTATACATTACATAATTTTACATGGTTATAAATTATAGATTCCAATAAATGAAACACTTATAGAACCTAATAATTTATCATCATTATATATGAGCTACATATCCCTCTAATTACGCCATACAACATACATTTCTCCCCTAATATTCAATATATATGATTCCCTCTTTAATATATTAGTACATTAGAAATTATAGTCAAAAAAATAAATAAAGAAAATCATGATATATAATGGGAAATCATAGGGGTTATAAGCATATTTTATTATATGACATAACATAATAGAATTATTATATTAGAACCATAATCATGCTATATGAAATATGATTATAAAAATGAAAAAAGAATAATAAAAAATAATGGAATGGTAAATTGAAGATTGGAATGTTATATGATATTATAATTCAATACACAAATAACAATAGGATATCATAGGAATTTCAAAGGTATAACCACCAAGTCCATTGTAACATAACGGTCTAGGATATCACACCATGTATCATAAAATAGTGTACTAGTCTAACAAACCATGCCCCATACATATCAATTATATTATATGTGAAGCCCTAAAAAATAAATTATAGGGTTATATGTAATGGCTCGGGGTTTTGGGGACCATTACATGGTAAAAATATGATGTTTGGAGTGTTCTGGGTGGTCTAGAAGGCCATACCTGCTTCTCGGTGAAGCTTAAGACTCCTAACGGTAGCCTTGGCCTACCGGTGGCCTCGGCCTACCCGTTGCTTCAGCCTACTGGTGTCTCACCCTACCGGTCGCTCGGCCTACCGGTGGCCTCAACCTATAGGTGGCCTCGGCATACCGGTGGCCTCGGCCTACTAGTCGCGCGGCCTACCGGTCGCCTCGGCCTACTAGTCACTCGGCCTACCTGTCGCCTCGGCCAACTGGTATCCTCGGCCTACCGGTATCCTCAGCCTATCGGTATATCATCATACCAGTGGCCTCGGCCAACCGGTAGCCTCGGCCTACCATTCGTTCAACCTACCGGTCACCTCGGCCTAACGGTAGCTCGGCCACCAGTGGCCTTGGCTTACCGGTAGCCTCGGCAAATCGGTAGCTTGGTCTACCGGTAGACCTAGCCTACCGGTCACCTCTCTACAGGTTTTCCAGTAGCGCCTCCATTAACAATTGGTTTTTAAACCATGTTTCACCCCCTGTTTTAAAGCCCATTAATGGTGTTTAATTAAATGATTGGTGAGGTACCCTCCTTAAATGAAAAACCATGCATTTTGGTCATGCCTTTAACCCCATTTTCAAAAACGACTCTACCAAATCCAATGAAGAGTCCTTCCTTTTTTAAGGATGTGTGCTTCGGTTTTAACCACCCCGAAGGGTGGGGACCTTTTAAGTTGGATGTGTGGGGTGGCCCAGCCGCGTGGTCAACCCACGTTACCGCTTCTTCCACAGTTTTGATTTTCTCTCCATATCTTAATTGTCCCAGGATGCTATATCTCAGCCTTTATAACCTGAAGGATTCTCTTCTCCCCGGGTTTCTTTTCTCTATTGCCCTGTGCTCGGAATACCCTTCCTCCAGACAAGTTGTACCCCCCGTGAAGTTTTCTTTGATCATGTTCTGTGGAGTTCCTGCTACTCCTAATTTTCAGTTTCCATGTGAGGACATAACGTCGATCCTTGATCAATCAAGTATAGATATTACCTTTGTCTCTCCTCCTTGTGTATCAATCAGGGTGGGTTTTCTATGGTTCCCATGAGGTAGTTAATCATTTCTGTAATGAAGAAAATAACTGGTTAAATAACAGGGACGAGGAAGTTTTTTAATGTTGTTACATGTTCTTTCCATTTCTTTCCCTATGATGTTGTTATGAATTGAATGGGATTAGGCCTACTGAAAATCACAGCCATTGGGGGCCTTTTCTTTCACATCTATGTTATGATCTATTTTACGCATCGTCTGTTGAATGGGAATCAGGTATAAATCGGTTAAACTCTTAAAACATGGCTATTGAATATGAATACCCATAACCTTGTTTCATCACCCCAATTGAAATAAATAATATAAAAATAATTAATTATGAATGTTGGTATGGTTTAGCTATGAAATGGGTGAAGGGGTGAATGTGTTTTGTTATGGATGGGTGAACAGCGAGGTTGTAAATGGTGTGGTTGGAATGGAATGAGTTATTGTGTGGCTGTGGTTGTATTTGGAACTAGGGCTATAGGTTGGGTTGTGAACATGAAAAAAAGTGGAAAGTTAATAATGAATTGGTTGAAATGGTAATTAATTAATGTGGGGATAACTAGTGGTTTGGTGGGGTTTTCTTTGGTTCCAATTTTTCGAGGGTTTCCACTGATCCCACTTTGATGTTATTATTTACAAGAGAATCGGGTGTGAATTCTTAAATTACCATATGGTTTTCCTTCCTTATTTATTGTTGTTCCATCTATTATTGTGCCTATTAGTTGCCCAGTAGTGAAGGAATTAACTCATACTAAACTATTATGAAATGATAAATTTAATGGGGAAACTGGGAACTGTTTTTTGTGTGCCTGTTTTCTGAGGCAGCAGCGCATGGGCACCTTCTTGTATCTGTTTGAGGAGCCATTGGTTTTGTTGTGTGTTAGTATATATATGTGTGTAACTGTATGTTTCATTTTTAGTCACACCCCACCCGTGTTGGGCACTTAGTGTCGGACACCCCATTTTATGGGGAAGGGTGTTTCCCCCTAGTTACTCTCCTTCCTGCTCCCTCTTCCCTAGGCTTTGATGGCTGGAGGAAACCTTACACCCAAGACTCTTCGGGTGGGTTTTGTTTGGTGTGATGTTATCCCATGAATCATTGGGCAGGTCATTTTCCCAAGAATCTTCAGGATGAGGCCTAGGTGTTTTCGGGCAGGGGTTCTAGTTATGGTTTGTTTCCCAGGTGTCTACGGGATGAGGCCCAGGTGTATGTGGGCAGGGATGTGTGGTTGTGCAGCCCAGGTGTGTGTGGGCAGGGATGTGTGGTTGTGAGGCCCAGGTGTATGTGGGAAAGTATATGGATGGTTGTGAGGCCCAGGTGTGTGTGGGCAGGAAGATCATGGTGGCGTCAGGACGTTTGTCGTTAGGGATGAGCAGCTAGCTAGTGGGGGAAATAGTGGTGTGGGGTACCCAAATGTTTTGTTCTTTACTATTATCGTACTACTTTTGTTATTTGGTGAGTGTGGTCAGTGAGGTGGGATGGATAGATTCCTTGATTAGATGATGTTTCTTCTTCTTCTCAAGGGATTTTAGGACGTCTTCTCACTTGTGCATGGGAGATTTAGGTTTTCCTTCTGAGTATACATTTTATGCTCACCCTACGTTTACTTTCGAGTTTCCAAGAGGGCTTCGGAGGTCGTGCGGGACCTTACTAGTATGGACGTTAGAGTTGTTATTGGTCGCTATTAGATTCTTCTTAGCCTCTTTCCTTTCCTTTTGGGTATTTTAACTTTGGAGTCCTTGTACTTTGTTCAGTTTTATTATTAAAACATGCATGTAGTATGGTTTTTACCTTGATTTTTCTATACTTGGTGGTGTTTGGTGTTGACTCATTATTTCTCCGAATCTTGGTTAATTAAAAAAGGGTAATTCCTCCCATATTGTGAAAAAATGTTATACCCTTTGTGCTAGTCACCACTCCGGGGCCTACTGGAGGTGGGACTCGGGGGTCATTATCTCTCCTTCAACTTAAAGAAGGAAGGGCATGGAAATTTGTTGTCCCTTCCTTCCTTTTGGTGAAGGTGGGTCATGACAGAATGGTATCGGAGGTGATGGTTGAGAGATAGGATGGAGTCTGGAGTTAGGAACACTAAGGATTACATGGGATGGTAGGGCCACAGTGTTGGATGATCTTGGTGTGTGACATATGCTAGGGAAGACCGGCTAGGACCCAGGATTTTAGGGCCAACTGTGATCCGGTGCAAGGACTCTGAGCCTATCAAACAACTAAGTGAGACTATATTTATTGCAGGTTAGAGACCATAGGGAAGGTACATGCATCATAATAATTGTGTTTTTAATTGATTTGGGGAACCTTGGGGAGAAAAAAATTAATAATTACAATAATAATTCTCTTGCTACTCAGGCTAAGGCATTCTTTCTTTACCTTACAGCTATGGCACCCGGACATTATCCATGAGTGAGTCGGACGGTTGAGGCCCATCGGATTGAGGTAGTTGACAGGAAGAGGGTTGACCGAGATGAGGAGGACGACTTGGGGAAGAGTAATCTGCACTCCTTCCAAAAACAAACCCTCTAAAAGTATGAGGGCAATGTTTCTGACCTTACACCCAATACTCTTCAAGTAGGTTTCGTTTGGTGTGATGTTAGCTTAGGAATCTTCGAGCAGGTTTTTTTCCCAAGAATCCTCGGGATGAGGCCTAGGTGTTTTTGGGTATGGGTTCTGGTTACAGTTTCTTTCCCAGGTATCTATGGGATGAGGCCCAGGTGTATGTGGGCAGGGGTGTGTGGTTGTGCGGCCCAGGTGTGTTCAGGCATGGATGTTTTGTTGTGAGGCCCAGGTGTATGTGGGTAGGGATGTGGATGGTTGTGAGGCCCAGGTGTGTATGGGGAGGAAGAGCATGGTAGCGTCAGGACATTTTCCGTTACGGATGAGCAGCTAGCTAGTGGGGGAAATAGTGGTGCAGGGTACCCAAATGTTTTGTTCTTTACTATTATCTTACTGCATGTGTTATTTGGTGAGTGTGGCCAGTGAGGTGGGATGGATAGATTCCTTGATTAAATGATGTTTCTTCTGCTTCTCACGGGACTTTAGGACGTCTCCCCACTTTTGCACGAGTGATTTAGGTTTTCCTACTGAGTATACATTGTATGATCACCTTACATTTACTTTCAGGTTTCCAGGAGGGCTTTGGAGGCCGTGCGGGACCTTACCAGTCTGGACGTTGGAGTTGCTATTGGTCACTGTTGGATTCTACTTAGCCTTTTTCCTTTCTTGTTGGGTATTTTTACTTTGGTTTCCATGTACTTTTTTCATTTTTATTATTAAAACATGCATGTAGTTTGGTTTTTACCTTGAGTTTTCTATACTTGGTGGTGTTTGGTGTTGACTCATTCTTTATCCCACTCTTGGTTAACTAAAAAGGGTAATGCCTCCCATATTGTGAAAAAATGTTATACCCTTGGTGCTAGTCGTCACTCTGAGGCCTACTGGAGGCGGGACTCGAGTGTCATTATCTCTCCTTCAACTTAAAGAAGGAAGGGCTTGGAAATTTGTTGTCCCTTACCTCCTTTCAGTGAAGGCAGGTCATGGAAATATATTTTTAGATTTAATTCTATATAACCAATATTATCATATAATATAGATTACCATATCATGTTTTCTATTTGAACATCTTATATAATTATCACATTTTGAATTATTTTTTATTTATGTGATAATTTACTTAGTTTAATTAATACATAAATGGGTTATAGTGGTTCCATGAGATAATAAGAACCTATAAATATCATTAAGATATTTTTAAAGTAATGACCTATTGTCTATATACATTAGTTTAATGGTACATGTATTATGTCTTACTATTAAGAAGATAGGGGTTATTAGAGCTGATATTACTTCATATTAATTTTACACTTGGTGTTCTTGATGATGGAAGGTATTGAAGACAGAATTACCAATAGGTAGCATCAAATAATTAATATTCTATTGGATATTCTTATCTCTTAGCATGGAGATTGGTCCTTAATATTTAAATAACTATCATTGAGCATCGTAACTCACATTCTTAGATGCATGATGAATAACATTATTTAATTATCCTTGGTGAAGTATGCTTTATCATGTGCATCTTGATTAGTATGGAATTTATCGGGTGGTTTAGATATAATTTTTTCCTTATGATTTTTTTAAGAGGATATCACAGGCAATTTTGTTAAGAAAAATGCGTCTCACTAAAATGAATTTACATGGTAGTTTATGTACAAGTTTTTATCAGTATATTAAAGAAATATAAATGATGTAGAAAATTATGATGGGATGACTATGCTTCTTAATTGATTAGATATTTTTGAACAAATGGATTATATTATACAACTGTGTTTAGGGGATGATTATCATTACTTGAATATGAATTATTATTTTATTAATGCGAACCAGGATGTATTTTTATATACTACTCTTGGTATGATCGTTAGACCTACTATCACTAAGAAATGTGTCCAGTGGGATACACATTATGTGTATCCAAAATTTCATTAAAATAATCTAAATATAATTTTAATAGAAAATCCATCCCATGATTATGGAGTGATATTAATTTATTTTATGTTGATAATAAATTCAATGAATATATATTCTTGTAAACAATATTTTATTTTAACCTTATATATTATCTACTCAAATATAAAAATTATAATATGTATTTATTCATGAGGTGGTGAATATACTATTTATTTGTTTAATTATTCATATGATATGTGGATAAATTTACTTTTTTCAACGATAATAATCATGTTATGGTTCAGTGTTCTATAAAATTTCATTAGAGAATTAACAAAAAGTTAATATTTCAGGAGACATTTTTTAATATAATTTTGACTAAAAAAATGTTATATTTTTTATAATAAAATATCTTATATTCAAAAGTCACAAAAAACTATTTTTTTATTTTAAGATAAATCATGGGATCAATATTTTAATTTAATTAAATTTAATTATATTTATTTTAATTAATTTACATTTAATATTAATATAAAAATTATCTCATTTGTTCGACATATATTTCATTTACTTAATTATACTCTAAAGACCTATTAAGTTAATGAGAGAGAATCCTCCAACATATTTACAGTTTCAAGACTAATAATGTAATGGATTTTCATATAGGATCAAGAACGAAAAACAACTAGTTCATAAGAGTCTCCCATTTTGTTCATCGTAACTAGAACCTTTTTAGACATACCATTCCTAAAACATTTCTTCATAACCTGTGGAAAGGAAACATAAGAAAAGTGTGAACTCAAATGCTCAACAAAGGTAAAAAAGAGAGATATGAATGATCACATAAGCATAACATGAGTATAAGGTTATGAGAACATGTCCTTAACATTTGAAAACTATACCTTGTATATCATAGATCATAATCTGGAGTTACGAAATAAACCATGGTAGTTCATAAGACATGAATCATAAAGGATTCAATGAACATGATCGATGAGAGCATAACAATGACATAAAACATGGAATTATGGTATACACATAAGCATAAAAAATCATTTCATTAGTATTCAAGGATAATTTCCAGGACTATCATAATGGAATGAGTTCACTCCATAAACCATCACAATAGTCAAGGTGCACTCCCAAGACTATCATAGTGGACAAATTCCATTACAGAACTGGATATACTCCCTATTCTAGTCTTATTTATCTCATGAGATATCAATCATTACCCAATGCATTAGTGGAATATATAATTCAGGGCCTACACATACTCGGTTATAACATAAACATCACCCTTGGTTATAATGTAACTGTCATCCTTGGTTATAATGTAACCACTGTCACATAATGAAAAGCATGCAGATCTGTTCCACAAGTTCATAAAACATTAATCATATCATCACATCATAATCCATACAAAGAAAATGTGTTTTATAAAAATTTAATCTATTCATCATAGCATAACAGATGAATAATAAATGACATTCATAAACATATCAATAATATAAACATTAATCGCCCATAAAAGTAATTATAATGGTATTAATGGATCATATCCATAGTAAATAATTTCTACTATCAAATGATCTTATCATATATGGAATCACTAAAATATTTCATGCTGAAAATAACCTTTCCATTTTGAAAATCATTTTTAAAATACAAATATTTTCAAAATATTATGGAAAAAAATTTCATTGAAAATAACCTTGAAAACTTGTAAATAAATCTTCAAATCATTGAGTGGTCATGGTAGCAGGAAATTCCGTTCATACCTTATAAGTTAAATGAAAACATTATTTTCACATTTTTGGTAAAAAGAAAAAAATTAATTTATTCAGAAAATAATAAGAAGATTCATTTTAAACCATTTTGTAAAAATTAAAACATGGGTAAAAATGAATTAAAGAAATCATAGGAAAATAGTAAAATTATTTTTAAAACATTTTTAGAAAAAATGGATATGGAATAAAGTGGGATTTCAACCGAAGAGAGAAATTAAGTTGATTTTTTTTTGAAAACATATTTTTGGTCTCTTGAGTAATTGAAGTGAGTAGAATGAAATGAAAACACATATTCTCAAGAAATAACCATAGGAGAATAAAATTGAAAGAGATTAATTGGATAAGGATAATATAATTTCCTCTAATGAAAATTCAACCATAAATAATCCTGATTAAAATAGGATTGAAACATAAATCCCTGACAATTTTGGTAACATTTGAATCGCAATTCCCATGAAAAAATAACCTTATATGGATATGAAAATCCCCATAAATTTCATAAGAAGAATCATAAAATACATTCATGGGCAGTATATACATCACATAAAATAAATAAGTGGTTAATATGATATGTGTCTCATAGAAAAAAAGTGATATGGAAACCCTTTACCTCAGGTTAAACTTCCTTCATATGCATTGTAACCTCCTGTTTAATAAATATAGATTTATTATACAAATACCGTTCATTGAGACAGTAAACCATACGTAGGAATGAACGTTATTTTCATTTCTAAATGAATGAAATGAAAGAAAGGTAAATAAAAAATCAACTTTAAAAAATTATCATTATATTATATATATCATATGTATTTATTAAATCCATCCTCATTACCATTCATGTAGGATGAAAATAAAAAAAACGAATCACGTCGCTTCATGGAGATGGTAGTCCACACGTACGCATGAGTGACCTTATTATTTTCCATTAGTTTATAAGGTAATAATGTGGATATGATATTATAATCATAGAAGTATAATTATTCCATAAGTATCATATATAAACATTAAACCTGTCAAAATACCCACCTACAAAAGATGGTTATGAAAAATGAATTGTATTGCTACGTAGAGATTGTAAGTCGTACGTACACATGGGCGATAATTTCACTTCCCATTTGATTGAAAGAGGGTGAATAAAGGTGGTTTAATAATCATAATAAAATTTTAGAATATTTATGATACTGAATTTATTATTTTATAAAGAATATAATAGATTTATATGAGGTAAAAGAAGAATTAAAAATAAAGTGATCATTTAAGGTGATTACCTCTCTTTTGAAAAAACCCCTTTAGATATCCTCTAAAGGATCCTAGGGTTGGTATTTAGGAAATACCAACACTTCTAGAATGTGGATGAGGAAGTTAAGAAGTGGTTTTTTCAAGTAATGGTCGAGATAGAAGACTCAGTGTGGTGTAAAGAAGAGAAAGTGGGGGTTCCGTTTTCATAATTGAGGGGAGGTACACTTTGAATTTATTAAAATATTTAATTAATAGAAATTATTTTTGATGTAAAAAATGGATCCAAACTGATATAATTAGAATCTATTATGAGTAGAAGTCTAAATACTCCAATAAAATAAAAGTTTGACAAGTTTTTGGTATGATTTCACCCTTTTCTTTTAGTTTTAACCAACCATTAAACCTTTTGATAATTACAATAATATCAGTTTTTCTAACCTTTAAGGGTTAATAATGTTAATATAAAATGAAAAACGGACCATCATTGATGTTTAAAAATCATATCTCATTCATTTGGTCAAATTTAAGATTTTTATGAATTTTAAATCATTTAATAAAATATTATTTATTATAAGATATCATTAATTTTATTTTTAACAACATTCATTTAATTTAACTTTAAATATATCAATACAAAGGTTTAATTAAAATATAATGATTTAAAACCTCTTTAATATGTCATTGATATATAAAATTCATGGTAAAATGAAATATTACAATTATATCACTTAATGTTTTTCAAATTATTTATTTTGATTTTCTCTTAATTGAATAAAAACTATGTCAGTGTTACACAAACATTTAAGGTAATTATTTAATCACTAAAAATTATAAATAAATTACCATCATGAAGATAATTTCATTATTCAGAAATTTAACATTAATATTAAGTCATCAATTGATTGTTTCCACATGTGAACACATAATAGATATTTAAAATTAAGAGAATGAAATTTTGTAACTTTATTGGATTTAAATATCATATAGGTCCCTTTCAGGGAAAAGTATTCATTAAACAAATTATGTTTGAGCCAAGGGTGATAAGAGTCAAATTAAATTCTACTTATAATAATTATGATGAAAATTATGACCTCATCTCCTAGTTTTAATCAAAATTAACATTATTTACCCTTTACTGTGGTGATAAATTTTACTACTATTACTATTCACATTGGAAAAAAATAAAAGGGATCTATTTACCAAATTTGTACATCCTGATTCCAAATATAGAATATATTTTTTAAAATTAAATAAAAATAAGTGGCATAAATACATTTTAAAAATAAGCGTGCAAAACATGATGAAAACCTCGTTTTATAAAAATACAAGTTCTAAGCATAAAACTAGGTTTATTATTATATCATGATTAGAATAATATTAAATTAATTTTAAAACATTTAATTTAATATATAAGATTTAAATTTATATAAAATAATGCACTAATGGTGGTTAATTTAATTTATTAAGAAAAAAATATATTTCTCTTCTAAAATTAGTTGTTCAGAAAAATGTCTTTTGCATTATTATTTTCTAAAAATTTATCAATACAAAAAAGATATTTTTTTAAAAAAATAAATATTCTAAAACTTCTAGAAATAAATTATAATATTTTCTCATAAAATAAAATAAAAACCAATTTTTTTGAGTAAAACATTTTTTTGAATAATAAAACATATTTGCTTAATATTTCATTATTATTTAATAAAAATTTATAAATAGATATATGTTTAGTGGGAAATTTTTATATATTTCATAGAGAAATTAATATTATTCGTACCTATCAATTTAACGACTAAGTTATAATGATCATATTTGAATAATAATATTTTAGGGTTCATTTAAGCTTGGTGTTGCGTATCTTCTATACTATTTAATATATTGTTCTTTTAAAATCATAGGGTGTTACGTTCTGCCCCCTTTAATAAATTGAATCCTCACAATTTAAACATGTGCTCAGTAATCAAGGGTTTGATATATATAAATACATTTATTGAAAACCCAAATCGCAAAAAGGGTTAATTAAACATCCTCTTAAAAAGAGGGAAAGAGAAGTATGTTCACCACAAAATTAGGTTTTCAATTAGTGAAAAATCAGCAGGATGTGAAAATATGGACATAGAAGAGAAAATTAATCCCTAAGGACTAATATAGAGTGTTATAAAATATGGTCAGGTTAAAGTTGACAACCACAAAACTATGAATCCATGAGGGGTTAAAAGACCATCAATTCCACAAAAATAATGGTTATAGGACTATATATTTATCTGAATATACTTATCATAGAGTTGAAAATCTTCCTTACCATCTATACTAAAAGAATAAGGAAATATACTTACTTTACAAGTAGTATTTCTCTATTAATAGATTTCAATGACAAACTCATTTTTTTCTCCAAATGATGAGTCTTTAAGATGATTTTTTAATGTATAAAAGCATAAAATAAAATTCATAATGCACAAAAAGAATTAATCTATTCCTCTTGTCTTTAAATATTAACCAAAATATAATTTCATAGCATAAGTTAATTATTAGAATGAATAAACTGTCATATGAAGAAACACAATGTTAGCCACCAAATATTCAACAATAACAACCAAATTTCAACTTAGATAATTTGATAAATAACAAGCCTTACAAGTATTCAAAATATTATAGACTATGATTTAATATCCAAATATTAGAGTGATTTGATCACATATTCTTCAAAGATAATTTTAACATTTATCTCAAAATAACACCAAACACTCTTAATGACTTATACCAAAAAATTCATATTCCCTAATTATTTAATCTCTACAATATTCTAATCATATCCTTAAATAACTTGAATCACTATAAAATCATATATTATCCCAAAATATAATTCAAACATTATTCTTCAAATAAAATATCATAATGTTCTATATACCTTAATCATGTAAGGTTCCCAAAATTGTGAACTTTCTAAATAACATTAACACCAAATAACTTTGCAATCCTATAGTTATCTCTATGATAAATCATATGTTCCCAAAAACAACTTAATCTTTATTGGTCACATCATTTCAAAAAAGTAAATTTCAGACTAAGAAAGTTATCATATAGGCTAGTGGTAGACATCTCACCCTTATAACCTTTCAGTTGTGGGTTCAATCCCTATGGCCTTACGGGGTCTGGAAAGTTGTCATTTTTTACTAAAAATATATTAATATAATCTTTATAAATTCCCTATAAATATGATGAATATCATTAAAAATAAACTTAATCATAAAATATCATATATACATTAATTTTATTAATACCTTTAAACATGTGAAAATAGAATTCTCTCTCAAATAATAATTCATATTTAAACTAAGGGTTACATATACATTATCCCGATAAAACATCTCCAAAAATATCATTAATCACATTAAATTCTCATCACGTAAAACCTCCAAAGGAGTGTCTAATAATTTTCACTTATGATCACTTTAAAATCATAATCCTTCGATGGTATCCATAACTCATAAGTTAATATTACATGAATACATATATGATTCCACAATCCTTAGATGTTCCATGATTCTTATAACCAAAATACCATTAGTAAAAACACTTATACAACATAATTTTTGAATCCCAATACAAAAATACTTAAACCCTTTTACTTCAAAGAGTGTAATAACATAGGTCCTTTTGGATCATAAGAGTATACAATGGCTGCAAGAGTGGGGGTGAATTGTAGTTTAAAAATTTAAACTAATACAAAACAAAAAACCTCTTAAGTAAACAATTTCGGACTCGAACTTTGTTTGATGATCAGAGTATTAAAACCAGATCTATAAAACATCAGATATATCAGAGTTCTTATCGGTCCCACATATAGTCCTATAAAACTATCATTAAAAATATAAGTTCAAACTAAATTTATAATGTATATGCACAACAAAATATTTAACTTGTATAAACATGTAAAAAATCATTATAATATTAATAATTACTTACACAAGTTAAAAAATGTAATTTTACTCTTTAACCTTAAAAGTTAAAGAAGTCAGAAATCTTGACATAAAATATCCACGGTTTTAATACCTATTGTAAGGTCTATTTTCCTTACTAGTAAATCCCTCAATATGTTTACAGAAAGTCTCTATCTTCCAATCCTTATAATACCTTGATCCGATGGATCTAATTCAACTATATCTTTCATAAACAAGAAATCACTTGTAACGATGATCGACAAATCTAGCTTCCTATCCCCATAATCCCTCAATTTGATGGATCCGATTCACCCATATTCTTATCTCCATAATCCCTTGATCTAACCATGATCTAACACATCGAATACATAAGAAAAGTGTTTTAAGGAATTTACAATCCTCACACAGATTCCTTAGAACTTGAAACCTCTAAGAAATTAAAAGGCTTTTAGAATGAGATGTTCAAGCAGAGTAAAAACTTATAAGAATAGAGTTGTGGATGCATCAGATCCTAGCTCTTCAAATGAACTACAAATTATTGTAAAATCATTAATGTAACACTTCTGAGTTGGTTGCAACGACCTCAAAAAGCTTTCACTTTGACAACTCATAAAGATCTGGATCTTGATCTTAATAGCTAAGCATGAAATGTAATTCTTTGCCCGAAAAAATTTTTTGGAACCATTATAATGAAATTATAGATTACATCCAATAAAAAAATTCTAAATACTATGATTATGCCCAAATGGCCCGAAGGCCTTTTTTATTGATTTTGATAACCCCCCTTTCAAGGGATGAGGGGGAACCCTTACAAGGTCCATGGACTTAGAGATTACATGACCCATAGGTCTTAGTAAATATACAGACTATACTTGGAATATCTCCTCCCTATCTTCTTCATCGTCATAAAAAACTCTCCACCTTTGCATGGCTTGTTCGACTAGGCGTCACATGAAATCACAGGCTGGTCCCAATGGAAATTTCTTACCCTCTCTTTCTGAAAATTCCTATTAGATTTTTCTCTGTTCAATGTCGCTGCTCTGAATCCTTATCTAAAGTATGCTCCTTGTTGAGTCTGCTTGATCATTTAAGCACAATTTCAGGTGGCTCGAAGACCTTGAGGTGGCTCGAAGGTCTTGAGGTGGCCCAAAGGCCTTGGGTGGCCTGAAGGCCTTAAAGGACCCGAGGCCCAAACCGGTGGACCGAAATCCCAGATGGATGAATTGTTTCAGCTGCTACAATACCGAATAATTCCTGCTACAGTACTATTGTAGTATTGCTACAGTACTTCAACAGTGCCCAAAAATTATGTCTCCACCTGGTTTTGAACTCGGGTCTCTTGGATGCACTTTGCGAGTCCTCACCAACTAGGTTTAGGCTCTTGTTCCTAAATACTATTATTATAAACTTTGGATAGTCTGATGCAATTCACTATTTTTTTCAATCTGTTAAACTGAAAAAATGTTAGTTCGATGTATCAACACTATCATCAATCTGATGGTCATGATTTTTATTAGTCTGATAGTCAGTACATTAGTCTAACCATTGGTCAGTATAGTAGTTGGTAAGATGTACCAGACAAACCTTTTTTTTGATGGATCACATTTAATAATAAAAAAATTTATTCATTTTACATTCAAAAGATGTATATGTTCGGTATAAATACACATTTTCTAAAAAACATACTGAAACATTTGGGATATTTATGGTTAGTAAAATAGAGATTTAGGATATTATTTTTGATTTCCAAAACTAAGGAAATGAAAAGTAGAAAGAAAAAATTTCAACTCAACAATCTCCCCCTTTTTGAAAGAACCAAACAAAACACTTAAAATGAAAGCTAATAACTTTAAAAAACATATAGTCTATTGTACCTTTATAGGATTCAAAATGAATCTTCATATGAATATTTTCTCTTATCATATTTTAACTCCCCCAATGTTTATGACTTTATTAAGATCTAATATAAAGTAATACTTAGGATTCCCACCATAGTAAAAAGTATTCCTTAGGAAGATTTCCCCCATTTATATAATAAATCCCCTTTGCATTAGTCCTTTCATTTTAAACCCCCCCACCCACTTAAACGAAATTTTCCCATAAAAAATTCCCCCCAAAACATCTATAAACTTCTCCATCTTCTCTGCTTTGTGATTTTCGAAAAGATGTAAGGGAAGAATTGTAATCTTCTGAAAGGTTAGAAAAACATAACATACGAAACAATTATGTTTGAATAAGTGTTCATCCAAAATAATATATTGAATTTTTATCCAATTGTTTTTTGGAAACATTCATAAAAAAGATAATCTGAAAACAACACATTCAAAAAAATCTCATTCAAAAGTTATTATTACATTAAGAGTTCAGAAAAAAACCATTCTTTATTATATAACTTCTTTATGATCACCTTCAACTTCTTGACATCTTCATGATCCTTATTATATTAAAAATAGATGATTCATGCTTCACCGTCCTATGATCCATAACTGATAGTCTCTGATTCTTTTCCTCTATAGTTTGAACCTTCTCTCAGATCTTCTTATCTTCTTTCTTCAAGATGAACAACTCATCTTCATAAGATCAGATTCTACTATTTTCTAATTCAAACATATGAACCTTTTATTTTAGAACATTGACTTCTTTATCCAAATTTTTTTTTATGTCATTGAAATTTTAAAAAAAATTAACTTTTTACGTAACATCAATTGAATTTTTTTTGAAAGAATCATAAAAATCAAGGGATAATTTCTTAATGTCAAAAAAATGATCATCGCGATTCTTAAAGTCAGTATCAACCTATCTTGAACTTCTCACTATCTGTTAAAAAATTCTATTGAGATCCTTTGAATTAATTTTGAAGGTTTTGATTTGTGTCTCAATTTGGATAACCATCTTAGTTAACATCTTGAATGATTCTGATTTTTCATTGATGGTGTTACAAAATTGTTTATATATGGACTCAATATTCAGAAGGTACAATATCGAATCACTTAACCATTCAATGTTTGGAAATTGTAGTCAATATTTTTCTCTGACTCTATGGAAGTTGAGTTCAATGACTTTGATGGAACTTCTAAGACATGAGGTTCATCTTCTTAAAATTTTATAATACCCACTTCTTTATCAGTTTTATCCTTGTATGATACTTTCATGTCAGTATTATATTCTTCAAATTCCTATTTAGATGATGATTTCACTTCCTCTAAGACATCATACTCTGAATTCTTTTCTGAATAAGATGATAGTTGATATGACTTAGAGGATGAATCCAAAGAACTTCCTTCTTCCTTTGTTTTTCCTCACATTTTATTTCTTCTTCTTCATAAATTTTTTCCTCCTTTTCTTTTTCCTCTTATAGTTATTTTTTTAACTGCCTAACAGTCATCAAAACACCCTTACCGATGTCTCTTACTTATTTTTGATTTTTCATTCTCAAATAACTTCTCAACTTGTACTGGGACCTATCCTATTACAGAATTTGGAAATTGAGATTCTTCAGCAATCTATTTGATTTTTACTCTATCACTAAATATTGGAACAACTAAAGTAAAGAGTGAAGTTTCTAAAAATTCTATACCCATAGAAATAACTATTTTATTAGTATGGGGAGTGTTTCCTAACCATGGAATTGGTTGTACAATTAATAATAGATAAATTGATAAAAATGGATATTATAAATCTTTTTTGACTCCCTTTATCAACCTTTCTACCATCTTTGCCTCACTAAAACTTTTTTGTTTCTTTTTATTTTCTGTCTCCTTCAAGTGATTAGCTATCTCATTTTTCAAATACAAGGCATAAACCTTATCAAGACAAAAAACTAGATCACCTAGTTTCTTTTAGTCTTATTTTTCCATAAACCTCTTGAATTCTTAATCAGTCACTAGTCATCAGAAGTATTTTTGTTCGATCTATCCATAGATTTCTTTATCTTGGAATAAAAAAAAGCTTCATCCTCACCGTGGTCTCTTCACCAATCGTAGAAATATTTTACCTCATAAGATGTGTCTAATTCTTAATCTGAAAATATTCCATGTAATTGAATAAAAATTTGTTTATGAAACATGGAAACATTAAAATCTTTGATTTCACTAAAGTCTTATTAATCGATTTCATCGATAAGAAAAAAAACTTGACTAGGTTGATTTGTCTCATGTTCATCAAAAAATCTAAGACTAATATATCAATAACTTTGAGGGTATCCCTTTCACCATTTCTTGGAATCAAATAACCCTACACCTAGAGGGTAAACACTATTGCATCTAAAGTAAGGTGTGAATCCTTTTTTACTTTCTCAGAAGATATAAATAATGATTCTTCAGCCTTAGACTTCAAAAGACTCCCAAGATTGTGTGAAATCTCATGGGAAGGAAGATGAGCTTCACCCTCCAAGGGTAATTGCACTAACTTGACCACGTTTTGATAATAAATTTTATACTTTTCAACAAAAAAATTAAAAGAAACTTCTTCTTTATACTCTTTAGAAAGAAATTAAATTATAGCATAAAAATATCTCAGAATTTCCAAGTGAAACAATTTGAAATCATCTGTCTGGATGCATATCTTTTCCCAACACTAAATCGTTATAATTGTTTTAAATAAGTAATCATATTTCACATACTAGGTTTTCTTGATGTGTATCTCTCTGAAAAATTCTCTTTTCACAAAGTCTTCAGTAGTGGCCAACATACTAATCCTTGTGCTAGAGATGAAATGAATGAAAAAGAATCTAACTAAGCACAAAAATAGCTGGATAGATGCGTGTTTGAAAACTCTAGAAACCAATGTGGGACACGAGGTGGTGCACCCTTATATAGGAATGGGAGGTGAATATTCTCATTTCAAAAATTTCAAAAATACATACTGGTTTTTTTCTAATTCGATGATTGATATTTAATCGAATAATTATTTTAAAAGTAATTCTAAAATATTAATTTTTTAAAGAAGAATTATTATCAGAGTAAAAAATAATCTGATTAGAGAAACATTAATGTTTGTAACTAAATAAAAAATTTAAAACTAAAAGAATATGTAAACATAAACATTGATTAACTATAGTAATGAATAAGTAAAAAACTAAAAGAAGAGTACCTTTTTAGAGTAGTGGTTTAATTTTGGTATGAGTAACCTATTATTTTTGGTTTTTTTAATTGAAATTTATTACGATATAGTTTATAAAAAATTATTGTCTAGAAATGTTTTATAATAATTTTTTAGTCTGAAAAAAACATACTTTAGAAATATTTTTCATAAAATTTTGGTTTTGAAAAGTTTATAAAAATCCCAACTCTGAAATTTTAATAAAAATATCTAATATGAAAAATTTAAATTTATGAAAGAAAAAACTTTTTAGAAAAATAAAAATCCTTTAGAAAATAATAGTCCTAAAAAACAGGATTTTTTTGAAAACTAAAAGTTTTAGAATAGTAACAGTTTTAGAAAACTAAAAACATATGTGCTCCCCCTTTGAGAAGGAAATTATTAGTGTAAGGATATTGTTAAAAAAGAAATAGATATTAATAATCGTTTGACATTGATCATTCTAAAATTATGTTTAATATATTCAATCTTTTATAACTAAGGGGTTTAGTCACAAAAATTAGTAAGTTGTTCTTGCATTAAGATAAATTGTAAAATGATATATCCTTTATGTGTGTGATACCAAATTAAATTTAGTCTTATGCACATGTTCATAAAACATGAGTGATATGATAATTTTCTACTTAAAGAAATAAAACTTGTGTTGTCACACAATATTGTGTTTTAGTAAAACTCATGCTATAACCAGTGAGTGTGCGTTGCATCCAAAACACTTGAGCACAAGAAATTACATCTACCACATATTCATCTTTAACCATGGAATGTGTCCTAGTATTCTATTCCATAACCAAGATTTATTTTTAATTGCACTAAGACAAGGTAGATATTTACTCTTAAGGTCTTCTATGTTTAAAGTGTAAACATTCTCATGCCGATTGGAAGAAAGAATAAACTCATCTTTTGAACTATGAACAGTACATTTTCATTCTTAAAGTTCACAAGATAACCCTCATCACATAATTAGATTATGCTAATAAGGTTATTCATAATTACTACAATAAATTAAACATTTGAAATTAAAGCTTTTCTAAGAATAACAATATTACCTACACTGATAATCTATCCTTACGCATTATCTCCAAAAGTGACTTTTCCACCTTTCATCTTAAAAATCTTATTAAAGAAATATTTTTTCCAATCATATGTATGGAACAACCACTATCCATGTACCATTTTTTTGGAACATTCTTTATTCTCAGAAAAAAATACATTTTCATTTCAAAACCCAAACCTTATTGGGTTTAGTATTATCATAAAGTAATATCTTAGGTATCCACATTTGTCCAACATTATTATTTTTTATCAAATGTTTTTTCTTTTTAAAAATAGGATTTTTGAAAACCCAAGGACATAAATTTATTTAAAGAATTTTTGTTATAATATTATATACCACTTTTACATTTAGTGAAAAATGGAGCACTCTTTGGAACAAATTAAATATTACTAAAAAAATGTTTTTTAGTAAAACTCATTTAAAAAATAACTCTTTGAGGTATGATTTTTTTACATTTTATAAACTATTTCCTTATTAGAGGTAAACTTAGACAAAATTTTCTTCAAACTAGATATTCTAGACTTTAGTGTTACAACTATGTTTTTCTCCTCAGAAGAATTAGTATTCGAAGAATGTTTTAAAAATCAGTTTACAAAATAGTTTTCCCAAAAATAGATTTCTCATGATATTTAGAATGAATATCTTTTTAAATACTAGTTTAATCAGTTTATTTAAAATGATATAGTATTTCATTATTTAAAGTTGTAATTCTAGATTTTTCTTTAACAAATTTACCTTGTGAAACTTCATTTTTTTGATAAAATATATAGTTTTCATTATCAAATAATTTAGAAAAACTAGGAACTTCTTCATAACGTGGTAATGTATTATCCTCTTCAGTTTAGTAAGATTCCTCATCCGAATATATAGAATTTTTCTTATCATTTCTACCAGGATAGTTATAATTTAATGTAATGTTCGTAAGAGTTTTATAAATAGTTACCTTATCCTTGAGACATTTCCTAACCTTTGATATTTTTAAAGACAAAATAATATTTCTTCATTATTAACTTTCATTGTTCGAAGAATTATTAGAAATATCTCCTCCACTTTCACTCCATGTATATGAATATTTCAAACTCTTTTTTCTCTTATGTTTATAATACTTCATATAATTTATATTATAATTCATTTATTTATTATCATTTCTTTAAATTTTATGACAATAAGGTCTTATATGTCCTATTTTCATAAAATTATAACATATAAACTCTGAAGAATATTTCTTATCACCTTTATCTCTATCACTCTTCTTATAACAATACTAAATATTTTTCTTGCCCACAATCTTATTAATCCTTTTTAGAAAGATTATCCAACTCATTTACATTATGTTTCAATGAACTAGTTTTTTTTAAAAGGTAATGCTTTGGTCAAAGACTAAAGCACAATTTATTAATATAAAAAGGTTAAAAGAGTCTAAAAGATGGGTTTTATTATAATATCACCAAAAAGATAATATAAATTATCATGAAGAGTGTCTATCCAAGTCATGCTCTGATGAACTCCTTTGTTAGCAAGAGCATCAGCAACGGAATTTGCTTCACGGTAGGCATGAGTAGCAATGTAATCAATCCCATGGTGCATATTCAAGTAATTCATCCAGCGTGTAGTGAGAGGTCAGGCCAAAGCAACTCCTACATTTTTATTTCACAACTTTCTTAGAAGATTTAGATTTAGTAGGAAAAATATATGTAGTGGCCAAATCAACTCCTAAATTTTTATTTTTTGTCTTCTTTGCATCCCCTTTTAGTCTAACTTCTTATTGTATAAGGGTACTGATGAGATCATTTAGAGTAAGATTTGTAATCATCATTGTGTCATATAAATCCGTTCTTTAAGATACCCTTTCATAAGGTATAATCTCAAGAAAATTATCAAATAGGATTCCATATGTTAAATATTTATCTCTAATATAATTTAAACTATTAACAATGTTCATAAATCATTGATGCATCTTAACTACTAATTCTCTAGCTAAGAAATAAAAATATTGATAGTCAGCTCTCAACACAAATCTTATAGTTTCACTAACATTTTATGTTCCCAAGTGAGTAACCTATGACTTTTTCTATATACTGTTAACTTCTTAACAAGATGAAATTTGACTATAAGAACTTATTTTTATATAACAAAGTTGAGCATTCGTTAATTTGTAACTGAATTGATATTATTTCTTTTCTCAATTAGTAAATGTAGTAACTTCTTTATCAATAATCTTACAATCTCTAGTGAACATGAAAAATTTATCCACACCAATATTAATAACAAAAGTCTTCATTATATCTCTCCATTATTCATAATCATTACCATAAAAATTTTGAAGTCTATTGTGATTCTGATTTTCTAACATACTAAAATTCAAACCCACCATCTTATCAAATAGAAAATATTTTCTAAAAAACAAGTTAGTGTAAAAGAAATTTATAAACATAAAATTTATAACAAAATATTAAAAACTTACTGTATATAAAAAAATTTAAATAAAATCATCAAGTATAGAAGTAAAACTTGTTATTATACCAATGTTTTGGTCATAAGAGTAACTAATGTCAACAAGAGGGGTGGGGGTGAATTGTAGTTTTCAAATTTAAAATAATATAAAAAACCTATTAAGTTAAAAAATACTAGACTCAGACTTCATCCAATGATCAGAGTAATAAAATTGGATCCAAAAAACGTTTGATCTATCAGAGTTCTTATCGGTCTCACAGATAGTATGATTAAACAATTATTGTAAAGATAATTATAAACTAACTTATTAATTTATATGTATAGTGGAATATTTAACTTGAAAAAATAGGTAAAACATAATATTATAATAGTAAAAATTAATTACAAGATTTATAAAAGGTAATTTTACTCTTTAACCTTAATAGTTAAGGAATTTGGAAATCCTAACTTAAGATATCCATGTTTCAATACCTACTATAAAGGTCTATCTTTCCTTACTAAGAAAGGCCTCAATACGATGATTTGAAAGTCTCTATCTTCTTATCCACGAAATAACATGATCTAATGGATTAAATTCAACTCTATCTTTCTTAAAAAATAAATCCCTCGATATAATTTTTAGTGTCTCTGTATTCCTATTCCTAGAAGCTATCGATCTAACCATGATTTTATATAGTGAATACAAAATGAAAGTGTTATAATGAATTTACAATCCCTATAAAGAGACCTTAGAACTACAATTCTCAAATAAATTACAAAGCATTTAGAATAAGATGTTCAAGTAGAGAAACAAATTATATGACTTTAATTATGAATGCATTAGATCCCAGATCTTCAAATAAAATCATATTTATAAGAAAATATTCAATGGTCATATTTATGAGTTGGTTGTAATGGCCTCAGAAAACGTTTAAGTTAAAAACTCATAATTATTTAGATCTTGATCTTGATAGCTAAGCATGAATTTTACTTTTGTTTCTAATGTCATTTTGTTTAACACCATTACAATTCTATTATGGATTCTGTCCGATAGAAACAATTCTAAATACTCTGATTATAAACTTTGGATAGTCCAATGGACTTCACTATTGTTTTTCTATCTGATAAATTTAATAAGGGTTAATCCAATGTATCAGTTCTATTGTGAGTCTGATGGTTATGAATTTATCCAGTCTAACTAATAAGACATTAGTTTAACCACTGGTCAATACAATATTTGGGCTAATGTACTAGACAAACCTTTATTTATATGGATTACATTAAATAATAAAAGTTTTTATTAATTTTACATTAGAACAATTTCTATATTTATTATAAAAATATGTTTTCTACTAAAACATACTAAAATACTTGGGATAAATAAGGTTAGTAAAATAGATTTTTAAGTTTTTTTTGTGATTTACAAAACTAAGGAAAGGAAAATTAGAAAGTAAAACTTTTTAGTCAATATTATTTCCTTGGTCTATGAGTTAATCCTTAGATTTGGGAATTGGATTGGTTAATTCCTATATTCCCCACACACAGAACATTGAACAATTTATGATACCTTTGAATGAACTTAACTTCATTATATTTAACACTTAATTTTTCCTAGTTAATTACATGATCTGTGACCTCTATTTACACATTGAATGCATATTCTCATTACTTTTATACATTATATATGTACTTTATCTTGTATTCTTGACATGTAAGAAACTGAATCTTCTTTTCTTCATAGTTTCTAACACTTGAGATCTCAGTGAAATCTATCATTTTCTTCTTTCGTGAGTCCAATATTTCGTTAAGGTGAATTTTTTTAATCATATATCATGTTAAATAATAGGAATAATCACAAGGTTTCTCATTTTAGCTATTGTTTCATTTGGTTTCTCATGAGGAAAATCCTTCCATTTTATGTCAGAGTTAACATGAATTTTCCTTGTTCCAATAACTAACTAAAACAAAAAATTATAGTGTGAGAAACAATACCCAAAGTGAGCAATTGTGAAAAACCATTTATAGGATTTCTAAATCATAACACTTACTTTTAAATATATTACACCTTAGGTTTAACCTAGGTTATCTATAATCATTACCAAGACTTTAGGGTGTTATCCTATATTTAGATTTATCCCTAGGTTTATCACTAATGTAATCTCAACATAGTTTCCAAATGGTAACTAAACCTTTCTCTGATACCTACTATAGAAATATGAGATTTTCATATATATATATAAATTTCAACTTTTTAGATGATTATTCATTACATATTATAACGATCCATGCCACAATCATATATGCCTAGTATATTTGGAAACTTGGACTCATAAAAAAGATTATAAGATTATACCATTAATCTATTTATAACTAACACCCTTCATAGAAATATCATTCCGAAAACCTTTCTTCATAACCTAGAGAAAGGAAAAGTAAGAAAAGGTTGAGATCAAATAACAAGTAAGGGTAAACAAGGGAGGTATCAATGATCACATAAACATAATATAAGTATAATGGTATGCGAACATGAGATTTACATGTAAAAACCATACCCTGCATATCATAGATCAGAATCTTGAGTCAGGAAATAATTCTTGAGAGTTCATAATACATGAGTCATAAGGTAATCAAAGAACATGATCCATGAGATCATAATATTGGTATAAAACATAGAATTGTGTCATACATATAAGCATAGAAAATAATTTCCATAGCAGCCAAGTATCACTTCCAAGACTATCATAGTGGAATAGGTCTACTCCCCAATCATCCTAGTAGTCAATGTTCACTCAAAAAACTATCATAGTGGAAAAATTCCCTTATATAATTGGGTTTACTCCCAATTCCAGTTATGTTTATCTCATGAGATATCAATCATTACCCAATTCATTGGAGGGATATATAATTCTGATCTCTCCCATCATTTGTTATAACATAACCACCACCCTTGGTTATAACATAACCACCATCTTTTGTTATAACATAAACACTGTAACATAATGAAAAAAATACATATGAATTCCACAATAACATTAAAAAATTCAACATATCAATACATCATAACCTACGCAAAGAAAACAACTTTCTTAAATATTTCAACTATTAATTATAGAATAACCCATGGAAAATAAATGGGTTTCATAACCATGTCATTAACATAAAAATTAACCATCCGTAAAAAGAGTAAGATTGGCATAAATTGATCACATCCAAATTAAAACATAATTAACATCAAGGGATGTTATCATATATGGAAATTATTTAAAAATATCACTAAAATATTTCTTGAGGCAAATAATCATTCAATTTTTACAATCAATTTTCAAATAAAAATACTTCCAAAATATTATGGAAAACTTTTTCTTTGAAAAAAAACTTGTAAAATTATAAATAAAGCCTAAAAAAATTGACCAGTCGTGATGGTGGTAAATTTTGTTCATGTTGTATTAGTCAAAAGAAAACATTCTTTATTTTTGGTAAAATGTAAAAAAGAACTCTGTTTAGAAAAAAAATAAGAATATTCATTTTAAAACATTTTTTAAAAAGTAAAACATGGGTAAAAATTGGAAAATAGTACAAATATTCTTTAAAACATTTTTAAAACACATGGATATGGAAGAAAAAAGTTGTTCGACAGAAGAGATAAATGAAGTTGATTTTACTTAAAAACATATTTTCGATCTCTTGAGTAATTAAGGTGGGGAAAATGAAAGGAATACATGTATTATAATGAAATAAACCAAGGATAATAAAAATATAATGGATTAATCAGATAAGGATAATATAATTTCCTTTAATGGGAATTCAACTATAAAAGATCTTGATTAAAATAAAATTGAAAAATAAATCCTTTACCACTTTGGTAACATTTGAATCATAAGTCCCATGAATGAAATTACATTATTGGATATGAAAATCACCATAATTTTCAAAATAATAATCATAAAATATATTCATGGTAAGTATATACACCATATAAAAGAAAAAATGAGGAATATGATATGTGTCACATAAATAAAAGTGGGACGAATACCCCTTACCTTAGGTCTGAATTCCTTCGCACATGTTGAAACCTCATGTATAATAAATATTTATTTATTATACATAAATTACATAAAATAATCATATATATCATACCATATATTATTTACTTATAACATTATATAACTCTTTTATTAAAAAATATTTTATTAAAGTTACTGATCCATGTGATATCTGCTTCGTTTTACATGTATGAATTGGTTCAGTAGTTTTGGTTATTGGATTTTTATCATGGTTATATAATATTTATAATGTTAATAATGATATAAACATAATATATATTCATTATATACATGTGTAGATTCATTACTAATATATAAAGATAGAAAAATTAATTACATCGTTCATGGAGACGGTAAGTCGTACGTACACATGAATATTGTTTTCATTTTTTGATGAATGGAAATAAATAAAGGTAAATAATAACATAACTTTATATAATAAATATTTTATCATATATATTATATATATTAATTAAATATATCCTTATTACCATTTCAAGAGAATCTACTTTTTTTCATTTCATCAGAATGAAAATATTTGTCCTAGGACATTATCAGTGTCTGACTAAATCTGATATTTTAGACTCAAATTGACACCAAAACCAATCAGAGTTATTCAATCAATCTTGATCAAACTGAGAAATGGATAAGAGTATTTATTTTCTCTTAAATCACTTGAATATGACCAACATTTTATCTTGATGAAAATAGTGGATTATTTGTTGATTAAATCTCAAATTTTATTCTGGACATCAGTCCAAACAAAATTTATTCTTTTCTTCATTCATTGTTCCTAATATCTCCCCTATTTTGTTACCTCCAATAAATATAAAAATACATCATATAAAAGATACCAACAAAAGAATCAGTTTCTGATTCCATTAATATGGATCGGTGGCACACCACCTCAGACAGACCAGTTCCATCATCTTTTACTTCACTAAATGTTTTCTTTATCTGAATAAGATGAAAATAAAATTTTATAAACTCAACTTCTTACTCTGAATATTTGTATCTTGTGGATTTTCAGTATAACTAAAATGAATTATCTTCACATCTTTATATTCTGTTAAACTTTCATCATCATCTGAATTACATGGGGAATTATTGTAACTTTACATCCTTTCTAGAAAAAACTCGTTCTTTCTAGCCATCAATATGATTCGTAGCACTCCCATTTCATTCATTAAGCTTCCATCATAAGTTTTCCAGATAAATCTTGATTTATGAGAAATCTAATATTAGAAAAGTATCATTATATTTTTATCAGATCCATGTAGAATCTGATTCTCTTCTTCATTATTATATTCTATTCATTTTGAAACAAATAACTATACAACGAACTTTTTCTTCTAGAAAACATCTTACCATCTGATGGTCTTATTTATGAATTTTGAATCGAATTTTATAAATACTATGATCAATATGATCACCCTATTTTACAAATTGAGGTTATTTATTTTCTTTCTTTATATTATCTAACAACAAAAGACAACACCAAAAATAGTCAACTTCCAAAAAACCATCATGCCAACTTGGTCCCAACACTATCATCATATCATTCTATATGAGGATTCTCACAGTAAGCATCACTATAGATCACAAACCCTTCACCACATCAGCGTAATGTAGGCTGGAGTGAGCTGACTAAAATTCTCTTTAGTTCCTCAAATAATTCTTTGCATTCATATTTCTAAAGGAACTTTGTTCCCATCTGAGTTAACATTGTCATTGGACGTGATATCCATGATTAATCCTCCATAAAGAGTCAATAATATCCATCTAAACCCCAAAAACTAATGATCTCATTCATAGTGGTTTGTGTGGGCCAATGTTCAGTAAAATCTTTCATTCATGGGTTCACTGGTATAACTTATTTGTTTATTATATGAACCAAGAAGAAATATTCTACACCCATAATTTTGACATGGTAAATTTTTCATACAACTTATCTATTCTTAGTGTCTCCATTACTATCCAAAAGTGATCTTTATAATATTTTATAATCTTGGAATATATAATAATGTCATCAATAAATACAACCACAAACTACTATAGGTCATCTATTAAGACTTAATTCATTAAATCCATGAATGTAGTGGTAGAATTAGTGAGACCTAATGAAATGAAAAGAAATTCCTCGTGTGCATACCTTGTACAAATGGATATCTTGTTTATGTCTTCATTTTTCACTCTCAAGTAAATGTATCCCGATCAAAGGTCAATCTTGGGAAATTATTGATCATCACATAATTGATCAAACATATCATCAATAAAGGGTATATGATACATATTTTCATGACCCCCTTCCCCCAAATATACCACAATGAGGTAAGAGAGATAATGACAGAAAATTCCCGCCTCCAATATGCCATGGGGTGGCAACTATCACGGATGGTACAAAAATATCACAATATGAGAGTAATTCCCCTCTATAAGAAATCAAGATAAAGATATAGAATTAATTAATCAAAATTAACTCCAGAAAAGAATAAAAAATAAACTCAAACCATCCTATAATGATTTTATAAATGAAATAGATACGATGAATGTCTCCAAATTAAATACCCAACAGTAAAGCAAAAGTAGTGACATAAAAACTACCAAGGATTCGAGCTAGTATTGTCCAAAATTTTCTACAAAATCCTCATGGAATCCCAGAAATAGATTTATATATTTAGGGTGACCATACCTGTATAATCAATACAAAAAACAAAATTCTCTTTTGTACATGTGAAAGAAGAAAACTAATGCACCTTTGCGGAAATAGAAAAACCAAACAACACCTATACAATTATACTAATAAAACCCAACATAAAAATGAAATGATATCTAAATAACTCAAATAGATTAATATAATATAATATGAATCATGTTGCTAAGTGTGTCCCACACTAATTTCCCAGGGGTATGCCACCCTCACACATAACGTCTTATGTCCCAGCACTCCCATCTATTTCATATAATCACACCGCCCCATAAGAACAGTCACGAAACACCATTCCCGAAGACAATTGGGCTCACTACCCCAAAATAATGGCTACATCACACCTTGACCAAAGACACTTGAGCTGTCACATATCGCCCAAAGACACCTACGCTACCACAAAAACCATCTAATGCGCTAAAACACTCCATCAATCATATCATGTGCAATAGCTTCCTCACATGGAAGAGATAGATATAGGGAAATAATGGGTACCCATCCATCCATAATCCTTAATGGATGTTGGGGAAAACATCACCCCCCTATTGCTATGCAGGATACATCACATAGTTCTCAACCAGGGTGGGGTCTGTATTGAAATTAAAATAATAAACAAGTATTTATATATGTAATATCAAACACTCAAGACCAACCAATGGGTTCACAAACTAACTAACCAACTTAAAACTCTATAACCTTTTCTTCCATCCCTAAATTCATAACACCAAACAATAAGACGTAACCCAATTCCACATTTCCAACAAATTATATTTAATTATTCCATTATTTTCATTATTTATCATCAACCACATTTAATCACACAACCCATCATTTAATTATTAATTTAATATTTTTACACAATTAACCAAACAAAACAAATAAATTTCAATAATTTTCAAAAAAATTATTTATTTATTCTATCCCTACTCATGAATCTATAACAAAGAATCCACCACCTATCCACCCCAAAATCCTGGCCAAAAAAACCACCTCACCACCCAAAAATCACACCCAACAAACCACCTCACTGCCCCAAAATCACACCCAAAAATACCCCCTCACTATCCCAAAATCATGGAAAAAAAACCACCTCACTAACCCAAAATAATGAAAATAACCCACCTCACCACCCCAAAAACACAACAAAAAACACCTCATAATTCAAAAATCAAAGCAAAAAAACACCACACCTCCCCAAAATCATGACCATAAAACCTCATCATCACCCTAAAATCATGACCAATAAACCACATCACCACCCCAAAATAACGACATGCGAACCTCCATCCCCACATGACCCAACCACACATTTTCATCCCATAATAATGACCACACACATGACACATCAAGAATGTTTTTCAGAATTATAGAGGGGATTTAATAACATTATACTTTATTTTATGTCTGTTACCACAAAAGTTGTTATCCTAGGGAAACCGTTTTATTATCAAAATATAAGTGGTTATACAATTTCCATTTTAGGGTGATATCAAAAAAAGACAAACAAAATAAGAAATCTCAACACATATATCTAGTACAAACAAATCCTCCATTAGCCATAATTTTCAGCAGTGCCACAAGCCCGTACAATTCACAACATCATAAATAAAATCAATGATGTAAAACCAAATCAATCAAACCACATTGACCTTTTTAAATTCAATTTAAAAAATTATTTTTCTTTTATTAAGATGATATAACCATAATTCATAGGTAAATAAAAGAAACCCCTCTTGCATGACACACAGTAAAGAGTAATGATGGAATCCCTATATCATTGAAGTTTACTGACTCACTACGCACTTTATAGAGAAGATGTATGCTTACAAACCACAACTGTACATTGAAAAAACATAGATCAACCTACATGAATACCAAAGACCATAAAAACACAACCAAACACATACCCCAATCGATAACAACATCACCACAATGAATCCTCATGAGAATAACAGAAGAATACCTACCAATAAGATTGAAGGGATTACCATGGATTGAAAATGAACAACCACTAGGACCAGTGGATCAAGAAGGATGTAAGGGGGATTTATGAATTTATTGGGGTACCTAGTGTTCACCTAAAATGGGAGAAAGAAGAATAAATGACCAAATGAAATAATATTTTTATGGAACTTTTAAAAATGCATTGCATCAGGGATTGACATGACATGTAATCCCAGTTCAGGTTGTGTAATCCTCAGGGTTTGGTTTCACCAAAAATCATGTTTCCTTTTTAATAATTAACGTATAAATTCAACACATCAAGAACAGAAAATTTACAAGATATAAACCACTATTACACATCATGTAATACAATTAAACAATATGTATTTCCTACAAAAGTTCTTCTACACCTCTATCTTCCATAGAAAAGTCTTAGAACTTCCCCTAAACACCTCCAAAAACCAAAACCAGATGTGTAATGGACAAGGAAGAATAATTACATCAAATACCTCTCAAAAATTATCTCCCATGAGAATCCAAAACCTCTCCCTGGAATAAAATGGGTTCAAACAACCACCTCGTATGATACCACTGAAGGGACTCTTCATACCTCAAACACTACTACCATCCAAAAACACCAACTCATACAACCAGAAAATAAACCACCCCACAAAAATCTACATCCTATGACATAGCCACACTTCAACACAGCCATTTCACAACCTGCTCATCCCCCACACATCTTAAACCAACAACCACTACAATCAACACACTACACCATCCTGAACACATGAATCGGTGAATTCTATCTTCTATCTCATGATACAATCCATACACAGAGGCACTGAATCTCTTTCAAAGGTTTAATCACATCATAGTTAATGTGTCTTGTTTAGGGATCAATTCCATCCATTTTCATATGTCAATACATTATCACACATCGCACCACACACATAAAAAATAATGGAAAATATCTCATATAACAAAACAAAAGGATCCAAACAATACAACACAAAGAAAAACATATCAATGAAAAACTCAAAATAACACTTCTTACTAGGAACACATATTCATATATCACACCCAAGGAGACCATGCCATGATAACACATGAACCAAATAAATGGTCAATCTAGGTATAGAATTCTCTTGTCAATCAGAGGTTTTACTAGCCATCCCAAAAGCGTTGTGTCATCCTCGATATCCAACTCAACCCAGTCAATGAAATGGACTCATAATTAAGATACCGGTGATGTTGAGAGCCATGGAAGGAATAATTGATCCTCTCCAACTGTAGTAGTAATGCCAAGCAATAAACTACATCATAAACTCTCCCCAATACCTCTTTATGCCCACAAACCTGGGATACATCTTACTTCATCTACCAATCCTCCACTACACACATTGAGGTGAAACATTCATGAACACATGGTCTCCAACCATGAACTTCATGGGACACCTTCTATAATTATAATATGAATCCCTTGGTCCTATTCTTATTCCACCCTCTCATGAACAAGATGAACATTTTCAACCATGATTAACACCACATCAGGACCAAGAAAAAATATCTCCTCAACTACAGTCCATCACAATGGATAATGACACAGTCTCCCATATAAAGCCTAAAATAGAGCCATGCCAATTGTAACAGCCCGAGATTTTATGAAAAATATTCTTTTTAATTTCACTAATGTCTTGTGTTGTACGTTTCACCAAAAGGATCTTGCACAACACAAATCCTTGACTTGCCTTGCATTACACGCAATCGCAACCTTCCTCGGTAGCGTGTGTAGTACGCAATACTGAGTTTCACGAAACAACGATATGCTATTAAAATATTATTAAAACTAGACGTTATGAATAGTAATAACCACTTTTTAAATTTTAGAAATTTTATCTCTCAAAATGGACTTCATTTTTGGATTCGTAATATCGAATTTAGCCTAAGGTGAAATTTTGGTACCTTTCGGATAACTTTCATATTCTGATGAATAGTGAAAATTACTAAATTATAATTAAAAACAACTTTTTTAATCAAAATAATTAATAGTGATAAATTATTAATTTTAGTGGTTTTAAAGTATATTTAGAATATATTTTTACAATTTAATACAATTTTGGTCATTGGATGTAATTTCACATTTAAACCAGACATAAACAAGTGTCAATCTTTTGATAGATATTGTTTCTTAAAAACACGCTATTTGTTTTAACAGTGGGATTTAATTATAAAATTAATTAATGCAACTTCTATGTTATGAATATGGTAAAATAGACTTCATTTTTCAATTCGGAATATGAAATATAGCTTAGGATGAAATTTTGACATTGTTCTGAAAAACTTCAATTTTTGATGAATAGTGAAACTACTAAGTGGTAGTTAAAAAACTGATCTTTTCATAAAACTTAATTTTACCGCTTCTGTGAATGGAATTTCAAAAATCCGAGAGACACGGTTGATGTCAGTAAGTAAAATGTGGTTCAATGAGATGAAAATAATTTTTGAATAGTAACTTTTTACTTTTATTTACCACGGTTAATAGTAAATAGGGTAACTAAGGGTAAATATGATATTACTATTACCCTAACACATGTCCTAATTCTATTGGATAAGTTTAATTCGACCAAAATCAACCTTATGAATATAATATGACCATTTAGGTCCACTTGGATTAGATTATGACATTTAATATTATTTTATTTAATGAATAGTTAAAATAGTTAAAATCAAAGTTTAATAACTAAAACATTTTTAATATGGGGTTATACATAAGATAAATTCGACTATAAATATTCATTAGAAAGCTAAATAGATTTCCTACATAATGATATTTTATTTATAACTTTTAGACCTTAAATAAATTAATCTATTTATGACACAACGATGATGCAGTAATTACCCTTTTAAGGAAATATTAACATAATTGATGTTATAAATGCTCAAATGAATGTAATTTGAGACTTTTTATGAATTCCACTAATTTTATAGGTTACTATGATATATTAGTGTTGATTTAATCAATTTTTTTCGAATATATAATTCTGTTATGACTTTCAAAAAAATCATATACCAAATAGTGTCAAAATTGACACAAAATAGTTTTTAAATCAAATATTATATTATTAATTGTTATTTTATTCCTAAAAATCTAAGGTTCGGCCAAATGACTTAGATAAGGATATATGTATTAATAATATACAATTTGGGGTTCGTTTGGCATGTTATAGTAAGTGTATTAACCATATAGTGAAAGAAAACAAAAAGACACGGTAAAAGTTAAATTATTTAACTTAGAGTTAAATCTAATTGATAAGGTTAAAATAATACCCTAAACTTGTCTAAATCCTATTGGTTGATAGGATTGCGACCCATCCCCACTTTAGCTTCCAAATAATACCCTTTTTAACCATTATAAACCGATATTGACATTAATATAAAATAATAATTTGAGGTATTCCTAAGGTGCCCCTCTCCTCCCTTATAAATGGACACCTCCTCCCCCTCCTCCTCACACCAATTTGAGCACTCAAGATCGGCAAACCCCTGAAAAAATCTCTTCTCCACTTCCCTAGAAACATCCTAGAGGTTCTGGTATTCCTCAAATACCAATTTTAGTGCCCTAAGAGGAGGTCTCAAAGAGGCGCTTCAAAGAAGAGGTAATTACCATTACCAATTCTTTCATATTTATTTCTTCTTCCACTTCTTCTTCTTAGGTTGTTTCATTATGAAGTAATAAAATCAGTATCACTCATATACGGATATGTTATTATAAGTATGAAACAACCCTATTTCACCATCTATCCATCCTACGGAAAAATAAATCACCGCGCGTGCGTACGTACGGAATACCGTCTCCACGCCGTGGTGTAATCTATTTTCCACCACCACCTTACATGGATGGGTATAATGGTGTAAAGAATAAATATACATAGTTATTACAACATCATATTGATTCTGATATATAGTATAATCCAATCCAATTAAATTCAATATTTATGGAAATGATATCATCGCTCGTGCGTACGTACGGACTACCGTCTCCACGACGCGATGAGATTCATTCTCCATGTTAACCATTTAAGAATGATTATAAAGTATATATAAGAAATAATAATGAAATATATGACATTATAAATCTACTGGATTTATGTATATATATATATATATATGTATGTCATCTACTTACTTCCATTCAAGACAATAAGGAAAGGAAAACAACGTTCATGCGTACGTACGGACTACCGTCTCCATGAACGGTGTTTTTCATTTCATTTATCTATCTATTATATATATATATATATACTGAATATATATGATATATAAATCATATTTTATATTCTGGAAGTAAGTAAATCATGATATAAGTAATAATAATTTTAAGAACAACAAGTCAAAACACCTACGATAAATGAAACGATTTTACCCAAAACGCTTCTTTAACATGGAATTTACGAAAAAACGGGTAATATAATGTCATAAGTGAACCATATATGATATCATAACAATGAATATGATTCTGTAATAAGTAAATGACATTATTTAAATCATTATACAGGAGGTTCGGACACATACGAAGCAAATCGGACCTAAGGTAAGGGAAATATCACAATCTCATTTTTATCCGAGATTGTTTGTACTTTGGTATTTACTGGGGTGTATCTTATCATCCACATCCATGTGTAATATTATTTCCATCCACCTACAATTGTTTCAATCCTATTTTACCCTTCTGTGAGTTTTTAGTAAAAGATATGAAAGGAATCTTTTATCGTTTTTCGTACGAGGTACTTTTTGACTTTTCCGACAAAAGTACGAAGAATGTTTTTTTTAACTTATACGGCATGAATGGATTTTTAAAACATTATTTCCAAGAAGCTTCCTTTACAAGTTTTCAAGTTTATTTTTAATCAAATTCTTTTATTTTAAAGTCGTATGACATGTTATGAAAGGAAAAATGTTTTTGAAGTAGAAAGGATATTTTCCTCAAGAATGGAGTTCAAGTATTTTATCAAAATTATTTTCCATCTAAGACAATAAAAGGGATCTGTTTTTATCCCTATTATTACATGGATTTGATTATGTTTTGATGGAAACATTTTTATGAATTCCTTTATCTTATATGAATTGTTTTATGATGTCATGTTGTTTAAGAATCCCATTTTTATTACGTGGATTACGCTATGATGTATGGTTTATGATTATGTGGCACACATAAGAAAGGATTCATTATAAGATGGGTGGGACCTATATCTCCCTCCAATGCATTGGGTAAAGATTTTATATCTCATGAGATAGACAGGGCTGGAACGGTAGGTTATACCTGTTCAGTGAAACAGGACTGAAACGAGGGTTACTCGATTCAGAAAGGGACTTTGTCCAGTAAGATAGTCTTGGCAATGAGTCTTGACTAACAAGAAATGATTCTCTATGATTATGTGTGAATGCCACAAAGTTTCATGTTTTAAGTTATGATTATTGTGATTACATTTCACTGCCATGATTTATCCCATTTATGAAATTATGCTCTCTTTTGCAGGTTAAGATTTCTAAAATGTTATGTTCTTATGAATACGATGTGATTGATATTTCTTTTGTTTACCCTTACTGAGAATTTGAGCTCACCCTTTTATGTTTTATTTTCCCCAGGATATAAAGAAATGTTTTAGGTAAAAAAAGGGAAGATCTTTATAGGAGATGTTGAAGATCTTTCACCACGATTAGAAGATTACGTTCCGAGTTTCCAAAGACACTAAACTATTACGATCCTTATGTGTATGTACTAAGTATTCCGAAAATGTAATGTAATGTCAATGTACGTCAAGTTTCGGGTCTCTACAGTTGGTATCAGAGGAATGGTTTAGTCAACCTTTGGAAACTAGGATGCGAAAACGTTAGTGAGATCCCTAGAGATATTTCTAAGGTATGTCTAGGGATTCCCCTAAGGATAATTATACGTATAGGATATAGTCCTAGAACTATGGTAACGATATTAGATTAAACCTAAGATGTTAGATATTGAAGTTACTCCCCCTTTATTATGATTTTTTCCTCTAACACTATTCTTTTTGGGTTTTAGAAAATGGCTGGAAACAAGATGAATCATGATAATGGAGGATATGATGGACAATGGAATGATATTCTTCATAATGAAATGGGATTTGGAAGTCCAAACATAATTATTATGCCGAATCAGCAATATCATAATATGATCAATAAAGTAAAATTTGGTATGTTTCCTGACTCGGCTAATAAGAGAAAGATGGAGTTGCATGATGATCATAGAGGAAAGAAAGTTCAATTTCCCCTATGTAATTCATGTGGGAAGAGGCATCAAGGAGAATGTTTCAAAGGAACTGGAAGATGCTTTGGGTGTGGAAAAGAAGGACACAAAGCCAGTAAGTGCAAAGGAAAAGGTTCAGTTAACACCAGGGATGAGGATAATGGTATTGCTACGACATCAACAATGGTTAAATGTTTTAAATGTGGAATGTACGGGCATTATGGAAACCAATGCCCTAAGGGAAAGTCTCATGAAGAGAATCAGTATGGTCGTATGGGAAGTATTTATGTTGATGCTGATGAAGAGACTACAAATGATATATGAGATGAAAGAATTGTTGAATCTTGGACAATGGTTTAAGAATGTAGTGAAATGATTACATGTTTATCATGTGTAATGTTGGAATAACGAGACATCTAAGGATTGTTACACTATTTTCTTTCCTTGAGTTTTGAAAGTGTATGATTAATGTTACCAGTATCCATGGAAGGTTATTCAGATATTTTTGGAATGTAGATGATATGCGCATAATGTAGGGATAAGGAGAAAATTAAATGTTTGATAGTATTCATGAGCTCATGACTGATATAAGGAGAAGGTTATATTATGGTTTGAGTATATAGAGTTTTTTGATTTTGGTATGTTGAAAGTGTTAACTTTTAACAGTATTCATGATTTCACTAAGGTTAAATGGGTATTCATTCTTCAAGAGAATACCCGATTAAGGCCTTTAAATGTTTGGAATGTGACCAACAAGACATATCTTATGATATATGGGGATCAATGACAGTATTAAATCTCTGGTAATCGTTTTCACTATATTATGAGAGTGGACTGCAGTATTCTGGATAAGCCTAAAGATTAGAATGGATTATGTTGGACATAAGTTAGTATTGTTTAAGGATAGAAGTTTTTTTCTGATATTATTGATGGGATGTTATAGTAATATAGTTTTAGAAAAAGGAAAACCTGCAGGATGGGCGACATCCCATCGCTTCGGACAAGGCTATGGGAATCGAACCCACAACCGAAGTGCGACTGGCCTTTATCGCCTACCACTGGCCTACAGGAAGTCCCTGATTAGTAGAAACTAGTTTTATTATATTAATCAGTATGATATGTGAAGTATAAGTTCATTTTAGGAACCATATATGATTAATCTCACTATAGATGGACTTATGTATTTTTTTGATAAATTTTCTAACCTTTTGTTTGAGACAGATGGAATGACCCATCATTCCATCACATGATCTGCTAACACATCACGAATGAAAAATTCAACTTCATTTATTTAAGAGATGAAGTTGAAATTGTCCAAAGAACGACAAACGGTGAGACTATACCAAAATCACGAAAGTATTTCTTCTAATTCCAATTTCATCAACTTTAGGGAAATGATCTTGAAAACCAAAAATGTTGTCCTAGTGCTCTTATATCTGATGAATCATATGATACCTTAGATCATCACAAATTTATGGCATTGTGATTGCTAACTTTTACATAGCCATGTTTTCTACCACTCTCCATCAGAACATGATGGTTAGATTTTTCTTCCATATCCAAATTTTCACCTATGTGGAAACCCAGTGATTAGTTTATTTGGGTAACCGTTACATTTCATACTTTTTTTTTTAAAGATAAGTTTTGGTATTCCTTTTTACAAATAGGGTTTCTATTAAAGAAACTTTCGAATAGTAAACCATTTATAACCCCGACGAATTTCGAGGGCGAAATTCATTTTAAGGGGGGTAGAATGTAACAGCCCGAGATTTTATGAAAAATATTCTTTTTAATTTCACTAATGTCTTGTGTTGTACGCTTCACCAAAAGGAGCTTGCACAACACACATCCTTGACTTGCCTTGCATTACACGCAATTGCAACCTTCCTCGATAGCGTGTGTAGTACACAATACTGAGTTTCACGAAACAACGATATGCTATTAAAATATTATTAAAACTAGCCGTTATGAATAGTAATAACCACTTTTAAATTTTAGAAATTTTAGCTCTCAAAATGGACTTCATTTTTGGATTTGGAATATCGAATTTAGCCTAAGGTGAAATTTTGGTACCTTTCGGATAACTTTCATATTCTGATGAATAGTGAAAATTACAAAATTATAATTAAAAACAAATTTTTTAATAAAAATAATTAATAGTGATAAATTATTAATTTGAGTGGTTTTAAAGTATATTTAGAATATATTTTTACAATTTAATACAATTTTGGTCATTGGATGTAATTTCACATTTAAACCAGACATAAACAGGTGTCAATCTTTTGATAGATATTGTTTCTTAAAAACACGCTATTTGTTTTAACAGCAGGATTTAATTATAAAATTAATTAATGAAACTTCTATGTTATGAATTTGGTAAAATATACTTCATTTTTTAATTCGGAATATGAAATATAGCTTAGGATGTAATTTTGACATTGTTCTGAAAAACATCAATTTTTGATGAATAGTGAAACTACTAAGTGGTAGTTAAAAAACTGAACTTTTCATAAAACTTAATTTTACCGCTTCTGTGAATAGAATTTCAAAAATCCGAGAGACACGGTTGATTTCAGTAAGTAAAATGTGGTTCAATGAGATGAAAATAATTTTTGAATAGTAACTTTTTACTTTTATTTACCACGGTTAATAGTAAATAGGGTAACTAAGGGTAAATATGATATTACTATTACCCTAACACATGTCCTAATTCTATTGGATAAGTGTAATTCGACCAAAAACAACCTTATGAATATAATATGACCATTTAGGTCCACTTGTATTAGATTATGACATTTAATATTATTTTATTTAATGAATAGTTAAAATAGTTAAAATCAAAGTTTAATAACTAAAACATTTTTAGTATGTGGTTATACATAAGATAAATTCGACTATAAATATTAATTAGAAAGATAAAAAAATTTCCTACATAATTATATTTTATTTATAACTTTTAGACCTTAAATAGATTAATTTATTTATGACACAACGATGATGCAGTAATTATCCTTTTAAGGAAATATTAACATAATTGATGTTATAAATGCTCAAATGAATGTAATTTGAGACTTTTTATGAATTACACTAATTTTCTAGGTTACTATGATATATTAGTGTTTATTTAATCAATTGTTTTCGAACATATAATTCTATTATGACTTTCAAAAAAATCATATATCAAATAGTGTCAAAATTGACACAAAATATTTTTTAAATCAAATATTATATTATTAATTGTTATTTTATTCCTAAAAATCTAAGGTTCGGCCAAATGACTTAGATAAGGATATAGTTATTAATAATATACAATTTGGGGTTCTTTTGGCATGTTATAGTAAGTGTATTAACCATATAGTGAAAGAAAACAAAAAGACACGGTAAAAGTTAAATTATTTAACTTTGAGTTAAATCTAATTGATAAGGTTAAAATAATACCCTAAACTTGCCTAAATCCTATTGGTTGATAGTATTTCTACCCATACCCACTTTAGCTTAGAAATAAGACCCTTTGGAACCATTATAAACCGATTTTGACATTAATATAAAATAATATTTTGAGGTATTCCTAAGGTGCCCCTCTCCTCCATTATAAAAGGAAACCTCCTCCCCCTCCTCCTCACACCAATTTGAGCACTCAAGCTCGGAAAACCCCTGAAAAAATCTCTTCTCCACTTCCCTAGAAACATCCTAGAGGTTCTGGTCTTCCTCAAAGAGCAATTTTAGTGCCCTAAGAGGAGGTCTCAAAGAGGCGCTTCAAAGAAGAGGTAATTACCGTTACCAATTCTTTCATCTTTATTTCTTCTTCCACTTCTTCTTCTTAGGTTGTTTCATTATGAAGTAATAACATCAGTATCACTCATATAATGATATGTTATTATAAGTATGAAACAACCCTATTTCACTATCTATCCATCCTACGGAAAAAGAAATCACCGCGCGTGCGTACGTACAGAATACCGTCTCCACGCCGTGGTGTAATCTATTTTCCACCACCACCTTACATGGATGGGTATAATGGTGTAAAGAATAACTATACATAGTTATTAAAACATCATATTGATTCTGATATATTGTATAATCCACTCCAATTCAATTCAATATTTGTGGAAATGATATCATCGCTCGTGCGTACATACGGACTACCGTCTCCACGACGCGATGAGATTCATTCTCCATGTTAACCATTTAAGAATGATTATAAAGTATATATAAGAAATAATAATGAAATATATGACATTATAAAGCTACTGGATTTATGTATATATATATATATATGTATTTCATCTACTTACTTCCATTCAAGACAATAAGGAAAGGAAAACAGCGTGCATGCGTACGTACGGACTACCGTCTCCATGAACGGTGTTTTTCATTTCATTTATCTATCTATTATATATATATATACTGAATATATATGATATATAAATCATATTTTATATTCTGGAAGTAAGTAAATCATGATATAAGTAATAATAATTTTAAGAACAACAAGTCAAAACCCCTACGATAAATGAAACGATTTTACCCAAAACGCTTCTTTAACATGGAATTTACGAAAAAACGGGTAATATAATGTCATAAGTGAACCATATATGATATCATAACAATGAATATGATTCTGTAATAAGTAAATGACATTATTTAAATCATTATACAGGAGGTTTGGACACATACGAAGCAAATCGGACCTAAGGTAAGGGAAATATCACAATCTCATTTTTATCCGAGATTGTTTGTACTTTGGTATTTACTGGGGTGTATTTTATCATCCACATCCATGTGTAATATTATTTCCATCCACCTACAATTGTTTCAATCCTATTTTACCCTTCGGTGAGTTTTTAGTAAAAGATATGAAAGGAATCTTTTATCGTTTTTCGTACGAGGTACTTTTTGACTTTTCCGACAAAAGTACGAAGAATGTTTTTTTTAACTTATACGGAATGAATGGATTTTTAAAACATTATTTCCAAGAAGATTCCTTTAAAAGTTTTCAAGTTTATTTTTAATCAACTTATTTTATTTTAAAGTCATATGACATGTTATGAAAGGAAAAATGTTTTTGAAGTAGAAAGGATATTTTCCTCAAGAATGGAGTTCAAGTATTTTATCAAAATTATTTTCCATCTAAGACAATAAAAGGGTTCTGTTTTTATCCCTATTATTACATGGATTTGATTATGTTGTGATGGAAACATTTTTATGAATTCCTTTATCTTATATGAATTGTTTTATGATGTCATGTTGTTTAAGAATCCCATTTTTATTACGTGGATTACGCTATGATGTATGGTTTATGATTATGTGGCACACATAAGAAAGGATTCATTATAAGATGGGTGTGACCTATATCTCCCTCCAATGCATTGGGTAAAGATTTTATATCTCATGAGATAGACAGGGATGGAACGGTAGGTTATACCGGTTCAGTGAAACAGGACTGAAACGAGGGTTACTCGATTCCGAAAGGGACTTTGTCCACTAAGATAGTCTTGGCAATGAGTCTCGACTAACAAGAAATGATTATCTATGATTATGTGTGAATGCCACAAAGTTTCATGATTTAATTTATGATTATTGTGATTACATTTCACTGCCATGATTTATCCCATGTTATGAAATTATGCTCTCTTTTGCAGGTTAAGATTTCCAAAATGTTATGTTCTTATGAATACGATGTGATTGATATTTCTTTTGTTTACCCTTACTGAGCATTTGAGATCACCCTTTTATGTTTTCTTTTCCCCAGGATATAAATAAAAGTTTTAGGTAAAAAAATGGGAAGATATTTATAGGAGATGTTGAAGATCTTTCACCACGATTAGAAGATTACATTCCGAGTTTCCAAAGACACTAAACTATTACGATCCTTGTGTGTATGTACTAAGTATTCCGCAAATGTAATGTAGTGTCAATGTACGTTAAGTTTCGGGTCTCTACACCAATGAAAGTTTTTTATTAATTATTATAATAAAACTCCCCCAATGGAAGGTGTTGTACCCAAGATTGACCAATTTACAAAACACACACCCTAAAAATAGCCAAAAACTTTTGGAGAGTCCAATCCTTCTACCTATTTGTATGAGGGTGAAAAGAAGTGTTGAGGAATAATAGAGGGGAAACATCATGATGAAATCCCATCTAGAATTTTTATGTAAAATATGCTTCCCGATCTATGAAAATTGACTTAAAAACTCATTGAAACCACACCCCGTCATTAATTTAACTCTTAGCTAAAGCATCTAGTGTTTATTACTCCTTGATCACTAAGAATTGGGCCAATTTCATCATCTAATCCTTGATCACCCTACCTCCCAAAGTTATGGGTAACCCTATGGTGAAACCCATTGAGATTCTATCCTATTTAAACTCTATAACATTTTATGGATATAATAACCCACAAAACTAAATTATGCTTAGACATTAATTTATGAAATCCGTGCACATTCTCACAAAATCTTTCCCGGATCATTTCATTTTGAGCCACCAAAAATGAATCCTCAAGGCTTGGTATATCTCGAACACTTTTGGTTGTCTTGAAAAGGTGATCTATGAAACTTGAGAAGGACTTAGTCACACATTAATATAATAAGAAAAAACCACCCATGAAACAACATTTGGTTCAGACCATCCTCAAACCTTCCCTCAAGAGCATCACCATGGCCAAAATGATCTCACATCACCTCTACCTCTTAGAATCCCCAATGAGTCTCTTCTAACTGCTGCGTTAGAAAATATTGTACCATTATCTGAAGAAAACACCCTATACCACCAACCACCATTGAATATTATTTCATGGATTCCAAATACTCTATTTCTCTCCAAGAATCTCCATATTCTTGATAACTCCCTTCCTTGATTTCATACTCAAAAGGTTGGCCGCAACATTCCATTTCCCAGCGGTGTAAGAGATATAAAATTTATAATCCCATAAAAAATCAATCCTAAATTTATTTCGCATGATCAAATCATGTTATGAAAATATAAACCTAAAACTATTTTGATTTGGGAAGACCACAAATTGCTCCCCAATGAGGTAATTTCTCCATAACATTATGAAAAACACAACTACCGGTATCTCTAGATGATGTATGGAATAGTAATTTTCATGGGGATGTAACATACTAGACCCATAAGAGATCATTAGTAATTCTTGCATCAATGTAAATCCCCATCCAAGATGGTATGCATTAAAAAACTCCCAAAACATTACCCCTTAATCATAAAACTTGTGCATCAGAGAATTAACCAACTTCTCTTTCAGTCAACCAAATGCTACCTGACATTGATCAATGCACAAAACTTTTGGGCCTTTCTTGGTCAAAGATGTAAATGGGGATGAAAATTGGGATAAATTGGGTACAAACCTCCGATAACAGCCTAAATTTCCATGAACAATATGAACCTTTGTCACATTTATGGGTTATACACATGACACAGCTACTTTAACCTTTGACAGGTCTAATTACACACACTTCTGAGACACCACATGCCCATTTAAATTCACCTCTCATGTCTTGAGCATAATCTTGGATAACATTCCATATATCTGATGGCATTGAAGAACAATCACAACTGTTCTATGATTCATATCTTGATCCTCATCTGATTTTGAGTTGATCAAGATATTATTGATGAATACAGTGATGAAATGTTATAGGAACTTGTGAAATATAGAGTTCATAAGCCCATTAACACTATTGGTGCATTAATTACACCGAATGGCATGAATAAGAACTTGAAGTGACCCTACCTACATCTGAAGGCAGTCTTCAGGATATCTCCCTCCTTCACCATCAACAGGTGATATCCAAACCACATATCAATCTTATAAAACAAACATTACCATATCATTTGGTTGAAAATATCTTCCACCTTTGGAAGAGATTAATGGTTTTAGAACATCACCTAATTCATGTTCTAGTAGTCTATACACAACCTCATATTACCATCCTCTGATATTGTGAACAACTTTGGATCACCAAATGATGACACACTGGTCTGGATAAACCACTATACATCAGAACAACTATCTAAATCCCAAAATCCCACAACTCGTAAGGCAACACTCAATAAGGTTCCATTGAAATTGGAGAAGCACTGTACTACAATTCTATCCCAACCTCAATGACTCTTTGAGGGAGTTACATGACAACTACCTCGAGAAAAATATCCAAAAACTCCCTAATAACTTTAGGAACCTCTAAAATCCCAACATTCAATGATTATAATGAGAAATTTTCTAAAAAGTAATGAAGGGTCTCTACATGCTAACTTCCCACCTGAAAACCCAAGTTTCCACTATAAGCTACACATTGGACATCAACATCTAAAAACACTAATCTCTTCCAAATGTAGTAGATAAAAGAACATACGAAATACATAACATCAATTCCATAGATGACATTGTAAAATAGAATATAAAGCAAGAAAATATCCCCAGAGCACTGATACGGCCCCATCATCATTCTATACCCCTAGAACACATCAAACATGTTGTTCCTTCCTATGAGTTATGTAGTAATCACCAGGGGCCCAAAAAACCTCTCTATGTCTATTAACATAGCATTGGAGAAAGTCGTTGTAATAAAGGATTATGAATATCGTGAATCAAACAATGAAAAAAACAATAATAATTAAAATAAGTATACATCTGACAACCTATCGACTTTCTAGAACTGCTACCTCAATTGTGTGTAACTGACCAAAACTAGATCTTGTACCTCTCTAATGATGGCCACCTCTATGGCCATGATCGGGTCGTAGTCCCTAAATGTGAGGAACATCCTGAGGATGGACACTGCCTGCTCCATCTCCCCTTGGTAGAAAAAAACGTGATGCCTCTACTACTAAAATGTTCTCTCTAGAAACTACTACTAAGGTTGGAACTAAACCTATCCACCTCTGCCCAACTAATCTTTGGAACCATTGGGAACTTTTTTTTTGAAATGTCCATGAACCACAAAAATTAAAAAACTAGCATAAATCTCCCATGAAAATCATAGAAACCGATGGACCCATAAGGTAGGAATGGAAGTTGTTAAGGTATAATACCTTCTAGTTGAAACCTCAAAGGTCCTCATTAATGAGAAATTACACTAAAAACTCTACTCAAGGAACCTTGATAGTTCCCCTTTTGTGGAAAAACATTCAAAGAGTACATCCACTCGATCACCTATTCCTTCTTATGAACCTCCAGATACATCAAAAACGTAAAAGGAGTAACTTCATACTAGAGAAAAGGAAACATTTCCTCTTCAAGAGGTATCACATTGGACTCATCATATGGGAAAATTTGAAGAAGGTTTCTCCCCTACTTAAGAGAAAGAATCATCTACCTCTTTACAAACATCGTGGCCGATGAAAAGAACTCTACTCATAAATACTTTTGAAAGATTCCCCAAAACATTCCTTCCACCATTCCAGCTCTCAAAAACATCATCCACCACTGATGCATAACTCCCCTCATTTGACAGACTTCTAAAGGGAATTAGTACTCTATTAGAGCCTGGATAAAACTAAAATTTATGTCAATATCCTCTATCCAGTTCTCTATCTCCAAATCTAAAACACATTTCTCATACTTCCCAAAATCCTGCATATGGAAATTGATAAATTCCCTCTAAAATTGATCATACTCCTCAATAGCATCAACCCTTCGAAAATCAACCATATCATCCTGTTGAACCACAAATTCCCAATCAACACATGAATGATTAACATATTCCATAGTTAAAAGTAAAACAATGATCTTCCTAGTCCTGGTAGTGTGGAATTTTATTAAGATTGATTTTCTTATTTAATTAATTTTTTCATCCATTTCAACATTACCAAAACAACCCTGTTCAAATAAGAACACATGTCATTATGATGCATGTACCTCTCTTAGGTCTCTACTCAGCAAGAAATTCCATATCACATGGTCATTCAATAATATGAGAGTCTGTGCACTGGATCATGAAGGGACGAAAATCTAGTGTCTTGGGCAGTCTCCCTGGCCTATGTCAGGCACCATGTTCAACTGGAACTATTTACATACCATCCCATGCATTACTCACTATGCCTAACTCTGAATTCCACCCTATCTATCAACCATCGGTTCTGATACCACTATGCCATTTCCCCCACCCTCTAAAGATAAAATAATGAGGGGAGATAGATAATGACCCATGATTTCTATCTCCATTAGGCTTCGGGTTCAAAACTAGATCTAAGGGTACAAAAAAACTCTAAATATGGGAGCATTTCCTTTTATAAGAAAAAAAGTTCAAGAGATATAATTAATTCATCACAACCAACTCTATAACCTAAAATTAAATGAAACCTATACTACACCACAATACATGTATACATGACATAGATATAATGAAAATCGAGAATGTAAATATCCAAAATTATTTCTAATGTAGTGACACAACAAATATCAAGGATCCTAGCTAGAAATGTTTAGCACATTCCACTTAATCATCATGGAAACCTGAAAATAGTTTTATATATATAGGGTGACCATAAATTATACATATAAATAAAACCAAAGTCTCTCATCCACATGTAGAAGAAACATAATAATGAACCTATTAGAAAATAGCAGAATCAAAAATCACCTATACATGTATACTATCCAAACCCAACCTCCCTAAGGCATGTTAACTCAATAATACAAGTCAAGTAATATAATATAATAGGAATGAAATTGATAAGGTTACTCTTCAACACTTTACCAATTTTTTTCTACTGTCACACCTAATGTCATACATCCTGGTGCTCCCATCTCATCCATATTCTAGGATTCCCCGCATGGATGGTCACATCAAACCATGCCTAAGGACACTTGGTCTCACCACCCCACTAGCATGGCTACGTCACCCCTCTCTAGAAGACACATGGGCTACCACATATTAACCAATGAAACCTTGGATATCACAACCAATATCCAATTCCCCAACATTCCTCTACCCATAATAGCATATGGAATTCCTCCCTCTCTTTTATGAGAGAGTAGGAACGAGTGAGTACCCATCCATATGTAATCCTCACTAGTTATAGGAGAAAAAACTACCCCCCCCCCACGTGTCTATGCAGGTGACTTCACATAGTGCTCGACATGGGTGGGGTGAATATAGAAACTAAAATAATATAAAAATATATATGTGTAGTATCAAACACTCAAGACCAACCTATAGGTTCACAAAGTAACTAGCCAACTCACAACACTATTACCTTTGCTGACACCCCTAAATTTATAATCCCACACAACAAGCTACAACCCCATTATACATTTCCAACCAATTATATTTAATAATTCAATTTTATTAATTGTTTACAATCAACCACATTTAATCAAAAAAGACATAATTTATTTATTCAATTACAATTTTCAACCCATTAACCAAACCTACCCATGCCATTTCAAACATTATCAAACAATTTTTTATTTATTCCATCAGTACTCAGGAATCTAGAAAAATGATACCACCACTTGTCCACCCCATAGAACTGCCAAAAAACCACCTCAACACAACAAAAGAAATGTAAAAAAGCCACATCGATACCCCAAATGCACAAACAAATAAACAACCTCACTTCTCAAAAAGAACTACTAAAAAACCACCTCATACTATCAAAAGCACTGCCAAACAAACCACCTCTCCCCCCAAAGAGTGACCAAAAAACTGCCTTTCCACACAAGAATCATGACCAATAAACCACATCACCTCCCCGAAATCATGGAATGTGAACCATCAGCCCCATATTCACCAACCAAACATTGTGGTCCCACAAGAATGGACACACATCTCCATACATCATGATCATTTTAATGTTATTCAAAGGGGATTTTATCACATTACACTTTATTTTAGGGACATTATCACACAAGTCATTATGTTGGAGAAACCATTTTATTATACAAATATAAGTGGTAATAAAATATCAATTTTAGGGTGATATCAAACAAAATTGCAACCCAAAAAAATATTCAACATATATATCCATCACAAAAAAAGTCCTCAATTCCCATAATTTTCAGTGAGGACACAAGCTCATACAATTCACAGCATCACAAATAAAATAAAGGCTATAAAATCATGGAATATGACCCCATTTACAAATTTCAATTAAATTTATCCAATTATATATCTTTTATTAAGATGGCACAACCATAATCCATATGTGAAAATTCAAACCCCTTCCGCTTGATACACACTAAATATAAATGATGGAATCCATACCAAAAAATGATTTTTGACTCCCTACACACTGTAGGGAGAAGAATGACACCTTAAAACACAACCATACCATGAGAACATGAGGATCAACCTACACAGCAACCAAGTACCATCAAAACACAAACTGACAAATACCCCAAAATATAACAACATCACTATAGTGATACCTCATTATAAGAACATATGAAAACCTATAAATAATAAGTAAGTGATTTCTATAGATTGAAAATGAACAACCATTGGTACCAATAGTTCAAACAGGTTATAATATAGCTTGAATAACTCCTCTAGGTGCACAGGGTTCACCCAAAATGAGAGGAATAACAATACACAACATAATGAATGAAATTTTTTAAATAAAGAACTTTTAAACCTATACTGCATCTGGAATTTACAAGACATGTAATCCCCTTCCACTTCATGTAATACTCATGATTCGGTTTCACCAAAAAAACATGTCTTAATTTTATTATTTAAATATAAAAATATACAAGTCATTAACTATACTCCCAAAATATATTAACCACAATTACACATCGTGTAAGACACTTACATAGAATGTATTTACTACACTAGTTCTTCTGCACCTCTAGCTTCCCCTAAACAATCCCAAAACCTCCCCCGAAAACCTGAAACAATTGAAACTAGCTATGTAACATAACTAGAGGGAATGAAAAATTACACTTTTCTGGATTTTGATCTTTTTATGTTCCCAATAATCAATGTAGAGTCACGTTGATCCATATTTCTAATTAAAATTAAAAAGAATAGGTGAAACCCATGGTGACACACATTTCTGAGTGAATCAATTATTATGATTCCCATATAGATGTTTCCTAAATTACTAAACCTCTATAGAATCCATTCTACGTGGAGTATTTTAAATTTATGTTTCACAAGTTATGAGTTCTATTTGAAATCCCAACATCATGATTTTGTGGAATTCTACAAAAATCATACATTAGAACATAAACATACTCTCATATAATAGCCATGTCTTTGATGTTGAGTTTTTCCTTCACTATATATGACAAAAAATAATTCTTAATATGAATCACGGCCTATAAGTGGATGAAATTTCCATAAAATTTTCATTTTTATTGACGCACTAATAAATGACTATATGTTGGTTCATAATATCAAATAAGACTTCCTCAGAAATTAATGATGGATTTATATAAATAAATCCAATATATTACTAGGAAAACATAAAATTATAATAGAGGAAGAATAAAAAATATCATCGGAAGAAAATTCCTATAAAAATCAATTAGAAATGAATAATAGATTCAATATATGATCATTTAAACATTAATATTCATCACCATTAAATCATGATCTGGGACTTGAGGATATGAATTAATATTTCTACATAATTTTCATGATATAATGGAATTCATATAACTAATATCAACCAAGATTATTCAATATTTGAGAATACTTGTAACTACATGAACATTATCATTACATATTCATTCCATTTATTAAAAAAATGGTTAGTCTGACCATCATTAATCTTTAATCAAATTGACTAATCCTGAAAAATAATTCTTATAATGTCTAAATCGATAAACCTTCCTTCCAATATGGGACTCCCTAGGTTTAAACTATTTCAGTTATAGGAAACTTCTATTAAAATATATTATAATAATTCATAATGAAAATGTGAGTTCTCCCAATAATATCCCTAGGGAGTTTCAAACTATGTGAGAAGTAATAGAACACTCATCATTTACCAGAATGATAGTCGTGATATAGTCAACCAAATCATTTTATGATTATTTTCCATAGATACAAAAATACAAAAACCACATCCACTTATACTATCTCAATATAGATATTTTTCTAGGAAAACGAAAATAATTTCTTTACCATAAATTAGGATTTTCTCATATTCATAGGATTATCTAAAGGGATCTCACTAATGTTTTCTCATACTCCTTCACAAAGGTAACTAAACCTTTTTCTAAGACCAAGTATAGTGACCCATACTGTTCATTGATAAATATCAAATTTTATTATATGGTTATTCAATACAGGAAAATATAATATAAACAAGAGTTATATTCGTTATGACTTTTTAAATTAGGATACCCAAAAAATTGTTCATAATAGATCTACAAAAAATATCACTAAATTGTTCATAACTAGAAACCTTTTTAGATATATTTTCATGAACCAAACTAGGTCTCCATCCGACCCAGTACATGGCATTACCCGAGGGGAGTTCATGATCCCCAAAGGCTTGAAACTATTGAATGGGTATCAATAACATGCATTGGGAATGATTTTACACAATTGGATGCATATAAACAACATAAAATCTTAAATACATCAAAAATTAAATTACACAACCAAATAAGCCCTTAAAAAGTTTCAAAATTGATGCTTACACATTAAGAAAAAAAGGAATACAAAAAAAAGATAAAAACTCCATCCTAAACCTTCATTCCACATGAAGGAATATATCATCATTACGACTCCACCAAACCCACAATTGAAGACCTCTAAAAAGTACCTTCTTCACCAAAAATCGGATATTTACCTAGAATAAACACACAACGGGGTCTGCATACACCCAAGGGTATATGTAGTGTGTGAGAGAAATCCCAGTAATATTCCACTCAAGAAATAGGTTCCATGATATAACATTAAAATATAATCTTACATACTCATCTAAATTCAAGCTTAAAAAACTTGTAAGAAAAAATTTAATTAGGTAAACATTTAAAAATGAACACTTTGAAATAAAACATCTCACAAATACTAGATTAATTGAGAATGGGATTTAATAAATAGCACGCTCACACCCAAGTGTTTCTCCATATGTAGACAGATAGCACCACATCATTTATAGTATAGCACCACAGGTTAATCCCCTAAGGTTTAATAGCTAGAGTGGGACCCTATAACCTCATACCTCGGTGAAAGTTGGTATAGTAAACACAACCATCAGCATCCTCGTGCACGTGCCACTATAGATGAGAAACATCTAAAATTAGCGTAGTGACCAATCATAGTCATAGTTTAGTTAGTGTTATAAGCACCAATCCAGCTAAGATAAACCTTCACAAGACACTTCTATATCACTTTCATACTGGTTTCAGTCTTCCCACCTATGTACCTAGGATTCCCTTATGCTCAAGTTAATGTTCACATGTCACACATACCACCATATTCGCATACACTTTCCAAACATTATAATTATATGGGTAAATCACCATTTTTTATAAACCAAGCCACTTCCCATTTTAAACCCTCACCGAAAAAACTTTCAAGTAAATTATCCACAACATGAACAATTCATAAAACTCCTTTGAAATTAACTTGATGAAGACACATAGTTAGTTTAACCATTTTAATGGGCCAATCCCCATTCAAATCCATGCACAAAAAACCCATTTCAATTCAACAAATTCTTCCATTCATTTGAACAATTTATAACTCATAATTAAAAATGGAAGGCAAGCCAAACATGACAAATTGTTACATTTACTTTTTGAAAACATACTCCCAAACTAATTTTCACTACATGTTCCTCTGAAAACATTATTTTCACCTTAAAAAGAACCCATAAAACATTACCATGAAACCCATCACTAAATAACACACATAAAAAATATCAATTTCCCTTTATAAAATTCATTCTCACCACATAAGCATATCAAATAACTTAAAAATACCTTTCATATAACACAACTAAACCATGGAACGTATTAATAAATTTAATCAAGCATATTAAATTTACCTTATAATGTTGGGGTATGGAACCACCTACATATCATGAATATTCTTCTATAAAATGGTGCAAAACTGCAACCTCCCCTCATGCGAACCCTAAAAAAGGAAATATCACAATTAAGAAATCAAGATTGAACCCTTACCATCACGATCTAATCATAAATCGAACCCCATACCAGCTGGAAAACTAAAACCCCCAAAAGATAAAAGAGGAAACCGTAAAAGAATAGGGAAAAAAGAGAGAAAACACTTACATGAGTCTATCATAAGGAATTTGGACAAACAATTCCCAAAAATTGGTTCCGAAGGATAGGGAAGAATGGTGGGATGTGTGCCTTGGGATTGTAGTGCATAGAGGGTCGAGAAAGTGGGTGGAATGGGGTAAAATTGGGGAGAGAGAAAAATAAACCCTGAAATTGTAATGAGTTGGAAGGATGCACGGTTAGTCCACACAGTTTTCTAAATAGTGTGCCTACCTCTATTGAAGGAGACCAAGCTGCACAGAAACCAGGGATGAGGTGCACAGTTGTGCAAAGGTCTTGTGGTAGTTTATGTCTTCTACCACACAATTTCATGGATTGGTTTCATGGTTACGATTAACTGTGCACCAATCGTGCTCCTTGTATGTCCTACCCAAAAACTCACATTTTTCTCAAAAAACACAAAAGAAAATCTATGGAAAAATCAAGACCAAAGATAAAAGAGAACAACGCTCAAAAATTAAAACCCGTCACACTCAGTTCCCAAGATACTAACCAAGAACCAAAACTGAACTCGGACAAAAGAGAATTCAAAAACTGAGGTGTAAAAATTCTCCATACAATAATGATTTTTTCCCCCAGAAATTCGTCCCAATATTGATTCTAAAGAGATAAATGATAGTCCTTTTCAACCCAAGGAGATTCCCAATGACTAAAAAAATGACAAGATGATAAAAACATTACCAACTAGAAAACAAATTATGAATCTAACCCGAGAGACCAAAATAGACATTATGCTAAGTGTCACCCAACCAAATAAGATAAGACACCTCCAGTTGATGGATAAAAGGAAAGTTAACATTCACTACACTCAATCCAACCCCTTGATTCAAAACAACCCAGACTTCACCATGGGATACATATGCCACTTTCCTGAAATGGGAAAATGAAATTGAACCACATCCAGAAATAGAATACCTTAAACACCACCAAACTTGGATACTGAAATTTACATAAAACAAACAAAGAATTCAATCGATGCTTCCATATATTTACTTAAAAAGAACTCTTGGCTATGCTCCAACACCAACTTTTTCTCATGGAAGAAGTTGGGGTTAGATAACTCCAAAAAAGAAAATCTACCCCTAATGGAACACCTAGAACAAAACCAAACTATTGACACAGAGAGGTGAAAACGAACTCCCCACCAAAAGAAACAACCTAACACTCTATAAGGATTCATAAAACATACATGGTGAGGCCCGAACAGTCTCCCCACCACAAGGAAGAGGCTAACACTAAATTACATCAGTCATAACCTGGTGAGACCCATAGTGGGTCTCTCCAACATTAGAACTATTTAGCATAACCGATCACCACACACTGATGTGATAAAACTGACAAAAAACCAACCCCCATTACAATGGTAATGATGAAAGAAACTCTAAACCAAATGGGAAACTTCACACATTCTACTAATCTTGTGGGGCATTACCATTCTTAGATGAACACGAACCAAACCTGAGATCAACTCCCATGGATGGCCCTATATGAACTAACACACCAAGGCCCACACCTACAAGGGAATGAGAAATGTGGTTTAAGAAGATAAAACAGACCACCTCTTTACAACCGTGGAGGGAATCTCCCACCTACACAAATCAAAATATTGTGGAACAGAGCCCCCATGTCCCTTTTCATCACACATGACCACTTGAAATAAAATAGTTACAGAAGGCGATTTTAACTGCATCCATTTTCAACACATATAACAAGGAATAAATGGGGATCACATACACTCTTATGGCTCCTAACTGCATGCCAGATTCACTCTTATACCTATGGATGGCACTCTGGTGGTTTAAGCATCTCCTACCTTGCAGCCAGGCGTTATAACCCTCAAACAGAACTTTTTTTTATAGTTCCACAAGCAATAATCCTACCACCTAAACAATGCCATCTGACATAACACACCCTGAAATACACTTACTTCCACATGAAACAATCACCAAGATAAGGGAATATATGGTGTACATGAATCACTCCTATTACTTTGAATGAGAACCATCATAAGTAAGGACACATAGAGAACACCTTCCTCTAAGATGGAGGAATTTGAGATTTCCCCAAAAGGAAACAAACTTATTTCAATACAGGGGTTCTTAGGAACATTTTCACCAACTCCCCCTTATAGATGTGTGAGATCATGAATCTACAAGGCATCACTGAACAAGACCATTACGACTGATATAATCATTATTAATAGGGGATCTTAAAAAGATTCCCAAATGGAACACAATTCCAATAAAGAGATATAGAAGCCTATTATTACCAGACATGCTACACTAGTTTTCCAGAATGAATCCCTTCCTAGAAGAGTCCAATGAAAGACCCAAAGACCCTTCAAGATAGAAAAAAACACCACCAACTCTGGACTGATCACCTTTACTCACTGGAATTCCCCTTACCGTTTCTAGGTAGGATCTTCAGACACATGGACTCAATGAGACCAAAACTTCATTCAACACCTCTTTCATCTGTTATCCCATGTAATAGGAATTACATAACCAAGAAAAAAAGGAAGAATACTCATATTCCAAAATCTAAGGATAGAGTCCTTACGTTGGTCAACTGAAGGACCTTCCAATAGTGAATCATTTATGTCCATACTTCAATCATGTGTCGAATTCTTTATGGGGGAGTACACTAGACAAGAAGGAAAACCATGGAACTAATAAAACTGATCCATTGGATATAATGTGCCACAAACCAAAATCAAACACACAAGTGGAACCATAACAAATTATTCCTAAAAAAGTCCATAAAAAATACTACTAACCAACACTTCAACCCAACTTACCGACGGAATACAAACACAAAACTTCATTAAAATAGGGGGATTTCAAACCCTATAACACCCCATGTCAACATTCCCAAAGTACAAAAAGACACACCACACCTTTTTTTTTAAAGCACCATTGAAGATAATACTAGATTGGTGAGTTGCAAATTCACTAGTGGTATCCCATGGAGCCTCTCAGATGAATTTTCTCAGGCCAAATGGGGAACCCATTCACAACCCGCACATATTATATGAATGTGACCACTAATTGTCATACCAGAGGTCAAAGAAAAACTCTTCCACTTTCCAAAACATACATTCAACCCATCTTTCCATTTTTATAATTCACTAAAGATTTTTTCCATAAACAACTAGACACAATAAGCAAAACTCATTATGAATTTCACAAAATATTTTTAGAAAAACCCCAACCATTTTAACATAAACTCATTTTCAACCCTTACCCAACATCCTCAAAACCTTAAATTTCACCTCAAAATAATCTCGGTGTCATAAAAGACTCTATTTAGTCAATAATCACTCATTTAAAACTCGTTATCCTCATTTAAAACTATCTTTTATAAATTCATCCTACTTTTCAAAGTCCCACTAATTAACACATCAAAAGATTTTTCCAAATTACATACAAAAATCCCAAAAAAATTATCCCATTCAAAATATTTTTGAATAGATCATAAAATCCCATTTAAAATTGATTTTCCAAATCATGTTTTAACATAATTCCTGATTTCCAAACAATTAATTTCAATAAACCACATGTTTATGTTATGAAAATTCAATCCCAATGAACTAAACCCCATCAATTAAAAACTATTTCATGAAATGAAACTTTTCCAATTATTTATTCAAAATTACTTGAAAACCTAGTTTCCAAACTTTTGAAAACAAAACCATTTCCTCTTTAATATATAGTTTCAAAAAATTTCAACAAGGATTTTCAAATTATTTTCCCAAAACCCAAGGAGACAAAATAAAATTCAAGAGGAAATTAGTATCGGAGGTTGACATTGACATATGGTTTGGGGCCATATGCCAATCACTCAACAATCACAGAGATATGTTAGGGAAATTTCCTCAGATCCACATGACTTGTCAAGACCTATGATCTCACTAAAACCATTTCCCAAATCACTTTTTATTTCCCCAAAAAATGGATGACCACAATGACTAAAGGACTCACATGAAACCTGACAACCCCAAGAATCTCAAATCCTTCTAGGAGGTGTTCTGGCTATGAACCTTACTCGTAAGAGGAACATCAAGTTCTGAAAATCTTAGTTTCAGTCTTCCTTGACTCTTTCCCAAGTATCACGATAACAAATAGTTGACTTTATCTAAAACCATTTCATCAAAAACCAAGATGGGTCTCCATCTAACCCAATGTCTAACATGGTCTGTGGCATGACCTGAAGGGAATTATCAATCCCTACGGGTAGGAAACTATTTCCTAGGTATCAATAACAAGAAATAAGAATGATTTTAACCAATTTCATACATATATACAACAACCAATTTTAAATATGTGAAAACTTAAATTACACAACCAAACAATCCCCATAAAATTTTTAAAATTGATGTTTACACATTAAGAAAAAACCCCAAAAGGACTACAACAATGAAATATAAAAACTCCAACCCAAACCATTATACCACATGAGGGACAATATCCTTAAACTGTCACCACCAAATCCATAAGAGAAGACCACTAGAAACCCGCACCATGCTCACTAAACACCCTGAATTTTCCAGGATTAGACACACAAACGGATCTACATACACCCAAATGTGTATGTAAGGTGTGATATAAAGCCTAGTAGGATTCCCCCAAGAAGTGGTTCTATTATATAACATTAATATACAATGTCACTCCTGGGTTCTTGTATTCTCTTTTGTTCGTGTTCGATTTTGGTTATCGATTTGTATCTCAGGAACTGGGTGTGATGGGTTTGAATTTTTGGATTATTCTTCCAATTTATCATTAGTGGAGATTTTCCCCTCGATTTTCCTTTGATTTTTTAAAGAAAAATTTGATTCTTTGGGTTTGATAGGCTAGGTGAATGGTTAGTTAATGGTTTGTAGTAATTGTGACCGCAACCCAGAAAACTGCACAGTAGGAGACAGAACCTACCACATGACCTCAACACAGTCACGCACCTCAGCCCAGGTAAACATGTTGTTGGGTCTCATTCCATAGAGGACACCAAATAGTCTCTTCATGGATTGGAAAACTGTGTGGACTATCCATGCATCCTGCCATCTAATTAAAATTTTGGAGTTTATTTTTCACTCCCCCCAATATTACCCCACTCCACCCCCTTTCTCAACACTCTCATCCCTCCAAGCCCCATGCACACCTCCTTTCATCCTTCCCTCTCCTTGGGAACCAATATTTGTGTATTTTTTGTATGGATTCTTCACAAAACCCCCATGTAAGTGCCTTATTTCTATTTTCTCTCTTACTTTAGCGTTCACTCTATTCTCTTTTGATGGTTTTAGTTTTCTAGTGGGTATGGGGTTCGAATTAGGGATAGATCTTGATGTTAAAGGTTCAATATTGATGTCTAAAGTTTGATATATACTTTTTTGGGTTCACTCAAGGATAGGTTGCATTTTTTCACCATTTTTCTGAAGGTTATTTATGAGAGTTAGGTGGTTCAATGCCCCAAAATTTTTAGATGAATTGAATATTCTTGTTTGAACTTATAAATATGTTCCATGGTTTACTTTTGTTGTGAAAAGGGTATTTTTATCTGATTTGATATGATTATGTGGTGAGAATGAATTTTATAAAGGTAAATGGATCCGTTTTATGTGTGTTGTTTAGTGTGGGATTTCATTTCAATGTTTTATGGGTTCTTTTTAAGGTGTGAATCATTTTTTTCAAAGGGACTTGTAGTTCAAATGGGTTTGGGTGTATGTTTCAAAATTTTAAATGTTATAATTTGGCATGTTTGTCTTGTTGTGAATGTTTAATTATGAGTAATAAATTGTTTAAATATAGGTAAGAATGTTTTGAATTATAATGTGTTTGTGTGTGTGGATTTGAATTGGGATTGGCCCATGAAATTTTTTAAACTGATCATGTTAATTTCTTGAGTAAAATTAAAATGGGTTTTTATAAATTCTTCAAGTGGTAAAAATTGTAATTAAAAATGGATTCTATGTGTGGGTAAAATGCAAAGTGGCTTGGTTTATAAAAACCGGTGATTTTTTCAGATATTTATAATATTTGGAGTGTGTATACAAATGTGGTGGTATATTTGAAATGTGAATTTATCTCAAGCACATGGGGATCTAGATTATCTAGGTGGGAAGACTAGAAATATGATGATAGTGATACAAAGTGGCTTGTCCCAATTTCACCTATCTGGATTTTTTAAAAAACTCTAACTAAACTATAATGATGATTGTTATCCACTATAATTTTGTAAGTTCCTCCACTCTAGTATCTCATGCATGATGATACTGATGGTTGTGGCTATTATACCACCTTTCATGAAGGTATGAGTTTCTAGGGTCCCACTCAAGCTAGATCAATCATAGAAGATTCACTCATGGTTCTCTAATATATATGATGTGGGTCCATATGTCAGTATACAAGGGAACACATGGGTGTGTGAGTACTATTTAAAAAATCCATTTCTCATTTAAGTTAGTGATTATGAAATAGATTTCCTTAAAAGTGTTCCTTTTTAAATGTTTACCAAATATATTTTTTCTTATATGTGTTTTTTAAGCTGTAATTTTGATTATAATGTAAGATTATCTTTAAATGTTATATCATGAAACCTCTTTCTTGGGTGTAATCCAACAAGACCTTGGATCACACCCTACATACACACTTTGGTGTTTCTAGATTAGGATGTGTGTTTACTCCAGGTAATTATTGGGTGTTTGGTGAACATGGTGTGGGTTTTTAATGGTATTACCTTGTGTGTTTGGTCATTGAATATTGAGGATATCATTACATATGTGTCATGAAGGTTTGGGTGGGTGTTTTTATATTTCATTGTTTTTTCCATTTTGGGGTTTTTTCTTCAAGTGTAAACATAAATTTTAAAAATTGTTAAGGCCTTTTTGGGTTTTTTAATTTCATTTTTGAAATATTTAATTTATTTTGTTTATATGTATTAAATTGGGAAAAACATTCCCATAGAATGTTATTGATACCCAAGAACTAGTTTCCAACCCGTAGGGATCTGGAATGCCCCTCGAGTCATTCCACAGACTAGGTTGGGCACTCGTTCAGATGGTGACCCAGCTTGGTTTGTGACACATATTACACTTAAGATCATTTTTCATATCCTTGAAAAATGATACATAAGAAAGGGTGAGGTAAGATTCCCAATAAGTGTAAACAAGGGAGATACGAATGATCCCTCAAACTTATCATGTGTAAATGGGTATGTGAATTTTTGATTGACATTTTAAAACCATTCCCAAAATATCATAGATCATAATAAAGAGATATAGAATAAATAAAGGTATCTCACAAGACATGAATCATAAATAATTCAATACCATGATCCGTGAAAGAATAAAAATACCATTAGACATAATTTTTTTGGAATACACATTAGTATAGAAAAATATTTCCTTTGTAAAGTATCACTTACAAGACTATTCTAGTGGATTGGGCACACTCTCCATTACATAACATTATTTGATAAGGTTTACTCCCATGATAATAATAGTAGACCATGTCGCTTACAGAAATAGTTTCACTCCCCATTGTAGTTCTTATTATATTGTAAGATATCCAACTTTACCCAATGAATTGGATGTATATATAATTCTAGGAAAACATATCACAAAATGAAAATCATACATATGTGTTCCACAAGATCTTCAAACATTCATCGTATCATAACCCATGCAAGGAAAATGAGTATGATAAATATTTCATCATTTCATAATAGTATAACCCAATGATATGAAATTGGTTTCATAACAGTTTCCTTATAAATAAATTAACATGTGGGAATGAAATCGGTTTCATAGATTAATCCTCAAATAATCCTCATCATAACACATACAAGGAATTAATGTGGATTGTATCATCAGATAATATTTCCATTAATGACAAAGAAATGAAAATGGGTTTTATCAGAAACTAATAATTCTTTTAAAATATCACTAAATCGTTTTTTGAAGAAAATACATATTTCCTATTGAAATAACATTTTCTAATCATTAAAATTTTAAACATCAAAATTATTATTGAAAAAAAATTAATCGAAATAAAAAATATAATCTTCTAAAGGAGTCTTTAAATCCATGAATATTCATTTTAGTGGGAAATTCCATTCATGTCATGTCTGTTAAAACAAATCTTTCATTCACATTATCTTTAAAATTTCAAAACCAAAACATTTAGAAAATGAAATGAATATTCCTTATAAATTTTTTTATAAAAAGTAAATCATGGGTAAAAATTAAATTAAATATTAATATTATAATATTAAAAACATTCCTGATTTTTTTATAAAACATGGATAAAGTATAAAAAAATTTCCAGCCAAAACAATAAATAATGTTGGTTTTCCTTAAGAGTTTTATTTTAGTGCATCGAGTTATTATATAGAATAAAAGGAAAGAATAACAAGCATAGTAAAAAATTACTATTGGAGGATAAAATTAATCGTATCCTTAAGAGATGGGTTATAAAATTTCCTCATTATAAACACTACCATAAACTATCCCGATAAACAATGAAATTTTAGTGTGAATATTTTAGAACTACAGTAACATGAAAATAAAACCTCATGAAAGAGAGAACCATTAATGGATATTTACATCCAAATAATTTTTTGTAGAAGCATAATAAATTAATTTATTTTAATTATATATACCGCATAAATGAAATATAATGTGAATATGGAATGTGTCTTATATAAATAAAATTGAGATTATAATCCCTTACCTCGAGTTTGAATTGAATTAAAAGTGTTATAACATGAGGGATAAGAAATTTGATATTAGTATCATTATAAAATAGAATAATTTACATACTTATAATTTCTAATATACTCCACTTATAACATTCTATGACCAATTTTTTAATAATTAATTATTCACAATGTTTTTTTGAGTGATAATTGTTTTGTTTTTTATAAGATTTTTAGTTCGGTAGTTCTGGATGATGTACTTTTATCATGGTTCCATAATAACCAGAATATTAAAAATGATATCAATATAATATATATTTATTATATATATACATATATATTCATACATAAAGTTTACCTATGGGTAAAAATAATTACTCCATCCACAGTGACAGTAGGTTGTACATAATAATGAACTCTATTTTCACTTTTCAATGAATTGAAAAAAATAAAGTTAAATAATTTTTCAACATTAAAGAATCATTATTAAATAATATATATAATATATATTTATGAAATAAATCCTTATTAAAATCCATATAGTTTATAAATTAAAAACAATTCACATCACTTCATGGAGGTGGTTATACACACATACACAAAAGCGATGTTATTGTTTTTCAAAAGATTTTGTGGGTAGAAGGTGGATAAGAACATATAATTATAGAAGAATAATTATATCATAAATAACATAAATATAATATTTAATCATTAATATCATATAATAACTAACAATGAATGTTGGTAGGAAAAATTAATTTTATCTCTACGTGGAGGCGCTACTCCAAAATCCTGTAGGAGTGTTACTCCCATTTCCAATTTGACGGAAAAGAGGGTGGATATTGGTGGTTTTATAAACCTACTAATAATTCAATTTATTTAGTATACATTATTTATTTTTTATGATGAAGACCCTAGATTCAAGGTATTTATAAGTAGTAATAAATTGAAATACGCCCCATAAGTTTATTACCTCTTCTTCGGTAAGGCTCCTCTCGATCCTTTCTTAAGAGACATTAGAATATACTTTTAAAATACCATAAAATATAAATCATGGATATGTAATATGAAAAGGGCAGTGGTTATGGTTTTATCAATCAATTGGCTTAATATGGGGTAATGAAGAGAAATGTGTGGTGTCCTTTTATAAGTGAGGGAGAAGACACACATGTAACTTCATAAAATATTAAAATATAATATTTTGATGAAAATTGAAAATTATCCAAATGGATTAAGGATTCAATATAGGATATTATGATGATTAAATATGAACATCTAATATAATTTATAAAATTTAAATCAGAAAAAATCCCATTATCGCTTCTTTTGAGTCATAGTAAATTTGTTTTCACCTTAAACAAGGTAATAGATATTAACAACTTTTACTATTCATTAAGACAAAAAATTTATTTGAAAATTTTACAATCTATTAATTATTTTGATTAAAAATATAGAACCCATTTTTGGAAATTCAATGCATTGAAGTGGAAGAATTTAATTAGAAATTATACCAGTAAAACAAGATAAAACATAGCTTTCAAAAAAAATCTTAAGCATGAAAAGGTTTTAAAATAAGATCAAAATGTAAATTAAATATATTTAAAATAATTTAATTATAAATTATATAAATTAAATAATGTTAAATTTTAAATCTTTTAAAAAAAAGTTAAACTTTTTAAATTATTTATAAATAAAAATTCATCAATAAAAATCAGTATTTTTCACTATTCATCAATAATTCAATATTTTCATATAATTACAAGAAATTCATTATAAGATAATTTTTACATTATGATTTAAAAAAAATAATATCATTTTTTTAAATATGTTTTCTAAAATTCTTATAAATTAATTATATTATTATCTCAAAAGAATAAATAAAAAATGATGTAAAATGTATTTTTAGAGAATAAAACAATTATTAAAAATGGAGTAATTGTTTATAAATATGGTTTTAGAAAAAAAAATTCTGAATTGAATTTTAAAATGTGGTTATTAATATTTATATCAATAGTTTTATGGATTGGATGTAAGGATATACTATAACATAGATTATTTGGAATTCATTTTTGGTTCATCACAACCTATTGAATAAATTAGATTTATTTTAAGAGAAGTATTTCATAAAATCTCAAGGTCTTACATGTCCATAATATCCATAGTTATTATGGTACCTAAATTTTAATGTTTAAATTATTTCCAAAGTCTAATGTTCATTATATGAAAATTATTAAACTATAAATCACATGAATATTTTAAAATAATTTTCATAATAATATATAGTGTGCTACATCCCCTACTAAAAATATTATACCTAAAAATTAAACTACTCTGGTGAGAATAGACATGTGTACATTTATTTCATTTCATCTATAGATTCCAACATAGTTTCCTTGCACTTATTATTTCTCCTTTGAACTATAGACAATAAATAGGTTCTATCTCAAAGTATTTTATCTACAAAATCCAATATCTATATCAATTATTCTTCATAATAGAAATCATAGTCTACATGTACAAAATATGGGTTTAATATATATGATGGCTCAAGTATTTAATTAATAGAATGTGATACATATAACTTGTTGTGTACTCTTGAGAGGTTTTGTTGATGTGATAGTTTATAATCCATAACCATATATAATTAAGAATCATTAAAGGAAAGATGTGTATATGTACTAGCTTCTCTTTATTCATCTATCTCATAAACCTTTTATATATTTATATTGTTAAGAATACATTTTTTTGGAAATAAAACACCAAATATTATGAATAATTATCAACATATCTCTTCTATCATATTTTTTCAACTTTACTATATCATAAAATATTTTGAATATTCAATATCATTTCTAATAAAAGATAATATCCCAAATGATTTATCTCTCCCACATCACCCCAACATGTAAACGTTTTCCATATCTTTCCATACAGATCCTTATATGGTTCCATTTGAATGGATGAGTATAATTTTTTTTATGATTACTTGAATAGTGGAACATGTTGATGTCAACCTACTTTTAAATCCATTTGAAAAGGTCATAACATATCTCTTAATTTTTAAGGGTTATTTTTATTAACCATTAGTTTATGGATGATAATAATTCATAATGTTTAGTTATCTATTTTTTTCTTATATAATGAATATACCAAACATTGAGGTGTTCATTAGATCTAACATATAAATAATTAAATGTGGTTATCTATGAAACCTAAAAAATTAATTTATACATATCATATAATGTTTATTGATTATTTAATTCATTTTAATAAAAGTTTTGTGGGATAAATTTATAATTTATAAAGAAAAAAACAAGACAAAATTATTGACTTTAGAAACCTTAGTGTGGTATATGATACAATTTAAGGTAATTTTATACCATTTCCATAGGACTATGGATAATGTCTGCATCATGTACTAGATTTTTTATAGTTATCATTAACTATTTGGTAGACCAACATCATGGAATATTATCTAAAATAACATTATCTATTTCTTTCTAATATAATTTTCTATAGATATATCTATAATTTTTTCCGTCCTTAGTGAATAGATAATTATGAGATATGGGGATCATCTAAAAACCCTTAATTTAGTTTTGTAATGGACGAGACCCACATTTGTTTTCCAAATATTATAACTCTATGTTTTTCAAGAATGTAACATATAAATATTCCTACCATCTTCTATTGATCAATATCATGATATTTCACCTCTTTTATCATAATATATATAGATGGTTGAGTAATGATTTATTCATGGAAGGAATTCATACATTACTTTATAATACTTATATCCATCCTTTTTATATCCATGGAGATAATACATCTTTTAATCCTCATCATGCATAAGAAAACATGGTCCTTTTTGTTAAGGGTATTTTAGAACTTATTTTCCTTCCCATGGTGGTATTTTATTAACCATTCACAGTCCTATATCAATAATATCATTCTATATTGGTGCATGCATAGATCCATTTTTAGGAATATATACATAATTTTTTGTTAACAACATATATTGACTCCTTTTTCATATAAATAATGCATACATATATTTAATTTGATTGTTAATCTTACAAACTCTTGTTCATGTGCTAGATAATTTTGTTCATGAATATTTAAGTAACATATATAATAAGTTATAAACTATTCATTTTACCAGAGAACACTATCCAATAAATTATTTGAAGCAATATTTTATATAATAAACCCTTCCATATATCGATTCCTTTTAGTATACTTTCAATATCAACACTCTTATAATTCAACTTGGGTTTATCTTCAAATTTTTATATCCAAAGAAATTGAACTCCAATATATGTTAACACAGTAGTAGATTAAAAATGATGATTTTTTTCTCGTAAAACAATGATAGTTTTTATATAATCTAATGTACTTATGAATATCTATTTTAGTATTTTATTTGGCCCATTAATCAATAAATATTGTCTTTGTAGGGTCAACATATATACCATCTATTTTTATCATTAGAATTAATCATGAAACTTTATACAGAAAAAAGGAGCACATGTAGAATTCGGAATACAATTACTTCCACCTCAAGGTATTTAATATATTCCAAAAATTCTTTGAATATTTTCCACCACTATTTAAATATTGAATAATATCATATATAAAGAACAAAAATTTATCAAGATTATCTCTAAAGAAAAAATTCATTAAATATATGGGGAATTTTTTGGTATTTCCGAATAAAAATTTACAAATATGAATTCATAATATAAATATCATTTATAAAATGATGTATTAGATATGTCCTCGTATTTCTCCCTTAATTAATGATATGGAGATCAAATATTATGTTTTGAGAACTATTTATAACTATTCTGTCTTCCAGAAAAGTCATTAATATTGCGTATAAGACAAATGGTATTGTTTATGATCTTGTTAAGATCATGATAATCAATGAAAATATGCATTGACCTATAATTATTTTTTGAAAATTGTCTAGTTCACCAAATAGTGAATCACCTTACTATATAAAACCATTTTATAAATTCTATTGTGGTTATTCCTTATGTTCTTATAATTAAATATGGGGACATTATATATGGATTATTCAATATTGGAATAACACTAGGTATGAATTAAATTGATAAATCATCCTTATGATATAGGTGAATACTATGTTACTCTTCGAGAAATACATTATCGTATTATAATATTATTAGAAAATATTTATGGTTGTGCTCTTGTCCAACATTGGACCTAAGTATCCCTTGTTATTGGGTATAAAGACTGATATTAACGAAGTATTTTTTATAAGGAACTCATAATCATCCTTGTGCAGATATATTTACTTATTATCATAGAAGTTATATGAAAAACTCAACACACAACCCTAGGTCAGTGAGAATAGATCCCCCCTAATGTTTAACCCACTCCATATCTTTAACATTATAATTTTAGAATCCCTAAGGACCATTATTTGATATCCCAAAGAAGACTATAGTATTTTTCACCAATAATTTAATACCCAGTCATTAAGGTGGTGAATATATTGTCTCAAAAAACATTAAAGATAATAAAGAATGTGTAAAACTAGAATAATTCATAGTTTTCAATTCATGATGGGATAATAATGGTACCATGAATCACATTATTCAATGATCCACTTTTTTTAGTTATTGTATAGTACCTTCCTTGTTCACATAGTTTTAGAGGTTTCTATCATCAAATTTACCAAATAACCCTTATATTACATGATTGTTTAACATAACTCCAAAACTCATTCTAATTGAATATTTGATGTGTTGGTTTTGTATCATGTGAAACATTATTTTCCTTTAATATGTTGACTAGAACATTTATATATCCTCAAAAATATTTTACTAAATAAACTTTTTTCTAAAATTAAATCATTTTATGGTTCTATTTAGAATATTTCATGGTATTTTCTTTCTAAATTTTTGAAATGTATATAATTAAATCGTCTTTTTTCTATGATCATCATCACATCCACTTCTATAAAGCTTTATTTTCTAGATTTTTATTTCCAAATCCATAAGTATAATATGATAATATAATTTAAATTTTAAAAATTAGTATAATAGATAAAAATATCTTCATAGATATATAAGTATCTTAAAGATGATGGTTTTCTAACAATTGGTTTTAATCCAATAATATTTAAACTAAATTTATATTCATGGTTAATTATAAAACTAGAGGTATACTTTCAGCCAACATTTTACCTAATATCAATTAATTACCTATTTATTTTAATGTGAATGGTATGGGGAATATAATTTATGAAAAATATTTTCATAAAATCTTCCCTTTGTATAGATTTAGTTTCGTTATTTTTACTCATGTTCTTGATTAGTTTTAGCCCTTTATCCACTTCAATCCCCAAATGATAAATGAATAAAACCATTTTTTATTATTGCAACATTAGACTATAGAAAATATATTTTTTACATATTCATACATTGTTTAGATATTATGGGACAAAATTTAAACTAACATAAGGTGGTCATTATTACATATGGGTCTCAATAAAAATGTTTTCTTTATTTTGGGTATTTTTTCTTTGATATGGTTGAGGTAATCATTCCTAACTTGAGATAGTTGGACAACCACAACCCTATGATTTATTCACCCCATCGCATATCCTTTATTGAAACTCATTGGGGAAATAATAAAAAAAATATTTCATTAATTGCTCACTTGGTTAATCTTCATATCATCCATTTACTAAAATAAATATTGTTAATGTGGAAGTAAAAATAATATCAAACAAAATTAGAGTTAAAAATTACGTAAATATGAAACATTAATTATAATAGATATTAATCTATGGTATATTCATTTCAACATATGATTTTAAAAGCTTTATCATATTGTATTTGTGAACATAATATGAAAATTAATTAAACCCCACACTGAAACCATGTGAGAAAACTCATTTATAATACATATTTATACATTACATAATTTTTCATGGTCATAAATTATAGATTCTAATAAATGAAACAATTATAGAACCTAATAATTTATCATCATTATATATTAGCTACATATCCCTCTAATTATGCCATACAACATACATTTCTCCCCTAATATTCAATATATATTATTCCTTCTTTAATATATCAGTACATTAGAAATTCTAGTCAAAAAAATAAATAAAGAAAATCGTGATATATAATGGGAAATCATAGGGGTTATAAGCATATTTTATTATATGATATAACATAATATATTTATTATATTAGAACCATAATCATGCTACATGAAATACGATTATAAAAATGAAAACAGAATAATAAAAAATTATGGAATGGTAAATTGAAGATTGGAATGTTATATGATATTATAATTCTATATACAAATAACAATAGGATATCATAGGAATATCAAAGGTATAACCACCAACTCCATTGTAACATAATGTTCTAGGATATCACACCATGTATCATAAAATAGTGTACTAGTCTAATAGCCCATGCCTCATACATATCAATTATATTATATGTGAAGCCCTAAAAAATAAATTATAGGGATATATGTAATGGATCGGGGTTTTGGTGTCCATTACATTGTAAAAATATGATGTATGGGGTGTTCTGGGTGGTCTAGAAGTCCATCCCAGCTTCTCGGTGAAGATTAAGACTCCTAACGGTAGCCTTGGCCTACCGGTGGCCTCGGCCTACCGGGGGCCTCGGCCTACCGATAGCTTGGCCTACCGGTTGCCTCGGCCTACAGGTAGCCTTGGCCTACCGGTGGTCTCAGCCTACCAGTTTCCTTGGCCTACTGGTGGCTCGCCCTACCGGTCGCTCGGCCTACCGGTGGCCTCAGCCTATAGGTGGCCTCGGCCTACCGGTGGCCTCGGCCTACTAGTCGCGCGGCCTACCGGTCGCCTCGGCCTACTAGTCACTCGGCCTACCTGTTGCCTCGGCCAACTGGTATCCTCGGCCAACTGGTAGCCTCTGTATATCATTATCTCATCTTACCAGTGGCCTCGGCCAACCGGTAGCCTCGGCCTACCGTTCGCTCGGCCTACCGGTCGCCTCGGCCTAACGGTAGCTCGGCCACCAGTGGCCTCGGCTTACCGGTAGACCTAGCCTACCAGTGACCTCTCTACAGGTTTTCCCATAGCGCCTCCTTTAAGAATTGGTTTTTAAACCTTTTTTCACCACCCCTGTTCTAAAGCCCATTAATGTTGTTTAATTAAATGATTGGTGAGGTACCCTCCTTAAATGAAAAACCATGCATTTTGGTCATGCCTTTAACCCCATTTTCAAAAACGACTCTACCAAATACAATGAAGATTCCTTCCTTGGTTAAGGATGTTTGCTTCGGTTTTAACCACCCCAAAGGGTGGGGACCTTTTAAGTTGGATGTGTGGGGTGGCCCAGCCGCGTGGTCAACCCACGTTACCGCTTCTTCCATAGTTTTGAGTTTTTCTCCATCTCTTAATTGTCCCGGGATGCTGTATCTCAGCCTTTATAACCTAAAGGCTTCTCTTCTCCCCAGGTTTCTTTTCTCTATCACCCTGCGCTCGGAATACCCTTCCTCCAGACAAGTTGTACCCCCCGTGAAGTTTTCTTTGATCGTGTTCCGTGGAGTTCTTGCTACTCCTAATTTTCAGTTTCCATGCGAGGACATAATGTCGATCCTTGATCAATAAAGTATAGATATTAACTTTGTCTCTCCTCCTTGTGTATCATGCAGGGTGGGTTTTCTATGGTTCCCATGAGGTAGTTAATCATTTCTGTAATGAAGAAAATAACTGGTTAAATAATGGGGATGAGGAAGTTTTTTAATGTTATTACATGTTTTTTCCATTTCTTTCCCTATGATGTTGTTATGAATTGAATGGGATTAGGTCTACTGAAAATCACAGCCATTGGGGGCCTTTTCTTGCACATCTATGTTATGATCTATTTTACGCATCGTCTGGTGAATGGGAATCATGTATAAATCGGTTAAACACTTAAAACATGGCTATTGAATATGAATACCCATAACCTTGTTTCATCACCCCAATTGAACTAAATAATATAAAAATAATGAATTATGAATGTTGGGATGGTTTATCTATGAAATGGGTGAAGGGGTGAATGTGTTTTGTTATGGATGGGTGAACAGTGAGGCTGTAAATGGTGTGGTTGGAATGGAATGAGTTATTGTGTGGCTGTGGTGGTATTTGGAAGTAGGGCTATAGGTTGGGTTGTGAACATGAACAAAAGAGGAAAGTTAATAATGAACTGGGTGAAATGGTAATGAATTAATGTGGGGATAACTAGTGGTTTGTTGGGTTTTTCTTTGGTTCCAATTTTTCGAGGGTTTCCACTGATCCCACTTTGATGTTATTATTTACAAGAGAATCGGGTGTGAAATCCTAAATTACCCAATGGTTTTCCTTCCTTATTTATTGTTGCTCTATCTGTGATTGTGCCTATCAGTTGCCCAGTAGTGAAGGAATTAACTCATTCTGAACTGTTATGAAATGATAACTTTAATGGGGAAACTGGGAACTGTTTTTTGTGTGCCTGTTTTTTGAGGCAGCAGTGCTTGGGAACCTTCTTGTATCTTTTTGAGGAGCCATTGGTTTTGTTGTGTGTTAGTATATATATGTGTGTAATTGTATGTTTAATTTTTAGTCACACCCCACCCGTGTTGGGCACTTAGTGTCGGACACCCCATTTCATGGGGAAGGGTGTTTCCCCCTAGTTACTCTCATTCCTGCTCCCTCTTCCCTAGGCTGTGATGGCTGGAGGTAACCTTACACCCAAGACTCTTCGGGTGGGTTTTTTTTGGTGTGATGTTAGGCCGGGAATCTTTGGGCATGTCGTTTTCCCAAGAATCTTTAGGATGAGGCCCAGGTGTTTTCGGGCAGGGGTTCTGGTTATGGTTTGTTTCCCAGGTGTCTACGGGATGAGGCCCAGGTGTATGTGGGCAGGGATGTGTGGTTGTGCGGCCCAGGTGTGTGTGGGCAGGGATGTGTGGTTGTGAGGCCCAGGTGTATGTGGGAAAGTATATGGATGGTTGTGAGTCCCAGGTGTGTGTGGGCAGGAAGATCGTGGTGGCGTCAGGACGTTTGCCGTTAGGGATGAGCAGCTAGCTAGTGGGGAAAATAGTGGTGTGGGGTACCCAAATGTTTTGTTCTTTACTATTATCGTTCTACTTGTGTTATTTGGTGAGTGTGGCTAGTGAGGTGGGATGGATAGATTCCTTGATTAGATGATGTTTCTTCTGATTCTCACGGGATTTTAGGACGTCTCCCCGCTTGTGCACGGGAGCATTAGGTTTTCCTTATGAGTATACATTGTATGCTTGCCCTATGTTTACTTTCAGGTTTCCAAGAGGGCTTCGGAGGCCGTGCGGGACCTTACAAGTATGAACGTTAGAGTTTTTTTTGGTCGCTGTTGGATTCTGCTTATCCTTTTTCCTTTCCTGTTGGGTATTTTAACTTTGGAGTCCTTGTACTTTGTTCAGTTTTATTATTAAAACATGCATGTAGTTTGGTTTTTACCTTGATTTTTCTATACTTGGTGGTTTTTGGTGTTGACTCATTATTTCTCCCAATCTTGGTTAAATAAAAAGGGTAATGCCTCCCATATTGTGAAAAAATGTTATACCCTTGGTGCTAGTCACCACTCCAGGGCCTACTGGAGGTGGGAATCGGGTGTCATTATCTCTCCTTCAACTTAAAGAAGGAAGGGCTTGGAAATTTGTTGTCCCTTCCCTCCTTTCGGTGAAGGTGGGACGTGGCAGAATGGTATCAGAGGTGATGGTTGAGAGATAGGATGGAGCCTGGAGTTAGGAACAGTAAGGATTACATGGGATGGTAGGTCCACAGTGTTGGTTGATCTTGGTGCGTGACATATGCCAGGGAAGACCGGCTAGGACACAAGATTTTAGGGCCAACCGTGATCCGATGCAAGGACTCTGAGACTATCAAACGACTAAGTGATACTATATTTATTGCAGTTTAGAGACCCTAGGGAAGGTACATACATCATACTGATTGTGTTTTTAATTTATTTCGGGAACCTTGGGGAGAAAAAGTTAATAATAATAATAATAATTCTCTTGCTACTCAGGCTTATGCATTCTTTGTTTACCTTACAGCTATGGCACCCAGACATTATCCCCGAGTGACTCGGACAGTTGAGGCCCAACGGATTGAGGTAGTTGATAGGAAGAGGGTTGACCGAGATGAGGAGGACGACTTGTGGCAAAGGACTCTGCACTCCTTCCAGCAACAAACCCTCTAAAAGTATTAGGGTAGCGTTTCTGACTCCGTAACGGAGGGATGGCTCGAGGAGCTAGCCATTACCTTCTCTTTGATCCGTGTTCCGTGGGAGTACTGGGTTCCATTGGCCGTCAGTCAGCTGAGAGGAGCAGAGCGTCAGTGGTGGATGCTTTTCCTGGGAGAGTAGACAGAGGCAGAGGTTTCATGGGCCGGTTTCAAGAAGTAATTTCATGAGGGGTTCCTCTCCTCTACGGAGAAGGCTGAGAAGATACAGGAGTTTCTCTCCCATCAGCAGGAAAGAATGTCAGTGAGGGAGTTGGGGATCAAGTTTAAAGATCTCTTGCAATTTTCCCAAGATCTCTTTCTAGATGAGGAGTCTCAAGAAAGACGGTTAGAGGAGGCACTATGTCCTTCTCTTCAGTACTCTGTCACTCCCATCACCCTTCTGACATACCTATCAGTACAGAAGAAGGTTGAGATAGTAGCGAGGATGCACTCGAAGGGAGGCACACCAAGAGAGGGGAACAAGATGAGTTCATCAAAGGGGAAGGTAGTCAGCAGTAGGTCTCCAGCGATAGGGCCTTCCAAGTTTCGACAAGCAGGGTTTAGGACTCATCAGTTCCAGTCCCGAGCTTCGGGCCCTCACCCCTTTTCCACACGGCCAGGACCGAAGTGTTTCTCTTGCGATGTTTTCGGGCACGTCCAGAGAAGGTGTCCGACTCAAGCCCCACATAGTGGAGGTGGGTCGTTTTTAGCACCCACCTCAGTAGCATCTGTTGCTGACGAGGCCTTTCCAGCAGTAGCAGCAAGCCCCTGGCCCTCTGAGGGATGACCTTGTGGGAGGAGACTGACACCAAGGTTCTCCTCAGGGACATTGACTAGGGCATGGTCAGGGAGGTGGTCGAAAACAGTGAGTTAGAGGAGCTAGGCATGGACAGTTGCACGCCGCCGAGTTAGTAGCTCGAGCTAGACCAGAGATCATTTGAGGTACGATCAGTTTATTCAACACTCTTGTTTCTTCCTTGTTTGATTCGGGAGCTTCGCACTCCTTTGTTATGCCCGAATTAGCCCATTCTCTGGGTCTGGATGCTGAGAGACTTTTTGTGCCCCTGGTGTTGAGAACACCATTTGGGGGTCAGACCAGCGTATCATACTTTTTCCAAGGATGTAGACTGATGTTGGGACCGCATCAGCCCAATGGAGACCTTCTTTCTTTGCAGATACTGCAATACGATGTCATTCTAGGCATCAACTGGTTATTCTCCGTGTATGCCATCATCGACTGCTATCGGAGAAGGATCGAATTATCCAACGAGGATGGAAGGTGAGTGGATTTTTTGGGGAGTGGAGTTATCAGGTGGGTAGTCGACACGTAGATCCACTCCTTTCTTTCCTGGACAGGGTGTCAGTGGATTCGGCCGACGCAGGAATGATGGACGTTCTAGAGGTCGTAATAGAATTCCCTGATGTATTTTCTGATGAGGTTGTGACTCTACCCCCTCAACGTGACATTGTGTTTGGGATAGGCTTTCACCATGGTGCTCACCCGATATCGATGGCTCCTTATCGGATGGCACCATATAAGTTACGAGAGTTGCAGATTCATATTGGCGATCTGATAGAGAAGGGATTTGTTCGACCCAGCGTGTCACCGTGGGGTGCTCCAGTTTTGTTCGTAAAGAAGGAAGATGGTAGTCTTCGACTCTGCATAGACTACCAGAGGTTGAATCAGGTGATGGTCAAGAATCATTACCCCCTCCCGAGGATAGACGATCTTTTCGACTAGCTGAGGGGAGCAGGTTGGTTCTTTAAGTTTGATCTTGTGGTCTGGATACCACCAGTTGAGAGTGAAGGAATTTGATATCTCAAAGATGGCTTTCAGGTGCTGATATGGCCACTTTGAGTTCGTGGTCATTCCGTTTGGTGTTAAGAATGCACCAGCTGTGTTCATGAACCTAATGAACTCTATCTACCGAGAGTTTCTGGACCAGTTCGTTGTGGTGTTCATCGACGACATCCTTATCTACTCAAGATCAGAGGAAGAGCACTTGAGCATCTTAGGGCAGTTTTGGGAGTCCTTAGACACCACCATCTTAATGGGAAACTGTCTTAGTGCAAGTTCTTAACATTAGAAGTACATTTCCTTGGACACATAGTGTCTCAGAAGGGAATATAAGTAGACCCGTCGAAGTTCAAGGAAGTCGTTTCATGGGAATCACCCAAGAATGTGGCGGAAGTTCGTAGCTTCCTGGGTTTGGTAGGATATTACTGAAGGTTTGTGCCTGACTTCTCTCGAGTGGCAGCTTCGTTGACAGCTTTGACTAGGATGAACCAGGACTTTGTGTGGAGCGACCAGTGCCAGACAGGTTTTGGATACCTAATGGAAAAGCTGGTTAGTGCTCTAGTACTCAGATTACTAGAGGAAGGGGTGTTGTTTGAAGTGTTCTATGATGCTTCAGGCATTGGGTTGGTATGTGTGCTGATGTAGCAGCGAGGAGTGATCTCATATGGGTCTAGGAAGTTACGTCCTCGTGAATGTAACTATGCCACCCACGATCTAGAACATGCGGCCGTGGTGTTTGCATTGAAGTTGTTGCGGCATTATATCATCAGAGAGCGCTTTTTGGTCTTCTCATATCACAAGAGCTTGCGTTATGTCTTTTCCCAGTGGGATCTGAACCTGTGGAAGTGGATATGGGTTGAGTTCCTCCAAGAATACGACTATGAGATATCTTATACTTAGGGAAAGGGTAATGTTGTGGCTTATTCCTTTAGCAATAAATCACAGAAGGAAGTAGTTCGGGAATCTGAAGATTCTTGGAAAGCGATGGAAGAGTTAGCGGCCTTTCATTTGGATGCAAGGGTGGAAGGTGGAATAGGTTGTCTGTTTCAGATGACTATAGTTTCCTCTTTAGTGGTGCAGGTGTAAGAGTCTCAGTGGGGGGTACTCGGAGGTGGAAGTGATTTGAGATCGTGTTTATCAGGGAAATGATCATGAGGGATGGTTGGAGGATGGTCGGAATTGGATGCTTTTCCGTGGAAGGATTTTTGTTCCAGAGATGATGCGTAAATGAGTTCTCCATGAGTTCAATGGCTCGGCTTTAGTGGTACATCGTGGGGTCTCAAAGATGTACCAAGTCCTGAGGGGACAATTTTGGTGGCCCGGGGTAAATTGGCTAGTGGCAGAGTTTGTGGCTAAGTGCCAAGTGTGTCAGCAAGTGAAGGTTGAACACCGTTTTCCTGGAGGGTTGTTACAGCCTTTAGATGTTCCCGAGTGGAAGTGGGATGAAATCTCGATGGAATTCATTACAGGGCTACCCAGGGCTCAGGGAGGCTATGATTCCATCTAGGTAGTGGTGGATCGTTTGAAAAAATCAGCTCACTTCTTGGGGATTAAGGAGTTGAGCCCAGTGAGCACCTTAGCCCAGAGGTACGTCGATGAGGTGGTGCGGTTTCACGGGATTCCGAGATCTATTGTCTCTGATTGAGACACGCAGTTTAACTCATGAGTTTGGAGGCTATTACAGCATGCCTTTGGCACCCAGCTATTCCTTAGCACTTCTTTCCACCCTCAGACAGATGGGAAAACAGAACGAACGATCCAGACATTGGAAGACATGTTGCGGGCATGTGTTCTGGATTTTGGGGGATCATGGGTATGGCACTTGCCTCTGGTGGTGTTTTCTTATAACAATTGCTTCCACTCCACTATCAGCATGACACCGTTTGAGGCCTTGTATGGAAGGTCGTGTCGTTCACCCATTTTCTGGACAGAGATTGGGGAAGCAACTGTTCGTGGGCCAGAAGTGGTGTAGGGCACCACTAAGAAGGTTCAGCTTGTGCATGAGAGGATGAAGGTAGGCCAGGACTGGCAGAATCCTTAGGCTGATCGTAGGAGGAGGCCCTTGGAATTCGAGGTTGGAAATCATGTGTTCTTGAAGGTTTCTCATCAATGTGGGCAGCGATGGTTTGGGAAGGGGAGTAAGCTCTCCCCTAAGTTCATCAGACCTTTCGAGGTGCTGGGATGAGTTGGGAGGTGGCGTATCAGATGGTGTTGCCACCTCAGTAGGAGAAAGTTCACAACATCTTTCACATCTCCCAGCTTTGTAGATATCTACACGATGACTCCCATGTCCTCGATTGGGGAAAGTTAGATGTCGAAAATGATGCGACATTCATAGAAAGACTAATCAAGATTGAGGATCATAAAGAGAAAGTGCTTCGTGGATGAACCATCCCCTTGGTTCGTGTGTTGTGGAGGCATGGTGGCCTCGAGGAGAGAACTTGGGAGCGGGAGGCCCAGTTACGCGTTCAGTACCCAGAGCTGTTTTGACTTCCTTGTTGTTTTTTTATGAGTTTTCTTGAGATGTTTTACCTTGTGATTTAATGTATGGAATTATTTTTCTACATGTTTTGTTTCTGAATGTGTGATGATGGGAAAACCTGACTGCTAATCAATGCGCATTAATGTGGATGCGATTAAACCCGTGCAAGAAAGTCAGTGCCACCCAAAGCAGATAATACCCTGACATGTAGGAAGGGACTCCCTAGCTCATGTGTTCGACAATGTGATCCTTGTGCTTTTTGTGGATGTTTGGGAATGATATCTCTAAGGGGATTATGTTCCAGATTTCGGAAAGCTCAGGGGGTTTTCCATGAGAAGTATCTTTAGAGGGTGGTTGTTAGGACCCCACTTTTCTCCTTTCTAGTTTGTTATTATATTCTCGGGGACAAGAATAGTTTGAGAAGTATATGATGTAATGTACTGGGGGTTTGGGGTCCATTACATGGTAAAAATATCATGTTTGGGGTGTTTTTGGGAGGTCTTGAAGGCCATCCTAGCTTCTCGATGAAGCTTAAGACTCTTAACGGTAGCCTTGTCCTACCGATGGCCTTGGCCTACCATTGGCCTCGGCCTACCGGTAGCTCGTCCTACCGGTTTACTTGTCCTACTGGTCTCCATGACCTATTAGTAGCTCGTCCTACCGGTAGCTCGGCTACCAGTGGCCTCAGCTTATCGGTAGCCTTGTCCAACTGGTAACTTGGTCTACCAGTAGACCTAGCCTACCGGTGACCTCTCCATAGGTTTTCCAGTAGCTCCTCCTTTGTGAATTGTTTTTTAAACCATGTTTTGACCCCCTATTTTAAATCCCATTAATGTTTTTTAATTAAATGATTGGGGAGGTTCCATCTTTAAATGAAAAACCATGCATTTTGGTCATACCTTTAACCCCGTTTTCAGAAACGACTCTACCGCATCTAGTGAAGAGTCCTACCTTGGTTAATGATTTGTGCATTGGTTTTAACCACCACGAAGGGCGGGGACCTTTTAAGTTGGACGTGTGGGGTGGCCCAGCCGAGTGGTCAACCCATGTTATCGCTTCTTCCGTGGTTTTGAGTTTTTATCCATATCTTAAATGTCTTGGGATGCTATATCTCAGCCTTTATAACCTAAAGGCTTCTCTTCTCCCTATGTTTCTTTTCTCTATCACCCTACACTCGGAATACCCTTTCTCCGGATGAGTTATACCCCCGCAAAGTTTTGTTTGATCATGTTATGTGGAGTTCTTGCTACTCCTAATTTCCGGTTTCCACACGAGGACTTAACGTTGATCCTTGATCAATCGTGTAGGAATCTTACCTTTGTCTCTCCTCCTTGTGTATCATGTGGGGTGGGTGTTCTATGGTTCCCATGATGCAGTTAATCATTTTTGTAATGAAGATAATAACTGGTTAAATATCAGGGATGAGGAAGTTTGTTAATGTTGTTACATTTTTTTAACCATGCATTCCCTATGATGTTGTTATGAATTTACCAGGCTTTGCCTACTGAAAATCACAGCTGTTGGGGGCATTTTCTTGCGCATCTATGCTATGCTCTATTTTACGCATCGTCTGGTGAATGGGAATCATGTATAAATCGTTAAAACACTTAAATCATGGCTGTTGAATATGAATACACATAACCTTGTGTCCTCACACCAGTTGAACTAAATAATATAAAAAGAATTAATTATGAATGCTGGGATGGTTAAGCTATGAAATGGGTGAAGGGGTGAATGTGTTTTGTTATGGATGGGTGAACAGTGGGGCTATAAATGGTGTGGTTAGAATGGCATGAATTGTTTTGTGGTTGTGGTGGTATTTGGCAGCAGGGCGGCATGTTGGGTTGTGAACATGAATAAAATTGGAAAGTTAATAATGAACTGGGTGAAATGGTAATGAAATAATATGGGGATAACTAGTGGTTTTTTGGGTTTTTCTTTGGTTCCAGTTTTTCTAGGGTGTCCAATGATCCCACTTTGATGTTATTCTTTATAAGAGAATCGGGTGTGAATGCTTAAATTACCTGATGGTTTTCCTTCCTGCATTATTTTTGTTCCATCTGTGATTGTGCCTGTTAGTTTCCCATTAGTGAAGGAATTAACTCATACTGAACTGTTATGAAATGATAACTTGAATGGGGAAACTGGGAACTGTTTGTTGTGTGCCTGTTTTCTAAGGTAGTAGAGCTTGGTCACCTACTTGTACCTGTTTGAGGAGCCATAGGTTGGGATGTGTGTTGGTATATATATGTGTGTAACTATATGTTTTATGTTTAGTCTCACCCCACAAGCATTGGGAACTTAGTGTTGGACACCCCATTTCATGGGGAAGGTTGTTTCCCCTAGTTACTCTCCTTCATACTCCCTCTTCCCTAGGCTGTGATGAGTGGAGGTGACCTTACACCCAAGACTCTTCAGGTAGGATTCGTTTGGTGTGATGTTAGCCCAGGAATCTTCGAGCAGGTTGTTTTCCCAAGACTATTCGGGATGAGGCCTCGGTGTTTTCGGGTATGGGTTCTGGTTACAGTTTGTTTCCCAGGTATCTATGGGATGAGGCCCAGGTGTATGCGGGAAGGGGTGTGTGGTTGTGCAGCCCAGGTGTGTGTAGGAAGGGATGTGTGGTTATGAGGCCCAGGTGTATGTGGGTAGGGATGTGGATGGTTGTGAGTCCCAGGTGTGTTTGGGGAGGAAGAGCATGGTAGCGTCAGGACATTTTCTGTTATGGATGAGCATCTAGCTAGTGGGGGAAATAGTGGTGCGGGGTACCCCAAATGTTTTGTTCTTTACTATTATCTTACTGCATGTGTTATTTGGTGAGTGTGGTCAGTGAGGTGGGATGGATAGATTCCTTGATTAAATGATGTTTCTTCTGCTTCTCAAGGGACTTGAGGACGTCTCCCCACTTGTGTACAAGTGATTTAGGTTTTCCTACTGAGTATACATTGTATGCTCACCCTACGTTTACTTTCAGGTTTCTAGGAGGGCTTTGGAGGCCGTGCAGGACCTTACTATTCTAGACGTTGGAGTTGCTATTGGTCACTGTTAGATTCTACTTAGCCTTTTTCCTTTCCTGTTGGGTATTTTTAATTTGGTTTCCATGTACTTTTTTCAGTTTTATTATTAAAACATGCATGTAGTTTGGTTTTTACCTTGAGTTTTCTATACTTGGTGGTGTTTGGTGTTGACTCATTCTTTCTCCCAATCTTGGTTAACTAAAAATGGTAATGCCTCCCATATTTTGAAAAAATGTTATACCCTTGGTGCTAGTCGTCACTCCGTGGCCTACTGGAGGCGGGACTCGGGTGTCATTATCTCTCCTTCAACTTAATGAAGGAAGCTCTTGGAAATTTGTTGTCCCTTCCCTCCTTTTCAGTGAAGGCGGGTCATGGAAATATATTTTTAGAGTTAATTCTATAGAACCAATATTATCATATAATATATATTACCATATCTTTTTTTATATTTGAACATCTTATATAATTATCACATATTGAATTATTTTTTATTTATGTGATAATTTACTTAGTTTAATTAATACATAAATGGGTTATAGTGGTTCCATGAGATACTAAGAACCTATAAATCTCATTAAGATATTTTTAATGTAATGACCTATTGACTATATAAATTAGTTTAATGGTACATGTATTATGTCTCACTATTAAGAAGATAGGGGTTATTAAAGCTGATATTACTTCATATTAATTTTACACTTGGTGTTCTTGATGATGGAAGGTATTGAAGAAAAAATTACCAATAAGTAGCATCAAATAATTAATATTCTATTGGATATTCCTATCTCTTAGCATGGAGATTGGTCCTTAAGATTTAAATAACTATCATTGTGCATCGTAACTCACATTCTTAGATGCATGATGAGAAACATTATTTAATTATCCTTGGTGAAGTAGCCTTTATCATGTGCATCTTGATTATTATGGAATTTATCGGATGGTTTAGATATAATTTTTTCCTTATGATTTTTTTAAGAGGATATCACAGGCAATTTTGTTAAGAAAAATGTGTCTTACTAAAATGAATTTACATGGTAGTTTATGTACAAGTTTGTATCAGTATATTAAAGAAATATAAATGACGTAGAAAATTATGATGGGATGACTATGCTTCTTAATTGATTAGATATTTTTGAACAAATGGATTATATTATACAACTGTGTTTAAGGGATGATTATCATTACTTGAATATGAATTATTATTTTATTAATGCGAACCACGATTTATTTTTATATACTACTCTTGGTATGATCGTTAGGCCTACTATCACTAAGAAATGTGTCCAGTGGGATACACATTATATGTATCCAAAATTTCATTAAAATAATATAAATATAATTTTAATAGAAACTCCATCCCAAGATTATGGAGTGATATTAATTTATTTTATATTGATAATAAATTCAATGAATATATATTATTGTAAACAATATTTTATTTTAACATTATATATTATCTACTCAAATATAAAAATTATAATATGTATTTATTCATGAGGTGGTGAATATACTATTTATTTGTTTAATTATTTATATGATATGTGGATAAATTTACTTTTTTCAATGATAATAATCATGTTATGGTTCAGTGTTCTATAAAATTTCATTAGAGAATTAATAAAAATGTAATATTTCAGGAGACATTTTTTAATATAATTTTGACTAAAAAAATGTTATATTTTTTATAATAAAATATCTTATATTAAAAAGTCACAAAAAACAATTTTTTTATTTTAAGATACATCATGGGATCAATATTTTAATTTAATTAAATTGAATTATATTTCTTTTAATTAATTTACATTTAATATTAATATAAAAATTGTCTCATTTGTTCGACATAGATTTCACTTACTTAATTATACTCTAAAGACCTATTAAGTTAATGAGAGAGAATCCTCCAATATATTTACAGTTTCAAGACTAATAATGTAATGGATTTTCATATAGGATCAAGAACAAAAAACAACTAGTTCATAAGAGTCTCCCATTAAGTTCATCGTAACTAGCACCTTTTTAGACATACCATTCCTAAAACATTTCTTCATAACATGTGGAAAGGAAACATAAGAAAAGTGTGAACTCAAATGCTCAACAAAGGTAAACAAGAGATATATGAATGATCACATAAGCAGAACATGAGTATAAGGGTATGAGAACTTGTCCTTAACATTTGAAAACTATACCTTGTATATTATAGATCATAATATGGAGTTATGAAATAAACCTTGGTAGTTCATAAGACATGAATCATAAAGGATTCAATGAACATGATCGATGACAGCATAACATTGAAATAAAACATGGAATTATGTCATACACATAATCATAAAAAATCATTTCATTAGTATTCAAGGATAATTTCCAAGACTATCATAATGGAATGAGTTCACTCCATAAACCATCACAATATTCAAGGTGCACTCCCAAGACTATCATAGTGGACAAAGTCTATTACAGAACTGTATCCACTCCCTATTCTAGTCTTATTTATCTCATGAGATATCAATCATTACCCAATGCATTAGATGACTATATAATTCAGGGCCTACCCATACTCGGTTATAACAAAAACATCACCCTTGGTTATAATGTAAATGTTATCCTTGGTTATAATGTAACCACTGTCACATAATGAAAAGCATGCAGATGTGTTCCACAAGTTCATAAAAAATTAATCATATCATCACATCATAATCCATACAAAGAAAATGGGTTTCATAAAATTTTAATCTATTCATAATATCATAACACATGTATAATAAATGAGTTTCATAAACATCTCAATTATATAAACATTAATCTCCCTTAAAAGTAGTTATAATGGTATTAATGGATCATATCCACAGTAAATAATTACTAATATCAAATGATCTTATCATATATGGAATCACTAAAATATTTCATGCTGAAAATAAACTTTCCATTTTGGAAATCATTTTTAAAATACAAATATTTTAAAAATATTATGGAAAACAATTTCTTTAAAAAGAACCTTGAAAACTTGTAAATAAATATTTAAAACATTGAGTGGTCATGGTAGCGGGAAATTTCGTTCATACCGTATAAGTTAAAAGAAAACATTCCTTTCACATTTTTGGTAAAAAGTCAAAAATTACTTTATTCAGAAAATGATAAGAAGATTCATTTTAATCCATTTTTTAAAAATTCAAACATGGGTAAAAATTAATTAATGAAATCATAGTAAAATAGTAAAATTCTTTTTAAAACATTTTTAGAAAAAATGGATATGGAAGAAAGTGGGATTTCAACCGAAGAGAGAAATTAAGTTGATTTTCTTTAAAAACATATTTCTGGTCTCTTGAGTAATTAAAGTGAGTAGAATGAAATGAAAACACATATTCTCAAGAAATAACCATAAGAGAAGAAAAATGGAAGAGATTAATCAGATAAGGATAATATAATTTCCTCTAATGGAAATTCAACCATAAATAATCCTGGTTAAAATAAGATTAAAACATAAATCCCTTACTATTTTGGTAACATTTGAATCGCAAGTACTATGAAAAAAATAACCTTATATGGATATGAAAATCCCCATAAATTTCATAAGAAGTATCATAAAATATATTCATCGGCAGTATATACATCACATAAAAGAAATAAGTGGTTAATGTGATATGTGTCACATAGAAAAAAAGTGATATGGAAACCCTTTACCTCAGGTTCAACTTCCTTCATATGCATTGGAACCTCCTGTTTAATAAATCTAGATTTATTATACAAATACCGTTCATTGAGACAGTAAACCGTACGTAGGCATGAACGTTATTTTCATTTCTCAATGAATGAAATGAAATAAAGTTAAATAATAAATCACCTTTAAAAAATTATCCTTATATTATATATATCATATATATTTATTAAATCCATCCTCATTACCATTCAAGTAGGATGAAAATAAAAAAACGAATCACGTCGCTTCATGGAGATGGTAGTCCACACATACGCATGAGTGACCTTATTGTTTTCCATTAGTTTATAAGGTAATAATGTGGATATGATATTATAATCATAGAAGTATAATTATTCCATAATTATCATATATAAACATTAAACCCGTCAAAATACCCACCTACAAAATATGGTTATGAAAAATGAATTGTATTGCTACGTGGAGATTGTAAGTCGTACGTACACATGGGCAATAATTTCACATCCCATTTGATTGAAAGATGGTGAATAAAGGTGGTTTAATAATCATAATAAAATTTACGTATATTTATGATACTGAATTTATTATTTTATAAACAATATAATAGATTTATAGGAGGTAAAAGAAGAATCAAAAAGAAAGTGATCATTTAAGGTGATTACCTCTCTTTTGAAAAAACTCCTTTAGACATCCTCTGAAGGATCCTAGGGTTGGTCTTTAGGAAATACCAACACTTCTAGAATGTGGTTAAGGAAGTTAAGAAGTGATTTTTTCAGGTAATGGTTGAGATAGAAGACTTAGTGTGGTGTAAAGAAGAGAAAGTAGGGGTTCCGTTTTTATAATTGAGGGGAGGTACACTTTGAATTTATTAAAATATTTAATTAATATAAATTATTTTTGATGTAAAAATGGATCCAAACTGATATAATTAGAATCTATTATGATTAGAAGTCTAAATAGTCCAATAAAATAAAATTTGTACAAGTTTTTGGAATGATTTCACCCTTATCTTTTAGTTTTAACCTACCATTAACACTTTTGATAATTACAATAATATCAATTTTTCTAACCTTTAAGGGTTAATAATGTTAATATAAAATGAAACACATACCATTATTGATGTTTAAAAATCATATCTCATTCATTTGGTCAAAGTTAAGATTTTTATGAATTTTAAATCATTTAATAAAATATTATTTATTATAAGATATCATTAATTTTATTTTTAACATCATTAATTTAATTTAACTTTAAATATATCAATACAAATGGTTAATTCAAATATAATGATTTAAAACCACTTTAATATGTCATTGATATATAAAATTCATGGGAAAATGAAATATTACAATTATATCACTTAATATTTTTCAAATCATTTATTTTATTTTTCTCTTAATTAAATAAAAACTATGTCAGTGTTACACAAACATTTAAGGTAATTATTTAATCACTAAAAATTATAAATAAATTACCATCCTGAAGATAATTTCATTATTCACAAAATGAACATTAATATTTAGTCATCACTTTATTTTTTCCATATGTGAACACATAATAGATATTTAAAATTAAGAGAATGACATTTTGTAACTTTCTTTGATTTAAATATCATATAGGTCCTTTTCATGGAAAAGTATTCATTAAACAAATTATGTTTGAGCCAAGGGTGATAAGAGTCAAATTAAATTCTACTTATAATAATTATGATGAAAATTATGACCTCATCACCTAGTTTTAATCAAAATTAACATTATTTACCCTTTACTGTGGTGATAAATTTTACCACTATTACTATTCACATTGACAAAAAATAAATGGGATCTATTTACCAAATTTGAACATCCTGATTCCAAATATAGAATATATTTTTTAAAATTCAATAAAAATAAGTGGCATAAATAAATTTTAAAAATAAGCGTGCAAAACACGATGAAAGCCTCGTTTTATAAAAATACATGTTCTAAGCATAAAACTAGGTTTATTATTATCTCATGATTAGAATAACATTAAATTAATTTTAAAACATTTAATTTAATATATAAGATTTAAATTTATTTAAAATAATTCACTAATGGTGATTAATTTAATTTATTAAGATAAAAATATATTGCTCTTCTAAAATTAGTTGTTCAGAAAAATGTCTTTTGCATTATTATTTTCTAAACATTTATCAATACAAAAAAGATATTTTTTTTATAAAATAAATTTTCTAAAACATATAGAAATAAATTATAATATTTTCTCATAAAATAAAATAAAAACAAATTTTTTGAATAAAACATTTTTTTGAAGAATAAAACATATTTTCTTAATATTTCATTATTATTTAATAAAAATTTATAAATAGATATATGTTTAGTGGGAACATTTTATATATTTCATAGAGAAATTAATATTATTTGTACCTACCAATTTAACGACTAAGTTATAACGATCATATTTAAATAATAATATTTTAGGGTTCATTTAAGCTTGGTGTTGTGTATCTTATATACTATTTAATATAGTGTTCTTTTAAAATCATAGGGTGTTACGTTCTGCCCCCTTTAATAAATTGCATCCTCACAATTTAAACTTGTTCTCAGTAATCAAGGGTTTGATATATAGAAATTCATTTATTGAAAACCCAAATCACAAAAATTGTTAATTAAACATCCTCTTAAAAAGAGGGAAAGAGATGTATGTTCACCACAAAACTAGGTTTCCAATTAGTGAAAAATCAGCAGGATGTGAAAATATGGACATGGAAGAGAAAATTAATCCCCAAGGACAAATATAGAGTGTTATAAAACATGGTATGGTTAAAGTTAACAACCACAAAACTATAAATCCATGAGGGGTTAAAAGATCATCAATTCCTAAAAAATAATGGTTATAGGACTATATATTTATCTGAAGATACTTTTCATAGAGTTGCAAATTTTCTTTACCATATATACTAAAAGCATAAGGAAATATACTTACTTTACAAGTAGTATTTCTCTATTAATAGATTTCAATGACAAACTCATTTTTTCTCCAAATGATGAGTCTTTAAGATTATTTTTTAATGTATGAAACCCTAAAATAAAATTTATAATGCACAAAAGGAATTAATCTATTCCTCTTGTCTTTAAATATTAACCAAAATAGAATTTCATAGCATAAGTTAATTATTAGAATTAATAACCCGTCATATGAAGAAACACAGTGTTAACCACCAAATATTCAACAATAACAACCAAATTTCAACTAAGATAATTTGATAAATAACAAGCCTTACAAGTATTCAAAATATTATAGACTATGATTTAAAATCCAAATATTAGAGTGATTTGATCACATATTCTTCAAAGATAATTTTAACATTTATCTCAAAATAACACCAAACACTCTAAATGACTTATACCAAAAAATTCATATTCCCTAATTATTTAATCTCTAAAATATTATAATCATATCCTTAAATAACATGAATCACTATAAAAACATATATTCTCCCAAAATATAATTCAAACATTATTCTTCAAATAAAATACCATAATGTTCTATATACCTTAATCATGTAAGGTTCCCAAAATTGTGAACTTTCTAAATAACATTAACACTAAATAACTTTTCAATCCCATAGTTATCTCTATGATAAATCATATGTTCCCAAAAACAACTTAATCATTATTGGTCACATCATTTCAAAAAAGTAAATTTCAGACTATGAAAGATATCATATAGGCCAGTGGTAGACATCTCACCCTTATAACCTTTCAGTTGTGGGTTCAAGCCCTATGGCCTTACAGGGTCAGGAAAGTTGTCATTTTTTACTAAAAATATATTAATATAATCCTTATAAATTCCCTATAAATATGATGAATATAATTAAAAATAAACATAATCATAAAATATCATATATACATTAATTTTATTAATACCTTTAAACATGTGAAAATAGAATTCTCTCTCAAATAATACTTCATATTTAACCTAAGGGTTACATATACATTATCCCAATAAAACATCTCCCAAAATATCATTAATCACATTAAATTCTCATCACTTAAAACCTCTAAAGGAGTGTCTAATAATTTTAACTTATGATCACTTTAAAATCATAAAACTCTGATGGTATCCATAACTCTTAAGTTAATATTTCAAGAATACATATTTGCTTCCACAATCCTTAGATGTTCCATGGTTCTTATAACCATAATACCATTGGTAAAAACACTTAGACAACATAATTTTTGAATCCCAATACAAAAATACTTAAACCCTTTCCCTTCAAATAGTGTAATAACATAGGTCCTTTTTGGATCATAAGAGTATACAATGGCTGCAAGAGTGGGGGTGAATTGTAGTTTAAAAATTTAAACTAAGACAAAAAAAAACCTCTTCAGTAAAAAATTTTGGACTCAAACATTGTTTGATGATCAAAGTATTAAAACCAGATCTAGAAAACATCAGATATATCAGAGTTCTTATCGGTCCCACATATAGTCCTATAAAACTATCATTAAAAATATAAGTACAAACTAACTTTATAATGTATATGCCCAACAAAATATTTAACTTGTATAAACATGTAAAAAACCATTATAATATTAATAATTACTTACACATGTTATAAAAGGTAATTTTACTCTTTAACCGTAAAAGTTAAAGAAGTCAGAAATATTGACGTAAAATATCTACAGTTTTAATACCTATTGTAAAGGTCTATTTTCCATACTAGGAAATCCCTCAATATGTTTATAGGAAGTCTCTATCTTCCAATCCTTATAATACCTTGATCTGATGTATCTAATTCAACTATATCTTTCATAAACAAGAAATCACTTGTTACGATTATCGACAAATCCTGGTTCCTATCCCCATAATCCCTCAATTTGATGGATCCGATTCACCCATATTCTTATCACCATAAGCCCTCGATCTAACCATGATCTAACACATCGAATACATAAGAAAAGTGTTTTAAGTAATTTACAATCCTCACACAGATTCCTTAGAACTTGAAACCTCTAAGAAATTAAAAGGCTTTTAGAATGAGATGTTCAAGCAGAGTAAAAACTTATAATAATAGAGTTGTGGATGCATCAGATCCAAGCTCTTCAAATGAACTACAATTTATAGGAAAATCATTAATGTAACACTTCTGAGTTGGTTGCAACGACCTCAAAAAGCTTTCACTTTGATAACTCATAACGATCTGGATCTTGATCTTGTTAGCTAAGCATGAAATATAATTATTTGCCCGACAACATTTTTTGGAACCATTATAATGAAATTATAGATTATGTCCAATAAAAAAATTCTAAATACTATGATTATGCCCAAATGGCTCGAAGGCCTTTTTTATTTATTTTGATAACCCCCCTTTCAAGGGATGAGGGGGAACCCTTACAAGGTCCATGTACTTAGAGATTACATGACCCATAGGTCTTAGTAAATATACAGACTATACTTGCAATTTTTCCTCCCACACTTCTTAATTGTGATATCATCTCTCCAACTTCGCATGTCTTGTTCGGCTAGGCTTCCCAAGCAATCACAGGCTGGTCCCAATGGAAATTTCATACCCTCTCTTTCTGAAAAATCCGATTAGATTTTTCTCTGGTCAATGTCCCTGCTCTGAATCCTTATCTACAGTATGCTCCTTATTGAGTCTGCTTGATCATTTAAGCACAATTTCAAGTGGCTCGAAGACCTTGAGGTGGCTCGAAGGTCTTGAGGTGGCCCAAAGGCCTTGGGTGGCCTGAAGGCCTTAAAGGACCCGAGGCCCAAACCGGTGGACTGAAATCCCAAATAGATGAATTGTTTCAGCTCCTACAGTACCGAATAATTCCTGCTACAGTACTATTGTAGTATTTCTACAGTACTGCAACAGTGCCCAAAAATTATGCCTCCACATGGTTTTGAACTTGGGTCTCTTGGATGCACTTTGCGAGTCCTCACCAACTGGGTTGAGGCACTTGTGCTTAAATACTATTATTATAAACATTGGATAGTCTGATGCAATTCACTATTTTTTTCAATCTGTTAAACTGAAAAAATGTTAGTTCGATGTATCAACACTATCATCAATCTGATGGTCATGATTTTTATTAGTCTGATAGTCAGTACATTAGTCTAACCATTGGTCAGTATCGTAGTTGGTATGATGTACCAGACAGACCTTTTTTCTGATGGATCACATTTAATAATAAAAAATTTTATTCATTTTACATTCAAAAGATTTATATGTTCGGTATAAAAACACATTTTCTAAAAAACATACTGAAACACTTGGTATATTTAAGGTTAGTAAAATAGAGATTTAGGAAATTATTTTTGATTTCCAAAACTAAGGAAATGAAAAGTAGAAAGCAAAAATTTCAACTCAACAATCTCCCCCTTTTTGAAAGAACCAGATAAAACACTTAAATGAAAGCTAATAACTTTAAAAAACATATAGTCTGTTGTACCTTTACAGGATTCAAAATGAATCTTCATATGAATATTTTCTCTTATAATATTTTAACTCCCCCTATGTTTATGACTTTATTAAGATATAATATAAAGTAATACTTAGGATTCCCACCTTAGTAAAAAGTATTCCTTAGGAAGATTTACCCCATTTATATAATAAATCCCCTTTTCATTAGTCCTTTCATTTTAAAAAAAATCCCCCTTAAAAGAAATTTTCCCATAAAAAAATCTCCCTAAAACATCTATAAACATCTCCATCTTCTCCACTTTGTGATTTTCAAAAAGATGTAAGGGAAGAATTGTAATCTTCTGAAAGGTTAGAAAAACATAACATACGAAACAATTATGTTTGAATAAGTGTTCATCCAAAATAATATATTGAATTTTTATCCAATTGTTTTTGGGAAACATTCATAAAAAAGATAATCTGAAAACAACACATTCAAAAAAATCTCATTCAAAAGTTATTATTACATTAAGAGTTCAGAAAAAACCATTCTTTATCATATAACTTCTTTATGATCACCTTCAACTTCTTGACATCTCCATGATCCTTATTGTATTAAAAATAGATGATTCAGGCTTCACCATCCTATGATCCATAACTGATAGTATCTGATTCTCTTCCTATATAGTTTGAACCTTATCTCAGATCTTCCTATTTTCTTTCTTCAAGATGAACAACTCATCTTCATAAGATCAGATTCTACTATTTTCTAATTCAAACATCTGAACCTTTTATTTTAGAACATTGACTTCTTTATCACAATTTTCATTTATGTCATTGAAATTTTCAAAAAAATTAACTTTGTACGTAACATAAAATGAATTTTTTTCAAGAGAATCATAAAAATCAAGAGATAATTTCTTAATGTCAAAAAAATGATCATCGTGATTCTTAAAGTCAGTATCAACCTATATTGACCTTCTCACTATCTGGTTAAAACTTCTATTGTGATCCTTTGAATTAATTTTGAAGGTTTTGATTTGTGTCTCAATTTGGATAACCATCTTAGTTAACATCATCAATGATTCTGATTTTTCATTGATGGTGTTACAAAATTGTTTATATATGGACTCAATATTCAAGAGGTACAATATCGAATCACTTAACCATTCAATGGTTGGAAAATGTACTCAATATTTTTCTGTGACTCTATGGAAGTTGATTTCAATGACTTTGATGGAACTTCTAAGACATGAGGTTCATCTTCTTAAAATTTTATAATACCCACTTCTTTATTAGTTTCATCCTTGTATGATACTTTCGTGTCAGTATGATATTCTTCAAATTCCTATTTAGATGATGATTTCACTTCCTCTAAGACATGATACTCTGGATTCTTGTCTGAATAAGATGATAGTTGATATGACTTAGAGGATGAATCCAAAGGACTTCCTTCTTCCTTTGCTTTTCCTCTATCCTGTTTCTTCTTTTTCATAAATTTTTTCCTCTTTTTCTTTTTCCTCTAATAGTTATTTTTTTAACTGCCTAACAGTCATAAAAACACCCTTACCAATGTCTTTTACTTATTTTGATTTTTCATTCTCAAATAAATTCTCAACTTGTACTGGGACCTATTCTATTACAGAATTTAGAACTTGAGATTCTTCAGCAATCTATTTGATTTTTACTCTATCACTAAATATTGGAACAACTAAAGGAACAAGTGAAGTTTCTACAAATTCTAAACCCATAGAAAGAACTATTTTATTAGGATGGGGAGTGTTTACTTACCTTGGAATTGGTTATATAACTAATAGTAGATAAATGGATAAAAATGGATATTATGAAGCTTTTTTGACTCCCTTTATCAACCTTTCTACCATCTTTTCCTCATTACAACGTTTTTGTTTCTTTTTATTTTCTGTCTCCTTCAAGTGATTAGCTATCTAATTTTTCAAATACAAGGCCTAAACCTTATCAAGACAAAAAACTATATCACCTAGTTTCTTTTAGTCTTATTTTTCCATAAACCTCTTGAATTCTTAATCAGTCACTAGTCATTAGAAGTATTTTTGTTCGATCTATCCATAGATCTCTTTATCTTGGAATAAAAAAAAGATTTATCCTCACCGTGGTCTCTTCACCAATCGTAGAAATCTTTTACCTCATAAGATGTGTCTAATTATTAATCTGAAAACATTCCATGCAATTGAATAAAAATTTCTTTATGAAACATCGAAACATTAAAATCATTGATTTCACTAAAGTCTTATTAATCGATTTCATCGATAAGAAAAAAACATGACTAGGTTGATTTGTCTCATGTTCATCAAAAAATCTAAGACTAATATATTAATAACGTTGAGGGTATCCCTTTCACCATTTCTTGGAATCAAATAACCCTACACCTAGAGGGTAAACACTATTGCATCTAAATTAAGGTGTGAATCATTTCTTACTTTCTCAGAAGATATAAATAATGATGCTTCAGCCTTAGACTTCAAAAGACTCCCAATATTCTGTGAAATCTCATGGGAAGGAAGATAAGCTTCACCCTCCAAGGGTAATTGCACTAACTTGACCACCTTTTGATAATAAATTTTATACTTTTCACCAAAAAAATTAAAAGAAACTTCTTCCTTATACTATTTAGAAAGAAATTCAATTATAGTATAAAAATATCTCAGAATTTCCAAGTGAAACAATTTGAAATCATCTATCTAGATGCATGTATTTTCCCAACACTAAATCTTTATAATTGTTTTAAATAAGTAATCATATTTCTCATAATAGTTTTTCTTGATGTGTATCTCTCTGAAAAATTCTCTTTTCATAAAGTCTTCAGTAGTGGCCAACATACTAAGCCTTGTGCTAGAGATGAAATGAATGAAAAAGAATCTGACTAAGCACAAAAATAGCGAGATAGATGCGTGTTTGAAAACTTTAGAAACCAATGTGGGACACGAGGTGGTGCACCCTTATATAGGAATGAGAGGTGAATATTCTCATTTCAAAAATTTCAAAAATACATACTGGTTTTTTTCTAATTTGATGATTGATATTTAATCGAAGAATTATTTTAAAAGTAATTCTAAAATATTAATTTTTAAAGAAGAATTATTATCAGAGTAAAACATAATCTGATTGGAGAAACATTTATGTTTGTAACTAAATAAAAAATTTAAAACTAAAAGAATATGTAAACATAAACATTTATTAACTAAAGTAATGAATAAGTAAAAAACTAAAAGAAGAGTACCTTTTTAGAGTAGAGGTTTACTTTTGGTATGAGTAACCTATTATTGTTGGTTTTTTTAATTGAAATTTATTACGATATAGTTTATAAAAAATTATTTTCTTGAATTGTTGTATAATAATTTTTTAGTCTGAAAAAACATACTTTAGAAATATTTTTCCTAAAATTTTGGTTTTGAATAGTTTATAAAAATCCCTACTCTGAAATTTTAATAAAAATATATAATATGGAAAATTTAAATATATGAAAGAAAAAACTTTTTAGAAAAATAAAAATCCTTTAGAAAATAATATTCATAAAAATCAGGATGTTTTGGAAAACTAAAAGTTTCAGAACAGTAACAGTTTTAGAAAACTAAAAACATATGTGCTCCCCCTTTGAGAAGGAAATTATTAGTGTAAGGATATTGTTAATCAAGAAATAGATATTAATAATCGTTTGACATTTATCATTCCAATATTATGTTTAATATATTCAATCTATTATAACTAAGGGGTTTAGTAAAAAATTAATAAGTTGTTCTTGCATTAAGATAAATTGTAAAATGATATATCCTTTATGTGTGTGATACCAAATGAAATGGAGTCTTATGCACATGTTCATAGAAAATGAGTGATGTGATAATTTTTACTTAAGGAAATAGAACTTGTGTTGTCACGCAATATTGTGTTTTAGTAAAACTCATGCCATAACCAGTGAGTGTGTGTTGCATCTGAAACACTTGAGCACAACAAATTACAGCTACCACATATTCATCTTTAACCATGTAAAGTGTCCTATTATTCTATTCCATAACCAAGATTGATCTTTAATTGCACTAAGACAAGGTAGATATTTACTCTTAAGGTCTTCTATGTTTAAAGTGTAAATATTCTCATGCCAATTGGAAGAAAGAATAAACTCGTCTATTGAACTATGAACAGTACATTTTCATTCTTAAAGATCACAAGATAACCCTCATCACATAATTAGATTATGATAATAGGGTTATTCATAAGTACTACAATAAATTAAAAATTTGAAATTAAAGCTTTTCTAATAATAACAATATTACCTACACTGATAACCTATCCTTATGCATTATCTCCAAAAGTGAATTTTCCACCTTTCATCTTTAAAATCTTATTAAAGAAATATTTTTTCCAGTCATATGTATGGAACAACCACTATCCTTGTACCATTTTTTTGGAATATTCTTTATTCTCTGAAAAAAATACATTTTCATTTCAAAACCCAAACCTTATTGGGTTTAGTATTATCATAAAGTAATATCTTAGGTATCCACATTTGTCCAACATTATTATTTTTTATCAAATGTTGTTTATTTTTAAAAATAGTAATTTTGAAAACCCAAGGACATAAATTTATTTAAAGAACGTTTGTTATAATATTATATACCACTTTTACATTTAGTGAAAAATGGAGCACTCTTTGGAATAAATTAAATATTACTAAAAAATGTTTTTTAGTAAAACCCATTTAAAAAATAACTCTTTGAGGTATGATTTTTTTTACATTTTATAAAATATTTCCTTATTATAGGTAAACTTAGAACAAATTTTCTTCAAACTAGAAATTTTAGAATTTAGTGTTAAAACTATTTTTTTCTCCTCAGTAGAATTAGTATTCGAAGTATGTTTTAAAAATCAGTTTACAAAATAGTTTTCTCAAAAATAGATTTCTCAAGATATTTAGAATGAATATCTTTTTCAAGACTAGTTTAATCAGTTTATTTGGAATGATATAGTATTTCATTATTTAAATTAGTAATTCTAGATTTTTCTTTAACAAATTTACCTTGTGAAACTTCATGTTTTTGATAAAATTTATAGTTTTCATTATCAAATAATTTAGAAAAACTTGGAACTTCTTCATAACTTGGTAATGTATTATCCTCTTCAGTTTAGGAAGATTCCTCATCCAAATATATATAATTTTTCTTATCATTTCTACCATGATAGTTATAATTTAAAGTAACGTTCATAAGAGTTTTAGAAATAGTTACCTTATCCTTGAGACTTTCCTAACCTTTGATATTTTTGAAGACAAAACAATATTTCTCCGTTATTAACTTTCATTGTTTGATGAATTATTAGAAATATCGCCTCCACTTTCACTCCATGTATATGAATATTTCAAACTCTTTTTTCTCTTATGTTTATAATACTTCATATAATTTATATTATAATTCATTTATTTATTATCATTTCTTTAAATTTTAGGACAATAAGGTCTTATATGTCCTATTTTCTTACAATTATATCATATAAACTCTGAAGAATATTTCTTATAACCTTTATCTCTATCACTCTTCTTATATCAATGCTAAATATTTTTCTTGCCCAAAATCTTATTAATCCTTTTTAGAAAGATTATCCAACTCATTTACAGTATGTTTCAATGAACTAGTTTTTTTTAAAAGGTAATGCTTTGGTCAAAGACCAAAGCACAATTTATTAATAAAAAAAGGTTACAAGAGTCTGAAAGATGGGATTTTTTACAATCTCTATCAAAAAGATAATATAAATCAGCTTGAAGAGTGTCTAGCCAAGTCATGCTCTGATGAACTCATTTGTTAGCAAGAGCATCAGCAACATAATTTGCTTCACGGTAGGCATGAGTATCAATGTAATCAATCCCATGGAGAGTCTTCAAGCAATTCATCCAGCGTGTAGTGAGAGGCCATGCCAAAGCAACTCCTACATTTTTATTTCACAACATTCTTAGAAGATTGAGATTTAGTAGGAAAAATATATGTAGTGGCCAAATCAACTCCTATATTTTTTTTCATCTTCTTTGCAACCCCTTTTAGTCTACCTTCTTATTGTATAAGGGTACTGATGAGATCATTTAGAGTAGGATTTGTAATCATCCTCGTGTCATATAAATCTTTTCTTTTAGATACCCTTTCATAAGGTATAATCTCAAAAAAAAATATCAAATAGGATTCCATATGTTAAATATCTATCTCTAAGATAATATAAACTATTAACAATGTTCATAAATCATTGATGCATATTAACTACTAATTCTCTAGGTAAGAAATAAAAATCTTGATAGTCAGCTCTCAACACAACTCTTATAGTTTCACTAACATTTTATGTTCCCAAGTGAGTAACCTACGACTTTTTCTATATACTGTTAGCTTCTTAACAGGATGAAATTTGACTATAAGAACTTATTTTCATATAACAAAGTTGAGCATTCCTTAATTTGTAACTGAATTGATATTATTTCTTTTCTAAATTAGTAAAAGTAGTAACTTCTTTATCAATAATCTTACAATCTCCAGTGAACATGAAAAATTTATCCACACCAATATTAATAACAAAAGTCTTTATTCTATATCTCCATTATTCATAAACATTACCATAAAAATTTTGAAGTCTATTGTGATTCTGATTTTCTAACGTACTAAAATTCAAACCCACCATCTTATCAAACAGAAAATATTTTCTAAAAAACAAGTTAGTTTAAAAGAAATTTATAAACATTCAATTTATAAAAAAATATTAACAACTTTATGTATATAAAAAAATGTAAATAAAATCATCAAGTATAGAAGTAAAACATGTTATGATACCAACGTTTTGATCATAAGAGTAACTGATGTCAACAAGAGGGGTGGGGGTGAATTGTAGTTTTCAAATTTAAAATAATATAAAAAACCTATTAAGTTAAAAAAATACTAGACTCAGACTTCATCCAATGATCAGAGTATTAAAATTGGATCCAAAAAATGTTTGATCTATCAGAGTTCTTATCGGTCTCACAGATAGTATGATAAAACAATTATTGTAAAGAAAATTATAAACTAACTTATTAATTTATATGTACAGTGGAATATTTAACTTGCAAAAATAGGTAAAACATAAGATTATAATAGTAAGAATTAATTACACGATTTATAAAAGGTAATTTTACTCTTTAACCTTAGGAGTTAAGGAATTTAGAAATCCTAACTTAAGATATCCATGTTTCAATACCTACTATAAAGGTCTATATTTCCTTACTAAGAAAGGCCTCAATATGATGATTTGAAAGTCTCTGTCTTCCTATCCCCGAAATACCATGATCTAATGGATTAGATTCAACTCTATCTTTCTTAAAAAATAAATCCCTCGATATAATTTTTAGCGTCTTTGTATTCCTATTCCTAGAAGCTATTGATCTAACCATGATTTTATATAGTGAATACAAAATGAAAGTGTTATAACGAATATACAATCCCCATAAAGAGACCTTAGAACTTCAATTCTCAAATAAATTACAAAGCATTTAAAATTAGATGTTCAAGTAGAGCAAGAAATTATATGACTTGAATTATGAATGCATTAGATCCCAGATCTTCAAATAAAATCCTATTTATAAGAAAATATTCAATGGTCATATTTATGAGTTGGTTTTAATGGCCTCAGAAAACTTTTAAATTAAATACTCATAATGATTTAGATCTCGATCTTGATAGCTAAGCATGAATTGTACTTCTGTTTCTAATGTCATTTTTTTTAACACCATTACAATTCTATTATGGATTATGTTCGATAGAAACAATTCTAAATACTCTTATTATAAACTTTGGATAGTCCAATGGAATTCACTATTGTTTTTCTATATGATAAACTAAATAAGGGTTAATCCAATGTATCAGTTCTATTGTGAGTCTGATGGTTATGAATTTATCCAGTCTAACTGATAAGACATTATTTTAACCACTGGTTAATACAATATTTGGGCTAATGTACTGGACGAACCTTTATTTCTATGGATTAGATTAAATAATAAAAAAATTTATTAATTTTACATTAGATCAATTTCTATATTTATTATAAAAATATGTTTTCTACTAAAACATACTAAAATACTTTGGATATATAAGGTTATTAAAATAGAGTTTTAAGATTTTTTTGTGATTTACAAAACTAAGGAAAGGAAAATTAGAAATTAAAACTTTTGAGTCAATATTATTTCCTTGGTCTATGAGGTAATCCTTAGATTTGGGAATTGGATTGGATAATTCCCATATTCCCCACACACAATACATTGAACTATTTATGATACCATTGGATGAAATTCACTTCATTATATTTAACACTTAATTTTTCCTAGTTAATTACATGATTTGTGACCTCTATTTACACATTGAATGCATATTCTCATTACTTTGATACATTATATATGTACTTTATCTTTTATTCTTGACATGTAAGAAACTGAATCTTATTTTCTTCATATTTCTAACACTTGAGATCTCAGAGAAATCTATCATTTTCTTCTTTTGTGATTCCGATATTTGGTTAAGGTGAATGTTGTTAATCATATATCATGTTAAATAATAGGCATAATCACAAGGTTTCTCATTATAGATCTTGTTTCATTTGGTTTCTCATGAGGAAAATCATTCAATTTTATTTCATAGTTAACATGAATTTCCCTTGTTCCAATAACTAACTAAAACAAAAAATTATAGTGTGAGAAACAATACCCAAAGTGAGGAATTGTGAAAAACTATTTATAGGATTTCTAAATCATAACACTTACTTTTAAATATATTACACCTTAGGTTTAATCTAGGTTATCTATGATCATTACCAAGACTTTAGGGTGTTATTCTATATTTAGATTTATCCCTAGGTTTATCACTAATGTAATCTCAACATAGTTTCCAAATGGTAACTAAACCTTTCTCTGATATCTAATATAGAAATATGAGATTTTCATATATATAAATTTCATCTTTTTAGATGATTATTCATTACATATTATAACGATCTATGCCACAATCATATAGGCCTAGTATATTTGGAAACTTGGACACATAAAAAAGATTATAAGATTATACCATTAATATATTTATAACTAACACCCTTCTTAGAAATACCATTCCTAAAACCTTTCTTCATAACCTAGAGGGAGGGAAATTAATAAAAGGTTGAGATAAAATGACTAGTAAGGGTAAACAAGGGAGGTATCAATGATCACATAAACATAATATAAGTATAATGGTATGCGAACATGAGATTAACATTTAAAAACCATACCCTGTATATCATAGATCAGAATCCTGAGTCACAAAATAAAGCTTCATAGTTCATAATACATGAGTCATAAGGTAATCAAAGAACATGATCCATGAGAACATAATATTGGCAAAAAACAAAGAATTGTGGCATACACATAAGTATAGAAAATAATTTCCTTAGCAGCCAAGTATCACTTCCAAGACTATCATAGTGGAATAGGTCTACTCCCCAATCATCCTAATAGTCAATGTTCACTCCAAAACCTATCATAGTGTACAAATTCCCTTATATAATTTGGTTTACTCCCAATTCCAGTTATGTTTATCTCATGAGATATCAATCATTACCCAATTCATTGGAGGGATATATAATTCTGATCTCTCCCATCATTTGTTATAACATAACCACCACCCTTGGTTATAACATAACCACCATCTTTTGTTATAACATAAACACTAACACATAATGAAAAACATACATATGAATACCACAATAACATTAAAAAATTCAACATATCAATACATCATAACCTACGCAAAGAAAACAACTTTCATAAATATTTAAACTATTAATTATATCATAACCCATGGAAAATAAATGGGTTTCATAACCATGTCATTAACATAAAAATTAACCATCCATAAAAAGAGTAAGATTGGCATAAATTGATCATATCCAAATTAAAACATAATTAACATCAAAGGATGTTATCATATATGGAAATTATTTAAAAATATCACTAAAATATTTCTTGAGGCAAATAATCATTCAATTTTTACAATCAATTTTCAAGTACAAATATTTCCAAAATATTATGGAAAAAGTTTTCTTTAAAAAAAACTTGTAAAATTATAAATAAAGCGTAAAACAATTGACCAGTCATGATGGTGGTAAATTTTGTTCATGTTTTATTAGTCAAAAGAAAACATTCTTTATTTTTGGTAAAATGTAAAAAAGAACGGTGTTTAGAAAAAAATAAAAATATTCATTTTAAAACATTTTTTAAAAATTAAAACATGGGTAAAAATGGGAAAATAGTAAAAATATTCTTTAAAACATTTTTAAAACACATGGATATGGAAGAAAAAAGTTGGTCGGCAGAAGAGTGAAATGAAGTTGATTTTACTTAAAAACATATTTTCGATATCTTGAGTAATTAAGGTGGGGAAAATGAAAGGAAGACATGTTTTATAATTAAATAAACCAAGGATAATAAAAATGTAATGGATTAATCAGATAAGGATAATATTATTTCCTTTAATGGGAATTCAACTATAAAAGATCCCGATTAAAATAAAATTGAAAAAATAAATCCTTTACCTCTTTGGTAACATTTGAATCATAAGTCCCATTAAATAAATTATTTTATTTGTGTAACACCCCAAGCTTCTACGGTATGCTTCTCTTTGAATAATGTGATAGCGTGTGTTGTACGCCACACCGAGTTCTAACACACCATAACCAATCAAACTAGCGGTTATGAATAGTAATACCTACTTTTTGAAATTATATATATTTTATATTTCAAAATGGACTTCATTTTTGGATTCGGAATATCGAATTTAGCCTAAGGTGAAATTTTGGTACTTTTTAGATAACTTTAATATTTTGATGAATAGTGAAAATTACTAAATTTTAATTAAAAACAACTTTTTTAATCAAAATAATTAATAGTGATAAATTATAAATTTGAGAGGTTTTAAAGTATATTTAGAATATATTTTTACCATTTAATATAATGTTGGTCATTGGACATAATTTTACAATTAAACCGAACATAAACAAGTGTCAATCTTTTGATAGTTATTATCTCTTAAAACACGCTTTTTGTTTTGACAGCGGGAATTAATTTTAAATTAATTTCTGCCACTTCTGCGTTTTGAATTTAGAAAAATGGATTCCATATTTTGAATCAGTATTTCCAAATCGTGTAAATAGGTAAATTCTATTTTTAGACAATTTGAATAATTACTGCGGTAAATATTTTATTTACCATGGTTAAGGGTAAATCCGTTAAATAAGGGTTAACAAATAATATTAAAATAATACTAAATTACCCTAAAACGTGTCCTAGCCTTATTGGTTGATACTGTTTCCACCATATGCATCTTTGTGTCGATTTTGGGACCCCATGGTGCCACTTGTAGGTGATAGGGACACTTTATTTTAATTAAGTTAAAATGAATACAAAAATGACACAATCATATATCTTTTAGAAAAACAATTTTTACATAGGGTTATATATGTTGGATTTTAGATTATAAATATTCCTTATAAATATAAAAAGATTTAATACATAATGATATTTTATTTAAAAATTTTAGACATTAAATAATTTAATTTATTTATGACACAATGATGATGAAGTAATTACTATAATAGTGAAAAATTAAAATAATTGATATTACAAAAAAACTAAATAAATATAATATGAAACTTTTAATGAATTAAACTAATTTTATAGGATAATATCATATATTATTATTGATTTAATTGACTTGTTTCGAAGTAATCAATCTGTTATGAGTTTCACAAAAATCAACTATTGAATAGTGTCAAAATTGACATAAAAGGTTTCTTAAAACAAATATTATATTATTAATTGATATTAAATTCCTAAAAATATAAGGTTCGGCCAAAATCTGCCCAAATACTCTCCCAACTTCCCCCAATAAAACCTAGAGGCCTTAGTTTGATCAGAAATCCAACCTAAGGAGCCCTTTTGATCAAATCAAAAGGAAGAACCCGAAGAAGAGGTAATGTTTTCACCACCCCTTTTCAAGTTCCTTTCTTCTTCCACTTCTTCTTTCTTTGTTATTACCATTATAAAATAATAACTCCAGTATCTTATATATACTGTGATGTTATTATAAATATGGTACAACCATATTCAGTATTCTATCCACCCTTTGAATAGCATGTCACCATAAGTGCGTACGTACGGCTTACCGTCTCAACGTCGTGGTGTAATTGTTATTCAATATATTATTATTTGGATGGGTATAATAATGATGTGTAACTCATGTAAATAATAAATATAACATGCTAATGATTCTTTATATATGATATACCATCCATTTATATATTATCTTAATATCAAAAGAATGATATTGTCACTCGTGCGTACGTACAGACTACCGTCTCCACGAACGCGATGAGATTCATTCTCCATCGTATCCATTAAAGTATAATTATCATTTTATGATTTAAAAATGATGTTTAAGGACTTTATATCATTCTTGATATGAATAACATCCAACCTATCGATAAAAAACATGCCTTTTGTAACAAAACATATAAAATAAAACGAGTAAGTTAACACCCGAAACGACGATAATTCAAAGATATCATTAACAAATCAATGTTAAAAGATCATATATGATATCATATTAATATATATGATTCTTGTATAATTTAATAACAATTATTTCACCATTATACAGGAGGTTAACCTACCCCAACCAAGGAAAAGTACAAGGTAAGGGTTATTTCACAATCTCTTCATTTTCCGAGGTTGTTTATACGTAATAATCTACTGGGATCTCTTTATCATCCACATCCATGTTTCTTAAAAATGTATTTCAAAACATTTTTAATATTCACAAGAATATTGATTAAATTTATTTAAACCCTTGTTTGACTTTTTATAAGAGGTTTATAAAGGAATCTTTCCGTCGTTTTCCAAACAAGGTGCTTTTTAACCTTTTCGACAAAATTAAGGTAAGAATGTTTTTTTAACTTATACGGAAGGTGCGGCTATTTTCCACCGTTATAAAATCGTCGAAGCTTCCCTTACAAGATTATAAGAATATTTTCAAAGAAATTTTTTTATTTTATATGGATCTTAAATGATTTCAAAATAAGAGAGATATTTCTCTAAAAAGAGTTTTGATTTCATCTATGTCAACATCCTTTGTTGGATTTTACGCTTATGTGAAGTTTATTTATTATGATACAAAACTTCTATGTTGTATTTAAGGATTTGTGATATTTTTGACTATGGATGTGCTATTTTTATACCATTCATGGTTTATGGTGAATGTATTGACATTTCGTATGCTAGTTTTAATACGAATGTTTATGTTATGTTTAAACCTTTTCACATGGGAATGCATTGGACTTAATATGTGATGGGTGGAGCCCGTTATAGCTCCTCGATGCATCGGTAGGTCTCATGAGACAAACTAGTGTCTTGGCACAAGGCCTTGGCAAAATCGTATTTATATTCTTGGCACGAGGCCTGGGCTATGTGGTTATGATAGTCTAGCATTATGCATTCCATCATTATGAAAGTGGTTATTGATTTTTCATGTGATTATTCGATTAGTAGAATATCCATGTGAATAAGTAAATGGCATTATTTCATTTTATTTATGCCATACTATGTTGAAATTTCAAGTTTTAAAGGCTTTTGTTTTAGTTATACATTGCCTTAAATGTTTATTCTTATTTATGAAAGTTTCCGCTATATTGTTATCCTTACTGGGCATTTGAGCTCACCCCTTTTCTATGTTTTATTTTTTCAAGGAAGTGAAGAAGTAAATTATGAATGACCTGTAGGGATATTATGTGGGAATATGAGTGTGGATTATGGAGACAATATTTTGTTGTAGTAGTTTTTCATTTTATGATGTAATGTAAGACTTATAAATATATCTAGTGTTTCCAAGGCTACTAAACCAATCGGTCTTTCGAGATTTGATCTTTCTTGTGATCATGACAATGTTATGTAATAATGCACCAACTCTGGGTAACTAGGGTCGGGGCGTTACAGTTGGTATCAGAGGAAGTTTAGTACAAACCTTGGAAGCTATATTTAGATAAACTCTGATTAGAGCACGTAGACCTAAGGTGAACTTTGAGGATTAGTATAGAAGAACTTCCTAGAATTATGGTATTGTAGAGATTTTGTGAGTTTTCCGAGCAATACATCCCTGTCTGGATACGAGCAGGTAGAGGCGGCTCTGGCACAGATGTACCTAGGGGTCAAACCCGAAAACACCGCTTTGAGCTAGACTCGAATGGGAACTGGTGCACGACAACGGGCCTTGCTGCACTCTTGGTTACGACACTCCCGGGGGATATGCTTAGGATAACTCTCATTTTCTTTACAAATCATTATGAATGTTTTATGAGTATATACTTCCTCAAAGAAAAAATTTTTATGATTATGGATTATATCCATAAATACTTCAATTTATGTTAAGTGTTTTATAAGTATGGGATTATGTACTTTGATTCATAAACTGATCTAGTTTATGCCATTGTTTAGAAATGGTGCCTAGTGGAAGAAATGGAAACCGTATCAATGCACGCACTCCATGTAGGGATTTCCCTCCTGCTCAAGATAATTATAGTGGAGCTGGTGATGAAACTGGTGCCGATCAGCTAATCACCATACTGGGACAACTCACTCAGGTTATGAATAATAACCTTACCCGTATGGAGCACCCTGATCCATAGCATGGAGGATCAATGTTAGATCGATTCATGAGGCAACAACCACCAACGTTCAATGGGATTACAAATCCCTTAGTAGCTGAGCAATGGATATTTTCCCTAGAGAAAATATTTCAGGCTTTGGGGAGTAGTGAAAGGGAAAAAGTTATCATGGTAGTTTACCGCCTCACTGGAGATGCTGATCAATGGTGGTCATTGATTCAAAACATGAAGGAAGATGATGAAGTATCAAATATGGAATGGAGGGAGTTCAAAGATCTGTTTTTAGAAAAATACTTTCCTCGCGACCATCGAGCAGATATGGAAAGGCAATTTCTGAGTCTAAGACAGAAGGAGGATGAGAATGTCGCAAAGTATGAGGCTAATTTTACAAGGCTGGCAAGGTATGCTGGAGATTATATAAGTAACCCAAGAAGTATGATTGATCGTTTCTTTGATGGGTTAAAACAATTTCTTCGTCAAGCATTAGTCTCACAATCCTTTTCGTCGTACGAAGACATTGTCTCATGTCCTATCAAGACCGAAAAGGAATTCTCTAAGTCTTATGACTTTAAAGAAAAACTAGAGAAGAAGAGACCTGCTGATCAATCTGGGAATGGAAATAAGGGGACGAAGGGAAAGGTTGAATATCCATCCAGTGGTAAATGCGGGAAGAAACACCCTGGTACTTTCTTGAAGGGAATGAGAGTCTGTTACAAGTGTGGAGAAAATGGCCACCAAGCTCGTGATTGCAAAGGGAAGAAGGAAGCTACCAATTTTCAGTGCTACAATTGCAGGGAGATGGGGAATTATGCAAATGAATTTCCTAAGCTTCAAGAGAAATTACCTCAGAAATGGCCATGGGATCAAGGCCAGGCTTATGCTATCACTACTGCTGAGGTAGAAGCTCCGAAAGACGTGGTGGCAGGTAATTTAATGGTTTCCTCAAGTTTAGAAAATTCATTATTTGATTCTGGATCATCGCATTGTTTCATATCTTCCCAGTTTGCTAAGAAAATTAGATATTTCCAATTTGATTTAACTAGGGAGTTGTTAGTTAAATCTCCTAAGGGAAGTATCATTGCAACAAAGTTTTGCGAATCAGTCCCCATTAGATAACATAAATGTTCTTTATCTACTGATCTCATCGTCATACCAATGATTGAGTTTGATATAATCCTCGGTATGGACTGGATTTCAGACTATGATCCGATGATTTATTATAAGAAGAAAGAGGTTACGATTCTTGATGATAATGATAAGGAACACCTTATCTTTAGAGAAGAATCATCACTACCTAATTCTTATTTACATCCACCCCCAGTAGCTCAACTTAATTCAATTATTGGGGAGGAAGAGAATGAAATGACTGTGGGTGAGGAAAGGAATGTTCAAATAGGGGATGTACCTGTTGTGAAAGAATTTGTAGATGTATTTCCGGAATATTTACCTGGACATCCTCCAGAACGAGAAGTTGAGTTTTCCATTGATTTAATTCCTGGATGAAGGCCTATATCGAAGACCCCTTATAGAATGGCCACTGTAGAGTTAGTAGAACTAAAGAAACAACTAGAGGAGTTGAGTAATAGAGGATTTATTCACCCTAGTGTTTCTCCATGGGGAGCCCCTATTCTTTTTGTTAAAAAGAAAGATGGATCTATGAGGTTATGTATCGAATACAGGGAGATCAATTCTATACCGATAAAGAACAACTATCCCCTACCTTGTATTGATGATTTATTTGACCAACTGCATGGAGCTCAGTACTTTTCAAAGCTTGACCTTCTATCTGGATACCATCAGTTGTGTGTAAAGAAGGACGACATTCCGAAGACAGCATTTCGAACCAGGTACGGGCATTACGAGTTTATTGTAATGCCTTTTGGATTGACTAATGAACCCTCTGTATTCATGGATCTGATGAATAGAGTTTTCAAGGAGTATCTCGATGAATTTGTTGTGGTATTTATTGATGATATCTTAGTATACTCGAAAACCTAAAAAGATCATGAAAATCACTTGCGCTTTATCTTGAAGACTCTGAGGAGGCATGAATTATATGGGAAGTTTAGAAAGTGTGAATTCTGGCTTCATGAGATTTCTTTTCTTGGCCATATTGTCTCTAAAGATGGAATCTCTGTTGATCCTTCTAAGACCAAGGAAATCCAGGAATGGCCAGCACCTACGAGTATAACTGAGGTACACAGTTTTATTGGTTTGGCAGGTTATTATCGGCATTTCTTCCAGAATTTTCCCCGATTGGCTAACCCATTAATGAAGCTCACGCGTAAAGGGGTTAAATTTGTTTGGACAAAAGAGTGTGAAGAATGTTTAGAAGAACTGAAGAGAAGATTAGTCAATGCTCCTATATTGACTCTACCGTCGGGGAATGATGGGTTCGTTATTTATAGTGATGCATCAAAGAAAGGACTTGGTTGTGTCCTTATGCAGAATGATAGAGTTATTTCCTATGCATCACGACAGTTGAAAATTCATGAACAAAACTATCCTACTCATGATCTCTAGTTAGAATTTGTGATCTTTTCTTTGAAGATATAGAGGCACTACCTCTATGGTGAAAATGTGAGATTTATACTGATCACAAGAGTTTGAAGTATATTTTCTCACAAAAAGAACTCAACATGAGGCAAAGGAGATGGCTTGAATTACTCAAGGATTATGATTGCACGATACACTACCACCCGGGGAAAGCAAAAAAGGTGGCAGATGCTTTGAGCAGAAAAGACCATGGATTTTTGAACAATATGAGAATTGAAAGGGATCTAATTTTCATGGATCTAGTGAAGATGGACATGGGAATAACCAGGGAAGGCGAAACATCAATTCTTTTTCAAATGGTTGTCAAACCATCTTTACTAGAAAGGATTAAGAGTTCTTAAACCGATGATGAAGAATTTCAAAAGAAGATTAAAGCTGTGAATGATGGGAGATTGAGAGACTTTGTGTATGAAGATGGAATTTTGAAATTTGGGAAGAGAGTTTGTGTTCCCGATATACCTGATCTAAAAAGGGAATTGCTGGAAGATGCTCATAGTTCCAATTTCACTATACACCCTGGGAGCACCAAAATGTATAGAGATTTGAAGGAACATTTTTTGTGGGACAACATGTAGAGGGAGATTGCTGATTTTGTATCAAGATTTATGGTTTGTCAACAAGTGAAAGCTGGAAGGCAACAGCCTGTAGGAGTCATGGAACCTCTTCCCATACCGGAGTGGAAATGGGACAATATTACGATGGACTTTGTCATGGGGCTACCAAAGACTCCTAGAAGGAATGATGCAATATGGGTTATTTTTGATCGTCTTACCAAGTCAGCACATTTTCTTTCTATAAGAGAAGATCTACCCCTGGAACGTCTAGCAAGACTATATATTAATGAAGTTGTGAGACTTCATGGATTACCCCTATCGATTGTTTCTGATCGTGATCCGCGTTTTACTTCAAGATTCTGGAAAAGTCTTCAGAAATCCCTAGATACTGAACTTCATTTGAGCACTGCTTACCGCCCTCAGACAGACGGACAATCAGAACGGACTATTCAGACCTTATAAGACATGTTGAGATCTTTCTCACTTGACTTTCAGGGTATGTGGGATAAATATTTACCTCTGGTAGAATTTTCCTATAACAATAGCTTCCATTCGAGTATTCAGATGGCACCATATGAAGCGTTATACGGAAAGAGATGTCGTACACCAACCTGTTGGGATGACGTTGGTGAAAGAAAACTTGTAGGCCCAGAACTGGTGGAGGAAATGGTGGAAAAGGCGAAGGTAATCCAAAATCACATCAAAGCAGCTCAATGTAGGCAGAAGAGCTATGCCGATAATCGAAAGAAGGATTTGGAATTTCAAGTCGGTGATCATGTTTTCCTGAAGGTATCTCCCTGGAAGGGAGTCATAAGTTTTGGTAAGAAATGTAAATTGAGTCCCAGGTACATCAGACCCTTCGAAATTCTAGAACGAATTGGGGTTGTAGCTTACCGATTGGCAATGCCACCAAGTCTCTCCAAAGTTCACGATGTGTTCCACGTATCTCTATTGAGGAAATACATGCCTGACCCAATGCATGTACTCACCTATGAAGAATTAGAACTGGAACCCGATTTGTCTTATTGTGAAGAGCCTGTCAAGATTCTTGATACGCGAGAACAAGTGCTGAGAAACTGGACGACGCTTCTGGTAAAACTTTTGTGGAGAAACCATAAGATGGAAGAGGCAACGTGGGAACCCGAGGAACTGATGATGAAGAACCACCCGAGTCTTTTCATGTGATAAGTATTCTAGAAATTTTGAGAATGAAATTATTTGAAGGAGGGGAGAATGTAACACCCCATGCTTCTACGGTACGCTTCTCTTTGAAGAATGTGATAGCGTGTGTTGTACACAACACCGAGTTCTAACACACCATAACCAATCAAACAAGCCGTTATGAATAGTAATACCTACTTTTTGAAATTATATATATTTTATATTTCAAAATGGACTTCATTTTTGGATTTGGAATATCGAATTTAGCCTAAGGTGAAATTTTGGTACTTTTCAGATAACTTTAATATTTTGATGAATAGTGAAAATTACTAAATTTTAATTAAAAACAACTTCTTTAATCAAAATAATTAATAGTGATAAATTATAAATTTGAGAGGTTTTAAAGTATATTTAGAATATATTTTTACCATTTAATATAATTTTGGTCATTGGACATAATTTTACAATTAAACCGAACATAAACAAGTGTCAATCTTTTGATAGTTATTATCTCTTAAAAACACGCTTTTTGTTTTGACAGCGGGAATTAATTTTAAATTAATTTCTGCCACTTCTGCGTTTTGAATTTAGAAAAATGGATTCCATATTTTGAATCAGTATTTCCAAATCGTGTAAATAGGTAACTTCTATTTTTAGACAATTTGAATAATTACTGCAGTAAATATTTTATTTACCATGGTTAAGGGTAAATCCGTTAAATAAGGGTTAAAAAATAATATTATAATAATACTAAATTACCCTAAAACGTGTCCTAGCCTTATTGGTTGATACGTTTTCGACCATAGGCATCTTTGGGTCGATTTTGGGACCCCATGGTGCCACTTGTAGATGATAGGGACACTTTATTTTAATTATGTTAAAATGAATACAAAAATGACACAAGCATATATCTTTTAGAAAAACACTTTTTACATAGGGTTATATATGTTGGATTTTAGATTATAAATATTCCTTATAAAGATAAAAAGATTTACTACATAAGGATATTTTATTTATAGTTTTTATATATTAAATAATTTAATTTATTTATGACACAATGATGATGAAGTAATTACTATAATAGTAAAAAATTAAAATAATTGAAATTATAAATACCCATATAAATATAATATGAAACTTTTAATGAATTAAACTAATTTTCTAGGATAATATGATATATTAGGATTGAGTTAATTGATGTTTTTCGAAGTAATCAATCTGTTATGAGTTTCACAAAAATCAACTATTGAATAGTGTCAAAATTGACATAAAAGAGTTCTTAAAACAAATATTATATTATTAATTGATATTAAATTCCTAAAAATCTAAGGTTCGGCCAAGAGACTTATATCATGAGAGGTTCATCATTAATTGACCACTTGGGGGTCTCTATGATGTATATAGTAAGTTTATTAACCATATTATATAAAAATACAAAGAGACATTGTAAAAGTGAAACTAATTAACTTAGAGTTAATACTTAAAGATAAGGTTAATATAAGTACCCAAACCTGTCTAAATTCTATTGGTTGAGTTGTTTTCGACCCCGAACCACCTTAACATTTAAATAATAAACTTTCGAGCCATTAGAAACCGAATATGAATTTATTATAAATTAATATTTCTAGCTTTTCCAAAGGTGCCCCTCACCCCTCTTATAAAAGGGAACTCCTCCTTCTCTTTTCTTCACACCGTCAAAGCCTTGTGGTTCGGCCAAACTCTACCCCAATACTATCCCAACTTCCCTCAATACAACCTAGAGGCCTTAGTTTGATCAGAAATCCAACCTAAGGAGCCCTTTTGATCAAATCAAAAGGAAGAACCCGAAGAAGAGGTAATGTTTTCACCACCCCTTTTCAAGTTCCTTTCTTCTTCCACTTATTATTTCTTTGTTATTACCATTCTAAAATAATAAATCCAGTATCTTATATATACTGTGATGTTATTATAAATATGGTACAACCATATTCAGTATTCTATCCACCCTTTGAATAGCATGTCACCATACGTGCGTACGTACGGCTTACCGTCTCCACGTCGTGGTGTAATTGTTATTCAATATATTATTATTTGGATGGGTATAATAATGATGTGTAACTCATGTAAATAATAAATATAACATGCTAATGATTCTTTATATATGATATACCATCCATTTATATATTATTTTAATATCAAAATAATGATATTGTCGCTCGTGCGTACGTACGGACTATCGTCTCCACGAATGCGATGAGATTCATTCTCCATTGTATCCATTAAAGTATAATTATCATTTGATGATTTAAAAATGATTTTTAAGGACTTGATATCATTATGGATATGAATAAGATACAACCTATTGATAACAAACATGGCTTTTGTAACAAAACATATAAAAGAAAACTAGTAAGTTAACACCCGAAACAACGATAATTCAAAGATATCATTAACAAATCAATGTTAAAAGATCATATATGATATCATATTAATATATATGATTCTTGTATAATTTAATAACAATTATTTCACTATTATACAGGAGGTTAACCTACCCCAACCAAGGAAAAGTAAAAGGTAAGGGTTATTTCACAATCTCTTCATTATCCGAGGTTGTTTATACGTAATAATCTACGGGGATCTCTTTATCATCCACATCCATGTTTCTTAAAAATTTATTTCAAAACATTTTTACTATTCACAAGAATATGGGTTAAAGTCATTTATACCCTTGTTTGACTTTTTATAAGAGGTTTATAAAGGAATCTTTCCGTCGTTTTCCAAACAAGGTGCTTTTTAACCTTTTCGACAAAATTAAGGTAAGAATGTTTTTTTTTACTTATATGACGGGTGCGGCTATTTTTCGCCGTTATAAAATTGTCGAACCTTCCTTTACAAGCATATAAGAATATTTTCAAATAAAATGTTTTATTTTATATGGATCTTAAATTATTTCAAAATAAAAGAGATATTTCTCTAAAAAGAGTTTTGATTTCTTCTATGTCAACATCCTTTGTTGGATTTTACGCTTATGTGAAGTTTATTTATTATGATACAAAACTTCTATGTTGTATTGAAGGTTTTGTGATATGTTTGACTATGGATGTGCTATTTTTATACCATTCATGGTTTATGGTGAAAGTATTTACATTTCGTATGCTAGTTTTAATACGAATGTTTAAGTTATGTTTAAACCTTTTCATATGGGAATGCATTGGACTTAATATGTGACGGGTGGAGCCCGCTATAGCTCCTCGATGCATCGGTAGGTCTCATGAGACAAAATAGTGTCTTGGCACAAGGCCTTGGAAAAATCTTATTTATAGACTTAGCACGAGGCCTGGGCTATGTGGTTATGATAGTCTGGCATTATGCATTCCATCATTATGAAAGTGGTTATTGATTTTTCATGTGATTATTAGATTAGTAGAATATCCATGTGAATAAGTAAATGGAATTATTTCATTTTATTTATGCCATACTATGTTGAAAGTTCATGTTTGAAAAGCTTTTGTTTTAGTTATACATTACCTTAAATTTTTATTCTTATTTATGAAAGTTTTTTCTATATTGTTATCCTTACTGGGCATTTGAGCTCACCCCTTTTCTATGTTTTATTTTTCCCAGGAAGTGAAGAAGTAAATTATGAATGACCTGCAGGGATATTATGTGGGGATATGAGTGTGGATTATGGAGAAAATATTTTTTTGTAGTAGTTTTTCATTTTATGATGTAATTTAAGACTTATGAATATATCTAGTGTTTCCAAGGCTACTAAACCAATCGGTCTTTCGAGATTTGATCTTTGTTGTGATCATGCCAATGTTATGTAATAATGCACCGACTCTGGGTAACTAGGGTCGGAGTGTTACAATTTGGATATGAAAATCACCATAATTTTCAAAATAATAATCATAAAATATATTCATGGTAAGTATATACACCACATAAAAGAAAAAATGAGGAATATGATATGTGTCACATAAATGAAAGTTGAGACAAAAACCCCTTACCTTAGGTCTGAATTCCTTTGAACATATTGAAACCTCATGTATAATAAATATTTATTTATTATAAATAAATTACATAAAATAATAATATATATCATACCATATATTATTTACTTATAACATTATATAACTCATTTATTAAAAAATATTTTATTAAAATTACTGATCCAGGTGATATCTGCTTCGTTTTACATGTATGAATTGGTTCAGTAGTTTTGGTTATTGGATTTTTATCATGGTTATATAATATTTATAATGTTAATAATGATATAAATATAATATATATTCATTATATACATGTTTACAGTCATTACTAAAATATAGAGATAGAAAAATGAATTACATCGTTCATGGAGATGGTAAGTCGTGCGTACACATGAATGTTGTTTTCATTTTTTGATGAATGGAAAAAAATAAAGGTAAATAATAACATAACTCTATATAATAAATATTTTATCATATATATTATATATATTCATTAAATCTATCCTGATTAACATTTAAGTAAAATGGAAATGAAAAAATAATCACATCTCTTCGTGGAGGTGGTAGTCCCCACATACGCACAAGCGACACTATCATTTTCTAACAGTTTGGAAGGTAGTAAGGTGGATATTATATTATCATTAAAGAAAAATAAATATGTCAAAATTATTATATATAAACATTAAAATAATCAAAATACCAATCCATAAAATATGGTAATGATAAATGAATTGTATCGCTTCGTGAAGATGATAAGTTATACATACGCACGAGCGATAATTTTCACTTCCCATTTGATGGAAAGAGGGTGAATAAAGGTGGTTTGACAATCATAATGAAATTTTAGTATATCTAGTATACAAAATATTTTATTTTATTAAGAATATAAAATATTTAGATGAGGTAAAATAATAATTAAAAACAAAGTGATTGGTTAAGGAGATTTCCTCTCCTTTGAAAGAACTCCTTCAGATTCCTGTTACAGATCCTAGGGTTGGTATTTTGGGAAAATAATTACATCTATAATCTATCTAAGGGATTTTAGAATTTATTTTGTTAGGTTATGGTTGATCTAGATGACTTAAAATGGTGTAAATAAGAGAAAGGAGGGGTTCCCTTTTGTAGTTGAGGGGAGGGGCACGTTTGGAATTTCATAAAATATTAAATTAATATAAATTAATTTAGATGTCCAAATGGATCTAGATTTATAATATTAATATATAAAATGAGTATGAGTAAAAATATTCTAATCCAATAAAATCTGGAGATGTTTTTGTTATGTCTTTACCCTTATCTTTTATTTTTAAAGTTAAACCTATTGATATTACCGTAATATTGACGTTTTCTACATTTTAAGGGTTAATAATGTTATTATAAAATGAAAAATGGAACATAAAAGGACCATGTTTGTTGTTTAAAACCATATCCTATTATTTTTCTAAATATATTATTTTTATGAATTTTAAATCATTTTAAAAAATATTATTTATTTCACGTATCATTAATGTCATTTTTAACATTATTCATTTAATTTGACTTTAAATACATCAAAAAATCGAACCATTTTAATATAATCCTTTAATACTTCCCTAATATGTTATATATATAAAAAAATCAAGTTATAGATTAAATCATTCAAATTATATCACTTTTAATATTTCTGATACCATTTATTTGAATTTTTATATTAATTTATTAAATATTGTATGAGTGTTTCACACAAATTTAAGGTCATTATTTAATCATTACAAATTATAAATAAATTAAAATAATGAATATAATTTAATTATTCACAAAACTACCATTAATATTAATTAAATACATCATTTTGTCTTTATGTGAACACATAAGATATATTTAAAACTAAGAGAGTGAAATTTTGTGATTTAAATATCATATAGGTCATTTTCATGGATAAGTTTCCATTAAAAAAAGTTTTAAATAAGGTGATAATAGTTTAATTCCATTCCTCCAATAAGAATCTGGATGAAAATTATGACCTTATCACTTAGTTTTAACCTAGATTAACCCCTTACCCTTTATCGAGGTGATAAATTTTACTAATATTAATATTCACATTGAAAAAAATAAAAGGGTCTTATTGACTAAATATGAACCTATAGATTCCAAACAAGGAATACATTTTTTATAATTTAATATCTAAGTTAAAGAAATTAATTTTAAAAATAAGCACGCAATACTTGATGAAAACCTTTTTTTAAAAAAATATAGTTTTTAAGCATAAAACCTTGTTTCTTCTTATCTCATGCTTAGAAAAATATTAAATTAATTTTAAAACATTTTATTAAATATATAAGATTCATATTTAATTAAAATAATTCGCTAATAGTGATTAATTTTGTTTATTAAGATAAAAATATATTCCATGCATAAAATCCCATTTTCATAAAAATGCCTTTTATGTATACAAATGTTTTTATACCAAATTCAAGCATAAAATTGATTCCTTTAGTTGTATTTTTTAAACCATAATAGAGATAATTTTATTTTGAAACCATTTTATAACAAAATGTAACTTTATACATTATTGAAATGAAAATACAACTTTCATTAAAAATAATTTTTTTTTACTATTCATTGAGAAATCACACTTCTCAAAAAATTATCAAAAACTCATCCTAATATAATTTTGAAATACTGAATTCAAAAATGATATTATTTTTATGAAATACAATTTATAAAATTTTAGATATTAATTATAATGTTTTCTCACAAAAATAAATAAAAACAATTATTTAAGAATAAAATGGCCTTATTAAAAATTGAGTGATTATTTACTAAATATTTATCAACACATATGTATTGAGTAGGAAATTTATTTATATTTTTTAAAGCAATTAATATTATTCATACTCGCCAATTTAAATACTTTCGTATAATAATAATATTTAAATAGTAATATTTCATTGTTCATTTAGGCATAGTGTTGCGTATATTTTATGTTATCAGACATAGTGTTCTTTTAAAATCTCAGGGTGTTACATACCAGGTTGATAAATACATCACATGTCATTCACCCTAATGGATGAGAACAATATATTTCCCTCATTAAAATAGAAAAACACCCCATATATTCTATCTACGTAAGACCCTATACTTATTCAATCTATCTCAATCAAGGGCCCATGTGTCTTACTCAATATATGGGAGGAAAAATGCCATCTTTGTTAAGCTCCAACCAACGACATGATCAACAACATATGCAACCCCCCTGATTAGTCAAACCACAATAATTTCATAAAAAAATATCAAAGTATGAAGGTTCTCATGCCAGGTATCTCATCGGCCTTAGATATGGGGAAATCCCAATATGAAACATGCACCCAAAATATACCAAAAGTCATAGTGTATAGCACTCCGTGTGGTATATAATCATGGGTCATCCATCACAAAAAACTCATTTTGTGCCTCTTTATATTATATTTTGTATCTCTATATAGAATCACACTCATGATAACTTTAATATTTCATTACAAATGATAATACTCCATGATAAACATCAGTTATAGATAACTCAAATTCATACATTGAGAGGTTAACTATCATTTCACTTTAAAAAATATATGCAGCTAACTTGAAGGAAAATAATATGGAGTCTTCCTTTTGTATGACATGATGAATTTTATATCCTTAAAATATTTTATGAATATTAATAAAAACATACTTCATCACCAATCTAATCATATCACATATAATATACCTTAAGTTCAGCCTCATATTTTGCACACTATTAGATTTTTGTTAAACTCATTACATATATTTTTAATTCCTACCACAAACATATGTGACTGTAAGATCCCGTTTTTTAAGGAATATTTTATTTAAATTTATGGTTAAATCTCTTTTAGTTGTGTTATATTTTGTATAAACTTGGGTTTTTGAGACTAGGTTCGGATGGGTTTAAGTGTTGCATGGGTGCAACAAGAATACAATGTGTGTTCTGGCTTCAAAACAACTTCACATCATGAACCCAAATTATGACGTGATTTTTTTGGGAAGACCCCGTGCATTTAATTCATGTCCTGAATTAATAAACACCGTGTAAATATTTACACACCATATATATTTTACACACCTTGTATATTTTACAAACCCTATAAGAATGTCATGAATATTTACACACCCTATAAGCATGTCATGAAAATTACACACGTCACAAAAAAAATATTACACAATGTTTAATATTAATTTTAATTTTTCTTATGTAGTTCGATATGATTTTGGGAAATTAAATACAAAAAAAAGGACTCGATATTTACAAAATGTGAGATAAATTCACGTCGGGAAAATGTCACACCTATCTTATGTAATATCTCCAGCATTGGGTGTTTTTCTAACAATTTCACCCATCTTTAAAACCAGACCCTCCACGCACCTACTTTCATGATTTCAGACCTTTTGTGGATGATTTCCAGGAGTCTTCTTCAATTTTAAAGGGATCAATGTTGGATCTTTGTTCTTTGGACCTAGATTTTTAAGGAATGCCTTATGGTTATTCTTTAGCTTCTCAATATGTTTCCAATGTAATATCTAGTTCTCATTGAAAGGAATCCATAAGCTAATCGCTACTATGGATGTGAGGTTCTATCATCTAATTCTCTATTTTTTGGGTAAGGGGTATAAAACCTAACCCTATGGTTTGATTTCAATTACTACAGTTCAAGAAATATAGATGTTTTCACTAACGAAATGTGAACAATAATTAATGGATGAATTGCAAATTATAATCATGTAATTGGATCACTCCTTGGATCCCTTTGGTTTTTTTGGGATGTATCTAGCTTGCGGTTTCCTTTGAAAATAATTAATTGGAAATGGATTACATATGAATTTAGAATGACATGTGTTTCAAGTAAATGATTCTTATAGATGCACAATGGAAAATAGATTATTTGTTTAATTGAAAAAATGGGTAAATTAAAAGAAAATGATAATTAACAGAAGTAGTCATTTGATCTTATGTTGTTATATTTTGATATGCTTTCTCTTGTGGTGTGCACTTGTGACACACGCTATGGTGCTTATATACCAGGTTATGCCATGACACATGTTGTGATGCTTATATACAGGGCTATGCCCTAAAACAAGCTAGGATACTTATATATCGGGCTAGGCCCTAACACATTATACGATGATTAAATACCCTAAAAGGACCGAACACATGTTGAGATGCTTATATAGTAGGTTTGGCCCAGTGATAAGTTATACTAGGGGTACACGGTTGTGGTTGGCATAGTTGTGATACATGCTTCGAGACATTCCAAAAGGGTAACAAAGTAGGTTGATTGATATACTATATTAATTGTTTAATTAATTGATACACTTGTTTATCACATCATTTCATGCACTTATTATCTATCCGGTTTTCTTAGACACAGTGGTGTTAACCTACCATGTTTTACTCACACACTAATCAAGATACCATTTGGTCCTGAGAAGATTACATGGATGTGGATTAGGATCAAAGAAAAGGACCTTGTAGTTAATTATTTCTTGCTGAATAGGTTGGATCTTGGAGATGAGACCAACATGGGGTTTGGGACAAGGATCATTTGATTCATCATTTTATTATTCCAGTCTTTTATTTTTATTACATACAGCTTGAATTTTAGTTACATTCCAACCTATTATTACATTATGCTTTTCTTATTTAGTATATTATTCAAATGAAATTTATTTTTTTGTTTATCCACATTGTTGTATGGTTTACAATATTTCCACACTCTGATATTTATTTATTTTTTACAGTATTGTGACTCTAAACCATGGGGTATAGTCTCACCACTATATTCACCACACCCTCACTGCTAGTCAGAAGCCTCTAAAATATGGGGAGGCATGTTTTAGGTCACGTAACCAAACTAATTCATCCATGTGAGAGACTACCAACTCAAGGGATGTTACCAAGTTGCATCATAGCTACAAGATTATTTTCTATTGATTTACTATTTGAAAAAGGTAAAAAAATATGAGGGTGTTTCGGGATACGGTAATGAGATTGTGCATGGGAGTATCTAACCCATGTATGGGGGAATATCCAAGTGCCCAAGGATGTGATTAGTGTTCATAATGTTTTTTTGGTTTGATGTTATTTCACCTTGGGTGATTCACATGTTGTTTGATGTTATTGTTTCTTAATATTTATACTTGTGGACCAATATGGCATGAGATGAGTATGCATGCATCATTCTAGGAACATAGGGATATATTTTGACAAGCATTGTTCATGATAGGGACATATTTATTGCATGTGATATACTTTCCAATATGAACTATGAAATGAGATACCTATTATGTCTGATGAAAAAAGGGAATAAATGAACTATTATTTTATGCCAATTAAATTTCTAATCCATGTTTAGAGAGACTATGAGCTATCATTTCTCTATTTTTATCACCTATTTAGGCTGAACTTGTTATTACCCCCATGTTCTAAGTAGTGTGTTTGTCTTATAGAGGAAATTCCTCCTCGTTATCATTGAATTGAGCATTAATAGAGTCGAAATATGAATGCTCCTAGTACAACTAATCAGGATATTCTTTTAGCCCCTAAGGATCAGATGGATATTCAGATCCAGGATAGCTTCCTCAGGGTTATGTGATCCATGGAAAGGGAGACTGTTCACACCATGCTTTTTATGTATGAGTTTATGAGAGTGTTTCATCTACAACATCTTCCCACTTTCACTAGAGAGGGAGGCCCCCAGGAAGCCATGTTCTAGATCATGTTAGTCAAGAAAATCTTCAAGCACCTAAAGACACCCATAGATAATAGGGTGAAGCTTGATGCTTACATTCTTTGAGGACCATCCAATCATTGGTGGGACATTATGGAGTAATCTAAGAAGAAATAAGATTTATCTTTCAATTACTTGAATATAAATTTCCTAATAAATTTATATCCCAAATATGTTAAGGGATGAGAAGGCTCATGAGTTTATTCATTTGAAATAGGAGGGAATGCTAGTGTAGGACTACACTAAATATTTCCCTGATTGTTATGATTTTTACTATCTCTAGTAGCAGATGAGGTCACTAGGGCAAGGTTTTTTCAGGATGGTATTTTCTATGAGATCAGGTCATAGGAGAACATTTTTTGTTTGAGTAATTTTGAGGATGTGATAAATCATACGCTCATCATGGAATGGAATCTAAGAGAGGCCCCAAGAAGCTACCGTGATGTTTCAGAAGGGTCAATTGGGAACTCTTCGTAGGTGGAAAAAGTGCCACTATAACAATTTTTACAAAGTAAATACTGGACAGAGCATTCAGGGTAGTGTGAAGCCGTCTCAAGACTGTGTTATATTATAGTTCTATTAGTGTGGAAAGTTTGGCCATTAGTGGCCTTAGTGTATTCACCATGATTTAGAGTGTCATGCTTTCATAATACTAGGTTATCTTCAGAAGTTTTGTGGGAAATTTTTACAGCAAAGTAGAGGAAGGGGATCAGAACAGACACTTGAGTCTTGAAGGGGCTCAACCACACCTCATCAGATAGGTGGCTAGAGTTCCACTAGCCTTTTAGGAAATGGTAGATTACGTGGTACCCCAATACCGGAGTGACATTACCACTTATAGGGAATAACACAAGGTATTCAAACTAGACAGCAGGAAAGTGGGGTAATCCATATTTTTTCTATACAGTCAGCTCCAACTAGTTTGGATCTAGGACCATCCACTATTAGAGCTACGATTCTTGTATCATCTACCTTAGTTTTTTTGTATTATAAAGTAGCATCAAATTCTTTTATATCTCCACTTTTTTCAAATGATTTGTGTTTATCAATGGAGAGAATTATGGGGTCAAGAATGTTGACACACCATTGGGAGTATAGTCAAAGGATATCAGCTGATGTGAGGAGTGTTCTCTTGAAATTGATGGCTATCATTTCCATTGGAAAATTTTTTGTGGTGTAAATGATAAGCTTTTAATTGATTCTTGGTATGTATTGGATAATTCTATACCAGGATCATATTAACTATTATCAGAGGAGAGTTACCTTCCTATCTTTAGACAGGGGAAGCTATACTCACCAGGGTGAGTGGAATCCTTAGGATGGTCGTGCGTGACCAATTCAGAGAAGATTGGATTATATCATTGTTTAGATATAAATCCTTGTTCTAGATGATAGAGGGATTCAACATGATACATTTCCTCTATTGGTGGACCGTTTTCATAAAATATTTTCTAAAGATTTATTTAGATTACCACCTAAGTGGGAGGTTGATTTAATGGTCGAGTTCATTCCATGAGATGACCTGATTTATATCCCACCATGTAGGATTTCACCAACAGAGTTTTTAGTGTTGAAAGTTCAGTAGGAATTTATAGAAGCTAAGGTTTTCATATGGACTAGTACATCTTTATGGGGTTCTCCTTTACTTTTTTTCAAGAAGGATGATGTGACTTTGAACTTATATATATATTATCAGAGACTGAACTAGATAATGGTCAAAAACTTGTATCCCCTTCTATGTATTGATGATCACTTCGATCATCTATGAGGTACCAGGGTTTTATCCAAGATCGACTTGAGGGAAGGGCACCACCAGTTAAGGGAAAGACCATCAAACATACCCCATACTTCTTTTAGGAGAATCTATATATAATACGAGTTTGTAGTTATGACTTTCGATTTGAATAATGAAATAGATGCATTCAGGTTATTTATGAATCAAGTCTTTCATCATTTCCAAGACCAGTTTGTGGTTGTTTTCATTAAAGATATCTTAGTGTACTCCTAGTCTATAGATGACCATTCCCAACATCTGGACATCATCTTAAGTATATTGAGTGGACATCAGCTTTACACTAATATTTCCAAATGTAGTTTTTGGATTGATAGTGTGAACTTCTTAGGCCATGTTATCTTAGAGGATAAAGTTTCAGTGGACCCAAAGAAGGTTGGATCCATGGTATCTTGGGAGATATTAAATAATGTCTTCATGATTATCAGTTTTCTAGGATTAATAGATTATTAATATAACTTCATCCATGACTTATCCCATATAGTAAAATTGATGTCTAGGATAACAAAAATTGTGGTGAAGTTTTTTTGGTTAGATTATTATGTGGGAACTTTCCAAGAGATGAAGAGTAGGCTTCAATCAGCTCTAATCCTAATCTTACCTGAGTCTGGTAGGAAGTATACCATGTATTGTGAGGCATCCATAGTTGCACTACAAGTAGTTATGATGGAGGAGGATCGTGTGGTCTCTTGTGGATCCAAATAGTTGAGACTTCTTGAGAGGAATTATCTTTATCATGATATGAAGTTAGCAGTGGTGGTACATTCCCTATGATATTGGAGAAACTATATTTTGGGCAAGACTTTTTGGGTGTACACGAACCATAAGAGCCTCAAGAACACCTTTTCTTAGTGAGACCTGAACCTTCAAAAGAGGAGGTGGGTTGAGTATATTCATTATTTCAACTTTGAAATTTTAATAGTCCATTCTCTCTTGGTCTATTACATTTTCAATTTTGATCATTGGAGGTGTTCGTGAAAGGTTTTAGGAGTTTTTATTTGAAGATGGAGGTGGAGTCACACTGTTGTAGGAAATATATGTCAAGTAATCTTTACACAACATGAAAGTTGGTTTCATAGATTTTCTAGGTTTGGTTCATGATGCGTAGAATATTGGGGTTAAAAACTAAAAAGGTGATGTGTTTTTTGATGAAACTAAACCTTTAGGATTACACAACATGAAAGGGGATTGGATGCTGTGTAAATCCCCAATGTAATGCAATTTTAAAAGTTATTTTTTAGAAAAATTTTCATTCATTCAGCCATGAATGTTTCTTACACTTGTTTTGGGTGAACCATAGGTACCCTAGGAGTTATTCAAGCCCACTTCCTCCCACTTTGATCTGTTGGACCTAGTGGTTGTTCGTTGGAAATCTTTGGAATCCCTTGCTTCTTCTTGGATGGTTTTCTCACATTCTTTTTCAGGGTTTCACTACTATGGATTAGTTTTGATTGGTTTTTGTGTTTGATATGAGTTTTGATGTTATTTGGGTGGGATGTAGGTTGATTCATGGTTTATTGTGGAAAAGTTTTTTTTACGAGTGCTTCTTCATTTCTCTACGGTGTAGAGTGAGTCAAAAAAGCTTCTTTGAGGTAGGTATTCCCTCATTTCACTTTATTGTGTATCATGCATGAGGGGTTTTCTTTTTTTTATCTATGGGTTATGGTTTTCTGGATTAATCAAAGATAAATAATTATTTAAATTTAAATTTAAAGAGGAAAATGGGGTTTTATTCACATACTTTTATAAATTTTATATTATTTGTGATATTGTGGATTGTACGATCTTATGGATCCACTGAAAATTAAGGTCATTGGGGGATTTGTTTATGATGTATGATTCATGTTGTGACTATTTCACATGTTGTTATTGTTATGATATCACCCTAAAATGGAAATTGAATGACCACTTATATTTGGATAATTAAATGGTTTCCCCATGATTGTGGATTTTGTTATAACACCTCTAAAATAAAGTGAAATACGAAAAAAAATCATTTATAAATCTATAAAATGACCTTGTGTTTTGATGTTTAGCCATGATTTTGGGGAGGTTATGTGGTTCATTTTCCATGATTTGGGGTGGAGAGGTGGTGGTTTCTTTGTTCTATATGAACAAGTAATGATGGAATAAATGATTAATAATGATTTAAATGACATGGGTTGGTTTGGTTAATGGGGAAAAATGTTTAATAATAATTAAATGAAGGGTTTTGTGGTTAAATGTGGTTGATGCTAAATAATAAAAAGAATTCTATGATTAAATGAAATTGGTTGGAAATATGATTGTGGATTTTGGCTTGTTTTGTGGTGTGATGTATTTAGAGGTGGTATAAAAAGTGATGGTGTTATGAGATGGTTGGTTTGTTAGTGAACCCATAGGTTGGTATTGATTGCTTGATATTATATATATATATATATATACTTGTATATTATTTTGATTTCTATACACGCCCCACTCAAGTCTAGAACTATATGTCGACACCCACATAGTCACGCAGGAGGTGTTTTTCTCGATATCAAATGAAGAGGGAGGATGGCTAGGATCCCTCTCATTCCCGCTATATCCTCCAGGAGAGGTAGGTATTTCATAAGATGTTATGGATGGAGTCTTATAGTTCATTATATAGTGTTTTTGATAGCCCAAGTGTCTTTGGGTGAGGTGTGACCATGCATGTGGGGTGGTGGACCGGGTGTTTTTGGGCGAGATATGGCCATGCTTGTGGGGTGGCTTTTGGTGGGTTTTGTACATGGTATGAGGATGGAATGAGTTTGATACATTTCATGTTCATGAGACCCTACTAATCTGGTTTTTTAAGTGGTTATGTTGTGGCCTATGTGTTTTTGGGTGAGATGTGATGTGGTCGTGCTTGTGTCACAGCAAGACTAGGCATCTTTAGGCGAGGTGTGTTGTGATTGTTCTTATATAGTAGTTTGTTATATGGAAGGTATGGGAGTTCCAAAACATATGACGTTGGGGTGTGAGAGTGGAATACCGATTGAAAATTGGTGCAGGGTAACCTTATCCATATGATTCTTATTATATTATATTACTTGGCTCGTGTTATTTTGTGATTACACCTTGTTGAGGTTGAGTTTGGTTAATATACCTGTATATGTGATATTTGGTTCTTCCATTTTCTCACATGGTCATTATTATGCTTTTTTCACATGTGAATGATATACTTTGTGTTTTCTATCGAGTATACTTGTATTCTCATCCTATGTATATTTAGATTTTTTTTAGGTTTCTTGGAGGATTACATGGACCATTTTGGACATTACTAGCATGAACCTTTGGATAGCTACAGTGTTGCTACATTAGACTTACTTTTGGGTATTTACTTTGGAGACTTTTATTGTATCTATTTTAGTTATACATTCATTGTGGGATGGTTTCAGTTTCTTTTTATATTATGTTATGGAGTTGATTGTGGTTAATTCATTATATCTCCTGATATTTTTTTCTAAGAGGAAAATGCCTCCCATATTTTGATTTTTTTATACCCTCTATGCTAGTCACTGACCCGTGTCCTACTAGAGGTGGGACTCGGGGATCATTATGTATCTCTTTTAATTATTGAACCTTTGGTGGGAGGGGTTATGAAAGAGTGGTATCAGAGATGATGATTGAGAGATAGAGTGGATTTCATAGTTATAAATAGTGAGGAATGCATGGTTGGTATGTAAATAGTTCTATTTGACCATAGTGCATGACATAGTCTAGGGAGACAGTCTAGTAAATTGTATTTTTGGCCCCCAAAATCTATTTCATTGACTGAGCTTATTTAACAACCAAGTGAGCTGGAACTACATATAGGGTTGAGACCTAGGAGAGGTACATGCATCCTGATGAATTGTGATCTTTTTTGAAATGGTTTGTTTGGGGAAAGTTAAAATGGATAAAATAAATAAATTGAATAAATTGAAGTAAATGAATATAAATAAAAAAAATTACATACTACTGGGCATATAAAGTTATTTATTTTCCTTAAAACTATGGATCCTATTTGTCTTCCTCATGTGGCTCAGGCAGTTGAGTTTCAGAAGGCTGATCTGGTAGATAATTGTAGGGTTATTCTTATAGAAGAGGATGAGTCTTAAAAGATGTAATTTCATGCTTTCAAGTGGAAGGATTAGGGGAAGTATGAGGGTAGTGATTCATATTTTGAGACAGAGGGTTGGATGGAGGAGCTTGAGATCACATTCAATTTAATCTGAGCCTTGATAGAGTACTGGGTCCCTTTGGTAGTCATTTTGATGTCAGGAGCTATGCATCAGTGGTGGATACTGTATCTGGGAGATTTAAAGTGGGAAGATGTTTTGTGGGTCGAATTCCGGAAGGAGTTCTAGGTAGAGCTCCTTTCATCCACCATGAAGGTAGTAAAGAGGTAGGAGGTTATTTATATTTATTAGGGGATCATGTCAGCGAAGGATCTGAAAATCATGTTCAAGTACATTCTTCCTTTCCCTCAAATCTTTTTCTAGATGAGGTGTCGCATGCAAGACATATTGATGAGGAACATTGTCCTTCTATTCAGTATCTAGTTACTCCTTTTACATTTATGACGTATCTGGAGGATCAAAAGTGGGAATAAGTGACTGAGCGAATACACTCACGAGGAAGTTTTCCACTGTAGGGGAACCAGTAGGTTTCCTTAAGGGGAATTGATATCAGTGGAAGGTCTCAGGCACTAGGACCTTTGAGGTTTCAACTTGTAGGGTGTCGGCCTCAGTATCTTCATTTATGTCCTTCTAGGGCCCGTAGTTTTCATTATTTTTCAAGTAGATTTGTTCTAGTGTATTTTGGGTGTGGGGTTCATGGTCTTCATCAAAACTCTTTCTTAGTGGTTCCCCAATCTCAGTTTAATGTAGGTGGATAGGTTCATTTCTAGCCTCAATAGATGTTTTTAGTGAGGTCATTTCAGTAACAGGAGAAACAAGTTTTTTCTATATTGAGGGAATATAAAGTAGGTATAGACCGACCTCAATATGTTCCTCACATTTAGGGGTTGTGACCTTAGAAGAATCATGGAGGCAGTCGTCAATAGAGATGCAGAGGAGCTAAGCATGGTCAATTTCACATAGTAGAGGCAGTAGTTCCCTAGGGTACTGAGATCGTTAGAGTTAGGATCGGTTTGTTTAGTACCGTTTTTTTACATTGTTTGATTCAAAAGATTCACACTTATTTTCACCTACTCTATCCCATGATCTAGGAATATACATAGAGAGGCTTCCCATTCCCCTGGTGTTGACTACACCAGTCGGAGGCCATACCATCTTGTTTCATGTGTGCTGGGGATGTAGACTGATGATGTGGCCACATTTGTCCCATAGGGATCTTTTCTTACTATAGATGCAGCCATACAATGTCATACTTAGCATCAACTAGTTTTATTTTTTACATACTATTCTCTATTATTTCTAAAGGAGAGTTTTTTTTGGATGTGGATGTATAACCTATGGTTTTCATTGGTGAGAGGGGTTTTTAGGTGGTCAATCAGCATGTAAATCCCCTTCTTTCCTTGTTGGTTGAGTTGTTAGTTGAATTAGTAGACACAGAGATAGAGGTGGTTCCCAAGGTTGTTAGGTATTTTTTGTATATTTTCCCTAAGGAGGTTGTGACACTACCCCCTCAATGCGACATTGATTTTGGGATAGCATTGCAGCATGGTGCTTCTCTGATTTTGATGAATCCATACCAGATGGTGCCTTCCGAGTTGTGGGAGATGAGGATTCAGGTATATGATCTGATGTAGAGGTTATTTATCTGACCTAGTGTTTTCCCATTTGGTTCCCCAATGTTATTCTCTAAGAAGGAAGATGGTAGTCTAAGGTTGTTCATAGTCTACTATAAGTTGAACCAAATGATGATCAAGAATCTATATCCCCTTCCAACCCCCCCCCCCCCCCCGATCTCCACGGAATGTTGTCCAAGTTCAAGTTATAGACCTTAGAGGTGAATTTATTTGGGCATGTGGCATCTAAAAAGGTTATGGTATTAGACCCGTCAAAGTTCAAGGTAGTTGTTTCTTGGGATGTACTTAAGAATGTGGTATAGGTTCACAAATTCATTGGTCTTGCGTGTTATTATTAGAGTTTTGTACCTGAATTCTATTGAGTAACATCCCTATTAAAATATTTGACCAGGACTAAGAAGATTTTTGTGTGGAGTGATCAGTTCTAGGGAGTGTTTAGTTACCTGATGGGTAAGTTGGTTAGTTCTCTGGTGCTTCAGTTTCTAGAGGAGGGGGTTATGTTTGTGGTGTTTCTTGATGCTTCCAATCTAGTATTGGGATGCATACTGATTCCATATAAGGAAGTGATCTATTATGGGTCTTGGAAGTTATGCCATCAATAATGTAATTATTCCACCCATGATCTAGAGATAACGGTCGTTCTGTATGCAATGAATATTTGGCGACATTACCTCATTGGGGAGTGCTTTTTGGTATTCACGGATCACAATAGTTTGATATATGTCTTTTATCAGTGTGATATAAATAAATGGTAGAAAATGTGTATTGAGATTCTTTAGGACTATGATTTTGGGATACATTAAACCATAGGAAAGGGGAATGTTGTGGCTGATGCTTTCAGAATAAATTCATAGAAGGATATTGTTCGAGAGTCTGCAGATTATTAGAGAGCGATGGAGGAGTTGGCATCCCTACACATAAATGCATGGCTGGATGGTGGTATAGGCTATTTTTTTTAGATGATGGTCCAGTCTTCCCAGATGCAGTGGGTGGAGGAGTCTCAATGGGAGGACTCAAAGGAAAAGGTGTTTCATGATCGTGTTGGCCATAATGATGCTATGGAGAAATGGTCAGAGGATGGTTAGAACCAGATACTGTTTCATGTGAGGTTGTTTGTTCCAATAGTGATTTGTGATGGATTCCTTTATGAGTTTCATATCTCACCTTTATCAGTACACCTCGGTGTTTACAATATGTAACATCGATTGAGGGAAAAAAATTGGTGGCCCAGAATGAAATTTATAGTGGCGGAGTTTGTGGATCAGTGTTTGTTTTCCCAGCAAGTAAAGGTCGAGCATCATGTCCCTAGAGGTTTTTTATATCCTTTAAATGTTCCTAAGTCTAAATGGGATGAAATATATAATTATTTCATTATAGGGTTACCCATATCTCAGGGAGGTTGTGATGATATCTGTGTGTTAATGGATTAGTTAAAGAAACCGACCCCCTTCCTATTGATCAAGGAGTTAGGTATAGTGAATTCTTTGGCTAAGAGGTGTGTGGATGAGGTGGTGTGGTTGCATGGTGTTATAAGGTCCATTATCTCGAATAAAGATTCACATTTTACCTCATGAGTCTTGAGGGGATATCAACATGATTTTGGAACTTAGTTTCACCTCAACACTTCTTTTCACCCTCAGAGAAATGGAAAAATTGAACAGACTATCTAGATACTAGAGGATATATTTTGGGAATGTGTCATAGACTTTGGAAGATCATGGGAACATCACCTTCCCTTGGCTAAGTTAACTTATAATAATAAATATCATTTTTTTCATTGGCATGGCTCCATTTTAGGCTTTTTATGGGTGGTTGTGTTGTTCTTCATTATGTTGGATGGAGGTTGGGGATCCAAAATTTCTTCGACTCAATGTGGTGAAGAGCATGAAAAAGAAGGTTAATTTGGCTCAAGAAAGGATGAAAACAACACAGGACCATAGAAATTCTTATGCTAATCGTAGGAGGATTTCCTTGGAGTTTGAGGTTAGTGACCACATGTTCTTGAAGGTTACCCCTCGATGAAGGAAGAAAAGGCTTGGAAAAGAAATTAAGTCTATCTCCTATTTTTTGGACCCTTTGAGGTGTTGGCGCATGTTGGTGAGGTAGATTAACGGTTGGCACTTCCACCTCAACTAGATCAGATCCATGATGTCTTCCACATCTCTCAGCTTCGTCAGTATCTTCAAGATGACTCCCATTTCAGTAACCATGGATATTTTTATATCAAGGACAACGCGACATTCATGGAGCATCCAATTGAGATCCAAGACCATCAAGAGAGGGTGTTGCGAGGATAGACCATTCACCTGGTTCAGGTGCCATGAAGGCATGGTGTCCTAGAGGAGAGTACTTGGGAGTGGCAGACACATATGTGTTCCTAGTACCTAGAGTTTTTTTGAATTTTTATTTTCATTGTTTTTCTTTGTGATGTGATTTTTAGACCTTGTTTTATGAGATGACCTATTTTTATTGTTTTATGATGTGTGTAGTGTGATGTGTGTGATAATTTCCTATCATATAAAAAGTGGAGGACCTGATTTATAATCAATCCATATTAAATGATGTGTTATTAAACCCATGTGGGAGAGTTAATTCTTCCCATATTGGATAGTATTTTGAGATGGAGGGTGGAATTACATGATTCATGTGATCTGGATGATGCAATTTATTAGTTTCAACGGTTGTTGGTTTAGGCTGCGTGGAGGATGAGATGGTTATATAGTGTCTATGTGGAAGTTTGGCCATGTGATTAAAGGAAACTTGTGGTTGTACAATGTTTATTGTGGTTTTATGGGTAGGTGTGTTTGGATGGTGATATCATTTGACGTATGATGATATCCTTAAGAGGTATCTCATAGGGTGGTTGTTCAGACACTTTTTTCTTATGGGTTTGGTTTTGAATTACTGAGTGTAAGAACAATTTGAGATGTATCTGATATAACATTCTATTCTCTCCTAGTCCATTACTTTGTCAGTTTTGAGCATTAGAGGTGTTTGAGGGAGGTTCCAGGAGTTTTAAATGGAATATAGAGGTGCAGTAGGGCTGCTGTAGGAAATACACATCATGTGAACTATACACAATGTGAAATTTGGTTTTATAACTTGTCTATGGCTAGTTTATGATGTGTATATTTTTGGGGGAAATAATAAAAAGGAAATGTGTTTTTTGGTGAAATCAAACCTCTAGGATTACATTATGTGAAATGGGTTTACACATCGTGTAAATCCATAATGAAATAAAATTTTAAAAGTTCATTTATAGCCAAATTTTCATTCACTCAATTTTGGATAATTCTTCGAGTCATTTTCGATGAACCCTAGGCACCCGGAGTAGTTCTTCAAGCCCTCATCCCCCCTCTTTGATCCATTGGTCATATGGTTTTTTGTTGGAAATATGTCGTAAGCCCTTCCTTCTTCTTGGATGGTTTTATCCCATTATTCTCTAGGGTTTCACTAAGGTGGTGTGTTTTGGTTTGTTTTATGTGTTTGGAATATGTATTGATGGTCCTTGAGTTCAGTTTTGGTCAATTCATATTTTATCTTATTGCAGTTGTGGTTGAGATCACTTCTTCTTCAGCCTGCGGTTCACATCGAGTGAAAAAGCTTCTTTGAGGTAGAGATTCCCTTGTTTCTCTTTATTGTGTATCATGAATGAGGGTTTTGTTTTTATTTATCTATGGGTTATGTTTTTTATTTCTTACTAAAAGATAAAAAATTGGTTAAATTTAAATTTGACGGGGTAAATTACGTTTGATTCGTATGCTTTTACAGCTTTGATATTATTTGTGATATTGTGGATTTTTACGGGCTTGTGGACCTGCTAAAAATTATGTTTGTAAGGGGATTTTTTTTGATAGAAGATATGTGATATGAATTTTGTGCCTATTTTGATAGTTGTGATATCATCCTAAATTGAAATTTTATTAATCACTTATATTTGTCTAATTAAATGGTTTCCCCAAGATAATGGCTTGTGTGATAACACTCCTAAAATAAAGTGAAATGTGCTAAAATCCCCTTTGTAGAAATATAAAATGATCTTGATTTTATTTGATGTCTAGACATGATTTTGGGGTATCTAGGTGGTTCATTGGACATGATTTTGGGGTAGTGATGTGGTGGTTATTTTTTCTTATATTCCCGAGTAGTGATGAAATAAATGATTAATAATAATTGAAATGACAAGGGTTAGTTTGGTTAATGGGATGAAAATGGTTAATGAATAATTAAATGGTGTGTTTTTTTGTTAAATTTGGTTGATTCTAAATAATGAAAATAAATTGATAATTAAATGAAATTGGTTTTAAATGTGAATGTGGCGTGTGGCTTGTTTTGTGGTGTGATGCATTAAGAGGTTGTAGAAAAAGTGAATTTGTTTTGAATTGGTCGGTTTTTTGGTGAACCCATAGGCTGGGATTGAGTATTTAAAATTATATATATACTTGTATATTCTTCTGATTTCTATATTAAACCCACCCATGTTGATAAGTACATGCCTACACTCTTATAGTCATGCATGGGGTTTTTTTCTCAACATCTGATGAGGAGGGAAAATGGATGGGTACCCACTCTTTCCCACTCTCTCTTCTAGGTGAGGTAGGTATTTCATAGGTTCTAAGGTTCGGAAGTCTAGTGAATTATATGGTGTTTGTGAAATCACAAGTTTCTTTAGGCGAGGTGTGACCATGCTTGTGAGGTAGTGGCCAAGGTGTTTTCAAGTGAGATATGACTGTGCTTGTGGGGCGACTTCTGGTGGGGGCATTAATGGAAGGAGGAGGGCATGAGGATGATGTACTAAATGTTCATGAAAACCAACTAATCTAGTTTTGGAATTGTTTTTGTTGTGGTAAATTTGTTTTTGATCAAGATATAATGGGTCGTGCTTATGGGGCGGTGAGCCCAGGTTTCTTTGGGAAATGTGTGTTGTGACTATTCTTGTAGGGAGGTGAATTATATGGAAGGGATGGGAGCACCAGGACATACAACATTGGGGTGTGAGTGTGGAATACTAGTGGGAAAGTGGATTGGGGTACCCTTTTCAATATTACTCTTGTTATATTATATTACACAACATCCATTATTTTGTGAGCATGCCTTGGTGAGGTTGGGTTTGGTTTGTATACATGTATAGGTGTTGTTTGGTTCTTCTATTTTCTCACAAGTTCAATAGTATTATTCTTCCACATGTGCATGAGAGACTTTAGTTTTCATAATGAGTATAATTGAATGATAACCCTACATATAAAAAGTTGTTTTCATGTCTCTATGAGGTTTACATGAACCATGTCGGACATTACTAACATGGACCTTTGGATAGCTGATGTGTCACTACTTTAAATTTACTTTTGGGTATTTACTTTGGAGAATTTTATTTTATCTATTTAATTTATACATGTATTGTGGTATGATTTGGGTTTCTTTATATATTATGTTATGGAGTTTATTATGGTTAATTTATTATATCTCTCGATCATATTTTCGTATAGCAGACAATGCCTCCCATATTGTGGGATCTTTATACCCTCGGTACTAGTCACCAACCTGGGGCCTACTAGAGGTGGGACTCAGGGTTCATTATCTCTATCCCTTCCTTATGGTATCATTTGTGGGAGGGGGCAAGGTAGATATTTATTACACACTATTAAGGGGAAATATCCTTTTTATCTCCTTAAACTGGAAGACACGGGCAAAGGCATTACGGTAATTTTGAGATGAGTGATCGCTGATGGAACTCTTTGTAGATATGCATCTTGATGTTCAGGAGTCTCTGGGATGAGTATCCTTGACTTCAATATAATTTATTCATATTCTTCTTGAATAGATTAGGATAGAGTAGTTATCTGATCCGAAGGGCTTAGCTCTGAGAGACATCATATATGGTGGGGAGCCACGAGTAGGATGGTCTCTTGGAGGCAGTAAAATTATTATATTTTTGTTGCTGGGTATGGGTTCATATGGGTTTGCATTAGGATTTGATGATATATTTTCATGATTCTAGATGTGTGGTACATCATGGTTTGATAAAGATGCATCATAAGCACCATAGATAGTACTGATGGCCAGGGATAAAGAGGAAAATAGTGGGATTCATGGTGAGATGTTTCACTTGTTATCTGGTGAAGGTCAAGCATCTGAGTCCTGTTGGGATGTTACAACCTATTCCCATTCCGAAGGGAAAATGGGATGATGTCACTATGGATTTTGTGATAGGATTACCTAGGACACCTTATAAGAATGATTTTGTGTGATTTATTATTGAAATACTGATAAATGAAACCCACTTCTTTCATATCAAAGGTACCTTCACCATTGATGATCTAGGTAGTCTATACATGCATGAGATAGTTCAGTTGAATTGTGTTCTAAGGATATTTCTTTCAAATTGAGATACTCATTTCATTTCTTGGTATTGGAAAGTTCTTTATAATCCTTTGGGATTACAAGTTATTTTGAGTACAACCTACCATCCTTAGACTTAAGGCCAATCAAATAAGACTACTCAGATTCTGGAGGATATGTTATGAGCATGTATTTTGGATTTCATTGGTTCATGAGAGTAGAATTTTATGATTTTGGAATTCACCTATAATAACAGATTCTGGGTATCAATCTGAATAGATCATTTTGAGACTTTTTACGAAAGGTCATTCCATTCACCTCTTTGTTTGTTGGAGGCAAGAGAGTTAGCACTTTTTGAACCTAGTCTCGTGCAGGAGATGACTAAACATGTTACCTTGATCAGAAACCGATTGGTGACCACGCAGAGCCATCATAAATCATACACTGAACATCAAAGATGAGATCTTAATTTGGAGGTTAGGCATCATGTTTTTCATCAGGTGTCACCTAGGATAGGGAAATTTTGTATCAGAAAGAAAGGGAAGCTAGCACCGAGGTTTTTTGGGCCATTCAAGATAGTGTAAAGGGTCAATACAGTGGAATACCATTTGGGTCTTCCAGAGTGATACAACTCCATGCCTGATATGTTCCATGTGTCACGGCTTTAGAGATATTATTCTATCCATTATCAGATGATATATTTTGATGACATCAAGCTGGATATTGATACATCCTTTAATGGGAATCCAATTCATATTGTGGACCATAGTAAGAAGAATATTCAGGGGAAGAGTATTCCTCTAGTAAGAGTAGTGTGGAATAATGGGTGTGTTCAAGAGGATACATGACTGTGGGAGTATGATGGGAAAACACAGTGAACCAACTTGTTCATTGATACTCTATAGTGATTCATAGAGTATCTTAGGGATGAAATTTTAAATGGTGGGGATGTTGTAATATCCTATCTTTTTTCAAGTACAGTATTCATTAAATTTTTGGTTAACTCTATTTCAGTTGGGTTGTATTTATTTTAAACATGGTTTTTAGATCCTAGGTTCAGGATGGGTTAAGTGTTTCAGGGGTATAGCAGGAGTAATATGTGAGTTCTAGCTATAGAACAAATTCACGTCATGAAACCAATTCACAATGTGAATTGATTTGGGTAGACCCGATCAATTTAATTCGTAGATTGAATTATTTCACTCCTTATAAATATTTACACACCCTGTATATTTTACACACCTTGTAAATATTTACACACCCTGTATATTTTACACACCCTATTAAAATGTCATGAATATTTACACACCCGGTAAATATGTCACTAAAATTACACGTCACGAAAACATATTTATACAATCTGTAATATTAGTTTTAATTTCATTTTATTCTATTTGATGGGATTTCGGGAAATAAAATAAAAACAAAGGTCTTGATACATAGACGATGTAAAATAAATTTATGTCATGAAAAATTCACACCCAACCTATTTAATCTCTATAGTATTTGGTTTTTTTCTAATTATTTCACTTCACTTTAATATTAGACCCTCTGTGAACCTCCTTTCTTGAATACAGAACTTCAATAGAGGTTTTCTGGGAGACTTCTTTGATCTGGAAGCAAGAAACATTTGATCTTGGCATTCCATACCTAGATTTTTAAGGTATGCATTTCAATTATTCTTGATCTTCATTATCCATTTATGATAGAATATCTAGTTCTCATTGAAAGGAAGCTATAAGCTGATCACTACCGTGGATGCAAGGTTCTCTCATCTCCTTCTCTATTTTCAAGGTAGGGGTTCTAAAACATAACCCAATGGTCTGATTTCAATTAATAAAGTGTATTCAATATATGTGATTGCACTAACACAACAAACAAATTAATTAAAATATTAATTTTAAATAATAATCTTGTAATTGGATAACTCTTTGGATCCCTTTGAGTTTGTTGAGATGTGACCTGAATTGTGGGTTTATTTGAAAATATTTAATTGGAAATGGATTACATATAATTTTAGCATGACATGTGTTTCAGGTGATTCCATGTAATAGATTCATCTTAGAAAATGGTATATTTGATTAATTTAATAAATGATTAAATTTATAGACAAATGGTAATTAACATAATTTACCATTTGTTCTTATTTTGTTTTATTGTGATATGCTTGGTGTTTTGATATTCACTTGTGACACATGATACAATGATTATATACCAAGCTAGGTCCTGACACTTTCTGTGATTCTTATATACCGATATAGGCCCTACAATGCTTATATACTGAGCTAGGCCCTGATTCATCATTTGATTTTTCTAGTCTTTTATCTATATTACTTATAGTACTACTTTTAGTTAGAATCCAACCTATCATTGCATTTTTCTCTTATTATTTATTGGATTATTTAGATGGAATTTATTGGTTGATTTATCCAATGTGTTGTATGGTTTCTATTATTTCTACACTCTAATATTTATGTATTTACCAATGTATTATGACTCTACGTTTGGGGTATAGTCTTCCCAATATATTCAAAACACCCCTACTTCTAGTAAATAGCCTCTAACATATGGGGAGGTGCAATTGAGGTCACATAACAAACCCAATTTGGAAACGTTAGAGAGTGTCAACCCGAGGGATGTTATAGTAACCATCTGATAAAACCCTTCCACTAAACTCTTTTAGTGAGTAACATCTATGAATTCATCCAACTTAAATAATGTTGAGCCATAGTAATTATATTTCTAAGGTTTAACTTCTTAAACATCATATTCAAGCACCTTTGATTCAAAACATCCATTGTTATGATATTAATAACTTGTTTTTTATACTTGAAAATATTTCTAATCACATCATCATCATCATTATTTGGAAAATACCATTAAAATATTCCATAGAGTTCATTTTGGTAAAAAAATTAACTATTTACATTATTTATTTACCAATACATCTTAAATTATATTAGTATATAATGTGATATTCTCCTATTTATGGTAACTAAATATACATCTTTACACTTCTATTTACCATCATACCGTGAACTATTTTAGTATATAGAGTAAGATTCACCTTGAATACTAATAGGTATAATATTGTATTTGTTAACTCTAAAATTCTATCAATCTAAAACATAATCCCTACTATCCTCTAAGAACTATATTCCATCTAGAATATCTACATTAACTATTTTTGTGTCAGGATATGACAATTATTTCCATATGTGGAAATATTTAACATATAAACTATTGCTTCTATATCATATATGGTATTCTATTTTTTTAGAGAAATAATTCAAAAAGAATATTTTATTTTTTAAAAATATGATACTGGTGGGTGGTGGAATCATATCCTTCATATTTTAAAAAACATTTGGAAAAATATTTGTATCATTATTATATATTCAACAAATGATATATAATCTGATGAATCATAAATCATATGAATCAAAACCATCATCTTATTTTTTTATAATAACTCATTGATAAATTAGAACATCCCTTATAAAATAAGAGAATGAGATAATAATACACATCCTTTATTTAGATCCATATGATATTGATATATTAATATGAATAAAAATCCATGATTTAGCAGCCCTTTGCATTTTCATGAGCTGAAAACCCATTTCATCATCATTTGAATACAAACTAGAAGCTTCGTAAATTCTTTCCTTCATTTTTAACTCATGAATATTCTCAAAATTTATAAAGTATAAATTTGGTATCATATGCCATTAAAAAGCTAAGAATTTATTTTTATGACATCGATACCTAATATGGAATTTACATGGAGTTTCTAAACCACTTAACATGTCTTCGACAATTACCACTCATATGAAACCAATAACCATCCTCCCTAACATTACCTTTAGGTTTCGACATCTGAGGTTGACTATTGGAAAATTCCAATATTATGTTTTTGGATTAAACCTTTATCATTTAGTATAGTCGACACAACACTATATCTTATACATAACACGTCATGATCATCCATCCCAAACACCCTAAGAAAATGGTAAACAGTTCTTAAATTCATTCACATTGTTAGAGTATTTCCAATAATGATTTTAGATGAATTAAAACTCTAGATCAAGGAAGCATTTAGTCTCACCCAGTCACTGATACACTTAATCATATTTAGTATGTGAGTGGATATAAAAGTTAATTTGTAATAATTACCTATAAATCCTTTGAAACATTAAGTGAAACCTTCTATGATTTAAATAATCATATTGATCCACTTGTTGAACTACTTCAATAGTTGGTTACTTAGGAAGGGTTTAGTCTAAAACATATAATTTTTTTCTTAGGAATGATTCTTATGTCTTTATACTAGTCTGGGAAGTTTCTTAAAATAAGATTCTATTATATATAAGATTTATTTCAAATCTATGTTTGATAATGATTATGCTATTATCTACAAAAAAATCTTTTATCAGACGAGTATCATGTTTTACATATATTTAATAAGAACTTTTATTAAATGTTTTCCAACTAAAATGATGTGATTTTTTGTAATTCATCATATCCATTAATGGGATAAGATTTGTATTTTACAAATAAATGAATTTTTTTTGTAATTCCTCTCACCACTTAGATATTTAATTAGAAAATTATTCCAATCATATCATATATGAATCTTGGATAGTTAAATAGAAAACTCTTTTCCCTATCCATTATATGGATAAACTCAATTTCATTCCTATGGTATCTTTTCTAATGTGTTACTAAATAAGTGTTACCCAAAGTTTATAGTGGGGTTTAGGTACTTAACTCTTAGGGTTAGTCATTTCCATCATTCTAGATACAAGATAATCCATGAGAACCCTACATTGGGAGATCCTTGAAATCTTTATTAGAATAGATTAACCATCAATCAAATAAGTGAAAACAGTTAAGAAGCCATGATATCAAGAACATTATATTATTACCATCTCAATGATCCATCATTAATGGATTAATTTTTTATAAAAGATACACTAATTACGTTTTAAAAGAGGAGGAAGAATAAATGAGAGACTAGATGTTATAAAAGAGGAATCCATCTCTCCCACCCAAGGCAGATGACCAAAGTAAAATAAAAGAACATTTATTATCTTCTCTATCTTCTTATCTCTCCTTTATATAAGATACCCCCACATGGGATACAATGGAAACTAAAACACTTCCACCATTAAGAATCTTTTACCACTTCTTGAATAATCCTTAGATACAATAGGTCTATCTTGGACTTTATAACTCATAAAGCCTTGAAAAATAGTCTTTTCCATAAGGATTAAAGGAGGAAAATATTTCCAAAGGATAAAATCATCCTTTCACAATGCTTCCTTCGTTGGAAACCCCTAATATTTGATAAGACATTGTGGAAATTCAATACTATCTTGTAGCCCGAGTCACTAAGATAGAACTTCATCTAGTTCTAACTATTCTATAAGGTCCCCTACCAAATCAGTGTGTAGGTCAGGGTGTATAATCTGTGTGTTGAATATTTTTTAAGCTATGAGGCATGGAACATCGGGTGAATGTGAGAAGACTACAAAAAGTTAAGTTAACTGGCCACCAGTCTAACCCATTTAAGAATAGTAAAATGCCTATAAAAGCTAGGATATGTTTCTTGGTTAATCTTCTACTTGAGGGATTGTTTGTTATTTTGGTGAATCTTCAAAACTTCCTAATATCCCACTTGAAAATAAGATTCATTCATATGATGGTTAGAATATTGTTTCATATAATTTTTTTTGATTATGAAAAGTTGTGTTTTAACTATTTTAAGGACTCATTATGCTCTAACATAGTAGAGGCCACTACATCCACCTGTATTATAAAAGGTAGAAAGTAAACAATAGTGGGTGGTTTACTTCCATAAACCACTTCAAATTAGGTGATGTTAATGGATTCATTAGAAGTATTAGTATATATTAACTCTTACCATAGTATCCAATACAACTATACTTTATAATTTTCTTTTATAAAATAATGAAGATAATATTCTTGGTAGTGATTAACCACTTTAATTTGATATTCTATTTGTGAGTGTTATATAGAACATAGCATCAATTTCATTCCACGGAGATGGAATAATATTGTACAAAAATGGCTGATGAATATGGGTTCCCTATCATTGAAAATCTATGTTACAATCCTATGTAATGGGACCTCACGTAACACCCCCAAAAACTTGTATCTCACATAATGATAAATTTAGGCCTTGATTTTTGTTTAAAATGTATTTTAACCAAAAAATGTGAAAGATAAACATATGGTTTTTATTTAAAAAATTACACCGAAGTGTTTACAATGTGTCAAGATCACAAGGAATCATCCTACCCAAAAATGCCTAATAAAAACCATATCAGAATTATGGGAAGGCCCCCTACAAAGAAAAAAAGACATTGTAAATATAGAATATCCTTTGGGTCAGTGAAAATGAGGAAAACCACCACCATGATCATGTAAAATGTGTTGATCTTCAATGGTATGGAAAGCACCATCCCTTCTCTTCCCTGACTTTAGGACACACTAAGGTGTGGTTTTATAAGGAATTAACTCGGTCGTTACCATGGGTGACCGTTGGAAATCCAACAGCTATAATTATAGTCATTTTCCTTATGGTCATTTAACAAAAAACAATTAACTTCAACTTAGTTTTCCAAAATTTATGTTATGAATTTGGAATTATAAGATAACCTCTTACTACGGTACAATGTATTGTATTACACTTAATTTTTGAAATATAATAAGGAATTCAAAACAACTTTCAAATATTTCAATTATATTTTAAATATTTTCATTTCATAAATAGTGTTACAAATTATGTTAAATTTTTTAAAATTAAATTATGTTTTTTATTAAACGAAAGATTTTTATAATACTAGTATAAGAATTATCATGTATATTTATTAAATATAAATTTATAATTTATTTGTTAAAGGTTTAGTGTTTGTAAATAATTTGAGCTAAGATAGAATATAATTTTTATTCTTTATCCTCCTATTGTATAAGTGAAATTCATGTCTAAAAAGATAATTTTTATATGGTTTTAACAAATATATTTTTATTAAGAATTGATTATTTTTTTAAATTATTTTTCATAAAAAAGGGCCAGCAAGGGACAGCCCTTCATGGATGGGCTAAGGGAGGAATCTCACATGTAGTGGCTGAGCCTAGCCCTCATTCCAAGACAAGGCTGGCCAAAGCTAGGGAATAGGTTCCCCGAAGGGTTCACGGGAGCAGGAGTGCATGGGAGCACCACTATAAGCACAGGGTCATGAAGAGGCAGGGGTAGGCCGAATCCTATAGGGGAAGGCGGGATCCCGTGTATAAGGCTCTCTAGTGTGTGTTGTGTCATCGGTGATGTTATGGGAGGCTCAGGATTATAAAGAGCTACAAATCCCCTCACCGTTTTGATGTGGGATGGTTAAAAATCTAATGAGATCAAATCCAGACCGTTGGATCGAGCCGTGCGAAATCTGGGCCGTCGATTTTTATCCGGGGTTCAATCACGGAAATCTATGATTCTCTCTACATTTTACATGGACCGTTCGATACGGCATGATATAATCATGACCATTCGAGATCTTTGTCTGAATTTCTCATTCCTTTTTAAAAATAATGGACACGCCCCAACCATCGGATTAATGTCGGACTTGATCCTGACCATCCATTTTTCTCCCAGTTTCATCCCGCTGTGTTATCTTCTTCTTCCCCATGGCGTGCACTACACCAGAACTCTACACCCCTTTGTGCAATTTTTTTCTTCTACCAAGACAGCCAGGTGGAACCTCCGTGTTCTCCCTTTTTCCGTAAATCGTCCCCGGTCAATTAATGAATCTCTTGGACATTGGTTTCTTAATGATAACATTAAATGATTTTGTATATTTTATTTAGCTTATAAGCTAAGAGGTTTCACCCAAGGAACCCTTGGTTCTTCTCCCCGCTCAAACCCCGAGCAAGATCCAACCACCCTCCTTGATGTTATCCTCCTTCTCGAACAAATGTAAGGGTTTTACTTCTTCTTTTCCTCATTTCTTTGAGAATATATATATATATATATATACTGATAAATATATATATATATAGTCATATGGTTTAGGTAAAACCATTCCTTAAACCGAATCTAAGTCTTCTGTTTGAGTTCAAGAGATTGAACAAACATAGGAGATTATTTTAATACAAGCAAAACATAATTATCTACAATATATATGTTCCTGAGTTAGTTATAAATTTAGTTTATAAATGTATGAATGCATGTATAGCCATATGAATTGGGTGGAAATCCTCAAATAACTGATCCTAATACCTTCAGATCCTCAGGTTATGAAAACTTGAAGAAATAATTCCTCTCCTTATGCATCATATATATATGAATACCTTTTATAATTGTATATATATATATGGTCACATATGTTATAACCTAACATGGTTTTGTTTTTTTAAAATGGTGTAATAAATATGTTTTAAGTTTCTATTACGAGTGAGAAATTATTAAACTTTGGAAAATCATATTTATACTTAGTATATATATATATATATATGGTTATAGTTTCCAATACCCTAATTTTATGAATGGATTATTAGAATTTAATTAAATAAGTGATGTAAATAACAGTTGTAAGACTTTAATTAATATCATTCTCTGTGTAAGCCAAACCAGGAAGTATTCACATAAAATTGTATGTCCTAATCCATAAAGTATGCCAAACTTGTCTTATTTAAAGAACTTTTTGAGCCTTATTACAATTTCATGTTTCAAAGGTATTATGTGTTTGGCCTAGTTGTGTTTCATGATTAAAAAGAAGATATAATTATGACCCAAATATAAAAGGGTGTGTTAGACCGTGTGATCATGTTAAGCTCACCTAATGTTTGTCAACTGCAGTAATTATTGTTAGATGAGTCGTGATATAATTTAATTATTTGATCACTGACACTTCTTAGAAGCATCTTAGAAAACATGTATTCTCATTCATGGAATGAGGATTTTAAATTAAATAGTTATCATTTTAAAATATCATATGTAAAACCCCTTCTCACTCACTAATTGATGTGCCTTAGTAATTGTCTCTTGTGCAAAGAATGTGTAATGAACCATGTGTGCCTTCAATAAACTCTTACTACTATATTTTCAATGTTATATGTCATATTATGTATTTATAGATTAAATGGTTTCATTTTCCCATTTTATTTATAGTTCCACTCAACATTGCATGCATGTGGCATATCATAATATAGAGACAAGAAATTTAATTACTCAAAGTTGTATGGGACACCATGAGTGATATGCAATAAAATTTAATTACTCAATGTGGTATGGGTCACCTCGAGTAAAAAGAAATATAATTTAATTACTCAAATTGGTATGGGACACCATGAGTAATATGAAATAAAATTTAATTATTCAAGGTGGTATTGGACACCTTGAATAATTTGAAATGTGTAAGTAATTATTCAAGTGGTATATGAATTTTGAAATATACATCCCGATTTGGCATATGACCAATGTATTAGACTAGTATGTTCTGGGTTGGGGACAGGTAAAAGTAAGCCCTTTGGGTTAGGGACCGATAAAATTAAGCCCTCTGCGTTGGTGTTTGGTTATAGATACTCTCCGGGTTGGGGTTCGGTTACAATTAGCCACTAGGTCTTGGCACGAGGCCCTAACAAAGAAGTCTGACATTGTGCATTCCCTCATTATGCTTATGATAATTAATTAACCAAATGGATATATGACTAGTAGAATATCCTTGGTTAAGAGCCAGTACTTATGAGTATCAGAAAAGTAAAATCTATTGGCTTGACTTGTGTTTAGTATCCAGTGAATTAGTATTCAATACATGAGATTGAAGTTATTAACTTTATGTGAAACTCTGATTATTCATTTTAATTGGTTCTTACACATTCATATGTCATACATGTTTAGAATTACTTTTATTTATTACTCCAAATGAGAATGCCTATAATTGAACCCAGTATCCTTGTAGTTCTCTTATCATGTTCTTTTAATTGAATAATTTTATAATATGTTACATGTGTTACAACCCTTTTTTAAGAAAAATTATTTATGGAATGTTTTAAAGAATGTTTTGAAATGTTATTTTCATTTATTTTAAAACCCCTTATCGGGAATTCATACGCTCACCCTACATTTTTGAAATAAATTTTCAGGTACCAGCTCTTAGTAGAAGAAGCATTCCAGGAGTAGCTGGTTTCCTAGAACCCAAACCGAATTTGATCCTCTCTAGAGGAAATGATGTGTAATTTATTAGTGCATGTTTTGTTAAAATTCCCACATAATGTTCTTAAGACACTAGATCCAGGTTTTCTGGGACTGGTTCATCACTGTTGGTACAGAGGATTCAGTTAAGATAACCCTAGGAAACCAGAACATAAATGAAGAGAAATTTACTTAGGTATTACTAAATATAAGGATTTCCCTAATTTTCATATGGATGTACGGACTCACCTCTTATCACTCCCTACTGAGATACTAGAGACCATCTTGGTCAAAACATGTGCGGAAGAGTACTGACCTTTCACAAACTTATAAAAAACATGCAGGAAACTTTACGAAGTGTCAAATAGTCCGAACATTTTCTGTTCCTATTAAGAGATTTACTATATTTACCATGGTATATCCAATGCAAAACTTTTTAAGTATAGATGAAGGGGAAAGTACCATGAAGAAATTTTCCTATGATTCACCCAGTCCCGAAACTTCATGGTCGGGATGAGGTTTCAAGATGCTGCCTTGGAAGGGGACCTATGCACATCCTACATGTACCAAATCCTGAGGAACAGTATGTATGACCATGTCGATGTCATTAATTTTTTCATAGAAAATTCAACATGATGAGTTATTAGAGAAATTATCCCTTTAGAAATTTTTAAACTCTCCACCATTCGAGCCTCCCTTTGGAATCCCAAGTGCACACGACCTGATTTTCACCCATTCGGTCTGAAGTGTGTTTGGGCCAGAGGAACAAAAGAACTGAACACCAACTTGGGAATTTATCTAGCCTTACCTGAGGATCCTCTACGATGGAGGATGTGGTGAAGTTGTAAGGGACTCCTTTAGCGAGGTTATGTGAAAGGAATTGCGAGCACAAAATTCTTTGAATGGTGATATAATGTAACACACCAAAAACTTTCATCCCACATAATGATAATTTTATTCCTTTATTATTGTTTAAAATTTCTTTTATCCAAAAACAAATCTAAAAGATAAACAAAAGGGTTTTATATAAATCATTACACTTAAGTGTTTAAAATGTGTCCAGATAACAAGGAACCACCCTACCCAAAAATGCCTAATAAAATCCCTATAATAACTATGGGAAGGCCCCCTATAAAGAAAACAAGACATGGTAAATAAAGGAGATCCTTAAGGTCAGTGAAAATGAGGAACAACACCACCATGATCATGTAAACTATGCTGAGCATCAATGGTATTGAAAGCACCATATCTTCTCTTTCTGTAGTTTAGAACACCCTATGTCATGGTTTTATAAGGCATTAACTCGACTGTTACCTTAGGTGACTGTTGGAAATACAATGGCTATAATTATAGTCGTTGGCCTTATGGTGATTTAACTAAAAACAATAAAGTACAACTTAGTTTTACAAAATTTATGTTATGAATTGGGAATTATAAGATAACCTCTAACAACAGTATAATATTTTTTAATTACACTTAAGTTTTGAAATAAAATGAGGAATTAAAAACACCTTTAAAATATTTCAATTATATTGTAAATATTTTCCATTCTTAAATAGTGTTACAAATTATGTTTAATTTCTTCAAATTAAATTATGTTTTTGATTAAACTAAAGTGTTTTATAATACTCGTATTAGAATTATCATGTATGAATATTAAATCTCAATTTATAATTTGTATGTTAAAGGTTTAGTGTTTGTAAATAATTTGAGCTAATACAAAATATAATTTTTATTCTTTATCCTCCTATCATTTAAGTGAAAGGCATGTCTAAAATGATAATTTTTATATGGTTTTAATAAATATATTTTTCTTAAGACTTGATGATTCTTTAAGTTAGTTTTCATAAAAAATGGGGCTAGATAGGTCCAGCCTTTCATGGCTGGGCCAAGGGAGTCAGCTCACAAGTACTGGATGATCCTATCCCTCAACCCAAGCCAAGGCCGACCCAAGCTTCGGAATAGGTTCCCAGAAGGGCACACGGGAGTAGGAGCGCATGGGCGCGCCACTATGGGAACAAGGTCACGACGAGACAGGGGTAGGACGAAGCCTATATGGGAAGGCAGGAGCTCGTGTATAAATCTCTATGGTGTGTGTTGTGTCATTGGTGATGTTATGGGAGGCTCAGGATTATAAAGAGCCGCAAAACCCCTTGCTGTTTCGATGTGGGATGGTTAAAATCACCTGAGATAAAATTCAAGCCATTGGATCACACTGCATACAATCTTGGCCGTCGATTACGATCTCGGGTTCAATCCCTAGAAGTCGTGATTCTCTATGCATTTTACATTGAATGGTTTGATCCGATGTGATCTAATCATGACTATTCAAGGTCTTTAAAATTCCACGACGATCATGAGCCGCCAGATCGTCCCACAAATCAATATGAGCTTCCCATTCATTTTTAGAAACCGAGGACGCGCCCTATCCATCAAATCAAGATCAGACTTGATCCTGAAAGTCCATTTTTCTCCCGGTTTCATCCCATTGTGTCGTATTCTTCTCCCCCATGGCATTCACTACACCAGAACCTTACACCCCTTTGTTCAATTTTCTTCTTCTACCAAGACAGTCTGGTGGACCCTCCGTGTTCTCCCTTTTTCCATAAGTCTTCCCCATCCAATTAATGAACCGGTTGGACATCTGTTTCTCAATTAAAACCTTAAATGTTTTTGTATATTTTATTTAGCTTATAAGCTAACCTGTTTCACCGAAGGAACCCTTGGTTCTTCTCCCCACTCAAACCCCCAGCAAGTTCCAGCCACCCTACCTCAAGTTATCATCCTTCTCAACCGAATGTAAGGGTTTTAATTCTACTTTGCCTCATTTATTTTAGAATATATATATATATATATATATACTCATAAATATATATATATATAGTCCTTCGATTCATTTAAAACCTTTCCTTAAACCGAATATAAGTCATCTGTTAGAGTTCAAGAGATTGAAGAAACATAGGATAATATTTTAATACAAGAAAAAAAATAATTATGTACTATATATATGTGAATGAGTTAGTTGTAAATTTAGTTTATAAATGTATGAATGCATGTATATCCATTTGAATTGGGTTGAAATCCTCAAATACCCGATCCTAGGACCTTCATATCCTTAGGTTATGCAAACATGAAGAAATAATTCTTCTCTTCATGTGTTATATATATATATATGAATACCTTTTATAATTATATATGTATATACAGTCACATATGTTATAACTTAACATGGTTTGGTTTTTTTAATAATGGTGTAATAAATATGTTTTAATTATCTATTATGAGGGAGAAATTTAAACTTTTGAAAATCATATTTATACTTAGTATATATATATGGTTATAGTTTCCAATACCCTAATATTATGAATGGATTATTAGAATTTATTTAAATAAGTGGTGTAATTAACACTTTTAAGGATTTAATTAATATCAGTCTCTACGTAAGCTAAACCAGGAAGTATTCACATAAAAGTGTATGTAATAATCCATAAATTATGTCAAACTTGTCTTAGTTAAAGATCTTTTTGATCCTTATTTAAATTTCATGTTTCAAAGGTATTATGTGTTTGACCTTGTTGTGTTTCATGATTAAAAAGAAGATAAACTTATGACAAAAATATATAAGGGTGTGTTAAACCATGAAATCATGTTAATCTCACATAATGTTTGTCAAATGCGGTGATTGTTGTTAGTTGAGTCATGTTGTAATTTAATTATTTGATCACTGAAACTTCTTACTATCACGTTGAATAACATTTATTCTCATTCATGGAATAAAAATTTTAAATTAAATAGTTATCATTTTAACATCTCGTATGGAAAACCCCTTCTCACTCGCTAATTGATGTGCATTAGTAATTGTCTCTTGTGAAAAGAATGTGTAATAAACCATGAGTGCCTTCGATAAACTCTTACTTCCATATTTTCAATTTTATATGTCATATTATGTATTTATAGATTAAATGTTTCATTTTCCCATTTTATTTATAGTTGCACTCAATAATGCATGAATGTGGCATATCATAATAATGAGACAAGAAATTTAATTACTCAAAAATGTATGGGACACCTTGAGTGATATGAAATAAAATTTAATTACTCAAATTTGTATAGGACACCTTGAGTAAAATGAAATATAATTAAATTACTCAAAGTGATATGGGTTACCTTGAGTAATATGAAATAAAATTTAATTTTTCAAGGTGGTATGAGACACCTTGAATAATATGAAATTTGTAAGTAATTATTCATGTGGTATATGACTTTTGAAATATATGTCCAAATTTGGAATATAAGGAATGTATTGGACTAGTATGTTCCGGGTTGGGGACCAGTAAAAGTAAGCCCTCCGGGTTAGGGACCGGTAAATGTAAGCCCTTCGGGTTGGAGTCCGGTTAGAGATACTCTCCGGTTTGGGGTCCAATTACAGTTATCCCCTAGGTCTTGGCACGAGGCCCTGACAGAGAAGTCCGACATTATACATTCCCTCGTTATGCTTTTGATAATTAATTAACTGAATTGATATTTGACTAGTATAATATCCATGGTTAAGAGCCAGTACATATGATTATCAAAAAAGTAAAATCTATTGTCATGAATTGTGTTTAGTATCCAGTGAATTAGTATTTATTACATGAGATTGAAGTTAGTACCTTTATGTGTAACTCTGATTATTAATTTTAATTGGTTCTTACACATTCATATTCCATACATGTTTAGAATGCCTTTTATTTCTTACTCCAAATGAGAATTCATATAATTGAATAAGGTATCCTTGTAATTATATTAGCATGTTCTTTTAATTGAATACTTTTATGATATGTAACATGTGTTATAGCCCTTCTTTAAAAAAATGCTTTATAGACATTTTTAAAGAATGATTTCAAAAGTTATATTAGTTTATTTTAAAACCCCTTACTGGGTATTTGTATGCCCACCCTAAGTTTTTGAAATAAATTTTCAGGTTTCAACTCTTAGTAGAAGAATATTTCCAAGAGTAGCTGGTTTCCCAGAACACGAACCAAATTTGATCCTCTCTACAGGACATGATGTGTAATTTATCAGTGCATGTTTTGTTAAAATTCACACATAATGTTCTGAGGACACTAGCTCCAGATTTTCTAGGTCCGGGTCATCACTCCACATCTCATCTGAACACCTCACCCATTACTTTTGTGGTATAAGGATGGGTTATTTAAATAAAATGGGTATACATGGGGAGTTGTTCAACCACTTATAGGACCACATAATATTCTATTAATTTTAAAAACCCTGTGATTAAGTTTATAAAAATTTCTATCCATACTACCTCTGGGATTTCTATAGGTTGTAATAAAACTATCAGGGTGAGAGTTTAATACTTATAGCATTATAAAACCACACATTTTTGAAAAAATTATAACACTTTTCACTTCATGCCAACCTAATATAAGTTTGCGGACAAGTTTATGTAAGTTATGTATAATTCAGAATGGTTCCACTGGGGAGTTTTTTGGAACTCCTCGGAATGTTTTGGTACCCATAGGGAAGATGCTACATTAACCAACTGAAAATTATATAGGTGGGTAACTTATATGTATGTGAACCTTGGGTAGTAGAATTGGTCTACTTGCATAACTTGAATGACCCTTATAAGATAAGGATCAACTTATACACCTTTGTAAAAAGGGTTGTATCCTCCCAAACTGAACATGATAAGATCAACTATAACTCGAGTGATTCCTCTCTCCGATATAATTCATTCAAAACTTTATTTTACTTCTTTTTTTTGAATTTGAAATCAAAATAATAGCCCAATAATTGTAATCTATCATTTTTGATATTCGATAATTGTGCACTAATGAAATAAATTCTTGAGGCCCCTATTGTAAATAAAACTAGAGAATATTCTCCCAAATAAGTGAGGACACTGATGTTCTATGGATAAAACCATTGATATAACATATTTCTCATATATTGACTTCATTAAGGAACGTTTTTCAAAATCCTTACTAATAAAATAAATGGGAAGATAGTACTGTATGAGAATAACCCCCACCCCCATCCTAAAATATCACACTCAAATTTAAACTCTCTTGAAAAATATAGTAGAAATAGGTTCAAGGCTTCTTCCATGAGTTTTTTTAATAATTTAAATGATTTTTGAACTTAAAAAAACTAATGAAACCCATAATTTTAAGTTAAATTTGCGAGAGGCTGAGAAATTTTTCCATACCCCAGTATATATTTCATATAATACCTAGTAAGGTCATGAAATCCACGGATCCCCTTAACAATAACTAGTTGTCTAATAAAACACTTCTTGGATCTTGGTGGGGTCTATTAAAGTCCCTACATTTAATATCACATGGATACACTTCCCATTGGTCAAAAATCCATTTATTCCCATTAGAAAAAAGGTGGTCTTAGAGCATATTCAAGAAAGTTATTAAGTATCCCAGATGAGACTCCCAATTTTTGATACAAATCAAAATGTCATTATAGAAGATCAAAATGAGGATTAAAGATATTGATTGGAAAAAATCATTTCTGGTTGCTTCAAAGGTCATTGGTAAGTCTGAAAGGAATTACCAAGTACTCATATTGTCCACTAAGGGTCAAGAATGATATTTTCTCCACATCTTCCTCCCATATCTAAATATGGTGGTAACCAGATTTAATATCCAACTTAGATAAATAGGTCACACATCCTAATTCATTTAGTAATTCTTTCACCACTAGAATGCGAAATTTATCCCAAATTTTCACCTTATTAAGAGACCAATAATCAACACCCAAATTCCATGAACCATATTTCTTTGAAAAAAAACATGGGGTTAAAACATACACTAGAGTTGTGTTAGATTATTCCAACCTCCATCATCTTTTGTACTTTCCTATTGATCTAATTCTATTATAAATGATGATACTATTAAATTCTCACTATTATCAGGCCTTGTCCTCATACCAATTTTATTATACGATTCATCTATTGAATATGAGTTAGTCCCTTGGTTTCGTAAAACATACTTCAAAACTCCCCTACCATTTTATGTTATCCTTGTTTTTGAAACACAGTAAAAGAAAAATATTACCTAATTTTAATTCCATCCATAATTATCCACTAGTGACCACCTTGGATTGGGTTAGTTCTTAGGCCATTCAAATATTAATATGTTTGGATGGCATGGACTTCTCCCCTGAGGGAATATTTCAGATCATTAGTGAAAAACCTCACAGTCATCTCTTTATAATTGGTTTTTAACTCCTTGAGTGTATGCAACTAATGAATTACAAAAATAATTCTAAAAACAATAATTTATATAATATGGGAATCAATTATATAAGTATATTCACCCATAGTTAATTTTAATATTCGACACACCCCTTACGAACTCAATATATGCCCATAACCTAGTTTGAATTTCAACATATGTGAATCTTGAATAGATAGAACCAAGTAGATTAATCAGGTTGGGTTATATCAATTTATTGGTCACTCTATTGTCTAACAACATAAGAATTATAATTTCTCTCACTCAACCCTCAACTTTCTTGGAATCTATTTCCCTATTTTTCTACTGTAATTATCGAGACTTGATATTACACTACCTTACATTCAATTTCATCTTGTAGATCCCATTTTTCTTAGTTATTTTACATTATAAACTAAGATTCCCCATACTCAATATCAACATCATCATCCCCTAACAACTAAACCCTCATTGTTTGTATTACCACACTTGTGCATGGGGCTATAGAGAAATGCATACCTAAAATACAATCCCTTTTCCTCCTATCCTCTGATTCTAAAGTCATCAAGCGCTAAACACCTCATTCATCAAAGTTTATTGGTTTAGGTTCCTAATATCTAATTCCACCCACAACACCCACCCTGTGTATTACTAGATAAAAGGTATCCCCACTATGTTGTTGTGATCCCAAATCAATTGGAAGCTTCCAGGGATCCCCTTAACATACCCCACTGATAGTTTAAGACCCCATCTATGAAACCGAGTTCCCAAACCTCTCATAATAGAGATATCAATATGTGTAGCTATATTTATTTCCAATAACTAGGTTTATAACTTATATATGTGTACCCAACTATAAATTTCCTCCCAAAAAAACATGTAATAAAAACCTCACATACCACTGTTCTAGTTTTTCATGGTATCAATGATGTTAGATACTTTATGTTTTCAACATACTCATGAACGGATCCCCTATGATGTATGGATTCTATCTCTTTATATGGATTTTGAATTTCTAATCCACTAAATTACACCATTAGTTATTTTTTAAATACCTAGAAGGTTATATCTGGATGTACTTTTAATATTATAGTAAACCAGTGGATGGAAGCTTCTTTTATAACAAACTATGTTCGGGATAACTTTAACTAATATTTTATCCTTTTAATATATAAATATATCTATTCTCGAATGATACATCCCCTTGGATCTGTTTCATTGAACACTGGTATATTAACTTGTCTAGAGATTGGAATATTCTTGCATGTGGTTTGGTTGCATCTATCATCCAAGTTATTTACTTACACTACTTGTTTTACTCTCTAGTTATAGATGCATGTTTGACCGATCACTCCATAATAATAAAGGACCACTCATCATCCTATTTTAGTGTTTTCTCCATGCGATGCAAAAACCATGTGATATATTTCTGGAATTCCGCTCGTTCCTATAGTCTTTGATCCCATTTCTATTAGACCTGTGTGATATTATCCACTACTGAAGCTAGATCAAAAAATATTTCTTAAATAAATCCCATGCTTTATTCCACACTATAAATTTATACCTTATGTTGTGTCTCCATAATCTACTTTATAAATTCATCCATAAGTTCAATGATATCACTAAGAGGAGGGGGTGAATCAGTGATCTATAATTATTTTTAAGTTTTCATTTTAATTTATTTTTACCACAGAGTTATATTACTTCACTTTTAAACACACAAATTCACACATAGAACATATCACAATATATTTTAAAGGTTCAACTATAAAAATGAGAAGACTAATCTTTAGTGTGATTTAGAATCACTCCTGATCAAACTACCCACTAATATCAACTTGTGGATTATAAGAAGTAGGTTTTGTTTGTGAAATTTCATTACAATGTATTATCCCTGTAGTGTATGTACATCCCATATAATTACAATTATGTAAAAAGGTTTCAAAATAGTAGGAGATCCTTCAAATATTTTTTTTACTTCAGTTGTGTTTTCATAGTGTTTCTTATTCCTATCCAACTTACACCATCAATAATATGTTCTTATTTATCTTCCTTTTATTGCATAGTAGTGAGCAAGAAATTCTTCTTATTCATTATTCTTATTTACTATATCCTAAATATAGTGATTTTTCAATGCTGCACAATATCAACCATATCTTATGTTTTTCTCAACACAATCTTCTTCATGTATTTTTATTTTTATATTCACAATATTTTTGTGAATATTGTTTCCATAATTTATTTATAGAAATTACCACAAACCTTGACCATTATCATAATCAGTGTCAATTGTTATAAAATTTTATATACATTTCTCTCAATGTTTGAATTTAAAATATTTAATTTAAATTCCATCAAATATTTTACCACAATATTCTCCTATTAATTCTTCTACAAATCCCAACATTTTATTTTCATAAAAAACCTCCCATGAAATTCATAGTATGTAATAACTTTTTTTCTGTATACACATGTTTATTAAAACATAAAATACACATGAGATTGGTTTCCTTCTTGTGAAATGGAATTATTCAACACTATCTTGAATAAAAAAATATCTTATTGTGGTGTTTTTTTCGATGAAGAACAGATCACAAAGAATCATATGATTTTATTCATTTCTTCACAATACCCAATTTAGGGAAACTTATAATTTCATGTATCAACATTCTCAAATATTTTTCTAAGTGTTGAACCTTATGAACCATCCTTTAAATGATTATCATTATAAATGCCATTGATGCATGCCTTATCATGGGTGTGAAAAAATAATAAATTTTAAAAGTTATATTCAAGTGGTTAACCCTAGGTAGTCTCCTGATAGAAGTGCACACAAAATGGCATGTCACTTTTTTAAGTTATTTTTTTGCCAATCAAATGATTTCTGATTTGAGTTGTGAATTTTAGAATTTAGAAAGAAGAATATATGAATTATTCTGAACATTTTATGAGATTTGGTGATCAGATCGGGCTTAAATAGACCTAATTCAATTCAATACCAGTTTCTAATTTTTACTAATTTTTATTATGCAAATTGGTAAGGGAGAAATTCATATATCAATTCACATTTCCCATTGGCTAGATGGTTATGGTGAGATTATTTCTATCTGAAATATCAGGTTGGTATTCCCTCCTTCATTTTCATGTGAATATTGAAATGGGTCCTTTTAATTAAGTAGGGAAATCCCCAACATGGTATTATTGTTCCCTAATAAACTAATAGTTTCAACTTAAAATTCCACACATGTGCAAATGATCATCGAGCCTTAGAACCCAACCCTAATATGTTCCATCATATACATATAGAAATTGGGTGGAGGGAGATATGAATCATACACCAAGGTAATTATAACTAATAAAATCAAATCCCAACACAACTATATTCAGAATTTTAAAATGTAAAATAATGAATTGAAACAAGAAAGAGGAAGAAAGAAAAGGTTGTTTTATTTGATTCAAGAACACAAGAAAAATCATTAAAAATGGTCTAGACTTCTCTTTCCTGATAAATCATAAGAACTAACCCTCAATGGATGGATTAATTGAGTTGATGTGGGAGGAATAAGGAATCACTAGAATGAAAGAAAATAAAAGAAAGAAAATAAAGCAGGAAAGCAGCATAGTAATGATCCATTGTCTAGAGCTTTCCCTCATTGATTCTATTTTAATTCCCCCAAGACCTCTATTTATAGTGATAAAACATAGACCTTGGGCATCATAATTTTACAAATAAATGATTTTGGGTCAATCCTAGGGGTGTTTAGTTGTAGCCGGTCAAAAAGTAGGTATCTTGTAATAATTTAGGTCAAATTATACAATTTTTTGTGTTTTTAGGGAATTTCATGTCATGAATAGTATTTTCATGATGTGAAATGTGTAGGTAAAACGCATTCATGGATATATTCTTGCTTTTAATGTTTTTTAGTGAACTTTGTAAGTGCCATAGCATATTCATATGTTTCGTTTTGTGACACATGCTTCCATGCTCTTGGGTGATTCTTTTTCTTCACTCTTTAACTTTATGTTCTGAATTCCATCAAGTTTCTTAATACGAATTACATTCACAATGTTAATTGGTGTTTTCTTGTCCATTTTCTCTATTTCAATCTAATTCTCTAGTTTGGAGCTTCGGGATCTGAACATGGCTTATCCTTTTCCATGGGACATCATCTATATGTTGAATTCGTCACTTTTACACCACTTTTCTATCAAACTAAACATCCTGCCATAAAAAATTAAAAAATTAAACACTAAAAAGTTTATTAATTAAAAGTGACTAAAAATATGTTTTATATTAAAATAAACATAAAAAATATTTCTCTTTCAATTCCCCCGCACTTAGAACTTTCTTGTACGCATGAATGTAATATCAACAAAAATTAAAGAGGAACATCATGTTACCAATATTCAAATTCCAAGGAAATAAAATCAACCAATTATCATTGGGGTATTAAACATTAAATTTCCACATCAATCATCAACTCAACTTGATAATTTTAAAAGAAACAAATAAACACAAATATTTTACTCTTCCCATTGAATAATGGTGGATCTTAACCTTTAATTAATTCACATATCATAATTAATAATTATCAAACATGAAAAATAATGATTTAACTAACAATGGATTATTTTCCCTAATTACCCATGATATTAATTCAAGTAGTATTATGATTTTATCATGTTCATATACTCTTTTTCTATAGGCTTGCAAAGGATCTATATTCTCCACTTTATAAAGAATAAGTTCACATAAAATGATGAGGGATTTTCAATAAGGGTTATAATGAATATAAGTATTAAGTTTGGTAGTGATTTATGTTCACAATATTAAAACTTAAAAAGGAGGGTTATCGTTAATTCACACTATATGATATCTAAAGATAAGTGCAATGAAATTTTCTCCTATAAAATGACAACTCCCACTTCCTAGGACTTCGAGTAAGATCAGGATCAATGCAAGTATAATGAAAATAATTGAACATTCTTTATATTTCATGAAAATTATTCTTGGAATAAATATCACATCTATCACCTAACTACATACAATCAAAAGATCATTAGTATGAAAATAGTAATTTTTGATTTTCCCAAAATAAAACCCAATTGTTTTTCATTTTTTTCAAGAAGGAAAAAAACTAAGTACAAAGGATGTAACTTGATCCTTTACCAATACCTAAAATTTCACCACCGTACTTTTTCCATACATCCTATACATCACTTTAGCCAAGACTTCCCACACCCCCACTCTTTAAATTTAAAATATCATGCAATATAAATAGAGTAGGGTAGGAATGGATATAAATGGCTTGTAATGTGGACCATTCCTAGTGAGGTCATTTATGGATTCTATGGGATTTACGGGGATTGATTAAAAATGTGGTATTAAAGATAAGGGATTAATAATAAAAATTTCCTCAATCATGTAAAATGTGATCTTGCACAGTCATATTTTTAACAAGTCCCAAAAAAAGTTCTAGAAGGTGTAATTCCCCAAGATCACTCAAGAAATATGCTCAAGATAATATAGAAAGTATTTGGTATTGAAATAATATTGGGAATGGAACATATGAATTTGGTAAATCTCTCATGGCATTAAATAATAATAAAAAATAAATCCAGATAAATTTCAAAAACTCAAAGTACAAAAATGGTAGGAAAATTTCATTTACATGAATCAAAAAATTATATTAAATCATGATTCGTAAAAATTAAAATCCTAATCATTAATATAAATAGTCAACTATTATTTTACTCATTTAATATCATTAAAATAAAAATATGAAACATTTAATCATGGTATTCCAAACAAATTCATGTATCCTAGGCCAGTCAAGTACAGTTATAAAGATTATAATGAAAATTGAATTTTCTTTTTGAAGATAAAAAATATATTTTCAAAAAATATATATATAATGAGTTAAAAATATAATGAATATAAAATTAAAACACCCTTATCAAGGATGCTTCAATTATGATTTCTAGGTCTTGTTCCTTTAGTTTTTTCCTACACAATTTTCATGATGTGAATAATTTTCACGGTATGAATTTTCATTTCATGGATATTTTTTTTCATCATTTCAAATTATATATTATTCTTTACATAGAGTGAGTTCTATTTTCATGATGTGAATTATTGTTTGATGATGTAACCTCGGTATAGTTCCTCTAAATTTTTTTCCTACCTTGCATAAATTTCATTATAGGCCAGAAAAATAAGAATGAAAACAAATTAAAGTGTATCCCTATTCAATAATACTTAAATAGGACTCAAGGTGAGAGTGTAATAAGGTAAAAAATGTGGGGTGAATCTCAAAATTGTTTTTATTTAACACCATTGGATTAAAGAAAAAATGTTTTTTAACGATATATTAGAAAATAAGATTCCCTCTCCCATACGTAATTGATGTATTTTCCTCAATTAAAATTAAATTTATTATTAATGTAATTAAATTTTAAATGTAATTAATTCATTTAATATAATGTAAAGGAAATGTACAACCTAGTGGGTATTCAATGGTTATCGGGGGGAATGAGTGTAATCTTATCCACTGGTTCTTGATGTATGGTCCCATGGTACTTCTTCAAGATTTTCCCATTTATAATGAATGGTTATTTATCTTCTTTAATAATTTTTACAACACCAAATGGGTATACATGATTAATATTGAAATGAACTTTCCATGTGGAAGTTTACATGGCATCAGTTTAAGTATGGATTTGATTAATAACACTTGTTATCAAGGATTGAAGGTTCTTAGTTTAATTTACTTGTCAGGATCCATCATTTTTCTCTATTTATAGATATTTTAATTTTCAAAAGCTTCCCTCCAGATTTACTCTAGATCCTACAACTAAAATATCATCTCTTTCTTAGCTTTTTCAAGGTCCAAATTCGTCTCTCTTACTACCTGGTAGTATTTTTGTTCAAATCCCATAGGGAGGTGAAATCTCTTCCCATAAATCAATCTATAGGGGATCATCCCTTTGGGTAACTTTTAGGTAGTCCTATAATCCCATAAGTTATCTTACAACCATTTTCTCTAGTCCTTGCTATGGGGTTTAACCATCTTTTCCATAATTCCTTTAATTTATCAATTTAATACTTCTACTTGACCATTTACTTGTGGTTGATATGGTGTTTATGTTTTATTATATACCCCATAATTATTTAATAATACCTCCATTTTCATTGTGAAAAAATGAGTTCCTTGGCCACTAATGATTTCTTATGGTACTTTAAACCAATAGAATATGTTGGCTATAAAAAATTGAAGATAACATTGGCATCATCAATCTTGGTGGATTTTGCTTCCACACATTTTGAAACATAATATATAGGAATTAGAATATAAGAATTAAAAATTACATTGGTAATGTTCCCAGGAAATCCATGCCACACACTTAAAAAATTTCATAGAATGTAATTGGTTTTTGGGGAATGTCTTGTGTTTTTGAGATATTTTTTAAAAACTAGAATTTTGTAAATTTATTTCAAAAGTAAATAGAATATTTAAATATAATGGGCCAATAGATTCTAGATTCTAAGACCTTCTTACCTATCCTTTGGGATCCAAAATAACCACCACAAGCAAATGTGTGGAAAAATTAAAAAAATAATTCAATTCAGTTTTAGGTAAGTATATTTTAATTACTTGATCAGTGCATATTTTCCAAAGTAATGGGTCTTACCAAAAATAAAATATAGATTCAAATTTAATTTTGTCCTTATGATGAGAGTTTATACAAGATGGTACCTGATATGTGACTAAATAATTGACAACATCATCATACCATGGTACTTCTCCTTCCATGATGTGAATTTGTTCTCCATTAAGTTAATCATTGAGTGGGTCTTGATTTCAGATTTCTACTTTAGTTGTGTTGGACAGTTTCCTAAGATGATCGGCCGTTGATTTTTTATTCCATTATTATCTTTAATTTATTGGTGGAACTCTTATAAAACAAACAACTATCTTACCAGCCATGTATTAGCATCAACCTTCATCATTAGACACCTGAGTGCTTCAGTATTAGAAAAAACAATAACATTAGTCCCAAGTAGATAAGATCTGAATTTATATAGTGAAAAATACTTTAAGAACTCATTTTTTGTAGTATTGTAGTTGTTCTACCTAGCATCTAGTGTCCTAGAATCATAGGTAGTGACTTTAAGTTTTCTGTCAATTATTTGTGAGAGGGATGCTCATATAGAGATGTTTGACACATCACATAGTAGCTCAAAATGATATTCCTGTAATAGATACACACTCTCCAAATGTTTTCTACTCTCATGGGTATCTATTCATTTTTCTCATTCTTGAAAATGGTTATACTGATTTTCTTTGGTACCACATGGATTGGGATAACCTATTGATAATTAGAGATTGGGTAAATGATGTTATCTTCTAGGAATTTTCTATCTCTTTCTTAACAACCTCCATGATGACAGGATTAAGTCTTCCCTATGGCTATGTTACTAGTCAAGAATCACTTTCTAAAAATATTTTATGAGAGCATACATTGGGGTTTAACCTTGGTATATATCCCAGACTAGATCCTATAGATTCAATACTTCTTTTTATAAGGTTAGTTAGAGTTTTTTATTAAGTCTCAAATAGATTATAGGAAATGATCATCACTGATTTCTCTCCATTCATTAGGTAAAAAATAATTTAAATCACTTGGTGGTGGCTTTAAATCCATACTTGGGGGGTTATTCAAGGGATTATATTGAATTTAGGTTTCCTACTTATAAGTCTTGAATCTCTTATTTCATGTTAGTCTATTTTAGTAAATAATTAAAAAAATTATATGTTACCTTATATTTTAATTGGAAATTAGAATATTCAAGTTTCCAAACACTGCTATTTTCAAACAAAAGCTTCTCTACTAAAGATAAAAATTAAAAAAATAATACCTAAATATTTTATTAGTTTGGTACCTTCTTCATGGGAGATTTTATAGAGTGAATGATTTCTAGATGGGTGCTTCATTTTGTCAATTATGTTGATGTGTACTGCACTATCTCCATGTTCCATTGTAAGCGTACCTTCATGGACAATGATGGTATTTTTTTCTATATTTAGGAAATTACTCCCTAAAATGATGGGTGAGTGTGATGAACTCCTATATTCTTCCATGTTCATCACATAGAAAATATCTAGAAATAATAGATATTTAACTTTCATAAGGACATCTCCCAAAAATCCCACTGGGAAAATTATGGATCTATTTGTGAGATAGACTACCACTTTAGTGGGTTTTAATTATCTAATATACAAGTATGTAGACATGGAGTGAGGTGTAGAAATTATTTAAGTACCCTAATCACATAAATGACCAGTAATATTAAATTATCTAATGGTGAAGGTTATAAAGAATGTCCCTAGATTATGAAATTTCTGTGGAATTAGTGGTGCAATCAGTGCTAAGATGCCTCTTCCTAGGATAATTCAATCATTTATATCAATCCATATTCTCTTTGTGAAAAATTACTTGATAAAGTTTTTATATTTAAGGATTTCTCTAATCGCTTCTAATAGTGGGAGATTTATTTTTGACCTTATATAAGGTTTCATTAATTTCCAGTTGAATTTGATCCTATTCACCCTTATTTGACATAATTAATCTAAAATGAAATGGCATCTAAATATTATTTTTTATATTTATTTTTTTAGGAGAGTTTCTATTTTTTCCTTTCTAAAAATAGTTCTCGATTCTTCCTTTTTCTCCACCTCTAATCTTGGATGTATGGGCTGAGCTTCATAATTCTGCCTAGATTCATTATCCTTTCTTTGTTCAGGTGGTTGTCGATCTTTTCCACTTTGTATTGTAGTACCGTTTACACTTTCCTTAGGATTAAAAAACATATGGGACGATATTTTCCCTATATTTTTGGATAACATATATAAGAGACTGTCAAGACTACTTGTCAAATTATTTGTTTTGTTCATCGACTCTACAATCACTTCTTTTTAGTGGTTCTATTAAATTTTTTTATGGGTGTTCATTAGGTTTTTATTGTAAAGATTCCAATTAAAGAGGATACTAATAGAACTATAAATTATAATTTTTTTGAAATGGATTTGGGATATGATATTTCTACTGCTGGGAGGGAGGTTGTTTGGGGTAATGTTTAGTATAAAAATATATCACCTAGTTTTTATGGTTTCCATATCCCGGTTGGGCCTAGGGTTGACATGGCTGATTTTTATGTAATTTTCATGGTTAAAATATTACAGTGTAGCTTTTTGTCCGGTGAAATTCTGGAAATATATCTATAAAATGAGTAGATGAATAATATAAACCACATACCTAATGTGGGTTTTATTTTACAATCACTTGGTTCACACAAAAAAATCACATTAAACTAGTCATTTAATCAATTTTGTTTCTAACTATAGGTGATAAATTATAAGTTTTTACCTCATGTATGTTTATGGTTCCTATAGCTCTCATTCCAAATTGTTGCGAGTTATACACAATCTGTTTAATTAATATTATGGATTTTAAATCCTATTTATCAATCAATTCTTCTCTAGATAAGGCATCAAGAATGTTGTGGTCATGTCCAAGTAGTCATTAATAGAAGAAAATGAGGAAGCCATTTTCCTCTATAGTTTGATGTGGGAAGCCAACACATATTCTCTTAAAGAATTACCAGTATTCATAAAGGGTTTCTATAGATTTCTGTTTAATGTTATAAATTTACTTATAGACTTATACACTTCTAGAAGTGGGGAAGAATATTTGCATAAAGGTTCAGCTGGGGTCTTACGATCATTTAATTATCATGTTTTTATATTGTTCAAGCATTCCATCATAGCTCCCTCATGTGAGAAGGATAATTCCCTCCACTTAAACTAGTCGTCATGTTCTTATATGAGACTAAAGATCGAACAAACATAGTTGAATTTCTGAATGTGTCGATTTGGTTCTTCACCTTTGAGACTATAAAATCTAGGGAGCACAGAGATCATATTAAAACAAAATATGAAGTCATTTTGTGTAGAATACATGAGAGGTTGATTTTAAAGATTTTAATATTGGGGTGTGAATAGATCTTGGAAGGTTTTGTTGGGATTTCTAGCCATGCTTTCATGTTTAGATTGAAAAATAATATTTCCTATCATGACACCCTCCAGACAAAGATACCATAATGAGGGGGGAGAGTTAATGACCCCCCGAGTTCCACCTCCAGTAGGCCCGGGTTGGTGACTAGGATTGATTGTATAAAAATATCATAAAATGGGAGGCATTTCCCTATATAATAATATACGATTTGGATATAAGATGAATCATCCACAAAAACCACTATGAAAGATTATAAAATGAACCAAAAATAACACACAATGCATTTATAAATAAAATTAGTTCAGATAAAATTCTCCAAAAGTAAATAACCAAAAGCAAAGATAAAGTGTCATCACCGCAACTATTCCAAATTTTATGATCTATAATTGTCCATCAAAATCCTTATAATCCACATGGAAACCTGAAAATAATTTATATACATAGGTTTTACTAACATGTATACTCAGTAGGATAACTAATTTTTCTCATGCACATGTGAAAGAATCACACTAATGCACCCATGAAAAAACAAAAAAAACCAAAATCACCTAAACAAGTCAACTATACATCCCAACCTCCCCAAGTCACACTCCCCAAATAACATAATCCATGTATAATAAAATAAAATAAGAATATCGATATATGGTACCACACACCAATTTTCAATTGATTTACCACTCTCACACCCCAAAATTGTACATTATGGTGCTCCCATATCATCCGAACAACATATACCACCACCCCACTACACAATCAAATCACATCACCCACAAAGACACTTGGGCCATCGCTCCATAGCATAGTGAAATCTCATCTTTCTTAAAGAAACCCAGTCCATCACTTCACAACCATAACTAGAGAATTAGGGTATTCTGAATATGAAAAAAATAAACCTCCTTCCATAATCCTACCATGATCAAACCTCACCATAATCCTTCCCACAACATGGTCATATAACATCTCACACAAAAACACTTGGGCCACCTCCCCACAAAACAACCACATCTCATCTTGCTCGAAGACACTTGGGATATCACCTAATTCACTATTAGACCTGTAACCATCACAACTTATGAATATTTATTCTATTGGAATAGATAATGGGAATTAGAAGTTATCCAACCATCCATCCCCATCATCGAGATTTTGGAAAAAAACACTCCCCCCCCCCCCCCCGTATTAATATACCAGTGTTGGTACATAGTGCTCGATGCAGGTGAGGTGTGTATAGAAATAAAAAAAAATATACAATTATATATATATACACACATACATATAATCCACAAATGAGACCAACCTATGGGTTCACAAAAAAACCACTAACCAACTCAAAAAATACCTACTTTTACTACCACCTCAAAATTTATAACACCACACAAACCATGAGACACATCTCACACTACCAATTGATTCCATTATCCATCCCATTTGTTCATTATTAAGCAACAAACATATTTAACGACATATCACATCATTTATTTTTTTAATTATTTATTTCCATCCCATTAACCAAATCAAACCACAACCATTTCAGTCATTATTAAATAGTTCTTCCATAACTACCTGAGGATCTAGCACAATGCAACCACACATCATACACAGCTCATTATCCCCATTGTACCATCACCTTGAATCTCTAGAAGAATAACCAAACAAACCATCACCTCACTGTCGTAAAATAATGAATAAATAACCATCACATCACCACCATAAGAACACATCCTAAAAACCATCACAACACCACCTGAAAAGCATGGACAAAAAAACCATCACCTCATCACCCCAAAAGAAACCACAAAAAGACATCACCCTACCTCCCCAAAATAACAGCCAAACAACCACTCCCTCACTACCCCAAAAGCATGGAAAAAAATCATACATAACCACACACCACATAATAACCACACATTGCTACCCCACAAGCATGGAATAACATCATGACACATCAAAGGCCATTTTATAGATTTGAAAAATGATATTTTATCACATTTCACTTTATTTTAGGATCCTTATCATACAAGCTATAAATCCAGGGGTATTCATTTTATTAGCCAAATATAATTGGTTATACAATTTCTATTTTGGGGTGATATCACAACAACATTCAACAAAGATTCCACATCACAACAAAAACACAAGAAAATGATCCCAACAACCATGATTTTTAGTGGATCTATCAACCTGCACAATCATAATATCATAATAAAATCAATGTTGTAATAGCATGTGAATTATTCCCCTTTCCTCCTTCAATTTAAACTTGACAATTATTTATCTTTAATTAAGCTATAAAAACCATCCCCTATAGATAAAAAAGATAAAACCCATTTCACATGATACTCAAAAGTGAGAAATGGGGGATTCCCAACCATAAAGAAGCTTTCTGACTTCACTGCACACAATAGCATGAAAAAAATTTCCACAAAACACAACCACATGGAAAACCCCATATATTAACCTACACTACATAAATGGTTTTTAAAAAGGAATCCAAACTCATAACAAAAACAAAAACTTCACCACTATAGTAGATCCCTAGGATAAGAATTAAATAAAGAAAACCTAGAAGAAGAGAATGGGTTACTACCAATCACCAATGGGTATCCACTAAAATCAATTAATCTAGGTGGGAGTAAGGGGGATGAGTATTATCGCACCACGTCTTTTTATTACATAACGTTTCATTACACTTTACATATAGAGGATCTTTAATGTCTAATGTCTTGGAAATCAGAAACATAATACATGAAAACAACATAAAACATTGTTCTAAACCACTCTTAAGGCTTAATCATAGGTTAATTCAATGTAAAATTACTGCATCTCATATCCTGAAGAAATATATCAATGGAAAGGGTGAGGATAAGGCTCAGTAAGGAAAACAAGTGAAACAGTTGACATGTGATCTAGAGAAATATTAATAAGAACATGATAAAAATCATAAAGACATAAGCAATGGAAAATAAGAATATCATGATAATAATAACTTTCATCATAACTTTAATATGTGGCTAAAACATTTCATTTAGACATTCAATAAAATATTACCAAGGTTTATCCCTTAGGTGTCATAAAAATTACCAAGGTTATTCACCAAGGTATCGTGAAACTTGTCATATCTAGATATTAATTATTTACCAAATGCATTGGAGAAATATCTGGGAGTACCATTAATATGTCTTCATTTTTATGTGATCCACATATATCATAATCAAAATTTTCAAAAATAACCCAAAGTGAGTAAAATAAATGGGTTTCACTTCAAAATCATGACGTTTTAAAAGTGCTTAAAAATAAGATCGTTATGTCATTTATAACCCATGGAAAAGGAGTGAGGGTTCCATGTATGTCAATTCCAAAATAAAATATATCATTATTTTGGATCTATTAACACCCATAGAAACTAAATAGGTATAGTTATTCACATAAATAAAACAAGAGAATTCTTTGAGAAAAAGAGAGAGAAATTTTGAGACGAAATTTCTGTAGCATAATGGCTATATAACATGGTTTTATAAAAGAATATAACGAGAGGGTAAAAGGGTATCCCATCCATAAATGAACCATTTTTATGTATAGTAACATAATAAAAATAAATAATATCATGTTGTTGACATTTGAATGACACACCACATGAAAAAGGAAACTTGAAAGGAAAGAGAAAGTGTGATTTCTTTTATGAAAATTCGGCAGCTTAATGGCGTCAGATAAAAATTAATAAAATCAATTGAAAAGAGAAAAAAATGTCTACCATAATTTATAAATGAAATTTAAAGTAGTAAATATATATAATAACAATACCCCGTCAAAATAAAATAGAACTATAATACATAACATAAAAGAATCCATGACTTAAAAGAGGAGGGTGAAAGGTTCCTTTACCTTGAAGAGTAACTTTGAATACATAAAGGTTGGGACCTTGGGAGGATTGAGGGAACCTTGGGAGGACTCCTTGGGAGGTAAGGAGACCCGAAATTCATTGAGGAGGATTTTTGAATGAAATTAATGTGATAAATGGCATGGTATTTATAGAAAAAGTGAGAGAATAAATTATTAATTTCCAAGGGACACCTCATCGGTGGTATTTTCCAAACCATGTGCTTGCCCATGGTATTTTCCACTTGGGACACCTCATAGAATATATCAATATTCAAAATTAGACCAGAAATATTAAATCATTAATGATTTCATTAAACACCCAAAACTCAAAATTGTATTTTTACTATTCACCAAAAATTCAATTGTTTCAGAAAAATCCCAAAAATTCACCCTAACCTAATATCAATGCTCTGAATTCAAAAATGAACTCCATTTTATGAAAATAATTTTCTAAATATTTTTAATTTAATTTTTAAATAAAATCAATATTTATTCCAAAAATACAACTTTTAAACTATAACTCATTTTGTAACACCTTAAAAAGTAATCAAGGTCCCATAAAATTATCGTATAACCATAATACAGTAAAGTAACAATTTATGATTACATTTTATGAAAATATATTTCCCTTTTAAATTATTAAATTAATTATAAAATTTAAAATGAAATATTTGTGACATTCAAAAATATCAATACTTATACTATAATTGTTTTTTAACTTTTAAGATGATTAAAATTTATTTATACATTCATGGGTGAAGTTTCTATTTTTTTGGAAAATTTACTATTCATTACTATTCATACATGTATGTTTCTATTAATACGTTACTATTCACTAAAAATAAAGTTGATATTATTAGACTCTAAAATTCTAACTTATCACAACTGTAGAAGACCATTTTTTGAAAATAATTTCACATTATAAATTATTTAAAGAATACAAAAATATTTTAAAATACCCCCTTTTTTCCAAATTTCATCAATAATACACATCCTATATTTATCTTGATATTTTAGATTCACAAACTTTTCTATAATAATAAATAAAAATTTTATTTATATAAAAGGATTACACAAATTAGGTAAGGTCTCGTTACATAGCCCCTTATAACACCAGCATAGTAACTAAGTGTAAGGTGTGTTATGGTGAAAGAATATTGGGGTGGCTCGGAAAACATTGCATGAGTGGTGATTTCTATCCACTTGAAATTCTCCATTATGTGATTCCATTCAATCTTTATATGTTGAAGTTCGGCTTGGGCTTGGTCCAGAGCAAAGCCCAATGATGCTACCTCCTTCCCAAGCTCTGACAGATGGGCTTCATATGGCCCGAGTCTACTGCATGAGACCATTCAATCTCCCTTCTGTACTATTTAACCAAGATAACTGTATTTATAAAAACACAACGTTAAGATTATAGTTTCCAACGGTCATTTTGACCAACGGTCATATTGACCAACGGTCATATTGACCAATGGTCATAAAACAGTCGAATCCCAACGGTCTCATTTTAATTATACCTACTTCATTAATTAAAGGATATAGTTTTGTTGAGTATAAAATAAAATAACACAAAAATTTAGGAAAAAAATATTTAGAAATCTCATGTCATTACATTCTTACCCCCTTAAGAAATTTCATCCCTAAAGTTTTATCTCGTAACCTCTGATGAGAAAAGTTGTGGGTACTTCTGTCTCATAGATTCATTCGGTTCCCACATGGCTTCTTCACATTTGTGGTTCCTCCAAAACACCTTAACAATGTGGATAGTCTTGTTTCATAGAACCTTGTCTCTATGATCCAAGATCTCCACTGAATGCTCCTCATAAGAGAGGTCATGTTCTAGTTGTACCACCTCTAGATTTAGTACATCTGAAAGGGTCAGGTATGTACTTTCTCAAGAGGGATACATGGAAGACATCATGAACTTGTGCTAGATTTGGAAGAAGTTAAAGTCGATAGGCCACTGCTCCCACATGATCAATGATTTCATAGGGTCCAATGTACCTACGGCTGAGATTCCATTTTTTTCCAAAACCTCATGACCCTCTTCCATGGGGAAATATAAAGAAAGACTTTGTCCCCAACATAAAACTCCAAGTCCCTTTGAGGGTTGTCGGCATAGCTATTTTACCGACTCTGAGCAGCCTTAATGTGTTGCTGGATAGAATGGATATTTTCTATCATCTCTTTCACAAGATTAGGCCCATGAATATTTCTATCACCACCTTCATCCCAAAAAGTAGGAGTTCTACATTGGTTCCCATATAGAGCTTCATAGGGTTCCATTTGAATTCTTGAGTGGAAGATATTGTTGTAAGAGAACTCAACTAAAGGGAGTTGTTGAGCCCATCCACCTTTAAATTCCACTGAGGATGTTCATAGAATGTCCTCGAGTGTTTGAATAGTCCTTTCAGATTGGCTATCATTTGGGGGTGATAGGCCATACTGAAATTCAATTCAGTTCTTAGAGATTATTGAAGACTTCTCCATAATTTTGATGTGGACCTTGGATCACGATCAGATATAATAGAATGTGGAACTCCATGAATCCTTACCACTTTATTCACATAAATCCTAGAAAGTTAATCAAGGGATAAATATTCTCAGATAGAGATAAAATGGGCAGTCTTGGTGAGATGGTCCACAATAACCCATATCGAATTGTTTCCTTGGGAAGTTCTCGAGAGACCAGTGATAAAGACCCTAGTGATATTGTCCCACTTCTATGCTGGTATGGGTAGTGGTTGCAATACCCCTTTAGGAAGTTGTTTCTCCTCCTTCACTTGTTGACATACTAGGCACATTGACATGTAGTCAACAATCTCCCTTTTCATATTATCCCACCAATAATGATCATGAAGGTCTATATACATTTTTGTGCTACTAGGATGCATAGAGAAAGTAGATCTATGAGCATCAGCCATCATCTCCTTCTTTATTTCTAGAATAGATGGAACACATAGTCTTGTATGAAATTTCAGTACACCATCATGATAAGTATTGAACTCAATAAACTTCCCATCCTTCATAGCCTCAATCTTCTTCTGTAACAAAGGATCTTCTTTTTGAGCATTCTTGATCTTCTCCAGTATTGACGGTTGAGAAATTATTTATGTTAGGGTTGATGATGTCCCTTCCTTTATAATTCCCATGTCTAGTTTTACTAGGTCATTGATCAAAGGATATCTTTGAATCCTCATAATGGACAGAACAACTTGGTCTTTCCTTCTTAATGCATCAGCAACTTTGTTTTCTCTTCCAGGATGATAATGAATTGAACAATAATAGTCTTTAAGGAGTTCCAACCATCTCCTTTGTCTCATGTTCAATTCCTTTTACGTGAAAATATACTTCAAACATGGATGGTCTGTGTATATATAACATTAATCCCCATAAAGATTGTGCCTCCATATATTCAGAGAAAAAATGACCACAGCCATCTCCAGATCATGCATAGGATAGTTATTATCATGAGTCTTGAATGTTTGAGATGCATAAGCAATGAACTTGTCATTTTCCATGAGGAAACACCCAAGCCATATCAGAGATGCATTGCTAAAAATAATGAATCCTTCTTCACTTGAGGGAAAAGTTAACACTGGTGCAGTAACCAATCTCTTATTTAGCTCTTGGAAACTTTCCTCAAACTTCTTTTTCCAGATAAACTTGACCCATTTTCGAGTTAACTTGGTTAATGGATTATAAAGTCGTCAAAATTTTTTCATAAACCTCCTATAATATCCCGATAATCCAAGGAAACTACAAATCTCAGTTATTGTTGTAGGGTGAGGCCACTCCTCTAAAACTTTTTTCATTGAAGGATCAACTGTGATTCCTTCATTGGTAACAATGTGCCCAAATAAAGCAACTTGTTGTAACCAGAATTCACATTTACTAAACTTTCCAAAAAGCCTCTCCTTCCATAGAGTTTTCAAAATAAACCTTATATGATCCTCATGCTCCTAACGAATTTTGGAATATATCAGAATATAATAATTAAAAACTACCAAAAAGTTATCAAGGTAGTCCTTAAAGACTCTATTCATCAAATCCATTAAAATAGAAGGTGCATTAGTCAGTCCAAAAGGCATAACAACAAACTCATAATTCCCATATCTTGATCGAGAGGTAGTTTTTGGAATCTCTTCTTTCTCCACCCTCAATTGATGATAACCAGATCGAAGATCAATATTAGAGAAGAATTGAGCCCCATGAAGTTGGTCAAATAAGTCATCAATTCTTGGAAGAGGGTTATTTTTATTTAATGTGATCCCATTCGGTTCTATATAATCAATGAATAGCCACATAGATCCATCTTTCTTCTTCACAAAGAGAACAGGTGCTCTCCAAAGAGACACACTCGGTCGGATAAACCCCTTCTCCAAAAGATCTTGGATTTGTTTCTTTAATTCCTTCAGCTCCACATTTTCCATCCTATATGAGGTCTTTGATATTGGATGAGATCTAGGTACGAGTTCAATATAGAACTCTACCTCTCTTTTTGGGGGAGGTCCAGGAAACTCCTCAAGAAATATGCCAACATATTCCTGGATGATGGGGATATTTTCTATCCTCAAAATATCATTTCCTTCTTCTTATTCACTGATCAATTCCACAAAGAAGGCTATAGGAGGTTATTCTAGACAAAAATCAGGTTGAGATATCTCTTCTTGGAAGATAACTCTAGGTTTTCCATTCAAGACAACATAGATTTCCATACTTCTTCATTTGATCTTAGCATTATACTTTGAGACCCAGTCTATCCCTAGTATAATGTTGAATTCTAGCATAGGAATGATTACTAGATTTGGGATAATATTGTGTTCCACGAAGTTAATACTATAGTTTCATAACACTGATGATTTTGGGGATAATCCCGCCAGGAGTATTGACTGATAACTCTACTTTTATCAAGTCAGGGGTCGATTTGAAATTTTTTGCAAACTTAGAGGAAATAAAGGAATACATAGAACTAGAATCAAACAAAGATATTTCTATCATTGAGAGAATAACAAGAGTACCTTCTACCACATCATTTTGAGATCCAACTTCAGCTGTTGTGATAGAAAAATATTGACCTTTCTCCCTTGGCCTTTGTAGAGGTTGATGGTGGTCCCCCTCCACTACCCTCGGATTTGGATAGTGATTGGAAAAGTGACCGAGTTGCCCACACTTAATTCATTGGACATTAGGTAGGGCATGAACCATCTTCCCCTTGTTGTTAGTTTCTAGAAGTTGAGGTTTCACCTCACTATGACAATTCCTCACAATATGGACATCTCTTCCACACTTGTATCATTTCCCTCTCCCAATTAGGTCGTTCCCTAAATTCTTCTTCCCACATTTATTACATGTGGGGTGTTTCACTTGCTTTCCTCCTCTTTCCTGATCAAAGGTCCTCCCAAAGCTGGGCTCCATCGATCTGTTTTTTTTTTTTTGATTTATGAGACCATTGTGTCTTACCGAACTCCAGTTCTACTTTCATTGCACTTCGTATGATCTCCTCATAGATTTCATAGTCTTAGTTGGCTAGATTCATCTACAGATGAGGTCTCAGTCCACCGAAAAATCTATCAACCTTACCATTAGGATCCATGACAAAGCTTGAGGTATAATGGGAAAGTATTGTAATTTTCATCTCATAGCTTCCAACATATTCATTCTCCTTCTACTTCAGCTCAAAAAACACCTTCTCCACTATTATTTTCATGGAACGAGGGAAATATTTACTGAAGAATATCCTTATGAACTCTTCCCACTCCATATCTTAAACCTCTACTCTTTGCCTCGTGTTTTTAATCAGTTCCCACCACTGATCAGCTTCTCCCTCTAAGCGATAGACAGTTAGTGTGACCTTCTCTTGCTCTGAACAGTGGGGCATAGAAAATATCATCTCTATAGAGTTGATCCACTATTTATCAATCAATGGGTTGGTTGATCCACTGGATGTTGGTGGTCGTTAATGCATAAAGGACTCAATAAAATTGTTGTTCCCTTCATCGTTAGATTTGTCTCTAAACTTGATTCAAGTTATTTCCCATAACTTGAGTCAGTTGGTTCATCATTCGAATGAATGCTTCCATTTCGGCTTCTATCGGAGGGCCATCAGTGCATGGTCCATTGCAGTCACCATTTGCATGGTTCCTCCTATTTCATGGAATTTCTAAAAGAATAAAACCATAGTGAGAAACTTTTTTCATTTACTAATCTTTTAATAATAAAGGATGTTATGTCTTAAAACATCTTTAAACAATTACATTTCTCTATAAATCCTTCATAACGATTCATAAAAATCTTATGATTAACCAAACTTATCCCCCGGGAGTGTCGTAACCAAGAGTTCAGCAAGGCCTGTTGTCATGTACCAGGATACCCTTGGTCAATCCTGAAACTCCTCATTGGAGTTTTCACTCCTAGGTACCTATTTTCTAGAGCTGCCTCTACCTGCTCGTATCCAGATAGGGATGTATTTTCTTGATAAACCACTTACTCAATACTCACCAAAATAAGAGAAAGTTTTCCTATATTTAAACTTTTCTATAGGATTATTCCTAATGTTTTAATAGCCTAATTTCCATAAATAACTAAACTATCCTTTGATACCAACTATGGAATCCCTCCTTTTTAGTACATAACTTTTCATTACACTTTACATACAGAGGATCTTTAAAGTCTAGTGTCTTGGAAATCATGAACATAATACATGAAAACAACATAAAAAATTCTTCTAAACCATGCGTAAGGCTTTATCATAGGTTCATCCTATGTAAAATTACTGCATCTCATATCCTGGAGACATACATCAATGGAAAGGTCAAGAAGAAGGCTCAGTAAAGAAAACAAGTGAAATAGTTGACATGTGATCTTAAGCAATATTAATAAGAACATGATAAAAATAATAAATAAATGAGCAATGGAATAATATGAATATCGTGATAAAAATAACCTGAATACAAAATTGAATATGTGGCTATAAAATTCCATTTATACAATCATAAACATATCACTAAGGTTTATCCCGAAGGTGTCACAAAAATTACCAAGGTTATTCACCAAGGTATCATGAAACTTGTCATCTCTAGAGATTAATTCTTTACCCAATGCATTAGAGAGATATTAGGGTGAAGCCTTAATATGTTTTTATTTTCATGTGATCTACATAAATCATAATTAAAAATTTCATAAATAACCCAAATAGAGTAAAAGAAATGGGTTTCACTTCAAAATTGTGACATTTTAATAGTTCTTAAAAAGAAGATCATTATGTCATTTATAATCCATGGAAAGGGACTGAGGGTTACATGTATGTCAATTACAGAATCAAATATATAATTTTTTTGTATCTATGAACACCCATAGAAATGAAACAGTTATAGGTATTCACATAAATAAAACAAGAGAATTCCTTGAGAAAAAAGAGAGAAAACGTTTGAGACGAAATTTCTACAGCATAACGACTATATAACATGGTTTACGAAAATAATATAAAGAGAGGGGAAAGGATATACAATCCATCAATTAAAAATTTTTAAGTAGAAGGAAATAATAAAAATAAATAAGATCATGGTTTGGAAATTTTAATGACACACCACATGAAAAATAAACTTGAAAGGAAAGAGAAAGTACGATTTGTTTTACGAAAATTCTACAGCCTAACGGCGTCACATAAAAACTCATAAAATCAGTTGATGAGAGTAGAAAGGGTCTCTCATCATTTGGAAATGAAATGGACATTAGTAAAGATATATAAGAACAATCCCCCCACATAATATAATGGAACTATAATACATAACATAAAATAAGTCATGACTTAAAAGAAGAGGGTGAAAGGTTCCCTTACCTTGAAGAGTAACATCGAAATATTGATGGTTGGAACCTTGGGAGGCTTGAGGGCACCTTGGGAGGACTACTTGGGAGGTAAGGAGACAAGAACATAGTTGAGGATGATTTTGGAATGAAATGAAAGAGAGAAATGTCTTGGTATTTATAGGAAAAGTGGGGGGGGATTTTAATTTCAAAGGGACACCTCATCGATGGTATTTGAAAAACCATGGGCTTTCCCATGGTATGTGATCATGGTATTGGACACAAGGAACACCTCATATCATATATCACTATTCATAAGTTGAACAAAAATCTTACATCATTATTACGTCATTAATGATTTCATGAAAAACCCGAAACTCTAAACTATATTTTTTACTATTCACTGAAAATTCAACTATTTTAGAAAAATCACAAAAATTCACCCTAACTTAATATCGATGCTCTAAATTCAAAAATGAACACCATTTTATGAAAATATTTTTCTAAATATTTTTAATATAATTTTTAAATGAAATCATTATTTATTCCAAAAATAAAACTTTAAAACTCTAACTCATTTTGTAACACTTTAAAAAATAATCAAGGTCCCATAAAATTGTCGTATAACCATAATAAAATAAAGTAAAAATGATTACATTTTATAAAAAAAAATATTTTCATTTTAAATTTTTAAATTAATTATAAAATTGTAAATAAAATATTTATGAAATACAAAAATACCTAAACTTATACTATAATTGTTTTTTCACTTTTAAGATGTTTAAATTGTATTTATACATTCATGGGTGAGGTTTCTATTTTTTGGCCAATTACCTATTCATTATTATTCATTACTATTCATACCGGTATGTTACTATTCATACTTTACTATTCACTAAAAATCAAGTTGATCTTATTAGACTCTAAAATTCACATTGATCACAACTGTAGAAGACCATTTGTTGAAAATCATTTCACATTATTAATTATTTAAGGAATACAAAAAAATTAAAATACCCCTTTTTTCCTAAATTCATCCATAATACACATCCTATATTTTTTTAGATGTTTGAAATTCACATACTTTTACATAATAAGAAATAACTATTTTATTTATATAAAAGGATTACACAAAGAAGCTAAGGTCTTGTTACATAGCCCCTTATAACCCCAGCATATGACCTAAGTGTAAGGTGTGCTCTGGTGATAGAATCTTGTGTTGGGTTAGACAACATTTTCGGAGTGGTGATTTCTATCAGCTTGAACTTCTCCCTTAGGCGATTCTGTTCAAGATTCATATGTTGAAGTTCGGCATGGGCTTGGTCTAGAGCAATGCCCAGGGATGATACCTTCTTCCCAAGCTCTGATAGATGGGATTCATATGGCCCAAGTTTACTGGATGAGGCCATTCAATCTTCTTTCAATATTAATTAACCAAGATAATTGTATTTATAAAAACACAGAGTTAAGAATATAGTTTCCAATGGTCATATTGAACAAGGTTCATATAAATGTCAAAACCCAATGGTCTCATTTTAATTATACTCGTTTCATTAGTTAAAGGATATAGTTTTGTTGAGTATAAAATAAAATAACACACAAATTTAGGAAACAAATATATCTACAAAGTTCAGGTCATTACAAGGATACTCCTTAGGGTTTCTAGGGTTCATCTAGAAAGAGACAGATATATATAGTTGAATGAAAATAAATCTACATAAAAGCATATAAAATAACCTGAAACATAGCACTTCCATGATATGTAAACCATTCACAATATGAAATCCACCAGTTTCCCCAAAATTGAAAATTCTTCCAAAATTAAAATTGCCTTAGACTTTATTTAATTACACATCGTGAATTAATTTAATGGTTTTAATCTATTTCATCGGTTCCCCCTATAATGTATACATGTTGTGAAATTGGATGGATACACAAGTCATGAACCACCAATTCTGGGCGTGTACCCCTTTCATGATGTTAATTTTTTATAACATCCCTACTGCATCTCCAACCACCATATGAACTCCTCAAGACCTCTTCAAAACACATCCAATGCCCAAAATTGATAAAGTAATAAGATGAGAAGGCATGATCCATCACAACAAAAACCTCTAAAAATATTCTCACCTTCAAGAATCCAAAACCAGACCCATAAGGAAAGGGGTAAAAACAACCACAATACGAGATACCTCTCAAGAATCTCATTACTCATTAACGTTACCACGAACCAAAAATGCCAATCAAAACACCCAAAAAAGATCACATAGACCGCATAACCACACACAACCACATAACCACCTCTAGTTGGGTATAATTATCTAATTCACACATTGCCCAAACCAATAACCACCACAAACAACAAACTACACCACCCAAACACATGAATTAGGGAATTATATCCTCCATATCAAGAAACTATTTAATTTGGGTGACACTGAATCACCCACCTGGGTTTAATTGCATCATAGTATAATTAATCATGATTAGGAATCATGTATTCCCTTTTTCATATTTTTTAACTTCAACACACAAAATACAAAAATAAAACAACAATTCTTATAAAAAAAAAATACAAACATCACATCACAAAGAAAATAGAGTAAGAAAAAAAGCCAAAACATCATTGGGTACTGGGCATGCATCTACGTCCCTCTCTCCTAAGTACTATACTCTAGGCTACCATGCCTCCAAAACACATGAACCAAAGGAATATTCCTTCCACATAATACCTTCTCTTGGAAATTTTGGATCTCTGCTAGATGCTCCATGAAAATCATGTCCTCCTCGATATCCAACTCTTCCCAATCAATGACATGAGATCCATCATGAAGATATCGATAAAGATGAGAGAGATGAATAAGATGTTGTGGATCCTCTCAAGCCACAGTGAGAATTCCAACTGATACACCAGATCACCAACATTCCCCAACACCTCAAAGGGTCCAACAAACCTAGGATAAATATTATTCCTTGGAAAATTTCAACTACCAACATCGATGGGAAAACTTAAAGAACGTGTGGTCCCAACCGCTAACTCCATGGTACTCCTCCAATGATCGACATAACACTTATGTTTGTCCTGTGATAATTTCATCCTCTCTCAGACCAACATAACCTTTTCTTCCATTCTCTACACTACATCAAAATGAAAAACTGCTACCTACCCAACCTCCATACAACACAATAAAGAACAACATAACCTCCAATACAGTGACTCAAAGGGGAAATTACAATGGTTGAGTGATATAATTTATTATAAGAAAACTCTACCAAGGGAAGGTGTCATGCCTGCAATCTTTTGAAGTCTAAGATGCACACCTAAAACATATCCTCAAATGTATGGATGACCCACTCTATCTTCCCATCTTTCTAAGGGTGGAAAAAAGTACTAAGATGTAACTGAGTGCCAATATTATTCTACAATACCCTCCAGACTCATGAAGGGAAATGAACATCCCGATATGAGACAATAGACCTTAGAACTCTACAAAGCCACATTAAATCATCCACATAACTCTTATTCAAAGCATCCACTATGCCATTCTCCTTGATGGCTGAGAAGTGGGTTGATTTTGTCAACCAATACATGATCACCGAAATATCACCACAAACTCCATGAGCTTAGGGTAAACCTATAATGGAATATATTAAGATGTCATCCAATTTCCACACGAGAAAATCTATAGTCTACAAAAAAACAACCAGTAAAATGACGATTGACCTTTACCAGCTAGAAAACCAAAAACTTCACCATGAACTCCACCACCACCCATTTCATCGTGGGCCACCAAAACTACATCCTCAAGCCATGGTACATCATAGATACTCCTAGGTGTACCACCATAGGTGATAAATTAAACTCACAAAGGAGGCCCTCATGAATCACTACCAGAACAAACAACCTCCCATGAAACATCATCTAGTTCTGACTATCCATCGACTATTCCTTTGGAGGGTCCCCATTGATAACCCGATCACACATCATATTCTTCTTCTGAGTCTCCTCCACCTTCCACATTATAGAATACTAGAAATTCATCTAAAACAAAAAAAAACCTCTATCACCATGTACAATTTAATCTAAGTGCAAGGCTTCAAACTTATCTATTCCTTTCCAAGAATCCCTAGACTCCTAAAAAGAATCCTTCCATAACTTTTGGATCAAATTTTCAACCAAATTATTTACATTACCTAAGGTGAAGGAGATTTAAAAATCATAATCTTGAATAAATCCAACCACCTCCACTTCCAAAAATTCATATCACCATGAGAAAAGTTGCACCTCAAATTCTTGTGATCTGTGAAGTCCTGAAGCACACCCCAATGTGGTAATGCTGTCACAAATTTAGTATGAACACAATCACTACTAGATCCAGATCATGGGTGGAATAGTTATACTCATGGTGATATAGCTTCATAGACCCATAAGTGATAAATTCCCTCTTCTACATCAATATGCGTCTCAAGCCCAGACGGGATGCATCCCAAAACACCTCCAACACCAAACCCTTTTCAGGAAACTGATGCACAGAAGAACTAAAGAACTTCTCCTTCAAGTAATGGAAAAATACATGGCACTTATGAGTCCACAATAAAATCCTAGTACTTCCTGGAAAATGCTATCGATGTAAATTAAACTAGAGAGAAATTGGGCACAAAGCTTTGATAATAGACTGTGAGACCAAGGAATCTACAAACAAATACCACATTAGTTTGTGATTCCCAAGAATAAACTACCATGAATCTCGAAATGTCTACTTACAAACCCTACTGATACAAAACATTCCCATTGAAATTAACCTATGTTGTCCAAAAATTACACTTGGACACCTTTCCATAGAGCTAGTGTCATTAAGGAACCCGCAAGACAACTATGAGATGATTGATATGCTCCTATAATGACATTGAGTAGATAAATATATCATGGATTAACAAGACTATTAATTAGTGCAATAATTAATGAAACACAACTTTCATATGTTCCATGAACACAAGTAGTTCATTTGTGACACTAAATGGCATGACTACAAACTCAAAGTTCCCATACCTGCATCTGAAGGTAGTCTTCAGGATATTATCCTACTTCACCCTCAACTGGTGATATCCTAACTATAGATAGATATTACAAAACAAACTAAACCATCTCATATGGTCAAATAGATCATCAATAATTCTAAGCAGGAAATGTACCTTGACCATTACCTAATTTAACCTTCAGTAATCTATACACAACCTCATACTACCATCCGCCTTATTGGTGAACAATACTGAATCACCCCATGGTAACACACTATCCCATATAAAACACTTCTATATAAAATCATCTATATAAATACTTAATTACTACAACTCATAAGGTTCCATCTAATAAGGATCCATAAAAATAATAGAATCACTAGAAAAAAAGTATATCTCAAACTCAACATCACATTGATAGGGTAGTATCACAACCTCCTTAGGTAAAACATCCAAAAACTTCCCAATGACCATGGGGACCTCCAATATCCCAAAATCCAATTATTCAACCACCAAATCATCTATCAAAGAAATAAGGGGCTCTACATGATGACTTAACACCTTTAAACCCCACTTTCCAATGAAAACCACACAATGGCCAACCAAATTTGAGAGAACAACTCTCCTCCATAGGCAGTCGATAACAAAACATATGGAATACAACCAATCAATGCCTACGATGACATTGTATGGATGTATCTATATAAAGAAAATATCCCCATAAGAATGATGTGACCACATCATCAGTCTGCACCCCTGAAACACACCAAACAAGATGGTATGGCCTCCAACTAGTGTAGTCAACAGTAGGGGCATGGGAATCCTCTATACATCTAGTCCTAGAGAATGAAATAGAGTGGGTGCATAAAAAGAGTGTGAAGCCTATGATTCAAACAAGGCATAATAAAATATTGATTAAAAATGAGAATACCCTGAATGATATATGACCCCTCTATCACTGTTACCTCCACTGCATGAAAATAACCTTTACTATCTTCTCTAACAATCTATTGATGACCACCTCCACAACAAAACTTGGGTTGAGGTCCCTAAACTCAAGGAACATCCTAAGGTCATCCTATACTTTCTCTAGTTCCTCTCAACAGAGCATAAACCTGTTGAACCTACTTCTGAAATAACCTCATTGGAAACTACTGTTGAGGCTTGCACTGAACTTGATTTACACCACCAAACTGAGCCAAAAACCACTGAGAACTAGTTCTGGTGATGGCCACAAACCCCATAGATAAAACACACTGTCATGATATCTATATGAAAATAAAGGAAACCAACAGCCCCATAAGTATGAAAGATAATCTATTGAGGTCCAATCTCCATCGATTGAAACCTCAAAGGTCATAGTACTTGAAACTTACCATTGAAAAACTTGATCCTCGAGGAACCCCAATGATTCCTCCCTCATGGTAGATCTCCATGCGATTGAATCTACTTGATCACCTCTTTATTTTTTTGAACCTCCATATACAATAGCAATGTAAAAGGTGTTACTTATTACTTGAAATAAGGAAAGAGTTCTTATTCAAGACATATCACATGAGAATCGTCATCAGGAAAAACATTCAGAAAAAACATAGAAGGTCCTTGAACTTGATTCCCGACTCCCACATTGACATAATCCCCTACTAATGAGAAATAAGCTCCTGAATCTTTATTGCCTTCATTGATGAATAAAGGAACTCTACCTAGTCCTCTTTCTAAAAGCACACCCATGAAACATATTCCTCCTTCCACTCACCTAAATACAACATCCACCACTGATGCATAGATACATGCATCCAACTAACTACCAAAGGGACTCAGTATCCCACTGTGTCTTGGATCAAACTGAAAAATATCTCGAGATCCTTCTTCCAGTTCTCTATCCAGAAAATTCTAAATAATCTCCTTGTACTTCCCAAAGGCCTGCCAATGAAAATCATAAAACAGCCTCTTCCAAGCCTTATCCTCCTTTTCTAGATCAACCCATGTCAACCCAGATCAACCTACTGAACCCTAACTTCCTGATCCATATTTGAATGATTTACATAAATGAAAATGAAACAAGAATTTACTATGTTTAGTAGTTTGTAATTTTATTTTGATTAATTTTTATTCACTTTATTCATTTTAACATTCCCAAAATAACCCAAATCAAATATGAACACAAGTCATCATGATTCATGTATCTCTCATAGGTATCTACCCTAAAAATATGTCTACCTTACTTGGTCATTTAATAATATCAGAGTCTAGGGACTAGATCATCTCCCCCCCCCCCTAAATCCCATGTCCTAGATGATCTCTTTAGACTATGTCACACACCAAGGTCAACTAACACTATTTCTCTACCAAATCATGCAATTATCACTATCACTAAATCCAAAATCCATTCTATATCTCAATAATCAGCCTATGATACCACTATGTCATTACCCCCTCTTGACAAAGATACCGTAATGATGGTAGAGAGATAATGACCCCCAAGTTCCACCTCTAGTAGGCCCCGTGTTGGAGACTAGCACCGAGGGTATACAAAAATCAAAAAATAGGGGGCATTACCCTCTATAATAATATAGGATGGGAAGATAAGATGAATCACCCACAAAAAAAATCCATGAAATAATATAAAAATAAAACAAAACCATCCTATAATGCATGTATAAATAAAAAATGATATAGATAAAAGCCTCAAAAAGTAAATAACCTAAATCAAAGATAAAGCAGTGACACAGGAACTGTCCAAAAAGGTATAATATAGTATTGTACATCAAGATCCATATATCCTATTAGAAACCTGATAATTATTTTATATATTTAGGGGGAGAATAAAAGTATACTTTACAGTAAAACCAATGTCTCTCGTGTACGTGTTAAAGAAGCATACTAATGCACCCATGAGAAAATAGCAGAATCAACAACACCAAAATAGGTCAACTATCTATCCCAACCTCACCATGGAACACTCACTAAATAATGAAAGCCAATTATCATAACATAATAAGAATCATATCAATAAAAGTCACACCACACCACTTTCCCACTAATCTTCCACTATCAAACCCCAACGTTGTATGTCCTGGCACTCCCATATCTTCAAAATAACATATACTACCACCCCAAAATGTGGTCACATATCATATCACCAAAATAAAAATGGACTATCACATAAAAACCATAAACAAAGTGGTAGGGTATCATGAAAATAAAATACATCAACCTCATACCCTCCTCTTATTATACTTTTCCGCACCATAAACTTCCCCATAAGATAGTCATGTCATATCTCACCAAAAAACACCTGGGCCACCGACCTACAACACAATCACATATCATCTTAGCCAAAGACACTAACCATCACCTAGTTCACTATCAGACCTCCATCCATCATAGCCTGTGAATATCCACTCACCTGAAAGAGAGAGTGAGAAAGAGTAGGTAGCCAACCATCCATCCTCATCACTAGGATGATGGAAAAAACACCCCCATATAAATGTATCGATTTTAGAATATATTTCTCAATGTGGTTGGGGTGTACATATAAATAAAAAATAATATGCAATTATATATATATAATCCACTCACAATTTCAAGCTATGGGTTCAAAAAAAACACCAACCAGCTCATAAAATCCCCATTTTCACTACACCTCTAAATTCATATCACCATACAAACCACAAGATATATCTCACATCACCAACTGATTCCATTATCCATCCCATTCATTAATTATTAATCATAAACCAAATTTTACCACACAACCCATCATTTATTTTGTAATTAGTCATTTCCACCCCATTAACTAAACTAAACCCTAACCATTTCAATCATTATTAAATAGTTGTTCCATCACTACTGAAGCATGTAGAACAACACAACCACACATAACATGATGCCCCAAAAGTACAAAAAACATCACGTCACCACCCCAAAAGAATATCCAAACAACAATCACCTCACCACCTCAAAATCACATCCAAACAACCACCACCCACCTCTAAAAAATAACATCCAAACAAACCATAACCTTGCCACCCCAAAATCATGAAAACAATTTCACCTCTACACCCGAAAATCATGTCCAAATAATCATCACCTCACTGCCCCAAAAGCATGAACAAAAAAACCATACATAACCCCACAACACATCCCAATCACACATCACCGCCCCATAAGAATTCCCACACATCACAAAACATAAAATACTATTTTACTGATTTAATAACGGGGATTTTATCACATTTCACTTTATTTTAGGGGTGTTATCACACAAGACATAATTCTAGGTGAAATCATTTTAATAGCCAAATATAAGTGGTCAGCCAATTTTCATTTTTTATTGATATCACAACAAAATTTAACAAGGTTTCCGTATCACAACAATATCGCAAAAAAAAGGATCCCAAAAAACATGATTTTTAGTAGCGATTTCATCCCGTACAATCATAATATCATAATAATATCAAAGTTTTAAAATAAATTGAATCATCCCCCTTTCCTCATTAAATTTCGAATAACCAATTATTTATCATTAATTAATCCAAAAACACCATCCCTCAAAGATAAATAAGATAAAAACCCTCCCAAATGATACAAAAAAGTGAGAAACAAGGGACTACCTACCTCAAAGATTCTTTCTGATCTCACTACAAACCATAGGGTAGAGAAGAAACATATGAAAACCAAAACCGCACGAAAAAACACACAGATCAACTAATAATGCATCAAGAGTTATAAAAAACATGGACCAACTCACAACCCAAACCAAAATTGCATTGTTGCAGAAGATTCATAAGAGAAGAATGGAAGAAAAACAACGAAGAAGAAGAGAAGGGATTACCACTGATCACTAATAGGCATCCTCTAGAACCAACAGATCAATGAAGGAGGAACGGGTTGAAGATCCTCTTTAGGGAGTTAGGGTTCATCTAAAATGAGATATATATGTGTGTGTGTGTGTGTGTTCAAATGAAAATAAATTGGCCAAAATGGTTATAAAATAACTTAGAATTAAGAACGTCCTCATCATCTAACCCCTTCATTCCATGAAATCTATGTGTTTCACAAAAATTCCAACTTCCTACAAAATTCTCGTCACCACTGCCATTATTTATTTAAATATTGTGAATTAAATTCATAACATGAATCAGTTTCATGGTTCCCCCCTCACCTGTATATAATACATGGAACTATCTAGATGCACAATCCGTGAACCACTAATTAACATCATGTACCCCTTTCATGACATGAATTTCCTATAATAGCCTTACTACGCATCCAAACACCATGGAACCTCCTCAATCCTCCTCTAAAACACCTCAAACACCCAAAATTGACAAAGGAATGTGCCAAAAAGGAACACGAAATTACAATTTCACTTGAATTTAAAAGTTTTATTTCCTCTAAGCCACTTTTTAAGTTATTGTTTCTTAATTTAATTAAAGGTATTTCAATTTACAGTTTGATATTAATTAATTGGTTAGTTGAACATCAACCCATTGAAGGTTAATATTTTTTTCTATTTTATTTTGTGTTGTGAGGTCCAACTTCTCGGAAATGGCACCAAGATTGATAAATGCATTATCATGGGGAATGGAAAAACAATTATTTTTCCTTGGTATATTCTTGTAGTTAAAATTAGGTAGTCTCCTAAGATAAGTGCACACAAAACAATCTATCACTTTTTTTAAGTTTATTTTTTGGGAAACCATTGATTTATGATATGGGTTATGAATTTTTGAATTTAGAAGGAAAATTAGATGACCGATTTTGAATAGTAGATGAGAGATGGTTATCAGGTTAGGATTGGATATATCTAATGAAATATTATCCTAGTTTCTAATTTTTACTAATTTTTCTTTTAATGATTGGGAAGAGTTAAATTCATCTACTGATTCCTCTTTACCCCTTATCTAGATGGTTATGTTGAGAATATTTCTATATGAAACTTCAGTTTGATATACCTTTATTCTGTTGTACATGATTATTGATACATTTCCTTTTGATTAATTAGGACAATCCTTGACTAGGTAATGATTTTTTGAATAAACCAATAGTTCTAACTTATAATTTCACACATGTGATGATGATTATCGAGCACTCACCACCCAAACATAATATGTTCTATTGTATACAGACATGAATTGGCTGAAGGGAGATATGAATCATCGACTAAGTCAATTATAATTAACAGAATCAAATCCTAATGCAACAACATATATAATTTTAGACCTACATATAATGAATTGAAACCAAAAGAGCAAGAAAGAACTGATTATTTTATTCGATTCAAGCATACAAATTCAAGCATTGAAAAATAGTCCAACCATTCGGTTTCTAATCAATCATAGGAACTACCCCTCCAAGGATAGGTAATTGAGTTGATTCTAGAGGTACAAGTCATCATAAGAATGAAATAAAATAAAAGAAATAAACTAAATTAGAAAATTAGTGCATCATCAGTCTATTGTATAGAGATTCCCCTCATAGATCCACTTTCAATCCCCATAGGATTTCTATGTATATAGATAAAAGTATCGAAAAGGAATCATAATTTCCCAAATAAATGATTGTGGGTCAATCCTGAGCGTACTCAGTATTTCCAGGTCGAAAATTTGGGTAACCATCATATTTTTTGTTAAATTATACAAATTATGGGTCTGTCATCAAATTTCACATCATGAATAGTGTTTTAATGATTTGAAATGTGTGAGGTTGACAATTTCACAGTTTCATTAATACTTTTAAAATTTTTTGGGTAAAATTTGGAAGTGTCAGGACATGACCATATGTGTTATGCCATGACACATGCTTTCATGATCCTGTATGCTTCTTTTTCTTCATGATTTTACTTCACATTATGAATTCCTTAAAGCTTTATGAATTAAATGAAAATCATGATGTGAATAGGTCTTTTTATATTGATTTCACTTAGTTTCATCCCACTTATTTAGTTTTGAGCTCTGGGCTCATACCTTGACTTATCCTTTGTCATGGTACATCATATATAAAATGAATTCATCAATTTTACACTCATTTTCTTTCAAAACATTTATCCTGACATAAAATAATAAAACAATTAAATGGATGAAATTTTAATCATTTAAAGTACTTAAAAATTATGTTTTATATTAAAATAAGCATGAAAACTTTTACACGATCACTATCCTTACAAGGTTGAAACTTAAAAAGATTACATTATGAAGTTGAATCGTATGAATATTATCCTTATAAATTTAAACCTTATAAAAATTAAAAGGAAGCTTGAATTCTCAAGTAACCTTATGAAGCTGCATAAATAAACCTTATGAACATCACTTGAACATTAAAAACATCACACAAACCTTAAAAATCTTCATAATAACCTTAAAAGGATGAATTTTCATAAAGGAATTAACTTTAATAACTTCAGAAACCTTACAATGATTTAGAAAGGAACCTTAAATATTCTATGACCATACGAACTCTTCAACATTATTAGATATTTTACAAAGTCATTAACATTATGAATTTCTTGGGAAACCTTACAAATTTACCTTGTGAATTTTTAAATTTAAATATTTCTAACTCTAAATGATCCTAGATGACTTTGAAACATCTCTGGACTTATTCTAACCATCTCCATACCAGTTCCAAACATCTTCAAACATATCAATAGTCTTCACATCGCATATTATAATTTATTTTTTGTGATTTTTAATATTATTCATTTATTGAAAATAAAATACAACATGATAAACATATCCAATTCCATGTATTTCAATTATTCTCTTCCTGAAAAACCACCTTTGAATATCCACAAACTCCACCAATCAACAATCTTTTTCAAGACAACTCTTAGGATCAACAATACCCCCCTTTAGATTTTTTTAGAAACCAAAAAATATAAATTACTTTCAAACTCCAAAAACATAGCAATGAGACATCATTAAATAATTTTATACCTACGTTATCTAACATAGTATTGAAAAAAAAACATCAAATAACAACATAAAACTATCTATAAAATTAATTATTAACTTTCAATTCTACATAGCTCTGAATTTAACTTGATACCACATGAAAATATAAACTTCTCCCAGTTTGTGATATTATATGTAATACCATAAAACATAAACAATTCTTCCAATTCTTCCAGTTCCTTTTCCAATTCTCAAAATTGTTCCAAACCATTTACTAATAGATTCTTGTATCCATTCTCAGGAAACTATTAGAATAGTTTATAAATAAACAAAATAGAACTCAAAACTACACATTAAAATATAAATTCAAAGTTTTACAATATCTATCTCTATATATATTCTCCCCCTAAATAAGGGGAACACATACCTTTAAATAAACCCCCTATATAGTTGTCTTATCCCATTGTGAATACATTAATGGATTACATATAAAGAGATTTATATTTTCCCTCCCCCTTTGAAATTAATATCTGAAGAACAATATAATAGAGGAGACATAAATTCCATACCTTATCCTTGAGAGAGATATTGTTGAACTTCTATTTAGAACATCAATTTTTAGAATGAATCCTTTAGCACTATTTTGGGGAATACATCTGTTATTTTCTCCAAGGTAAGAATAAATTCTAGCATAAACTCACTTATCACCACAATCTATTTTATGAAGTGATATTTTATATCAATGTTCTTGTCCATTGAATATTGAATATGGATCCTTGAAAAATTAATATCACTTTAATCAGTACAACCCAAAATTAGTGGTATGTTCACTTCCACCTTGATATCTTCTTACTGATTTTTCATCCACATCATTTGGGTTGTGTCTTGAGTTTCATCCACATATTCTACCTCATATGTGATCAAGGTTACTAAAATTGTATTCTCTATATACCAACACACACACCTTTCACTTAAAAAAGAAAACTCCACCAAATGTGAATCTTTGGTTATCCAAATACCACACCTAATTTGAATCTTTATAACCAAATATATTAATCCTTCATTTACTATTATATATTAACCCATAATATATTTTTTTCCTTTATGTATCGAAAAATTATCATCCCAACCATAATATAATAAATTTTTAGTTTACTTTGAAACATGGCACAAAGGGTGAAAACATACACAATATTTGGTTTAGAAACTGTCAAGCTTAACAATATTGTGATAAGATTCTTGAACTCTTTTGGATCAACATAATTTCCTTATACATCCTTTTCTAAATTTTTTTCCACTAATATAGGTGTATAAATTTTATTTTAATCCCCCATGCTAAGATTATTTAGAATATCATGAGAAAACTTATTATAATGACCCATACTTTACATACATTGATATTAATTCAAAGTTGAAGAATATTCATTACAAAATATAACAAATCCATGACAAGACCGTATAGGTATTATGTATTTAGAAAATAGGAAACATAAACAATGGGTTCATAAGACATATTCATTATCTCCTAATTATTTCGTCATAACTAGACCCCCTTTTGACATATCTTACGTAATACCCTTCTTAATGACCTGGGGAAAAGAAACACATGAAAGGGTGATCTCAGATGCTCAGTAAGGGTAAATAAGGGATATATCAATGATATAATAATAATATAACATAATAATATAACATCTGAAAATCTTATCCTGCATATCAAAGATCGTGATATCATGTCATTGGATAAATCATGAAAGTTCCTATGAATCAATGAATATAATCCCAAAATTAATAACATATAGTATAAAAAATCATTTCATATTAGTCAAGGCTCATTTCCAAGACCATCATAGCAGACAAATTCCATTGCTAAACTGAGTTTACTCCTCATTCTAGCCCTGTATTACTAAACCGAGATCATTTCCCATTCTATCCATGTCTATATCATGAGATAAAAATATTTACCCAATACATTGTAGGGAGATATAGGTACCACACATCTCATAATGAAATAATTCTTATATGTTCCACAAAAACATAAATCACTCATCATAGCATAACCTAAGGAATAAAATGGGTTTCTTGAAAATCATTCCAACAAAATCCGTATAAAAAATGGATTTAATAAATACCCTTCCATCATAAACACAATAAAATCATAGTAATTATAGGGATATAAGCATAACCTTATTTATATAATTCCATTTTAAATGGAAAATTATTTTGATAAAACACTTGAAATTAATTCTTGAGGAAAATATCCTTTCTTCTTCAAAAATATTTTATTTTCTCAAAATGTCGTGAAATTTTAAAAGAGAAGAATTTAATTGAAAATTAACTTGAAATAATGTAAAATACTATTCACGGAAATAATGTGTTATGACAGCATATAAATTAATCTATGCGGTATAAGTTAAAAAACATTATCCTCATACTTTTACTGTAAAATTCAAAAAGTACCTCGTATCGAATAACCACATAAGATTCCTTTCATACCATTTGATAAAATTCACCAATGGGTAAAATTGACTTTAAAAATTTTTATAAGAATAGAAATAATATTACATATTTATAAAACATGAACATGGATGATAAATATACCCCAGTAAATACTTACATATAAACAATCTTAGATAATAATGAGATTGTGAAATTATCCCTTACCTTAGGTCTGATATCCTTTATATGTATCCAAACCTCATATATAATGATTTAAATAATTTAATTGACTTATTTCAGAATCATATTAATTTTTAAAATATCATATATGATCATATTATCATTAGTTTGTTAATAATATTTAATTATTACTACTTATCCGGGTATTAACTACTTCATTTTTTTATGCATTTTTGTCGAATAAGTTATAGTTTTACTTCATAGGTCATAGTTATATTAGTAAAAAAAATTATATGAACATAATTTATACCATATTTATTCATTATTTACATTTATATAATCATTCTTTAATGAATATCATGTATAATTAATCGCATCGCATCGTGGAGACGTTAGGCCGTAAGTACACACAAGCGACGATATCATTCCCATAATTATTGAATAGTATTAAAGTGAATAGTGTTTAATATTTCAGAATCAATACCGTATTATAATAATAATATAGTTATTATTTCCATCATTATAACCATCCAAGTATGGTGGTGGTCAAAAACAAATTACACCATGGTGTGGAGACGGTGAACCGTACGTACGCACGCATAGTGATTTTGTTTTTCGTAGAATGGATGGAAAGTGGAATATTGTTGTTAAATAATACTAATAAAATCTAATTATATAATATATAGTGTATTTTTTACATTATAATGAAACAACTCACTAATAGGAAGTAGAAGAAGAAATAACTTTGAAAGAATCGGTAGAGGAGATTACCTCTTCTTCGACGTGCTTCCTCTAAATCTCCTCCAAGAACACTAGAGTTGGTCTTTAAAGAAACCCATAACCTATAGAATATAACTAGGTATGATTATAATGGAAAATTTCAGGATATGACCAAGATTTAAGGCTCAAAGTTATGTTAAGAGGTGAGGGAGGAGGTTCCATTTTATAATTGAGGTGTGGGGCACTTTTGGGATCGCCAAAACATATTAATTTATAATAAAATAAAATCCCATAAAAAACCTTAAAAATGACCCAATTGAAGATATGATATTATATAGGGTTTTAATATAATAAAACAATAGATTTTAGACAAGTTTTTCTATAAATTAAAACCTTATCTATTTAATTAACATTTAGTTATTGTATTTAATTTTAAAACTAGGGTAACAAATATTTCATTATTAAAAGGTTAACATATTTACTTATTTGTTATAAATTATACCATAAATAAATAAATTATAACATTTTATATAATTTCATAAGTATTTTATATTTTTAATAACGTTTTATGATTTTTAAATATTTTAATAAACATTATTTTGATAAACAATCAATTTTGTCAATTTTGACACTATTCAATTCATTGATTTTTAAAAATATTAAGATTACAAGTTAACTTCTAACCAAATATTTTATAATATTACTAATATGTCAAGGTCATCTATAAAATTAATTATACATATTAATTATCCCAAAATATATGTATTTTAATATTTTTAATAACATTTATTTGTTATCTCCATTAATAAAATAAGTACTACCTCAATTTTGTGTAATTATTTAATATACTTGTTTTTGAAATAAAAATTGAAAATAAAATAATATGATGAATATAAATATACTATATTTCCAAAAAAAATATTATTATTCGAATTTATCTTCTTGAAAATCCTATATTTAAAATGTTATACTTATTAGATTATGAATGTGACAACTTTAACATCACTTTAAATAAAATAATATATGTGTCAAAATATCTTCTATAAGTCTCAAAATGGTACTAAATCGACCCTTGGATGGTTATTGTTGATATATATTTGAATAATAATATTCGGAAAAGTTTTTAGGTCTTTTGATGGTTATTAATATTTTAATAAAAATGGTTTTATTGATTTCTCATCAATTAATTAATTTTTACATCATCAAAGTATAATTGTTTAAGGTAATTATTTATTTAATAAAAATTAAAAATAAATTAACATGATAAATAAAAACGTTTTATATTTAAAATTAGTATTTATAATTGAATTTATCTTATGCATAACCTTATATAGAAAATTATATAGTTATTAAAATTAGAGTAAGACATATTTAATTTTTCTTTAAATAAAATAAATTAAATGTCCTAGTCTCATCTGAGTGGCTTCCAAAGGACACCATTTCCATCCAAGTATGATTTAAGTCAAAAAAAAACTAATACAATTCTATTAATACAAGTTTTTGGATAACTTTATAATAGTATTCTTACCCTTAATTACTTGATTTATCATTTTATCATATTAATAAAAATTACTAAAGTTATTATTCATAATTCCCATAAACAAAATAAAGCTATTTAAATAATTTTTACCTACTGATTAAAAATATGGAATCCATTTTTCAAAATTTAAAATATATAAGTCTTAGTAATTAATTTAAAATTAATCCCATTGTCAGAAAGAGAGAACGAGTTTTATATGTTAAAACATTACAAAATATTGAAATGTTTTTACATATGAATTCAATGTAAAATTAATGATAATGAAATAAATTATATTGAATGATAAAATATATAATATTTATACTTTAAAATCAATCAATATAATAATTTAACGATTTAAATTATTTTGATGAAAAAAAAATTCAATTAAAATTATGTGTATTTTTAATATTCATCAAAACTTGAAAGTTATCAAAAAAATAATAATAATTCATCCAATGTAAATTTTTATATACCTATTCCAAATAAAATGATTATTATTTCATATAAAATTATTAATGTTTCAAAATTTTAATTTACAAGGGGTTTTCCATTAAAAGGTGAAAAATTACCTATTGGAAAAAAATATAAATTTTTATACATAAAATAGGGTTTATTCATACCCCTTGAGAAAGATATCTATTGTATGAATATCCAAAATATTTTATTAAGAATATAAAATGTATATTTCATTAATTTCATTTACTAATAGTAATTCTCTCTATTTGTTAAAATATAAAAATATAAAAATTATTTAAATTTTTCAAAAATAATTAGTAGCAAATGACTTCACCATACATTTTTATAAGTTAGTTATATTTATTCTCTCTAACCTAAAGGATAGGTTTAAATGGTCCTTTTATACTAATTACATCTCACATTTCATTTAAACTCATGATTGTGTGCAATGAAATCTATTGAAGAATTAAAATTATTTTGAGAAAATATTTCATAAAAAAATGCAGGTGTTACATTTTACCCCCTAAATTGAATTTCATACTCAAAATTAATCACTTGGATAAAAACAGATGAGTATATCTCTACCTCATCATATTCTCAAGTTCCCATGTAGCTTCCTCAAATTGGTGGTTCCACCGCAAAACTTTAACTAAGCGAGTGTTCGTGTTTCGCATAACTTTTTCCCTACGATCTAGAATCTATATCAGTTATTATTCATAAGAAAGATACTTCTCTAATGGTATGACTTATTATTTTAGTACATGTGAAAGATCATGTATTTACTTTCTTATAAGGGATACATAGAACGCATCATGAACTTGAGAGATATTTGGTAGAAGTTCCAATCAGTAAGCTACATTTACAACACGATACATAATTTCAAAAGGACCGATATACCTAGGTATCAAAATTACCTTATTTCCAAATCTCATTTCTCTCTAACAGGGAGATATTCGTATAAAAACCTTTTCACCCACTTCAAAATCTATGTCTTTTATTTGGTTGTCATGATAACTTTTTTTTTGACTCTAAGCTGCTCTTATGTGTTATTGAATAGATATGACCTTTTCTACCATTTCATCAACAGCATCAGGTCCTAATAGATTTCATTCCTCAACTTCATCTCAGAAAGTTGGAGTTCTGCATTTATTTCTATAGAGGGATTCATAAGGAGCCATCTGAATACTGGATTTAATGATATTGTTGTAAGAAAATTCCACCAAAGGTATGTGTTGATCCTAAAAAACTGTGAAATTCATAGAGAAATATCTCAACATGTATTCTAGAGTTTGAATTGTCCTCTCAGACTGACCGCCCATCAGAGTATGATAAGTAGTACTGAAACTTAACTCGGTATCCAAAACCTGCTAAAGACTTTTCCAGAACATTGAGGTAAACCTCATATCCTGATCAGATATAATGGAAAGTGTTTCTCCATGTAATCTTACAACTTCCTTTACATATATCCTACAAATCTGATCAAGAGAGAAATCCTCTCTAATAAAAATTAAGTGTGATGACTTTTTAAAGAGATCAACTATAACCCATATAGAATTATGAGCTATAGATGTTTTGGAAATTCCGATGACAAATTCCATAGTTATTTCTTCCAATTTCTATTCTGGTATGGGTAATGGTTGTAACATCTACTTAGGCTTCTGTCTCTTAACCCAACTAGTTGAAAACACAATCATCAAGAGACATATTCAACAACATCTCTTTTCATTCCATCCCACTGAAATACTCTTTCAAGTCCATGCACATCTTTTTGCTTCCAGTTTGAATAGAGAATGAAGAACTATGAACCTTATCTAATAGCTCCTTATTTAATTATGGTATGGGAGGAATAAAAACCTGATTCTTGAACCTTATTATTCCATCACAATCAAGGTTGAATTCAGGATCATTTCTCACCTTATTTTGTAGCTCTCCATCTTCTTTCTACAACTCCGTAATCTTAACATGTATATATGGTTGGGAATTCACTTGAGAAAGAGATAATATTTCTCCCCCTCCTTAAAATTTCAAGATCAATCCTTTGTAAATCTATAAATATTGGATCTTTTGTGATCCTCATCATGGATAGGCTAGCACGGTCCTTTCGACTCAAAGCATCTGCCACCTTGTTCTCTTTCCTAGGGTGGTAATGTATTGAGAAGTCGTAATATTTAATCAACTCCAACCATCTTATTTGGTTCATATTCAACTCCTTTTGTGTGAAAATATACATAAAACTTTTATGATCAGTATAAATATCACACCTTTCACCATAAAGATAATGCCTCCATATATTTAATGAAAAGATTAATACAACTAACTCCAAATCATAAGTTGTTTAATTTTTCTCATGGATTTTCAATTCCCATGAGTCATAAGCTATCACCATATTATTTTTAATGAGAACAAATCCCAACACATTTTTGGATGCATCACTATAGATCAAAAACATTTATCCACTATAAGACAGTGTGAGTACAGGTGCACTGCCTAACCTTATTTTGAAAACATTTAAATAATCTTCACATTAATTTATCCACATTAACTTAACTCCATTACAAGTCAACTTGGTGATTAGATTAGATAATTGTGAAAAATATTTCTCAAAATTTTGATAATATCCAACCAAACCAAGAAAAATTCAGATCTCAGTTACCATTGTTGGTCTCGACCAACTTTCAATAACTTTTATTTTTTCTAGACCCACAAACATCCCCTCTTTTAAGATTATGTGACCAAAAAATGAAACTTTATAAAGCCAAAATTCAAAATTGGTAAATTTATCATAAATATTTCTCAGGTTTTTTAGTACAATTTTCAATTTATCTTCATGTTCTTTATTGATCTTTTAATAGAAAAGAATATCTTCTATAAATACTACCAGAAAAATGATCAATATAGTCTATAAAGTATCTGTTCATTATATACATGAAGATAATGGTGGAATTAGTAATAATAAAATTCATCACTGTAAATTCATAGTGTCAATACCTTGTACTACATTCTGTCGTTGGTATATCCTTTTTCTTATCCCTTAATTCATGATATCCTGAACGAAGATCAATTTTAGAAAACTATTGAGCTCGGCATAGTTGGTATAATAAGTAATGGATGTGGGGAAGAGGATATTTGTTCCTGATAGTGATCTTGTTAAGTTTTATATAATAAATGAAGAGTCTCATTGATCCATATTTATTCTTAACAAACAGAATAGTTGCACCCCAAGGTGACGCACTAGAGTGTATGAATCCATTGTTAATATTATCTTGTATTTTCTTCTTCAATTCCTATAACTCAATTGGGCCCATTTGATAAGGTTTCATTGAAATAGTAATAACACCTAATATGAGTTCTCTAGAAAAATCAACTTCACAATTTGGGGGAAGATCTGGTAATTCTTTTGGAAAGACATAATCAAACTCTTATGAGATTGTTGTATTATTAATTGCAAGTTTCTCACCAACCATTTGAGATAGATAACCTTCATTTATAGAGATTCATACCCATAATATGGAATAAAATTCTACTTTAAGGTTATACTAATCCTTGCATTGATAGATGATCATAGATTGATATGGAATATGAAATGTGACTTCCCTTCCAAGGAAATTAATATTATATCCATATAGATAAAGCCAATACATTATGAGAATCACATAAAATTACAATGTAAGGATAACATGATTTAAAGGAAGCATGTTCCCACAAACTTCAATCGGAGAAGAATTATAAACTTTTGATGAAACTATTGTGCCATTCGGAGTTTTCATAGCTAACTCAATATCTAATTATTGAGATAACATGATGATACCATTATAAAATTTTTCATAAATAAAAGAGTGGTTGGATCAAGAACCAAATAAAAAATTTCTAATTTGTATTGGAAGGTAAGTGTACCTTTCACTACTTCATTATCATACTCGGCATCACCGATAGTGATCACATGTGACTTTCCATTGTATTTTTCCTTAAAAGTTTGCTGAAAATGATCATAATCAATAACCATTGGATTAGGGAACTAATTGTCATAATACCCAATTTCCTTGTACATGTAACATTGAAGTATAGGAGGTTCATTTTGTGTATACTTTTCTCTATTCGCATCATTTGACATCTTTTTCCCACCACTTCACCATTCAGCTGCCTAATGACCTTCTTTTCCAAACATAAAAAATTTACTATTATCTTTAAGAAAATTTCCTCCGTGTTTCTTTCCACACTTTGAACATAAGGGAAAAATCATCTTATTTTCAGTGTGGTCTTTAGATATTCCCTTTAAATATATTCTTCTCTTCTTATCAAACCCATAGGACTGATGGGTTACTCATATATCTATATTAACCTTGAGAGTACATCGAATGATTTCTTCATAGGTATTGAAGTCCCTTATGGATAATTCTCTTTGGATAATTGGTTTTAGTCCACTAGAATCGACCAATTTTACTCTTAGGTTAGACAATAATTCCATAAGCGTGCCTTGAATGTCTTGTAAACTTTTCTTTGTAGGTACCAATGGATTCATCATAATTTTTCTTAAGTTTAAAGAACTCCTTATCCATATTTTTTTCAAGAATAAGGGGAAATTACTTATTGAAAAATAAGTTCTTTAACTCATCCCATTCCATGGATTAAATTTGATATCTTTGCCTCATATTCCTGATAAGGTTCCACCGTTGATCAGCTTCACCTTCCAAATGATAGATGGTTAAGATAAATTTATCATTTTCTAAAAATTGGAGAACTAAAAATATATTTTCAATGGTATTGATCCATTTTTCATCCACTAATGGATCAGAAGACCCACTAAAAGATGTTGGATGTTGCCTCATGAAGGACCCAATAATATTTTGTTCCCTCCTTTTCTTATTTGGAAGTCCTGAATGATTCATAGCTTGAGAAAGTTGTATGAGAATAGATACAAGATTTTTCATTCCAACTCCCATAACATTTGGTTACTCATGAGGATAATCATTTCATTTCCTGTTTCATTCAACATTAATGTGGTTCCTTGGGGTTCTATCCATTCACTAATACCAGGAATCATAGTGTGTGCAACACTAGTCATAATTGTAAAACCACATAATCAAGAATTTTTTTTATTTAGGACACGATAGGTTTTATCCTATCTTATTAATGATAATTTCTAAAACACTAGGATTGTAACCTATACTTTGACATATCATGTGGGTTCTTACTAAGGTTTTTCATCTTAGTTTACAAAGGTTAACTATACATTTCCTCTGATACCATCTATAACGACCCATAATTTACATACATTGATATAAATTCAAAGTTGAATAAAATTCATTAAAAAATATAAAAAGTCCATGATAGGATCATATAGGTACAGTGTCTTTAGAAACTAGTAAAAATAAATAACCGGTTCATAATAAATTCTCATTGCCTCTCACTTATTTCGTCATAACTAGACACATTTTATATATATATTACTCAATACCTGTAACGGCCCAAAGTTTTTCAATGGAAATTCCCTTCTTATAATTATGTCATAAAATAACATGAAAACACAAAATAATGAACTACTAAGTGATAAGTGACCTCTAAACATAAGTTTTTCACTTATATGTTTTGTATTTTGAAAATCTGACATAAATGGTTGTGTTCAAGATGATTTTTGGAGTCTAATGAAACAAAAATAATTTTTGGTGAATAGTAGCATACCCTTAGGAATCGTAACATACCCTTATGAATAGTAATATGACCCTTATGAATATTAAATCATCCAACATAAGATTAACCTTACCCATGAATAATTAAATAAAATTAAGACATCTAAGAAAGTGACAATTTGACCTTAGTAAACGTTTTCGTATTTTGTAAGTCATAAATAATTAACTATAATTAATTAATTAATTTAAATGAAAAATCATTTTATTAAAATGTGTTCATTAATTATCAAATCAATGTCTTATAGTTTTTAGATAATTTTATAAGACCCTATGTAATTTTTGAAAGCACCATAAAAGTGGTTTTTAATCTTAAAAACTGATTTTTTTAAGTAAACTATGATTTTAATTAAATATTAAATTAATAATAATTCGAAAATTATTTTTTGAAAAATGGACTTTATATTTGGATTCTACACATCGAAAAAATTTTGGGGTAAAATTTTTGGATTTTTCTAGAATACTTGAATTTTTGGTGAATATTAAAATACATTAATTTACCATATAAATACATTATAAGTAAAACCCACTATTCCTGACATCATAAGTGATGTAGGAACCCAAATCTCGAACTCACATTCCTTATATACTGTTATTAGTCATGAATGACTCACTATTCCTTGTCTTAGGGGAAATTAATAAACTAATGAATTTTATATTAAGGAAACCCCTCTCCCCACCACTATAAAAACCACCCTTCACACCCTCATTCCCTCACACCTATCAAGCTCCAAGACTTCTCTAAACTCTACCCAAACCTCTTCCCTATCCCCTCCCCCACGTCCAAGATCTTCTGGTCTCATCAAAATACCATGCTTATGCCCCTAAGTAGGTTCTCAAGAGAAGGATTCAAGAGGTAATTTCTCTCCCTCTTCTCCTTTAATTTCATTTCAAGTTAAAGTTCATTTCTTGATCTCTACCCTCATATCTTCATACAAATGGTTTTGTAACTCCAGTATTATAAATATAATGAAATTTTATGATTCTAATGGGATATTATATTTTCCAACCCCCTTTCCCTATTCCTTTTATTTTATTAAAGAGAATGTTGTTTGTGATGTGTTAATTTATCACCTTCAAGAACGACAGGTTTTCTTCTTCCATTTATACCTTAATATCTAGTAATGAAACAATTTTTATGGTTGAAACAGAACAATTATAATTTATTATTTCCTATTTAAATTTCTGTAACTTTATTATGACCATATTACTAAGTGATAAATTAAAACAACTTCATTGTTATCGAAAAACCGCCCAAATTAACCAAAACAATCTTCATTTAATTCTTATCTAATGATTCATCCACATGGATATAATATAATTCATTATGAGATCATTAAAACTTCTGTAATATCATTAAGGATGTGTAATATCATTTCTGGATGTGTACCCATGTTCTACCAGAACTTCAATTTATGAATACAAGTGAACCACCCAAGAAAAACCTTAAAAACGAACATCCTCGAAAAATGTTTTTACACTCTATAAGTCATCCAAAGAAACATAAAATGACATAATGAAACTATAATGAACCCTATTAATGTATAAAAGTTTCTGTAATTTCTAATTAATTAATATAATGTCATTATACATGACATTAAAGAGAAGTAAGCATTCAGATACAAGGTAAGAGGAAATTCTTGAACCCAAATTTCGTCCTTCGAGATCTCCCTCTTTCACTCCATTTTTGATATGGTTACTCCTAAAGAATCATTTGTTCATATTTTTATTTCCTTTTCTGGTATATACATTTTTACCACTAATATTTATGTCAAACAAATTTCTTTTCAAAAGATCTCTTCTTTCAAGAACACACCTTTTACTTCTCATTCAAGATTTACGGTTCACGTATCAAGTATGTTATTCCCTCTTTATTTTAGGGACCCAAAGTTTATGAATGCATTCTTATGAGATGAAACTCATTCCTTTTCATGGGTTAGTTATGTTCATTTATGCTATATTTTCATTGTGGCATTAATGATAAATTATATTTTTATGATGTGACGGGTGCGCCCGGAATTATATAGCACAATATGAATGTTTAAATGTGACGGGTGCGCCTGGAATTATACAACGCTCCAATGCATTGGGTAAAGTTATTAACCTCATGAGTAAATGTAAAATTATGTGTGAAAAAGATGGTATCTTGGTTCAAAAGTATGTATGGTAGTTAACCACTAAGACATGATGTTTCATTTTTATGCATTGCCACATTTCAAGTCTTATATTTATGCTTCCTCTAATGTTCATGCTCTTTTTACCATGTTATGATTATGCTCACCCCAGGCTATAATATTCTTATATATCCTCTTACTTGGCTTCTAGATCACCCATTTTTATGTATATCCTAAAGTGGCTACATGTACTAAGGAGAGGAAAAGTGCCAATAAGAAGCAAGAAAAGAAGAAATTAAAAGAATGTTTATGCTTAATGTTGTAATTGCTATGTATGGTCCTATTTTTCCCAATACACTAAATTGTTGGATCCTCTATGTGTAAAACTATTATGTTTTTTATCTTTAATATGATGTAATAGTAATGTAATAAAAGGTAGGGTCGATATAATACCTTTCTTTATAACCTGGGGAAAATAAACACATGAAAGGGTGAGATAAGATGATCAACAGGGGTAAAAAAGGGAGATATCAATCATATAATAATTATAATACATAAGAACATAACATTTGAAAATCTTATCCTGCATATGAAAGATCATGATATCATGCCATGGGATAAATCATGAAAGTTCATGAGAATCATTGAATGTAATCCCAAAATTAATAACATAAGACATGAAGTTTTTTTGGCATACACATGAGCATAAAAAACCATATCATATGAGTCAAGGATTATTTTCATGACCATCATAGCAGAAAAATTCCATTACTCAGCCAAGTTCACACCTCATTCTAGCCCTCTATTACTGAACTGAGATCATTTCTCATTCCAGCCATGTATGTATCATGAGATATAAATCATTACCCAATGAATTAGAGGGAGATATAGGTCCCACCCATCTCATAATTAAATAATTATTATTAATTCCACAAAAACATAAATCATTCATCATGACATAACCCGAGGAATAAAAAGTGTTTCTTTAACATCATTCCACCATAATCCATATAAAACAAATTGATTTAATAAATAACATTACATAATAAAATCAATAAAATCATAGTAATAATAGGTACAGAAACATAACCCGATTTAGAGAATGTCATTTTTGATGAAAAAGAATTTTCATAAATCACTTGAAATTAATTCTTGAGTAAAATATACTTTCTTCTTCACAAATGTTTTCTTTTATCAAAATGTCGTGCAATTTTCAAAGAAAATAATTTAATTGAAAATAAAATTGAAATATTGTAAAATATGTTTCATGGAAATTAGGTGTTATTAAAGAGAAAAAATATTTTTATTCTATATATGTTAAAAAAACATTCTCCTCATACTTTTACTGAAAATTTCAAAATGTACCTCATATTGAATAACGAAAAAAGATTCCTTTCATACCATTTTATAAAATTAACCAATGGGTAAAATTGATTTTAAAAAATTTTATCAGAATATAAATAATATTAAATATTTATGAAACATGGACATGGATGATAAGTATACCCTAGTAAATACTCACGTATAAACAATCTTGGATAATAATGAGATTGTGAAATTATTCGGTACCTTAGGTCAGATATCCTTCATATATATCATAACCTCATTTATAATGGTCTAAATAATGTCATTGACTTATTATATAATCATTTTAATTTTTATTATATCATATATTATCATATTATCACTCGTTTGTTAATAAAATTTCATTATTACTTATTATTCGGGTATTAACTGCTTCATATGCTTATGTATGTTTTATCAAATGAGTTCTGGTTCTCCTTATTAGGTCATAGTTTTGAAATTAAAAAAATGATATTAATATAATAAATACCATATTTATTCATTATTTATAATTATATAATCATTATTTAATAAAGATCATGCAATATGAATTGCATTGCATCATGGAGATAGTAGGTCGTACAAACACATGATCAACGATATCAGTCCCATAAATATTGAATACTATTGAATTGAATGTTGTAAAATATATTAGAATCAATATAATGTTCTAATAATCATATATAGTTATTATTTCCATCATTATACCCATCCAAGTAAGGTGGTGGTGAAAAACAGATTACACCACGGCGTGCAGACGGTAAGCCATGCGTACGCATGCGTAGAGATTTCATTTTTCATAGGACGGATAGAAAGTGGAATATTATCGATACATAATCATAATAACATGTAATTATACAATTCATACTATATTTGTTACTTTATAATGAAACAAATCATGAAGATAAGTATAATAAGAATGATTTTTGAAAGAATCGGTAGAGGAGATTACCTCTTCTCCAATGTACTTTCCTAAATCTCCTCTTAGAGCACTAGAGTTGGTCTTTGAAGAATATCAGAACCTATAAAATGTAACTAGGGAAGTTTATAAGGGAAAAGTGAATGGGATGGCTAATATTGAAGGCTAAAAGTGATGTTAAAAGGTGAGGGATGAGGTTCCCTTTTATAATTGAGGTGAGGGGCACTTTTGGGATCTCCACAAATATTAATTTATAATAAAATAAAACCTCATCCAGAATACTCCAAAATGTCCCAATTTAAAATATGAGATTATATAGTGTTTTATTATCCTAAAAAAATATATTTTAGACAAGTTTTTATATCAATATAAACAATATGATTTTAATTAACAATTAGTTATTCTATTTGATTTTTAACTAGGGTAACAAATATTTCAATATTAAAAAGGTAAAATATATAGTTATTTATTTTCATTTTGACCATATATAAATAATTTATAACATTTTACACTATATAATAATTATTATATATTTTTAAAAATGTTTTATGATTTTTAAATAATTTAATAAATCATTATTTTGATAAACAATCAATGATGTCAATTTTGGCACTATTCAATTCATTGATTTTTAAAAATATTAAGATAACAAGTTAACTTTCAAAAAATTATTTTATTATATTTATAAGAGATCAAGGTCATATATAATATTAATTATATATATTAATTAGCCCAAAATATATTTATTTTAATATTTAAGAACATTTATCTGTTTCACTATTAATAAAATAATTACTACATTAATTTTGTATAATTATTTAATATAATGTTTTGTTGAATAATAATTAAAAATAAAATACTAAGATGAAGATAAATCTACTATATTTCATAATAATATTTTTAGTCAATTTTTTCCTCTTTAAATTCAAACATTTAAAATGTTATACTTATTATATTATGAATGTGACAACTTTAACATCACTTTAAATAAAATAATATAAGTGTCACAGTCACATATAAAAGGATCCAAATGGTCACTAACTAGACCCTTGGATGGTTATGGTCTATATATACTAAAAAAATAAGATTTTTTCAAGTTTTTGGGTCTTTTGATGGTTATTATAATTTTAATAAAAATTGTTTTATTGATTTCTCATCAATTAATTAATTTTCAAATCATTAAAGTATAAGTATTTAAGGTAATTATCTATTTCCTAAAAATCACTAATAAATTACCATGATAAAGAAAAAAATTTACATTTCAAATGAGTATTGATAATCAAATTTATCTTCTCAACAACCTTATATAAAAATAATATAGTTATTAAAATTTGAGTAAGACATTTAATTTTTCTTTAAATAAAATAAATAAAATGTCCAATTTTCATCTAAGTGGATTCCAAAGGACACAATTTTTACCCAAGGATGATTTAGTTTGAAACATACTCATCCAATGATATTAGGACAAGTGTTAGGATAACTTTATAATAGTATTCTTACCCTTAATTACCTGATTTACACTTTTATTATAGTAATAAAAATGACTCAAGTTTCTATTTAGAATACCCAAAAATAAAATAAAGATATTTACATAATTTTGACCTATTGATTCAAAATATGGAAAAAAAATTCAAAATTCAAAATTCAAAATTTTCAGTAATTAATTTAAAATTAATTCCATGGTTGGAAAGAGAGAATGATTTTTAAAAGTTAAAACATTGAAAAAGAATCAAATGTTTTTACATCTAAATTCAAGGTAAAATTAACGATAATGACATACATTATATTGAATAATAAAAATATATTCTATTTGTACTTTAAAACCAATAAATATTATAATTTACCCTTATAGATTATTTCTATGAAAAAAGTTATTTTCAATTAAAATATAATGTATTTTTACTATTCATAAAAACATGAAAGTTATCAAAAAAATAATAAAAATTCATCCAAAGTAAATTTTTATATATCGCTTCCAAATAAAATGTTTATATTGTCATATAAAAATTATTAATGTGTCAAAATCTTAATTTAAAATGGGTTCTCCATTAAAAGGTAAAAAATTACCCTTTTGAAAAAAAAATATAAGTTTTTATACATAAAATAGGGTTTATTCATACCCCAGGACAAAAATATCAATTTGATAAATATCAAAAATATTTTTATTAAGTATATAACGTATATATTTCACTAATTTAATTTACAAATAGTAATTCACTCAATTTATTAAAAAAATATGAATATAAAATTGATTTATATTTTTCATAAATAAAAGTTTGTGAATGACTTCAACATACATTTTCACAAGTTAGTTATATTTATTCCCACTAACCTAAATGCTAGGTTAAAATGGTCATTTTATACTAAGGGAATATCATGGTACATTTAAACTCATCATTGCATGAAATACAAGTTATTGGAGAATTAAAATTATTTAGATAAAATATTTCATTAACACATATGGGTGTTACACTTCTTTTAAGAAAGTAAAATGTGATGTTCCTCTCGAGAAAGTTATAAACCCATAGATTATCTCATTTCAGCATGTATGGACATTTCAAATAACATCTCTCCATAGAGAACTCTTCACAAGCACTCATTTTATTTCTAGTAGAAATCATATAATCTATATAAATATAGAAAATTAGTGATACTTTATTTTCATTTTAATATAGAGGTTTTTGTAACACCCCAAGCTTCCACTGTATGTTTCCCTTCGAATAATGCAATAGCGTGTGTTGTACGCAACCTCGAGCTCTAACACACACCACAACTAACTAAACTAGCCGTTGTGAATAGTAATACCTACTTTTTGAAATTTTATAAATTTTATTTATCAAAATGGACTTCATTTTTGGATTCGGAATATTGAAATTATCCTATGTTGAATTTTTGGTATTTTTCTGAGAACTTCTAAATTTTTATGAATAGTGAAAAATACTTAAAAACAACTTTTTTAATAAAAATAATTTATAGTGATAAATTATAATATTTAGTGGATTTAAAGTATAATTAGAATATAATTTTATCATTTTATCCAATGGTGGTCATTAGAATTAATTTAACATTGAAATTTGACATAAACAATTGCCAATCTTTTGATATAAATTGTTTCTTAAAAACACGCTATTTGTTGTAACAGCGGGAATTAATTATAAAATTAATTAATACAAATTATATGTTTGGAATTTTTTAAAATAGACATCATTTTTGAATTCATAATATCAATTATAGCTTAGGGTGAAATTTTGGCCTTATTCTGAAAAACTTCAATTTTTGATGAATAGTGAAACCACTAAGTGGTTGTTAAAAACTAATTTTTCGTTAAAATGAAATATTACCACTTCTGTGATTTGATTTTCAAAAATCCGACATACATGGTTGTCATTAAGAAGTAAAATTTGGTTCAATGAGATTAAAATAATTTTTTGGTGAATAGTATCTTTTAAGTTCTTAATCACGATTAGAGGTGATTAGTGTAGTTTAAGGTAAAAATAATGTTTTAATAATATGAGATGAGCTTGACACATGTCCAACTCCTATTGGATGAGTCATGGACGACCAAGAAAACCCATGGGTCGACTTGGGGACCCCATGGAGCCACTTTATTTGGAAATGACATTAATATGTATTTATTTAATGTTAAAATTAAATTGACACTAACATGAGTTGTTTTACTAAAACAGTTTTAAGTGGGGTTAAACAGATCCAAATTTTGACTATAAATATTCATTAGAAAGATAAAAAGATTTCCTACATCATAGTATTTTTTTATAATTTTTAGACATTAAATAAATTAAATTATTTATGACATCATTATGATGCAGCGATGACCTCATTATTTAACGATTTAAATAAAATGAGAAGATAATGCAAAATCCAAGGCTTAAACTTGTCCAAAGCCTATTGGATGAGGATATTTCGAACCCTTATCACCTTATCCACGAATTATATAAGTGTGGGACCTTTAGAATCCGAAAAGCATTGTATAATAATGTAACATTTCAATCTTTCCAAAAGAGCCCCTCCTCTCCTCTTATAAAAGGCCCCCACCGCTACCACCTTATTCACACTTCCAAGCCTTTTGGTTCGGCCAAACTCTTCCCAAATACTCTCCCAACTTCTCTACCTTCATCCTAGAAGCTTTACTTTAGTCAGAAAGCCATCTTAAGGAGCCCTTTTGATCAAATCAAAAGGAAGAACCCGAAGAAGAGGTAACATTTTCATCACCCTCTTTCAAGTTCCTTTCTTCTTCCACCCCCTCTTTGTTTATTATTTCAATTATAAAATTATAACTCCAGTATATTATATATAATGTGATGTTATTATAAATATGGAACAACCATATTCAGTATTCTACCCATCATTTGAATGACATGTCACCATACGTGCGTACGTACGGCTTACCGTCTCCACGTCGTGGTGTAATTGTTATTCAATATATTATTATTTAGATGGGTATAATAATGATATTTAATTCATGTAAATAATAAATATAACATGATAATGATTCTATATATATGATATACTATCCAATTATATATTATTTTAATATCAAAATAATGATATTGTCGCTCGTGCGTACGTACGGACTACCGTCTCCACGAACGCGATGAGATTCATTCTCCGTCGTATCCATTCAAGTATAATTATCATTTGATGATTTAAAAATAATGTTTAAGGACATGATATCATTCTGGATATGAATAAGGTACAACCTATCCATGAAAAACACGACTTACGTAACAAAACATATAAAAGAAAACGAGTAAGTTAACACCCGAAACAACGATAAATCTAAGATATTGTTAACAAAGCAATGTTAAAAGATCATATATGATATAATATGAATGTATATGATTCTTGTATAATTTAATAACAATTATTTCACCATTATACAGGAGGTTAACCTAACCCAACCAAGGAAAAGTACAAGGTAAGGGTTTACTTCACAACCTCTTCATTATCCAAGGTTGTTTATACATAATTATCTACTGGGACCTCGTTATCATCCACATCCATGTTTCTTAAAAATGTCTTTCAAAACATTTTTACTATTAAATGAAAAATGTGTTAAAGTAATTTATACCCTTATACATTTTTGAAAGGAATCTTACCGTCGTTTTCCAAACAATGTACTTTTTGACCTCTTTGACAAATTTAAGGTAAGAATGTTTTTTTAACTTATACGGCGGGTGCGGTTATTTTCCGCCATTATAACTTCGTCGAAGCTTCCCTAACAAGCTTATAAGAATATTTTCAAAGTAAATGTATTATTTTATAATTATGGGACTTTTAAATGATTTCAAATAGGAGAGATATTTCTCTCAAATAGCTTTGATTTCATCCATGTCAATATCCTTTGATGGGTTTTAAGTTTAATTGAAATTGATTTATGATACAAAACTTCCATTGAAAATTTTGTGAAATATTTTACTGTGGATGTGTTATTTTATACCATCCATAGTTTATGGAGAAATTGTTGAAATTTCGTATGCTAGTTTTAATACGAATATTTATGTTATGTTTAAACCTATTCATATGAGGAATGTATTGGACTTAATATGTGACGGGTGGAGCCCGCTATAGCTCCTCGATGCATCGGTAGGTCTCATGAGACAACTAGACGTGGAATTGGCCGAGGCCCTTTCCCAATTTGATTTATGGTTTTGGCCGAGGCCTTAATCATTTTAGATGTCTTGGCCGAGGCCTTGACAAAGTGTTTCAGAATGTCTGGCATTATACATTACCTCATTATGAAAGTGGTTATTGACATTTCATGTGGTTATTCGTCTAGTAGAATATCCATGTGAGTAAGTAATGGCATTATTTTATTTTACTTTTGCCATATTATTCTGAAGTTCAAGTTCGATAAGGATTTTGTTTTAGTTATACATTGCCTTGAATGCTTATGTTTTCTTATAAAAGCTTCCGCAATATTATTATCCTTACTGAGCATCTGAGCTCACCCCTTTCAATGTTTTAATATTTTCCAGGATGTGAAGAAGTGTATTATGACTGACTTGCAAGAATAGTCAATGAGGATATGAGGGTGGACTATGAAGACCATGTTATTGTAGTTTGTTTACTTTTTGATGTAATGAAAGACTTATGAATGTATCTAGTGTTTCCAAGGCTACTAAACTAATCGGTCTTTAGAGACTTGATCTTTTGTGATCATGCCAATGTTACGAAGTAATGCACCGACACTGGGTAGCTGGGGTCGGGGCGTTACAGTTGGTATCAGAGGCAGTTTAGTACTAACCTTAGAAGCTAGATTTAGATAAACTCTGATTAGAGCACATATCCCGAAGATAGACTTTGAGGATTAGTATAGAAGAACTTCCTAGAATTTTGGTATTGTAGAGATGTTGTGATTTTTCCGAGAAATAAATCCATGTCTGGATACGAGCAGGTAGAGGTGGCTCGGGCACAGATGTACCTAGGGGTAAAACCCAAAAACACCGCTTTGAGATAGACTCGAACGGGAACTGGTGCACGACAACGGGCCTTGCTGCTCTCTTGGTTACGACACTCCCGGGGGATATGCTTTGGATAATTCCCATTTTATTTACAAACCACTATGAAGGGTTACGAGTATATACTTCCTCAAAGAAAACATTTTTATAATTATGGATTATATCCATAATAAGTTCAATTTATGTTAAGTGTTTTACAAGTATGGAATTATGTATTTTGATTCATGAACTAATCTAGTTTATGCCATTATTTAAAAGTGGCGCCTAGTGGAAGGAATGGAAACCGTATCAATGCACGCACTCCGTGTAGGGATTTCCCTCCTGCTCAGGATAATTATGGTGGAGCTAGTGATACAACTGGTGCCGATCAGCTTCTCACCGTACTGGGACAACTCACGCAGGTTATGAATAACAACCTTACTTGTATGGAGCACCCTGATCCGCAACGTGGAGGATCAATGCTAGACCATTTCATGAGGCAACAACCGCCAACCTTCAATGGGAGTACAAATCCTATAGTAGCTGAGAAATGGATAAATTCCTTAGAGAAAATATTCCATGCCTTGGGGAGTAGTGAAAGGGAGAATGTTGTCATGGCAGTTTACCGCCTCACTGGAGATTCCGATCAATGGTGGTCACTAATTAAAAACACAAAGGAAGATGATGAATTAACAAACATGGAATGGTCGGAGTTCAAAGAGCTGTTCTTAGAAAAATACTTTCCTCGAGACCATCGAGCGGATATGGAAAGGCAATTTCTGAGTCTGAGGCAGAAGGAGGATGAGAATGTCGCAAAGTATGAGGCTAACTTTACAAGGTTAGCAAGGTATGCTGCAGATTACATACGTAACCCAAGAAGTAAGACTGATCGTTTCTTTGATGGGTTGAAACCATTTATCCGTCGAGCTTTAGTATCACAAACCTTCTCTTCATACGAAGGTATTGTCTCATGCGCTATCAAGACGGAAAAGGAAATCTCTAAGTCTTATGACTTTAAATCAAAGCAAGATAAGAAGAGATCCGCTGAAAAATCTGGGAAAGGAAATAAGGAAATAGGGAAGAAGGGTAGAAATGAATTTCCACCCTGTGATAATTGCGGTAGGAAGCACCCTGGTTCCTGTCTAAAAGGAAAAGGAGTATGTTACAAGTGTGGTGAAAAAGGCCACCAAGCTCATGAATTCAAGGGAAGGAAAGCGGCTGTCAACGTGGAATGCTATAATTGTAGAGAGAAGGGACATTATGCAAATGAATGTCCTAAGCTTTAGGGGAACTTACCTCAGAAGAGGCCAAGGGATCAGGGCCAGGCTTATGCTATCACTACTGCTGAGGTGGAAGCTCCGAAAGACGTGGTGGCAGGTAATTTAATGGTTTCCTCAAGTTTAGAAAATGCATTATTTGATTCTGGATCATCGCATTGTTTCATATCTTCCCAGTTTGCTAAGAAAATTAGATATTTCCAATTTGATTTAACAAGGGAGTTGTCGGTCAAAACCCCTAAGGGAAGTATTGTTGCAACGAAGTTTTGTCGATTAGTTCCCATTAGAGCACCAAAATGTTCTTTACCTGCTAATCTCATCGTCATACCCATGATTTAATTTGATATAATCCTCGGTATGGATTGGCCTTCGGACCATGATGCAAAAATTTATTGTAAGAGGAAAGAGGTTATGATTCTTGATGATGATGATAAGGAACACCTTATCTTTAGAGCCGAATCGTCGCCACATAATTCTTATCTAGATCCACCCCCAGTAGCTCAACTGAATTCAATTATTGGGGAGGAAGAGAAGGAAATTACTGAGGGTGAGGAAAGGAATATTCAAATAGAGGATGTACCTATTGTGAGAGAATATGTTGATGTGTTTCCGGAAGATTTACCTGGACATCCTCCAGAACGAGAAGTTGAGTTTTCCATTGATTTAATTCCTGGATCAAGGCCCATATCGAAGACCCCTTATAGAATGGCCACTGTGGAATTAGTTGAACTAAAGAAACAACTAGAGGAATTGAGTAATAAGGGATTTATTCGCCCTAGTGTTTCTCCTTGGGGAGCCCCTGTTCTTTTTGTTAAGAAGAAAGATGGATCTATGAGGTTGTGCATTGACTATAGGGAGATCAATGATATAACAATAAAGAACAAGTATCCCCTACCTCGCATTGATGATTTGTTTGACCAACTGCATGGAGCTCAATACTTTTCAAAGATTGACCTTCGGTCTGGATACAATCAGTTGTGTGTGAAGAAGGAAGACGTTCCAAAGACAGCATTTCGAACAAGGTACTGGCATTACGAGTTTACATTAATGCCTTTTGGATTGACTAATGCACCCTCTGTTTTCATGGATCTAATGAATAGAGTTTTCAAGGAATATATTGATGACATTGTAGTGGTATTTATTGATGATATCTTGGTATACTCCAAAAGCCACTAAGATCATGAAAATCACTTACGCATTATCCTGAAGACTCTTAGAAGACATGAATTATATGGGAAATTTAGCAAGTGTGAATTCTGGCTTCATGAGATTTCTTTTCTTCGCCATATTTTCTCTAAGGATGGAATTTCCGTTGATCCTTCTAAAACCAAAGCAATCCAAGAATGGCCAGCACCGACAAGTATAACTGAGGTACGCAGTTTTATTGGTTTAGCAGGTTATTATCGACGTTTCGTCCAGAATTTTTCCAGATTGGCTAACCCATTGACAAAGCTCACACGTAAAGGGATTAAATTTGTCTGGACAAAAGAGTGTGAAGAATGTTTTGAAGAACTAAAGAGAAGATTAGTCAATTCCCCTATATTGACTCTACCATCGGGGAATGATGGGTTTGTTATTTATAGTGATGCATCGAAGAAAGGACTTGGTTGTGTCCTTATGCAGAATGATAAGGTCATTGCCTATGCATCACGACAGCTACAAATTCATGAGCAAAACTATCCTACTCATGATCTTGAGTTAGCAGCTGTGATCGTTTCTTTAAAGATATGGAGACATTACCTCTATGGTGAAAAATGTGAGATTTATACTGATCACAAGAGTTTGAAGTATATTTTCACACAAAAAGAACTCAACATGAGGCAAAGGAGATGGATTGAACTAATCAAGGATTATGATTGGACGATACATTACCACCCGGGGAAGGCAAACAAGGTGGCAGATGCTTTGAGTATAAAAGACCATGGAGTTTTGAATGTGATGAGAATTGAAAGGGATCCAATTTTCTTGGATCTAGTGAAGATGGACATGGGAATAGCTAGGGAAGGTGAAACATCAATGCTTTCTCAAATGGTTGCCAAACCATCATTACTAGAAAGGATTAAGAGTTCTCAGACCAATGATGAAGAATTTCAGAAGACGATTAAAGGTGTGAATGATGGAAGATTGAGGGACTTTGTGTATAAGGATGGAATTTTGAAATTCGGGAAGAGAATTTGTGTTCCCGATATACCTGATCTAAAAAGGGAATTGCTGGATGATGCTCATAGTTCCAACTTCTCTATACACCCTGGGAGCACCAAACTGTATAGATATTTGAAGGAACATTTTTGGTGGGACAATATGAAGAGGGAGATTGCTGATTTTGTGTCGAGGTGTATGGTTTGTCAACAAGTGAAAGCTGGAAGGCAACATCCTGGTGGAGTATTGCAACCTCTTCCCATACCTGAGTGGAAATGGGATAATATTACGATGGACTTTGTCATGGGACTACCAAAGACTCCTAGAAGGAATGATGCAATATGGGTCATTGTTGATCGTCTTACTAAGTCAGCACATTTTCTGGCTATACAAGAGGATCTACCACTTGAACGTCTAGCAAGATTATATATTAATGAAGTTGTAAGACTTCATGGAGTACCCCTATCGATTGTTTCTGATCGTGATCCTCGTTTTACTTCAAGATTCTGGAAAAGTCTTCAAAAGGCCTTGGATACTGAACTTTGTTTGAGCACTGCCTATCACCCTCAAACAGATGGACAATCAGAACGGACTATTCAAACCTTAGAAGACATGTTGAGATCATTCTCTCTTGACTTTCAGGGTATGTGGGATCAATACTTACCACTGGTAGAATTTTCCTATAACAATAGCTTCCATTCGAGTATTCAGATGGCACCACATGAAGCGTTATACGGAAAGAGATGTCGTACACCAACCTGTTGGGATGACGTTGGTGAAAGAAAACTTGTAGGCCCAGAACTGGTAGAGGAAACAGTGGAAGAGGTGAGTGTAATCCAAAATCACATCAAAGCAGCTCAATGTAGGCAGAAGAGCTATGCCGATAATCGAAGGAAGGATATGGAATTTCAAGTCAGTGATCATGTTTTCCTGAAGGTATCTCCATAGAAGGGAGTCATACGTTTTGTTAAGAAAAGTAAATTGAGTCCCAGGTACATCGGACCTTTCGAAATTCTAGAACGAATTGGGGTTGTAGCTTACCGATTGGCAATGCCGCCAAGTCTCTCCAAAGTTCACGATGTGTTCCACATATCTCTGTTGAGGAAATACATGCCTGACCCAACGCATGCACTCACCTATGAGGAATTAGAACTGGAACCCGATCTTTCCTATTTTGAAGAGCCCGTCAGGATTCTTGATGTGAGGGAGCAGGTGCTGAGAAACCGGACGACTCGTCTGGTGAAGGTTTTGTGGAGAAATCATAAAATGGAAGAGGCAACGTGGGAACCTGAGGAATTTATGATGAAAAACCACCCGAGTCTTTTTATGCAGTAATACCCTAGAAATTGCGAGGATGCAATTATTTGAAGGAGGGTAGAATGTAACACCCCATGCTTCCACTGTACGTTTCCCTTCGAATAATGCAATAGTGTGTGTTGTACGCAACCTCGAGCTCTAACACACACCACAACTAACTAAATTAGCCGTTGTGAATAGTAATACCTACTTTTTGAAATTTTATAAATTTTATTTATCAAAATGGACTTCATTTTTGGATTTGGAATATTGAAATTAGCCTATGTTGAATTTTTGGTATTTTTCTGAGAACTTCTAAATTTTTATGAATAGTGAAAAATACTTAAAAACAACTTTTTTAATCAAAATAATTTATAGTGATAAATTATAATATTTAGTGGTTTTAAAGTATAATTAGAATATACTTTTACCATTTTATCCAATGGTGGTCATTAGAATTAATTTAACATTGAAATTTGACATAAACAATTGCCAATCTTTTGATATAAATTGTTTCTTAAAAACACGCTATTTGTTGTAACAGCGGGAATTAATTATAAAATTAATTAATACAACTTATATGTTTGGAATTTTGTAAAATAGTCATCATTTTTGAATTCGGAATATCAATTATAGCTTAGGGTGAAATTTTGGCCTTATTCTGAAAAACTTCAATTTTTTATGATGAGTGAAACCACTAAGTGGTTGTTAAAAACTGATTCTTCGTTAAAATGAAATATTATCACTTCTGTGATTTTATTTTCAAAAATACAACATACATGGTTGTCATTAAGAAGTAAAATGTGGTTCAATGAGATTAAAATAATTTTTTGGTGAATAGTAACTTTTATGTTCTTAATCACGATTAGAGGTGATTAGTGTAGTTTAAGGTAAAAATAATGTTTTAATAATATGAGATGAGCTTGAAACTTGTTCTACTCCTATTGGATGAGTCATGGCCGACCAAGACAACCCATGGGTCAACTTTGGGACCCCATGGAGCCACTTTATTTGGAAATGACATTAATATATATTTATTTAATGTTAAAATTAAATTGACACAAACATGAGTTGTTTTACTAAAACAGTTTTTAAGTGGGGTTACACAGATCCAAATTTTGACTATAAATATTCATTAGAAAGCTAAAACTATTTCCAACATCATAGTATTTTTTTATAATTTTTAGACATTAAATAAATTAAATTATTTATGACATCATTATGATACAGCGATGACCTCATTATTTAACAATTTAAATAAAATGAGAAGATAATGCAAAATACAAGGCTTACACTTGTCCAAAGCCTATTGGATGAGGATATTTCGAACCCTTATCACATTAGCCACGAATTATATAAGTGTGGGGCCTTTAGAATCCGAAAAGAATTGTATAATAATGTAACATTTCAATCTTTCCAAAAGAGCCCCTCCTCTCCTCTTATAAAAGGCCCCCACCGCTACCACCTTATTCACACTTCCAAGCCTTTTGGTTCGGCCAACCTCTGCCCAAATACTCTCCCAACTTCTCTCCCTTCATCCTAGAAGCTTTACTTTAGTCAAGAATCCATCCTAAGGAGTCCTTTTGATCAAATCAAAAGGAAGAACCCGAAGAAGAGGTAACATTTTCATCACCCTCTTTCAAGTTCCTTTCTTCTTCCACCCCCTCTTTGTTTATTATTTCAATTCTAAAATTATAACTCCAGTATATTCTATATACTGTGATGTTATTATAAATATGGAACAACCATATTCATTATTCTACCCATCATTTGAAGGACATGTCACCATACGTGCGTACGTACGGCTTACCGTCTCCACGTCGTGGTGTAATTGTTATTCAATATATTATTATTTATATGGGTATAATAATGATATGTAATTCATGTAAATAATAAATATAACATGATAATGATTCTGTGTATATGATATAATATCCAATTATATATTATTTTAATATCAAAATAATGATATTGTCACTCGTGTGTACGTACGGACTACCGTCTCCACGAACGCGATGAGATTCATTCTCCGTCGTATCCATTCAAGTATAATTATCATTTGATGATTTAAAAATTATGTTTAAGGACATGATATCATTATGGATATGAGTAAGGTACAACCTATCCATGAAAAACACAACTTACGTAACAAAACATATAAATGAAAACGAGTAAGTTAACACCCGAAACAACGATAAATCTAAGATATTGTTAACAAAGCAATGTTAAAAGATCATATATGATATCATATGAATGTATATGATTCTTGTATAATTTAATAACAATTATTTCACCATTATACAGGAGGTTAACCTACCCCAACCAAGGAAAAGTACAAGGTAAGGTTTTACTTCACAACCTCTTCATTATCCAAGGTTGTTTATACATAATTATCTACTGGGACCTCGTTATCATCCACATCCATGTTTCTTAAAAATGTCTTTCAAAACATTTTTACTATTAAATGGAAAATGTGTTAAAGTAATTTATACACTTATACATTTTTTAAAGTAATCTTACCGTCATTTTCCAAACAATGTACTTTTTGACCTCTTTGACAAATTTAAGGTAAGAATGTTTTTTTTAACTTATACGGCGGGTGCGGCTATTTTCCGTCATTATAACCTCGTCGAAGCTTCCCTAACAAGCTTATAAGAATATTTTCAAATTAAATGTATTATTTTATAATTATGGGACTTTTAAATGATTTCAAAAAGGAGAGATATTTCTCTCAAATAGCTTTGATTTTATCCATGTCAATATCCTTTGATGGGTTTTAAGTTTAATTGAAATTGATTTATGATAAAAAACATCCATTGAACATTTTGTGAAATATTTTACTGTGGATGTGTTATTTTATACCATCCATTGTTTATGGAGAAATTGTTGACATTTCGTATGATAGTTTTAATACGAATATTTATGTTATGTTTAAACCTATTCATATGAGGAATGTATTGGACTTAATATGTGACGGGTGGAGCCCGCTATAGCTCCTCGATGCATCAGTAGGTCTCATGAGACAAATAGACATGGAATTGGCCAAGGCCCTTTCCCAATTTGATTTATGGTTTTGGCCGAGGCCTTAATCATTTTAGACGTCTTGGTCGAGGCCTTGACAAAGTGTTTTAGAATGTCTGGCATTATACATTCCCTCATTATGAAAGTGGTTATTGACATTTCATGTTGTTATTCGTCTAGTAGAATATCCATGTGGGTAAGTAATGGCATTATTGTATTTTACTTTTGCCATATTATGCTGAAGTTCAAGTTCAATAAGGCTTTTGTTTTAGTTTTACATTTCCTTGAATGATTATATTTTCTTATAAAAGATTCTGCAATATTGTTATCCTTAATGAGCATCTGAGCTCACCCCTTTCAATGTTTTAATATTTTCCAGGATGTGAAGAAGTGTATTATGACTGACTTGCAAGAATAGTCAGTGAGGATATGAGTGTGGACTATGAAGACCATGTTATTGTAGTTTGTTTAATTTTTGATGTAATGAAAGACTTATGAATGTATCTAGTGTTTCCAAGGCTACTAAACTAATCGGTCTTTCGAGACTTGATCTTTTGTGATCATGCCAATGTTACGAAGTAATGCACCGACTCTGGGTAGCTGGGGTCGGGGCGTTACATTTTTGTCCACTATTCCTTTTATCAATTTAATAGTCTTCAAATTGGAATATATCTTATAATACCATTCTATTTTGGAATATTTCAACCAATATAGAGCCTTAATTAACCTGAAAATATAGTTCTTATATTTACCAAGCAACAATCCACTAGGTTTCTCAATGTAAACCTCCTATTCTAACTCACTATTCAAAATGATAGACCTGATATCCTTTTGAGAAATATTTTGTTTCATTTGTTCTAAAATATAATGAAATATTTTAATGGATTATAGTCTATAAAATAAATAAAAGGTCTCATAAAAATTAATTAATTCTACTTGAGAATAACCTTTACACAAAAGTTGTTCTTTTTTTACAACTTCTCTCTTTTCATTCAACTTTTTCTCAAATACCAATTTTGGTATAATAACATTCTTTTTTTTATCTTGGTTACCTACTCCCAATACCTATTATACTTTAAATCATTTAGTTTTTCATTTAGAAAATTAACCCACTCTGGATACTATATAGCTTCTTGCACATCTCTTGGTTTAAAATGTGAAAACAATGAGGTATATATTTATGTCCTTGGAGTTATTCTTATTTTTACATGATTTACTAGATATTCGATGATGTTTTGAACCTTCACCTATATTCTCATCCTTGGATAATATGAGGAAGACGTTAGGTCAGAATTGGTAATGTAAGATGGTCTAAAGGTGGATTAATAGACCGGTTAAAATTTTTTAATGAAATAAATAAATTATTTAAATTAATTATCAAATTCAATTATGAGACTTACTTATAATTATAATAAAATAAATAACAAAATGATGTTTTTATAGTTGTTCATTTCAATGTTGGCCTATTCTACTCTTATACCTCTCTATTAGGTGATAGATACATTACGCATTAATCTGATTTTTAGGGGGTGTCATAACCCAATTACAAAATGCTTTTCTAGTGGAGGGATAACCATGACACACTGGTTTTTTTGTGTGGGGAGTCACAACCAAATTACAATATTGACAATAGAATATCAGAGTCACAACCAAAAAAATTCTGAATTTAGAATCTGGGAGTCCCAATATGAAGAAGAGAACAAGAAATGATTTTGCTTTTAAAATAATAAACCAAAAAATAGAATGTACATAAAAGATTGGAAGAAGTGTTACAGACACACAAAACTAGATGAAGTTGAATATAAAAGAATAAAGCACAAGTACTGGTTCTTTATTTGAGGAACAACTCATCACTTCAAGTTATTATAAGTCAAATAAAATGTAATTTGACACTTGATAGATCTTATCAATGATGAAATAGAGATCATGCAAGAATTTATAGAATTTACAACCCTAGAGAAGTTCAAATATTTATTTTCAAGGAAAATAAAATTGTTGAAGATGTTATAAATAATATTTGATAGGCTACTCAACCTCCCTTTAAATAGAGAACTGCCAAGAGTAAAAAGTAACTTCCATAGGTAAAAAATCAAAAAATAACAATAACAATAAATGTCAGAGAGAGGGAATTTATCATTACAATAATTATCTAGGAGAGATAAAGTTGTCATCCACAATAATTGTAACAATATGTTTTTGAATTTGAAGCATAACGTCTAATTCAATACAATTTTAATATCCCAATAAAAAATTCATATAGTCTATATAATAAAATTTCCTGAAAATTACATGAATATCACAAGATAGTTTGATTGTTAAATCCAAATATTAAATATAAAATAATTCAATGTAGCACATAATTTAAATATTCACTATTCTAGATTAAATATCAAAAAATAAATTTGAGTCAATTTCTTGTCATTAAATATTAATGTAGAATAGAATAATTTAAATAAATTAACTCAAAATATTAAAACATAAATACTCCAAAAATATGTTGAAGTGTACGTATGAATAATGAATAAATTCAATCACATTTTAAAACTGATTAAAATATTTCTAAAACCCTTCGCAAGGATTTTATATAATATATATTAATTTTATAAATTAATAAAACACGTAATAAATTAAAAGATACATACATATAATGATAAAAAACAATGAAAAAGTAGAGCATGTTTAAAAACATTTTCCTGGAATTTTGTTTAAAAAAACTAGTGGTTGAAAAAAATTTGTCTTTTAAATCAATTTAACTACTTCTTTTAAAAATTAACCGATAGTTTTAAAAATATTTAACATGAATTTTTAAAAAATTAACCTATTATTTAAAAAAATAAACTAGTGGTTAAAAAAATTTAACTTGTGGTGGTAAAAAATATATTTGGTGGTAACAGGAGTCTGGTACCATACCATTGTAGAAATGATCTACCGTTGCAGAAAAATATGAACTACCATTATAAAAAAAATTACCATTGATACTATAAAATATGTTTATTAGAAGAAATAATATGTAAATACAACATGGAGGTGCTAGTATAAGGAGAATAATAAGCCAAAGGTAGAAGATGATGAATAATGCATCATTTCATGTACAAGCATAACACAAAAACGTAGATGATTTTTGGTGCATCTAAATGAAATAATTCGTGAATGGAATAGAAAAATTAAATGAATATAATTTCGATATCCTTATATGAAATCAAAAATATCTTTAATCTGATATTTATATCAAGCGATATGTTGAAAAACAGTGAAAATATAAAATAAAACTTCAAAAAATGAAGATATGTTCTAGATATTTGACAATTTTTAAGCATCTAAAATAATTATTAGACTTTAATTTAGTTAAATAAAATGTATAAAAAATTATTAGATTTATAAATCAATAGATTATGTGTAATTATGATGTGAATCTAAATATATATCATTGAAATACAAAATAGTTTAAAATCCTGGAATTCCATAATTTCATAACTATTTCATAAACTTAAGGAATTTTTTATACTACTTAACCAATAAATTCAGACTTCCATTTATTATAATAAAATTTAAAAAAATGTGTTGTATTTCTAATGAAAGAATTTGAGAAATTATTTGATCTATATAGCACAATTTATAATTAAATTAGGAAAGAAAAATATGAAGCAATTTAAACTAAAAATTTTTCTTGAAACCAAATACACAAAGTAAGTTCATATTAAAATAAAAACATGTTAGAGATAGAAATAGACTTCATCATAGTTTAATTAAATGATTATATACTTCTGATATTTCACATAAAATATAAATTATAAAATTTTGATCTATATAACTTAAGATATAACAAAAATAAATATAGGTAATAAAAAATAATTTACACATGAAATAATGAATGAGTTTGTAATCTTTAAAATAATAAAATAATAATAAATAAAAATAAACTCCCAAAAAATTTCCCATTTCTGAAAATTAAAAAACTAAAACAATATTTTATAAAATTCTCTCCCTTTTAAAAATTTTTCAAAAATATAATATTTAATAAATATAAAAATAAATAGTTGGAATACAAATAATCATCCCTTTAATAAATGTATATTAAGGTAAGTTAAAAAAAATACAAATTTACAACTAAATTTATAACATTACAACTTCAAATTTTAGTTGTTAAAACTTTTCACAATCCAATAATTTATAAAAAATATTTGTCCATTGATTTTCAATTGAAATATATTCCAGAATAATATCACCTTTATTAAAATAATCATGAAAACAATTAAATTTCATGTCTATATGATTAGTTTTAAATTTAAATATATGTTTCATTGAAATAAAAATAGAATAATAATTATTAAAATAATTATGAATTTTTTCCAAAGAAAAATCATATACAGACAAGGTTTTTTTAATCCACAAATATTGAGAGAAACATAATGAAACAATGGTATAATCACTTTAATTAGTTGAAAAAGAAATATAGTTTTGTTTTCTTGAACACCAAGAAACTAAATTCTTACTGATAAATCAATGCATACTTGAGGTATACTTTCTATCAGATCAACATCCTCAAAAATTAGAGTTCGAATGACTAATAAAATCAAAACAATTTTTTCTAGAATAAAATAACCTCAAATTAACACTACCATTAATATATTTAATAATACACTTAACAAATTTTAAGTGAGATTCCTAAGGATCAAATTGAAATCTAGCACATAAACAAACAATAAACTTAATATTGAGTCTCGAAGTAGTTAAATACAAAAAAATCAAATCATTCTTATAAATAATTTAGATTCCACAAATTTTCCAAAAATATCTGAATCTAATTTTGAAGAAATAACCATATGGGTTTATATGATTTATAAGAATCAAGACCAAATTTTTTAACTAAATATTTTTCATATTTAGATTGATTTAAAATTATTCTATCATTTTTTTGAAATATTTGAAGTCACGAAAATAATTTTAATTCTCCCATATTTACTTTCCATCAAATTTAAAAAATATTTTCAAATTAAATTATTTTAAGATCCAATAACAATATCATCAATGTAAATTTGAACAATTAAAATATCATTTTATGTTATTTTAATAAAAAAATGTAGGATATAATTTACCTTTGTGAACATATATTTTTTATAAAAATATTACAAGTATATCATACCAAGAATGAGGTTCTTACATATGACTATATAAATATTTTGATAACTTAAAAGCATGATTAATAAAAATTCATTTTCAAAACCAGGGGTTGAAAAGTGTAAGATTCTTTAGAAATAATTTCATTTGAAAACACACTTATCATATTCATTTGAAATAATTTAAATCCATGAAAAGTGAAAAAATATAAAATTAATTCTAATATTTCCAATTATAGAATTTTTTATAATACCCTTGAGCAACAAGTCGAGCTTTATTTTTAACTGCTTTTCAAAATTCATCTTTTTTATTTATATATGTCCATTTATTTTTTATAAAATGATTTTCTTTAGGGGGTTAAAATAAATCCTAAACATTATTTATAGAAAATTTATAAATTTAATCATTTATAGAAATAATCTAATTAGAATCATTCAAAGAATCATCTATATTATAAGGAATAAAATCAGAAATAAAAGAATAATAGACACAAAAATGTAACATAGAATTTATAATTTTAATACCAGAATAGATATACCATTAATATTTTCAACATGATGATATATATGAATTTTCCATGATATTGGATAAGGTAGATAATAATTATGATTCCCCTTAATTGATTCATCCTTATCTTTAGGGTTTTCCTCACTAAAATTAAATTCTATAATCTCGTCAATAAAATCATTAGAATCAAAAATAAATTTCATATTTGTTTTATCAAACATAACATGAAAATTTTCATTAATAATCAAATTTATTTTATTATAAACTCTATAATAATTAATATTATTAAAATAACCAAGAAAAATACCATCATCACTTTTATCACCAAACTTATCTAAATTGTCCTTCAAATTTAATATAAAAACATTACATCCAAAAACTCTAAATTAAACAACTTTAGGTTTTTTACATTTAAACTATTCATAAGTTGTTTTCTTTGAAAAATGTATAATAAAAATTATATTTTAAATATAACAACTAGAAAAAATGTCTTCATCTAAAAAAATCTAGGAAAATTATATTCACTTAACATAGTTTGGGCCATTTCAATAAGATTCTATTTTTCTGTTATAGAAACCCATTTTTCATTGGTGTTCTAAGAATAGAGAAATTATGAAAATAACCATTCTTTTCACAATTTTTTTGAAATTATAAATTATTGAATTAACCTCCTTTATCACTATGAATAAAAAAATCATATTTTTTTGTCTTGAACTACATTAAAAAAAGTAATATATCTAGATAAAGTATCATTTTTTATATGAAAAAAATTAAACCCATGGAAATATACTATAATAATCAATAATAACTAAATTATATTTCTTTACTCTAAGGCTATAAATTTTATTAGGAATAAATATATCAAGATATAATAACAATAAAGGTATATTAGTACTTATATGATTGATAGGTCTGAATGAAACTTTACGTTGTTTTCCTTTCTTACAAGCATCACAAATATAAAGTTATTCTTTCTTCAAGGAAGGTAACTATAGAAAATTATCTAGTTTATATACTTTATGTAACATTTTGAAATTAACATAACCCTATAGTTGATTCCAAATAATGTTATCATTAAACAAAACATTAAAACACTTAACATGTTAAATAGTTAGTTCATTAAAATCAATAACATACATATTTTCCTTTCGATTAACATAGAATAATAAAGTATAATTTTTTTAAAATAAAAAATTATCATTTTGAAATTTAAATTACAGTCCATCATCACATAATTGATATATACTTATTAAATTATGATTTCAACCTTCAAAACACGGTACTTCTTAAATAAAGGTAGAATTAGAAATACCAACTTTACCAAAACATTTTATTTGCATTTGGAATTATCTCCAAATATAAAAATTCCTAAATGAAATGTGTTATAAGTGGTAAATAATTATTTTTCTCCACTCATATTCCTATAAAATCCACTCTCAATGTTCTATACTTCATTATTTGGATATCCAAGGCATTTTTCCTACAAAAATAAACTAATTAAAAATTTTGTTACCCAAGCTACTTTGGGTTCAATTTGATTAGTAATAAAACAATTTGGTACCCATACAAAATTTAAAAGTTTTGTATGGTACTCTAGATAAAAAAGATTTATAAACATTAGTTTTTGTAAATACCAAAGTCTATTAAAATCTAAGAGAACAATAATTTTCATAATAACCTTTCATGACACATTGAGAACTTGTAACATTAGAAGTACAACCATTTTTTACTTTTAATAAAACATTTTTGCGACATTTTTGGTAATCTCCTGTCATATAAAAAACCATATTTATTTTCATTTAGTTTATACAAAGAAATTTCTTTATGAAATTTTTCATGAACATGAATAAAATTATATAAACCTTGTTTAAGACTTTCAACTTCCTGTTTCAATTTCTCATTCAAATATTGAAAAAATTTCAAATTATAATAAACTATAGAATAAGAAAAAAGTATCATAACTTAATTTTTCATTATATTCTAAAAGAACATTATTTTTAGAAACAGTTTTTCATTGCATTACTTAATCTTATTATATAAATTAGTAGCTTTGAAAACATAATTTCTCCACATTACAATTTCACCATTTAATTAAAAAATATTTTGATTTTAGAATAATAATTAGAATCATAATATCTTGAATAAAATCCCAAATCACTAACCATATATAGAGAAGGCATGAAGTAAAAGTTAGCAAATTATTTATCATTCCTATATTCTTCGCTAAAATAATATTTTTCAGTATAAATACAACTAGATGTTATAGCATTTTTGTATTTATTTTTGTATTTATCTTTATTTTTCATTTTTTGATAGTCAGGCTTGATATGAACTTTATTCATATACTCAATACAAGTAACATATGAACTATTATAGTTATTATTCCCTTTCTTATCTCTATTTCATTTACCCTTTGGGGGTTTTGATATAAATTGGTTATTAAATCCTTTATTTTTCATTTTTTTTGTAACTCCAATCATAATCTGATCTATATATTATTTTTTACAATCCTTTAGATCATAATCAACAGATTTTGTGGAAACAATATTCACATAATCAAAAGATACACCTATTCTTTTTTTTCTTTTCTTTATCTATGTTCTTTATTTCTAATTCATACTGAATCAATGATCTAATCAATTTATCGAGAGCGTAATCTTTGAAGTTCTTTATTTCATCAATGGAAACATTATTTGCATGAAATTTCTCAATTTGTACTCTTAGAAATCATTCAATACGTACTAAGTTCTATAAATCTTATCCAAGTGAATTTATTCCATTCATAATGCGAGTGAATTGGTGGATCATTTAGATTTTTCATTCATCTTCACCCATTTTGAAGTCTTGGTACTCCACTCAAATTATTCCAAGATTATTTTAAATTAAGTTTTCTAAACCGAGGTGAGATGCTTGTAGAATATTAAAAATGTCATGATCTATCTTACAATAAGATACATGAATAAAAATGATTATATTAATAACACAATATTTTATATTTAAAACATAGTAATTTTAAACCTATCTAGAAACATCATTTCCCATAAGTGTGTTGGGTTGATATTCTAGTAGTTTGTATGATTTTTCCATGATCAACCAACGTTCAACACTTAATTGTTTAAGGTATACCTTCATTAGATATCTCTAGTATCCATAATCATTTCCATTAAAGTGTAGTGTATTATGAGGAATCCATGCATCATTTATATTCACTCCTTCTATCTTAAATATCTTATCCTTAGACTGTGATTTCTAGGAGTAGGTCACCACAAATAAAATAAAACCAAACTCTATATAAGGGTTGGATAGATTCCATAATGAATAAAATTTGATAGCAATTTTTTGGTGTTAGTAAAAAGAACAATAGAGATAAACTATCCTCAATAAGGTTAACCTTTGATACCAATTGTTTGGTATCAGGAAATAGATTTAAAAGGATCAAATTTTCTTTAATTAACTTTCCCTATGATACCAATTATTAGGTCAGAATGAGTAATTATAGATGATATAAAGGGGGGGTGTGAATATACTCGATTAAAAAATTTAATGAAATAAATTGATTATTTAAATTAATTTTAAAAGTTATTTAAGAGATTTAAATATTAGTGTAATAAAATAAGGAACACAATGATGTTTTTTATAGTCCAAGGTGTGATAACTAAAATCTTATACCACTATACACAGTAAGAGATACATTTTACACTAATCATATTTTTAAGAATGAATCATAACTTGATTAAAAAATCCCTTTTTAGTATAGGGTAACCTCAATACATTGACTTTTGTATGGGGTGTTAAAACCCAATTACAACACTGACTTTGGAATATGGGAGTCACTACCCAGACAATCATGGATTTAGAATCATGGATTCATAACCTAAAGATGGTAATAAAAAATTATTTTTTATATAAAATCATATAATGTAAAATAGAATGTGTGTGAAAGATAGAAAGAAGTGCTACAGATATAGGAAACTAGACTAAGTAGAATATCAAAAAATAAATAACAGGTACTAGTTCTTGGGTTGAGGATTAGAACATCTCATCAAGGCTGTAAAAGTTAAAAAAGATGTAATTTTTCACTTGATAGGTCTTCTTGATGATAAAACATAGATCATACATGACTTGGCATATTATAAAACACCTCGTAAGTTCATAGCTTTATTTTCAAGGAAAATAAGAGTGTCAAAGATGTTATAGATAATGTATGATAGGTTGATCGACCTCCCTTTAAATAGATAACTTTAAATACAAAAAAACACCATACATAGGTAGAATAATTCCACATTTATATTAAAAATAAATATCAGAAAGAGAGTGAATTTGTCATTAAAATAATTATCTAGGAGAGATAAAGTTATCATCCACAATAATTGTAACAATAATTTTATGAATATAAAAACATAAAGACTAATTCAAACCAATTTTAATTACCCAATAAATAATTAAAATAGTATCCATAATAATAGGCCAATAAAATTACATTAATATGACAAGATAGTTTCACTATTAAATCCAAATATTATATATAAACTAATTTAATGTAGTACGTAATTTAAATATTAATTACACTATATTAAATATCACAAAATAAGTTTGAATAAATTCAATCTCATTAAATATTAATTTATAAAATATTAATTTAAATAAATTAACTCAAAATATAATAAAATAAATATTACCGAAATATATTTCAAGTGTGTGTATGAATAATGAATAAAATTCAATCACATTTTAAAACTATTTAAAAATACCTCACATGGATTCTATATAATATATATTAATTTTTGAATTTAATGAAACACTTAAAACAATTTAAAAATACATGCAATTAATGATAACATTAAAAATAGTAAAAATTCAGAGTATGTTTAAAACCAATATAACATGACAATTGAAAAAACATTAACTGGTGGTTAAAAAATATTTAACAATTGTTATTAAATATATATAATTAACAATTTAAAAAACTGAATATTTAAAAAAAAAGGTGTGAAAAAAAAGTTTAACAAGGTGTTTAAAAAGTATAATAGGTGGTTAATTTTTTAACTAAATGTAATAAAAAATTGTCTGGGGGTATTCAGAGTCTTCTATCCCTACCATTGCATAAATGATCTACTATTGTAGAAAATTATGAAATATCATTACAATAAAAAAATGATTTAACATTGATACTTTAAAAGTTGTTTCTTCTAAGAAATAATACATAAACACAACATGGAGGTTCTGGTATAATGAAAAGAAGGAACTAAAGGTAAAAGATGATTAATAACGCATCATTTCATGTACCAGCATGATCCAAAAACATCAGTGATTTGGATCCCATTTAATGATAAAATTAGTGAAAGGAACATAATAATTAAAAGAATATAATTTTTATTTCTTTATAAAAGATTAAATATCACTTCAATATGACATTTATATTAAGAGATATGATTGAAAACGAGTAAAAATATAAAATATAAGGTGCAGAAAATTGATGATATATTTTATATATTAGGAAAATTTTTAAGGCATATAATTTTTTTTAAAACTATCATGTAGTTTTTTTAAATGTATAAAAACTTATTATCTTTATAACCCAAAAAATATAGTATGATTATAATATTAATCCAAATAAATATCATTTAAATAAAAAAGATATTGAGATTGGGAAATTATATAATTTCATATTTATTTCATAAACTTCGAACATTTTTTCACCGCTTAAATAGAAACTTTATACTTCCATTTATTCTAATTAAATGTAAAAAAAAATTGTTGCATTTCCAAAGGAACAATTTTTACAATAATTTTATCTATATATTTCACAATTTATAATTAAAAAAGGAAATAAAAAATGAAGTAGTTTAAACTAAAATTTGTTCTTGTAACCAAAAATATGCACTAAGTTCGAATCAAAATGAGAACATTCTAGAGATAGAATTATACTTCTCCATAGTTGAATAAAATGAAGATATACTTTTAATATTTTATATGTAATAAGAATTATAAAATTATTATTACTAAAATTTAATATATAAACAAAATACATAAAGGTAATAAAACTGATTTTCACATGAAAAAATTAAAGAGTTTGTAAAGGGATTGTAATATTAAAAAAACATAAAATAATATTAAATAACAAAAAACTCTTAACATGTGGTTTCTCCTCACCACTAGAGATGGTTGAATAATCATATTTAACCCATAATAATTCAGAATATTCACCTCCATCTAAAAATTTATCAAACTTTTTAACAAAAAAGATTCATCTTCATCACTTATAAAAAATACCACTTCATGTGTGTTTTTTTATTTACATATTCCACCACTTTAAAATCACCAGTTTCAATGATATACCCTATCTATTTATTGTAACATCTATATCCTCTTCTGTGTGAAGGTTAACCTAAGAATATTCCATCAAAACCTATTTTACAAAACTCCCAATGATTTTCTCCTTTGACTTTGATGATGCAAGGTTTTCCAATACCTTTAAGTATTTCAAACATGGGGTCTTATTATAATAAATATCATATGGTAACATGTTATAATTTACTATATATAATAAGTGATTTTGAATGATAACTACTGCTCTAATATCCAATCTGGAAAAATACTGAGAATTATCATGCTATATCAATATGGTTCAAGACATCTCTATAAGGATTATATTATTCCATTTAGTTGCACCATTTTTTGTGGTGCTTATGGTGTAGTGAGTTCACGTTGAGTAACATGCTTCTCAAGGTAAGGTTAATATCTTCCATTAGTGTACTCAACACCATCAACTATCTAAATATTATTTATGGAGTCACTAGTCTCCTTTTTATCAGTTCTCCTGAAACTATTGAACATATTTGAAGCCTCTAATTTATGTTTTATAAACGTAATGAAATTATTAAGAGTAAAGTAATGAGTAAAAGAAAAAAAATACTTATCTCCATTTATTTATTACTTTCTCATGGGCCTAGAGATACCATAATGTATAAGCTATAATGGATGAGATGAGTCAATCTTGACAATTTTTTGGGGAGAATTAGTAATCTACCCTTTTTGACATGTTTAGAATACCAAATTCCTTCTCTAATTATATTAGGAACATCATGACCAGTTTTTATTTGGGAAATATTTCTTATATTACTTTGGTTAATATGGACAAGCCTTCTATACCATAATTAGTTTTCTTCATTCATCCATATATAGATTGGATTCTGATCATCTCCCACTTCAAATAAATTTCCCTTTTCCCACTTCCCTCTTATCACAATTATATAATATTCTTATCTTTTCACTAAGAAAATTTATTTCCTTAAAATCACCCCATTAACTTTACGATATAGTTGAGAAACACTTAACAAGTTGTGTTTTATCCCATCAACAAACATGGGATTCTTAGACTTTAGGTTATCTTCTTCATTCATCGCCGAACCAATATCTTTTTATCTTGAGTGTCACATCATTCCCAAATGTCACTAATCTATCTCTTCAATCCTAAAAATTATTCAATAACATAAAGTCTCTTATCACATGTGAATATCATCCACTATTTAATATCCCTGAAAAATCCATTTTTGAAGCCTTGAGTGAAATTTCAATAAAAAGAGCTTTTTCGTTACCTTTATCATTCTTCTATTGAGACTTTTGAGTATTGTTATTTTTACTCAGTTGGGTTGGAAGCATGGTGAGGCATCATTTTTTAATTTGAATTTTATTTTCACATCTTTCATTGAATTCTTCCAAGGGTTGAAATATATTATCAGTATTCAGTTTAGTTTTTTCAGGTTGTTTCTTGATCTCTCTTATTTGAATGGGATTAGTCCCCACTAAAATTATAGTTCCCAAAACTACTAGATTCAGAATAATGTTGATTGTTGAACTAAAACAGTCTTTTTGTATTCCCAAATCTTCCAAAATTCTAATAGTATCCATAAAATTCATACTTAAATCTACAAATATTTTTCTATCTAGAATCTAAGAAATGTCTTTCTTCTTTATTTTGAAAACAAATTTTGGATCTATTTTATGAACCAAAATAACCATATTCATTAATATTTAAATCTTTAAAAACTTTTCTAAATCACAAATTATTTTATTTTTTGACATCAAGGTTATGTTCATAGAATTTTATGATTTATGAGAATCAGTTTTATTAGGTTAAAACTTGATCTTATTCACCTGTTTCTTCAATTAAGAATTCCCAAAAAATATTTTCAAATTTTTTTTCACTCCTCGGGAGTGATATTTTTTCTTTTTCTTGAATATCATTATTTTTATAAATTTCTTCAACTTCAACTTAATTTTGGAAGTTAAATATGAGCTTGTGTAGTTACTTTTCTAAATTTACCATTTTTTAAAAAAGTTCAATATCCTTCTACTTTTAATTCAATTTTAATTTCATCTTGAATTTCAAGGTCTTATTATCATCGAGTAGCTTCTTTAAATAATCATAATCTTTTTAAAAATTTATATTTTTTTCTATATAAACAGATTTCATGCTCCTCGACTGAATAAACCAAAGGCTTAAATTTTTATTTATTTATTTGGATAAACCCCTTTTTAAGGATAAAGGGAGAAACCTCACTTGACTTCAAAGTAATAGATACAAAAACATAACCTAGAGGTAACAATTTCCAAAATCAACCCAAAATAAGACTACTTAGAAATATCCCTACACATCATCAAAAACATTATTGAAAGCCTCCAAAAATGCATGGATACATAGCGAGCCATCCTGTGCAAAAATACACGGGCCTAGTACCGATGGATGGACCATACCCTCTCAAAAATTTGAATATGAAAAGACATTTACAGTGAAGTCAACATACTCTAATTCGTCGTCTAGATAATTTCCTTGTAGAATGTCCAGTATAAGAAATCATCCCAAATACAAAACCATAAACCAACTGATTCACACTCAAACCAGTAAATCCACCTACACTAAACCATAGAACTGAATCAAACCTTAATAGATTGAAACTCCACCACATACTACATCGCAATCTCAATATCAACATCAAACTAGAGAACCAAATAGATTGCATCTCCACTGCTTGTTGTATCTCAATATCAAAATAAAAAATTAGAAGAAAAAAATCAAACAAAATACCAACATCATCATCCAGATTTTGAGACAAAAATAACCAGAATGAAATCACATTTAACCCTTCATTAGAGATTCACCATCATATAATCGTAGTCATCAGACCCATTGGAAGAATCCTACCACCATCTACAAGATCTCCTCTAACCTCATAGCCATGGAAGCAACCCAAAGAAGAAGAAGAAAAAGTTCATGAAGCCAAACCTTCATCACCCAGGACTAGGAGTCCTAAAATCATACTAATATTGCATCAATGACCGAGATATTAGATCTGATCTAACCCAAAAAAACATCGCTATAGGCATGGATCTGGTTAGATCTGAACCACATAAGGATCAATGTCGATGTCCAAATTATGCCTACCATGGGAGGATGAAGAAACCTTTAAGGTGGGGTAAAGGAGCACCGAATATGGAAGCACCACACAAACACCCTTAGAATTTCCAAAAAACAAAAGTAATAGAGTGATCCTCTAACATCGCGAAGACTGCCAAACCCAAACCTGCAAGAGAAAAAAGTAAGAGCAGAAGGAAGGGGGAGGTGTCACCAGGGCTACCAGCTCAATGATGTACCCACGTACCTCTCACCTCGGGATCATAGTTGAGGGGTAAATCTAGATTATTGGTTTCCTTTATTAAAATTTTTTATCTCCTAATCCAATTAGGCGATCCCTAAAAGATACTCTCTTAATTATTGCTTCCTCATAAACGTTGTTTTTTGTTTCTTCTACACTACCTTCTTCATTATTCTTATCACTAGTGATATATAATTCATTCACCTTGGTAGTTTCTAGATTATAATCAATATCACTATAATTTTTAATATCTTATTCTTTATCACTAATTTTATTCTCTTCACACATAAATAAAAATTTTATATTTTTGTATCTAGAAAAATAATCAGCCTTTCCTCCAGAAGTTAAATTTGACTTAGTGGATTTTTTTTATTTGAGGATCTTCTTGGTATTTAATTTTATTTATCACTAGATCATTCTTTTCTTAACTTTTAATAGTTTTAAAAAATGTGTAAAATAAGTCCATACTAGAATAATTTTAGTGGATTCGTCCCCTTCTACATTACCATGCCTCTTATAAATTTTTTAGAGAAAAGAGACAAAATATTTTTAAGATTGTCATCCACTTATTCTTCTGAGTCAGAACAACCAGCTTCATCTCCTTCTAATTATTTTTTAATATTTTGCTTATTTAAGTCTTTAAAATATATTTTTTTTATCCTTACCATTTTTTTGGTAACATTTTCCTTCCTCATCTCAAAAGATATGAGAATATTTCTTAGGTCATCAAGAGGAAGTGTAATTGGATATCTATTTTCAAGGACTAAGACTTTAACATCAAACCTATCTGAAAAATGTTTATAATTTTCTCAAAAATAGTTGACTCCTATAACTTCTCATGAAAAATTATGATATTACTCACTATTTATTTGAATTTTGTGAAAAACCTAGATAAAAATTCAATATAATTTATCTTTTGGTATTCATATTTCAATTTCCAAATATATTGTTTTTCTCTCTTCAACTTAGTATTTCCTTCATAAATGTTTTATTATTTTCCCCATTGTCATTCTACTTTATTAATTCCTATTACATTCAGATAATTATTCTTAATTAGGGAAGATAAAATATAATTATTACCATGTCCAAAATTTTCTTGTCTCTTTCTATCATTTTTTTTCATGAAAACACATTCATCATGACATGTAAATCCATCAGTTAAAACTTTATATACATATAATCTTATTAATATTAGATAAGGAAACATTTTATACTTCTAGATATATTAATTCTTCCCATAAAACATGAAAATCCCCTTAATGTCCATTTAATTGTAATTATCAATAAACCACGATAAGAAATTTAGTGACTGGATACTCAAATTCAAAGAAACACCTTTTCTTTATCCATAAAACAACCATGAGTCAATAAAAGGAACCTGTTCTCTGATAAAAACTGAAAATCCACCACAATATTAGTGACCTAACTAATAGGAGTTATGAATAAGTCATCAAGAATAATTTTTAATTTTTCCTTTTAAATAATCATCTCCCATCAGTTATAGTGATTTTATTTCACTGTTAAACACACACATTCACCCAGAAAACTAGACACAGTATATTTTTAAGGTTCAACTATCAAAATGAAGAGGTTAATCCTTGGATTGATTCAGACTAACCCACGACCACACTACCCACTAGTATCAACCTCTGGATTATAATGTGTAGGATTTTTCCCTGAAATTATATTACATTATAGTCTCATGATAGTGCCTGAGTGTCCAAAAAAATTGAAATGATGTAAAATGGTTTTTCAATAGTACAAAAGTCTTCCACTAGTTTCTTGATTTAAACCGTGGTGTCATTATGCTTCTTGTTACTCTCTAATTTTAACTATTGTATTTTTTTCACCTTCCTCAACATTTTCTTACATAAAATGAAGCAGGAAATTATTTTAAACATTTTTTGTCTTTCATCTCTCTTTGATACTATGATCTTTAAAAGATGCAAAAATATGACCATTATTATGCATTTCTCAATGTCACCTTCTTTTATTTTTTCTTTTTTTATTCACTATAGTTTTATGAATTTTATTTCCATAAACTATTTATGAAAATACTCATAAACCGCTTAATCCTTCATAATTTAGGTCAACTATTAGTGAATTTTCTCTAGCTTTCTCACAATGCTTGAATTCAAAATTTTTCATTTGAAATCCAATCTAGTAATTGACTATGATCCTCTCCCATGACTTATTACACATATTTGAGAGTCTTATTTCCTTAAAAAATATTCTATGAAATCCACAAAAGATAATTTATTTTATTCTACATCCATGTGTGTATGTCGATATGCCGTGAACATGATGTGATTTTCCTTATTACAATGTGGAATTATCAAACACCATTCTAAATAAAAACCTCTTTTTGAAGTGTTTCTTTCGATAAATATCAAATCATAAAGCATCAACTTATTTTATTCATTTCATTAGAATAATCAATTTTGAAAAAAATTAAAAATTCCATGTCTCCGAATTTTAAAAACATTACCTACGTGTTGAACTATACAAGGATACCATACTTTAAAATTTTAACCTTATGAAGGTCATCCTTATGAATTTCAACCCTATTAAGATCATACATATGGAGTTTAACTATGAAGATCACCTTTACAAAGTTGAACCATACGTAGATCATTAGGAACCTTAAGAACATCAAAGACCTCACAAAGATACCTAAATGAACCTTAATAACATCACTTAAACCATATGGATTTCATATAAACCTTAAACACTTAACATGAATTTTATAAATATTCATTGGAGCCTTATTAAGTACTATTTTTACAAAGGTAGCAACCTTATGAATATTCAGTAAATAACCTAACGATTTTTTGAAACCTTAAAAACATTGAAAACATCTTAGATATATTGAAAAGTAATGACCCTTACGAATATTATAGGAAACATTAAAAAATCACCTAGTTAATTTTCAAATTCAAATAGGCGCAACTCTAAACACTTCTAGAAGACTTCAAAACATCCTTAGTCTAATTCAAAACTTCTCCATATCATTTCTAAACATCTTCAAACATCTCTACAACCTTTATATCACATATTATAATTTATTTTATATGATTTTGAATATGATTTAATTATTAAAAAAGCATCATAATAAACATATCTGTTTACATTTATTTAAATTCTTCTCATCACAAAAATTACACTTTTGAATATCAACACACTCCCCCAATCAACAATCTCATTCAATCAATCTCTTTGGATCAATATAGCTTTTATAATTTGGATATGGTGTGCAATAGTTTCCAATAAGTCAAACCAAATATTAGTATCCCTACCCCAAATTTCCTTTTTAAAAATATTACCATTTCTATTTAAAAGCTATGACAGATCAGTTTTACAATAGAAAGATGAATAACTGAGAGACTGTAAATTACACAAGAGGACTCTAGTATTCATATCCAATCTAGATGAATGAAATTAAAAAATAAGAATATTACCTATCTCCTCTCCCCCACTCCCTTTTATAATAGACCCCCCCCCCCACCCACACACAAGTTTCATAATGGGAAACTAACTAAATTTATTTAATGGGACACCTTTAACCATTATAAAATAATCCTTCCATACCCAAAGACCGTCTTGGACTTTATCAAACACCTTGAATTTGAAAAAATATATCATATAACTGAAATAAAGAATTTGTACCTTTCACTATTGAATTCTACCATTGATCCAATATTTTTTTTTCTAATGATGATCACCAAGGAACAACCAAAATGGTTCTTCCCATTGAGGTGTAGCCACGAAAATTACTAAATCACCCAAACAATTTTGGGTGGGATTCTTCAACCTTCAAGATACGCTAATAAAAAAAAATAAGGTAAAAAATATAGATATAGATTCAATAGGGGAGAGTTTGTTCCATAGGTTATTCGAGAATCGAATACACACCACCCATGGCCAAGACTCCTTTATATAGGCTATAGGGACACTCCCTGATCTAGGTATCCATTCCATAAAATTACTCATATATATCAGAAATATATGAATAAATTCTTTAGTTACATAACATGTAACTCTCAAAAAATAACTCTCCCATGAATTTTTAATGATAAATGATCTATAAGAGACTTTAATGTTAACTCTTTAATGTTTTGATGTCTAAAATATGTATTGTAAAAGCTGATAATATCATACTATTCAATACTTTTCATTATTACTTGATCATATCATAAGATATGATATGCTATTTTGACCAGCATATGACATATTTATGTCATAAAATATGACATTACTACTGAACTCATTATCATGAATCATGAAATTAATTAGGTTTTTAAATTTTATTTATAGTATAGGGAATACCCTAGGTTGTCTCTCAATGAGTGTTTAAGTATTATTGTATTAATTTTCAATTGGTTTTATAAAAAAAACTAAAAGTGGTGGGATTTATAAAGCATTTTAAAGTAAAAAATTAAATAAAATCACTAAAACAAAGCATGAGAAGTTTCGAAAGTATAAAATGTTTTGATGATAAATGATATGAATATCATTGAAAGGTTACTACACATCTTGTAAATTTTATTATTATTTGATGATTATTTAGTTTAATGAAATTCTTATGTTGAGGAAAACCAGGATCTTGATTCTACTATTTCCCTCTAAATAGAACTTTTAGAACTGAAAATTGACACAATGATTATAAATACCCAAGCCTTCAACATATACTAATACATGATTTTTAACATAACCATTCATTAATTAAAACCCAAAAATATTGAGGCCTAGTGTCTTTCAAAGACTAAGTTCATAATAAATTTAAAGGAAACTAAAACATAACATATTTTTTTTATTCTCCTTAGTGAGATACAAAATCTATTTGATCTCCTAAAACCATATAGGATAACCTATAGCATACATAAAATAAATGGGTGATCTAAAAAATCCAGCAAGAGATTAAACATGATAAGGAAGCATAACATGTGAGTAAAAATTACAACATGGTATCATAAAAGAGAAGGTTCATGAGTAATCACATAGAATCATAACTAAATATCATTGTATAATAAGATCATGTAATGATAGAAAATTCAAAAGCAACATATAACCAGATAGGAGTTAAGTTATACTGTGTAGACTATATCACATGGTGTATAAAGTCCCATAATGGATTAACATTACTCCCTAATACCATATATTATTGTCTCATGAGGCTAAATATTTAACCAATGAATTGGAGAGATATTTGGTAACACCTATCATATGATTTTCAGGATTTATATGTTACAAAATATACATGTCAATCAAAAGTCATAAACATAAGAATTACCCATGGAATGAAAATGGGTAGCATAATTTTCTTATATATTATAATCAAAGGAAATACCATAATGAATGAATTTGAGAAATGAACACAAGAAATGTATTAACTTATTAAATTAAGTGAGAATAAAATAATTATATATTTTTAGACATATATATAGAATTTAGAATCATTACATAACTTTAAATATAGATAAATTGATTTAAATATAGAGTAGTTACAACTTGAAGAAAATGGTGGTTTAGAGAGATCCCTTACATCAAGCCTGATTTGTCACGTACGTTATTTATAATCCAAAATAATAAAATTATATTAATTATTTAATTTTATAACAACCTTTTTAAAGTTTATTATTCCTTTTATTTTATTTGTTATCATGTAATATACAATTACTTAATCATATAAGTTCATGTTATATGTTTTGATGATGTTCGATTATATGTCCAAAATCAATTTGGTATGTTGAGTCAGGTTAAAGTGATAATTATATCATTATCTATAGAGTAATAATAATGAAATATTTATCATTTTTTAACATAAATTGTTTCTTTAAAACTAATCATAAATAATGATTATGAAAAATGAACTACGTTACAATCATGGAGATGGTAGGGCGTACGTACGCATATATACCATTTTTATTTTTCAATGATCATAATGAAAAAGGTATGTGTTATTTTATATTCAGAAAAATATAATTATATCATAAATATCATATTATTTTTTTAAATCCACTTACATATATCATCTATGAGACACAATAATAAAAAAAATCACATCTCTTCGCGAGGTTGTAGTCTTCTGTATACACGAACGATGTTATAATTTTTCAGTGGATGTTAAGGAAATAAGGTTTATGATATATTAAATTTAAAAAATGATTAATATTTCATGAATATATTGTATTAAAATGAAATACATCATCATTAATATCCATGATATGTGATGATGTAAAAAAAATTACATCGGTTTGCGAGGCGGTTGTCCGTCGCACACAGGAACGATGGTTTCATTTCCCATTTAATGGAAGAGGATATGGATGTAGGTTAGTAAATTAACATAACCAAATATAATTATACATGATATAATAATTTTATTATATTATCATGATTTATTAACATTCTTAGTAGGTGGAAGAATAAATAAATCAAAGATTCTCAGTTTAGAACGATACCTCTTCTTTAGACAACCTATTTAGGATTATAAGTAAATACTCCCTAGAATGGATTTATAATGAAACAAAGGAATATATGATATTTTTAGGAAATTAAGGAATTTATTCAGCTAGGTATAAGAAAACCAAAAGCATTTTTAAGTGTGGAAATGAGAGGAAAGGGGTGTCCTTTTATAAGTGGGGGAGATGACACACTTGGAGTTTTTGAAAAGAAATAGATATACCCATGTTTTACACATAAAAAATGATTAAAATGAATAATTCAAAAACATTAGATGTTATAAGGTAAAAATATGATCATAAAATAGGAATTATACAGGTTTTTATCTCATTTAAACCATTATATTTTTAGTTTAACCCATGGTAAACCCATTTTAACCCAAACCACGATAATATTTTTTTCTTTTTTTACTGTTAAATATGAAAAAAATTATGTTGAAATTATTATATAATATTTATTTTTATGATTTAAATATATAATTAATTTTTTAAATTAAATTCATATAAGTGGAATAATTTACATTAAAATTAAACCTTCATATGTAATGAAAAAATGGTTTTCCAAAGAAATTTTTTTTGAAAGTATAAAAAGTTTTTATATCAAAATTTAAGATTAAATTGATTAAAATGCGATAAATTGGATTAATAATAATATAATTGAACTAAATTTACTTTAAAACCATTTTAAAACTAGACTTAACTTTGTAAATACTTTAAATTAAAAGGTAGTTTTTAATAAAAATTGGTATTTTTCAATATTCATAAAAAAATTAATCCTTTCAAAAAATTATAAAAAATTAACCCTAAGCTAATTTTGACATCTTGATTCCAAAAATGAATTTAATTTCTAAAATTGGAAAAAATAGTTTTTTTATTTTTTCACAAAAATCAATGAAAATCATTTTTTAAGACGAAATATACTTTCAAAGTATACATAAAGACTTTACCAAACATTAAGTACTTATTTATCAAAACATTTTATTTATATAAAACCATTATAATTAATTTTCATAATGTTTTTATACATATTAATACCACCAATTTTATCATTTAGGTTATAAAAATAATGTTCATGTAAAAATAGTTTTAGTATATTGTGATTCATTAAAACTCGACGTTGTGTGTTGCATACCTTATCAAAAGTAGTTTTCTTTTTTTTCAAAAACTCCGGGGGTTACATTATTCCCCCATTAAATAATTTCACCCTCAAATTTTTGTATTACATATCAATGTGTAAATTTTTTAGCATACTTGTACTTCAATTCTTTCTCTGGTTCCTAGGTTGCCTCTTCATATTTATGGTTCTTCCATCGCACTTTGACTATGTGAGTAATCTTATTGTGTAGAAATTTATCTCTATGGTACAAGATCTTCACCAACTGATCCACATAAGAGAGTTTTTTTCTAAGTTATAATGCCTCTAATTTTATTACATATGAGGGATATGGTATGTACTTCTTCATTAGGGATACATGGAATGCATCTTGTACTTGAGAAAGGGTTGGTGGGAGTGCTTGTCAATAAGCCAAAACTTCAATGCAATAAAGAATCTAAAAGGGTATTATGTACCTAGGGATTAGATTTCCATTCTTCCCAAATCTGTTAAATCTCTTATTTATAGTTATGTGAAGAAAAACTTTATCCCCAAACTCAAAATCTAGGTCTTGTCGATGATTTTAAACATAACTCTTTGGTTGGATCTGAGTAATCCTGATGTATTTTTGAATGGTATTAACTTTTTCTACCATTCCCTTAACAAATTCAGGTCCCAAAAACCTGTGTTCAAAAACTTCACCCCAACATAAATGTGTTCTATATCTCTTCCCATAATGGTCTTCATAAGGAGCCATTTGTATTCTTGAGTGGAAACTATTATTGTATAAGAACTCAACTAGAGGAATATATTGATCTCATATTTCTTTTAAGTCCATAAAATATTATCTAAACATGTATTATAGTTTTTAAATAGTACGCTTATATTTTCAATCAGTTTGGAGGTGATAAGAGGTATTGAAGTTCAACTTAATATTTAGAGAAACTTAGAGACTCTTTTAGAGATTAGAGTTAAACATCATATCTCACTCAGATACAAGGGATAGTGGTTCTCCATGCATTCTCACCACTTCTCTGATACATATCCTTGCTTGTTGATAAAGTTAAGAGTCCACTTGAATTGAAATGGATTGACAAATATTTTTAAGATGATACATCACAACCCATAAGGAATTGTTTCCTCTTGATGTCTTTAGAAGACCAATGAAAAAGTTCCTGGTGATATTCTCCCATTTCAATGTTGGTATGGGTAATGGTTTTAGTATCCCATTAGAATTTTTTAATTTCATCCTTAACTTGCTGAAATACCATACAATTTGATGTATATTTAGTGACCTCCTTATTCATATTGTCCCATCAATAGCTATGTCAGATATCTTGATACATATTTATCTTACTTGGGTAGATGGAGAAGGTCTATCTATTTTTATCATTCAAAATATATTTCTTTATCTTTGGATTTGATGGTACACATAGTTGTGACCCAAATATTACAACTAATTATTAATCAATTTTTAACTTAAAGGATTTCACTTTTTCTAGTATCTTCCACCTTCTTCTAAATTTCCACATAATCTTTTTGAGCATCATTTATCTTCTCCATAAGTGATGGTTGAGAAATCATTTGATAAAGGAATGATGATGTTCCTTCCTTTAATATTACAATGTCCATATTTTTTATGTCTAATAATATTGTATGCTTCTCAATTATAATCATTTATTAACTCACCAGATACTTTCTACTTAAATAATCTAACACTTTTTTTGCTTTCATTGGATAGTAATTGGTTAAGCGGTCATAATATTTTATTATCTATAATTATCTTCAATAAAACATTTTAATATCCTTTTGTGTGAACATATATTTTATGTTATTATAGTTTTTATATATCTCACACTTATACCCATAAAGATAATTTCACCATATTTTCAATGAATAAATCAGTGTAGCCAACTCTATATCATGTGTTGTATAGTTCTACTCATTAACTTTCAACTACTTTATGGCATAGACTATAAATTTATCATTTTACATCAGTACAAAACTAATTAAATTATTCAAAGCATCATTTTATACCACAAAAAGTTTCCCACTTGAGGTAATTGTGAGGATTGGTTTAGTGATAATACTATTTTTTAACTCCTTAAAAATTTCTTCACATTAACTAGTCTATAAAAACTGTACTTTCTTCCATGTTATCTTGGTTAATGGGTTTCAAAACCATGAGAAGTTTCTCACAATTTTTTGGTAATACCCATCTAGTATAAGGAGACTACATATCTCTTTTATAGATTATTTTATAGGTCAATCCTCAATTACCTTTTTCTTAGAAGGGTCTACAAATATCACTTTGTTGGTGATAATATGCCCCAAGAATGATACTTACTTTATCTATAACTCACATTTACTCTACTTTTCATATCTATTATCCTGTATTAAAGCCTTTAGTGCAGTACTAAAATGTTTCTTATACTCTTCCTTTCATTTTAAGTAAATTAGAATATCATCTATAAAGACTACCATAAAAATTTCAAGGTAATCTATTAAGACTCTATTCATTAAGTCCATAAATATTTCTTAACAATTTTTGAGTTTTAAATTCATCACTATGAACTCATAGTGTTCATGTCTTGTTTGAAACATAGTTTTGAGGATATCTTACTCCGTCATCTTTAGGTGGTGATATCTCAACTGAAGTTCCACCTTAGAGAAATAATGGTCCCTATGTAGTTTATTTAACAATTAATCTATCTATATAAGGGGGGTAGTTTTTATTTATCAATTTTTCTTTTGATTTTATGATAATTAATGCAGAGGCACATTGACCCATACTTATTCTTGATGAATGGGACTATTGCACCCCATGTTGAAGCATTACAATGTATAAACCATTTTCCAAATTATCTTGTAACTACATTTTCATCTCTTCTAACTCAGCGATGGTCATTATATAAGTAGTCTTTGATATGGGTAGAGATCTAGGAATAAGTTCAATTAAGAACTCAAACACTCAGCTAGGTGGGAGACCATACAACTCATCAGGGAATAAATTATTATAATCCTTCACAATGGAAATGTATTCAAGCATGATTCTCTCTTTTATCTCCATCATTTGTGCTAGATATTCCTTCTCATAATAAAATAATATCCATTATTGAACAAAATATTATACAGGTGACTCATCCTCATTCTTACACTTGTATAGAATCAGAGGATGACTAAGGACATGAAGAGTGATCTATCTCTCCCAAAATTTGATGTTGGATTTATATAAGGATATACAATCCATGATGAATACAACATGAAACTATAATAAATGAATTAAGATGATATTTTATGGAATATTTAGTCCAAAAACATTAACTGGGGGTTATATACTTGGGATGCAACCATTGCTCCATTTTTGGTTCTCAAAGATAGATCGACCCCATTCTTTGAGGCTGTTTTTGAAAAGTTCTACTAAACGTGAAATATATGAAATAATTAATAGAACTAAAATCAAATAGTATGTTCATTATTCTTTATTGAATAACTAGTGTACCTATTTTAACATAATTGTCAAGATCCACTTTAGAAATAGTGATATCATATGATATTAATTTCTCTCTAGGCCTTATAATTTCTTTTTGTTGATCGTCTCCTAAAACACTTATCTTAGAGAATTTTATAGATTAATTCCAATATTCCTTGTAGTTTAAACATTAAACTGTAGACTAAGTGTTGATATGAAACTTTTCTTATTCTTCCACTTTAGAGAGTTTCTTTATTTCCCTTTGGAACTAATTATCTTGATTCCCCTATTTTCGACATTTGAAACATCTATTGGTTCCCATCAGATAGTTTCCGAGGTGCTTCTTCCTACACTTTTGGAAAGTGGTATGTTATTTTTTCTTTCCTCTATAGGATTTATCTACCTATATTCCCAAATAAAACCATATTTTATATATTTTTGTATCTGTTCCCACAAGACCAGTGATATTCATAAATGTCCATCTTAACTTTGAGAGAATAATAGAAAATATTTTCATATATATCCAATTCTTTAATCACTAATGATTTTAATAGACTAAACATTAATCCACTAAATAATAAGCCTACCTTACTTTTTAAGTGGATAACAAAGATGAATACATACCGTGAAATCCTTGTGATGTTTTCCTCATGCCCCCTAATAAACTCATTAACCTTTTACTTAAAATCAAAGAAAATTATATCCATTTTAACATGGAGTGTTTAGGGAAATTATTTATTGAATTTATTTTCTTGATTTATTACCATTCAACAGAGTCAATATCCTATTTGGACTTTGTGTTCTCGATCAGTGTCCACCATTGATCGACTTCTCCCTCAACATGATAAAAGACCAACACAAATTTCTATTTCTATGAGAATTAGAGGACAAAGAATATATTCTCAATGAATTTAATCCATTTTCCATGATGAGGGGATTATAATATTGACTAAAGTTAGGAGGCCTTTTTTTCATAAAATTCTCTATCACAACTTTCTATTTCTTAAGAGGAGGAGTGTGTTCTACATGATTAAAGTTATTATTTCTAACTTGAGCTAGTTGATCCAGTACTATCAAAAAGTTATCTACTCATAATCCTCTATAGGTTAGGAATATCATTAGTTAAATCATAAAATTCCCTATCATGTTGGTTGTTTTCATGATTTCTACTTTGTCCTACCATTAACTAAAATAATAACAACAAGGTGATAAAAGAATAGCTAATAAACATACAAAAGGGAAACTTATAAACATGAGGGGAATAACTCATAAATGATATGTATATACATACTTATGATTCTATAGGTTTCAATCTAGGTTATCCATGGTAATGTCTCCTATTAGTTTTTCTAACCTAACATTTTTTTCAAGTTCATTATAATGTATCACAAAAGGTTTTAGGAATTTCAAAAGCATATCCCCTAGGATTTTTGAACTAGGTGTGCAGAAAAGACCATTATTGTGCACTAGGATATGATTGATTCTATCTCAATGTTCCCTTTTGGGGGCTATTAACCTTAGTTAATACTATTAATTATCCAAATTTAGATGTAGTATCTAGGATGGAACATATTTTATTAGAACTCACTCTCTCTATTCTTAACCAATATTCTAGGCTATTTTTTGTACACTTATTATAGTTCTTATACTTATCCCTAGGGTTATCACTAAATTACTCTCATCCTAATACCCAAAATAACTATAACACTCTCTAATACTAAATTTAGTGACCCAGGACATTTAGACATTTTTATACGTGATTTTTAACAAAATCATCCATTAATTACAACCCAAAAATCATTATGCCTTGTGTATTTGGAAGAAAAGGGTCATAATATATTGAATGGAAACTAAAACCATAATATATTTGATCACCAAAAAGTGTATAGGATAACCTAAGGAATACATAGAATAATGGGGTGATTTAAAATCCCAATAAGGGATTAAACATGTTATGGAAACATAAAATGTGAGTTAAGTTATAATATGGTATCATAAAAGATAAGGCTCATATATTATCACATGGAATCATAACATAAATAACATGGTATCATAATATCATGGTATCATAGTAATTGTGGAAACAACATATAACATTATATAAACACGAGTCAAGGTTAACTTCCCAGACTATATCACATGGTGGAATAAGTTCTTTAATGGATTAGGTTTACTCCCTAATTGCATACATAATCATTTCATGAGACTAAATATTTACCCATTGAATTAGAGCTCTATATGGGAATAACCATCATAACCTGTTCAAGATTTATGTGTTCTACAAAATATTAGTTAATCACAATTCATTAGTATAAGAATTATGTAGAGACCTCGAACCTAGTAGCTTGGATTCGGTGTCTACTTTATTATATTGACATAAGATACAAGGAATCACGTCCAAAAGGACTGAATAGTTTACAAGTATTGGTAAAATAGATATATACCTAAAATTAATATTGCATTTTCAAACATAAAATTCACATAAAAAAGTTTCTTTGAGAATTCCACTATTACCCTTAGTGTATCTCTATATATAAATCTCAAAACATTTCCTCATATCTTAGGTAAAATAAAACATAAGGGGTGAGTTCAAATGATAATTAAGGGTAAGCATACAAAAATATATGAATAAATGAGGAATAATAAAATAAAAATAGGTGAAGAAAATAATTATATTTTTATAAGAAAATATCAAATAATTCTCCAAACAGAGATTTAAACAAAAACAACCCCAAATAATAATGAGAATGTTAAATAAACTCTTACTACTTTGGTAAATTTTGAATCATAAGCCACCTGAAAGATACACATTTAAATTAAACATTAAATACCCTAAATATAAATGAATTCATTATATAATTGAAAAAAGAATATTATATCCACCACATAAAATAAATAAGTTTTGAATATGGAATATGTCTCATGGAATTAAAAGTGAGACGAGAAACCCTTTCCTTGATTCCGACATGTCTTGTATATTCTTTGTATTCTTAAATAATAAACATATGTTAATTATTTTCCTGATTAAAAACCTTTTTAAAATTTATTATTTCTTTTATTTCACTTATAAACATGTTATATATTATTACATAGTAAATTAAGTTTATGTCAGATGTTTTAACGATATTTGGCTTATGTGTCAAAAATTACTTTACTAAGTTAACTATGGTCAAAGAGACTATTATTTAAACATATACAGAATAATAATCAGTAAATTATTATAATATTTATACATAATTTATAATTTTAAACCCAATCATGAAGGATGATTATGAAAAATGAAATATGTTACAATCATGAAGATAACAGGCCATATATATTCATGAGTAGCGTTTCCATTTTTCAATGATCATTGTGGAAAGCGGGTAAGTAATATTTTATCTTTGAATAATTATGATAATATCATAAATAACATATTATTTCTTTATATATTTTTATATTTATATATATCATCCACGTGGTGTGGTTATGAAAAGAGACTCACGTTATTTTCTAAAGGTGGTATTACACACGTATATGAATGATGTTATCATCTTTCATTGAGTGAAAGGTAAGAAATAAAATGATATATATTATATTTTAATATTGATAAATATGTAATTAATATTATAATTATTTAATTTATATCACATATATTAATCAAGTTTATCTATATTACCTTCCATATAATGTGTTATTGAAAAATTAATCACATTGCTTCGTGAATAAATAATCCACCATACACGCGAGCGATGTTATCATATCATCTAAAGAAAGGAAAGTAAAAAATTTATATATGATATAATTAATATATAGGTAAAATTATTTTATAAATATAATATATATATATATATATATTAGATCCATTATAATACCAAACCATGACAGGTGGTAATGGAAGAATGAATGACATCAGTTCGTGAGGTGGCAGTCCTCTGTAAACACGAATGATGATTTTGTAACCCATTTGATGGAAGTGGGGATGGATGTAGGTAATTACTATAACATAAAAAAACCATAGTATATGTAAGATAAGAAATTTATTATATAATCCTGGTTTAATAATAATTTAAGGAGATGGAAGAAGAAATAAAATAAAAATGGTCCTTGAAGAATGTTTCATCTTCTTCATGTATCCTCCTTAGGTTGGCACCAAAATCCTTCTTAGGTTGTATTTATACCAAAAATAAAGATTATAATATTAGGGGTGGGAATTTTTAATTATATTTTATTCGGTATTTTCATGACCAAAAAGTTTTTAGGGTGTGAATAAGATAAAATAGGTGGTTTCCTTTTATAAGTGAGGTGAGTAACACACTTGTATTTTTTGTATTGAAAAAGGTGCACCCACATTTTTTACTTTAAAAAAGGGTAAAAACGGAGTATTATAGATAATTAAAAATTATATCATCTAAATATGTCTATAAAATATATCTTATACACGTTTTTAGATCAATTTAATATAGATCATTTTAGTTTAACCCCTGATAAATCCATTTTTACATTAACTGTGGTAAACAATTTTTTAAATTCATTATAGTAAAAAATTAAGTGGACCATATTATAAACTATAAATTAAATTGATTCCAAATATGGAATCTATTTTTTAAAATTTCATTCATAGCATTTTTGAAATTTATTTTAAAATGAATCTCATAGACATGATGAGAAAGCGGGTTTTCAAATAGAAAATGTTCAAAAATTTATAATGTTTTCATATCAAAATTCAATAATAAAATGATTAAAATAAACTAAATTGAATTAATAGATATATAATTTACATAACGTAACTTCAAAACTAATTAAAAATATAATTCATCTTTATAAATAATTGAATTGGAAAATACGTTTTCAATAAAAATTCAGTATTTTTTCACTATAAATCAAAAAGTGAAACATTTCAGAAAAATACCTAAAATCAACCCTAATATATTTTTGTTATTATTATTTAAAAAATAAAGTTAATTTTATAAAATAAATTTTATAAAATTGGTAAAACTAATTATAAATTATGTACGCAAAGTGCGACTAAACTGTATTTTAGAAAAAATATATAAATTTTCAGAAGCCATTTATTTTTCTTTAAAATTATTATTATTTTATTCCTAACAAATATAGATATAACACCCTAATAATTTAAGTTTAAATATATCATGTAATTCACATGAAACTAATCCTCTGTGAAAAAACACTTTGTTATTATAATTATTTACACAAGATAGTTATAACCTAGACACGAAACATAATTTTTCTATGTAACGCCCCGACCCCAGTTACCCAGAGATCGTGTATTATTACATAACATTGGCATGATCACAAAAGATCAAATCTCAAAAGACTGATTAGTTTAGTTTCCTTGGAATAACTAGATCCATTCATAAAGATTATATTACATCAAAAATTGAAAACTACTACAACAACATATTTTCTTCATATCCCCTCATACTATCCCTTCAGGTCATTCATAAATTACTTCTTCACATCTTGGGAAAAATAAAACATTGAAAGGGGTTAGCTAAGATGCTCAGTAAGGATAACAATATAGCAGAAACCTTCATAAATAATCATAAACATTTAAGGCAATGTATAACTAAAACAAAAGCCTTTTAAACTTGAACTTCAGCAAAATATGGAAAAGATAAAATGAAATAATTCCATTTACATATTCACATGGATATTCTGCTAGTCGAATATTCACATGAAATATCAATAACCACTTTCATAATGATGGAATGCATAATGCCAGACTATTATAACCGCATAGTCAAGGCCTTGTTCCAAGACTACAAATAAGATTTTTTCAAGTCCTTATGCCAAGACACTAGTTTGTCTCATGAGACCTACCGATGCATCGAGGAGCTATAGCGGGCTCCACCCATCACTTATTAAGTCCAATGCATTCCTCATATGAAAAGGTTTAAACATTACATAAACATTCATATTAAAACTGTCATAATAAATGTCAATACTTTCTCCATAAACCATGAATGGTATAAAAATAACACATCCATAGTCAAACATACCACAAAACCTTCAATACAATGTGGAAGTTTTGTATCATAATAAATCAACTTCAAATAAGCTTAAAACCCATCAAAGGATGTTAACATAGATGAAATCAAAACTATTTGAGAGAAATATCTCTTTTTTGGAAATCATATAAAAGTCACATAATTATAAAATAAAATATTTACTTTGAAAATATTCTTATAAGCTTTTAAGGGAAGCTTCTAGGATTTTACAATAGTGGAAAATAGCCGCACCCTCCGTATAAGTTAAAAAAATACATTCTTAACTTAATTTGTCGAAAAGGTTAAAAAGGTACTTGTTTGGAAAATGACGTAAATATTACTTTATAAACTTCCTTTAAAAAGTCAAAAAAGTTTATAAATTAATTTATCCCATATTATGTAAAATAGTAAGATTTATTTTAAATACATTTTTAAGAAACATGGACGTGGATGATAAAGAGGTCCCAGTAGATAATTATGTATAAACAACCTCAGATAATGAAGAGATTGTGAAATAAACCCCTACCTTGTACTTTTTCTTAGTAGATGGTATGTTAACCTCCTATATAATAGTTGAAAATTTATTGTTAAATTATAAAAGAACCATATACATAATCATAATATCATATATGATCTTCTAATAATGCATTGTTAATAATATTTTAGTATTATCATCGTTTCGGCTGTTAACTTACTCGTTTTCTTTTATATGTTTTGTTACATAAGACATGTTTTTTATGGATAGGTTTTATCTTATTCATATCCAGAATTATATCATGTCCTTAAACATTATTTTAAAAAATCAAATGATAATTAGACTTGAATGGATACGATGGGGAATGAATCTCATCGCGTTCGTCGAGACGGTAGTCCGTACGTACGCACGAGCGACAATATCACTCTTTTGATATTAAAATAATATATAATTGGATATTATATCATATATAAATAATCATTATCATTTTATATTTATTATTTACATGAATTAAACAACATTATTATACCCATCCAAATAATAAGGTTTTGAATAACAATTACACCACGACGTGGAGACGGTATGCCATACGTACGCACGTATGGTGACATGTCATTCAAAGGATGGATAGAATATTTAATATGGTTTTACCATATTAATAATAACATCACAGTATATAGAATATAATGGAGTTATTATTTTATAATGGTAATAACAAAGAAAGAATAAGTTGTAGAAGAAAGGAACTTGAAAGAGGGTGGTGAAAACATTACCTCTTCTTCGGGTTCTTCCTTTTGATTTGGTCACAAGTTCTTCCTAAGTTGGCTTTTCTATCAAACTAAGGCCTCTAGGTTGAAGTTAGGGAAGTTGAGAGAGTATTTGGGAAGGTTTTTTCCGAGCCAAAAGGCTTTTAATGTGTGAATTAGTGAGAAGGGCGGTTCCCTTTTATATGAGGGCTGAGGGGCACCTTAGGAAAAGCTAGAAATATTATTTTATAATAAATTCATATTCGGTTTATAATGGCTCCATAGTTGATTATTTAAATGTTAAGGTAGTTATAGGTCTAAAGCCATTCAACCAATAAGTTTTAGATAGGTTTGGGTCACTATATTAACCTTATCGTTTAGTTTTAACTCTTAGTTAATTAGTTTGACATTTACCATGTCTCTTTGTATTTTTATATTATATAGTTAATAAACTTACTATATATATCCAAGAGACCCCAAAGTGGTCCATTAATGATACACATATCATTATATAAGTCTCTTGTCCTAACCTTAGATTTTTAGGAATATAATTTAAATTAATAACATAATATTTGTTTTAAAAACTCTTTTATATCAATTTTAACACTATTTGGTATTTGATTTTTGTGAAAATCATAACAGAATGATTAATTAAAAACAAACATAATTAAATTAATAATAACATGTCATATTAACCTATAAATTTAGTTTGATTCATAAAAAGTCTCAAATTACATTTATTTTGATATTTATAATATCAATTATTTTAATTTTTCATTAATTAAGTAATTACTGCATCACTATTGTGTCATAAATAAAATAAGTTATTTAATGTCTAAAAATTATAAATAAAATACCATTATTTAGGAAATATTTTTAGATTTTTAATGAATATTTACAATCTAATTTATCTTATGTATAACCCTATATTAAAAATGGTTTAGTAATTAAACCTTGAATTTAACTCTTTTAACTCTTCTTTGAATTAAATAATAATAAATGTCCTAATCTAATCCAGGTGGACCTAAATGATAATATTTTATTCCTAAGGTTGTTTTTGGTCGAGATACACTTGTCCAATAGAATTAGGACATGTGTTAGGGTAATATTAATATCATTTTTACCATTAAACACTATATTTACTTTTAACCGTGGTAAATAAAAGAAAAAAGTTACTATTCACCAAAAATTATTTTCATCTCATTGAACCAAATTTTACTCCTTGATATTAACTGTGTCTCTTGGATTTTCAAAATTCTACTCACAGAAGCGGTAAAATTAAGTTTCATGAGAATTTCCAAATTCTCCTAGGAGGTGGGTAAAGACGGTGAAAAGTTCCATAAATGTTTATATATCTAAAATGATTCTAAACTAACTCCAATTAATTAAATTGAACTTATATAGGTATTATTTATCCATTTTTAACTTAAAAAAATTTAAATAAAATAAATAATTATTTAAATAAAAATTTGGGTTTAAACCATGACTTAGTGTTTTTCACTATTCATAAAAAATTGAAAGTTTTCAGAAAAATACCAAAATTTCACCCAAGGATAATTTCGATATTACAAATCCAAAAATGAAGTCCATTTTGAAAGAAAAAATTTATAAAATTTCAAAAAGTGGGTTTTACTATTCATAACGGCTAGTTTGAATGGATGTGATGTGTGTTAGAACTCAAAGTTGCGTACAACACACACTATTATATTATTAAAAGAGAAGCATACTGTAGAAGCTTGGGGTGTTACATTCTCCCCTCCTTCAAATAATTCCATCCTAGAAATTTCTAAAATGCTACCGCATGAAAGGACTCGGGTGATTCTTCATCATAAGTTCCTCAGGTTCCCACGTTGCCTCTTCCATTTTATGGTTTCTCCATAGAACCTTTACAAGACGAGTCATCCGGTTTCTCAGAACTTGTTCTCTTGTATCAAAAATCCTGATGGGCTCTTCGAAATAAGATAGATCGTATTCCAGTTCTAATTCCTCGTTAGTGAGTACATGTGTTGGGTCAGGCATGTATTTTCTCAATAGTGATACATTGAAAACATCGTGAACTTTAGAGAGATTTGGGGCAAATGGTAAGCTACAGCCCCAATTCGTTCTAGAATTTTGAAAGGTCTGATGTACCTGGGACTCAATTTACCTTTCTTACTGAAACCTATAACTCCCTTCCATGGAGATACCTTCAAGAAAACATGATCTCCTACCTGAAATTTCAAATCCTTCCTTCGATTATCAGCATATCTCTTCTACCTACTTTGAGCTGCTTTGATGTGGTTTTGGATTACCTTCACCTTTTCTATCATTTCCTCCCCCAGTTATGGGCCTACAAGTTTTCTTTCACCAATGTCATCCCAACAGGTTAGTGTGTGACATCTATTTCCATATAACGCTTCATATAGTGCCATCTAAATACTTGAATGGAATTTATTGTTATAGTTAAACTCAACCAGAGGTAAATATTGATCCCACATACCCTGAGAGGAAAGTGAGCATGATCTCAACATGTCTTCTAAGGTTTTAATAGTCAGTTCTGATTGTCAATCTGTTTGAGGGTGGTAGTCAATGCTCAATCGAAGTTTAGTATCCAAGGATTTCTGAAGACTTTTCCAGAATCTTGAAGTAAAACAAGGATCACGATCAGAAACAATTGATAGGGGTACTCCATGAAGTCTCACAACTTCATTAATATATAGTCTTTCTAGACATTCCAATTGTAGATCTTCTCTTATAGCAATAAAATGTTCTGACTTGGTAAGACAATCAATAATAAACCATATTTCATCATTCCTTCTAGGAGTATTTGGTAGTCCCATGACAAAGTCCATCGTGATATTATCCCATTTACACTCAGGTATGGGAAGAGTATACATGACTCCTCCAGGCTTTTGCCTTCCAGCTTTAACTTGTTGACAAACCATACATCTTGACACAAAAAAAGAAATCTCCCTCTTCATGTTATCCCACCAAAAGTGTTCCTTCAAATATCTATACATTTTGGTGCTCTCAGGGTGTATATAAAAATTGGAGCTATGAGCATCATCTAACAATTCCCTTTTCAGACCATGTATATTGGGAACACAATGTCTCTTCCCAAATTTTAAAATTCCATCTTCATACACAAAGTATCTCAATCTCCCACCATTCACACCTTCAATCTTCTTTTGAAATTCTTCATCATCGGTCTGAGAACTCTTAATCATTTCTAGTAACGATGGTTTGGCAACCATTTGAAAAAGCATTGATGTTTCACCTTACATGGTTATTCCCATGTTCATCTTCACTAGATCCATGAAAATCGGATCCCTTTCAATTATCATATTGTTCAAAACTCCATGATCTTTTCTGCTCAAAGCATCTGCCACCTTATTTTCCTTCCCCGGGTGGTAGTGTATCGTGCAATCACAATCCTTGTGTAATTCAAGACATCTCCTTTGCCTCATGTTGAGTTCTTTTAGTGAGAATATATACTTAAAACTCTTCTGATCAGTATAAATCTCACATTTTTTACCATAGAGGTAGTGTCTCCATATCTTCAAAGAAAAGATCACAACTTCTAACTCGAGATCATTAGTAGGATAGTTTTGATCATGAATTTTCAACTTTTGTGATGCATAGGCAATAACCATATCATTCTTCATAAGGACACAACCAAGTCCTTTCTTTGATGCATCACTATAAATAACGAACCCATCATTCCCCGATAGAGTCAATATAGGAGCATTGACTAATCTTCCCTTCAGTTATTCGAAACATTCTTCACACTCTTTTTTCCAAACAAATTTAACCCCTTTACATGTGAGATTTGTTAATGGGTTAGCAAACCGGGAAAAATTCTGGAAAAAACGTCGATAATAACCTGATAAACCAATAAAACTGTGTACCTCAGTTATACTCATTGGTGCTGGACATTCTTGGATTGCCTTGGTCTTATGAGGATCAACAGAGATTCCATATTTGGAGACAATATGGCCAAGAAAATAAATCTCCTGAAGCTGAAATTCACACTTTCTAAACTTCCCATATAATTCATGTCTTCTAAGAGTCTTCAGGATAATGCACAAGTGATTTTAATGATAGTTTTAGCTTTGGGAATATACCAAGTTATAATAAACAAATACCACCACAAAATCATCGAGATATTCCTTGAAAACTCTATTCATTAGATCCATTAATACAGAGGGTGCATTAGTCAGCCCAAAAGGCATTACTGTAAACTCGTAATGCCCGTACCTGGTTCGAAATTTTGTCTTCGGAATGTCTTCCTTCTTCACACACAACTGATGATATCCAAATCAAAGGTAAATCTTTGAAAAGTATTTAGCTTCATGCAGTTGGTCAAGTAAATCATCAATGCAAGGTAGGTGATACTTGTTCTTTATTGTTATAGCATTGATCTCCCTATAGTCGATACGTAACCTCATAGATCTATCTTTCTTTTTAACAAAAATAACAGGGGCTCCCCATGGAGAAACACTAGGGTGAGTAAATCCTTTATTACTCAATTCCTCTAGTTTTTTATTTTATTCAACTAATTCCACAGTGGCCATTCTATAAGGGGTCTTAGATATGGGCCTTGATCCAGGAATTAAATCAATGGAAAACTCAACTTCTCGTTCTGGAGGATGTCCAGGTAAATCTTCCGGAAACACATCTACATATTCTTTCACAACAGGTACATCCTCTATTTGAACATTCCGTTCCTCACCCATATCATTTCATTCTCTTCCACCCCAATAATTGAATTTAGTTGAGCTACTGGGGGTGGATCTAGGTAAGAATTAGGTGGTGGTGATTCTGCTCTAAAGATAAGGTGTTCCTTATCATCATCATCAAAAATAGTAACCTCATTCTTCTTACAATAAATTTTGTCATAATGGTCTGAAAGCCAATCCATACTAAGTATTATATCAAATTAAATCATTGGTATGATGTTGAGATCAGCGGATAAAGAACATTTATGTGCTTTAATGGGGATTGATTCACAAAACTTTGTTGCAATGATACTTCCCTTAGGGGTTTTAACTGAACACTCCCTTGTTAAATCAAATTGGAAATATCTAATTTTCATATCAAACTGGGAAGATATGAAACAATGTGATGATCCAGAATCAAATAAAGCATTTTCTAAACTTGAGGAAACCATTAAATTACCTGCCACCACATCTTTCGGAGCTTCTACTTCAGCCGTAGTGATAGAATAAGCTTGGCCTTGATCCCTTGGCCTTTTCTGAGGTAAGTTCCCTTGACGCTTCGGATATTCATTTTCATAATGTCCCATATCCCTGCAATTTTAGAATTGTACATCGGTAGCTTCCTTCTTCCCCTTGTAATCACGAGCTTGGTGGCCTTTTCACCACACTTGTAACAGACTCTCATTCCTTTTAAGCAAGTACCAGGGTGTTTCTTCCCACATTTACTGTAGGATATATATTCACCTTTTCCCTACTTCCCCTTATTTTCATTCCCATAGTGATCAGTAGATCTCTTCTTCTCCTACTTTGCTTTAAATTCATAAGTCTTAGAGAATTCTTTTTCTGTCTTGATAGCACATGAGACAATATCTTCGTACAACGAGAAGGTTTGTGAGACTAATGCTCGATGGAGAAACGGTTTTAACCCATTAATGAAATGATCAATATTACTTCTTGGGTTACGTATATAATCTCCAGCATTCCTTGATAACCTTGTAAAGTTAGCCTCATACTTTGTGACAATCTCATCCTCCTTTTGTCTAAGACTCAGAAATTGTCTTTCCATATCATCTCGATGGTCATGAGGAATGTATTTTTCTAAGAAAAGTTATATGAACTCCCTCCATTCCATATTTGATACTTCCTCGTCATCCTTTGTGCTTTGAATCAAGGACCACCATTGATCAGCATCTCCAGTGAGGCGATAAACTTCCATGATAACTTTTTCCCTTTCACTACTCCCCAAAGCCTGAAATATTTTCTCTAGGGAATTTATCCATTGCTCAGCTACTAAGGGATTTGTACTCTCATTTAATGTTGATGGTTGTTGCCTCATTAAGTGATATGACGTTGATCCTCCACACTATGGATCAGGGTGCTCTATACAGGAAAGGTTATTATTCATAAACTGAGTGAGTTGTCCCAGTATGGTGATTAGCTGATCAACACCAGTTGCATCACCAGCTCCACTATAATTATCTTGAGAAGGAGTTCAATCCCTACATGGAGTGCGTGCATTGATACGGTTTCCATTTCTTCCACTAGGCAACATTTATAAACAATGGCATACACTAGATTAGTTTATGAATGTAGAGACCTGAAGCCTGACGTACATAGACTTTACATTTTTTTTGCGGAATACTTAGTACATAAAAAAAACACACACACACAAGGATCGTAATAGTTTAGTGTCTTTGGAAACTCGGAACGTAATCTTCTAATCGTGGTGAAAGATCTTCAAAATCTCCCATAAAGATCTTCCCTTTTTTTTACCTAAAACCTTTCTTTATATCCTGGGGAAAAGAAAACATAAAAGGGTGAGCTCAAATGCTCAGTAAGGGTAAACAAAAGAAATATCAATCACATAGTATTCATAAGAACATAACATTTTGGAAATCATAACCTGCAAAAGAGAGCATAATTTCATAACATGGGATAAATCATGGTAGTGAAATGTAATCACAATAATAATAACATAAAACATGAAACTTTGTTGCATTCACACATAATAATAGAGAATCATTTCTTGTTAGTCAAGACTCATTGCCAAGACTATCTTAGTGGACGAAGTCCCTTTCTGAATCGAGTAACCCTCGTTCCAGTCCTATTTCACTGAACCGGTATAACCTACCATTCCAGCCATGTCTATCTCATGAGATATAAAATCTTTACCCAATGCATTGGAGGGAGATATAGGTCCCACCCATCTCATAATGATACCATTCTTATGTGTGCCACAAAATCATAAATCATACATCATTGCATAACCCATGTATTAAAATGGGATTCTTAAACAACATGACATCATAAAAAAATTCATATAAGATAAAGGAATTCATAAAAATAATTCCATCACAACATAATCAAATCAATGTAATAATAGGGATAAAAACAGAACCCTTTTATTATCTTAGATGGAAAATAATTTTGATAAAACACTTGAACTCCATTCTTGAGGAAAATATCCTTTCTTCTTCAAAAACACTTATCCTTTCTTAATATTTCATACAATTCTAAACTAAAAGAAGTTGATTAAAAATAAACTTGAAAACTTGTAAATAAATCTTCTTGTAAATAATGTTTTAAAAAATCCATTCATGCCGTATAAGTTAAAAAAACATTATTCTCGTACTTTTGTCGGAAAAGTCAAAAATACCACGTATGAAAAACGACAAAAGGTTCCTTTCATATCCTTTACTAAAAACTCGCCGAAGGGCAAAAATGGATTTAAACAATTGTAGGTGGATGGAAATAATATTACATATTCATGAAACATGGATGTGGATGATAAAATACACCCCAGTAAATAAGAAAGTATAAACAATCTCGGATAAAAATGAGATTGTGATATTTCCCTTACCTTATGTCCGACTTTCTTTGTAAGTGTCCGAACCTCCTGTATAATGATTTAAATCATGTTATTGACTTATTCCAGAATCATATTCATTGTTATTATATCATATATGGTCCACTTATGACTTTATATTACCCGTTCTTTTGTAAATTCATGTTAATGTAGCGTTTTGGGTAAAATCGTCTCATTTGTCGTTCGTGTTTTTAACTTGTAATTATTCATATGATTACTTAGATCATGATTACTTAATTACAGAATATAAAACATGATTTATATATATATATTCAGAATATACATATATAATAAATCAGTAAATGGAAAGAAATACACCGTTCATGGAGACGGTAGTCCGTACGTACGCATGAACGTTGTTTTCGTTTCCTTATTGAATTGAATGGAATTAAGTAGATGACATACATATAAATATAAATAATTCCAGTATCATTATTAGGTCATATATTTCATTAGTAATTATTATATATACTTTATAATCATTCATGAATGGTTAATCATTGAGAATGAATCTCATCGCGTCGTGGAGACGGTAGTCCGTACGTACGCACGAGCGATGATATCGTTCCCATGGTCGTGGAGTTGTGTTGAAGTGTATGTATACTATTTAAGTATCAATATCACTTTATAATAATCATATATAGTTACTCATTACACCTTTATACCCGTCCAATTAAGGTGGTGGTGGAAAATAGATTACACCACGGCGTGGAGACGGTATTCCGTACGTACGCACGCGCGGTGATTTCCTTTTTCCGTAGGATGGATAGAAGGTTAATTAGAGTTGTTTCATATTTATAATAACATATCAGTATATAAGAAATACTGATGTTATTACTTTATCATGAAACAACTAAAGAAGAAGAAGTTGAAGAAGAAAGAAATTGAAATGATCGGTAATGGATATTACCTCTTCTTTGGAATGCTTCTTTGAATCCTTCACTTAGGGAACTAAGATTGGTCTTTGAAGAAGACCAGAACCTCTAGGATTATTCTAGGGAAGTGGAGAAGAGATTTTGGCAGGGGTTGGCCGAGCTTGAGTTCTCAAATTGGTGTGAGGAGGAGGGGGAGGAGGTGTCCTTTTATAAGGGAGGAGAGGGGCACCTTAGGAATATCTCAAAATATTATTTTATATTAAAGTCAAAATCGGTTTATAATGGTTCCAAAGGGTCTTATTTCGAAGCTAAAGTGGGGATGGGTCGAAATCCTATCATAAAATAGGATTTAGACAAGTTTATGGTATTATTTTAACTTTATCAATTAGATTTAACTCTAAGTTAAATAATTTAACTTTTACCGTGTCTTTTTGTTTCCTTTCACTATATGGTTAATACACTTACTATAACATGAAAACGAACCCCAAATTGTTTATTATTAATATATATATCCTTATCTATGTCATTTGGCCGAACCGTAGATTTTTAGGAATAAAATAACAATTAATAATATAATATTTGATTTAAAAACTATTTTGTGTCAATTTTGACACTATTTGATATATGATTTTTGTGAAAGTCATAACAGAATTATATGTTCTAACCAAGTTGATTAAATCAACACTAATATATCATAGTAACCTATAAAATTAGTGGAATTCATAAAAAGTCTCAAATTACATTTATTTGAACATTTATAACATCAATTATGTTAATGTTTCCTTAAAAGGGTAATTACTGCATCATCGTTGTGTCATAAATAAATTAATTTATTTATGTCTGAAATTTATAAATAAAATATAATTATGTAGGAAATATTTTTAGCTTTCTAATTAATATTTATAGTCGAATTTATCTTATGTATAACCCCATATTATAAATGTTTTAGTTATTAAACTTTGATTTTAACTATTTTAATTATTCATTAAATAAAATAATATTAAATGTCATAATCTAATCCAAGTGGGCCTTAATGATAATATTTTACACTCAAGGTTGTTTTTGGTCGAGATAAACTTGTACAATAGAATTAGGACATGTGTTAGGATAATATTAATATCATTCTTACCCTTAATTACCCTATTTACTTTTAACCGTGGTAAATAAAAGTAAAAAGTTACTATTCACCAAAAATTATTTTCATCTCATTGAACCACATTTTACTTACTGACATCAACCGTGTCTCTCGGATTTTTGAAATTCCATTCACAGAAGCGGTAAAATTAAGTTTTATGAAAAATTCAGTTTTTTAACTACCACTTAGTAGTTTAACTATTCATCAAAAATTGATGTTTTTCAGAACAATGCCAAAATTTCGTCCTAAGCTATATTTCATATTCCGAATTCAAAAATGAAGTCTATTTTACCAAATTCATAACATAGAAATTGCATTAATTAATTTTATAATTAAATCCCGCTGTTAAAACAAATAGCGTGTTTTTAAGAAACAATATCTATCAAAAGATTGACAGTTGAGTATGTCTGGTTTAAATGTGAAATTACATCCAATGACCAACATTGTATTAAATTGTAAAAATATATTCTAAATATACTTTAAAACCACTCAAATTAATGATTTATCACTATTAATTATTTTGATTAAAAAATTTGTTTTTAATTATAATTTAGTAATTTTCACTATTCATCAGAATATGAAAGTTATCCGAAAAGTACCAAAATTTCTTCTTAGGATAAATTCGGTACTCCGAATCCAAAAATTAATTCCATTTTGAAAAATAAAATTTACAAAATTTCAGAAAGTGGTTATTACTATTCACAACAGTTAGTTTTAATAATATCTTTATAGCATATCGTTGTTTAGCGAAACTTGGTGTTGCGTACAACACACGCTATCGAGGAAGGTCGTGATTGCGTGTAATGCAAGGCAAGTCAAGGATGTGTGTTGTGCAAGCTCCTTTTGGTGTAGCGTACAACACAAGACATAAATAAAATTAAAAGGAACATTTTTCATAAAATCTCGGGCTGTTACATTCTACCCCCCTTAAAATGAATTTTGCCCTCGAAATTCGTCGGGGTTATAAATGGTTTACTATTCGAAAGTTTCTTTAATAGAAACCAACATCGTAAAAAAAATACCAAAACCTGGCTTTAAAAACTAAAGTATGAAATGTAACGATTACACAAATAAACTAATCAATTGGTTTCCACATAGGTGGAAATATGGATATGGAAGAGAAATCTAACCATCATGTTCTGATGGAGAGTGGTAGAGAACATGGCTATGGAAAAGCCAACAATCACAAATCCATAAATTTGTGACGATCTAAGGTACCATCCGATTAATCAGATATAAGATCACTAGGAAAACAATTTTTTGGTTTTCAAGATCGTTTCCCTAAAGTTGAAGAATTTGAATTAGAATAAATACTTACTTTATTTTGGTATAATCGCACTATTGTTCGCGCCTTGAACAATTTCCACTTCATCTCTTAAATAAATGAAGTTGAATTTGTTATTCGTGAAGTGTTAGCAGATCATGTGATAGAATGACGGGTCATTCCATCTGTCTCAAACAAAAGGTTAGAAAAAATTATATACATAAGTCGATCTATAGTGAGATTAATCACATATGGTTCCTAAAATGGACTTATACTTCATATATCATACTGCTTAATATAATAAAACTAGTTTCTACTAAACAGGGACTTCCTGTAGGCCAGTGGTAGGCGATAAAGGCCAGTCGCACTTCGGTTGTGGGTTCAATTCCCACAGCCTTGTCCGACGCGATGGGATGTCGCCCGTCCTGCAGGTTGTCCTTTTTCTAAAACTATAACATCCCATCAAGAATATCGAAAAAAACTTCTATCCTTAAACAATACTCACTTATGTCCAACATAATCCATTTCAATCTTTAGGCTTATCCATAATACTGCAGTCCACTCTTATAACATAGTGAAAACGATTACCAGAGATTTAATACCATCGTTGATCCCCATATATCATAAGATATGTTTTGTTGGTCACATTCCAAACATTCAAAGTCCTCAATCATGTATTCTCTTGAATACCTTAGTGAAAACATGAATGCAGTTTAAAGTTAACACTTTCCACATACCAAAATCCACAAAATTCTATATACTCAAACCATGATATCACTTAGTCCTTATATCAATCATGAGCTCATGAATACTATTAAACATTTCATTTTCTCTTTTTCCCTTCATTATGCGCATATCATCTTATTTCCAAAAAATATATCTCAATCACTTTGAATACCACATCAATAAATATTGCAATACTCAATGATACAACATTATTTTGGAATCCCATTACATAAACACTTAATCATTCCACCACATCGTTGTCATATTCAACATTGCCAATAGTGATCGCATGTGACTTTCCTTTGTCCTTTGCCTTCAGTGGTTGCTCATGTTGATCATCACTAACCCTTGGATTAGGGCATTTATTAGCATAATGCCCCATTTCCTTGCACTTGAAGCATTGAAGTGTTGGTGGTGCTTTCTCTGCAGTGTTTGCTTTATTCACATCATTAGAAACCCTTTTTCCATTACTTCGACACTCAGCTGCTCGATGACCTTCTTTTCCACACTTAAAACATTTTCTAGTCCCTTTAAGACAATCTCCACCATGCTTCTTTCCACACTTTGTGCATAAGGAAACATTCATCTTTTTTTCACCATTATTCTGAGATTTCTCCTTGAACTCCATCTTTCGTTTCTTGTCAAAACCATGAGATGGATATGTAACACCAACTTCCATTTCTACCTTGATAGCACAATGCACAATTTCTTCATAGCTACTGAAGTCTCTTATAGCTAATTCCCTTCGAAGACTTGGTTTTAAGCCACTGAAAAATCGATCAACTTTACTTTCAGGTTGGATGATAATTCCAGATGCATACCTTGCAAGTCTTGTAAAATTCGCTTCCTATATACCAACAGATTCATCATCCTTTTTCTTTAGTTCAAGAAACTCCTTCTACATCTTTGTTCGAAGAATACGAGGGATGTACTTATTGAAAAATAAGTTCTTGAACTCGTCCCATTCCATGGACTCAATTTAATCTCTTTGCCTTGTATTCTTGATAAGATTCCACCATTGATCAGCTTCACCTTCCAAACGATATACTGCTAATATGACTTTATCATGTTCAGAACATTGAAGAACTGAAAATATCTTTTCAGTGGTACTGATCCATTTTTCAGCAACAAGTGGATTAGAAGACCCACTGAAAGAAGGTGGACGTTGCCTCATGAAGGACTCAATAGAATATTGTTCCCTTCTCTGCTCATTTGGGAGTCCAGAATGATTCATAGCTTGTGTAAGTATAGCAATAAGATTTTTCACTCCATCTCCCATAACATTTGTTTGTTCAGGAGGACAATCATTGCATTGTCCATTGCATTGATCAACACGGTTCCTTCGGGTTCCATCCATCGTCTAAAACCCAAAAAGAATAGTGTGAGAGGCAAAAAATCATGCTAGGGAAAACAACATAATAAAGGGGGAGTACCTTCCATATCTAACATCTTAGGTTTAATTCTATGATCATTAGCGTAGTTCTAGTACTATAACCTATACGTATACTTAACCTTAGGGACATCCCTAGACATACCTTAGAAATATCTCTAGGGATCTCACTAACGTTTTCGCATCCTAGTTTCCAAAGGTTGACTAAACCTTTCCTCTGATACCAACTGTAGCGGTCTAGAAATACATCCAGTGGACTACAATTGATACCTCTCAGGGAACTCCATGGGTGGCTACACCCCCTGGGCGGGACACACCACCATCCCCAGTGGCAGCCATTTCCTCATGAAGCCCTTGGGCGGAGAGCCATGCTTCGTCCAATGCTCACATGTGAGAGTTCCCAAGGATCGGATACATTCCTACCTCCTTTTCCTCTGATACCAACTGTAGAGACCCGAAGCCTGACGTACATAGACTTTACATTACTTTTGCGGAATACTTATTACATAACAAAAACACACATACAAGGATCGTAATGTTTTAGTGTCTTTGGAAACTCGAAACGTAATCTTCTAATCGTGGTGAAAGATCTTCAAAATCTCCCATAAATATCTTCCATTTTTTTTACCTAAAACCTTTCGTTATATCCTGGGGAAAAGAAAACATAAAAGGGTGAGATCAAATGCTCAGTAAGGGTAAACAAAATAAATATCAAGCACATTGTATTCATAAGAACATAACATTTTGGAAATCATAACCTGCAAAAGAGAGCATAATTTCATAACATGGGATAAATCATGGTAGTGAAATGTAATCACAATAATCATAACATAAAACATGAAACATTGTGGCATTCACACATAATCATAGAGAATCATTTCTTGTTAGTCAAGACTCATTGCCAATACTATCTTAGTGGACAAAGTCCCTTTCTGAATCGAGTAACCCTCGTTTCAGTCCTGTTTCACTGAACTGGTATAACCTACCATTCAAGCCATGTCTATCTCATGAGATATAAAATCTTTACCCAATGCATTGGAGGGAGATATAGGTCCCACCCATCTCATAATGATACCATTCTTATGTGTGCCACAAAATCATAAATCATACATCATTGCATAACCCATGTATTAAAATGGGATTCTTAAACAACATGACATCATAAAAAAATTCATATAAGATAAAGGAATTCATAAAAATAATTCCATCACAAAATAATCAAATCAATTTAATAATAGGGATAAAAACAGAACCCTTTTATTATCTTAGATGGAAAATAATTTTGATAAAACACTTGAACTCCATTCTTGAGGAAAATATCCTTTCTTCTTCAAAAACACTTTTCCTTTCTTAATATGTCATACAATTCTAAACTAAAAGAAGTTGATTAAAAATAAACTTGAAAACTTGTAAAGGAAGCTTCATGGAAATAATGTTTTAAAAATCCATTCATGCCGTATAAGTTAAAAAAACATTCTTCTCGTACTTTTGTCAGAAAAGTCAAAAAGTACCACGTATGAAAAACGACAAAAGATTCCTTTCATATCCTTTACTAAAAACTCGCCGAAGGGTAAAAATGGATTCAAAAAATTGTAGGTGGATGGAAATAATATTACATATTGATGAAACATGGATGTGGATGATAAAATACACCCCAGTAAATAAGAAAGTATAAACAATCTCGGATAAAAATGAGATTGTGATATTTCCCTTACCTTATTTCCGACTTTCTTTGTAAATGTCCGAACCACCTGTATAATGATTTAAATCATGTTATTGACTTATTCCAGAATCATATTAATTGTTATTATATCATATATGGTCCACTTATGACTTTATATTACCCGTTCTTTTGTAAATTCATGTTAATGTAGCGTTTTGGGTAAAATCGTCTCATTTGTCGTTCGTGTTTTTAACTTGTAATTATTCATATGATTACTTAGATCATGATTACTTAATTCCAGAATATAAAACATGATTTATATATATATATTCAGAATATACATATATAATAAATCAGTAAATGGAAAGAAATACACCGTTCATGGAGACGGTAGTCCGTACGTACGCATGAACGCTGTTTTCGTTTCCTTATTGAATTGAATGGAATTAAGTAGATGACATACATATAAATATAAATAATTCCAGTATCATTATTAGGTCATATATTTCATTAGTAATTATTATATATACTTTATAATCATTCATGAATGGTTAATCATTGATAATGAATCTCATCGCGTCGTGGAGACGGTAGTCCGTACGTACGCACGAGCGATGATATCGTTCCCATGGTCGTGGAATTGTGTTGAAGTGTATGTATACTATTTCAGTATCAATATCACTTTATAATAATCATATATAGTTACTCATTACACCTTTATACCCTTCCAATTAAGGTGGTGGAGGAAAATAGATTACACCACGGCGTGGAGACGGTATTCTGTACGTACGCACGCGCGGTGATTTCCTTTTTCCGTAGGATGGATAGAAGGTTAATTAGAGTTGTTTCATATTTATAATAAAATATCAGTATATAAGAAATACTGATGTTATTACTTTATCAAGAAACAATTAAAGAAGAAGAAGTTGAAGAAGAAAGAAATTGAAAAGATCGGTAATGGATATTACCTCTTCATTGGAATGCTTCTTTGAATCCTTCACTTAGGGAACTAAGATTGGTCTTTGAAGAAGACCAGAACCTCTAGGATTATTCTAGGGAAGTGGAGAAGAGATTTTGGCAGGGGTTGTCCGAGCTTGAGTGCTCAAATTGGTGTCAGGAGGAGGGGGAGGAGGTGTCCTTTTATAAGAGAGGAGGGGGGCACCTTAAGAATATCTCAAAATATTATTTTATATTAAAGTCAAAATCGGTTTATAATGGTTCCAAAGGGTCTTATTTCGAAGCTAAAGTGGGGATGGGTCGAAATGCTATCATCCAATAGGATTTAGACAAGTTTAGGGTATTATTTTAACCTTATCAATTAGATTTAACTCTAAGTTAAATAATTTAACTTTTACCGTGTCTTTTTGTTTCCTTTCACTATTGGTTAATACACTTACTATAACATGCCAAACGAACCCCAAATTGTTTATTATTAATATATATATCCTTATCTAAGTCATTCGGCCGAACCTTAGATTTTTAGGAATAAAATAACAATTAATAATATAATATTTGATTTAAAAACTATTTTGTGTCAATTTTGACACTATTTGATATATGATTTTTGTGAAAGTCATAACAGAATTATATGGTCTAACCAAGTTTATTAAATCAACACTAATATATCATAGTAACCTATAAAATTAGTGGAATTCATAAAAAGTCTCAAATTACATTCATTTGAGCATTTATAACATCAATTATGTTAATATTTCCTTAAAAGGGTAATTACTGCATCATCGTTGTGTCATAAATAAATTAATTTATTTATGTCTGAAAATTATAAATAAAATATAATTATGTATGAAATCGTTTTAGCTTTCTAATAAATATTTATAGTCGAATTTATCTTATGTATAACCCCATATTAAAAATGTTTTAGTTATTAAACATTGATTTTAACTATTTTAACTATTCATTAAATAAAATAATATTAAATGTCATAATCTAATCCAAGTGGGCCTAAATGATAATATTTTGCACCTAAGGTTGTTTTTGGTCGAGATACACTTGTCCAATAGAATTAGGACATGTGTTAGGGTAATATTAATATCATTCTTACCCTTAATTACCCTATTTACTTTTAACCGTGGTAAATAAAAGTAAAAAGTTACTATTCACCAAAAATTATTTTCATCTCATTGAACCACATTTTACTTACTGACATCAATCGTGTCTCTCGGATTTTTGAAATTCCATTCACAGAAGCGGTAAAATTAAGTTTTTTGAAAAATTCAGTTTTTAACTACCACTTAGTAGTTTAACTATTCATCAAAAATTGATGTTTTTCAGAACAATGCCAAAATTTCGTCCTAAGCTATATTTCATATTCCGAATTCAAAAATGAAGTATATTTTACCAAATTCATAAAATAGAAATTGCATTAATTAATTTTATAATTAAATCCCGCTGTTAAAACAAATTGCGTGTTTTTAAGAAACGATATCTATCAAAAGATTGACACTTGAGTATGTCTAGTTTAAATGTGAAATTACATCCAATGACCAACATTGTATTAAATTGTAAAAATATATTCTAAATATACTTTAAAAACACTCAAATTAATGATTTATCACTATTAATTATTTTGATTAAAAAATTTGTTTTTAATTATAATTTAGTAATTTTCACTATTCATCAGAATATGAAAGTTATCCGAAAAGTACCAAAATTTCTCCTTAGGATAAATTCGGTACTCCGAATCCAAAAATGAATTTTATTTTGAAAAATAAAATTTACAAAATTTCAGAAAGTGGTTATTACTATTCACAATAGTTAGTTTTAATAATTTATTAATAGCATATCGTTGTTTAGCGAAACTTGGTGTTGCGTACAACACACGCTATCGAGGAAGGTCGTGATTGCATGTAATTCAAGGCAAGTCAAGGATGTGTGTTGTGCAAGCTCCTTTTGGTGTAGCGTACAACACAAGACATAAATAAAATTAAAAGGAACATTTTTCATAAAATCTCGGGCTGTTACAATGAATCGCAATACATAAATCCAAACCTGTAAAACAATTAACATAAATTGAACAGTTTGTGTATATAATCCATAATAATAAAAATGTTTTCTTTGAGTAATTATATACTCATAAACCCTTCATAATCGTTTTTAAAAAAATGAGAATTATCCAAAGCATATCCCTCGGGATTGTCGTAACCAAGAGTGCAGCAAGGCCCGTTGTCTCATGAGACCTATCGATGCATCGAGGAGCTATAGTAGGCTCCACCCGTCACTTATTAAGTCCAATGCATTCCTCATATGACTATGTTTAAACATAACATAAACACTCATATTAAAACTATAATCCGAAATGTAAATACTTTCTCCATAAACCATAAATGGTATAAAAATAACACATCCACAGTCAAACATATCATTAAACCTTCAATACAATATGGAAGTTTTGTATCATAATAAATCAACTTCAAATAAGCTTAAAACCCATAAAAGGATGTTGACATAGATGAAATCAAAACTATTTGAGAGAAATATATCTTTTTTTTAAATAATTTAAAAGTCACATAATTATAAAATAAAACATTTAATTTGAAAATATTCTTATAATATTTTAAGGTAATCTTCTAATATTTTACAACAGTGGAAAATATCCACACCTTCCATATAAGTTAAAAAAAGACATTCTTACCTTAATTTGTCGAAAAGGTGAAAAAGGTCCTTGTTTTAAAAAAGACGTAAAGATTCCTTTATAAACATCTTATAAAAATTAAAATAAGGGTATAAATTAATTTAAACCATATTCTGTAAAATATTAAGAATGATTTGAAATAAATTTTTAAGAAACATGGATGTGAATGATAAAGAGGTCCCATTATATAATTATGTATAAACAACCTCGGATAATGAAGAGATTATAAAATAAACCCTTACCTTGTACTTTTCCTTAGTAGATGGTATGTTAAACTCATGTATAATAGTTAAAAAAATTGTTATTAAATTATACAAGAACCATATACATAATTATTATATCATATATGATTGTCTAATAATTATTTGTTAATAATATTTTAGTATTATCATCATTTCGGGTGTTAACTTACTCGTTTTCTTTTATATGTTTTGTTACATAAGCCTTGTTTTTTATGGATAGGTTTTATCTTATTCATATCCAGAATGATATCAAGTCCTTAAACATTATTTTTAATCATCAAATGAGAATTATACTTGAATGGATACGATTGGGAATGAATCTCATCGCGTTCATGGAGACGGTAGTCCGTACGTACGCATGAGCGAAAATATCACTCTATTGATATTAAAATAATATATAATTGGATAGTATATCATATATACATAATAATTATCATGTTATATTTATTATTTAAAAGAATTAAACATCATTATTAAACTCATCCAAATAATAATGTTTTGAATAACAATTACACCACGACGTGGAGATGGTAAGTCGTACGTATGCACGTATGGTGACATGTCATTCAAAGGATGGATAGAATACTGAATATGGTTGTACCATATTAATAATAACATCATAGTATATATAATATACTGGATTTATTATTTTATAATGTTAATAACAAAGAAAGAATAAGTTGAAGAAGAAAGGAACTTGAAAGAGGGTGGTGAAAACATTACCTCTTCGTCGGGTTCTTCCTTTTGATTTGGTCAAAAGGGCTCCTTAAGTTGGATTTTTGATCAAACAAAGGCCTCTAGGTTGAAAGGAGGGAAGTTGAGAGAGTATTTGGGCAGGGTTTGTCTGATCCAAAAGGCTTTGAATGTGTGAATTAGTGAGAAGGGGGGGTTCCCTTTTATAAGAGGGGTGAGGGGAACCCAAGGAAAATCTAGAAATATTATTTTATAATAAATTCATATTCGGTTTCTAATGGATCCAAAGTGGATTATTTAAATGTTAAGGTGGGGATAGGTCTAAAACCATTCAACAAATAAGTTTTATACAGGTTTGGGTCACTATATTAACCTTATCATTTAGTTTTAACTCTAAGTTAATTAGTTTTGACATTTACCATGTCTCTTTGTATTTTTATATTATATAGTTAATAAACTTACTATATGAATAAAAGAGACCCCCAAGTGGTCCATTAATGATACACCTATCATTATATAAGTCTCTTGCCCGAACCTTAGATTTTTAGGAATATAATATAAATTAATAATATAATATTTGTTTTAAAAACTCTTTTATGTCAATTTTGAAACTATTTGGTATTTGATTTTTGTGAAAATTGTAACAGCATGATTACTTCAAAAAACATAATTAAATTAATAATAACATGTCATATTAAACTATAAATTTATTTTAATCCATAAAAATTCTCAAATTACATTTATTTTGATATTTATAATATAAGTTATTTTAATATTTCATTAATTAGGTAATTACTGCATCACTATTGAGTCATAAATAAAATAAATTATTTAATGTCTAAAAATTATAAATAAAATAAAATTATGTAGGAAATCTATTAGTATTTATAATGAATATTTACAATTGAATTTATCTTATGTATAACCCTATATTATAAATGTTGTAGTAATTAAACCTTGATTTTAACTCCTTTAACTCTTCTTTGAATTAAACAATAATAAATGTCCTAATCTAATCCAAGTGGACCTAAATGATGATATTTTATTCTTAAGGTTGTTTTTGGTCGAGATACACTTGTCCAGTAGAATTAGGACATGTGTTAGGGTAATATTAATATCATTTTTACCCTTAATTACTCTATTTACTTTTAACCGTGGCAAATAAAAGTAAAATGTTACTATTCACCAAAAATTATTTTCATCTCATTGAACAACATTTTACTCCTTGATATTAACCGTTTCTCTCGAATTTTCGAAATTCCACTCACAGAAGCAGTAAAATTATGTTTTATGAGAATTTCCAAATTCTCCTAGGAGGTGGGTAAAAGACGGTGAAAAGTTCCATAAAATTTTTATATATCAAAAATGATTATAAACTAACTCCAATGAATTAAATTGAACTTATATAGGTATTATGTATCCATTTTGACCTTAATTAAATTTAAATAAAATAAATAATTATTTAAATAAAAATTCGGTTTTAAACCATGACTTAGTGTTTTCACTATTCATCAAAAATTGAATGTTTTCAGAAAAATACAAAAATTTCACCCTAGGATAATTTCAATATTACGAATCCAAAAATGAAGTCCATTTTGAAAGATAAAAATTATAAAATTTCAAAAAGTGTCTATTACTATTCATAATGGCTAGTTTGATTGGTTGTGGTTTGTGTTAGAACTCAAAGTTGCGTACAACACACACTACTGTATTATTAAAAGAGAAGCATACTGTGGAAGCTTAGGGTGTTACATTCTACTTCTGTGATTTGAATTTCGAATAAAGGATATACACCATTTTTGTCGTTAGGTTTCTTAGAGTCTAATAAGATCAACTTACTTTTTTGGTTAATAATAACTTGACCATTATATTAAAAAAAATTCATGGTTTAATTTAAATGTCACACATGGTTTAGTCAAACAGTTTACCAAACTATGAACCAACTATGAATTTTTATTCTATAATTATTTATCCTTTTTACTAGATAAATTTTCATGGTTATTTATAACCTTTCACAAACCATGTACCACCTACTATCCATTTCCAACAAGCCACATAATTTAATAGGGAGAACCACAATCTTCTCAAAAATTTATCAAACCATAAAACCCCATAAAATCTCTTAAATCCATCTAAAACCATCTAGAAGTTAATTGATTCTTCACCTAACAGAAGAATAACTGAGAAATACTTAAACAATGTAAAAAATCAAGGAAAAATGTACCTGAAATATCTGAACATTTCAATCTCACCCTCTAATGACCTCTCTTCCTAGAGAAGTTTCTTTAGAGTTCTTGCTCAAATTACCTGTCTGATTGAGATTGTACATTAGATTTTATTTCTCAATTATACTCTTGGATTCATAAATACTGAAACAAAACTCGAACGAGTGATACCATCTACCCCCTCAACACTTTCTTGATCTATTCCATAATCCATAGGGATTGATCCACAAATGATGCATCTGGTTCCAAATCAACATCTTAATTTTATATCACATGAATAGGATTGTGATCATACCTATGAATCCAAGACACATGGAAAAAAATTTCATACCCTGATACCATGTAGGGAGGTCCAATTAGTAGGTCACTATTCTAATATGCTCAGTAATCTCAAATGGTCATCTAAACCATAGTGTTAACTTACCCTATTTACATAAACATCAATTTCATAACTAAGGCGGGACCCATAAGAAAACCTAATCACATGTAGTAAACTATAATGGTTTTGGTCTCCAATCAGTATATGAGTGATGTCTACTTTTCGCATTCATCAATCACTTTCAAATCAACTGGACCTAATTAGAGGTCTTCTACACCATACTCTACCTAAAAAAACCACCTCACTAGATTTAGGATATAAAATGTTGAATGAAATGATTGAATATAAGTATCCTTAGATAGTGCCATCTAAATCAAAGATTTCTAAATATTACTCTGAACAAACTATTCCAAGGCTAAATGGTCATCCTATGCTCCAATGAAGTACAAGATACATGTCAAAATCAGATCCTCAAAAATATGAATCTTCCTCTCTGATTTACCATCAGTCAGTGGATGATATACCATACTCAATTTCAACCGAGTCCCCACCACCTTCTACAATTCGTGATAAATCCCAGTTGTAAAGTGCATGTATTTGTTTGACACAATGATTAAGAATCTATATAATTTCTCTTCCATAGAGTTTCCCCAACTCATCCATTGAATGAGTCTTTTGGATATATAATAAATTTTCTACCTTTATCATCCAATCAACCACAACCTATATAGTATCTTGACATATCAAGGTCTTAGGATACTTTGTAATGACATCCATCATCACCTCATCCCACTTCTACACAATAATGAGAATATGTTGAAGTAAACAATGTGGTAACTGATGATCAAACTTAATCTTATAATTGTTAGGAAAATGAGAGAAAAAAATTGGTAAAGTGCCTATTTATACTAGGACACTAGAACCATCATATGATATCACAATACATATTCATTGATCATAGGAGAAATTCCCAATGCGTTGCTTGAGAATCCATCATCACCTCTTCCATCATGGAAGTAGGAACCGCAAATATTATATAAAGGTAGATCATTTATTATCTATCAAAAGACAATACTAGACCTAGTTCATTACTTAATAACCATTCCCACATTAAGAAGCATTTAAAATATGAACCTTGGGTGGATTTCACCAGATATACCAAGGTATTTGTGGTAACTAAAGGGGGAACACGTCATCACCCCTTGATCCTTGGATGTATCCACCAACCATTCATTTAATAACCACCTAAAATTCCACCATTTTGTGACAAGGTTCAACATCCATGAGACTACCTCATATCCTATGTTTTTATGAACTTTATTTTAAAGAACATTAATTCTTGGGTTTATCATTTAATAGGGTTAACCGCATGAAATATTTTTCTAGAAACCTATAATTATTGACCCAAGGTGATAAATTTTTACTCTTAAATTTACAATGGATAAAATACATAAACTTCGTCAAGCTGATCATTATCCATCATCACCATCCAAACACATAGACCACCACAACAAACAACTATATCCAAAGAGTCAAACTAAAACACTACACTGGTCTCTAACTGATGACCATTACATCCCAATGGATTACAACTTTTATCCCTATTACACTCAAAAAGGAACCAATATACCTTATCATAAACCTATTCTACCTCCATCAATACCTTCTCCTTAACCCATAATCTTCCAAGTACACTTTCCCTCATGAATGACCCACTTCAATTGTGAGAACCTTCATAACTACTGCACTTCAATCGAGCTAAACCACTCAACTACAGACTTATCAAAAAACATCATGTTTGTTCCACAATTATTTATGAAAATGGAAAATTTTTAATGTGAACAATTTTTTATACTGTTATAATAACCTATAAAAACACCAATAAGATCTCTAGAGACTTACATTTCACCCACTTCCAAAGTAGTCTAGAAGGATCTAACCACTGGAGACACTATAAAACACACTTAATGTTCTTGAAGAAACTACCTAAAAATAGTGTATGTCAGCATAAACTACACACTTGAAGGCCTATTCAGTTTTCCTTTTGAAAACCCAAGGTTTATTGAACATTGTAACTCCAAACTCTAATGGAATTATAGCATAATTCTCAAAATATACCATCTAATATTCTTCTATAGAGTTATATCTCCCATGGTCTCTACCATTAAAATAATCAACTAATAGTCGCGTCTCACTCCTATGTCTAAATTTGGTTTCTAATCTAATAATGTAAGATAAAACTTCTTAATAAATAGTATAGGGACCCTTTCATGGTCTAAATGCCTAATCAACTTCATAAACCACTACGGGTAGCAACACATCCATTACTAACTGGTCCTAATTTCTTTTATGTCTAAACACTTCATGAAAATCCAACCAATTTTTTCTAGGAGTCCATTCATTTCTAAACAGTCAATTTAAAATTTTTATCATCACTCAACTTTTTAAAATCGATTTAAAAACTAAAATCATTTAAAAACCATTTACACATTTTATAAAAAGTGAATCTTCTCTATTAAAATCACCTAAAATGGCTTAGACAAAAAATACATGCCATGGATATAATTCACACATAATACTTACGACCTATTGGAGAATCTAGTCTATGATATCAATACCTACGCATTATTCATAGTTACACATACATATACAAAATATATATTTCTCAATTAAATTAATTAAAATTATAGTATAGATTTATAATAAAGGAACAAATCACAATTTACCAATGATATTTTGATAGGCCCAAAGGGTATAATTTTTTACCTCATGTCTAATAATTTTATAAATTTTATCCAAAACCCTACTAACTACATAGGAATATCATAGAAGAAGTGTGGGTCTAATCCCATAGAGAGTGCGGGATATAGTGATGAAAACTTTTAAGTAAAGGTCAGGTCTCTCCGATTTTTGTTTGATTTTATTAAATTAATGATGAAATTAAATAATTTAATGCAATATGATAGACAAGTAAGGATTAAGGTCAATTTAATGGTGAAGGAAAAAGATATTCTTATGTTTAGATTAGGATAGTTCTATGGATTAGGCTGTAAAGTAGTGTAAAGGTCACTAATTAGTTTTTGTCAAACCAATAGGATCTATATATACTAAAACTATCCCATAGCTAGGTTATAGCTGATAACCTTAGTGAATTATACTTATCTTATATAAAGAAACCATCATAGGAGAATTTTTAATCTCTTTCTCAACAATAATTAGGTTAGGTTCAATAAATTACACTTCCCATGGTCAAGGTTGTGAAAATTAATTTGATAAAAATTTATTATTAACCTAATTACAATCCATAGGGTTACCAAGGATTAATCTATAGATTCATTAGGTTCCTAAATTCAACTTACTATCAACCCTAACCCTAATAGTATTAAAAACACATGAAAAAATTGATTAAACAAATAGAAATATAGTTCATTCTTGTTATAATGATTAAATGATTCTATAAAAGGAAATCCATGATTAAAACAATGAAAATTTGATTAAAAACCAACTTGAACAATGAAAGAAAGAAGAACACAACAATGGATGAATGAATGAGAAATTTAATGAAGAAAATAAAGAGATTTAAATCAATATAGAAAGCATTCAAAATTATATAATGGAAATAAAAAAATAAAAAAAATCTATATATGAAGAACAATAGGTCAGAACCCTATGATAGCCTCCCGGTGGACATGCCTCAAGCTTGGAATGGAATACCTTTACTCAGAGACAGATCCCATATATATTTTCACGGAATTCATTAATTGGATTCCTCTAGACAAATATATTTTTTTAATGGAGATTTGGGCCAAAATATATAACCCCCATTGAAGATATGTTGAAAATAATAATTTTCCTACAATGTTTGACACTTACACATTGTGTAGAGTTAACCAAACATATAATATCTAGGCCAAGAAACATTCATGACATACTAACATCATTAAAAATACTTTTAAATATTTTATTAAGAGTCACAACATGACATATATGTGTCATGCCATGACACATGTGTTATTCAGTCCAATAGATTATCTTTTCCTATACATCCTACAAATGGTTTATAAACTATAAATTGACACGATGTGTAAGGATTACACAATGTGTAAAGTCATCTTCTGGTTCCAAAAACTCATTTTAACCTTTTTTCTTCAGTTTTCTTCCTTCATAACCTTTTGTGAACTTCCAATATCAAAGGAAATCTTCATTCAATGATTTTCATGGTCTCTTGGATTATATATTTAAAATTTAATTCATTATCATTTTCCATTATTGCGTTGTTCTACTTTGTAGCTTAGCACAAAGTGAATTTATGTTCCTCAAAATGTCACATTTTCCATTGTATTGCTTCAAATTCCAGTCCAACATAATAATAATAAAAACATTATTATCTTCCATTGAACTCAACTTTAATCAATTAATATTCAATGAATTCATATTTAAAGACCCATAACTATAAAGATATAAATAGACATATCATATTTCATTATTGAATTACGATAATAAAAAGAAATTATATGCATTAAATTTGAACCTATGTTTCAAGATGTGATGTATGAATGCACCCAAATTCCATAAAATAGAACAGCACAACATTACTCATAATCTACACCAAACAATAATACCATAACTACAAAAAAATTCAATCACTACAAGCTCATAGTTCCATTATATAATAGTTTTTCAAGATCTTATGTGACTCACATACCTGAGTTCCACACAACATATCTCCTTTCTACCTTTCCAAAATCATAGTAAAGTAGGGAAAAATGAAATCCTTTTCTAATACCACTTTATAATTCCATGATTGAATCACTAGGCCCAACCAGTGTAACACATAACCTCATGAATGTATCCCAAAATGTAAGAGGCTTCCAAATAGAAGTAAGGGTCCCAATAGTTTCTTGGGGATACTATAATCTATTTAATAATAGTTACACATAAATATCATAATAATTAAGAACAAACATCCCAGAAAAACACAACGACAATCATTATGATATAATAAGTTGGAATACAGGTCATACAAAATAAAAATAAACCATTAAATCCAAATGGGGTGAGCTAAAAAATGTATGATAACCAAGGAAAAACCAAATAAAGAACTATAATAATAATATAGAGTTTTTACTAACATTTCATTCATCCTCTAAGATCCACGTACTCATCTCCTCGATGCAAGGCCCTTTCCCTTAGTTGGATTACTAACCTTAAAATATATATGTGCATCAAGATTCTCATAAAGTGTGTGAGTATAAACCCACTAGGACACCACAAATGCATCCTTAACATAAGTGAACAATATATATAATAGTTAATTCTATGAAATTTTGGTAGAAGAAAACATTAACCATTAAGTACCATATTTCCATGCTCTAACCATGCTACCATGAAACCTGAATTAACCTACTTCAACACCATTACATAAGTAAGGTCAAAAGTAAATGTTAAATGACTTAGATCATATCGAGTGATCCTCCTAACATATCAAGAAACTCATCAAACTATCATGTATCTACATTATATCTTTAAGGAATAATTCCAAACCTTCTTTTAAGGTAAATTGTGATATTCACAGGTTCACCCAATCTATATGTCTGGGGATAACCACATTAACACATGTTGACACAATATCTAGCTCTAGGGAAGCCACATTCCAAATTCCATCCCTAAATGTTTAATCACAAGATTCCAATCATAATAACAACACTCCATATCTAAGGGGTTAAATAGTCTAGTTAGTCTAACCTCGTAACTCTAAAATAATCATAAAGAAACCATACATGCATCTATATAAAACCCATAATATAGAAATAAATAATAATTTCAAAAAATAATTCTATCATAGTTGACCTGCATGGCCACATGTATATTACACAAAAAAGGGTCTCATAGGCCTTATACACACATAAACATTCATATTACACAATCAAGTCTCTCACAACCACACACACATTCATAAACATGTCATAGAATATAATTAATATATAAAGGCCATAAAATGGTGAGGAAATCCTTCCTTAAAGTAATTGAGTCCAAACACTAATAATGGAAACCTAAATCAAGATCATACAATAAATATTCCTAGAACCATCCCCAATTCATCACATGATAATTATAGAATAATATACAATAATAATAACATGATTGGGGTTAAATTTTTCTATGCTTACCCACAAAAAACTACTCCCACCAACTGATATAGAATTGATCAAGGGAAGATGAAAATTATCTAGATTCAACCACCTATCCATTGATAAACCAAGAACCCCATATTAGATCACAATATAATTCATGGATCCAGTCATGAAATCCCATATCTTTGATTTCTTCCATGAATTGGGGATTGGATATCTAAGAAACATTAATAACATTGGAAGAACAACCACTTAATTTAAATTTACACGAGATAATGCCTATAGATACACTAAAATTGGAATTTTTAGGGGGATGAATCACCAATAATGGACACCAGAGTCCCTACGTTTTAGAGCCCCAAGAATAAGAGAAGAATGAAGGGTTTTGAGGAGGTTTCATATTAATAAACCAATTTTTGGATTAATTAAAAATACACACATAGTTCGGTGACACAATTTTCTAAATCATGTTTCAACCATTCTATTTTCTTTTATTACATGTTACATGATTTCATATAGAATGTTTCAAGGTTATATCTAAAATAGTACCAACCATGCTCCACCTACTATCCCTCTCTAATAATCTATATAGTTTCTTATAGAGAACCTATAAGACCCCACTCTTCTTTTTAGGTATATACCTTTTAAAATTTTCAAAAACCCCATTATTTTATATTTTAAGAATCCTTAAAGGGGGTTCAAGGGGTAAAATATGTGTTTTAGAGGCACAAGAGGAGGTCGAAACATGTATCCCAGGAGATACAGTCCTACTAGCTAGTTGGTGATCTTATTTTTGGTTGGGAAAACTATTGGAATCCCACTAGACAACTGGTGGGTCTATCCTTTTTTTAAAAAATAGGAAACGGTTTCATTTTACTCATGTACCCCTCTTCTTTTTTAATCAAAATTTGGACCTATTTTTAGAGAGAAGTACCAATATGGGAGGCTTCCTCTCCTCCTATTGATTCTTGGGTATTCCTCCACAAAGACACCTCCATTTTAACTTCAGTTTGTCTCATTTTAAGGTTCTGGGTAAGTTTAACATTACATCAGCTTCTAATATTATATTAAATTTACACTTATTTATCTCACACCTTTTTTAGCATATATTCCCTATTTGTCGAGATTTTTTTAGTTTCTCCATTTAGATCATATTTGGATCAACCAATGGTCGACATCGGGTGAGTGGTTCCTTATGAGTTTAAGGTAGGTGGTCTTATTCTTTTCCCTAAAATTATAATTATCATATTTCATATATAGAATGTGTGGTCATGCCAATACATCAGAAAATTGACCTAATATTAATCTAATTTTTTATTTTTAATATATATTAAAATTTTCCTTAGAATAATAAAAGTAGGTTAGTTTGTGTAGGCCCTTGTTGAAACTATTCAAGTGGTGAGATTTTATTTATACATTACTTTTGGGTCAACTAATGGAGTAGTTTGGGGATAAATTATATGTGTGGATTGACCTTAGAGTCAGTAATTGGGAATAGTGAGAGTTCTCGAGTCGTGAGTTTAGGATCTGTTGTTTCTTTATTGATTTCCCAAAATTATTATATCAAAACTATGATGGTAATGTTTTCTATGTTTTTCTTTTAGCATTATTGATAAATTATTTATCATTCTTCACTAGTTGAGTGCCCAGGGGGGAACTGGAGGGAATGCCCCAAGACGAATAGGACTGATCCAGTTTTGGAAGAGGTTTAGGGTATTAACCCTCATCTTAGGGAGATTTTTATTAGGGTGATGCAATCTATGGAGAGAGAATCTTCTCGAGCTGTGTAGATGGGTTATGAGTTAACATGGGATTTTCAATTTAATCATTTACCTACTTTATTTAGGGAGGGTTTCCACCATATATATGATACCTGTATTGAGTATATACATACTACATTAGATAATATGAAGACACCAATTGAGAAGAGGGTGAGTCTTTTTGTAACGTCCCAGTTCTGGAAGCCACCTAGAGGCGCCCAGTACCCAGTTGGTCGCATGGCCTCAAGTACATTTCCCCAAATGCCAGAGGCTTCCGACTAGAAACTAGGGCCTTGGGTGTGATAGTGGGGAAACTATTCCCTCATTGGCAAAGTACACAGCCGAAGTAAACAAAGCAGAAAAATAGTGGAATCAGTAAATATCCAAGAACAATAAATAGTGAAAGACTAAAACAATAAACAGCTGGAGCACACATGTATATATGAAATGATGTACGATACATATGTCTATGATAGTATCCAAAAAAGTCACAATGTTGAATACAATACTAAATCAAATTAAAAAGAAAATTAAACAGATAAGCAAATCCTCAGCATCTCAAGCCACAGCTTGGTACCATGCTCTCCTGCTCCAAAGCAATCAAGTACCAGAAGTTGAAGGGAACTTGAACTTGTCTATACCTGCAACAACATAGTCTGTTTGGGCCCAAAATCATGGCCCAAATAGGGTGTGAGACTAAAACCCAATAGGCAACCACCTGAAGATCTGTGCCTAATAGTCATTGAGCATATGGCAGGTAATAGTACATTAAGCAGTAAACAGTAATAGAAAACAATAGGTAGTAATCAATAAGCAGTAACAGGGGGATTTACAAAAGTAATCAATCCACATAACAACAAGCAGTAGTGAATCAAACAGCTAACCATAATAGGAACCCCTTTGGGAAGTTCTCGCAGCTAACACCTCTGGTCCTATCCAAGAAGTGCCAACAACCCTCTGGGTAGTGCACTCATCTGATCCCCTCTGGTTTGGTCATACGAAATTATAAGACTCTCTCAGGAATCTTGCTTAGTCAATTCCCCTTATAGTCTAGGGTATTCAGGGACTCTCTGAGGAAGATCACATGTTCTAACCCTCTTATATCCCCATGGTCTAGAAACTCTCTGAGGAAAATCGCTCGGTCAATTCCTCCTATAGTCTCTGGTCTATCACAGACTCTCTAAGGAAGCTCACTTAGTCAATTACTTCTCTAGCCTAGAAAGGTTTTAAAGAAAATCATACAAAGTAAATACTCTCTATGGAAGCTCACTCGGTCTACACTTCTGTAGTCTATAATATCCAAGACTCTCTGGGAAGTGCACTCGGTCTATCCCCTATAGTCTATAATGTCGAAGAATCTCGGAGGAAGCTCACTCAGTCTACCCTCCTATACTCTATAATATCCAAGACTCTCTAGGAAGCTCACTCTGTCAATCCCTAATATTCTATAGCACCAGGTTCTGATGGTCCCATGCCAGTCAGTGAATAATAATTCTATAAGTCCAAAGTACACCTACGGAGCTACTTGGCTAACCAGTCTACAACAAAACAAGCAGGTCAAGAATATCATTCCATCATACAGTAACAAGGTATTGAAACAGGAATAACGTCCAAAGTCAAACAAGACCCAAAGGTCGTAACAAGAAAAAAGGCATGGGAAAAACATCCATGAATAGAAATTATCCACAACTATGATCAAATTACCTCTACACAAGCATACAAGAAAGGCAGGAAAACAACAGGGTCAAAAAGGTAAACACGCAATACCCCGTTCATGGGTATTGGTGAAATTTGCACATAAAACTCAAACACTTCGAAAGGTAAGGTACAAACCACCTACCTTGATACTAAGAGATCAATATACTTGAACCACGAGGCTTGATTATCCTTATAACAGTGTAGATATAAGAAAACGCACAAAACTTTCAACCAATGATATCTTGAGAAGGAAGGAGAATCAAGGAAAGAAACTCAAGAAGAAGGAAGAGCTCACCGCTACGGTCCCAATGCAATCGATGGCAGTCGATTCACCAAACAGATGGAGGCTTGGAGGATCGGAAGCTGTTCATGGCCGTATGGGCACTCTCGGTCGAAGAACCTGGAGAAGAAGGTGTTTCTATCGATTAGGCATGACCCCAGTCCGTTTAATGAAAAAAAAAGTACACGGCGTATACTTCTGTAGTACACGGCGTGTACTATGCCTTCTTGTAATTTTCTTTAAGCGGCCTTCACATCGCCCCTACACAACACGTGTGTGGCCCGAACACGGCCAGCACATGGCCTTGCGATGCATCAAAGTACACAATGTGTACTTATATAGTAACTGGCGTGTACTTTGAAAATTTCCATATTTTCCTCTTTTTCTAAAAAATGACCAGAAAAGAAAAAACATACCTAAAATGAAGATCCGGGTTCTTACAAACTTCTCCCCTTACAGAAATTCATCCCCGAATTTCCCTAGTGAAGCGTATAAGAAGAAACCCTCAAACAGCTCCGACCATTGTGATCATACATCGGCCTCCCTCTCCTAGGTCTCGCCCTATACTCGCTCGTGATTCCATAGAACCTGTACCAAAGGAACAGATCGGCCATAGAGAACCTTCGTACTGTGATCGAAAATCCAGATAGAATGATCCTCGAATGATGCATCGGCTTCAAGCTCAACCTCCTCAGGCTGAAAGACATGAGACAGGTCTAAAAAGTAATGTCGAAGATGAGAGATGTGGAAGACGTCGTGCATGGACCGATACCTCTGAGGTAACTACAACCAATAGGTAACCGGCTCAACTCTCTCTAACACCTAAAATGACCTGACATACCATGGTGAAAGCTTACCCTATCTCCTAATCCTCTTGTGTCCCATCCTCGGTGCGACACATAGGAAAACATGATCCCTGACCTCGAACTCCAGAGGTCATCTCCGCTAATCAGCATAAGACTTCTTTCAAGACTGTGTTGTAGCAATCCTCTTCCAAATCAACTCTATCTGCTCTGAAGTCTCTTGAACAAGACGAGGTCCTAGCAAAGCTGCCTCTCCTGCCTCCATCCAGCACACTGGTGATCATCATGGCCTACTGTACAAAGCCTCGTAAGGTGACATCTGAAGAGTCTCCTGAAAAATATTGTTATAGGAAAACTCCACAAGAGGGATATGCTTCTCCCAAGAACCTCTGAAGTCTAGAATGAAAGCTTGGAGCATATCCTCAAGCTTCTGGATTATACACTCGGACTGGCCATCTGTTTGGGGATGGTATGTTGTACTCAAAAGTACCTGTGTACCCAAAGCCTTCTGAAGCCCCTGCCAGAACCGAGAAGTAAAACATGCATCCCTATATGAAACAATGGAGTGTGGAAATCCATGCAGACATACAATCTCTTGGATGTAAAACTGCCCCAGCTCATGAATACTGAAAGTCTCTTTCATTGGCAAGAAGTGAGAAAAATTCGTAAGCCTATCGACGACAACCCAAACAGTATCACTCCTTCAAGGTGACCTAGGTAACCCAGTCATGAAGTCCATTGCAACATCATTCCCCTTACACTAAAGAATGGGTAACTAATTTAAAATTCATGATGGTCACTAATGCTCTGCTTTCACCTTCTCACAAGTAGAATATCTCATGACGAACCCAAAAACATCCCTCTTCATACCTGGCCACAAGTATTGGCGGTGTATATCACGATACATCTTTATGACGCCAGGATGAACTACCCAAACTGAAGAATGAAAATCCTACATCAGTTCCTTGCGTATTTCTACTGGCACTCGTATGTGTCCTTGGAAATGCAAGATCTCATCCTCTCCAACTATCCATCTATGAAGAGGGTCCTATCCGGACACACTCTCCTGCAGGACTAGGCCTTCTGAGTCTGATAGCTGCCTTATCCACACCCGATCAATAAGGGTAGAGGAAACATCTATAGAAGATAGAAAAGTCTGCCCCTGTTTTTCATGCACCTTCAAATGCACCTCAGAGAACAAATCCATAAGCTGCCACTCACGGATGGCCTCCTGAACTACCTAAATTTGAGTTCTCCTTCTCAATGCATCATCCTCTGCGTTTCCCTTTCTTGTAGTATAGGCAAGCTCAAAGTCGAAGGACTGGAGATACTTGACCCACCTGCACTGTCTCAGATTCAAATCATGTTGAGTGAAGATGTACTTGAGACTCTTGTGATCGGTGAAAACCACAATGTTCTCTCCTAGAAGGTAATGTCTCCAACAGCGTAAGGCATGAACAAAATCTTCCAACTCTTGGTTGTGTGTCGGGTAGTTTCTCTCATGTGGTCTCAACTGCCAAGACCTGTACACAACGACTCCATCTCCCTGTATAAGCACAGCTCCTAATCCGACACCGAAATAATCACAGTAGACTGTATAGCTCATGACCGGCTCTATCGAGACTAGTATCAGTGCTGACGTCGACCTCCCTTTCAGCTCATGAAAGGATGACTCACATGAATGTGACCATAATAACTTCGCACCTTTCTTGGTCAGACCTGTCAGCAGTGCTGCAAGGCATGAAAAGTCATGTATGAAACGCCTATAGTATCTAGCCAGCCCTAGAAAACTCTGTACCTCAAATAAATTCTTCAACTACTCTCAGGAAACTATAGGTCTCACTTTCTCTGGGTCTATTGATACTCCTGTCTCTGAGATAACGTGACCCAAGAAGTGAATCTGATCCATCCAAGAGTGGCATTTCGAGAGCTTAGCATATAACAGATGCTCTCTCAGTGTACTCAAAACGATCTCAAGATGGGTATCATGGTCGTGTCGAGTGTGAGAGTACACCAAGATGTCGTCCATGAAAACCACCATGATGGAATCCAAGAATGGATGGAACACTTGGTTAATCAGTGCCATAAAAACTATTGGCGCATTCATGAGACCGAATGGCATGACCGTATACTCGTATAGACCATACATGCTCCTAAAGGCTGTAATAGGTATATCTGATGGTCTAATGCGCAACTGATGATAACGGGACCTCAAAACGATCTTCAAGAACACCCTGGATCCTCGAAGCTAATCAAAGAGGTCATAGATCCTAGGTAAGGGATATATGTTCTTGACCTCCAGCTAGCTCAGCTTCTGATAATCCATGCAAAGCCTAAGGGAGTCGTCTACCATCTTCGCAAACAGGACAGGCAAACCCCAAGGAGAAGTACCGGGTCGGATGAAACCCTTTGCCTGCAACTCCTCCAACTGCTTTTTGAGCTCCTGCAACTCAGTTTTAGCCATCCAATAAGGAGTAATGGACACTGGTGCCGCTCCTGGAACGAGCTCAGTCGAGAAGTCTACCTCACGCTCTGGAGGCAAACCTAAAAAGTCCCCTGGAAAGACATCCCTGAAACGATCCACCACCGGAGGAAAGTATTACTATGAAGTCCCCTGGTCATCTAGATAAAGACTAGAAATCTGGGTTGTAACTCCTCCTAGCCCATGATTCTCTAGTCCAACTCTACCCACCTTAACTTCCCACTAGCCTCTATGAAGAAAAGATCTTCCCTCTGGTGATACAAAACTCACCCTGCGGCGATAGCAATTGAAAACTGCCTGGAAGGGAACTAAACAATCCATACCGAGAATGACATCATAGCCTGTCTTCTCTAGGACATAGAGGTCCCATAAGAAGTGACACCATGTAACCTCAAGAGGGAACTCTCTATAATGACATACGCTAGACTTCCTCATCCCCAATGGTGTATCTAGAGTCAACATGTCGGCGGACGAAAAGATATAGAGCCCAAGGCTCTCCACAACATCAACAGAGATAAAGCTATGCGATGCACTAGTATCAAAAAGAGATGAAGGTAAAACAGAGGATACTAAAATTGTACCTCGAACTGTGGAAGGGCCTGGATCCTGCTCTAGATAGATCTGCACCACGGTGAATGTCTGGCATGTTATGCGGCCCTGCGCTCCTGGATGACCACTCTGAGCTGATTCACTCTATTGTCGCTGGTAACCTGGTGGCTGACCACCACGGCCATGACCTCCACCTCGGTCCAAACGGCCGGAAGAACTCCAGTTCCCAGACTGGTGAGAAACTAGTGATACATCTCCTGTAAGCTGGGTCATAGAAGAATCCCTATCACCAGCTGTAGGTGAGATGATCTGACAAAAACACTGAAGATGGCCCATCTTGCCGTAATATCGGCACTCCATCGGGTCTCTCTGGAACTAAGTCCTACTATGCCCACTCCTACCACACTAGTAGCATACAACCTGGCTGCCCAAAGATACATTCTGCCTACCCTGATCTCCTCAAGCATACTCCCTACGGCACTTCCTGCTATCAGTAGGAGGAACACTGACTCTGTATGTCGAACCGCCCTGGCTCACTGCTCCATAATCTCTCAGATTGCGCTCAGTGATTAGCGCCTGGTTGACGATAGAAGATATCGAATTCAACCTGAATATATTCACTTGGGAACAAATCTCATGCCTAAGACTATCCTCAAACATCCTAGAAAGGAACAACTCATCACCTACTGGAATCGGCGTGAAGCGCTGCAGCTCGGTAAAATGAGACGATTACTCCATAACAGAAAGAGTGCCTTGCTCGAGACTCATAAAATCCCAGGCTCAATTGGCCCTCAAGGTCTCCGAATAAAAGTAATTGTAGAAGATGCACTAAAACACATCCCAATTCATACTCTGATGGTGCCCTGACTGTGAGATCACCTCCCACCACCTCTTGGCGGTGTCTGAGAGCATATAAGTATCCATCTTTACCCTTTTCTTTGGAGGTATCTCCAGATGCTTGAAGATCATTAGCATGGCCTCTAGCCACGACTATGTAGCCTGGGGTCCTCCATCCCCTGAGAAAGTAGGAGGATGTTTCTGCTAGAAAACCCGCGTCAATTCAGCCATCGATGGGGCAGGAGGCGGCACTCCCTGAAAGGTATGCATCATCCTCAGTAATTCCTCCCTGAACTGTGCATCGGCGCCTACAACAGGTATAACTGCTGGTTCCAAGTCTGGAACAACAGGAGGATCTGCAGGGGGCTCTGCAAGGAACACAGGAGTACAAAACAGGAATAGGAGAAGGACAGAGAACACAAGAGTACAAAATAGGAATAAGAGAAGGAAAAACTCAAGTTTTACCAAACACGACTACACAGCGTGTATAAAACTACACGGTGTGTTACTTAAATCCATTCACATGGGCGTGTATCTCTTCCACCTCTGGTTGTGTAACACCCCCGAATATACGGCGTGTTGTCCACAAAAACAGTGTGTACTTGAACTCCATTCCTCTGCCCGAGTATCTTTACATGGCTAACCTACATGGTCCTCTTAACCCTAGACTACACGGCGTGTTCACTAAGGAAATGGAATGTACTTAACAAGGTTTAGGTGACCCGTGTTGTTAGTTACACGGTCGGCTACACAGCTGACCATTACACGGTGTGTTTTGAACAAACACAGTGTGTATATGAGAAGATAACACCGACCTGTGTTGTTACTAACACGACTGGGTACCTAGAACAAGGCTACACGGTGTGTTCATAAAAAACACGGTGTGTACTACACGATCTTCCCCGACCCGTGTTGTTAGTGACACGGTCAGGTACACGGATCACTACCACATGGCGTGTAATGACCATACAAGATGTGTTCTTGAAAAATTTTCACCACCATGTGTTTCTTCTCACACAGTTAGTGGCACGGTTTAAAAATACATGGTGTGTAGTCAAGTACATGTCGTGTATTCTGGGTTTTTCAGGGAAGTAGCTCAGAAACTGCACAGAAGCCCAGAAAACACTGAAAAACAAACATGGAGGTTCCAAATTATGATCCGTGCGGGCCCATACTCCTCGCGAATCAAAGCTTGACATCTCTTACATATCAAATACAATGGAAACAAGTCAATGATCCTCAAAACTCTGATTCATGTGGTCCCATAACACCTCAAGAACCAAAATTTGGCATTCATTTACATAAAGGTACGATACAAAAAAAATCTATATCAAACTTCAGGGATTCAATCAAATCATCTATAACAATAGCATGCATAATCTACACAACGTCTATCACAACAACATGAAATTGCTAATACACCCTAGATGTCATGGAAATAATGCATGGCATATGATTTATAACAAGTACCTATATGATGCATGATATGGAATACCCACATCTCATCGTGTTGAGAAAGAAATAGAACCGCAATAGCAACAACAGTAGAAACACAATCATGTGAGTCACTAAAGGTGAAATCATATCAACCATAAAATCTCAAAACCATAAACTGCAATAAATGAGGTAGAGTGAATTTTACCTGTACATGGGTTAGATACTCCCGGACACAGCTTATTACTAAGTACCGAATTCGTCCTATCCCTGGATAAAGGCTCCAAAAATTATATCAAGAGAAAATAATCCCCTGATACCACTTTGTAACATCACGGTTCCGGAAGAAACCCAGAGGCACCCCATACCCGGTTGGTCACATGGACTCAAGTGCATTTCCTCAAACGCCAGAGGCTGCCAACTAGCAGTGAGGGCCTTGGGTGTGATAGTGGGGAAACTATGCCCTCATTGGAAGAGTACACAGTGGAAGTAAACAAAGCAGAAAAATAGTGGAAGTAGTAAATATCCAAGAATAATAAACAGCAGAAGACTAAAACAATAAATAGCTAGAGAAAAAATTTATATATTAATTGATGCACGATACATATGTCTAGGAAAGTAGACAAACAAGTAACAAGGCTAAATACAATACTAAACCAAAGTACAAAGAAAATTAAATAGATAAGCAACTCTTCAGCATCGCAAGCCTCGGCTTGGTCCCATGCTCTCCTGCTCAAATGAAATCAAGTACCAAAAGTCGAAGGGTGCTTTCCCTTGTCTATATCTGCAACAACATAGTCTGCTTGGGCCCAAAAGCATGGTCCAAATAGCGTATGAGACTAAATCCCAGTAGGAAACCACCCAAAGATATGTGCCTAACAGTCAGTGAGCATATGGTAGGTAATATTACAGTAAGCAATAAACAGTAATAGCAAACAACAGGTAGTAATTAGTAAGTAGTAACAGGGTGATGTACAATAGTAATAAATCCACATAACAACAAGCAGCAGTGAAGCAAACAGCTAACCACAACAGAAAGCCCCCTGGGAAGTACTCGCAGCCAACCCCTCTGGTCCTATCCAAGAAGTACCAACAACCCTCTAGGCAGTGCACTCAGCCTATCCCCTATGGTTTGGTCATACTAAATTATAAGACTCTCTGGGGAATCTCTCTCATTCAATTCCCCTTATAGTCTAGGGTAGTTAGGGACTCTCTGAGGAAGATCATGTGGTCTAACCCTCTTATAGCCCCAAGGTATAGAAACTCTCTGAGGAAGCTCGCTCGGTCAATTCCTCCTATAGTCTCAGGTCTATAACAGACTCTCTAAGGAAGCTCACTCAGTCAATTGCTTCTCTAGTCTGTAAAGGTTTTAAAGAAAATCAAACAAATTAAAGACTCTATGAGGAAGCTCACTCGGTCTACCCTTATTTATTCTACAATATCCAATACTCTCTGGGAAGCTCACTCAGTCTATCCCCTGTATTATATAATGTCCAAGACTCTCTGAGAAATCTCACTCGGTCGACCCTCTTATAGTCTATAATATCCAAGACTCTCTAGGAAGCTCACTCGGTCTATCGCTTATATTCTATAGCACCATGTTCTCACGGTCCCATGAAAGCTAGTGCACAATAATGCTATAAGGCCAAAGTACACCTACAGAGCTACTTGGATAACCAGTCTACAACAAAATAAGCAGGTCAAGAATATCATTCCATCCTATAGTCACGATGTATGGAAAACAGGTATAACGGCCAAAGGCTAACAAGACCCAAAGGTCGTAACAACAACAAAGGCATGGGAAAAATATCCTAGCATAGAAATTATCCACAACTGTGATCAAATTACCTCAACACAAGCATACAAGAAAGGAAAGAAAACAACAGGGTCAAAAAGGTAAACATGCAATACCCTATTCATGGGTATTGGTGGAATTTTCACATAAAACTCAAATACTTCGAAAGGTAAGGCACAAAACACCTACGTTGATACTAAGAGATCAATATAATTGAACCATGAGTCTTTATTCTCCTTAGAATGGTGTATATCTATGAAAATTCATAAAATTTTTGACCCATGATATCTTGATAAAGAAGGAGAATCATGGAAAGAAACTCAAGAAGAAAGAAGAGCTCACCGCTGTGGTCCCAACGCAATCGAGGGCGATTGATTCGGCAAAAAGACGGAGGCTCAGGGGCTTAGAGGATGTTCACAGTCGTATGGGCGCTCTCGGTCAAATAACCTAGAGAAGAAGTTGTTTCTGTCAATTAGGTGCGACCCTGGTCCGTTTAATGAAAAAAAGAAAGTGTATGGCATGTACTTCTGGAGTATACAGCGTGTACTATTCCTTTCAGTACTCCTCTTTAAGTGGCCTCCACATCACCCCTACACACCGTGTGTGTGGCCTAGACAGAGCCAGCGCACGGCCTTGTGCTGCATCAAAGTACACAGCATGTACTTATATAGTACATGACATGTACTTATATAGTACACGACGTGTACTTTGATAATTTCCATATTTTCCCCTTCATCTAAAAAATGACCAGAAAAGTAAAAACATACCTAAAACTAAGATTTGGGTTCGTACACTTTTCACCTATATTTGTTTAGGTTAAGCTAGGTGATGGTGGGGGCCTGTGATCTGAGCTAATTAGCATGTGGAAATGGCTTAAAATTATTTACAAACTAGCTTCCTTAATCAATTTTTCCCTGAGACTACTACATAATAGTGTCCTAGAGGTCATGCAGTTGAAGATGGGGATTTTATCTATCGTAGAGGTTTCTTCTCAGTTCTATGAGTTATAGTGGTTCACACCTCCCATGGACTGTGATGAGTTGGCTAGAGAGATATACTTTGAGGATGGCCTTAGTAGAGAGATAAATTCATAGGTGAATGTCTTCCACCTAACAATAGTCTTTAAGATGGTTAATCATGCCTTAATTTCCGATAAGAATCTAACAAAGGCCTATAGTCATGTGTGGTTAATAACAGTTGGAATTAGATCATCTAGGGGTAGGAAGAATCACTTTTTTGGGTCCCAATAGAGAATTAAGGGATAGATTATCTTGGGAGATAGTGCACACACATGTTATTAGTGTGGTATGAATGGTCATTACCACTAAAACAATGATAGGAATCAGTTGAGTTTTGATCCTATAGGAGGATATATCATCTAGTGTGGGTTCCTTGGTCATTGTGGTTTCATCTTTATTAAAGTATCTAAGAGTTTTTTATTGGTTTGTCCTCTTGGGTCATCTTCATAAGTTTTATAATCTTTGATATTGAAAGGGGATGTATTTATTGTAATATATTATTTGTATACATTTTGTTTTGGGATATTTTTAGTTTATATTTGGAACTCCTAGTGTATTATATTTTTTATATAAGGTTTTTGATATCGTTTTTGGAAAACTGACTTATTGATTAATTTATTTTATTATGATATTTTGAGTTGTTTCTTATACAGGTTTCATTTATAAATGATTGTGGGTAACACCTATAGGGTTGTTCTCTTTTGAAATCCATTTTTAGTGACCTTTCATGGGTTCCACCTTTTGAATGATGTTGTATAATGTTTTTGATGGTTGTTATCCATTGGAATTATTATGTTTTCTTTTTTTTGTTAAAGATTTATCTAGATTCATGAAATATCATGAATTTCTTGGGTATCTTTTTTTAATACTTGTAGTTCTATGGTTGTGTGGTAGCCTTGTTTTTCTGAACTATTACTGGATGGACTTAGATAGGCCTTGGGTATATATTCACATAACATGGAATGAGCTGATTCTTTTTGGATTGGGAACTCGGGAGTATCAATGTTTGACTTGATAATACCACTATGGGGAAACTCTGTGTGTTTAAAGTTCTTGGTTTCCATAGAGTATTTACGAGAGGTGGGAATCCTTATAAGTTATATGAATTTATTATGGATGGATATAATGTTTTTGTATCTTGAGGGAGATATCTCTTTTGGGTTCTTCATGATGTTTTTAATTTTTTTTTCCTTTGAGTTAAGGATAAATTTCTTTTTGGTTTCCCATGGTTATTTGATGGTAGTTACTTCTTAGGATTATAGAGATGTTTTTAGTGGATTCCTTATCTTTATTTTACTATTTTAGAGAATTTATTTTTAAATTATAGGGATACCAACACTTGGTCTTTAGTTCTCATCTAAAATTATACGTTAATGACTATGTAAGAGTTTTGTTTTAAGACATGTAATAATATTTAGGGAATCTAATTTAATGATTCATTGGAATATTGATTGACCATTATTTTGGAAGTTCATTCTTGATGGATTATTATTGAGAAATTATTCTAATATTTCCTAAACCATCCATAACTTGATTTGAGTGTAGAATATTATTGTCTCATTGATTCCTATATTTGGACTATATAATTTTTGAATATAGAATGTGATATAATGGGGAGATTATTCACACCCCTATATCACATTTAGGATTTTACATTCATATATTTTGCACATATTTTGTTTTAATATTTTATCAGGTTATTCTGGGTGAGTTTATAAGAATCTTAATGTTTTCTATATTGGACCATTCTTTATGTATGGTTATTATAAACCATGAAAAAGTCCCAGAAAATTATACATATTACTGAGTTTCTAATAATGGTCTTTTTCATGGTTGGAACATGGCAAGAAAAACTATATGACTAAACTTTATTCCAACCATACTCACTATTCTATAACATTGTAGTGCCGCATAGTTTGGATGTATGTTTTGTCAAACCTGGATGACCATTCTTCCATAACCAAATTACTAATTCTAACCAATGTCTCTCATGACCTCATGCACTTCTCACCATATAAAATAAGTTATTGACTAATGGTGATTGTATGAACAGGGTCGTAGGGATACTATACCCTTGGTAATAGTAACCATACACTAATATCGCAATAAGTAATAACAAATATCCTAGAACAACATAACAAAAATCATTATGATATAATTAGTTGAAATAATTTTCATACAAAATAAAAATAAACAAAAGACTCTCAATGTTGTGATACAAACAATATATGATATTTATGTAAAAATAAAATAAGGCATTGCAATAATAATATAGAGTTTATACCGACATTTCCACTATCCTCCAAGCTCCACCAACTCATATTCTTAACATAGGGTCCTTTCCCTTAGGTGGATCCCGGACCATGAAATCTATATGTGCATCAATATTCCCATTTATAGTGTGACTATACACCCATAAAAACACCACTAATTTATCATTACCATAATTTCACAATATATATAAAAGTGTATTCCATGATAAGAAGAAAAAATTGTAAATAAAAAATCAATTTCTAAGTCATCATGCACTAACCAAGCACCCATAAACCCTGTCTCAAATTGCTTCATCAACTTGGTTTAAGGAAGGTAAAAAGTAATTGTTTCATGAATTAGACCATACCGAGTGATCCACATTTTATCTCAACAAAATCATTCAAATTTATTGTATCAATGTTCCACATTTAAAGAAAAATTCATGACTACATTTAAGGGAAGGTCAGAGTGTCTGTATGTTACACCAATTCATGGATCTAGGGAAAGACACATTCATATATGTTGACCAAACATTCCTTGCATGGGAAAGACACATCCACACATGTAGACCCAATATATGGATATAGGGAAAGGAACATTCCACTTGACATCTTTAAAGATGGAATCAAAACCTTCCAATCACAATAATGACACTCCCCCTATAAGGGGTCAACTAGTTGAGTTAGACTAACCCGATACCTTATAACTAATCACAGATAAGATATATATGAATCCATACACTATCCATAATATATAAAGTAATAAACATGTAAAAAAATTAAGTTTTCATGGGCCAAACCCACACCCACATGCATATCATAAAAGATGCGGTATCATGGGCCAAACACACACACCCACATTCATATCACACAGATAAGGTTCTCATGGATATAAAAACACCCACAAGTATATCATATCATATAATTAATATATAAAGTCCATAAAATTTTAATCACTTCCTACCTCATTGGTATTAATGCCCAATTCTAAGAATCTCCACCCAGATCAATCCCAATCACAAAATATTTCTAGAAGCATACCCAATTCATCACATGAGGATTCTAGAACTAGGATCCAAGAATAAGAACATGATATTGTCTTGAATTCAATTAGGATTACCCAATAATAACCACCATGGAAAATAGATCTATAATAGATCAATGGAAGATAAAATTTTCTATAGGTGGGTAACTATCCATCGATACATTGATAATATCTTATTTTATCAAAATAAACTTCATGGATCTATATATGGAATCCTATATTTATGATTCCTTCTATGAAAAGGAGAGGATATATAGAAGAAATGTAAAGAACATAAGAAGAACAAACTCTTACCTTGAATTCACATGAGAAACAACCTCTAGATTGGGGAGAGAGAGATCATAAAGAAAAACCACTAGAGTCTCTAGGTTAAAGATCCCAATCCATATAATAATTAATAAAGTGTTTAAGGTAAGTTTAAGAATAATTTTTTTGGGATTAATTTAAAATATGTATATGGGTTGGTCATATGGTTTATTAAACCATACCCTAACAATGCATTGATCACTACCTCTTTTGGGAACCATAATTGTTTGGCCACAAAATTTCTTAAACTATGCACTTCCCATGATTGTTTTATCTCTATTGAGTATCAAAATTTCCCAAATAATGTTTCAAGGTTATCTCTAGCTCTGTACTAACCATACACCACCTAAAATACCTTTCTAACAAGCTATAGAGTATCCTAAAGAGAACCGTACTATCTTAAAAAAAATCCCACTTAAAAGATTATAAAACCATCCAAAACATACATGAGACTTCACCTAAGAAAATATTAAGTGAAAAACACTTGAATAAGGGATGAAATCAAGGCATAGTGTGTATGAAAATATCATACATTATAATTTTCCCCCTCTAAGGGCTTGTAATCCTCGAAAAGTGTATTTATAGAACCTGCTCAAACAACTTGGACCATTGATCTGGTATATCATATTACCACTCCCAATAATAATCTTGTATTCATCTATGATGCCACAAAAAATAAAACAAGTTGTATTGTCTTCCCCCTAAACACTTTCTTTCTTCAGTCCACATTCCATATTGGTTTCTCTAGAAATGATTCAACTGGTTCTAAATAAACATCCTCCCTATCAATCACAAGCATAAAATCAAGCTTATACCTCTAAATATAAGACACATGGAACATTTAATGAATAAATATATTCCACGAAAGGAGGTCCAATCGATATTCCACTATTCTTATAGGATTGGTAATTTCAAATGGTCTTATAAATCGTAATTCCAACTTTCATCATTTTTTCAAATGTTGATGTCCTAACTAAGGTGATACCAATAAGAAAACTGAATGTCCCATAGAAAAATACACGTTTTGAAACCTAAGTACATAATATGTGTGCCACCTACTCTGATTGGTCACCAATCACTTTCAAACCAACTAAAACCAATCAGAGGCCTCCCGCACCAAACTCATCCGGACAACAACTGCCTCACCTAGCTTACGCCAAAACAGTGATGAACAATACGATCAACCATAAAGAACCTTTAATGGTACCATATAAATTTAATATTTAAAAATATTATTGTATGTAAACCTTTTCAAGACTAGATGGTCATCCCATGCTCCATCTAAATCTAGGATGCATTCCCAAATCATATCCTCCAAAATTTGGTTCCGCCTCTCTGATTTCCCATCGATCTGCAGATGATATGTTATACTCTATTTCAACTGAATCCCTATCACCTAATACAATATTTTCCAAAACCAGGATATAATACATTCTTCTCTATCTTACACAATTCTATAAGTCACTCCATGCGAAAATATAATCTCTCGAACATGAAGTTTTACCAAATCATCTATAGAATGGGTCTCTTAGATAGGCATGAAATGTACCACATCCATTAG